>OX276457.1:25230321-27730321 GCA_946251905.1 Cryptocephalus moraei
TTGCTCTAATAATATATTTTATAGCAAATGTATCACTTTCTAATTACCATATTTGTGTAACGAACGGAGAAGGTCGGAGAACATGTGGGCTGTAGGTACCCTTGGGGCGAATTTTAATGCTGCAATTGACAATGCAGAGCAATTTGGTAAAAGATTGCATCGAAAATGTGAATTATATAAGTAGTTGGGAGAAATAAGTGTCAAAATTTAAAGTTTTCGAACATTGGTCTTCAGGTAATATGATATTCGTATTTCACTTTCTCATACGAGGCACTGATATGTATATTATGAGAAGTACTGTAAATCAGGTCGACATTTCGAATTTGAGTTATTAGGCGTTTTAAGACACCAGAAGTCCAAAAACTATGTTTTTGAAACAAATTATGTGTGCCTGTGGTAATCGTTTCTGAAGGGCATTTGATTTTTGTCGTTTTTAAATTTTTCAAATTTTTTTCGAACTTCGTCTGAAGAACTGTTTTCAAATTTTGCATATTTATTCTACTACAGAATGTGTGTAACAAAGTTAAATAACATTTTTAGATAAATCTTTTCTGTAGGGTAGTACTCTATTTTTGCCAATTTTCGGTTTTTAGAAATTTCGTCAAAATTTGCTACAAGAATTTTTTAAACTATCAATATTTACCATACTGTCCAATATATATAATAAAGTTTAATAACATTTTTGATAAAATCTTCTCTAAAGGACACTACTCTTGTCATTTTTTGATTTTTGGAAATTTCCTGAAAATTCATTCCAATATGTTTTCTGAATTTAATAAGACTTTTGTCTCAATCAATTCTGCAGTTCTTGCCGTTTTTCGGGTTTTCAAAATTTTCTCGAAATATATATTAAAAATATCTATTCTACTATCGAATATTTAGAACAAAACAAATAATATGAAAGAGTACATCACCATTTATAAATTTAAGATGTCAAAGTTTCAAATGCAGTTCCTGAAATGCTACATGAAAAAGTGTTTTACTGAAAATGTAAAAATGCAGAAATCTTCAGAAAATCATTATGAATTGTTTTTAATGCTACAATTTACAGAATTTCATCATGGAATTTAAGTAACAATATTTAATGTTGAGACAGGTAATTCAAAAGAGGTACAAGCATTCCAAACAATGATCTCTCTTGAAAGTCTTGAAGATAGTATGGAAACAAGTCTTTCGATTTTATTTTTGTTGCTTGGACTTGTCAAGTTTAACGCAACACTTTTGCTTAAATGCGTGTACTCTAGTAAATAGTAATTAAAACCTTTCAGATCTTGGGATGGACAATGATGGGTCATGCGGCTGCTTGACAAGGATATGGTGAATGTACAAAAAACACGCCATGAATTACTTAAAAAAAATTAGTATGAGAAAATCTCAACCTAATTCAATAACGAAAGTATCTAATTATAGCATCCATTACACCGTTAATTACGCCATAACGCAATTACTTATCGACGAAACCACTTATGTAGGTAGTCATTCCTGACAGGTATGTCGCTGAACTCGCCAGCACTACATATCAGGGAATACTTGGAGACCTTTCTTGATTTGGCAAGACGAGTGATTCGACCTCGACGGAAATAAAAAAATGACACTGCACGTGAAGCTTTTCTCCAACAAACAAATAAATTTGAAAAACAATACGGGAATGTCGTCGTGTAAATCTTGCGAAGCACGGAACTAAGCAGCGCAACTGATACGGCACCTATACAGATTTAACACTTGAAGCAAGAAGTTGGTTAGCTTTAAGGGAAATTTAACAAGTGTGAGCTTAAACTGGAGTGTTCACGGGAACTTCAACGTGAGCTTATCCCTCCCCAAATTTTCACCGATAAAATATTTAAATTCCGATTGTTTCCGTTCGCCCAATTATTACGAATCAAAGGCCAAGATCGCGTAAAGATCAATGCCAACTCAAAATGTAGGTTACGTTGCAACTGTTCGTTGCAACTTAAATAAAGCGACTAATCGCGGAATTACCGTATGAATTGCATTTCGAAGATTATCGAAAAACTTTATTTGTAGGATTCCATTACAACTTTAACAGTTTTGCACCAAGAGTGCGAACAGATGGCGTAGCTTCGGTAAACAAAGTCAAAATGGAAGTTCAAGGACAATTTCCAAGTTATGTAGTAAGGTTTCGGAACTGTGATTGACGTATGGGATTTAGATATGGGTCTTATGTGTATGGCGCCTTATGATTGAGAACTTCTCTTTTGTATGGATTATTGATATTGGTTTCTAAATTAATTATATGTGTGTGGTAAGTATTTGTATTTTCAACACCGGTTCAAGTTGAAAAAAGTTGTATGGAAGTAAAAACATTAGGTAAGTGCACCGACTATATATGAAAATCGTTCTTTTCAGAATGTTTAAATAGTGTAATTTAAATTTAAATGTAACAGTGATCAAAATTTTTCTGGTTTATGGTTTATTATTTAATGTACAATAAGCATTCTCGAACCAATCGAAGTTATGCAATGGCAACTTAGGTAAGATTTTTACAAAGTATGGTAAAAGATTTTAAGGGATGATTTTCAGAAATAGTTTGAAATCACTATCAACTACTTTTGAAGCTCGACAAATTAACTCTGAAGCCTTTTTTGATTTACGTAACGACAAAAATAACTCAAAATAGTCGAAGAATATGGAGGTATCTGGAATATTTTGAAATCACTTCTACTGACTACTTTTTGAAACTCTGGAAATTAACTCAGTAATCTTTTTGGACTTAAGTACGTAATGACAAAAATAACTCAAAAAGCTGAAATAGCTCTTAAATGTGACAGTGATCAAAATTTAGTTTGTTAATTACGCTTTAATTTTTATTCGATTTGCAGTAAATATTCTCTAATACAGTTATATAATTTGATCCTCTGTACAAATAGGTTATGTAAGGTGTCTAGAAAGTAAAATAAAAGATTTCAAGCTATGATTTCTGGAATATTTTGAAATCACTTTATTAACCACTTTTTGAAACTCGGCACATTCACTCAGAAGCATTTTTTGATTTATGTAATGACATAAATAACCCAACAAATCTGAAATAGAGTTTCAATGAAACAGAAATCAAAATTTAGTTGTTTAATTTTGCTACAATTTTTATTTAATGCGCAGTAAATATTCTCGAAAAAAACGAACTTACATAATTACATCATTTATAAAAATGTGTTGTATATGAGGTGTTCAAAAAGTAAGGCAAGTGATTTTAAGGGATGATTTAAGAGTTTCTGGAAACTATTTTACTAATTACTTTTTGGGATTCTGCAAAATAACTCAATAACCTTTTTGGATTTACGTAATTACAATAGATCATAGATTTCACAGGGACAACCCATACAGCAACATTTCAATTAACAAAAAGGGGGAAACCATTGACCTTTAATCAAGTTAGACCCGGAGAATACACACTATTTGCAATCCAACACCTCGAATGATAAGTGGATTCTCCCACGCGGTTGCCAGGTGAACTCTTAGCTCTTCAACGTAATATCGTTTATTTATATACATAAAATCGATGTTAATTCGCACACTCCAAGTCAATAAAATGTACAATTTAATATATAAACATAACGAGCCGCACCACCTGCCACTTCATAATTTGTTATGATAAAGCATGCCTGCGCTGTTGCCAATGCGATGAATTCAATTTTTCCTGAAAACTTATGATTGATTGATTTCCAAAGCGATTTATGAATGACTTGATTCGTCTAACTAGATTAAAGGTCAATGGGGGAAACCAATTATATCAGATTAATTACTACATTAATGCCCGGTTTCTGGTACATTCCCTTATCGGTTCAATAACTATAGGTTCCATAAAGTTATTGAACACATCAAGTCTAGTGCCGTTTCTGAAAGCATTCGTTCTGTAAGTTATAGATTCAATGAGTATTGGTTCGACAAGCAATTTTTCTATTGTAACACAGATGGCGATAATCTCGGAACGTCATATTTGCTTAGAAATGCGCGTTTTGTGAATGACAGAAAATACGGTTACTGTCAAAAATGCAGTTTCACGTGTCACTTATGGCAAGCGTCACAGATAAAGGTTAGCGAGCAGTTATTATTCTAACCTAAAATGATGCTGGTCGTCGTTGTTCCACACTCCACAGTGCGCATGCGTCACATAATTTATCGCACCGTAATGGTCCGATAACTTGTGTGAGCACTTATTGAATCGATAACCCCTGTCGAACGTTTCAGAAACTGTTTTTGGTACTTTATGGAACCAATAGCCTTATTGGTTCCATATCTATGCTTTCAGAAACTGGGCATAAGTGTCGGATACAATATTTCCCCTTATGCTAAACAATGTAATCCTTCGGAAACTTTTTCTTAAAAACATAGATAACTTATAATACCGGAAAATTAAATTCACATTAATTTTGAACAAAATCTCTACGAGATAACCAGTTAAATTTTCTAAAATTGTTTGTAGATTTTTTAAAAAATATCCACTTTAGTCAAACTAAAAACATTTTTTTTTTAGACATTTAGCAGCTTGGTGCCTGCTGGATTTATATTCCATTCGGAAAATCGAGAGAGTAATAAAATGTCATTATAAATGCAAATCCTCAAAAACTGTAGTACTGGCGAGATATGTATAAACATTGCATTTAGTTATACGTCTCTGTACTGTTCCTAGGAACTATTACATTGAAAAGCACCCGGATCAAATTTCTACCTGCGTTCGGGTCAAGGGATATAATCCGTCTTTATCTTTCTTATGAAGAATTGAATGCTCTTTCTCTATTACTCCAATTCGGTTATTTCGCACTGTTTTCGTTTACTTGAAATCGTCACATCAGAGTCACGCCATGGGGTTTTTTATTTAAAGAAAAAAAGTAATCATAAGCAATATTTGTTTATTTAGAATTTATGGAACCTATATATAAATAATAAATTTATACCGTGAGGTCGAAATGAAACTATAATTAATTCACTTTTACTCAAAGAACTGAACTTTTCCTAATATTATACCTAACACTGGCATATGCCATAAGGGATAGAAATATACATCAATCCAAATTAATTACTTACTAAATTAATATATCAAAAGCACAAAGTATACATAACATCACTTTTGTCCAAGCTTATAAGAAACAAAAAAATTTTAAAACGAGGAACGTGGCACAATTTCACAAATTATACAAAAGAAGTAACTAAATAGCTTAAAATAATAATATATTTATTGGAAATAAACGTTTTTTTACAAGAATAACAAATCTTGTTTAAACAGTTCAAAACGGTTTAAATCTTAAGTTAATAATAATATAGGTAACTATAAGTATACCTAAATCGATTTTCAGAAATCTCATTTTCTCGTACAAGAATCCGTTCAGGTATACAAAAGGTACACGTTCAAAAGAAAAAGGAGTAATCGTGAGGTTTTGGAAAGACGCAATGTTCAGGAATGTTTTCAAGTTGAAATTAATTAATATTCAGAATCATCTGAAGAACTCTCTTCATTGATATCCTGTGCAGTAATGATTAAGGGTTCCACGGCGTTATCAATCATAAAATCTAACTCCCAAAATTTTTCTTCTTCTTTTATAACATGATTTATGACTTTTTGCCAATTTTCAGAGGTGGTTCTGCGAATGGATTCTTCCAGAAGAATTTTAACATCTTTTAATTTAAATGTTTTATTTTCCCGAGCAACATAGCCTTTTACCTGAGCCCATATTAATTCTATGGGATTGAGTTCGCAGTGATAGGGCGGAAGACGAAGCACAGTTATTTGGCGATTTTGTGCCATTTCATCAACTGCATACCTTTTACGAAAGTTGCAGGTCTTTACAATTGATATCAATTCCGATTTGACCATGTCCTCCTTATACGGAATATTTTTTCTTATCAGCCAATTTAAAATTTCAGCCTTCCGCCAAGAAATTACCGGGGATTTATCGACCTGTCTGGAATGATAGCTCGCATTATCCATGACAATTACGGAACCAGGTGGGATGAGATCGAGCATTTGAACGAAGTACTCCTCGAAAACGTCCGCGTTCATGTCTTCATGATAATCTCCCGTCTTCTTCGATTCAAAAAGAAGTAAGCCGCCATCCACAAAGCCACTAGTACTGCCGATGTGGGTAACAATAAGTCGTTTACCTTTTCCAGCCGGTGCTTTTAGTCCTGTTGATAAACCTTCTAAAAAGGCTTGTCGCGGATTCACCACACTTTTGTCCTGCCACACTTTTCCCACGGTATATCCTTGGTTTACCCAGGTTTCATCCAGATAAAAAAATAGCCCTTCCTTCTTGTCGAAATTTTTTAATATCTCTGAGGTAGCTTCTTCGCCAGCAAATAATTTCATCGGATTCCCGAAGAGGAGAAGTTTTAATTCGCTTATCCCAACAAATACCTAGTTCCTTCAGAATCGTCCACAACTTGGTCCTTTTCAATGTCATACAGTCTTCTGGCAGTTCATGTAACATTTTATCCAATGTTGGGATTTCACGTTTGAAAAAAAAAAGGAATGAAGCGTTCGACGAATGAGTCTCTTGCTATCCTCATCAACAAGCATTTGAGGTCTTCCTGGTGCAGATTTTGGAGCCTTCACCTCTCCACTCCTCTCTTCCCTTTTGACGCGATATATCGTTGATTTTCCATATCCCGTCATTTTGTGACACATTTCAACTAGGTCATCTACGCTGGATTTAGGATGTAGATGTTTCAATCCGTTAAATACATTTAAAACAACCACTTTTTCACGACACGATAACGCCTGCTTATTCGGTAACTTACACGGGGTAAAGTTCATAAGACTTGACATATTTAATTCTTGATAGTAAGACTATTAGAATAAGAATAACCGAAATTCAGGTATTTTCCTTTTATACCTCCTTCAACGGAGGGAGAACTTTCGACCCCATTTCCAGGTAATTCTTAATCCTACAGGTAAATCTCTGGTAACAGTTAACTAAGTAGTTTAGTGGAAGAGTAAAGGTGCCTGAACAAATTATTAAGTGTCCACATTAAAAAAGACCCTTTCCAAAATGGTCTCCGAGTTGACGAATTGTCTAAAAGTATTCAATATTTACAAGTAATATCATTCATTGATATATTTCGTTAACGGCACCGATTAAATTGGTAATTATATGAATTCATTCCTTTTAGGTTCAATCCTTAATCACTATATGTACGATACAACTTCAAGAAATTTTAAAATGGAAACAGTTCGATGGGTGAATTTAATTTATATTTAAAAAATCAGGGAAATAAGGATGGTACGCCCTTTGTTACAACCCGAACCTCCGATTTTGAGTTATTTATTACTCTCTCCCTATTTCGAATCGAGTATAACTGCATCATATAGAAAAACATTGAAATATTTTTATAATAATTAAGAGCCAATGAATCCCTGAAAAACAAATTAGACACGCCCCATCTAACAACCTTATAACAATCATAATACGGCTATTATGATGGTGGTAGTACCTCATTGGTTCAGATAAAGTTACTCATTCGTTTGGAAAGTAATGAAACTGAGAAGTTACTTAAAAAACTACTTAAATCTCACAAAAGTAACTTTTTGAAATGGAAACCACAAAAGTGCCTTGTTTTAATGAACACCCGGTACCCCAAGAAGTAAACATTTTATCCCCAAAGAAATCCCTATCCTTACTTCTGAACACATGGTATAATAAAAAGATTTATAGCATAAAAATACAATTAGATAAATCATTTCTTTCGTATACACGATATTTCCTGAATGGTTGTCACTTGTTCCATTTTAAAATAAATGGAAAAATAAATTTATATCTCCAGATATGTTTTCTCGATACCTCCTTAAGCAGAACGGAACGTGTTACAAGAACGGAAAATCTAATAATAACCTGGATTTACGCATAATTCAAATCTAGTTTATTTGAGTTCGAAATGTTTTCGAAGTGAGCTTCAACAGATATCAAACACTACAAGTAGGCAACGTTCACTAAATGAGAAATATGAATTTGAATGATACGTAGATTCGAACATCACAATATTATGTAAGTAATACAAATATAAAAAGTATTGGCTGCAATTTCCTAATTCCGAAATACCCATTAACGATCGTAAATTGCACCTGGCGGTCTTTTTGATCGATCAACGTGATTTCTATTCGTCCCAAATTGAAAGAAGACTGAAGAATGCGGATGGTTACCTTTAAAGGAATAATTAGTTTAAAAGGGGCCCGGGATGGTTTATAAAAATCATCACGAAATAATTTCGGAGCCAGGCGAGATTATCGAATTATCCTGGCGAGTAAGTAAGAATATTAAGCCAATTTCATCGGCTTCGACGTTGGATAAAATGCGACCGGCACGTATACTTCCCGGAAAAATACAGGATTTGTAACGGAACCAGCAACATGTCATTGGAAATATAATACCGAACTGCTATTAAATTCTGAAGAAGAATCTATACTCTCTACTAACCTGAAATAACGGTAAGAAGAACACAATTTGACGTAAGAATACACCATGTGGTTTCCTATCGATACCTCCATATAAGACTTACTATACCGGATAGAAAGTTACTCGAAGGGTTTACGCAAGAATAGCCTAAATGATTTAAATTCCCTGTGGGGGAATTTTCAGCAAGCGATGCTAATTTTGAAAATATCTCACTGTTTAAATCGAAAGGATACCAATTCAATATTCATCCCATGTATCAACATCGGTCTTAAGCCATTTACAGATATCTTGGAATTGGCTTGACGTTTTTAGTTATGAGATCTTATCGTCGTTCGAGTATGACTGATGGACCGTTGGAAAGTCGTCCCATATGCCTTTTTTATATTGAGACAAGAGAGTTGTCCGCGAATGTAAGATTATTCCGAGCGCTTGACTTACTTTATATCGGAGCACCGGAGGATACTTAAGTTTCATCGAATGTTGTGAAAATTACATGGAAACTGATGACTGGAGTGAAACGTATGATGGTAATATTTTTAATTAACATAAGTCTTCCTCAATTTAACAAAGGGTGAATCCATAATTATTGTGCAATAAAACCTAAAAAATTAATTGGATAAACTTGGGCGAAAACGCGACGAAAATCTTAAAAGAGCTTGTTACCAAAATTTGCAAAATTTGGTGCTTACTCGTGACTGATACAGACGTATGTAAAACTCGCATTTTCCGCGATACACAATGTTAAATTATTTCCTTTTAGTAACTTACACACTATTACCGATTGTTATTGCTTGTAATTTGCAAAAGACATTTTAAAACTATTTTTCCATTTACAAATGGACAAAGGGGGGTGGAAATGGATTCTGTAAATTTAATGCAAATATTATTACGATCATTTACATATTTACTCATACCAATCACATTTATCCAATTAATATACTATGTATCCAACTACTACTTTATATCCAATCAACTTACTCACATATACCAATCAGCTGCACCACCACTAAGACTTAAGCACTTGGACTTAAGCAAACATTTGGATTTAAATTTTATGTAAACCTAACTTCAAAATTTGAAAATTGTTTAATTTCCTATACATTCAACAATTTGGCGCTATTTTTATAGTACTTAGTTCTGGGACGCCCTGTACTGATAGCCTTACTACAAAACCTCTTTACCGTAATCCGAGTCGTATTCAATGAATATCAAATGAACGTCACGAACTATTGGAAACTGTCTGATCACAATCGCAGGTTAAATTAATTAAACATCTTCTTCACACGAGGAAATCCCCGCCAGAATTCAAACGATAATCTAATTACGTAATCTCCGAGATATTTTTGTACCGAAAACATGACTAGTCTCAAATATTCCCTGTTTACACTAGAAAAAATAAACAACACGAGGATAATGCACCGTGCGGATGGTGCTTCTGCTACACCTGAGTAAGATTACTGGTGCATCGTGTAGTACGGTAGCGCTGGATAAAATTTGAGAAACGTAAAGCGTCTCAACTATAATTATCATTTTACGTTGTAATTAAAGACAACGTACTGATACTACAAATATCGCCCTGTACACAAATTTGCAATAAAAGGAAAGGTATCAGATTCGTAAATTGATTGCTATAGATTTTTAGTTAGAACAATGTAATAAGAGTAAGATATAATGCGATTTTCATTCAAACAACTTCAATTTTAGATTAAAATTGTAGCTTGGGTTAGCCAAATGGAATTTTCAGAATTTTTCTAAACGAGTGAAATTATGGAAGTTCCTTGTAGAACAAAATTCAAATTCCAATACATCCATAAAATGACAGTTGGTTAATTGGTTAATTTTTGAAAATTCTAAGAAATCGTCGATAAATCCAAACTATCCAAGCGTCTGAAAACTTCCTTAATAAATCAAAAACGTCTACTGGTGTTAACTAAGTTTTCCAAAATAATGTGATTCTCAAATTCACAATCGATTCGTAAACATTTAGGTTGTTGGAAATTTAATAATATCACAGTGATAGTATTAGCTTTGACAGCTTTGTATGTATATTAAAAATAGTGTAGCCTAGATTCAATCAAAAATTTTAGACCGATTTGGTGGATAATAAAATTGGCAAAATAAACAGTAAAATGGAGAATCTTCACTTTTTATTAATACTAATTATAATTAATTATTAATTATATATATGGATTATGGCAACCAATTGGCTTAAAATTAGTGGTTTCGAACATATGGATGTTACAAGAAACATGTACATAATAATAGTACTTATATGTATGGATCCGAAAGTTATAAAAGTCGCGTGTATAACAAGGAGTTAAGTGTCTCAAGAGCGAAAAACCAGAAACAAAAATGTATAAATACAAATTTATTCAAAATTAATACCTATAATTAACACATTTTTTACTGAACATCAGATTCATTGTATACTTGAGTGTATTGGCAACGGCAGTTTTCATTAGGTTTGCATAATCCCAATATATTTATTAACCATAAAATATTGTAGGTCAACTAGTATTTTAATTATATTTAATTATCCTAAGACTTTTAACGGTGTTACTGTGAGTTTTGTGAGTTATTTAAGTTGTTTTATAGGATAGGTGTGTTTTTAAACGCGTTACGTATACAAAATTAAAAAAAATTACAACTGTTTTCACGCTTTTTAGTTAACTTATGGTTGCTACATATAACTTTAGTACCTATCTGATCCATACATGAGAATTATTATCATTAAGAATCTGTTTTAACACATTATTAATTATATTAACAAAATTATAACACAGAACCTGTGTTATAATTTTATAAATAAAGAAATAATTTAAAATACATTTCTTTTAATTTGTTTTTAAAAGTGTAAGAGAGAGTATGACAACAAGAATAAATGGATAAAATTCTATTACTCCAGTCTGAACAAGTTGTTGCCTGTTAAAATTTACCTCAAAAAGGCCATTAATCATATTTTTTATGCACTGTTTGTATACAAATTTCGATCAACTACTATAAAACTAATATACTATACTATATTTATGGTACTATAACCGCACCAGTTCCACAGAAACATGCATTTCGTCCAGGAATCAACAGAAATGTGTAACCTGCATATTTTTGGCATACGGTTAAAATATTTGAATTTTGTAAAATAAGCCAATTTCTTAAAAGCAAGAATATCCAGATTGTGTACTGTAAACCAAAACCAGCAATCTCTTGGCTACGTTAGGTTATTGTCAGTTTTATTATGAAGATGTTTCGAGTTAGCTACGACCCATCATCAGCCCTAATTTAAAAATAAAAAAAGAAAGCATGAAAAGTCGGTTAAGCTCGTTACTAAAAGGAGGGACTAAAAGGGAAATGTAAAGGATGATAAGAAATATTATGAGAAAATTCCAATTTCGTCTGAATAAAAAATACCGTACTTTCTTACTTAAATATTTTACTAATATATGGTCAGACATTTATCAAAGGAATCTTAGAAAGTAGAAAAGCTGTTATTTTTTAATGGAATGCCCTGTATATTACACCTTATTTAAGTTGCTGACTAATCAAAATTTTATTTTCGACGTTTTTCCGATGTAGTGAACATTTTAAATGATCCGGACCTGGAATTTACCATTAAATCACACGTTTCATTGCATTGTTCTCACCATTTTCATTATTTTGTGTTTTCTTTTTGTGTACTTAGTTAACACATTATCTACTTATCTACCTTACTTATTTACTTACTTAAATTTTTAGTCTACTTTGTATGTTAAAGTACCGTGAGGTAGAGTGAAAGAGTTGGTTTATACTAAATCTTTAATGTTTCGTAAGTAGGTGGTGAAATTTTTTAGCCCAATATTATTGATAAAATAAAGTTAATTGTTCTTATATCCGACATTTAATGACTGTCTGGGTTTATTAATACTTATGTTCTTTTGGCTAGTGGTTTCTCTTAAATTGGAATTGATGGTGGAAGACTAAATTCTCTTTGGATATTCGATGTGAAACTTTACTTGGGGTGGAATTACAGTAGTACCTTTGCAACTTTGCAGAACAGTAAATATGGCGACACATTAGTCACGTATTCCACAAAAGAGAATTTAATTCGCCATATTTGCAGTTCTCAAAAGTTTTGGTGAACCTCGTTTTTACCAAAGTCTGTCAAAATTAATTGCGTTTTGTATGTTTGGTGGTTCTATGAACGCTGAAACGAAAATTAACTTATGTTGTACACACACAATGAAATATTGAGTGATAAAAATATCATTATTATTATACATAAATAAATCATTATAAACAATTCCGGATGTAATTAAAAAGGTATAATTAAATAAAGATTCTACGTAACTATCACTACTTATACTACAGAGAATGAACAGAATTTGTATTACATGATTTATTAACAATATTTGTAAATTTAAAATTATATAAGTGTTAGTAAATTTTTTATGTGATATTGGCGAACACGCCGAATCTGCCAAAAAATTAAGATTAGAATAAACTTATTTATACCTTTTTATAATTTTATATACGTTTCAATGGACGTTTTCCACAGAATTTAATATTAAAAACACAAAACATAAAGCTTGTTCGAAATTTATATATATTATTATTAAAGAGCGAATAAATTTCATTTTACGTTTGTATTAAAAACCGTAAATGTTTATAATAATTTATTTATGTGTAATGAATATACCATTTTTTTATTAAATATTTAATTTTGCATGTACAATATAAGTTAAATATTTGTATTAATTTGATGTATTTTTTTAATTTTCGTAGTTATGTTTAATGTAATAAATAATAATTATTTATAACTACATTTCACATATTTCAATTCAAAAACCACTTCTCTGTACTTTTCAAAGTAATTAATAAAATAATATTTTGCAAAAAAATATGTTAATACCGTTTATTACTTGGTTGATTTAAAAATTTAATAAAAAACTAATTGAATATTCGTATTGAGCACGAAAAATCAGTACGAATAAATAAAGGACACCAATGTATGTTAACTAATTTCCAAGATATAACAAACTTTATGAATTTGAAATTGCCAGTCACTTTTTGTGACGTTTAAACTCACAGTTCCCCCACCACGCTCCCAACTGCTCGCTTAAAAACCCTTCATGTTTAAAGCTTTGCAAAACGACACATTTTTGAAGCAATTATTTTGAATTTCTTTACAATAACCTTCAAGTCCTGAACTCTAAAATGGAGTTTGTTGTTTTACATAACTTTTCATGTTATAATTGTTATAAACAAGGGCTATGGCGAATTTTTTAAGAAAAAAAGTAACATCGTTCCAAAGGGTCACATGGCACATTTTTTTTAAATCCTCGCCAAAATATCAGCTTTTTGATTAAAAAAAAATTATTGTACATATCAATACAAAAGATTTGTTCTTTTTATTTATTAGCTAAATATGCTACTTTTTGCGAGGCAGCTCTTCAATTATTTAAATAATATTTTAAATCATTTAGTAATTTCAAGTAAGCGAAGAAGCCTTCTTCTTTAGTTTTGACTCTTTAGAATTATTCTAGCGTTATTATTAAGTGACTAATGTTGCTTACAAAATTAAAAGGGCCTGAGATAAACAAACTTAATTTTGCCAAAACTGGATCGAATTCCAAAGAAAAGAAAGAAATTCCTTGGAAGAATTCCAAAAGCGATTATGTTCCCAAAGTGGTAATTTGCAAATTGGTGAGTATTTCACAGTTTGTTTCATCGTAATTAGTCCAGTCAATAAGTGTGTTTCCTGCGAAAAATAGTTAGAACGCTCCGAGAAATATCAGGGATAGCTCATTCGACGCGGAATGCAAATCTGAAAAAGTCGTTTTGAATATTTTTTCTGCCAATAAAAATTGTAATTATTATTAACAAAAAACGAAAAAAAAAAAGCTATTTCGATTTTTTTGATGACAACTCAAAAACCATAAGAGATAGCGAAAATCGCAAAAATAATCCTTAAAGAGGAGGAAATTTCTGAAAAAAAAGTCTCAACACCCGGATTTCTGTCTCTAATATTTATAATTTTAATTTGTTAATATTGAAAATAGTTTTTAATGTACCAAGTATTAGTTTAAATTTTTTTAAAAACTTTAGTGTATTCAATGCACTTGAAGGAATAAAGTCCCGTTGGAATAAATAAATTATAAGCATTTTTCAAAAAGCTAGCCTATTGGTTAATGAACTATTTATTTTCGTACTTCCGTCTTCATTGAAAGCAGGCTAAATGTTTAAATAAATTCTCTATAAATATTTTGCTTCTTAGAGTACTTTCTATGAGTGTACTTAACAAGATAAAGTCATAATTTTTTAAAAGTTTCTTAATTTAGTTTACAACGAATTTTTAACGTTAAAAAAAACAGCAAAATCCAGAAATTGTTGTTAAAATTTTTTTTCGCTTATATGTCACGGCAAGGGTGTTTCTATATTTAAACTAAGGATTAAATAATCCATTTCAATAATCCAATTTTTTACCATTCTATTGTTTAGGATCAATTTTGATTTTTAGAATGAAACATCTTTCTTAGAAAAAAATTGTTATAGTATTTTCAATGTTTGCATTATTTCAGTAATTAGGTAATAATTTTGTCTTTAAAAATCATTATAAATAGCTCTTAATAGAATAGGAGAATTGCCCTTAATTCTAGAGATATGTAGAATTGATCGTTTGTAATCAGTAAAGGGGATCTCGTGTTCCGAAAATCTTCAGACTCTTAATTTAGAATTCAAGTTCCTAAATCGTTAGTGGGCAGTTATATTGATTATTCCACCAGTTTTAGCTCCTTATGGAGACAGAAACCTATGTCATTTTGCAGTTGTAATTATCTCACATTATCATGATTCAACATTTAGATGCATGTCCCAAGGGATTCAAGTTTGTGAATTACGCCCTTTACATATTCGTGAATTACTTACGATTCGTGAAACTCCGGCGACTTGGTGTTGTTCCTGAAGGGCCCCGGCGGCGAGAGGCTCTCCGAGTCGGAGAAAGGGCTCGTCACCACCGACCCGGAGCCCTTGTACTCCTTCTCCGGGCTCCTGCGTATGGTGCCGTCCGTGAGGCTCCTCTTGAGCGGGTCGTACCTTCTCACGTCCTCCCTGTAGTACTCCTCCCTGAACTCCCTCTTGATCGGCTGCGCGTTGAGGGCGCTCGCCGTGAAGATGTCGTCGATGGGGTCGCGTTTCCGCGCTGGTGAGCTTACATTAGCCGTCTGGTAGGAGTTCTGGTAGGGCTTGGAGTCCCTGTAGCCCGATGAGTTCGAGGAGGAGTTGTTGAAGTTCGCCGTCGGTTTCGTCGCCGAGAAATCAGGATAGACCTGCGTCTGGACCTTGCGTAGCGTGTCGCCGGAGCTCCTGTTGACGCTCGCCTTCCGGACGAGGCTGGGGCTCGAGAGCCCCTTCGAGTCGGCTATCATCGACTGGTTGACGCCGTAGCTGAAGGGCTGGCTCGACTGGCGGGCGTGGTACGGTATCGTCTTCTCGTCGTCGTCGTCGATGTAGCGGACGTGCTCGAGAGCGTCCTCGTGGTGGTGCGGCTTCAGGTCGGGTATGCTCTGGACGGTCAGCATCATGTCGGAGAGGAGCTCGTCGAGCTCGCGGTGCTGGTCCTCCGGGGTTAGTGGGGACGGCTGGGCGGTTGGTGGGGGGCTGCCCGAGGCGTTCGTGTTCGCGTTCTGCTGGTGTCCTGCAGAAGAGAGACACAGATATATTACGACGAAGGTCGGACGCCGTTTCGGCGGGCATATGCTATCGCTGTTTTAAAGGAATTTTGGTCAGTTTTTGAAGTGAAAACTTTATGCGCCCGCTTCAAAAAAAATCACAAATTTTTAGATGGGGTGAAATCGTCAACTTGGCGTCAGCATGAAATCTGTTACGCTGTGAGTCATAATATATCCAAACGCGTGTTATAATTATCATGAAATCATTTAAATTTATAATTCGAGTAGGCTATGATTTTTAAATTAGGTTGGCAACACCAACTCCCATAGCCTACTCGTTTCATTTGAATTGTCAAAGCGACTCGCTGTGTAAATTAGAGGTTATGTAAACATTTTGATAATAATTTTGTCCTTTAAGGTTTTCCAGTTCAGTGGTTGAGATTGGAAGGAAATGAAGCACTAGAAAGTAATGCAGTTTTATTGAAAATTAAAGAAAATGCTCAAAGTGTTCTCCTCTTGTTTGGATACAACTGTTAACTCGCCGTTTCATATTTTCAAAGACATTTTCCAACATTTGAACAGTCACAGTGTTGCATGCGTTAACAATTGCCCTTGCAGTTCTTCAAGATTCTGGGGATTATTCTTAAAAGCGGCATTTTTAAGGTATGGGAAAATGAAAAACTTGTGAATTCTTTCCATGGTTTGCCTTGTCTTGTGAGCTGTAGCATTATCGTGTTGAAAGTACCCATGCAAGAGTTTATCGTCGTAAAGATTTTGGAAAAACGGTTCAAGTAAATTATGCCGATATCTCTCAGCATTGATAGTTCCTTGTTTAAAAAATAAGCATGTTTTGTTTGTTTATATATCCAGAAAGATGAAACCATGCTTCGTCGGAAAAAAAACGTAAGATCCAAAATGTTGTTAGCATTCAAGCTACTTAAAAACCATTGACAGTAATCCATTCGAACACCAAAATCTCTTGGGAGAAGCTCTTGAACAGCCATTATTTTATATGGATGAAGATCTAAATCTTTTTTTAAAATCTCTTGGCAAGTTCCATAAGAAAGTCCCTGTCAGTCTCCTGTGCAAGCACGAGGAGAGATTTTTTAGGAGATTGTTCCATTCGTGCTGCAACATCTGCCACAATCCCAGGTGTCCTTTTTTGGGGGGCTCCGCTACCAGCTTTTCGACCAAGAGTCCCCACATTATGAAACTTCTCCACACATTGATAGATTTGTTGAACAAATTTGGGGTATTCAGGGGGAAAATTAGGGAATGTATTTTGGAAATCATCTACGTACCGTTGTATGGAATTCACCATTTTCTTGCCGTTCGGCGTTCATAAAATAATTCTCCTTAAGAAAAATCTTATGCTCTAAATTAAACATTTTGGAGCGTCACTTTTACAATTCAAATCAAACTGTCAGCAGTTGGTGTTGCAAACCTAATTTAAAAATCATATAGCTTACTCTAATTATAAATTTATATGATCTCATGGTATATACAATATACATATTATATGCCAGTGTGACCACACAATTTTCCTTTCGAAATTCCCCTAGCTTTTCCTGACTTTTCCCGCCAAATTTTAAAAGTTTCCCGACCTTATTTTTGCGTGCTTCCAGGAAATCTTTTCTTAAGAAAGTAATGGAAGGAACATAGGAAAAATATCATTGAAAACTCATGAAAACGGGAGAACTAAAGTTTCTTGATGTTTATTGTGTTTCATAAATATTATGTTAAATTATCAATGTTACGTCGAAGTACAAAATATTTAGATTATTTTCACTGTATTATGCCTTGTGAATTTCTCACTTAAACTGCCTTAGCTTATCAGGTTTCATTTGGTTTAGTTTCTTGTCATTTTTGAGGTTCAGTCTTGCGTGTGAGTTAAGACCTCGCAATTTTTTCCCAATAGCCCCAAAATTTTCGAAAATGTTTCCAAAATCCCAGATTTTTCCCGATTTCCCGATTGAATAAATTTAGAATTCCCCGACTTTTCCCTGATTTTCCCGATTTCCCAACTGTGTGGGCACCCTGATATGCGGAGTATAAGTGAGCCAATGTATACAGTATGTCGCCGAATTGAGTTTACAAGAGGGAAAAAAATTATTTTTTGATTTTACAAAGAAATGCTAAAGGAATAGAGTTTTTACTTGATTTCAAATGACCAAATCTGTAATTAGAATTTTAATACTACATATCTGTGTTCCAAAAAATTTTTTTTTTGCAGTTATAGCTATGTATATTGCTGTGAATGTAGGTATTTCTCTTCGAATTTTAGAAAATGAATCGTGATATTTTAGGTACTCCCACTAGCTGAAAAGGTATATTTTCTATTAAAAGCGCTTCAAACTAATACATCTCAAAAGAATTGTTTCAGGAACCTGTAAGTATGGAGGATGATCAAAATTGAACTATGTATTTTCAAATAAATAAGATGCATATATTGAATGTCGAGAAATTAAAAAAAAATACGATATTTCTCCAGACTGATACACACGTGGATTTTGAGGAGGTAAGCTTTTTAAAGAAACAATGCAATGCACTTCTATTTATAAAGCAAAGAAAAGCAAATGTCATAAGGTCTAAATTCTCAAATTTTGAAAATTCATATTTCTTACTGTAAAACCCACTAAACCGAAATGTCTATTGAGATTCTCTTTTGATAATAATTCGCTTTAAGTAATATTAGAACCCAAAGGGTACTAACCATTTCATCACATTCGGTACGAAAAATAGATTTACCACAGCACATTTAATAACGGTTCGCAATTCTGCTTCAATCAATTAAGTGGCTTAATATAACCAATAATATTTCAACGCAACCAATTAAGTTTTAGTTAACAAAATGTTAGTCCGACCTGTGTGTTTGCACATACCCATTCGTCATGCTCTATAGGTATTATCTAACGTTATAATAATTTCAATATTTTTAAACTAAACAGTGGGTTTTGAACTGTTTATTAATAGCATACATGTCGCCAGAAAATATTTTAATTACCACAATTTTCCGCATTTAACGATCCCCCTAATCCAACACATCCACAGCTCGGTTTCCTAGATTTACCGCCGTAGATCATTAAATAATAAATATTTCCTACTCCCACACGCACGCCCGTTGACAAAAATAAAAATATTTTTCATTCAAAGATAATTTCACAACGCGTTATCCATCGACGATGCGGGCTTGTCTTGCGACTCGAAAAATTTATATTTTTACCAAAAAATGCCGAACAAAGGCCTCGACACGTTTTATAATAAACTGACCGCGGTTGTTCCACCTACATGTCTGAAATTCAATATAGTACGTCATTTTTACGATTATTCGTACACCTACGAAACGAAAACGTGCAGAGACTGTGTATTTCGTCGAGATACGGCGTCGATTTTCTACGCAAGGGTATAAGTAATGAGGCTTTGTACGGGGACACCACACATTTGCACGGCTTTTAATTAATGAACGAAGGTGCACTTTAAGACGTGTCGGTATCTGATTTTACAGCCGGTGAATCGTAGTTTGTTTCAGTCGTCCGCTCGCAAAGTATTCCATCTCTTTAAACTTCTATCCGGTACTTAGCTTCTGAACTCTTACTTCCGTGATTTTTATTTGTGTTAAAATGTATTGTTTATTGTAATTCGTAACGGTGGATCTACGAAAACTAACCTGCAGAAGAGATGCCACTGTCCATGGACACAGTCAATGGACTTGATACGGCACCCGGCGACAGTTCGGGTTTCTTGGAGATTGTAGCGTAAATGCTGCCGTCAAGGGGGCCGAAGGTATGATTCACGTCCTCTGGAACAATAAAGAACATTATAGGTCATAAATGGAAAAAATGGCGATGTCTAACATCGTAAGATTCTCATACTGCCGAATATTCATGACTGACATTATTAAAGTGGCCCTTAGGGAGGTGTTAGAAAAAAATGTTTCAAATAAAAGTTGTAGCCATTAGTAAGGTCAGTGGAAACCTAAAATTTGGTAGGAATCGGTAAAGCCGTTTTGAAGAAAATTGAGAAAAACTGAAAATTTACAAGAGTAAGAGGCCCTTCGCAGAAGATCAGTCAAGATAACGTTAACGGCAATCAATAAGAATTCAATAACAAAGTAAATATACAACGTTTAAAAAAACCTTGGACCAGTTTTTAAGGTTATCCAAAGAAACCTAAAAATGACAACAGTAAAGTGCCCTTTGCCCTTAACTAATTCTGATGAAAATTAGGTGGTCACGAGTTTTCAGGGGACCCAGCCTAATTCAAAAATTTCATTTTTCCACTATTTTTACACAGACATATTTCCAAAAATATGTTTTTCGAACTTAGGGGACCTCAAAATGTCCAGAAATCCAAATAACTCAAATTCCGAAAATCAGCACGATTACAATATTTTCTCTTAATGGGTACCCCATAATGGGAAAGTAAAAAGTGACACTTCAACAACATTTGTCTTGTCTTGTCTTTCTGTTAACGTCTCTTTTTGCTGCCAGGGCTAATTGGACGGGATCTACAGTTTAACGTGGGCTCCGAACCACGGTCATCGAGCACGGTTGTACCCCCTTAAGGCTCTCACCCCAGTTGATCCACTACGTGCTCTACCGACTCAGGGTGTGTGTATCCTAGTCCCGTCCTCCTACAGGATATCCGATCCTATGCGGCCTGGTTACCGGCGTGAGTAGGATTCAACAACATTTCAAATTGAAATTACTGTAATTTTGACGATTTCAACATTGAATAACTGACGTGTTAAAATCAATGTCAGTTTGAAATAGAAGTCTCATAACACCCATATCCACAGATTATTATATAGCCTGAAGGCAGATGTTCGTTTATCTATGAGCTATAAACTCATAACTAACTTATATCTGGGCATTTGTGTCGTATTTCGTTCGTTTCTCTTGCTTTGTTATATTTTTCTTCAAAACAGCCATAAAGAACAACCCTTTTTAAGACCCCTTATTGTTATAGCACCAGAAGTGGTTCATATTTCATGTTTCCCTAATGCTCCTGTAAATGGACTAAACACCTAAATATAGAACTACATTTTCTTCATTTCTAAAGTGTAAGAAACTAGGAATAAAGTGACTTGCTGTTGTTAACAAAACACAAATCAAGAAACAAGGATCTAAGGGTAAACAACATCTCACACATGTACCTACCTAAATCATCTTAAGTGTTTAAGTTACAAAACACGAAAAACAAACAAAATAAAAAGTTCAGCAGTGTCAGCATTTAGCACCAGAAGTGGTTCATGTTTCATGGTTCACTATTGCTCCTGTACGTGGACTGAACATCTAAATAGTAGAACTTTATTCTGTTTATTTCTAAAGTGTGAGAAAATGGAAATAAAATAGCTGGCTGTAAGTAGAAACAAGGATCTAAGGGTAAATAAGATCTCACAAATGAACCTAAATCATCTTAAGTGTTTAAATGTAAAACACAAGAAACCAACAAAACAAACCACTACAAAAATGTACGTCCAGATATCACACAACATTGTTCTAAATAAGATAACTCGGAAAATGACACATTTCTGTCGTTTATCAGTAGTTACATTTCACCTTCTCTCAGAGATCTGGCAACATCGAGCCCCACAGAATATATATGTGTATCATTTGTTACCAAATACCTCTTATGAGTTTTTCCTCTTTTCGCTAGTGAAAGACGTCTATTATTATACTAAAATAATATACAAGGTGATCAAAGCTAACTAATCAGATTAGTTTTTGATTAAATGAATTAGAAGTTATAAAATAAAGTGAAATAATAGATATTTGTGGTACAAGGCTGTTATGTTGAAAATAACACGCGAGTGGCATACAATGTTTTACCCAACAAGTGGAAGAAATCTTTTTTTATTAGATAATCATTAATAAGCTTTGTGATCAAATCAAAGCTACTTGCGTCTCCAGTACCCTATAAATGTCAGAATGACTTGACAGTGAGTTTTTTACATTTTGTTAAAGTACTAATTATTAAAATGAAGTGTTTTCCTTTAATTTCTATATAAATGTGAATTCTGCTTGTAATATTAATAAATAAATAGAATACTGCTTTAAATATGAACGTGAGTTATAATCCATAACTCAATAATGAATTATGGATTATAACACACTAGTGTGTTATTTGATAGTTTACTTGTCTAAAATGACATTAATAATGACAGTCATAACTGTCATGTGTTGGATAAAAGATTTTATTTCAATCCTATCAGTGACTAATATTGCATGCAATGTTCTGATTTTCACCTTGATGTATCCCAGTCGCACAGGGTTTAAACCACGATTCCAAAGGAATAGGAGTTTATATTATGATCCGTAATAAAGCCCAGCTTCCATAGGTACGATTTATGTAACGTTCCAATAGTGTTGGTCAAGTTATCACTAAATCCAGATTGATTCTAGAGAGCTTGAATTACATAAAGAACCATGGCAGGTAAAAGGAGCAAAATTATTACTTTAATTTCTGAACGAAGGAACACAGTAAATAAATCCAAATTTGTTACTTTTTAAAACGGCGAAATTTTCAAATATTAATAACAAATTAAAATTATGGAAGGAAGTCTTTTAAATAAAATTACCTAATGAAATTTCAGCGCATTCCTTAATTTCCAAATCCCTTTTCCCTTGTAATAATGTTATTTCCAGGTTCTGTGGTATATGTGATTTCTCCCAAGAACTTAACACTAAAACGTTTATAGACAACACCAATTCATGTATGGATAATAAAGACACTTAATTAATAGCATCGGCATTGCAACGACTACATCAATGAAACTACACAATAAAAGACGCCCGGCGCGTTCCATAAATCCTCGCCGTCATACAACTACATAAAGTAAAATAAACAGACTCGGGGTTAAATTCGGTACAACCATCAACTTCCATGACAAGTCGACTCTCTCGATAAACTCAAGCGTACAGAGGTTATAATTCTACGGAAACCTTAAGCGAGTCGATAATTCCATACGCAGGTAAGACCTGATGCTAATTAGCGATATGAGTAATGCTCTAATTCCGCGCGCATTCTTTCGCCTTAATGGAGCGAAATGACATTGACAAGTGAGGCATGGGACAAGTGGCATTAGTCAGAATTCTTATGGTACGGCTTGGGAGCCGTTCCGTTCCATAGTTGAATGAACTTCGGTGGAAGTTTCATACGAGAAGTTGTTTAATTGCGGCGTTAATCTGTAAATGCGATGTAACGATCGGAGAAAGTGTAATTACCAGAGAAAAAGTGCACGATGTAAGCACATTGTATTGTCTTTCGGATATATCAAAATCCATTACTGTAAATCATCATGTATCCATTAAATCAGTAAAAGTGTTCATATCTTCACTCAATGGTCAAACACTATTAACTCAAGGTAAAATAATCTCTTCTGTTTAATCGTAACACACAGCATACATTAATTGCTCTGCAAGTATTTACATACATTCTTACCTGAAAAATTCATGATATATTTTCATTGGTGATTGCTCACTATCAAATATTAAGAGCTCGAATCGAAAATTCCAAATGGAATGTTTTTTGGAATAAGAAAGACATCCTTTATCGATTTTGACATTTCATTTCCTCGTATCTCTGGAAATGACGGGAGTATCACAATGAAATAAAGTATGGAATAATCAGATATTCCATCGCATTTGATGATTATATCAAAAGTATCAAATTGGAATATTATTTGGAATAAGGAAGACTCTTTTGAAATTTCTATTTTACAAATCTAAGGTAGTAATTGTCGTATAGCAATAAAAAAAATCGTGATGTGTTTATCAGAGTACTTTCTCATATATAGGGGTTAATTTAAGCAACAAACCGAAAACACGACAAGTACCTATAAAGTACTCCTCACAGTAGATTTAGCCAAAAACGTTACAAAACTTTTTTTATATATTATATCTAATGTAGAATAGGTACTCAAAATTTTATAAAAATTCTTGGAGCAAATTTCGGGAAAAATTCAAAAAATTGAACAATGATACAAAGTGCCTTTCACAGAAGACTTTGCAAAAAACAATAGAAAAGTTTATTTTATACTAATTCAATGGTAGAATATATATTCTAAATTTAAAATAAATTCTTGTACCAAATTTTGAGAAAAATTCCAAAAACCGAAAAACCACAAGTATAAAGTGCTCTTCACAGAAGATTTACCCGAAAACGTTACAAACCTTTTTATACATATTTAATTGCACAATAAATTTTCAAAGTTTAAAAAGAATTCTTGGAACGAATTCCGAGAATAATACAAAAAACCAAAAATAGACAAGTATAAAGTATCCTTCACAGAAGATTTAGCCAAAAACGTTAGAAAACTTTTTTATACACATTCAATAGTAGGATAAATATTCAAAGTTTAAAAAAAATTCGTCGAGTGGATTTCGAAAAAAATTAAAAAAACAGAAAATTGACAAGTATAAAGTGCCCTTCACAGAAGATTTAGCCAAAATCGTTAGAAAACTGTTTTAAACCTATTTAAACGTACAATAAATATTTAAAGTTTTAAAAAAATTATTAGAGCGAATTTCGAGAAAAATTCAAAAAACCGAAAAATGACAAGAGTAAACTACCCTTCTATCCTGGCCGATTTTAATGAAAAGCTTATTTCCACGTCCTGGTATGGTACAAAGTCTAAATACATAGTTTTGACCGTTTGTGGTTTTTAGTTTTTGAGAAAATCCTACCACTGACATACATACATACACACACACATACATACATACATACATACATACATACAGACGGTTTTCCAAAAACATATTTTTTGGACTCAGGAGACCTCAAAACGTTCAGAATGCTAATAACTCAATTTCGAAAAATCGACCCGATTACAATACTCTCATATATGAGTACCTCATTATGAGAAAGTAAAAAGTGTGAAATACTCAGCGACATACCCATTACATAAATCGGCAGATAAATTAAAATGTTTCGAATTTAAAGATCTGAAATAAGAACAATCTTTCGATTTTGAAATTTCATTTTTTTAATATTCAAAAAAGTCATGATAGTCTTGTCACGAAACGTAGTGCGGAATAATCAGCGACATGCCCACTAACGATTTAGGCATTTAAACTCAAAATTAATTTTTTGAAATAAGAAACTCTCATTACTAATTTTCAGATTTCAGTTCCTCATATCCCATAAAGTAGCGGGCATATTATAATGAAATAAAGTATGGAATAATCAGAGACATACCTACAACTTATTCATTTAGGTACTAAAATAAGGTATTTTGGCGTCGCCAATAGCCAAGCAAATTGGTGAGCTCTACTTCATTATTTCAGCCCAATAAGTTCAAAAAGAATAAAAACATGGAAAATTTTAGCAGATTGTACAAACTAACAGGACCTAGTGTCAACTAAACTATAAGGAAAATTGTAAAAATCAAAATATCTGTATAAAACTTTGTAACATACATTTTTTCTGAAATCGTCACTAGTAATCGTGTAAGGGGCAGATTGATTTATACCAGCTGTCACGTGACGTTTAAAACTTTAAAATTAGCTCTATGCCATGAAATAATGTGACACTCTTGAAATCTTAAATATTTCAATGGGCGTTTATTGGAATTGTCACACAAATTTAGGGGTGGGTGGAACAAAAAACGTCACTCTATTTAGGGGAAGTATAGAAATGCATGAAAACAGCGTCACATAGTTTCATAATGAACTCCTTTCTGTCACAAATAGAAATTTGTGACAAGAGAATTATGTGAAAGAATAAGTAAAATACAGATACTCTGTAGAAGGTGCTGATTCTAAAATTTCTCCAAAATGACCGATGTTCTTGTAGAATCCTTAAGTATTCTATACAATTTGTTCTAAAATCCAATCTAATATGATCTAAAAGTATTCCAATAGATTTACTCAAGAGAAACTAACTCAGCATGCACTGCAGGCTGCAGGTCAGTTACTATATCTCTGTGAATGTGATATTCACCAGTGATGGTTGGCGACAGTGTGCATTTCAAATAGACAAAGTATAGAACTCTACAAAACGTTCTAGAAGATTGTGAAAATTTGTAAGTACAGCCAATTTTATGGAAATTGCACAATTGAAAAAAGCTTTTTAAAGTGTGCAGAGGTTCAAATCTAGAATTTTGTAGAGGCAATCCAGCAATCAGCTAGTACAAAACAAACCCTTAATTTTATTTAAAATCATCCACTGACATCCACTTTCACGGAGACAATTTTACCTACATACATAACCTCCCCATAAGATAATTTAATTTCTAGGCCTGTGCGCCCATAACCCAGTCCTTGAATTCAAACGAATGGCAAGATATAAACAATAGCAAAGAAATATCGATCGTTTACATAAAGCTACGCCAAAACTTTCTGGCAGATAGTCAAAGTTAAGAAACGATTTTTCAAAATAAACCAGCAGTTATTGTTGAAAAGTCAACGCATGATAAAACAAAGTTAGGTTACAGAAATAAAAAGCGGCGCGATAAATTAGGCCAAACTGCAATAGAACAGGATATTCCAATGGGTCTGAATCACTCCCGTTGGAGAGGAGCCAGAGAGATAAACTCGTGTTTTTTACATTATTTAATGACCTAACTATTATGTAGCATGCCGTGGAAACACTTGAGTTAAGACAAGGGGGTTCAATAGTGATTAGGTAGCGTATAATTACTGTAGAAATGTGCCCTACTTTGTCCATCAGTCAGATCAAGGTTCTTACAGACTTACAGATACACTGAGCGTGTATGGCTCGCTGTAAATACTATTTAATTTTCTTAGAAATGTCAAATGTAGATTTAATACGATAAATAATGACAATGACAGTTCCTGATTGATTCCCGTCCTTGAACTTTTCATTTAAATTAAATAGGTATCATATGCACGTACACATACGCATAATTGTAAATCTTAGCGGCACTATAAAGAGATTGAATTACTAAAGGCGATTGTATTCAATATATATCAAGTAGTAATCAAACTGTAATAACACTCCTTAGGCAGTAAATAATAAGCAGTTTAATAATCGTTGTTTACTTGATTGATTTGCAAATAAACAACAAACGTATTAGAACACTTGGATATTTCGTTTTAATGAAGCCGTTATTGCACAACTGTTCCTTAGTTTAAATGGCAAAATGTGAGGTGAAACATGGAAATTAGCTCGATTAGGTAAAGTTAAAGGTTTATCTTTGTATTAAATAAATTTAATTGTTGTCTGCTAAGGGTATTAGTTGTATTTTATGGCTTGTAAATAATACGACAGTTAAGGATTTTTTATAACTTGTACGATTGATAATGGCTTTCAACAATACGGGATCAAAACTGCTGTAATTAAATTTTATTTAACGGGCAAAGAATTTTTGTAATATGTAAAGTACTAAATATAAGATGGCAATAGAATTAACAGGATCTTATTAAATCATTAATTGGTTAACTAATTGGAATTAATGGTATGTTCACGAAATATCGCAATTGCGTTAATAAGTACGTTATCATTAATGACAAGCAATTTTACATTTGATCAAAAATTCAATAATCGATATACTGACCTGAAATATCCAATTAAGCATAATTGCATGTAAATAGTCAAAGGTCAGGTCAATAGAGCACTTGTGGAATTACAAATACTGTAGAGTTTTATAAAAAAAAATTAGGGAGGTAATTACAATTGAATGTAGTGGAAAATATTTCTAGTTTTCTGCTCAATTCGATATAAAATTATTCAAATATTTTTGAAAACTATCCAGAGGTCCAAAGGTTCTTTACAAGTAATTTAAAAATCATTGAGTAAAAATTTTAATCAATGTAGCTACAAGTGATTTACTTGTGAACTTACTTGAAACTTGGAAGAAATGTCAAGAATTTCATCGCCATTTCTCTCGAGAGGCACCTAAAGACAAATCCTTCCATTGGAAACTAATTGCTCGTATAAAGTAACCAATTAACCATGTTTGGTCAAAGGCTGATTTACGTTATAATATCATCGGCGTTAACAACACAAGCACACTTTCATATTTCTATAAGAAACGTAAAGTTTTCAGGCCTACCATCGGAAATCGATCGACTCGTAGAAAGCGGAGAAGTAGAAGAAATTTATAACGTGGAAATGGGCGTATCGATTTTCTCAGTTTTAACCGAGATCGGATGTACTGCAATCAAAGCAACATATTGAAATCACTCAATGAACGCTTTCACTACATTTCCAGATTAGGGAAACTGCTCGTCTTCTTGGTGGTCCGAAACCATTAACAAGTCCTAAAAATGCTCTAAATGCTCTAAACAAATTTATTTTGGGCGCCTGGCAGAAAATACAGACCATGAGGTTAATTTTAAATTAAGGTGAGAAATTACAGATTGGGTTAACTAAAGTGGGAAAAATCGAAGAAGTTTAACTTATTCGTGAAATGTAGTAAGATAAGCCCACTAATATTAAAAAAAAAGTGTAATAATAACGAACTAAGAAGACAGTTACATTAATGGATACGTTAAAATCAATTAAAATAATTACATAATTATTATACATAAAGTTATTTCATCATTTCAGTTAAAACCAACAGACACAATATTTATAGTTAGCAATGTGACTTTTAAACATTTTGTTCCACTACGACTACGTCAATGCATGATTTTTCGTCATTACGGGGGCTTAAAACCTGTACTGTTTTTACTCAAGACAGTTTATTAACATGATATAGACACTTATCATTCGCATTAAGCTGATGTGATATAATCCGTTTGTATAGATTAAGATGACAGACCTCAATCTTGTAATGAATAATTTATGTGGGTTACAGCGTATGTATGTAAAGTGCGTTAATTTGACGAGTTGAAATTCATTTAATGGCCGGTGATGTCGATGTTAAAATAAACAATTATGGTGTGGTTAATGACGAGAGAATATTGGCATGAGAGTAAAGGCGCAAGTGATTTCGTCTAGACCGAAGTCTAATAAAAATGTTTTATCCAACACATGACAGTTATGACTGTAATTATTAATGTTAATTTAGAGAAGTAAACTATCAAATAACATACTAGTGTGTTAGGAATAATCCACAACTCACTAGTGAGTTATGCGTTATAACTCACTTTCATATTTAAAGTAGTATTCTATTTATTTATTTATTTATTGCCCGTGGCAACCAAACAACAAACTACTTTAACCAAAATGTAAAAAAGTCACTGTCAAGTCATTCTGACATTTATAGGGTACTGAGACGCAAGTAGCTTTGGTTTGATCACAAAGCTTATTAATTTGTTATCTCATAAAAAACATTTCATCCACTTGTTGGATAAAACATTGTATGCCACTCGCGTGTTATGTTTCCTAAGTCACTTGAGAATTTATACCTTATATGAGGACTTATATATAAATCTTCTAGTGTGACTTATTTTTAACATAACACACTAGTACCATAAATAACTATTAAACTATGATTTTAAAGGAAATTACACATTATAGCAATAGTAAACGTTCCATGTTTCAAAAAGCAGACAGATTATTGGTTTTAAATACTAGGGAGTTCAAGTGTATCACTTTCCTACACTTTTTATTAATTTGTTACTATTGGATATTCACAGAAAACCTTCAGTACAAAATATAAATCTAATGAATTGGCAGAAATGATATTCCTTCTAAGAAAACGTAGAGGTTTCAAATAACACGAAAAGTGTGACGTAATACTTTGGTAAAACTGTTTCGTTTTCAAGTAGTAAGATTTCTGCTCTCATATGAATTACTCGTTTGAGATACGCGCGCGTCTTCCATAATACCAAACGAATAAACAAGTAATAAACACGATTATAGTAAAACGTATTTTGTGTGTTTTAATTAATAAATCTGAAAGCTCAAATCCCAAAAGGTTATGGGCCCAGATTACGTGTAAATTCAAAATACGTTAGTGAACTTTCAAAAGTAGTGATTCGCGCGTTATTAACCGAACTTAACGTTAACCAGCAATTGATGAAGAATAACCGGTGATTGGTGAAATGGACGACGAAGCTGTCGCACCGACACTTCCACGCAGTTAGCCATCAGGAAGAAACTACTAACTCTGAAACTACAGAGTGAAACAACATAGACCCAACACTTCATCGTATTTGAAGATCTATTGAGCAGCTGTATTGAATTGCAGTATCCACTGAAGATTTCAGTAGCGAAGAAGGAATCGTTTATCACGGCCACAAAGAAAGGGATAATTCATGTCAACAGTGGGAGATAACGAGAAGTTCTTGAGGATATACTCTACTGCCGAGAAGTCCCGTACAACTTGCTGTCTGTTCGCAGGATGCAACAAGCTGGAATGACGATTATTTTTGATAAGGAAGGCGTAAAAAGTTAATAAGGGTGGTAAGACTGTAATGACAGGTAAGCCTTTAAATAACTTGATGTGCATTGGTTTTCAAATTATCAAACGAATGGTAAATATACGTAGAATTAACAATGCATTAAGTGCTTTAACAAAAGATTATAATCTTTGGCATAAACGTCTAGGTCACATAGGAAAATCTAAATTTAAACAATTAAAAATTCATAAAATGATTGAAGATCTACGCCAAATAGATCAAATTACACCAACAGAGGAATTATGTGAAGCATGAATAAATGGTAAATAAGTTCGATTGCCATTCGCACGTTTCAAACATAAAAATTATATTAAAAGACCTTTGTTTATTGTACATTCCGATGTTTGTTGTGGCCCAATCACTCCAACAACTATTGACAATAAAAAATTTTTTTTAATATTTGTTGACGACTACACTCATTATACAGTAACATATTTAATTACTTACAAATCAGATGTTTTTACTGCGTTTTAAGATTACGTGATGAAATCTGAAGCCCATTTCAATTTAAAATTAGTAAATTTATATTGTGACAATGGAAGGGAATATTTGTCGAGAGAGATGAAAGATTTTTGCGTGCAGAAAGGTATCAGTTATCATTTGACCGTTCCACGTACTCCACAACAAAATGGTGTCTCAGAAAGAATGAATAGGACAATTACTGAAAAAGGCCGTGCAATGTTGCACGATTCAAACTTAGACAAAGCTTTTTGGGGTGAAGCAGTGTTAACTGTTACTTATTTAATTAATAGAAGTCCTACTAAAGCCATAAAGGAGAATAAAACACCATATGAAATTTGGCATATTAAAAAGCCAATATTAAAATATTTAAAGGTTTTTGGTTCAACAGTGTACATACACAATAAAACAAGAAAATCAAACAAAAGTTTGACTCAAAATCTTCCAAAGGTATTCTTGTAGGGTATGAACCGAATAGTTACAATGTGTGGGATGTGGAGACTGAAATGTTTGCGACAGTGCGAGAAGTTCTCGTGGATGAGATTAATTGTTTTGGTATGAAGGCCAAAACAAAATTCTCATAAATCTGATATAACTGAATCAGATAATCTGTCAGAAGTAAGCAGAAATAAAATTCCGAAATTAGGTAGTAAACTTAAAAAGGAAGAAAAGGAAACTGATATAGGGAGTATACCCGGTAAATCAGTAAATAAATCAGTAGGAGCAACTGATAGAAAGAAATTAGTTGTTGAAGCTGATAATGATAAAATAAAGTCAGTAGGTGAAACTGTCAAGAGGAAATTAGAGACTGATATACACGCGAGAACTTCATCTCCGAATATTTCATTTCCACAAGTCCAAAATATTGAGAAGTGTAGAAGGAGTGAAAGAATTAAAAATCATCCAATAATTTCTTATAAAGAAGATGATAATAATATTTTGGATGATTATCTTTTATATGATCACTCGGTTATAAATGAGATTCCTACTTCATATATGAAGAAATTCAAAACCGAGATGATAAAATTCATTGGGAACAAGCAATAAAAGATGAAATTGAATCTCATAAAATAAACAAAATATGGTCATTGGTACCGAGACCATCGAATAAAATATAGTTAATAATAAATGGGTGTTTTCACTGAAATAGAATGAATTTGGAAATTCATTAAAGTATAAAGAAAGACTCGTTGCACGTGGTTTCAGTCAGGAATATTTGGTGGAATATAATGAAACGTTTGCACCAGTAGCAAGAATATCAAGTTTCAGAATAATTTCATCGTATGGACGTGAAAACAGCCTTTTTAAATGGTATACTGACTGAAGAGATTTACATGAAAATTCCTGAAGGAGTGCAAAGTAAAAGTAATGAAGTCCGTAAATTACATAAAAGTTTATATGGATTGAAACAAGCGGCAAAAATGTTGGTTTGAATTATTTGATAAAACTTTAAAAGAAAAAGGTTTTCAAAATTCTGCTGTTGACAGCTGTATTTATATTTTGGATAAGGGAAATATCTTAATGAATATCTATGTGGTTCTTTATGTAGATGACCTTGTCATTGCAACAGCAAATGCTGTAACAATGAGAAATATTAAAAACTTTTTATAGGTATGTATAAGAGTTAATCGAAGTGGGAATAAAGTAAATCATCTAAGGGAATTTTTGTGGGTTACGTGCCAAATGGATATAAGATTTTTGATTCAAATTCGCAAAAGTTCATAGTTGCACGTGATGTAATTGTTGACGAAATTACCTGCAAAACATCAAGACATGAAATTGATGATCAAATAAAAAAAAAATTGGTGGCAAAAATGTATCGATAGGCACAGATAATTTATCAGCAGGTGGTAATGCTGATAGTGGTGCTGGAGATAGAATCACTCCAAGTAAAACGGATAATGAAATATGCAATCAAACCCTTATATAAAAAAAAGGATGTCCCTGAAAATTGCATTAATGGTCAAACATCTCCAATATAGGATGTCCCTGAACAAATAAGTACGAACTCAAATAGTTCTGATTTCTGATAACTCCGTGAAAATTAAGAAAGTTAAATAACAATGCGCAGGACAGAAGGAGTGAGAGATAAAAGCCAAACCAATAAAATCTTACGATTGCGAAGATGATTTTGAATTTAAAAATTACTTAATAGCTAATCAAATATTGGAAAATGAAATTCCAAAGTGTTTTCAAGATGTAGCTAAAAGTAAATTTTAGAGTTGATTTGGGAAAAAGCCATAAAAGATGAGTTAAAGTCATTAGATCAAAGTGCTTATTTAAAAATAGTATTGAACAAATTCAACATGAACAACTATAATGCTGTTAGTACACCTTTACCAAATAAATTACATTACCTAACTTTAAATTCTGAAGAAATGTTTGATGTATGCAATATTATGTACACGACCTGTTAAGTGCTTAAATTAATATTCTGAGTAGATATACAAATAAGTATAATAAAGAACTATGGCAATGTCTAAAAAGAGTTCTTAGGTGTATTAAAGGAACCATAGACATGAAATTGATATTTGTTCGAGAAAACTACAATGAATTGCTAAGTGGTTATGTCGACTCTGATTGGGGAGGTAATACCATAGATAGAAAAAGCGCAACAGGTTATCTATTTCAAATGTTTGAAAAATGTACAATTTGTAGGAATACAAAACGGCAAAATTCTGTAGCAGCTTCATCCACAGAAGCTGAGTACATGGCGCTTTTTGAAGCGGTTAGAGAAGCACTATAGATAAAGTCATTATTAAATAGCCTAAAAAGTGACTATTAGTAAACCGATTAAAAATTTATGAGGATAATAACGGTGGTATTAGTATTGCAAATAATCCCACAAATCACAAAAGGTCAAAACACATAGATATTAATATTAAACATCATTTCACAAGAGAACAAGTTATGAATGAAATACTAAAACTTGAATATATTTCACAGGTGAACAACTGGCAGCTGGCAGACAGCTAGACGAAACCATTGGCATCATCTAAATTTGGAGAATTTAGATTAAAACATGGGTTTAGTTCGATTTGAAATATCAAATAATGTTCAATAGGTCTGATTTGGTTTTTTCTGGGTTTCCCAAATCCTCGCAACAAATGTTGGACCTAAATTGTAATACTCCCAGAAAGAAAGAGAAAAGAAATGGAAGACGTAGTCGCTATAGAAATGTATAATGCTTAGAACGTAAAATCGTAAAAAGGGAATATTATATCAACAATAATTATTATTAAATAGGTACATATGTAAGTAGATAGAGTATGCAATATATATAACTATGTAGTTCTCTAGAACATAGTAATAAATCTGAAAGCTCAAATCCCAAAAGTTACTTACAAGGTGTGTAAGCATCAGTTTTAGAAATATATTAACTCTAAGTTACCTCCAGAGTAATACTTTTAATTTCTTGTAATACGTAAACCCTGATTTAGCCACGTTTTGAACAAGATTGTTGCAAATATTACTACAAACTGTGTAGTCCTATCAGCAACATTAAATTTATGGCAAAACGTGGTTAACTTTGGATATCAATGGAAAAAAGTCACTTAATTTAATATACTAAACGTCAATGAAGCTTGTTGAATGACAATGAAACAATTTGTAAACATAATTGTTAGTATTCATACCAGAAGAACCAATCATGTCAATATTTGAAACAAAAACAAAGTTTTGGTTTGAACAGTTATCAACTCTTAAGAATCTTTATCGAATAAAATGACATTCAAACAGCTCTATATGACCCATCGACATTATGGTGAATGCTTTTGAAGGCGTGGGTGAACCAGTCATGATGTGTGATTTTTCCGCGTGTACATTGATTGCAAACCCACGCTGCATTATGGGTGTTTATTTTATATATGTACAAGGAAAGCCGATGTTAAAAAATATATATTATCATCTGGATCGTATAAAGGATGACGTAAATACGTCAGAAGACCACAAAATAATTTATATATACACTTTGCGGCTCAAGAGATACGACTCATTTTTGACATGTGGGTGGATCGACGATGACAGCGGATTTTGATGAAAACGAGAGTGTATGAGTGCAATAAGTAAATTTCTTGAAGAAATATGTCAAGTGGGTATGCAGGTCATTTAAAGGACAGTTTATGTAACTCATGAATGTCTTGAATAAATTTAACAGGACATACGAATGTAGAAAACTTTAAATTTGTCACTAACAGAACCACATTTCCAATGGCTTAGGGACGCCTTGCTTATTTATTCTTAAATCTTTGAATCTTTAAAAAGCTTTAAACAATAAATCTTTAATTATTTAAATCCAAATAGAAAATCAATCACAAATTAGTTGGGAAAGCAGGGTTCGGGAAGTATGCAAAAATGCATATTGAATGCATATTTTCATATTTTACACATGCATTTGTTGGATATTTGCGATTGTTTACCCTCATAACACGTAATTTCAATTTGTCAGTGTTGCATCAACGTATTCCGTAGAAGTTATTTTTCAGAAAAGTAAATATAATTTGAGAAGTAACTTAGAAAGTTATTAATAATTTTGGCACTGGTTGAAGTTAAGGAGTTTCTAAGGAAATAATAACAACTGTAATCGCCAATGGTATTTTTTAAAGAGTTTTGTTGTCTGTTTATAATATAACTTGAGAAGTTTTGAAATAAGTTCTCATATAGTTACAGAAGTTATAAAGTTAGTCATCGCCAATGACATTTTTCAAAGAATTTCGTTGTCTATTTATAATATAACTAGAGAAGTTTTGAAATAAGTTCTGATATAGTTAAAGAAGTTAGTTGGAGAATTTCTAAGTTCTTAAGACACTTTTAAAAGACTTACAACTATCTTAAAAAAATTTACATGTGGAATTGCACCTAAAACGTCTTTAAAGTACATTTGGCAGTTTCAAACAAGTAATGAAGTTTCTAAAGAACTTTTGACAATTGTAATGAACTGATGAGATTTTTAAATTAATTAGTTATTTCATAAACCACATGAAGTTTAAAATTTAAATTTTAATGTAAAGTTTGGGACTTTGTAACTTATCAACTACATTTTTATAGAAGTTGTACTACTCTTCAAATCAGACCTGATGTATAAAAAAGTTGAGAAGTTCCTGAAGATTTTATCAAGATTGGAATTAACTGCAATTAGGTTAAAATAACAGTTTGAAATGTTTGGATCGTTTGGCACTAAATAAAGTTAATAAATTCCTAAAAAGGAAACCTTGGACAATTAAACTGAACTAATGATATCTTAAACCTTCAATTAGATCCAATGTTCCAAGGAAAGTTAAGAAGTTTTTAAAGAAATTGTGATGGTTATAATTAACTGCAATTGCAATAACATGTAGTTTGAAACGTAACTCTTGAAGATTAGAGTACTGTCGTGGCTGGATAAAGTTAAAACTATTGAGAATTATAATGAAACAATGACATTTTTAAAGAAGTTACAGTTACTTTAAAGACAGTTAGAATGTAACTTTTGATGTAGAACTGGGAACTTTGCGAGATACTTGTGACAATTATAGTTTGTCGACGACGTGTTTCAAGAAGTTATATCTATCTTAAATCAGATCTGATGTTCTAAAGGACATTAAGGCGGCTTGTCCATTTACGCAACTAAAACCATGAAACCAGTTGCATGCAACTATGAAACCAGTCGCGAACGCAATTATTCTACGTAACTCAACTAAGTCCGTCCACTTGCGCGACTGCAACCTATTTGCGACGCAACCTACACGAAACCAATCTCACGCAACCAAACTTGTTGGCCGCGTGTCGACCAGTTGCGTGCGATCTTTGTGCTGAAGCGGTTCATACTAGATCGTAGGTGCATTTTTAAAGTATTTTGCAGTACAATAGTTTTTGAAAGAATGCATAGAGGTTTGTCGACTGACGAGCAAACTTCAAATATTGCTCTAGTGCGGGAAATAGAGAAATATCCCTGTTTATACATTTGTTGGAATTTGGACTGGGTCTTATATCTCTTCTGCTATTACAGAGAACCCTTTCATGTAATTTTTCTTTAAATCAGGATGAACTCAGAAACGCTTTCTGGTTTTCCTTCTTCTTAAATATAAAGCGCCCACAACTAGATCTTCATCGGACGACATCATTTAAACTAAACTGCAAATAGGTTGCACAAATGGACGCGAAATGACGCGACTGGTTTCATGAAATCAGTTGCATGCAACTGGTTTCATGGTTTTAGTTGCGTAAATGGACGAGCCGCCTAAGAACTTTCTAAAAAAATTGAAATGATTTTAACGCCAAGATGTTAAGAAAATTCAGTTGTCTGTTCGAAATGCAACTGAAGATGTAATAAAACTATTTGTAAGTTCTGACACAATTCAAGAAATTGAGAGGAAAAAGTTTCGAAAAACTTATAAAAAATAGATGATGTTTTAAAAGCACCTTAATTGTCTTAAGATAAATACGACATCTTAGAAGAGTTCTGATGCTTTGAAGAAAAATAAGGAACGTTTGAGTTACAAATATTGTAATGTTCTTACAATATTTTAAGGAAAATGTGTCATTAGAAATGTACTAACTTGTAACGTTTTTAAATGAACTCTAATTATATCAAAGGCGTTAAGTTGTTTAGAGTATTTAAAGGTACTAATGAACTGCAACTGACTTAAAATAACATGAACTTTGAAATTTAATTCAACTTTAACTCAAGCTTTTAAAAAGATTTTACACGCTTTTTAGCTTGTCATTCCTTGCAATAACTGACATGTTAGCTGAAATAAAACATTCCAGAAAGGGCAAACAGCTATTAGCTTTGAAACCCAGTTCAAAATCAACGCTTCTATCAATCAATTTCTAGCAGGGTAAGGATGTTAAGAATGCATATTTATACGTGCATATTTTGCAAGTTATATAGTGAATGTTGCCTGCATACATTGATTCCCTTTTTAGTGTATACTTTACGTATTGCAGTAATTACAGTTTAAAATCGAATGGATGTATGCAAGTGCCACTATAACAATTAATACTAATTATAATCAACGACTGAAGGTTGTCCAGCTTCTCAAAGTTGGCCATGGTAACCAAAGGAAAACACCAAGTCGTAACCAACTGCTTTATTAAAAATGAGCGACCGGTTTCGGCTTCATAGACGCCATCCTCAGGCTCGCACTACACGAATGAGGAGCATTAGAAAACAGAAGGTAAGTACCTTAAAAAGCAATACTCACAACAAGTTGTTTTTGTTTTTAGAGCTCCTGTTGTTCGAAATATGCGGCTTTACACATACAAAACAAATACGTTGACATACACAGTTAAAATAAATAAAACTTAGAAATTAACATACATCGAACAAGATTAACTACATAAAGTTCTTTCAGGACATGGATCTAGCCCTAAAGGCGTGAGCTTCCTCATTCTCGAGAGGTTGGGAAGTAACTACGAACGCATTCGATCTCCAGGGATTAAGTTTAAGTACCTTTTTTTAAGTACTTTTAGGTAAGTACCTTTTTAAGGTACCTACCTAAAATTAATGAAACCTATGTAAGAGCTATTTACAACATATATAAAAACACGGAATGCGTGGTGAAATCAGGTTCACAGATAACTAACAAAATAAAAATTACAAAAGGGTTGAAACAGGATTGTAGCTTGTCACCAACTCTATTTAAGATGTATTTGCAAGAAACCCTCAACGAATGGCGAAGAAAATGCTCAGGCATGGGGATAGAGATAGGAGAATCAAACTTGTATACAATGCTCTTTGCCGACGACCAACTAATAGTAGCTAACGATGAAGACGATATCAGTTACATGATGAGCAAATTATTGGAAGAATTAAAAAAATATGGTCTACAAGTGAATGTTAGTAAAACAGAATACCTTTGTGTAGGAAAACAAGGCACGGATTTAAAAATCGAAGACGACACAATAAAAAGTGTTGAAAAATATAAATACTTAGGAAGTTTAATTACACATGACGGTAAAGATGACCAAGATATTGAAAACAGAATAAGGCAAGGGAAGACAGTCATACAAAAACTGAATGGTATATTGTGGTCAACAAAAATTAGACTGGAAACTAAGAAACTACTTTATAAAAGCATAGTAGAACCGATAACAACATATGGTGCAGAAACATGGAAATTAACACAAAAGAAGAAACAAAAATTGGAAGCTATTGAAATGGACTTTTTCAGAAGATCTTGTCGAATATCAAGAATAGAACGTATCCCAAATGAAAAAATTAAAGAACGCGCACAAATGAAAAGCACAATTGTAGAACGAATTGAGCAACGACAATTGATCTGGTATGGACACGTTATGAGGATGGGACCAGATAGATTACCACGCATTGCGGCAGATTATAATCCATCAAATAGAAGGAACAGAGGACGACCAGCACATACATGGGAAAAACGCATAGAGCAAGCTATGATGAAAAGAGACCTTAAAGAAAATGATTGGCATGATAGGAGGTTATGGCGAATGACATGCGGGAAGCGGCAGCAGCTGTAGGACCCCCGCTTATATATATATATATATATATATATATACACCTTTTTAAGGTACTTACCTTCTGTTTTCTAATGCTCCTCATTCATGTAGTGCGAGCCTGAGGATGGCTTCTATGAAGCCGAAACCGGTCGCTCATCTTTAATAAAGCAGTTGGTTAAGACTTGGTGTTTTCCTTTGGTTAAATCTAATTATAATCATTTGAGCGTCAATTCTCTAATTATTTCGAAAAGATTCCATATCAAAACCACATCACTTTCATTTCAATTACCCATTTTACCAATACAAAAATGCAAGGTAAAATACCATTCCACTTCATTATCACCCGTTAGCAAAGACCTACCTTTATTTTTCCCTAAGCAACTTCGTCTCCATTAAACCGACCGCTATTCCATTTAGATACACTAAATTAATCCGAGTTAGTACGGCTATTTTCATAAAACAATTATGAAACATGACGCTAATTTCACCATAAATGATATTGAGTAATGTTCACAGCAATTAAGCTAACGAGATACGAACCCGTCTGCTGTTAACGCATTAATTGCATTCAAATTTCAACAACGAGATAAGGACCAATTAATTCTGTAAATATTGTATTCCCGCGAAAAATATCAGTTGATGGGTATAATGTAAATACTGAAATAATAATATTTTCGTAAATGAGACGCAGTAAATTGCTCGGCGAACCATATGAACGACCCTCTCTGTTAATTAAACTTTTGGGGTGACATTTATGTTTATTTAGCATGTAACTGTCGAATTTGATAGAATAATGAAGTGATAGGGATAAACTGGTTATATTAAAAACTCCACTGACTTCTTGCTTGAGTAAACTGGTTAATCGAATGGTTCAAAAAACGTTCTGTGAAGATTTATTACCGGCAAGTAATTACAGGTAGTTTAACACGAGAAATATGTAGATATGATCTTCGCAAGTTGTTTAATACTAGTAGGAACCTCATAGAGAACTAATGATGAAGTTGGCCGGTGCATAGACTACGTCAATAAATTATGTTAGCAATAGCGTACTTGCATAAAAATTATTGCAGATACAATCAGTGCAGCTAATAACTGTCTGTAAACCCTTTTTCATTATTTCCAAGGTAAGGTATCTAGTTAAACTAATTTTGAATAATTGAGGAGAAAACACCTAAAACGTCACAAGTTGTGGTAGACTCGAGACTCGAGACGAGAAATAACATAGTCTCGTCTCGGTCTCGAAAAATCCTTAAAAGTTATGTCTCGGATATAAGTCTTGTCTCGCCAAAGTCTCGAAAAATCTCGAAAAAAAAATGGAGAAACTATTTCTAAAATGTCGCAAGTTGTGGTGGAGTCGGGGCGAGAAATAACATAGTCTCGTCTCGGTCTCGAAAAATCCTTAGAAGTTATGTCTCGGATATGTCTTGTCTCGCCTAAGTCTCGAAAAATCTCGAAAAAAAAATGGAAAAACTGTTTGTGTTTAAGTTTCAAATTCAGAGATAATAATTCAACTTTTTTAAACCAACCTATTACCTAATTTATGGTGGCTTTTATCGCTCTTAATTAGAAACATTGATCTTAAAAATCTTTGCAAAAACACCTGTTAATCGCATAAACCAGAAATTAAATTTATTTCCTGTCAATATAGCATTACAACCTTCATGAATCTGGTCTCCTTTGGGCTAAATTAAAGCAGATCAAACTATGATCTAACATTTTAAGTAGTTTTACAGGTTGACACGCAAGTATCTGCTTATGTAAGTACTACAGATGATATCTGTGGCGGCAAGGACCTACTTGGAGCCGGTTTATACAGAAAATATTGTTATTAAAATTTTTAAACATAAATTTAAGGCCTGTATGTATATCAAAATTGGTTATACTAGAATAGATTTATTCATATTAATGATATCTTTTTATATTGGCAATAGGAAATGTACCTAAAAATAAAGGAAACAATATTTATAAAACAAAACAAAAAATTTAATAATGTGTTGAAGAGACCAAAGGGAGTATCTTAAGAATAATGTTTCTGTTTGTAGTGGCAAACATAGGAAGTAGTTTTCCAGAACCAGTTTTTGGCAAATATAACAAACTTCAAATGGGAGGATTAACTAAAAATCTATATGGTTCATCTGCATAACAGACTAAATATTAATAGTTATGAAAAATGAAACTCCAGCACATATTTTCGCAAAACAATCCTTCATTTCAAACAATTTAAATTCGGAAAATTCGAAAATTTCCCACATAAAACTTCAAAATTAAAAAAAATAATTCTCTAATATTATTTTTAGTTTTTTTCATAAACTGAATAGATTTTTAACAAAGCAACTTTAAGATGTTTTTTTTGAATGTTCCAGTTATTCAATTTTTCAGTAATGAGTTAATTTCTATTTTTCAGGGATTTTCCACGTAACGTTTTACAATGATCATTCGGTGCCGCCAATGTTTTAAGCTGAATATATGTTATCTGTACTATAATCCAGAAATGTTATTTTGGAAGTTATATGGAAAACAAAAATTTAGTAACATCGGTAGCTACCAAAAATTGTACGTGCAGTACTTATCCAAGAAGGGTATCTTGTAAAAGTTGGATGGAAAACTTGCATCGATAGGTACTAATATTTTCAAAAATTTTCTAACAAAAAAATGTCTTTTGGATGGAAAACTGAAATTTGATAACATCGATATTAACCAATATTTTTAAAAATCGTAGCCTTTATGTTTCACAAAAATCTGAACAGTTTTTGAACAAAGCGACTTTAAGGTGGCTTTCTTATGTTTTCCAGTTATTCAATTTCTCAGTAATAATTTAGTTTCCATTTTTCAGGGATTTTCCACGTAACGTTTTATAATGATCATTCAGTGAACTATTGAAAATTGTTCATAAATATTAACAAAAAAAAACACATGGCAAATAGGCAACCTAAAATTATTAACATTGGCACTTCATGCCGCCAATGTTTTAAACTGAAAATGTGTTACCTGTACTCTTATCCAGAAATGTTATTTTGGAAGAGTTATATGGAAAACAAAAATTTAGTAACATCCATAGGCACCAAAACTTGTACGTGTAGTATTTATCCAAGAAGGGTATCTTGTAAAAGTTGGACGCAAAACTTGCATCGTTAGGTACTAAATTTTCAAAAATTTTCTCCCCAAAAAAATGACTTTTAGATGGTAAACTGAAATTTGATAATATCGATATTAACCAACATTTTCAAAAATCGTGGCTTTTGCGTTTCAAATTCACTCGATCTTACCACCGCGAAATAATCAAAATTCCAGCAAATTCCATTAAAACCAGTACCGTAGATAATCGACGGATAAATCAGATCACCTGTTACGTGTCGCCATAAAAGACCACGTCACTACGAAAATCCATCAGACGAACCCAGTCCTTGAGACGTAAGGAATCGTCACCGTCCTCATGACGAGAGTCATCATCTTCGCTAATTTACACCCACACGCAACAAAACTATCACTCCAACTGAAAACTGAAAGTGCGTCGCGGCGAAAACGGAAAAACGGTGATCCGCTGGAGGAGGAGGAGGAGCACGGAGCCAAAAGTGGGAGTTTTATAGTGAAAGAGGCCTCCGTGAATGATTATTATCTCCGGCACATTGTGCATTTAATACTCTCGTAAAAATGTTTATTAGCTCCGGTTGTTTGGCTCGGAAGAATTTAATTCTGTCTTCGGGGATTATGTCATCAACGGTTATTGCGAGGAGTGTTGCTGCTAAACCCGCTTCATTAAGGCGGTGTTCGTTCTTAAAATAGAAATACAGCCTTTTAATAATAACTGGATTGCTTTCATAAAACACATCACACGTGAAAAGCTTGGCAGACGTACCTTTTAGAAAAACAGGTAATGCGGCTTGGATCCCACAGGTACGATTAAATAAAGAAAAAGGAATTTAGTACCGAAGTGGCAGCGTGCAATTATATTAATCCCCTGCTGAATTTGAGATTGCATTTACACCTTTTCTATCTTAAACTCCCAAAATTGGATTCAAAGCGTAAATATGTAAAAGTGTAAATTTAAAATATTTAGTGTAAATATATAGATAGATTATAGATTGATGGCATTAATGGACAAATTTAACAGCAATGCGTTCATTAATTAGTAGGGTATTTTATCGAATTTTAACAAGTTCTCTTATAATCCGATAAACTGGCAGGTATTGGCATGGCAAATATCCAATGCAAAATTATTAATAGAATAATTTTTTTTTCGAGAGAAATATCTTCCCTTTGAAATGCTCATAAAACCTATTAATGCCATGGGTACCTCAAACCATGCGGTGCAGGATGAAAGCTGAAATATATAATTTCATCAAAAATTGTTTAGCGGTTTTTGGATTTCTGGATTTTTGGATCCGTTTTAAATAAAACGATAATTCTAATAAATATAATATACAGATTACATTAATTTCTTATTTGTTCTCGTAATTAAAAGTTTCGTATGTAGTATCCTAACAAATATATTTATTAATAAAAGTGATTTTCGATTTTGCACCTATCCTCCAGAATCCAATAATTTCTTTGATTTAACATTTTCGAAAATTAAGTAGCCTTCACCAAAACATAAAATCGTAAAGATTAATGTCTGTACGCTCAACTTTACCATACGTTTATAAGTACTTCAAGGAAATCAGTCAATATTTTCAAGAAAGAACACATTATTCATTTATTTCTGAGATTTTTCGAGATTTCTCTGCTCGATCTGAGTGTATTCAGATTAAACAATTCCACTTTCTCTAAGTGGACTAAAAACTTAATTACTGATAAGTTAATTTCGTAATGCGTGATAAGAATAATTTATTTACACTATTGTAAATACCAGTATGCAATTACATTACTCCCCTACTGAATTTGATTGCATTTACTCCCATTAAACTGTATTATCTCAAACTTCCAAAATTGGATTCAGAGCGTAAATATGTGCAAGTGTAAATTTAGGATATTTAGTGTAATTATAGATTGCTCTCTGCCCTATCTGAGTGTATTACAATTAAAGAATTCCACTTTCTCTAAGTGAAATAATAAATTTACTTACTGGTAAGTTAATTTAATAATGCGTGATAAGAATAATTTATTTACACTATTGTAAATGCCAGTATGCAATTACATTACTCCCCTACTGAATTTGATTGCATTTACTTCCTATTAAGCGTTTAGTATCTTAAAGTATCAAAGTTGGAGTCAGAGCGCAAATATGTGCATGTGTAAATTTAGGATATTTAGTGTAATTATAGATTGCTTTCTGCCCTATCTGATTGTGATACAATTAAAGAATTCCACTTTCTCTAAGTGAAATAATAAACTTAATTACTGATAAGTTAATTTCGTAATACGTGATAAGACTAATTTATTTACACTATTTTAAATGCCAGTATGCAATTATATTACTCCCCTACTGAATTTGATTGCATTTACTCCCATTAAACTGTTGTATCTCAAACTTCCAAAATTGGATTCAGAGCGTAAATATGTGCAAGTGTAAATTTAGGATATTTAGTGTAATTATAGATTGCTCTCTGCCCTATCTGAGTGTATTACAATTAAAGAATTCCACTTTCTCTGAGTGAAATAATAAAATTACTTACTGATAAGTTAATTTCATAATGCATGATAAGAATAATTTATTTACACTATTGTAAATGCCCGTATGCAATTACATTACTCCCCTACTGAATTTGATTGCATTTACTTCCTGTTAAGCGTTTAGTATCTTAAAGTATCAAAGTTGGAGTCAGAGCGCAAATATGTGCATGTGTAAATTTAGGATATTTAGTGTAATTATAGATTGCTCTCTGCCCTATCTGAGTGTATTACAATTAAAGAATTCCACTTTCTCTAAGAGAAATAATAAAATTACTTACTGATAAGTTAATTTCATAATGCGTGATAAGAATAATTTATTTACACTATTTTAAATGCCAGTATGCAATTATATTACTCCCCTACTGAATTTTATTGCATTTACTCCCATTAAACTGATATATCTTAAACTTCGAAAATTGGATTCAGAGCGTAAATATGTGTAAATGGAAATTTAGAGTGTTTAGTGTAATTACAGATTGCTTTCTGCCCCATCTGAATGTATTACAATTAAAGAATACCACTTGCTCTAAGTGGAATAATAAAATTACTTACTGATAAGTTAATTCCGTAATGCGTGATAAGAATAATTTATTTACACTATTATAAATGCCAGTATGCAATTACATTACTCCCTTACTGAATTTGATTGCATTTACTTCCATTAAATTGTTGTATCTTAAACTCCCAAAATTGGATTCAGAGCGTAAATATGTGCAAGTGTAAATTTAGGATATTTAGTGTAATTATAGATTGCTCTCTGCCCTATCTGAGTGTATTACAATTAAAGAATTCCACTTGCTCTAAGTGGAATAATAAAATTACTTACTGATAAGTTAATTCCGTAATGCATGATAAGAATAATTTATTTACACTATTGTAAATGCCAGTATGCAATTACATTACTCCCCTACTGAATTTGATTGCAATTACTTCCTATTAAGCGTTTAGTATCTTAAAGTATCAAAGTTGGAGTCAGAGCGCAAATATGTGCAAGTCTAAATTTAGGATATTTAGTGTAATTATAGATTGCTTTCTGCCCTATCTGAGTGTATTACAATTAAAGAATTCCACTTTCTGTAAGTGAAATAATAAAATTACTTACTGATAAGTTAATTTCGTAATTGCGTGATAAGACTAATTATTTACACTATTGTAAATGCCAGTATGCAATTACATTACTCCCTTACTGAATTTGATTGCATTTACTTAAATTGTTGTATCATAAACTCCCAAAATTGGAATCAGAGCGTAAATATATGTAAGTGTAAATTTAGGATATTCAGTTTAATGCTTTCTGCTCAATCTGAGTGTAGTAAAATTAAACAATTCCACTTTTTCTATGAGATCATAAAATTACTTACTGATAAGTTAATTTCATAATGGGTGATTAAAATAATTTGTTATGCACTATTGTGAACGCAAGCATGCAATTACATTAAACATCTGCTGAATTTGAAATTGCATGAATTCCCATTAAGCTTTTAGTATCTTAAACTCCCAAAATTGGAATCAGAGTGTAAATATGTGTAAGTGTAAATTTAGGAGATTTAGATTAATTAAGTAATTATAGATTGTTTTCTGCTCTATCTGAGCATTCATTAAAGAATTCCACTTTCTCTATGTGGGATAGTAAAATAACATACTGATAAGTTAATTTGGTAATGCGTGATTATAATACTTTATTTACACTATTGTAATATTTTCACAATTGGATTAATATTAACAATCAACTGTATTAATATCATTGTGATATGGAAGGGATGCAAAAGATTCTAAAAACGATCAAAAACAGACATTTCAATAAGAGCTTCAATCGATGGACATTCAATCCAAAGTTTAATGGTTCACATGCAATTGCGTTATTTGTGGCACGAGTGATTCACAGCATATTAAGTTTCAAAGGCATTTTAAGATATTGACATTTGACTTGAAAATTATGTACATATCACAAAAGAAAATATTTCTCATGATCACTGGTAATAAAATATATCGTTTCATGTGATAATTTTGATATCAATAATAGATTAATGAAATAATGGCTAGAAATAATAAGGATTTAAGATTAGATTACGGATAGATGGGAATTAAAACGAAAATGTGATAAAATTCGACCAATACAAGAACAATTAGGGATGGTTTTCGAGCTATGGTCAAGGGTTATTTGGATGATTTATCCATATATTATATCTATTATATCTATAGATTATTTGGAAAATTGAATGTTTCCGTAACACTAAAAATCTCTTCTATTTTAACCTCATCCTCTTTTATAAAAATGTAATCCAAATCTCACTTGATCCAAACCCAATGATACTTCCTGATTTACCCCCTGAAGCTCATTCATTTTTATCGACATTTTTATACAATTTATCGAAGGTTACTGTAATTTACCACTGCGCTTTTCGCTACAAATAAATAAATTATTATTCCTCCTGTGTACTATAAACATTGATTAATCGCTTGCCAAAGAAATGCTGCAGGCGGCGCGGAAAAATAAAAGGAAATCTACATTATCGAACGCAAATCTTATTAAGACCTTCTCTGAAAAAAAAAAGAAAATGGTAAAATAATAGCGCAGTTATGCAAATCGCTCTTGTCACTAAAAGTAGGTCGCTAGATAATAGTAAAAAATGTCTTTAGTGAAATATCGAGCAGTAAAACGTTTTTAATAGGTAATAAAGCGTTTGCGATAGGTCGGGAGACGATGGAACGTGACGAATCTAAAAAATGTTGCAATTAATATTGTCCGCATGAACGACAGGTGATTTGTTAACGTTTACTTACCTTTAGTCTAGTTTTGCTCGTTACAAAACCATGTGACGGTTCAACATTATGTATGTCGTACAGTTAAGTAATGAGGTTAGATACGAAATAGAACGAGAGACGTTGTAAGCAACGTCGCATTTCAACCAGGGAGGAACAAAAATCATTGCAAGTGATTTAATTTTATAAATCTAGAGTGATAGAGTGATTAAGTATAATGTTTCATAGAGTTTATGACTGGATGAAATGTTTCCACTAATTAAAAATGAAAAAGAAGACAAATAACAAAAGCAAGAAATCTAAAAACTTGTAATTTGAAGAAAAACAATTATTTGTAGCCCCTTCAATTAGTAGTTCTTGCATTTTCAATATTTTATGAATTGTTGAAGGTAGACAAAGTCAAAGTGCAGATTATTTCCAGAGAAAATAATAATAAACATGTGGTTTTAAGGCTATACATACGTTATGCCAAGATGGCGGAAGGTACTAATATGGTCAAACCTTGTAACTACTCCAAATATGATAGCCTACACTTGTATTGATATTTTCAAATGGAAGTGGGCACTGCAATTACTCTAATAATTGCAATTATTGAACCAGTTATAGAAAAAAACGGAAAATTTTGCATCAAAATTGGGTAAAGCAATATGTCCATGAATTTGTATGTACTATATTGTATGTACATACGGACCTATTCTATTGAAATGCAGGGTCCGAAATCAACAAGAGCGAAAGAGAAACTGATAGTAGTTCGTTAGTATGACAAAGAAGGAAGTTTTGCAACGTTGCCGGCCGGCCGGTCCGTAACCCATTCCAAATATTCCCATCGGAGGCTATACAGCGAATGATCCGGTAGAGTGTGGCGATGACTGTGATGTTTCGCGAACTAGCAACGTCGCAAAAGCTCTTTCTCTGTTTAGCCAACGAGAAATATATGGCCTTTCTTTCGCTCTTATGTTTATACCATAGACTCGGTAGAAACGGTCTGTATATAAAATTATATGAATTTTCCAATAGTGGTTTGTTACATATACAGATTTGTCTTAGCGGACCATCCAATTTTTATCAAATCTACATGTTATTTTGCATCCCTCGTTACACTTTAAGACGGTTATGAACTTTACACTCTCAACGTGGTCGCAAACTATATAACTATACACCCAATGAAACAACTGCAGTACAAAGATTTACGAGATGCTTAAAGCCTTTCTAGTATGCACGCACATAAACGTTACTGCAATTGTTAATAAACGTCGCATTCCGACGTCACTCTCATTTACAGTAAATTAAACTTTCACGGCACACACTTGCGAAAATTCTCAATCTGCATATCAAAATCAACCGTTTACACAGTAGCAATCCGATGGTTGACAGGTACGTCTCAAATAGTTTATCTGTCATTTACGGGCACTCTAAGACAATATACGTTGGATGCATTAGCTGTATCTCGAAACCCGTTCGACCTGATTCAAATGTTGATTATGATTAATGTTGTTCAAGAGATTTTTTCCTGCTTAACGTGAGCAGGAGAAGGCCGGTTCAACAAAGTAATTTAACGTTAAGTAGGCAGACTCAATGTAATCGTCGGTAATTACATAATTACAGGATCATTATACGTTTTGTTGGTTTCTCTAATTAAAGTGGCATTTTTTTCATTGATAAAAAAAAGAAAATTGCTTTGACCCATTGTGGGTGTGTGAAAAAATATTTCATACAAAACGGTGATATAGTAATGATGAGTATAGAAAGGCGAATGTGCATGAAAATATATCCCATTTAGCAAATATATACAATAACGCTAAAGTGTATTTAATGTAAACTGGAGTAGAAATGGTAGTACTATTACTATTAAACTGATAAAACTGAAGATGACATTAAAACTAATTGCAAAGTAATAATTGCTTACTATTTCAAATTTGAAGTTGAGACAAGACGGGAAATACGATGGTCTCGTCTCGGTCTCGAAAAATTTCTAAAGGCTATGTCTCGTTTAAGTCTCGAAAAATCTCGAAATAAATGAATGTGCTCTTTCTTGACAACATTCATTGATTTCCTTGAAGTACCTTGAAGTAATTTAGATTTTTGAGAATATTAAATTAAAGATCTTAGATTGTGGAGAAAAGGTACAAAATCGAAAATCACTTTTAGTGATTTTCACTTCATTAGGACCCCTAGAAAGAAATTTTTAATTATTCTAAAAAATAAGAAATTCATGTAAGGTGATATGAATGACTGTACTGTGACTGTGTCTTGTAATGACTATATGCGGAAGCGACATTATTTAATAGACATCGTTTTATTTTTATTTATTCCATAGTACTTTTTGTACAAAATTAGTAGACACTAATTAGGCCATTACTAGAGATCAGAAAAACCAATTTTTATCGATTAGTTAGTTAATCTGTTCGTTCGGGCTCAAATTTCAACAAAAAGATTTTCTATCAAATTTTACATGTAAGTCTAACTTCAAATCTGGCACTGCAAAATTTCAAGAAATACTCATGTCAATAATAGGTTTTATGAGGATTTCAAATAAGTTTCAAAAATATGTGGGACGGTCATGTATTAGTCACATCAGTTATTTTCATATTGTAACGTTTATTTTATAATTTATTTACATTAATTGAACACTAATTTATTTAACACACTAAACTACTTGTACACTAGACTAGACACTACATAATTTATTTGTACTGCTCCGCTTTCGGATCGTATGTCGCGTTCACTTCTGCTTCTCTACTTCTAACTAACTCCCTCGATCACAAGCCCCCTTATATATACACCCCCAACCATAATCGAGATCCTTCTCGTACCTTCTAGAACGCCTACGCAGAAAATGTTCAGAAGGTCACAAATTAATTGCTTTTCGTAAACAACATTCCGGGAAAATTCGTGCAGCTGTCTTTACGCGTCGTAGTTGGTGTCGCGTTGTTTACTTCTCGCATTACAATATTATTGTGTCAATCATTGCGAATGTGCCATGCCATTACCTGCCGGAGTGTCAAATTATAACAAAATTAGTTAACAGTACCAGTGAATTTCATACTGTTAATCATGCCCATTAATCCATTTAAAAGGTCGCCGTTATACCGGTAAGAGCTGTAAATTTCATCACTTACCGACCTTGCTGGATTAATAGTTCGGTGAATGATCTTGCCGGACATTGCTTTTATTATCCTTTTACCTGCGCTTTCGTCATTCATGGCTTTTCATGGATTTTACAAACAGGAGAACGAAAACAAAGACTTTTCGAGACAAGACCAATATTAGGTCTCGTCTCGTATCAAATTTCAAAATCTTATCTCGAAATTGGAGACAAGATTGAGACAAGTGATCTCGTGTCTACCACATGAACGTATTTATGTATATTTACTTCAATTCCGAAAGAAACTTCTTACTTCAACAAAAGTAATGAGATAATTTTATGAACTGGTCAAAATTTCAGGATCTTCAGGATGAGATTACCAATTACAATCGTCAGTTTCATCACAGAAACTCACATCCGCTATTTCTTCCCAATAAAGATATTCGAAGGTTTTAAAGAGTATTTTTAATGAATTTTTCAAAAATTGTTACTAAATTTTTTTAGCTATATTAATTAATTAATATAAATATATAAAAAGAAATAATTATATTAGTTATATTAACTACTAAATATATTACTAAATTATTAGGTTTTCTAAAATTTATTTCTTAATTTTACAATCAACGCCTTTAAACGCTGATCACATCCTTTGTAAACTTTATGATTTCTTAAAATGATAAGCTAGATGATTCTGATTGAATTAAAAATAACTCCATAGTTTGAATTAATAAATGTACCAAACAAATATAAGCGAGTTATTGAAGACGGACATTTTTCTGTATTTTATGAATCACGTGTAGTATACTACTATATATGTAGTTTAAAAAATATATATGAAAATGACTATAACTAAACCTTCACAAAATATGTCGAATACGCAATTTGCCTAAATGCATTTCTTTAATGATGAGTATTTGCAACGTTATCAATTTTTATAACATAAGTACTAGAATTCTGGCACGAAGTAACACTTGAAAATCCACCCATCTCATGTTCAAAAGGGCGTAGGTTTCAATCTCTCCAGATACGAGGACTTGTTAAGTACATATAAGATACCTTCGATTATGTTACAATGTGTCACTATTTCTATTTGAAAGGAACGTAATTGTAATTTTTGTGTTAAGGGAGCAAAAGTGACTGTTTAGGATAACTTTAAATTACCATTCTCCGAGTTGAAGAAGAAGTAACTTTTACCAAAATGTTCAAGAATTGTAGGAATTAATAAATCATCCAAACAAATTTGTAAATCTGTAATTTTAAGTTCGTAACGTACTAATTAATGTTAATGTAGTTCTTTGCGGCTAAAAGTGTGTGTTTAGCTCCAAAAGAGCTAAAAGTATATAAAGTTTGTTGTGTCTATAGTGCATGAAACATTATCTAAAGTGGAAGCCCATTACGAAACCATATTATCCAAAGGGTATTTTCCATATAAAATAGCTACCAGATTTCCAGATTACAGAGTGCCCTGATTATAAGGTAAAAAAACGGAAGTGTCCTAGGAATTTTAACGTTTAACGAAGAGGTAAAAAAAAACTCAAAATATACCAAAATTCAATCTGCGTATTGGTTAACACACTTAAATTTTTGGAAAGCTTAACCCGTAAAGGAATTGAAAAAAGTATTTGGGGCACTTCCGTGGGAAATCTTGCATATACCTTTTTAACGAGGTACAGGTAACAAGGTGCTATTGCCTTAGTCTTGCTCGAAGGGGCAATTGTAATTGGATCACTTCATGCCTCGTTAACCTGCCACCTTCGCAATACCCAATCGAGACGACTCGAAAACGAGCGTTCCAAAGAGAAAAGCCTGCGGACGTGAATTCTCGAGCAAAATCGTAACTTTTCAGTTAATGTCCCCGAAAAAGCAGATAACCCGAACGAGTTGCAACCCTTCACTCCGGGCCAATTAGTAGTTTTGACGGCCGCAAAAGCCTCTGGACTTACCTCTCGGGCAACCCTTCGCGGCCTCACTCGTAATTCTCTCCCTTTACTTCGTTTTTTTCCGTTAATCTACTTCAGACGGGATTACAGAAAAACCGCTCTCGTCTGGGTAGCGACGTTTCTCGGACTGTGATTTTATTTTTGACACGAAAATAGGCAGGACGGAAATAACATCAGCGAGTCTTGCTTCAAATCAACACACGCACCGCACCGACTACTGGGCGCTAGTTCTTCCGAAAGCTATATTATATATTTAGTGGGATCCGATGGTAAAATCGAGTTCGAAGGTGATGGTGCCGTTATCTGCTTGTACAGATATTAGATAAGTTCGTATATCTGGCGAGAGTTCGGAGATAAACAGCTCGATTTGCCTACATACAGGGCGAAACGTTCGGCTGCGCGATAAACTCACGTGGATTCAATGGATCCAACTGATAAGCGATACGTGTGGAATATCGGTACGAGGTATCGTCACAAATACCCGGGAAAATAACTGAAGTTTGATTTCAAAGACGGATTATACCGTCATAACCAAAACCATCTTGGTCAAGGGTTGTTATGGAAAAACAGTTGTCTTAGCTTAAATCATCATTTTGAAATAACGCTGTCATTCTCACGCTACACTGATATCATCAATAACTTTAGCACAATGACTTGACAGATTTTGTAACCCAAAAAATGATTGACCTAAATGTAGGACGATCATTATAAAATCCATGACGAAGGTAATTTTTGACATCAGGATACAAGGCGCTTCTAGCGCCTCATTGTATAAAACGTCACTTCGAAAAACTCAGAAAATGAGGGAAAATTTCAAACGCGCATTTTCCCTTGCAGCAAAAAATTTTCCTGCCAAATGTAACAGTGACCGTCACTTAGATTAATACAGAAATTGCATTCCGCTGTTAGGATATCCGAAAACATGTGAAAAGTAATGACTGCTACTCTGGCAGTTCTAAATTTGTCACAAATTACCTGGACCAGGTATTTCGGGAAACGTCTAATAGGAAATTGAACGTAATTTCGTTTTGGACGAACTAAAACATTATACTCATAGCGTTATCTCTTGAACCATCGATAATATCGATTTTAATTAAGAAAAATGACTTTCAATACTTAATGCAAAAAATATATTTTTGGATATTACCATAACGTTTAATCTAGAAATTGATTAAAGTTCAATATTACACATCCTCATATCACCCTATAACAAAGTTAAATTTAAATTTAAACATTATGCTAATTTCTATATAAATATTTTTCAGGCATCATATTATTAAACGTGAATTGTGAAATTTTATATACATAAAAAGAGCGATTTGCATTTACCGAGTTTAACTCTATTTGCTTTATTTATTTAGAAATTAGCGGTTATGAATTGCACAATTAAGAGCGTTTCATAAATCTTCCGAAGTTGGCTAATGTTAATTTTTATAACAAGTCCAATCTACGCGATATTAACCTCAAAACCACCAAAGACATGTTTATTTCACGCTTACATCACCGTTTGGGTGTAAAAAAATAACAATATCAATCTGTAAAGTTACATTTTCTTTATGTCTGAACCGCTTGCCTGGCACGAAAAATGAATCGATTCCGCACATCAAAAGTTTTTCAGGAATCGACCCGGAATCAGCCTAATTAGTTCCATATTTTACGGACGTAAACCCAATTAGTTTGTCGTAAATGAATGTTGCGCAGTTCCTGTTCCTCGTTACTACTAATACGTGTGGAATACGAGTGTATTTGCTACGCTAGGAAGCGTAGAACACTCAAAAGAAAACAATGTATTGTCGTAGATAAGTATTTTTTAAAGGGAAAATGGAGTAAATATTAGTTATTCTTGTTGGTGTTAAAAGTAAGTTAGAAGGAACAGAAAAGTGTGTGATTGGTGTCTAAAATATTTTTGTATGCGCATTTCTCAAAAATCACAGTTATTTTTAAACTAGTTAGAAAAAATGTAATTACTTGGTAAGATAGACAAAATTTTACCAAAGATTTTTGTGTATTTCTTCGGTACGGATGTGGGGTATATATTTCACAAACTGATTAAGATATTTTAATAAAACCAACGCTAAAATTTTTGCACACTAATGGGTATGAACACTACAACACTACCTTAACTTCTAAGGGTTGCAACCCTCATGGTTAAGCACAGAAACTTTAAATTTTTATGCGATTTTCGACCAATGAAATTATAATGAATTACATGTTTATTTAAAACTTTCTTTATTGAAAAAGTGTATTAAAGAAACATTAAAACTAAAATTGGAAGTGTTTTGAGGATTTCAACGGACAAATGTAGGTACTTGGGGGTAGGTACTCCCAATTAACTTTTCATTCAATTAATCTTCGACAAGGTTCAATAAGACGACTATTAAAATTTTTGGACAACAATGGGTATGAATCTACACTATCTTAAATTTTAAGGGTTGCAACCCTTGTGTTTAAACACGGCAACTTTATATTTTTTTGCGATTTTCGACCAATGAAATTATAATGCATTACATGTTTATTTAAAACTTGCTTTATTTCAAAGAGTATTAAAGAAACCTTTAAAAACATAATTGAAGTGTTTTGAAGATTTCAACGGAATAATTTATTTTGGTGGTAACTACCCCCAATTAACTTTTCATTGAATTAATCTTCGATAAGACGACTGAAATGTGTAAAATCAATTTATGTAAATATAATAGTTGGTAAGTAATCTGGGTTTTTTTTTGTTTAGTATTCAAAGAGCAATCATCAATTTTCATTTAGGGGTATCTTCCCCTAAGTAAACTTTTCATTTAATAAACCTCTGGTAAGATTCAATGAGACGACTAAATACATTTCACACGTGTAAAATCAATTTATGTAAATATAATATTTAGTAAGTAATCTGGGGTTTATTGTTCAGTATTTAAAAAGCAATAACGAATTTTCGGAATATCACTTTATCGTCCTGAAGCACCTACATGTTTATTTAAAACTTACTTTATTTCAAAGTATAATAATGAAACCAATGGAAACCCAAAAAATAGGATTAACGTGTTTAACGGAATAATTAGTTTTAGGGGTAACTTCCCCTAAGTAAACTTTTCATTTAGTAAACCTCTGGTAAGATTCAATAAGACGACCAAATACATTTCTCACGTGTAAAATCAATTTATGTAAATATAATATTTAGTAAGTAATCTGGGGTTTATTGTTTAGTATTTAAAGAGCAATCATGAATTTTCCGGATATCAATTTATCGTCCTGCAGACCTACATGTTTATTTAAAACTTACTTTATTTCAAAGTATAATAATGAAACCAATGGAAACTCAAAAAATAGGATTAACGTGTTTAACGGAATAATTAGTTTTAGGGGTAACTTCCCCTAAGTAAACTTTTCATTTAATTAATCTTTGGTAAGATCCAATAAGACGACTAAATACATTTCACACGTGTAAAATCAATTTATGTAAATATAATATTTAGTAAGTAATCTGGGGTTTATTGTTCAGTATTTAAAAAGCAATAATGAATTTTCGGAATATCACTTTATCGTCCTGCAGCACCTACATGTTTATTTAAAACTTACTTTATTTCAAAGTATAATAATGAAACCCATAGAAACTCAAAAAATAGGATTGACGTGTTTAACGGAATAATTAGTTTTAGGGGTAACTTCCCCTAAGTAAACTTTTCATTTAATTAATCTTTGATAAGATTCAATAAGACGACTAAATACATTTCTCATGTGTAAAATCAATTTATGTAAATATAATATTTAGTAAGTAATCTGGGGTTTATTGTTTAGTATTTAAAGAGCAATCATGAATTTTCCGGATATCAACTTATCGTCCTGCAGTACCTACATGTTTATTTAAAACTTACTTTAATTCAAAGTATAATAATGAAACCCATGGAAATTAAAAAAAATAGGATTGACGTGTTTAGCTGGATAATTAGTTTTAGGGGTAACCTCCCCTAAGTAAATTTTTCATTTAGTTAAACTTTTACAAGAGTCAATAAGGCGACTATTAACACTTCTCACGTGAAAAATATATTTATGTAAATATAATATTAATTAGTAAGTAATCTGGAGTTTTTTTGTTTAGTATTTAGAGAGAAATCATGAATTTTCCGAATATCAAATAATCGTCCTGCATTACATGTTTATTTGAAACTTGCATTATTTCAAAGTATAATAATGAAACCTATGGAAACTTAAAAAATAGGATTGACGTGTTTAACAGAATAATTAGTATTAGGGGTAACTTCCCCTAAGTATACGTTTCACTTAATTAATCTTTGATAAGATTCAATAAGACATCTAAAAATTTGGGGTTTTTTGTTTCAGTCTTTAAAAAGCAATTATAAATTTCCTGAATATTAATTTAGAATTCGTCCTCTTACATTTCCCATAACTTATTACAGTTATTGCAAAGCAAATTATGTAAGAAAGGGCTTGAATACGAGAAGACAGGTTTAAAAAGAGAACAAAACTACAACTTCCTTCTGAAACCATTTCTAAAATCTGTAACACCATTCTCACCTTCCTTGACCTATTAAATAAATAAACGCTTGACTACCCAATATCGAAGACGTCTAAAATCATACCTGTCGTAAATAGACGGCACAGTTCAAACATATGAACGTAACGAAGCGTGCATTAGTCGGATTTGTTTTCATTGGTGGTAGTCCAAAAACATTCAATTATCGAAACGGATTCAAGGTTGAGTCAAAACGCGTTCCGAATTAAGAGCTTGGGCGAACTGTAAATCAGGAAGAAGGGGTAAGGGTAATCAAGGGTAATAATGGTAATCAAGGGTAAAAAAGTTACTTTGACTTGAAGGACACGAATTAAGGTGACAAATAATACTGAATGAAATACAGAAAATTGAAGTACTTGTAAGAATATGATGGGAAAGTGTTGTGTTGTACAAAAGTAATGAACTCTGGGTTCAAAATACAGTCCCAAAGTATAAACTCAACGAATTATGCAATGAATCTAGCATTAGCAGTCCATGAAGTCCAGTTGGGACAAAACCAGAAATATCACCAATTTTTCAAAAAATCCTACAATATTTGGAGTTATTACAAAACCAATTTGGAGAACTCGGAAGCCAAGTTCCCACGTCACACTCCCCCAGGACAAACTAATCCAATCACAGAATAAACCTAGCATTAGAAGTTAACGAAGACTAGATGGGACAAAACTTCAATTATCCCCAATTTTTCACAAAATCCCAGATATTTTAAGTTATTGTGCTAGTCGACAGCTATTCTTAAGTGATCAATGTATATTTACGTTATAGACAGCAATCCTTAAATGATTTATGTAGATTTACGTAACTTCCTAGTATTTTTAAATAAATTTCAGTAACACCTCCTGAAATGCGCGCATCCACCATTCTGTCGACTTTGTTTTCTAATACCAGTTTGAATACCTCCCATCGTTGGTAACTAAGCTTTTCTTTTTACATGTAACATTTTAAACATATCAATAACAACAGAAACAATTTTTTTTTAAAATTTTGTATCGATATTACTTGATACATTAAAATCACCAAAACGGCACGTTCTATAAAGTTGTCGCTGATAAGTCAGTAGTGAAGCGTGACAATGCTACAAATTCTCATTTTGTAGTTTAGTACTATCACTGCAAAAGCCATTACACCGCACGACACATAGTTATGCAGAAAATTAGGTATGAACCTCAGAATTGAGGTTTTAGAAAGCTGGTAACGAAAACTTATAAACCGTAATTTGCTAACATGTTTCATTGTACGTAACTTTTCCAAATAAGCACCATTTCCGACTTAGTATACTTCAAGTCATGGTACTTTTCTTCTAGTGACTTATAGTTAAGTTTTCATTAAATTTTATTTATGTATAGAGCAAATTTCAAATAAGTCCATAATCAAACATAACAGTTCCGCAGTAGACATAACTGGCGGACATCTTATAAGGTAAAACGCTCGTGAGATTCCACGCGTGTTTTTGCAAAAATACCGTCTCGAAATAGCGGAAATATGCACTTAAACACGTTGAATACATGGAAGCGCGAATAAATATTTATTTCGAATCTAAATCGGGGATGATTTAATGGGAAAATTTTGCCGGAATTTGAAGAATTCCCCGAGATATACCAAATATTAGTTTTATAAAATATTAATGGGTTTCTCGGCTAGCACCGGTCTTAAGCGAAAACAAGTTGAAGGATTTATTACAGCGGTTCCAGTTTCAGGAACATACTGAAACGAGCATTAACGAGAAATGCGAAAATCATTATAGTGAAGTTACACCGTAGTTTTCAAAATACATACACCGAAGTTTATGAAAAATATCTATCACCAAAATCATCCCCTTAAAGAGTATCGATTGCTGTTGTGTCCCCTTACATAAAATTAAATTTCAATTCCATTCACTTACCCTCCTCAAATTCTTCATCCTCGTCGAATTCCTCGATGATCAAGGGACTGTCCGCCCTAGTTATGGGATCATCGCTGAACGGAGTGATCGGTACAGCGGGCGTCGGAGCAGGAACGACGTGACGTCCTTCAGGACCAGGTGAAAAGTGTAATTCGACGGCTCCGTCGATGGGGAATCGTGGATCTGGAAAGATCAAAGTTGAACCTTAAGATGATGCTATATAAATGTTATTTATTTTGGGGGCAAAAATTATATCAGAAATTTAGAATACCTACTTATTTGACGTTGTTTCTATAAACTGTCCAAAAGTAGAATACAATATATATTAAAGATATTATACAAATTAAAGAATATATTCATAATATGTTTATAAATACACGTAGAATCATATTCATGGTGCGTTCAAATTGTACTTGCATGTATTTATTCTTTACAAGTCTGCGTGATTCAGCAATAATTACCAATTCATAATTTTTAATTTTTAAATTTCATAATTTCTAATTCAAACGTAGAATGCATGTTTACAGAATGTGTTTATGAATATATGTAGAATCATATTCGAATTGTACTTACATGTGTCTATTTTTCACAAAGCTTTCTGCTTCACACAGCGATACGTTTTAGTCGAATTAGAAACTTAATCTTTAGCTTGCTATTGCAACAAAATCTATCAAATTTAAATAATGAAAATGTGGTATGAAGTAATTTGTTTTTGGATATTGTGCCATGGTTCGCAGTAACAGGTAAATATGTGAATTTGAATGTTAATTTATATTGAATACTGATGTGTTTAAGAGAATTTATATCACGGTTAACCAGTGTTACTTTAACTGTAATCTATGATGAATTTTAAGAAAAACTCATGGTACTTACAGACCACCAGTAATGCATTATTGCACCAGCTACATTAGATTTAGGGACATGTTTAAAATATCTGGTACAAAGGCAGGGAAGACAATTTTTTAGCAATCTTGTATTTTTCAGACTGTCAACTCATTTTTGAGAATTTTTCGGCTGTCACGATGTCATTTGTGGAAAAATATTAAGAGGCGAAAATGCAGTTTAATTTAGAAGTGGCTCAGAAATATAGGAAGTTTTCTATCGCTTCATATTCTCAACTGTCGTCACAATTTAGGAAATTATTATCTGTCAATCTGACGTTTCCTGAAAGTGTTGGAAACAAAAGAAGAAAATGAAATCTACATTTTTTCCTAATTAGAGTATCTGTAGGAGTAATGAAGAGCACCGCCATTTTGATCAGTATTCTGTAAACTCAAATTGGGATTGTTGTTAGGTGCCAAATTGATATTTGTGGAAACATATGAGATAGGTTGAAACGGATATACAAAATTCTGTTTTTATAATGCGTTTTTTATCGAAATGCCTAAGCAATTTAACATTTTTAGATTTTTTTATACTAAACTTCGGTTCCATGAAATAATGGTAAAGAGAGCGTGCTATTTCGATTGTAAGACATTTATTTTATCATATGAGGCACTCATATAGTATATGAAGTATTTGTATTAGGGTCGATTTCTTGAATTTGAGGTATTAGTATTTCTATATGTTTTAAGTCTCTTCGAGTCCAAAAAAATAAGTTTTTGGAAAAATTTTATGTGTGTATGTATGTGCAATTCTGTGGTACGTTTTTCTTCGAAAATAAAAACCATAATCGGTCCCAATTTTAAATTTAGACCATGTTCTACACCAGGATCTCCAAATAAGCTCCTCATTATAATCGGAAATGAAAAAGGAGTACTTTACTCTTGCAATTTTTCGATTTTTGGAAATGTTCTCAAAACTTGCTCCAAAATTTTTTTTGTAACTCTTAATATATGTTACACTATCGAACATAATATATAATAATGTTTAATAACATTTTTTTTCTAAATTTTTTCCCCTTACAATTGTACCTTTTAGATTTTTGGAAATTTCCTCAAAATCCACTTGAATATTTTTCTGTGAACTTTTGAGTATTTATTTTACTGTCGAATGCGTATGATAAATGAAAATAACACCGTTGGCTAAATCGTATCTGAATTAGTCTTTTTCGATTTTTCGAAATTTTCTCGAAATTCGCCTGAACAATTGTTTTTGAATTTTAAAAATTTATTCTACTATCGAATATTTATAACACAATGTGAGAAAGTAGTCCGATGGACACATCGCCATTTTTAATACAGGGATGTCTTTAGAAATACTGAAGATACCCGTGTACTAAATTGTCGATTCAAATTCGGATTTTGTTTAACTGTCAAATTGACACATTTGTAGAAAAACTCGAAAGAAGCAACAAAAGTGTACAATTTTCAAGATACCCTAACGCAGCATTTTGTTTCAGAATATCTCGTAAATTAATGAAGTGACCTACAGTTTCCAATCTTACCCATAACTCACTTTTGGATACTTTTATTTCTCAAACGAACATTTCCCGAAGATTTATGTAAAGAGAAAAGTTTTGGAATTCCAGTATAAATTTATCCAAGTTATCTATCAATCCGCATTCTGTTGTGTTAATGCAATTTACAATTTTTTTTAAATTACAAAATTGATTGAATAAAACAAGACTATTGTAACGAAAGGAAGCAAATTTTATACTTTCTGTCTTTTTCATACACAATTTTCGTGTCAGCGGATGCCAAAGAACAATGAAAGAAAGAAAGAAAGAACAATAATTTTTTTACTGTCAATTTGACGTTTGCACAAAAGGTGATGGGAGCAAACATGTTTGCAATCTCCTGAATATTGTAACACAGTATTGCAAATTAACGTGTCACATTCTAACCTGTGAACTCAATTGTGGATTTCTTTTATCTGCCACATGGATATTTCATGAAAATATTATGAGAAAAAAAATTTTTTTTCCTTCTATTATTTGTACCAAAATAACGCCATCACCTGCCATATTGCGTATCATCCTATCACATCTTCACATCTCTCTTGCAAGTAATGTAAGTAATGTACCAGTACTCACGAAAAAGAGAAATAGTACGAGTTACCAGTACCAAAGGTGAAGCAGTAAAAATAACCTAATTTTGTCTTATAGGCTTGTCGTTCACTTCTCTCTTGTAAGTAATGTACCAGTACTCACGAAGAAGGGAAATAGTATGAGTAACCAGTACCAAAATTGAAGCAGTAAAAATAACTAAATTTTGGGTTACAGGCTTGACGTTCACTTCCCTCTTGTAAGTAATGTACCAGTACTCACGAAGAAGGAAAATAGCATGAGTTACCAGTACCAAAAGTGGAGCAGTAAAAATAAACCAATTTTGGCTTACAGGCGTACCGTTCAAGTCATCCATTTATGAATTTTTCACACAACCACAAAGAAATTATTCACACGGTAAGGGTAAACGGGCAAAATCTCAAAACTCCACGTATTCGAACCTACCGTTGCATGCGACGTCCAACTCCTGCCTGGTGAAACTCAGCGTATGATCCGAGACGGCACAAGTATGGAATTGACAGGCGAAGATGGTCTCGCGTCCCGTATCGCCCCTGTGATAACATTTGATCAGGATGTCTCCGCGTAATTGGAGGCCCTTGCGACCTTCGCCCGTTACGTTCACGGTGAACTGGCCGACGCCGTTCGATACAGAGTAAACGCCTTGAAAGATAGGGAAAAACTAATTAGTCGTACTTAATTAGGAAATCAATTATATAAAAGTGATGGATGCCACGTCGAGTGTTACGGGATTTGTTGTGAGTAATGAAAGTTGACGTGGAAGTATGTAAGGTGATTCATTGGCATCGTTAATGGCAATCTAATTGAACGATATTGAACACAGTAATATTATGTCGAAAACTTGGATATTCTAAAAACACTTCATACTTGTATAACGTGAAAATGAATTGCATTGACCTGCCCTAATCAACTAAATAATCCATGGATGTTATTGGCCGGAAAATCACACATACACAGGGTGTTCATGAAACGATGCATTCAAAGTACGGGAATTGTAGAAAACTCCCAATTCAAAATTTTTTGCAGAGGTTCAATCTCATTTTGCAACGCCAAACGGCAAATATTTCCTGGAAACTGTCAAAGCGTAACAAAGGTCGCTGAGGTATAAACAGTTATTGGAAAAACTTTCCAAAAGTGTTAAAACGAAGTTGTAAAATAATTAGGCAATTTTTAAACGTGACAACACTGTTTTGTTCAATTTTGAAGTGATATTCGGTATAATTTTTTATACATAAATATTTCCTGCAAACTCTTGAAGAGTAACAAAGATCGCTGATGTAACAATTGTTATGAGGTAACAAACAGTTATTGGAAATACTTTCCAAAAGTGTTAAAATGAAGTTCTAAAATATTTACAGACAATTTTTTAACGTGACAACACTGTTTTGTTCAATTTTGACATTACCTACTCGTTTACGACAATGCAACGCTTCTTAACATGTCTGTATAGATGTTTTTGCTCGTGCTGAAGATCATTCTTTTCACACAAATCAAAATTTGATTGCAGAGATATTAAGTATAATTTTTCAACGTTGACAAGCAAATATTTCCTGCAAACTGTGGAAGACTAGCAAAGGTCGCTGATGTAACAATTGTTATGAGATAATAAACAGTTATTGGAAAATCGTCCCAAAAGTGTTAAAATGAGGTTGTAAAATAATTACAGAAAATTTTTAAACGTGACAACACTGTTTTGTTCCATTTTGACATTACCTACTTGTTAACGACAATGCAACGCTTCATAACATGTCACTGTAGATGTTTTTCGTCGCATTGAAGATCATTCTTTTCACCAATCAAAATTGAATTGCAGTGATATTCAGTTTAATTTTTCAACGTTGACCGGCAAATATTTCCTGCAAACTGTGAAATACTAGCAAAGGTCGCTGATGTAACAATTGTTATGAGATAATAAACAGTTATTGGAAAATCGTCCCAAAAGTGTTAAAATGAAGTTGTAAAATAACTACAGAAAATTTTTAAACGTGACAACACTGCTTTGTTCCATTTTGACATTACCTACTTGTTAACGACAATGCAACGCTTCATAACATGTCAATATAGATGTTTTTCCTCGCGTTGATGAAGATCATGCATTTCAAAAATCAAAATTGGATTGCAGTGATAATCAGTATAATTTTTCATTGTTGCTCGGCTAATATCTCCAGCAAACTGTGGAAAAGTAGCAAAGGTCGCTGATGTAACAATTGTTATGAGGTAACAAACAGTTATTGGAAAAACTTTCCACAAGTGTTAAAATGAAGTTGTAAAATGATTACAAACAATTTTTAAACGTGACAACACTGTTTTGTTCAATTTTGACATTCCCTACTCGTTTGCTACAATGCAACGCTTCTTAACATGTCAGTGTAGATATTTTTCCTCGCGTTGAAGAAAATCATTCTTTTCACAAACCAAAATTGGATTGCAGTGATATTCAGCATCATTTTTCAACGTTGACTGGCAAATATTTCCTGCAAACTGTGAAGGAGTACCAAAGGTCGCTGATCTAACAATTGTTATGAGGTAACAAACAGTTATTCGATAAACCTTTCCAAAAATGTCAAAATGAAGTTCTAAAATAATTACAATTACAATTTTTAAACGTGACAACACTGCTTTGTTCAATTTTGACATTACCTACCGTTTACGACAATGCAATACGTCTTAACACGCCAGTGTAGATGTTTTTAATCATTTTGTTTATAAACCATCCAGGTAAACTAAGCGAAAACCATTTCTATCAAAATTACTAAAATCAATAAAAATATAATACCATCCATAACACCCTCGATCCAATAAATAGATAAAATGCATAGTGAGCAATCTGCAAGCATTTTTAAGAAATTTTGAAAGAAAAACCAATAATCCAAAATCAAAATTCTCGTTTCTTACAAGTAATATTCCATTCGAAAGTCATGTGTGCTCATAAAATTACCATTACAGGTATCACATGCTTCTGCGAATGCTTCACCTTCCGCCATAAATCGCTGACAGTTAGTTGTTAATGCGATTAACTTTATAATTTGACCTAAACTTAGTCAGCCATTACATATAACGTCTCACATTACGAGGCACTTGCCGCATAGTAAGTCTTGCGTGTCAAAAGAACACACACTTGACGGTTTGTTATTTCTCTTGTCATGTACGCGACGTCTTTCCTCTGCCAAAGATTGCTTAAAAAATTCGTTAGAAAATTAATTAGTTCCTGGTGTACTATTGTTGTTGATTTTGTATTGTATTTCTCGCTAGGCATTTTATGGAAATGCATACAGAGTACATATGAACGTGATGAGATCATATATCTCAGTAACTGCACCTGCGTTAGTTTGTTTAGTAATATATTACTGTCTTCCTATTAGTGTTTGTCAAGAGTTCAGGGTTTTATAAGTATGATATTTTATTTTTATTTGAGTTGTACATATTTAATATGCAATTAATTTGATTGTAATATTTAAAATTGCGATATATCTAAAGCGTAAAATCTGCAACAGTGTGTTACTTTAATACATTTTCTACAAATTTTTCTACAAAATAAAGGTGTGATTGTTAAGACTTTAAAAATATTACTATACTTTGTTTAATATTAAATTTGTGGTTTCTACGCTTAAGTTGTGAAAATGAATTATTTAAACTTCTAACGGGATATGCATCTATTTAGAATTACAATCTCCATAATCAAAGTCATTAGTATGTGAAAGCAACAAAAGTATATTTTTCGAATTTGCGTTATAATCATTTTTAGGGTTTGTAAAGTTCCCTGGATCCAAAAAACATGTTCTTGAAAAAATGGCTGTATTGTATATGTTTGTTTCATATTTCTTTAAACTCGTAACTTTATATTTAGACTTTGTACGTAACCGGAAACACGATTCTTATGAAAATAGGCCGGGATAAAGGAGAGTTTTCTCATTTCTTGGTTTTTTGATAATTTTAAGAGAACCGCTGAAAGAACTTTTTAAATATTTCTGAAATATATACTAAACATTTAATTAATTTTAAATTTAATTTTCAATTAAGTAAATAATTAAACAAATTTTAATAAATGACAATTTAATAATAATAAAAAATAATAAATAAATATAAACGAAAAATTAAAAAATTAAAATTTTGATAAATAAAATAAATTTTAATAATAACGATTTTTAATTAATTAATTTAAATTTAATAGTAAGACTAATTTAAAAGTATATTAAATATTTGAATATGCATTCTCCGGTCAAATTTGACTAATAAAGCTTCATAACATTCTTGACAAATTAATCTATGAAGGGCACTTTACACTTGTTGTTTTTGGTTTTGTGAAATTTTCTCGAAATTCGCTCAAAAGGTTCTTTTAAGATTTGAATATTTATAATAAAACACTAGAAAGCATCCCAATGTGCACAGCGCCATTGTTTTGTGGGTATCAATTTTGTATTTAAAAATTGGATTTTTATAAAAACGTTGAATTGTTTTTAAGTTCTACCTAGTTTTTACTGCTCTGTAATTTTCAGGAAATAGCGCAAACTTATTGTCATTATATATAATTTTATATTATATACTACTATAATAAAATTGAGCATCTTATTTTCATTTTAATATCCTTTATTTTTCCTTCTGAATTATATAAAGGGAAACTTGAGTTAATTTCGGCACATTTATTCATATTGGACGCTGAATCTAAATTAGAATTGCCTTAATTCAAAAATCACAAAAAATCGTTTGTAATGCACGTGTTTCTTTTTTTCCATTGTCTTTTTCGAAAAAAATAAGGTTCGCCATATGTAAAATTGATGACAGCACAGCGTCTGAATTTTTAGAATTACTATAGAAAGACAAATCAATTAGTACTGATCTATGTGATTTATGTGTTTTACTCCCAGATCACCTTACACGGAAAATATTTTGCATTTGTATGCATTTATATACAATTTTGGATTTTCTGCATAATTTTTGTTTTACTTTTTAATCCAAAATTCACTATATCACTACATAATAAATTATAATCGACCTTTTAATAATAATTACATGTCCAATTACAGACATGATGATCCAAAATTGTATTTCTGTTTCCAACTAAACATAGAATAAACTGTGGAATAAAAACGCAGTTGTCATTTCTCCAATCTAAATAGTATTATGTAGTTGATTGGACATGAGGTTCAGATGGATACCCAGATCATCAAACAGAGCGCAAAACTACGATGAAAATGTCGCTTGACAACCTGTACCAAGATCCAATTTTCCAGTGCAATAACGTATCTACTCGGAAAATCTGAATGATGTGATGATGACTATGTAAATCCAATCATTGTTGCTCTTGCTCCAGGTTAGTAAACTAAATTTATTACATTTCGTTGTTGTACAGAGAACTTGATAGACATAGTAAATGCCTTCACAGTTAAATTTATCGTAGAGAGAGCGGCGTGCCGGCTTAGAAAATCGATCCATCAAATTAATTAAACAAAACAGGTCTTGCTCAATTTCTCTTGGGATCTGGCTTCGTATCGCCTATTTAACCGCCCAACGCCTCAAATGAACACATTAACAGCCCCACATAAACCACTTCTAATTAGATAACGTAGGACCATTAGTGTGAGTCGCCTTACTCCGCTTAAAGGAAACAATCAGAGGCGTGAAATAGGCCGGCTTTCTTTTAACGCGCTCCTCGCTCTTTCTCTCGGGACATATCGAGCTGATCCTACTGAGCGTGACTGACAGCACGCGTTCGGCCAGATCACGATTTTCCCTCTCAGTGTCGCTTACATAAGTTTTTGCGCCGATCAGTACGTGTGTGTGCTTATTAGACGTCGAATGCGGGAGAGATAGGAAAACCGTTTGCCGTGTATGTACGTACGGGTCAGGTTTCTTCATGGTTCGTTAAAAATCCAGTGAAATGATGTATTTCGTGGATTAAATAGGCAGTTTGCACGCAAACCTCGCGGCGGGAGAGTTACGTACTTACACGGGGCTCTGGCTGAGAAATTACCAATGTCCAATGAGGCCAATGAGAGGAAAATGTGAGAAAAGATGTCAAATTTTTGAGGTGATAATTTCTATACATGTTCTTGAGAAAAAGAAACGTTTATAGATGGGGCAAAATTTGCAACTTGCCGTCAGCATAAAATCTGTTACGCTGTTACGCTCAAACTCGTGTTATAAGTATATACAATATACTTATATACATATGCGGAAGTGTTCAATTAACAGAAGCCGATTTTTTTTTATTTGCATCACTTTCAAGCAACTGTCGCTTAAATTGGCGTTGAGCGCTTTCGTTAAATGCTTGCAAATGTTATTTAGCACGTTTATTGCACGGTCACTTTCATATTTACCCAAAAATTTCATTATTTCATATAAGTTAGTAGCTACTTAAAATAATTATTTAAAGTGAGTACACAATAGAAATTTGACGCCTGGAATTGTTTATAATATCCCACTTTCACGTTCTTATATTCACTAATTGAAAACAGCACGCGACACAAATAAAATTTATTGATAATGAGTACATCTGATCGAGGTGTGATGATCTAATCCAGGTACTTTATCTGAAGTACCTTAGGGAAAATCGGTATTCACTTCTGATTAATTAGTAAATAGATAAGATGAACCTACAAAACAAAGCAAGGAAAATACCAGCACAAAAATTAATACCGCCAGATGACCACTTCCTTCAAATTGTATTACACTTGGCAATACTACAATTTTCACGATTCATTTTGGTCATAAATTCAAAAACAAGAATTAGAAGTTTGCTTTATGGGTTGTCTGAGAATTCAGAGAAAATCGAAATTTTCTATAAGAATTTAGATAAATTCTGGAACGTCGGGAGCAATTCTTACCAAAGTTGGCACACGTATGACAAGAAGTACTGAAGGGGTAAGACACCCTTAGCACCTTTAAGGCTTGTATGTATGCAATTGACACTAATATGACAGTTCAAATGACATTTCAGCCCAATATAAGGTCTAAAAGAACAAATACAACTCTGTAGAATATATAATAGAATCTGTGCAAGTGTCACGAGTCAGAGGGGTTGAAACCACCCGTCACATGACCATTAAACCCTTAAAATTCGATCTACATTTAAAAATTCTCTAATCTTGTTTTTTAATTTCTAAATTAAAAATAAAAAGTGTCATTCTGTGACACGATATGGTGAGGGGTGAAATAATGTTTGAACACGCATCACGCAATTTGTGAATGACCACTATCTAGAAGAATTCTATATAGAACCTACCACTATCTATTCTATCTAACCTACACTCCACTCCACTCCATTCTATCCTACCACTATTCTACCACTATCTATATAGATAGAATGCTAGAATAGTGTGGAAATTCAAATAGAAGTGTTCAGATAAGTCTTCTTTTAAACGAGTAAAACATTTTTACGTTAAACTAGCATATCCTCTTAGAACTACCAGCAGTTTTTAAAAATTTGCTAATGAAAAATTTGTCACATTACACAGATCAAGGAAGTAATAGATTGCTGCCAGATGGCTGATTTGTAATTAATTCATTTCCGGCCATTTTTTAATTATTTTTTTTTGACTGATTTTAATTTTTAATTTTTTTTAATACTTTTAATATAATATTAAATATAATAATATTTTAAAGTTTAATGGACTGAAACCAGATAGATAGATTTGAATATGGCATAATTTGCAGTTATTTAAAGCTATTTTTGTAATACAAAGAATAATAAGGAACTCATAACGAAGTTTAATGAAATTTACACATTAATACAGTGAATTGTGGAGGTAGGTATATAATTTGGTCATTTCCAGATCTAATCCGAATTCTCATATTTCTTTACCACTTCTTTCTAAATTTTATTCTCACTCGTAGCAGTTATTGCAAAAAATGTAAATACTCGAATTGCATACTCGAAAACTGCAATTTGAATCACGTAATGGGCGATAAATAATATGTAGGCATCATCACACACTAATTACGTATAATTGCCACTAATTTAGATGAGACAGAACTGACAGCCAATCCGGTAGCAAGCAGACCGTTTTATTACAACTTTTTAGCATTATCGCTTTTATAAATTCTTGTCTTACTCGTCTTATAAACCAAAAACGTTCCCATAAAATCTACACGTACAACAAATTCCATCACGACACGAATTATTAAGTTTAAACTTAGAGGGACTTTCCTTACCAGATGTATAAACAGGCGAGTGACTTTCATAAACTTTCAGGAAAGCTTTGCAGCCTCCATGCTGAAAAGAAGGCGCTCCCAATACCGTCACGTGAGTCAAATACATTGGAGCAGCGTTGATTTTGATGTTGTGTGACAGCAATCCGGAAAAGTACTCGACGTATCTAAAACAAAAATTAAATGTAACATTTTCTAATTACTTGTGGTGAAATTACATACCGTTTATTAGAAGGGAGACTCAGGGGCCCTACGTTGTCGTCAAGGAACCTTCTCATAGAAAACCGATCTAAGGCTTGCTCAGCGCTACCGCAAATGCTGGAGTAGTGCATGTAAGCAGCCACTATAACACCCAGTTTGTCTTTGTTACCCCTAGAAAACGAAATAGTATCAATTACCCTCTGCAAGTCACAAAAACTTTGCTAGAAACTTAAGACGTTTATTTACCTTGCATGCAAGACAGCTATTCTATGCTGACCGCCGGACAGCCAAGAGTCGATTTGCTTACATATGCTGCATAATTTCTCTAACGGTGGTGCCAAGTTTGGTGCCCAACCAACTTCTTTGACGTGCTTATGTTCGCTCCTTAAGGCTCGTTTCGGTTCCGATAGGTTAAACACCTGGAATAAAAGAAATTGGTTGGTCTTCAGTACAAGAAAATAAAATGAAACAAAAATTTGATCCACCATATTAGTGACTATAATAGATTAACGCCGATCTGCGCAATTGCATTTAAGTTGTAGCCGTATCTAAATAGTGTCAACCTTATCACTGCAGAACATTCTAAACACATATATCTCTCTAAAATGCGTTAATTAGTAAACCATGACGATTATCCAATTCGTCGAAAAGAAAAAACAGTTATATCTACGATTAGACTAACTATTACTAAATATGGTTTATATTCCAAATGAGTAAAGGCGAATGGGACTACGTAGCTAATTGCAGAGGTATTAAAGATCAATACTAGAAAGTCCCATATTTTCTACAAGTTTATTACATAATTTCCAATATTAAGAGCATCAATTAAATCATATACAATCAACGCTATTGGGGTTCAATTTGGTATAATTACACATCATTATGCCTGCAGTATCTCGCGTTGGAATTTGCTAAATCTGTAACAGTTACCAAACTAGTTCAGCCAGGCCTTATTATCAATTCTGGGTAATTACCCGATTTTCCGGCTACTACATCAGGAATTCAGCCAATTGCAAGTAATGGCTGGTGTAGATACATGTTTTATTAGGACGAAATACGACCAATTACTTAAACAGAAAATAGAATGTTCACATATGTGGGTGTTTTCGTGTAATAGAGGCCATATTGTATATTTCTATACATAGAAATTACGAAATTTTATGAAATTAGTTAAAAAGATCAGCACAAAGTTTTATGACGATTTAATAAAACGAAGATTTGTTGCTGTTTCGAAGAATGTAATACAAACTGAAATGAGAACGCTGAGATCAATAACAGTATATACCTACATGACCAAAAAAGTAGCGAAGAAATAAGAGAGATATGTGAGATTCAAGATGTAGTAAGATGGAGAAGCAATAAGAGAAGAGAATGGAGAAACAACGTAAAGAGACCATTAGACATCCACCTAAGAGATGGTATGAAAACGGGCCTTCGTCATCTCAACTGCTCTTGGTAAACCATTTTCTGAGTAAAACACAGAACCCCGTCCTTACGTAAGAAGAAGAAGAGTTTTACGTTTATCTTGGAACGGTAGTCAATGCAAAACGGGACCAATCAATCGAAATTAGGTCGTGAATCTAGAAGGTAATCGCATCTTCCAATAAAATGAGAAGTTGATTTACAAGATCTGTCTCTTCCTCTGAAGCTAAGAATGGCAAGATGTTATGTGTTCCCCATGCTGCTCTATGGTGTGGAAGCAAGGACAATGACTGAAACACTCATGGAGAAGATGGAAGCGTTTGAGATGTGGGTATACTAGAGTCTTATGGTCTGACCACGAAACCAACCAAGAAGATGATCAACCAAGATGAAGAAATCGCTTACAAAGTCAAAAAGCTAAAGTTAGAGTAGGTACCTCGGTCACACCATGCTCAATAATAAATATCGCCTCCTGCTGTTAGTAATAGGAAAGATTGACAGCAGGAGGGAACCAAGAAGAAGAAGGCACTCTTTGTATAATCTCAGATGATGGTTTGGACTTAACATCTATCCAGCTGTTCAGAAGTGCAGCAAATGAAATTTGGCTTGCTATAAGAACACAATAAGAAGTTGAACCCTTAATATTGCCTTATCTTTTGGTAAATACAGCAGCTCTATTTTTCCCCATTAAAGCCGTTTTTTCAACGGTCGAAACCATTCCCAGTCATACTCGCATGAACACAGAACACAGTTTCCAGAAAACAGGCATTACCATGTAGTTGTCCCCATGCTTGTTCCTCAGCATGTGAGAGGCCTGTTGTTGGCCCTGCCTGTACGAATGCGGATTCGTCGAGGAGGGGAACCACATGGAGATTATCCTTTCGGTGACGTAGCTGAGGTCCATGCCTCCGGAGACGGCGTTGGGGTTGTTCCGGGTCGACCTGGGCTGGGTGGTGAGAGCTTCCCCGAAACCATTGTAAGATGTCGAGCGTAACATCTGTAAGAAATAATGATGATGAAACATACGAGTTAGCACGAACTTAAAATTAGTCGTCAGATGTCATTAGCGCAGAATGGTACGTTTCACAAATGGGTTACTCATTGGTGAGGACGAGTGGTAATTTTCTGCAATAGAATTTGAAACGCTGGCAGATTTCCATTATTAAAACGATTTTAATAGAAACGGTTATTCATAGCAAGACAGGAGAACCTGTATTCAAAGAATACTTTGGGGCAATATTTGTGTGAAGATGGCTTAACCTATTAGTTAGTGCATCAGCATTAATTACAAATAAGTGAAATTATTGAATTATTACTTATTATTGAAAAAGAGTGAAAGACTTCACCACATCAATAAGGAAACATACACCTTATAATCTAGTTAACTCCAATGGAAAATTAATAACCTCAATAGACAACAAAATGAGAGAATGGGAGAAATATATGGAAGAAATGCAATTAAACGATTAAAAGCAAATAAAAGTCAAGGCCCAGACATTATTTTCCCAGAAGTACTAAAATTAATAAGCGAAGATAACATGGATTTACCCGTTAGCTTATATACAGGGTGTTAGGGGTTTGACTGCCTTTATTTTAACAGGCGATAGTATTCACCAAAATAAACAAAAAAACCTTATATAACAGGGGTCCTAAAACCAACCGTATTCGAGAAAAAACTTAGCAAACTTCTAATTTTAAGGTGTAAAAATTCAGTTTTATTAAAGAATCTCTCATAATTTTGTACATGAAACGACCATAAGATGTATTCTTTTAATGTATTTATGTTTAATTTTGAATAAAACAATTTTTTCTTTAAAGAATAAAAAAATTTCTAATCAATACAACTCGATAAAATGGCTATGACGTGGTGTGGCAACACCGCGAATTTATCGCACACGTCGCGAAACATTGACCTCGTACAGCTGTTTACATGGATACGTATCATTTCTTGTCGGTGTTGCCAAGTTGTGGTGAATTGCCTTAATAAATAACTCGACTTTTCTCGAAAACGTTTGGTTTTAAGACCACCGTTATATAAGGTTTTTTTGTTTGTTTTGATGAATACTATCACCTATTAAAATAAAGGCAGTCAAACCACTAACACCCTGTATAACAAAATTTACGAATCTAGTGAAATCTCATACGAATGCTTTGAGCCGACCTTTATTCCCCTTTTGAAGAAACACAATGCCCAGCACTGTACAGATTTCAGACTGATAAGTCTTATGAGTCACGCCTTAAAAGTGCTTCTTGACAATATACACAACAGAATTTTCAAGAAGTGCCAGTTTGGTTTCAGAAGCGGCATGGGTACAAGGGAGGCACTCTTTAACCTACAAGTCCTGGCCCAAAAATCAACGAGATTTAACATTATTGAAAAACCTATATTGGCAACAGAAAGCCAGGATTAGGATCAGTAGCTCAATTTCTAACAAGACTGAGATACGTAGAGGAGCAAGACAGGGATCAACAGGAATACATGTTGTCACCAATGATGTTTAACCTAACTTCTGAGGTCGTAGTTGGAAGGGCGCTGGACGAAACTTCAGACGGAGTGAAGATTAATGGAATGAACATCAATTCTATCAGATACGCAGATAATACTATTTTGATCACAGACTCCGATATTGGTCTTCAAAAGCCCATAGATGGGGTGTACTCAGCATGTCTAGAATTCGGGATGAAGACAAACATCAAGAAAACCAAAACGATGTCAATCCAAAAGAGTAGCAATGTCCCTATATCCTGCACCATAAATGAAGAAATACTGTAACAGGTCGACCAGTTTACGTACTTGGGATGTTTGATTAATAGTAACCTGGACACTAATTTAGAAATTAGATCAAGAATCAAACAAGTCCGAACTGCATTCAATAGACTTGGGAGCTTACTTTGTGAATCTCGATCTTCGACTGAGACTACTTAAGTGCTATGTTTGGTCCACTCTCTTGTATGGTACCAAGACGTGGACTCTTAAAACATCTATGATTGGTAAGATAGAGTAGTCCGAACTGCATTCAATAGACTTGGGAGCTTACTTTGTGAATCTCGATCTTCGACTGAGACTACTTAAGTGCTATGTTTGGTCCATCTCTTGTATGGTACCAAGACGTGGACTCTTAAAACATCTATGATTAATAAGATAGAGCAGATGTGGACACTTCGTAGAATCCTAAATATCCCTAGGACATCATATACATTTAAGGAAGAAGTACTACTCAGAGTTAACAAAGAACGTGCGCTCTACCACATAATAAAAATTCGCAAGATGGCTTACGATGGAGAGAATGCTGGACCTCATCTTCCGGGGAAGACACGTTGGCAACGAACAGGCAGTAGCCTACTAATATGGCTATCCATATTAGAAAGAAGTAGAAGAAGAAGATGGCCTACCTGGGTCATGTGCTGAGGAATGATAAATACCGATATGCTCAACTCATTTTAAAAGAAAAAAAAACGAGGGAAAGAGGGGAGCAGGAAGGAGAAACTTATCATGGATGAGGCACATTCGACACTGGACAGACCTAGACTTTGAGCAACTCATAAGAACCGCAGAAGACAGAACAGCGCTTGTCAATGTAATTGCCAACCATCATTGATGGAGACGGATGAATAAGAAGCAGAGGTGAAATTAGTTCAAGACGAAACCAATTTTGCAATGACCAACAAAATATATAAATCAGCAAGGTACTAACATTTCCGTGCCTCGTCCAAAATATGTGGTAATTTTATGTACACCGAACGCTTGGACACCCTGTATATGCGTATAAACAATGCATAACTTAATACGGTATACGCATTACGAATTGGTTGTTTACCTTCACCTTACACACATATACATATTATTTACGTATGAAATGTTTATCACCGGTTGCATATAGATATCATTCATAAATTGATTCATTCATGCAGAGAAACATTATTTTTTCAAAAGATTTATTTACGAAAACGTCGAGTTTTATCAACCGTATCAGCGGGGATCGAAAAACGGATTCATTGTGTGAAGGAGGCGACAATACGCACCGGTACAACGAATAAATCAGCGAAACTACACACATATGCATAAATAAATCAGTTCCTTACCAACTTAATAAAGACGTTCGAGCCGTGGTCCTTGTAAAAACGCAATTGTAATCTACCACAAAAAAGTCTGTCATCGCTTCGACATTCCATGGCTATTGTTACCTTATCCACGAATCTGCTTTGAAGTATTTTTGCGGTGAATTGCAACGACCCGTAAATGGATTATTGGATTTTTGTCGTTTTTCGCGGTTCACTAACTGTTGCTTATGTATGAATTCGTGCTCGTCGAATCCTTCGCGGATATTACAATGAGCAAAATTTATCACACGATCAGCACATTTGATTGTAGAATTACAACTATGTACACCAAATCACACGCTTCATCTGTTCACTCTACTCAGTATCTAGCTAAGACAATAACTGGTCTTATTGTAACCTAATTGGTGTTGCTGCTCAATGAAGACTTTATTATTAGACGCTATCAGTTAATTACATTACAGTTTATGCGCGTTTATCTCCTTGTTTATAGATTCTAGCCATTTCGAAAAAACGCTGTGTAATCACGCCATATTGGATTAATATTAGGTTAAAAAGACTTTTCGTGAATCTGTTTGAAGTAGTGGGTGAACAAATATGTTTACAGTCTGTAAATATTTTATAACTATCGGCCATTTGAGGCGAGAAAGTGTATACAAAATATCAGAAAATAATTAATGTAATAGCAGTGGAATTGTGTTGGTATGCTCAAGAGGAAAAAATCTAATGTATTCCTAAGACTTCCCTAATGTTCCCATATCCTTCAGTAATGAGATAATTACAGGTAATCAAAGGATAAAACAGGACATTGCAGGAAGAAAAACAATTTTCGAGGTGAAAATTTAAAAAGTACAAAATTTCAAGGCAATCAATCAAAACAAAAGGAAGAAATGGTAAAGTTTCCAGAGCACAAATAGCGACTTCTAACAGAAGAAGGAATAAATGGCTTGTACTGGATCCATAAGTGATACAAATATAGAACAATCCGCTTAGACTCTGTTAAATTGAAATGTAGAGGTATAAACAGAGAATTACAGGTCCATAGATGAATGGATAAGAACGATAAAATTCCACGAAAATCACTTAAAAATATAGAAGAGCAGCAATATACCAAAAATTAAACTAGGCAGTTACACCAGTTAACGAGGTAACAATTACAGATGATTTTAATTTTACAATTTTGAAAATTTCTATATTTTTGTCGAAAATTTTCATTGCAATATCTATATTCAGAATATATAATGATGTCGATATTATCTGTACAACACTGATGATTTAGAATATCATGAAATTTATACAATAAAGAAACCACTGCTTACGTTATTGTGGAGAAAATAAATGCAGCAGAAGTTAACAAGGAGATAGAAGGCACCGATGGACAAATCAAAATAAGCTCATTCATCAAAGAACTAAGAGCATTATGGTTGGATCAATTTGAGGAAACTGACAGGAAAAAGTAGCTAAAAATGATGCTGACGAACAAACCCAATAGGAAGGAGGAAGAATGGAAGACCTAGGAATGATGGGAAATTGAAGCCCTGCAGGAATGAAGGATCGGAGACTGAATAGAAAAGTGTGGAATAGAGGATGCTTACAAATGAATGACTGGGAAATAAAATAAATTAGAATATTCAGTATTATGAAACTATAATTTTTCTTATTATTAGTAGATCATAAAATCATAGGCAAGAATTATTTACCCACACTAGCATACCAACCTTTTTAAAGTAAAAACTTCTTCATGCTACAACTCTGCGAAATGTACATAGTTCCATTGGAGTCCCTAATTTGTTAGAACGATAATAAAAGTCAGTTTAGCACATGTAACGAACAGATGCAAGTAAGAGTTCTTTGAATAACATTTAAAAAACTTTTATGTGATTTATTCACAGAAACTTAAAGTATCACTTTACTTATGATTTCCTTTGAAGCGACATTTAAAATAACGGTTTCCCCGGGCGTACACGCAAGTCAATGATCCTTTAGTTCAAATGTGATATGTCGGTTGTATTGGTTCATTATTAGTGCCATTTGTTTAATAGCAATACTGATTAGTATTAGTGTGCTGAAGCATGGGCAACCCTGGTACAAGAAAAAAGGAATCTACTGCCCCATGTAAAGATTTAAAATGAGTAATTTGAGATTAGTTTCTACACCAGGTACATCAGGTTAAAGTAAAACGAGCTCCGTGTGTTCTTCATGTCAAAATCTAGTGAATTTGATTCGACGGCCAACTTTTAAACATTATTTATGTGTTATATGTTATATTATGTGATATTACTACAGTGTATAAATTTAGATTTTTATATACCTATTATATTTCTTGCAGTACAAATTGACGGTTAATCAAGATTGGCTTGCTTAATCACAAACCTAGAAATTCCCTTTTTGCCTTTCAAAAATATTTTTAGAATTACATTATCATGTTGTTTTAAACATGAAAGATTATGCAATGCACGGAGTGAAACCTAGTGTTGAACAAAAATACGATTTATGAAAACTATGCTGAATGATTCGAATTTAATCTTCAATTGTCGAGTGATAAATAAGAGTGTTATTATATTATTATATAATATAGTATATGTATATTATATAGTCCATAATATAAGTTGTATTATTAATATATTATAAGCATATGGAACTTTTGGTATGCCACATTACCACTCCGGCAATCAGTGTTTTGGAATTGGCAAATTTAGGTACCTAATATAATTATTCCAATTTACCATTTTGCTTAGTGGCAAAAGTATCAGTATTAAATACAATTGGTCATGCAGCCTTTTCATTTATTAAATATCATAGTAAAGAGTGTAATAGAAAATTTGGTCGAATTGAACGTTGTTTCAGTACCAATCAATAGGTACCAATTTCTTAGAAACAAAGCTTAGGAAAATACATTTTAAAACGGTAATGTGTCCACAGAACTACTTTCTCATACGTTTTAAATATTCGAATGTAAAATAAACCTTTAATGCTTAAAAACAATTCATTATGTGAAATTCGAGAAAATTTCAAAAAACCGAAAAATCGCAAGAGTAAAGTGCTCTTCAGAGACAATTTAGCCAAAAACGTTATTAAACTTTATTGTACGTATTCGATATAAAAAAAATGTTCGAAGTTTAGAAAAACATACCGATCAGAGTAGATTTTGAGAAAATTTCCAAAAACCGAAAAATGACAAGAGCAAAGCGCCCTTCAGAGAAGATTTAGCGAAAAACGGTATTTAACTTTATTACATATATTCGACAGTGGAAAACGTTTCAAGAAAATTCTTTGAGAAAATGTTTACAATATATCCAAAAAACGAAAAATGTCAAGAGTAAACTACCCCTCTATTCCTGCCGGTTCTAATGAAAACTTGGGAAGTTCTGACGTAGCACAAAGTCGAAATTTAAAGTTGGAACCGTTTGTGGTTTTTTACTTTTGGAGAAAAACGTACCACTGACATGTATCTATATATTTTCTTAAAAACACGTATTTTGCACTCTGGGGACCTTAAAATTTCTAGAAATGGTAAGACTTCAGATTTGAAAAATTTACTCGAATACATACTACCCACATATGAGTGCCTCATATGAGAAAGTTAAAATTCCCTAGTCTGTTCAAAAAGAGTACCACAATTAAAAGTACTTGTAAAAAACATTTCTTCGACCAAGAACTACAACAGTTTGATCACCACAGCATTACAGTTAAATGTAAAAAACGCATTTTCAATATGATTACCATCAGCTTGAGTTCTAAGGAGATTCCAGTATTAGAATTTTCAAAAAAACCATTGGAAGTATGGCAACAATTGCTTATTACCAAAATAGCTCAAAAATTTCCGACATTGGTAGGAACCTCAGTTCTTTCGGAGTGACTGTTTCCAAAACTAGTCAAATGTTGAATCAGCTTATTGCAGCGTCTAATGGTTCAATGATCAAAGTTTCTTTAAGGATTTCTATATGTGAATTTTCCAAAAATCCTTTGGAATCGTCTAACAGTACAATTTTTAACGATGAAACTTCTTTAGATATTCTTTATAGATTTCGGTATGTGAAATTTTCAAAAATTCATTGGAAGCGTCTAGCAGTACAATATTTCAAGTTGAAGTTTCTTTAAGGATAAGGATTCTTTAAGGACTCCAGTATGTGAATTTTCCAAAAATTCTTTGGAAACATGGCAACAAACGTCTGTTACAGACACATCCAACAGTGATCGCAACGGCTCAACGGTAGCAACCTCAGTTCCTCCGAGACAACTTTTCAAAGCTGTATTAGTTAAATAACAGTTTTTCAATAAATCTATTATTGTATTCTAACAATACATAAGTCTTTTCAATACTTTGGCGTTAGTTTCATTATTTATAGTTGAAAAAGAAAAGGCAACGAATTTAAATTTAGCAAATATGCATGTATTACTCACATCGATTTTTCTGTACAATGTAAGCATCGATGTTTCGCTGATCGATGTGCAATCCTAACGAAAATATGCCATCAGCAAAATACAGTGTAAACGATAAAATAAGATGCATAACTTGCTAATACCGCGTCATTTACGCTTTTAAAGCCATTTGAAGTGCATGAAATTCACCTTTGAAAAAGATTTAACAGCTCCTTACGTTTAAATGGTCCTTGTGAAATGCATAACATTTCTCAAAGCCCTCAATTAAAGCTAATGATTCTGTTCAAGTTATAATAAAACAGGGCATTATTATTTCCTTACGTTACTATTTAGAAATACAAACTGACTCTGATAAATCACGATGGCGATAATGTGCTGGTTGCGTCAAATAGTAAGTACTGTCTACAAAACATTTTCTCTCGTATTGAGTTAAATGTCAGTCCCCCGTTGTTCTTTGAAGTAGCAATTTGTAATCTTTTCTATAACAATGAATGAAACGTTCAACCTATTTATCTTTCAAACGAAGATTAATCCCCAACCGACTGCTATAGTTCCTATTGCGCTCCATAAATTTTGTCGGAGCAAAATCCCTTAAATCTCTCGGAAAATCGTCAAGATCCCCAGGAACTCTCGAACGCAATAGTAAAGAATCAGTTGTTATTGCCATTTAGCGAATGTAAAAGAGGTGAAAAGTGCAACATTGCGTTACGACGGGTAATAAAACGTTTTGTCTCGTGCTGAAAGCTCAGTACGTCAGGAAAGGTTATAATAATATCTTCATGAGAGTTGTTGGCGGAATCGTGGTATGGTAACATGCGATTTAATTTGTTTGGATATTCAACGCAATTTATGCCGGCAGAGAGAGAGGTCATTGCTGTACGCCAGAGGAGCTTTTTCTTTAACATTGAGATACAAATCATCATGAGAATAGGAGAAAGAATGTAAATTTCATAAAGTGTAATGACCACAAAATATACTTTGATTAGTACAAAAATACAAAGTGTTAACGCAATTACTTCATTTAGGTGACCGTATGAATTTATTAAAGAGGTGAGATCCAATTATAACAAAACCCTACTCTGGTTGTGAATTAGACCTTTTCGGTTAACGTTTGTGGGAGAGAAAATTTAATTGCTGGTGCTTTTAGCGAGGAATAAATTATACATCCCTCCTATGTTGGTCGGTGTGACACATTTCAAAGCCAAATTAACCGGTTCGTGGATAATGTGCATATGAACGAAAATTCCGATGACAGTAATAATAAATGATTACATTGAACTACGTGCCGTCAAATATTAGTTCAATTTAAGGAAATTGTTTAAAATGATTTGAAATTGAAATCCATTCTGTCCAATATAACTGACTATCATTTTTTATAAAGAATAACCTGATAGTATAGATAGATGACAATCTAGTCAATTATAGCCGGTGGTCTATTATATCCGGGTTAATTAAAAGCGGTGTTGACGTATTTATATTTATTAATTTTCATTTATTATATATTTTACATTATTTATATATTTGTAATGCGACCCAATAAGTCTTTTAGGGTAAGAGTAAGCGGAATTCTTTATCATTCCCCGAAGAAAATAATTACGTTTATTGAGGTGGCTGGTGATCGCTGTGACCAATTTTGAAATCAATTATATAAATTGCGTACAAAGAATTGTATTGCTGGAATATAAATTCCAAATTAACTTTCACCGGTTACTCGATTTGGTAAAATAATGAGTACCAACAATGACAGCCTACATATTTAATTTACGTTCACAGTGAAAATGTCAAGGATATCTAAGGGTTTTTATCAGAATTTTCAAAATATTTATGAAGATTGATAACTCTTCTGCTGGTGATGCAAATCTCATCAGTAAAAAGGATATTCTTGTGAAAATGATTATCATGATTTACAATGAATCAAGACAATATCAATGGCAAACGTTTATCTACAGGAACCAGGAACCACACGATTAGAAAATCTTCGATAGTCTTCAGCAAGTTCTTTTACAAAAACGTCACACTGACAACATGTACTTACACTTGTACACCAAAAGAAAACTTTTCCGCCATTTTCAAAAATATTCAATAAAACAAATTTTCATGAACTACTATTGACAGCTTTTACTACCTCCATTCAGTTAATCCACTAATTTATTTTACAGGTTTTCCTAATATTTGACAGGAGTAAAAAAGTTTAGAAATGGATTTCCGCATAAGATGAAATTGTAAATTCTTTAAACAACCAGATAGATAAACAGTTCTGTAAAATTTTAAGGGTGGGTCACCACCGATCAACCCCTACAATGTTCCTATGAACTTTCTCACCCAGGAATTACGGCATATAATGCACCTTAATGGTATGCCAAATTTGAATCGCCTAACAATTATAAAAATATCTTTCGTTTTATTTGGAGTCCCACTTTGCAGGTCCATAACTCTACTGGGATGCAATTTGGTATAGAGGTAACTTTCATTAAATTAGCAAATTTTCTATGACGACGAGCTGTGTTGGTTCTCAAACAAGACACCCTGTATAATGAAAAATGTATACAAATAAAAATGAAACGAGGTTTACATGAAATTATAAATTGGAAAATTTGGTCGGAAAATTGGAAAATTTCCGGAAAATTGTTTTTTTTTTTCTATGGGATTTCAGGTATTAAGTGCGAAACAGTGACACAGTAGAAATAAAATGAATAGATTTTCTATTTTCAAAGACAGAATGATTAGTCAGAAATACGTGTTACTGTTAACGATTCGCGATTTAAAATAAGTTTTCAAATAAAAACCCTATATTTAAAGAAAAGTTATATTGCCGCCTGTATAACACGTCAATCCCCGATCGCTACGTTCAACCGAATATCTCTCTTCCCGCCGCTCCGCGGTCTCGCTCGTGGTTCCCTAAGAAAGGTGACGTCAGCCCTTTTCTGTTGAGGCCTCTCGTCTCGACGTACACTGCGTATACAGGGTGGTGGCTGTAGACGCAATGGTGACTGATGCCAACATTCGGCCTTTCCTGACATCAAGTGTGCCCTCGCACTTGCCTGTCCTAGGGAACACCAAGACCTGAAATCTTCGGTTAAATAAGTTTTCCGAATAAAACAAAACAATCCTAAAAAAAAAAGAGCAAGTAACAAGCCAAAGAAGTAAAATAAAACTGGGACGTGTCATCACATTCAGCAGCCGCTAACCTATCCTAAACCCTAAAAGTAATGAACTTGGCCAAGTTTATTAATTAAAATAACTTATTATTAGATATATATGTAAAAACGAACGTTCTCCTTACATGCTAACCGGCCATTAGATGACCACCGATATCGATATCGCTAGGAAAGTAACCTCCCGTCCCTTACTACGGACTCAGCCCCTGAAAGCTTCCGTCAAAAACGTACCGGGACCGTCCCTTACTACGCACTCAGCCACCTGAAAGCCTCGTCATAAACGTACCGGGACTTAAGAAAGTTACCCCCTAAACCGGGAAAAGACACTCCTGCCTCACCCGCAGGGGTTGCCCCCTAACCAGGAAGGGAGGTCCACCCTATCCATAGGGTCCCATCTCAACCTTCCTGCCGACACGGAGCGCTCATGCCCGACCCAGACGTGTCCTCCATACGTCCAGCATGACAGAGCGCGGCCGGTCGTCTCCATCGGCGAGTCGGGGCTATTACAGTTGCTTGTGCCCATAGGTGATCCAGGGCCGCATGTTGTCTACTCCAGCCACTCCAGTGTACGCTATCTGGGATCGAGTACTCCCTGGGATGTCGGTCACTTCGTAACGGTCTCGTCCCAACACCTTCACGACCCTGAACGGTCCTCTCCACGTTGGCAGTAGCTTTTGGCTCCCACCAGTGGCTGGCTGGCTGATTATGCGAAGCAGGACCAAGTCCCCTACGGCATACGGCTGTGCCTTCGTACGGTTCTGGTCAAACCGGCGCTTCTGCTCCGCCTGGTACTGACCAACACTCTCCTCAATACGCTTTCGGATATCTGTAACATCAACAGTTTTAGGTTCACCACCTTCAAGTTGGCCATGCGCAAAAACCCGATATCCTAATAAAGCTTCGCTGGGTGACGCACCAATAGCTTTGTTAATGGTTCCGTTCAGTCCTAATTGAATATTTGGAATATTTTGGTCCCACTTTTTGTTGTCAATATTTGCTCCCATTGTTGCTAAACAATCAACGATTGTTCGGTTATACCGTTCTACCTGACCATTAGCGCGGGGAATAGCTACTGCATTCAAATGATGTTTTATACCTTTGGTATTGCAAAATTGCATAAATTTTTCGTTATGGAAGGATGTTCCTCTATCGGAAATTATTCGTCGTGGTACACCAAATACTTTTATTACCTCTTTCAAACATTTAATTACTAAATCAGTTTTTGTACTTCGTACTGGGTATATTAATACGAACACCCCATTCCCATTTGGCGTCTTTCGACAACAGAGCACTTAAATCTTTTGATTTTAGGGCATAGTTGGGAATGAATTTCCGAAAGTATCCGGTTAACCCTAAGTATTGCCGAACTTGGTGAACATTGGTTGGGGTTGGGAACTGTGCCACGGCCTGTACCTTTTTTTCTGTTGGTTTAATAGTGGAATTACTAATGTCATAACCCAAATATTCTATCTGTGTTTGGAGAAAGTAACATTTTTTTAAATTTAGTGTCAAATTGTTGTGTTTTAACATGTCCAAAACTTGGCGTAATGCGAGCAAGGCATGAGGGACATCTACACTGGGAATTAATATGTCATCCAAATAAACCAAAACAGTATCGAACCTTAATTGACCAAGGGCTGAATTTAACATTCGTTGGAAGACGGCGGGTGCATTGCGTAAACCAAATGGGACGCGTAAAAATTCGTAATGTCCATCCTGGGTAACAAAAGCAGTTAGATGAATCGAATCCGCAGCTACTGGGATTTGATGATATCCCGAAAAAAGATCAAGGCTGGTGAAATATTTAAAACCAGAGAGACGTTTTAATTGTTCTGTAGTAAGCAAAATTCCTGGCGGCGCGGCCCTGGTAACCCTATACCCAAGTCGTCTTCTGGGATTCACAGAGGAGGCTTAGGAAAGTGGGGGTTCCACGCGAGAGGAGGAAAACCGGACGAGAGGGAGATCATCGAGCGAATCCGCGCGGGAATAAGCTCACGAATTGGATATTGTTTTGAGAGTTACTTTTTTACAATAGTATTGTTTATTTTTGATCTATTGGTTTTAATTCGCCAACCTCACGGTCGGGCTACATTTCTTCTATTAATGGTAAGGGGTATTGGTCTGGCACGGTAATTTTGTTCAATGCTCGATAATCCACGCATAAGCGTTTTTCTCCGTTTTTCTTAGATACGAGTAAAACATTACTTGCATACGCTGATTGTGATTCCCTCACAATTCCGTGTTTTAAAAGATCATCAACAATGTCTCGAATCTGTTTACGTTCAGGGTCTGAAAATTGTCTTGGCCTAAATGCTATGGGTTTGTTACTTGTAACTGTGATATGCATCTCACAAAATGACGTCATACCTAACTCAGCCATTTCTCTAGCAACACAATTAGGATATTCGTTTAATAAGGTTAAAAGGGAATTCACGGTTTCGGGATCCTCGAGTCCTATGTTAATAACAGCAGTATCAATTAAGTTTACGTTTACAGTTTCTGAAAATACCAACCTACCACCTGTTTTACTATATTGAATGTCGTCTTGTTCCGTAAAATTCTGCCCTATTAATACGTTCACACCCATAATGGGCTCTTCTATTATAAACAGGTCGATGGCCCTACTTATACCGTCGACCGCAACGTCGGCATTATAAAAATATTTGGGTGTCATATGACCGGACAGGGTTTTTAGTATAATGTTATTTTCAATTTTCTGTAATTTGAACTGAAATTGATCCGCCGCTTGTTTTGTTAAGAGAGAACACTCACTACCCAGATCTATAAAACATTTTATTTCGTATTCATTTAATGTAATGGTTTTGAAAAATTTATCATTTGAACGGGAATATAAGAAGTTGACATTATGTCATTCTATTGCTAAAGGAGGCCGTTTGGACGAATGGGAACAGTTTCTTCGCATGTGACCCGTCTTACCACAATTATAACAACGTAGTAACACATTTCCAAAGTTTGTTGCGCTTTTAGGAGAGTTACCAGTATTAGGTTTTTTTAAATTTACCCTTCCTTCATCAAGCATTTTTAAATGGTTGGCCAACATACTAGGATTTAAAACGTTAGCTGTTTCTATTGCAAATCGCACTTGTTCGTCGGGTATCGCACTTACAATTAAATTAATTTTATTCTCATCTGATATCGATAACTGTAGCTTGTTTATTAGTGACAGTTTTTCAAACGTATACTCATACAAACGCTGATTAGGTTTAGGTTTGCAAGCCATTAAGTCAGTTAATAAATTGTGAAGATTACGTCTGGATTTGAAATTTTCGCGCAACATGTGTTTCCACTCAGACCAATTGAACAGATGGGTAGGGAGGCCATGATACCAAGTTTGAGCGGGACCACGTAGTTTACTTAAAGCTAAATGGCAAATGGTTCTATCATCCCAGCGGTAGAGTTGAGAATATTCATCAATTTTATCCAGCCACTCATCGATACTCTGAGTGACAGGGTCAAACTCCTGGATGATGCCAAGGTTTAAAGAGGCAACACTTACCAAGCTATTCCGGGCACCTAAATCTTTGGCCAACTTATCTATACCTTGGATCAGCGCGTTACTCAACTCGGTGATATCGCTCGTGACTCCACTCCTATCAGAGCGCCGAGAGTCTCCACCTAAGCTATGGGGCTGCTCCCCCAATTCCAAACTTGGAGAGCGTCTCCTCGAGCCACGGGAACGTTCTGCTTTCCTGGACTGCCTCGGAACCTTTCTAACACCCTTCGACTTCCGCTCTGAGTGACGTTCCCTCTGCTGGGAACTCCTGGAGGATCCATGTGGCCTGCCCATGTTTTTTTCACAACTTCACTAAACGCACAATTTGCCAAAAGGTCTTCGCGGATTCTGATCCCACTTCTGATGTTAACGATTCGCGATTTAAAATAAGTTTTCAAATAAAAACCCTATATTTAAAGAAAAGTTATATTGCCGCCTGTATAACACGTCAATCCCCGATCGCTACGTTCAACCGAATATCTCTCTTCCCGCCGCTCCGCGGTCTCGCTCGTGGTTCCCTAAGAAAGGTGACGTCAGCCCTTTTCTGTTGAGGCCTCTCGTCTCGACGTACACTGCGTATACAGGGTGGTGGCTGTAGACGCAATGGTGACTGATGCCAACATTACCTTCAATTTGTTTACACATTTCCAAAACATTTTCATAAATTTATAAAACCATTCCAAACATGTTTATTGAAATTTGGAGAGGATATATTATATGTCGGGTCAGCTGTATGTATAATATATTGGAGTTCTATCTTTTTCACATAAGTAACGAGCGAAGCTTTGACGGGTTCAGGTTCATATGAATAAAAATCAAATGCTGTTCGTTGGTAAGCGCGTTACTTGAGAACGGCTGGCCTGATTTGTCCAATTTTCTTTAAGCATATTCGTAATATCACGAATGAAGTTTCTATGGAAAGAAAAATTAGAAAACTGACCTGGAAAATTGGAAAATTTGGGAAAAGCTGAAGATGCTTTTTCCCATGGGATTTTTTTATTACGTGCGAAAGGGTTGTACAGTCAAAATACAGTGGATCAATTGTCCGTTCATATAAATAAAAATGAAATGCTGTTCGTTGGTAAGCGCGTTACTTGAGAACGGCTGGCCCGATTTGTCCAATTTTCTTTAAGCATATTCGTAATATCACGAATGAAGTTTCTATAGAAAGAAAAATTAGAAAACTAACCTGGAAAATCGGAAAATTTAGGAAAAGCTGAAGTTGCTTTTTCCCATGGGATTTTTGTTATTACGTGCGAAACGGTTGTACAGTCAAAATACAGTGGATCAATTGTCCGTTCATATAAATAAAAATGAAATGCTGTTCGGTGGTAAGCGCGTTACTTGAGAACGGCTGGCCCGATTTGTCCAATTTTCCTTAAGCATATTCGTAATATCACGAATGAAGTTTCTATGGAAAGAAAAATTAGAAAACTAACCTGGAAAAACGGAAAATTTAGGAAAAGCTGAAGATGCTTTTTCCAATGGGATTTTTGTTATTACGTGCGAAACGGTTGTACAGTCAAAATACAGTGGATCAATTGTCCGTTCATATACATAAAAATGAAATGCTGTTCGTTGGTAAGCGCGTTACTTGAGAACGGCTGGCCCGATTTGTCTAATTTTCTTTGAAAATATTCGTAACATCTCGAATGAAGTTTCTACGGAAAGAAAAATTAGAAAACTAACCTGGAAAATCGGAAAATTTAGGAAAATCTGAAGATGCTTTTCTCTATTGGATTTTTTTATTACGTGCGAAACGGTTGTACAGTCAAAATACAGTGGATCAATTGTCCGTTCATATAAATAAAAATGAAATGCTGTTCGGTGGTAAGCGCGTTACTTGAGAACGGCTGGCCCGATTTGTCCAATTTTCTTTAAGCATATTCGTAATATCACGAATGAAGTTTCTATGGAAAGAAAAATTAGAAAACTGACCTGGAAAATTGGAAAATTTGGGAAAAGCTGAAGATGCTTTTTCCCATGGGATTTTTTTATTACGTGCGAAAGGGTTGTACAGTCAAAATACAGTGGATCAATTGTCCGTTCATATAAATAAAAATGAAATGCTGTTCGTTGGTAAGCGCGTTACTTGAGAACGGCTGGCCCGATTTGTCCAATTTTCTTTAAGCATATTCGTAATATCACGAATGAAGTTTCTATAGAAAGAAAAATTAGAAAACTAACCTGGAAAATCGGAAAATTTAGGAAAAGCTGAAGTTGCTTTTTCCCATGGGATTTTTGTTATTACGTGCGAAACGGTTGTACAGTCAAAATACAGTGGATCAATTGTCCGTTCATATAAATAAAAATGAAATGCTGTTCGGTGGTAAGCGCGTTACTTGAGAACGGCTGGCCCGATTTGTCCAATTTTCCTTAAGCATATTCGTAATATCACGAAAGAAGTTTCTATGGAAAGAATAATTAGAAAACTAACCTGGAAAATCGGAAAATTTTAGGAAAAGCTGAAGATGCTTTTTCCAATGGGATTTTTGTTATTACGTGCGAAACGGTTGTACAGTCAAAATACAGTGGATCAATTGTCCGTTCATATACATAAAAATGAAATGCTGTTCGTTGGTAAGCGCGTTACTTGAGAACGGCTGGCCCGATTTGTCTAATTTTCTTTGAAAATATTCGTAACATCTCGAATGAAGTTTCTACGGAAAGAAAAATTAGAAAACTAACCTGGAAAATCGGAAAATTTAGGAAAATCTGAAGATGCTTTTCTCTATTGGATTTTTTTATTACGTGCGAAACGGTTGTACAGTCAAAATACAGTGGATCAATTGTCCGTTCATATAAATAAAAATGAAATGCTGTTCGGTGGTAAGCGCGTTACTTGAGAACGGCTGGCCCGATTTGTCCAATTTTCTTTAAGCATATTCGTAATATCACGAATGAAGTTTCTATGGGAAGAAAAATTAGAAAACTGACCTAGAAAATCGGAAAATTTAGGAAAAGCTGAAGTTGCTTTTTCCCATGGGATTTTTGTTATTGCGTGCGAAGCGGTTGTACAGTCAAAATACAGTTGGATCAATTGTCCGTTCATATAAATAAAAATGAAGTGCTGTTCGTTGGTAAGCGCGTTACTTGAGAACGGCTGGCCCGATTTGTCCAATTTTCCTTAAGCATATTCGTAATATCACGAATGAAGTTTCTATGGAAAGAAAAATTAGAAAACTAACCTGGAAAATCGGAAAATTTAGGAAAAGCTGAAGATGCTTTTTCCAATGGGATTTTTGTTATTACGTGCGAAACGGTTGTACAGTCAAAATACAGTGGATCAATTGTCCGTTCATATAAATAAAAATGAAATGCTGTTCGGTGGTAAGCGCGTTACTTGAGAACGGCTGGCCTGATTTGTCCAATTTTCTTTAAGCATATTCGTAATATCACGAATGAAGTTTCTATGGAAAGAAAAATTAGAAAACTAACCTGGAAAATTGGAAAATTTGGGAAAAGCTGAAGATGCTTTTTCCCATGGGATTTTTTTATTACGTGCGAAAGGGTTGTACAGTCAAAATACAGTGGATCAATTGTCCGTTCATATAAATAAAAATGAAATGCTGTTCGTTGGTAAGCGCGTTACTTGAGAACGGCTGGCCCGATTTGTCCAATTTTCTTTAAGCATATTCGTAATATCACGAATGAAGTTTCTATAGAAAGAAAAATTAGAAAACTAACCTGGAAAATCGGAAAATTTAGGAAAAGCTGAAGTTGCTTTTTCCCATGGGATTTTTGTTATTACGTGCGAAACGGTTGTACAGTCAAAATACAGTGGATCAATTGTCCGTTCATATAAATAAAAATGAAATGCTGTTCGGTGGTAAGCGCGTTACTTGAGAACGGCTGGCCCGATTTGTCCAATTTTCCTTAAGCATATTCGTAATATCACGAAAGAAGTTTCTATGGAAAGAATAATTAGAAAACTAACCTGGAAAATCGGAAAATTTTAGGAAAAGCTGAAGATGCTTTTTCCAATGGGATTTTTGTTATTACGTGCGAAACGGTTGTACAGTCAAAATACAGTGGATCAATTGTCCGTTCATATACATAAAAATGAAATGCTGTTCGTTGGTAAGCGCGTTACTTGAGAACGGCTGGCCCGATTTGTCTAATTTTCTTTGAAAATATTCGTAACATCTCGAATGAAGTTTCTACGGAAAGAAAAATTAGAAAACTAACCTGGAAAATCGGAAAATTTAGGAAAATCTGAAGATGCTTTTCTCTATTGGATTTTTTTATTACGTGCGAAACGGTTGTACAGTCAAAATACAGTGGATCAATTGTCCGTTCATATAAATAAAAATGAAATGCTGTTCGGTGGTAAGCGCGTTACTTGAGAACGGCTGGCCCGATTTGTCCAATTTTCTTTAAGCATATTCGTAATATCACGAATGAAGTTTCTATGGGAAGAAAAATTAGAAAACTGACCTAGAAAATCGGAAAATTTAGGAAAAGCTGAAGTTGCTTTTTCCCATGGGATTTTTGTTATTGCGTGCGAAGCGGTTGTACAGTCAAAATACAGTTGGATCAATTGTCCGTTCATATAAATAAAAATGAAGTGCTGTTCGTTGGTAAGCGCGTTACTTGAGAACGGCTGGCCCGATTTGTCCAATTTTCCTTAAGCATATTCGTAATATCACGAATGAAGTTTCTATGGAAAGAAAAATTAGAAAACTAACCTGGAAAATCGGAAAATTTAGGAAAAGCTGAAGATGCTTTTTCCAATGGGATTTTTGTTATTACGTGCGAAACGGTTGTACAGTCAAAATACAGTGGATCAATTGTCCGTTCATATAAATAAAAATGAAATGCTGTTCGGTGGTAAGCGCGTTACTTGAGAACGGCTGGCCTGATTTGTCCAATTTTCTTTAAGCATATTCGTAATATCACGAATGAAGTTTCTATGGAAAGAAAAATTAGAAAACTAACCTGGAAAATTGGAAAATTTGGGAAAAGCTGAAGATGCTTTTTCCCATGGGATTTTTTTATTACGTGCGAAAGGGTTGTACAGTCAAAATACAGTGGATCAATTGTCCGTTCATATAAATAAAAATGAAATGCTGTTCGTTGGTAAGCGCGTTACTTGAGAACGGCTGGCCCGATTTGTCCAATTTTCTTTAAGCATATTCGTAATATCACGAATGAAGTTTCTATAGAAAGAAAAATTAGAAAACTAACCTGGAAAATCGGAAAATTTAGGAAAAGCTGAAGTTGCTTTTTCCCATGGGATTTTTGTTATTACGTGCGAAACGGTTGTACAGTCAAAATACAGTGGATCAATTGTCCGTTCATATAAATAAAAATGAAATGCTGTTCGGTGGTAAGCGCGTTACTTGAGAACGGCTGGCCCGATTTGTCCAATTTTCCTTAAGCATATTCGTAATATCACGAATGAAGTTTCTATGGAAAGAAAAATTAGAAAACTAACGTGGAAAATCGGAAAATTTAGGAAAAGCTGAAGATGCTTTTTCCAATGGGATTTTTGTTATTACGTGCGAAACGGTTGTACAGTCAAAATACAGTGGATCAATTGTCCGTTCATATACATAAAAATGAAATGCTGTTCGGTGGTAAGCGCATCACTTGAAAACGGCTAGCTTGATTTGTCTAATTTTCTTTAAAAATATTTATAACATACCGAGTGAAGTTTCTACGTAAGGAAAAAATAGAAAACTAACCTGGAAAATCGGAAAATTTAGGAAAAGCTGAAGATGCTTTTTCCCATGGGATTTTTGTTATTACGTGCGAAACGGTTGTACAGTCAAAATACAGTTGGATCAATTGTCCGTTCATATAAATAAAAATGAAGTGCTGTTCGTTGGTAAGCGCGTTACTTGAGAACGGCTGGCCCGATTTGTCCAATTTTCCTTAAGCATATTCGTAATATCACGAATGAAGTTTCTATGGAAAGAAAAATTAGAAAACTAACCTGGAAAATCGGAAAATTTAGGAAAAGCTGAAGATGCTTTTTCCAATGGGATTTTTGTTATTACGTGCGAAACGGTTGTACAGTCAAAATACAGTGGATCAATTGTTCGTTCATATAAATAAAAATGAAATGCTGTTCGGTGGTAAGCGCGTTACTTGAGAACGGCTGGCCCGATTTGTCCAATTTTCTTTAAGCATATTCGTAATATCACGAATGAAGTTTCTATGGAAAGAAAAATTAGAAAACTGACCTGGAAAATTGGAAAATTTGGGAAAAGCTGAAGATGCTTTTTCCCATGGGATTTTTTTATTACGTGCGAAAGGGTTGTACAGTCAAAATACAGTGGATCAATTGTCCGTTCATATAAATAAAAATGAAATGCTGTTCGTTGGTAAGCGCGTTACTTGAGAACGGCTGGCCCGATTTGTCCAATTTTCTTTAAGCATATTCGTAATATCACGAATGAAGTTTCTATAGAAAGAAAAATTAGAAAACTAACCTGGAAAATCGGAAAATTTAGGAAAAGCTGAAGTTGCTTTTTCCCATGGGATTTTTGTTATTACGTGCGAAACGGTTGTACAGTCAAAATACAGTGGATCAATTGTCCGTTCATATAAATAAAAATGAAATGCTGTTCGGTGGTAAGCGCGTTACTTGAGAACGGCTGGCCCGATTTGTCCAATTTTCCTTAAGCATATTCGTAATATCACGAAAGAAGTTTCTATGGAAAGAAAAATTAGAAAACTAACCTGGAAAATCGGAAAATTTAGGAAAAGCTGAAGATGCTTTTTCCAATGGGATTTTTGTTATTACGTGCGAAACGGTTGTACAGTCAAAATACAGTGGATCAATTGTCCGTTCATATACATAAAAATGAAATGCTGTTCGTTGGTAAGCGCGTTACTTGAGAACGGCTGGCCCGATTTGTCTAATTTTCTTTGAAAATATTCGTAACATCTCGAATGAAGTTTCTACGGAAAGAAAAATTAGAAAACTAACCTGGAAAATCGGAAAATTTAGGAAAATCTGAAGATGCTTTTCTCTATTGGATTTTTTTATTACGTGCGAAACGGTTGTACAGTCAAAATACAGTGGATCAATTGTCCGTTCATATAAATAAAAATGAAATGCTGTTCGGTGGTAAGCGCGTTACTTGAGAACGGCTGGCCCGATTTGTCCAATTTTCTTTAAGCATATTCGTAATATCACGAATGAAGTTTCTATGGGAAGAAAAATTAGAAAACTGACCTAGAAAATCGGAAAATTTAGGAAAAGCTGAAGTTGCTTTTTCCCATGGGATTTTTGTTATTGCGTGCGAAGCGGTTGTACAGTCAAAATACAGTTGGATCAATTGTCCGTTCATATAAATAAAAATGAAGTGCTGTTCGTTGGTAAGCGCGTTACTTGAGAACGGCTGGCCCGATTTGTCCAATTTTCCTTAAGCATATTCGTAATATCACGAATGAAGTTTCTATGGAAAGAAAAATTAGAAAACTAACCTGGAAAATCGGAAAATTTAGGAAAAGCTGAAGATGCTTTTTCCAATGGGATTTTTGTTATTACGTGCGAAACGGTTGTACAGTCAAAATACAGTGGATCAATTGTCCGTTCATATAAATAAAAATGAAATGCTGTTCGGTGGTAAGCGCGTTACTTGAGAACGGCTGGCCCGATTTGTCCAATTTTCCTTAAGCATATTCGTAATATCACGAATGAAGTTTCTATGGAAAGAAAAATTAGAAAACTAACGTGGAAAATCGGAAAATTTAGGAAAAGCTGAAGATGCTTTTTCCAATGGGATTTTTGTTATTACGTGCGAAACTGTTGTACAGTCAAAATACAGTGGATCAATTGTCCGTTCATATACATAAAAATGAAATGCTGTTCGGTGGTAAGCGCATCACTTGAAAACGGCTAGCTTGATTTGTCTAATTTTCTTTAAAAATATTTATAACATACCGAGTGAAGTTTCTACGTAAGGAAAAAATAGAAAACTAACCTGGAAAATCGGAAAATTTAGGAAAAGCTGAAGATGCTTTTTCCCATGGGATTTTTGTTATTACGTGCGAAACGGTTGTACAGTCAAAATACAGTTGGATCAATTGTCCGTTCATATAAATAAAAATGAAGTGCTGTTCGTTGGTAAGCGCGTTACTTGAGAACGGCTGGCCCGATTTGTCCAATTTTCCTTAAGCATATTCGTAATATCACGAATGAAGTTTCTATGGAAAGAAAAATTAGAAAACTAACCTGGAAAATCGGAAAATTTAGGAAAATCTGAAGATGCTTTTCTCTATTGGATTTTTTTATTACGTGCGAAACGGTTGTACAGTCAAAATACAGTGGATCAATTGTCCGTTCATATAAATAAAAATGAAATGCTGTTCGGTGGTAAGCGCGTTACTTGAGAACGGCTGGCCCGATTTGTCCAATTTTCCTTAAGCATATTCGTAATATCACGAATGAAGTTTCTATGGAAAGAAAAATTAGAAAACTAACCTGGAAAATCGGAAAATTTAGGAAAAGCTGAAGATGCTTTTTCCAATGGGATTTTTGTTATTACGTGCGAAACGGTTGTACAGTCAAAATACAGTGGATCAATTGTCCGTTCATATAAATAAAAATGAAATGCTGTTCGGTGGTAAGCGCGTTACTTGAGAACGGCTGGCCCGATTTGTCCAATTTTCTTTAAGCATATTCGTAATATCACGAATGAAGTTTCTATGGAAAGAAAAATTAGAAAACTGACCTGGAAAATCGGAAAATTTAGGAAAAGCTGAAGTTGCTTTTTCCCATGGGATTTTTTTATTGCGTGCGAAGCGGTTGTACAGTCAAAATACAGTTGGATCAATTGTCCGTTCATATAAATAAAAATGAAGTGCTGTTCGTTGGTAAGCGCGTTACTTGAGAACGGCTGGCCCGATTTGTCCAATTTTCCTTAAGCATATTCGTAATATCACGAATGAAGTTTCTATGGAAAGAAAAATTAGAAAACTAACCTGGAAAATCGGAAAATTTAGGAAAAGCTGAAGATGCTTTTTCCAATGGGATTTTTGTTATTACGTGCGAAACGGTTGTACAGTCAAAATACAGTGGATCAATTGTCCGTTCATATACATAAAAATGAAATGCTGTTCGTTGGTAAGCGCGTTACTTGAGAACGGCTGGCCCGATTTGTCTAACTTTCTTTGAAAATATTCGTAACATCTCGAATGAAGTTTCTACGGAAAGAAAAATTAGAAAACTAACCTGGAAAATCGGAAAATTTAGGAAAATCTGAAGATGCTTTTCTCTATTGGATTTTTTTATTACGTGCGAAACGGTTGTACAGTCAAAATACAGTGGATCAATTGTCCGTTCATATAAATAAAAATGAAATGCTGTTCGGTGGTAAGCGCGTTACTTGAGAACGGCTGGCCCGATTTGTCCAATTTTCTTTAAGCATATTCGTAATATCACGAATGAAGTTTCTATGGAAAGAAAAATTAGAAAACTGACCTGGAAAATCGGAAAATTTAGGAAAAGCTGAAGTTGCTTTTTCCCATGGGATTTTTGTTATTGCGTGCGAAGCGGTTGTATAGTCAAAATACAGTTGGATCAATTGTCCGTTCATATAAATAAAAATGAAGTGCTGTTCGTTGGTAAGCGCGTTACTTGAGAACGGCTGGCCCGATTTGTCTAACTTTCTTTGAAAATATTCGTAACATCTCGAATGAAGTTTCTACGGAAAGAAAAATTAGAAAACTAACCTGGAAAATCGGAAAATTTAGGAAAATCTGAAGATGCTTTTCTCTATTGGATTTTTTTATTACGTGCGAAACGGTTGTACAGTCAAAATACAGTGGATCAATTGTCCGTTCATATAAATAAAAATGAAATGCTGTTCGGTGGTAAGCGCGTTACTTGAGAACGGCTGGCCCGATTTGTCCAATTTTCTTTAAGCATATTCGTAATATCACGAATGAAGTTTCTATGGAAAGAAAAATTAGAAAACTGACCTGGAAAATCGGAAAATTTAGGAAAAGCTGAAGTTGCTTTTTCCCATGGGATTTTTGTTATTGCGTGCGAAGCGGTTGTACAGTCAAAATACAGTGGATCAATTGTCCGTTCATATACATAAAAATGAAATGCTGTTCGTTGGTAAGCGCGTTACTTGAGAACGGCTGGCCCGATTTGTCTAACTTTCTTTGAAAATATTCGTAACATCTCGAATGAAGTTTCTACGGAAAGAAAAATTAGAAAACTAACCTGGAAAATCGGAAAATTTAGGAAAATCTGAAGATGCTTTTCTCTATTGGATTTTTTTATTACGTGCGAAACGGTTGTACAGTCAAAATACAGTGGATCAATTGTCCGTTCATATAAATAAAAATGAAATGCTGTTCGGTGGTAAGCGCGTTACTTGAGAACGGCTGGCCCGATTTGTCAAATTTTCTTTAAGCATATTCGTAATATCACGAATGAAGTTTCTATGGAAAGAAAAATTAGAAAACTGACCTGGAAAATCGGAAAATTTAGGAAAAGCTGAAGTTGCTTTTTCCCATGGGATTTTTGTTATTGCGTGCGAAGCGGTTGTACAGTCAAAATACAGTTGGATCAATTGTCCGTTCATATAAATAAAAATGAAGTGCTGTTCGTTGGTAAGCGCGTTACTTGAGAACGGCTGGCCCGATTTGTCCAATTTTCCTTAAGCATATTCGTAATATCACGAATGAAGTTTCTATGGAAAGAAAAATTAGAAAACTAACCTGGAAAATCGGAAAATTTAGGAAAAGCTGAAGATGCTTTTTCCAATGGGATTTTTGTTATTACGTGCGAAACGGTTGTACAGTCAAAATACAGTGGATCAATTGTTCGTTCATATAAATAAAAATGAAATGCTGTTCGGTGGTAAGCGCGTTACTTGAGAACGGCTGGCCTGATTTGTCCAATTTTCTTTAAGCATATTCGTAATATCACGAATGAAGTTTCTATGGAAAGAAAAATTAGAAAACTAACCTGGAAAATTGGAAAATTTGGGAAAAGCTGAAGATGCTTTTTCCCATGGGATTTTTTTATTACGTGCGAAAGGGTTGTACAGTCAAAATACAGTGGATCAATTGTCCGTTCATATAAATAAAAATGAAATGCTGTTCGTTGGTAAGCGCGTTACTTGAGAACGGCTGGCCCGATTTGTCCAATTTTCTTTAAGCATATTCGTAATATCACGAATGAAGTTTCTATGGAAAGAAAAATTAGAAAACTAACCTGGAAAATCGGAAAATTTAGGAAAAGCTGAAGTTGCTTTTTCCCATGGGATTTTTGTTATTGCGTGCGAAGCGGTTGCACAGTCAAAATACAGTTAGATCAATTGTCCGTTCATATAAATAAAAATAAAATGCTGTTCGTTGGTAAGCGCGTTACTTGAGAACGGCTGGCCCGATTTGTCCAATTTTCTTTAAGCATATTCGTAATATCACGAACGAAGTTTATATGGAAAGAAAAATTAGAAAACTAACCTGGAAAATTGGAAAATTAGGGAAAAGCTGAAGATGCTTTTTTCTATTGGATTTTTGTTATTAGGTGCGAAACGGTTGTACAGTCCAAATACAGTTGGATCAATTGTCCGTTCATATAAATAAAAATGAAATGCTGTTCGGTGGTAACCGCATCACTTGAAAACGGCTAGCTTGATTTGTCTAATTTTCTTTAAAAATATTTATAACATACCGAGTGAAGTTTCTACGTAAAGAAAAAATAGAAAACTAACCTGGAAAATCGGAAAATTTAGGAAAAGCTGAAGATGCTTTTTCCCATGGGATTTTTGTTATTACGTGCGAAACGGTTGTACAGTCAAAATACAGTGGATCAATTGTCCATTCGTAATCTAATTTTGATTCTTCGCGTCGCAAATTGTGCTGTAATCGATTGCATTTCCAGCATTTCAGCTGTGTAGTGCAGATAGAATTCAACTGGCGTATAAAATTTCAAAGTGGTGTATTTCTGGATATATCGTCCTATCTAAATTGAATATTCATGGCAATAAACGTTAATAGATAAAATGGTTATGCAAAAATATGTTTGTTTTCTCATTTCATTTTTAATTGAAATATTTCCAATTGCTTTTAGTAAATTTACCAAACGATCGCAACGATTTTATTGAGATTTGTACAGGACAAGATCTGTCAGGTAAGTTATATGTATATGTATTTGAGTTATAACTGTTTGAAAAAAAGGTTAATATGGCTAGTTAATCATGAATAACGCCATTGATAGTTGTTTAGAATATTCTGGACTACAAATTTAGGCATATTTAATGTTTGGGCCGATTTCCGTTAATTTCAGGAAAATATCAATTAACCAAATTAACAGAAAGATCTTAAGTTTACAAAAGTTCCTAAAACAATCGACTTGTAATTTAACCTGACATGGGTTACATTTTCTCTTACATTCGCTCTTACGACGCTTATTACCACCTTAACAACAAATGTAGCGTTTATCCGTCTCAAATCACCTAAACATACTTTAGATAACACTTAACTAAAATATGTGTCACGTTTACGTACCCAAACATTCCCATTTAAATACTTATTTACTCTTACGAGTTTCCGCAAACATAACGTATCTAAACAAAACTAACCTTATTCACCTCGTGGCCATTTTTCATTGGTTCTTCGTGGGTATGCTGAAACAAAAAAAAACGATTCGACGTTAAACTAGTTTCAAATATTTACTCGGATGTAATAGCAACAAAACGACGCGCAAACAGAACAGGTCATCGTCGCCTTTCTGGTGTGGCGCCATCGGTACCGTAGTAGGTGTAACCGAAACGTATAAGGATATTTAATTTTCTCTAAGGCTAATTAATATCCGCGAAAGGGATTATTCCCACGGTTAGTCGGATTGCAATGTTGTAATTGCGTGGAAGAGGCTCGCGAGATAGGATATTACTTCTTTAGATTAGGATCAGATTACTTGCTGCAAGTACTAAAGTATGAAAGAGATAATTATAGTGAGTTCGTGCACATGCGTAGTGGGGGGAACTGAAGGGTACAATTTCTTCGCCCGGCTCATTAGGAACCCATGAAGGTTTTTGGGGGGTTTAAATACATTTCGCTAAAGCGTGTGTGTAGTGTTTGAAATGTCACTTCAAGTAGGTACAGGTAAAGCCTCCTCCAATTGGTGCCAACGTTTGAAGGGGTGCCACTTTGCTGTCGTTTGAAATGAAAATTATAAAAGTAAATACTTGTTAACAAGGACTGTACAATTTTGATTTTAACGAAAATTCCAAAGAAACACACTTGACAATCACATAGCATTATAAATATTAACAGGAGCATAATTCTTACTGATTAACGAGGCTAATAAATTAGTTATAAAAATTTATTAACAGTTCGAAAGTAATAGATTGCATCCATTTATTAAAATATTCTATTTGCTTTTACTATTGCAATCATCCAGATTATTCGTTTGGTGACTACATATGTGACTTCCTCCTTACAAGAAACTGTAACTGAAACTACAATTGAATATTCAATTATGGAAATAGCATGCACAAGGTCCACAAAATCATTTATTTACGTTTCTACTTGTTGTACCGGTTTCTTCGAAAATGTCACCTTCAGCCTTAGTGAAATAGAATTTTAACACACTTTTTAAAACTAAGACCTTTCTTTCCACGCTCAAAACTGGAAGAAACCAATGTCATTATCAGAAAAAAAATTAACACATTTTAAGAGGCGAAATTAAAAGGTACTTGGAATGCCAATCACTACAGTTTTTCTTTAAAAATAGGAGAAATATTTCCATTTTCATTACACGTTAGGACGAATCTAAATATCACCACGACGGTCTTAAAGTTGTCCAATCAGAACGTCTCCGATCTCGATTTGTGAACGCCCTGTATATAAAATCATTCCAAGGAGCTGCTAATGTGAGCTTTTACTGTTTAAAAAAGTTTTTGTAATACAGTTACTCCTAAGATAAGAATAATGCATAAGGCAACGAGCAACGTAATTACTTAAGACGATTCCCTATTTAAGAAGTAATCGAAATATCTCTCTCCAGTCGATATTTCGGTTTATTTACACTTCCTTGCGGCTCTCCAGTTTGTTTGTCTGGGATTCGACGTGTAAACTTAATTATAAACTTTTCGAAGTGAAGATGTGCATGTTAATTTCGGAAGCAAATATTTAAGGGACACGATTAACTGACCGACGACGTCGAATAAATGTTAATTTGTTGTCGGGAGGAATTTTCGGTGATGATCGACGAAACGCTGATGTGTCAGGACCTCGTGTTTATTGCAGGTCGATAATATCTAGTATTTTATATAAAGTGGGTTAATTTTAAAAATAGATCGATAATTCGGTTTAAGTGTGTTAGGAAAGTAGGTTTCCCGGTGTTTTTCAAATTTCATCTCCACCTACTTGGGTGCGACCTGCAAGTGAACATTCTTTTCATCGGTCTCTTCCAAATAGGGAGAAACAAATGTTGCTTTATGGAGAAATCCATAACTGAAAGGAAGTAATAGGAAAAGAAGTACAACTAGGCTAAGAGATTAACAGATTGGTTTGGCATGTCCGTCGATGAGCTTTTCAGGACAAATCCTTGAAGCCTATGTAGTAATGACGTTCAAGTTTTGAGTGATAATTACTTTCAAATGTTTAAATGTTCTAAAGTCTTTATACGAACCAGTAAGATTGCAACAGTAAAATTATAGAAGAGAAGCTTTGAAGTGTGGTTTTGATAAAAAAAAGATTATCAGCAAATTGTTGAAAAAGTAGGGGTGGTTGCACCCTTACATGACAAGAGGACGAAAAACTCAGAAACAGAGTGCAGAAACATTGTGTACCGACGTTACTGAATATATTACAGTTACTGAAATTTATAACGTTATTTAAACATTTTCATTTTATTTCAATACAATAATTATCAATTTTTAATTTACACTTATTACAATTCCATTATTTTAATTTAATTTATATCATTATTTTTAACTTTCAAACAAATTAAGCTTGAAGCTTGTTGCTAGAAGGATCCATTGGATCTTTAGACAGTGTGTCTGAAAATTCCGGGGCTCACGTTTTCGAACTGTCGAAGTATATACAGGATTTATCACGTTTTGGCCGAAATTACTAATATTAGAATTTGTAGCTCCACAGGCCCGCAGTTTCATGTGAATTCCAGTTGCTAGAAGGATCCATTGGATCCTTAGACAGTGTGTCTGAAAATTCCTGGGCCCACATTTTAGAACTGTCGAAGTATATACAGGAGTTATCACGTTTTGGCCGAAATAAGTCCTTTTAGAATTTGTAGCTCCACAGGCCCGCTGTGCAAAGTGACTTTTAGTGTCTATCAGAGTCTCCTAAATCCTCCACATTGTTGCTTAAATTCCCATGGCCCGCATTTTCGAAACATTTTTGGCCCAGTGACCTTCAAGTACATCTAAAGACACAAATTCCTGCGCAAACCAGAGCATCCTATTACATTCCGTGTACGAGTTATAGCGGTGGCCGCTAACTTAATATTAAGTTAGCCCACCTTTTGTAGCTCCGGCTATTCAAAAGCTACAAAATTCGTTTTCTCGCTACAAAAAAGCTACAAAAAAGACACAAAACCTCCACTATTTTGTTTTGCCGGCCTGTGAGGGTGGTCCGCCAACTTTATATACATTTGGTATCAGGGCTCTAAAATAGGATAAATATGGCTTTTTGAAGAATTTGACATTTTTCGAAGTTCACATCTCACAATACATTTTAAGTGAAAACTTATTTAACATTTTCTCATCAGTAAATCAAACCTTCACAATTGGTACCAGAATTACTAAAATCGAATGTTTCTTTTTTAAATTAAAAATTTTCAAATGTATCTCTAATATCTGTTTATGCCAAAATTTATGTTAAAGTGCTTTTCCTAATTCAGAAATGACCAATATCTTACAGGATTATTTTTTGTAAAACATGAAGGTGGATTTCAAAATGAAATACGAACCTGAGATAATGACATCTCATTAGGAAGTCATTTTCAGTTATTTAGTACCGAAATGTCTAAATTCGAACATGACTCATTTCTTGGGAAATTTCAAGACTTAAAAATTCTTAATTCAAAAAATGAGTTAGGTACATTTAAAATTGAGCTTATTAAGCAATTATTTGGCATAATAGTTTCTAAAGTTGGACGAGGGTGGTGTTTTGGGAATACTCCATATTTCAGAAATTTATGAATCAGGAAGTAAATGATTTCCAATTCAAATGATTCACATTTGATCTTTGAAATTCGATATTATTAGCAATTTTGTCCAAGAACACTCTCCTTTGGCCCAAAAGGTAAATTTTCAGCGGTCGAAGGTATAGTAATTAGAATTACTAGTTTCCGAAATATGGGAATAGTTAAAAAAATATATATTTTTTAAAAAATCACACAATTTCAGTAAGCACTCTTCAACACTGTATGACACCAATAACATTTGTACGAATTTAGAATTTTTGCATATAATAACTTATTTATACCTTAACGGAGGCGTTTTCCATATAAAACGCAACGTGCCAAATAGTAAAGGCAATGCGGTACAACAACTTGGCAGTGATGTCATTTTGAGCTCCGTTCGAAGACGATCGGTTCTGGCAGCAACACTTCAACGCCAGTTGTAAATTCGGTTTCTTAACGGACATCTTGAGAAAAGATACACGTCGTTGATCACAGAATTGACATTAGCGATTTTCCCCTATATCACAATTTACCGTGTCGGTCGAATTAAAATTGTTTACGGTCGATATCACTTTATAGTCCCAACTCGTTATCCGCCAGTAATAAAATTTAATTGAAATCAGTCGTAGTGTCGGCATACGTCACTGAGATATGATAAACGGTAATTATACACGAAAGTCGTCTTGCTTTCAACAGTTTTTGAAGTTTTGTTCCATTACTCATACAATAATTATTATGTGAGTAAGAGGGAAATAACTGCAGGAGAGCGATAAATATATATTATGCACGGCAGTGATGGGAATGCGTTTAAAATACGGATATGGAATGAGACGATGTGGCTACCGTATAATTAATTACACAGCCACTCATTAAACTAATGATAAACAGTAATGAAACTACAGGTTTCTGTAAATGTAGACGCGAGATTTTGACAAACATACAATAGAACCTTTTTTTTTTTTTTTTTTTTTTTTTTTTTTTTTTTTTTTTTTTTTTTTTTTTTAACAGGGAAAACTCGTTTATGGAGGACTGATGAGATGGATATTCCCATTTATTGAGATTAAATAATCAATCAGAAATGATAGTATCCACCGCATCAGACACTGTGGGGGTCCGTTCGGTTACCCACTAAAAAACCCTGTCTTCCGACATTACTATGTGTCTTTGGCTAGTTCTCGCAGAGAACATAATCTTCAAAGACACATAGTATTAAGTATTTAAAATTTAGTATTAAAATATTTCAAATTGCAAAAAGGACACGTCAGGATTTGGTTTGAAAAATGGAGTAGTATTTGTTACATTTTTTAGGAAAAGGAATGTGTATGGAAAAAAAAAGTGTTTTATATAAGAACAATTATAATTAATGGTAGTATAATAGATATGTTCTTCTATACACAATATTACTATTATGGATAAAAGATAATACCTACTATTTACAATGTTATACATAATCTAATAGATTTTTTTTTTCTTTTTTTTTTAATTATTCGCATTTTGCCTTGAACGTTCCTCACTTTCTTTTTGGGACATGATATCGCAAATACAATAATATATAGCGTTATAATTTTTATTTGAAAGTAACATGAGATTAATTATATTATCAACGGTGATTGAGATTTTTAAATATATATTTAATTCCAAAATCTCTCCTGTCCACTTCCAACAATTAAAAACCGTATGCTCGGCGTCATCTATTTCCCCGCAATATATACAGAGATTCGTAGTAGATTTTTGGATTTTGTGGGTAAATGTAGCAAAAGATCCGTGTCCTGTTAAAAATTGTGTAAAAAAATAACTTGTTTTTCTAAATTTAGAGTTAAGCCAAGGTTCAATTTTGGGTATTAATCTTTTTGTCCATTGTGCTTTAGTTGTATTATTTGTCCAGATGGTTTGCCAAGAATTTATTTTATTACGTTTTATTATATTTTTATTATGACCGAGAAAATTTTGGGTTCTTTCATGAATTTGGAGTTGTATTGGAGGAAAACCACAGATAATTTCTAATGCAGGTAATGAAACTGTTCTATAACTACTAGCTACTCTAATCAAACACTTTCTAATAGTAGAATTTATCATATTAATGTATTTTGCAAATCTAATGCCTTCCTCCCAAACGGGAGAAGCATACAGAATAATTGATGAAATAGAGTATACGTAGAGTATACGTTTTCTATCGAGAGGGCCATCAATGTTTGGCATAAGTCTTCCGAGCTCAGTCAGTTTATTTTCAGCTCTTTTACAGGCGTTTTTAATGTGGTTTTTAAAGTTTAATCTTTCATCTAGTATGACACCAAGATATTTAATAGATTTTGATAATTTTATTTCTTTGTTATGGATTTTGAAGTTAATTAAATTTTTAAATTTTGTGCCTTTGAATAGAATAGCTTCTGTTTTTTCAGGTGCTATGTTTAGTTCTATTTTTTCTAGTTCATTAGAAATTTTTTGAAGTGTTTTATTTGCAAGATATGTTAATGACCAAGGCGTATTACTTTTAATAAGTACAGCTAGATCATCGGCGAAAGCAAATAATTGAACATTTTTATCAACTTTTAAATTTAGAATGGTATCAAATAAGATATTCCACAGGGTTGGGCCTAAAACTGAACCCTGTGGAACACCGGTATATATATCAAAATTAATTTTACCAAAACTAGAAATTTTTCGGTTCGAAAAATAATCTTCAATAATATTGATTAAGTATGTTGGTATATTTTTTTGTTTCATATTTTTAATTATAAATTTCCATGAAGCTGTATTGAAGGCATTTTTAACATCAAGGGTAATTAATGAACAAAATTTGTGTTTACAATTTCTGATATGGTTTTTAAGTTTTAACATGGCAGTGACAGTAGAACATTTTTTCCTAAAACCAAACTGAAATTTTGATACAAGGTTATTATCTTCTAAAAATTTATTTAGTCGTTCGTTTATAATTTTCTCATAAAATTTACTGACTGAGCTCAGAAGACATATGGGTCTGTAAGCAGACGAACTGTTAACATCGATTTTACCCTTCGATATTAAATGTAAATTAGCAATTTTCCACTGTTGTGGAATAGTTTGAGTTAATAAAATTTTGTTACCTAAATGTAGAAAGGGTTCTGGACACGATTTATATGCCAGGAGAACTGCCTCAATTGGAATGTGGTCTGGGCCTGGAGCTTTATTTATTTTAAATTTAGGAATTATTTTATTAATTTCATCTATAGTAAGTAGTGGAATATCACCAAGATATTTGTCGTTACGTATCCAGTTTTGGTTTATTGGAGGAAAGAGATCACGTGCGATTTTTATTTTTTGTGAAGTTGGTAGACTAAAAATTTTGAAATTTTTTGTGTATTTAGTAATAATTTTGAAGGCATCTCCCCAAATATTTTTATTTAATTGTGTGCAGAGATTTTTCCAATGGTTACGTTTACTACAACTAATTGATTTTTTTAAATCTTTAATGGAATTTTTATAACTAGTTTGAATAAAAGAGATATCTTGATTTTTACTATGTAATTTAGATAAATGCCTTTTTAGTCTGCCAGATTTTCTACGTAGTTGTTCAATTTCAGGATTCCACCAATGAGGTTGTTTTTGATAATGACTAAAATTTGTTGTAGTATTACTTTTACAGCATTTAATAAGAGAATCATATAAATTAATTTCATGTGTATTAGTGTTATTACAGATTAATTTAAAATCATTAATAAAACCTTGAATATTAATAATGTTTGTTTTATATATGTTTATGTTGTCATAGGATTTGTCGGAGATTTCAAAACTTATCGGGTTATGTCCTGTAATAAAATCTGATCGTGTAATTTTCCAATTAACTAAAGATTTTGCCATACCAGAAGTTCCTAAAGTTAAGTCGATAAATGATTTTTTATTTTTAATTTCAAATGTCGGAATTTTGCTGTTATTGTTAAAAATTATTAAATTTAGTTCGGAAATCCACTTTTCTAAATGGAGACCTCGTTTATCGTTTATTGGGGAGTACCACATATGAGATTTTGAATTGAAGTCACCAAGTATTAAAAAATTTTTATTTCTGTTATTTTTAATAATATTGAAAATTTTGTCTATTTTTAAACTATATTCCGGAAATTTGATTTTTGGAGAAAAATAACACATTATGGCAGAAAAAGTTTCTAGTTCGAGAATTACGAAAGATTCATCTCTTGTGATATTCCATACTTGTAAATTTTTACTTATAATTTTGATTCCAACGTCTAAATTGAGGTCAGTTATTAATTTTTCTTTAATTGCGATTTTTTTATTAGGTTCTGAAATAAAAACTATATCAAATTTATTTTTGAAAATTTCATTCTTTAAAAGATCGTGACATTTACGTTCTCTTCCTACATTAATTTGGGATATAATCATGAAAGCGAAAAAATGGGAATTACGATAATAAATTTTGAGTTGTAATTTTTAATTCTCTATATTTGGGACAAGACATATTATCGTAACGATGTCCTTCAACTTTACAAGTTAAACATTTACTAGAATTTTTACAATTTTTTGAAATATGGTTTTCTTCACCACAATTTGTACAAATAATCTCGACCTTTTTGTTTTTACAATTTAATTTATCATGTCCAAACTGCATACAGTTATAACATCTAATTGGTATAAACTTTTCTTTAATTCTCACTAAATTCCATCCAAACTTAATCTTTTTCTCGTTTAGTAATTGTTTGACCTGAGCATTTTCCATTTTTAGTTTGACCGATTGACGACCTTTATCATTTTTATTAAGATATAGATCTGTGTAACAGTCTTTGTTGACGATTTTGTTAAGTTCATTTATTACAGAATTTTGTGTCCAAGTTATATCTAAATCTAAGAGGTAAATGGTTTTATAGTTTTTAACTGAAATAATTTGATTATTTTTTAAATTGTCTGAAATTTTGTTTTTGAATGTATTTCTATTCTCTATATCACCTTTAAATTTAATAATTAGATCGTCTTCTTTATTTTTACTCAAATTTTTAACTTGAATACCTAAGGTACTGGGATCTTCTATATCTTTTTTCAAATTTTTTACGATTTCGGCAAAAGAATTATTGTTGTTTTTGATAATTATAGTCTCGCTATTGGATTGATTTACGGTTGGCGATTCAAGGGATGGAAAGTAAAGAATAATGTTAAGATTGCGAAAGATGTATTCGCTAATTTTTCGAATTATATTATGTTTATAGATATTTTGTAAGATGGTAAATTCCAGGAATCTCCAGGTAGAATCAATATTTTCAGTCGTCATAATGGAAGACAGAAGATTAACAAATAGATCGAATAAATTTTCTTTTGTAGTCTCTTTCGAAATGATACATATGTAATTTGTTTTAGTATAAGAATTGATGACACCAGCATTTGAATTAATTTCAAATTTATTTGTAAATTTATGAATTGTATTAGTATCGAAAGATGAAGGGTTAAAATTAAATGTTTCTTGTAAATAGATAAATTTTTTATTATTAGCGTGATTTTGATCTTTGTTTATGATAGTGATGTATGACATATTTAGTGGTCGTTTAGAAGTTAAATTTGTAGTACTTTTAATATAAAATTTGTTATCCCATTCCAAATTAGCAATATTTGAAAATAAGTTAAAATTGGTAGAGCTATTGTTAAAAACACTTGAGATTAAATTTGATTGAGGATTGGATTTTAATGGAGTTAAAGGAAAGTCAGTTTGAGTTGAAGAGTCATTGGTTTTAATTGTTTTCAGTAGTAAGAAGTTATTAATTTGATGTTCGTTTTTTTTGAAAATTACAGATAAATCGTTAATGCCTTTTTTCACGTCACTTTTAACAGTTGTATGTTTAGAAATTAATTCGCCTAATTTATTAACTATATTACGAGATTCTTCTAAGAGTATTTTAATATTTGAATATTGAGTGAATTTTTGAACTTCGTCTTCATCACTGTTTGATAATAAAGTAGTTTCGAAGTCCATTTTGAAAAAAGTAATTGACTTACTGTTGTTGCTGGTCTTTTTCGAGGTTGAAAAAAAAGTATATAATTTTGCACTACACTTGTTCAGAAGACCTTCACGATTGGAGAATTTCACTGGTCCTTGTGTGTTCTTTGCAGCACGGCGATCCTCCACAGGTCTCGGGAATCCCTCGAACGACTCCGCGCTCGCTAGAAGCGAGGCAGGAGGAGTTCACGGCCTCGAACGCGAATGACAGCCGGTGTCAAAAGGCCCTCACTCCAGAAATTTCGCTTTTTCTTGATGTCTTCTCGTTATCTTCAATGTTGGTTGTCTCAGGAAGCACTCAGGAACCACTGGATAGTAGATTCAGCACTCACAAATCGATATATACGTAAAAAATTGCTATTTTTAGAGAGCTAATCACAAATGACGTTGAGCGTACAATGTACCGGGTGACCTCTATACAATAGAACCTAGACCTGATACCTACTACTAGAAGTCAGTAAGAAGTACAACATTTGGCAACTTATCCATAAACACCAAAACTAAGACATAAAAGTATGTATATTGACAATATTAGCATTAATTGGATATTGGGATGTATTTGGCTACCTTAACAGCTACTCATTAAATTAATGATATACGGCCGTCAACTACAGTTTCTTGAAAATCTACACGGGAGATTTTGTTAAACATGTAAGAGAAGCAAGGACCTGGACTTGACACTACTGGAAGTACGTAAAAAGAATGACTTAGCAATTTATCCATAAGCACCAAAACTGAGTAATATGGTAATGGAAGTAATAAAAATATTTTTAGCATTAACAGTATGTCGATAAAAAAAATATATTGGGATCAATTTGGCTACTTTAACACCTGTTCATTAAATTAATGATAAACGGATTAAGTAAATGATAAAAATGATAATGTTACAGTTTCCTGAAAGTCTATATGGGAAACTTTGATAAACATATAGAAGAAGCCAGGACCTGTACTTGACACTACTAGAAGTAAGTAAAAAGAATGACTTGGCAATTTATCCATAAGCATCAAAACGGAATATTATGAAAATAATAAAAATATTTTTAGCATTAATAGTATGGCAAATGAAAAAAAAAATGGATATTGGGATCGATTTGGCTACCTTAACAGCTACTCATTAAATTAATGATAAACGGATTAAGTCAATGATAAAAATGAAAAATTAATGATAATGTAGTTTATTACTACAGTTTCCTTAAAGTCTCTGTGGGAAATTTTGATAAACATATAGAAGAAGCAAGGACCTGGACTTGACACTACTGGAAGTACGTCGAAAGCATGATTTTTAACACGCTTTATATTAGCTTCACTTGTATGTTTATCTGTTTGTAAGGGACTCTTCTAAATTTGACTTTTACTCACTTTCAAACTTTAGATTAATTCGAAACTCCGCATACTTATTAAGAACTAATGACAGTACAATAATTTAATAACCAAATCATTATTTTATCAAGGCTCCCGATTGATTGCAGCTGGACAAGCTTATTGAAGAACTTGATTGCCCAATGTTAACAGTGAGGGTCCCATATAACGCTGAAGCATTAGAAGAAATTACAAGATGACAAGAAAGTACTTCACAAGACGAGTTGATAAATCGAACAGATACCTATACTTAAAAAAAAAACTAAAAAATAGAGAAAATAGATGTTGAAACGAGAAAATTATGAAAAATAAAGAATCTAAAACACAGAAAAAAAATTATTAGTTTAAAGATACTAAAAAATCACGCTCTAATGGTGAATCCAACTAAAAAGGTAGAAATAAATTGTAGTTAATTTTTTTTTAAAAAACACGCTTTAATGGTGAATCTAACAAAAAAGGTAAAAAAAATTTTTTTTTAGAAATAAGAATGGTATAATTAACGAGAAAATAGATGTAAAAACGAGAAAATTAAGAAAAACAAAGGACCTCCAACACAGAAAATAAATTCTAGTTAAAAAATATAAAAAAAACACGCTTTAATGGCGAATGCAAATAAAAAGGCAAAAATAAATTATAGTTTAAGGAAAATTAAAAAACACGCTTTAATGGTGAATCAAACTAAAAAGGCAATTGAGGAATAAGAATAGTATAATTAACGAGAAACTAGGTGTAAAAAGGTGAAAATTATGAAAAACAAAGAATCTAAAACACAGAAAAAAAATTATAGTTTGAAGATACTAAATAAAAAACACGCTCTAACGGTCAATCTAACTAAAAAGGTAGAAATAAATTATAGTTAATTTTTTTTTAAAAAAAACACGCTTTAATGATGAATCAAACTAAAAAGGGTAAAATATTTTTTTTAGAAATAAAAATAGTATAATTAACGAGAAAATAGATGTTGTAAAGAAGCGTGGGGTAATCAACTACAGTTTCCTGAAAGTCTACAGAGGAGATTACACAGAACATATAGGAGAAGCAAGGACCTGGACTTGACATTACTGGGAGTAAGTAAAAAGCAAGATTTTTAGCAATTTATCCAAAAATGTAATCACTGATTATTACCAAAGAATATAATAGCTACGCAAGAATATAATAGCTACGCTACGCGTAGCTATTATATTCTTTGCTACTACAGAAGTGTGTATTTACATTTTTAATACTAATAGTACGGAGATAAAAAAAATGGATATTGTGGAAATGATTTAAAATCTAATGAACCTAAAGTTATAATAAAATAAATAAAAGTGTCAGGTAGTTCAAATAGCTCCTACTGAAATTTTAATGAAATGATCTGAGATACTGTGGGTTAGAGAAAAAGCACCAAAAACAATTTACTAAATATCGTAAACTTAGGCGTTTCACAGGTGGATTAAGTACAGGTTGCTTACTACCACTATGAACGTGGGATTATCTAAAATAGTAAGCTTAGACGAAACTTTTAAGTGTGTTTTTGAAATAACCGTCAATCAGTCTCAAAAAGATCGCCGACCGAGGGTCAATCGTTACCGAATCCACAGCTAAGATACGCGTATACGTAAGTCTCGTCAAGCACTCACTAATTAACTGAAACTTAACCGCAACACCGAACCGAAAATCATATCGTCGAAACTACAGTCCAGTACGAAAAATCGGGACCGTTTCCCTAATGCGACGCCCGCATCCCGTAAGTAACATCACCGATAGAGCAAGAAATCCCGAAACGCCGGCATTGCAACATGCAACGCGAGACACGCCCGCCCGTAATGCATCCCGGAGTCGTCCCTCTTTCCGGAGCGTCCGCACACGAACGCGTTATCCCGCCGCCCTCGGCAGGGATCGGCCGGTTCCGCGCTCCCCTTTCCAGCCCTTATCCCCCGATGTATACGTTCGGCTTTCTGTTATTTTGATCGGTCGCCTAGGCGACCGGCTACAAACAGCATCCGGGTTCTATTTAAGAGGATCGCTCGGAAAATCACCGACCAGAGCGTTTATATATGTGGAAACGGTGAAAAAACGGATACGTCGGTCTATTCAACAGGAAGTCGGCCGTTTTTCGGTATGAAAAAAGAGTATAACTGCCAGGAAAATCGAAAAAGACTGTTTCTGTAGGCCTTGTCAACAAATCTGTACGTGACAAGAACTATTGGTAAGACAGTTTTTTCCAAAGAGAAGAAGAAATGATTATCAGCATTGTAGACCTTATTACTAAATCTGTACATGACAAGAAGTATTGATAAGACAGTATTTTCCAAAAAAAAGACGAAATGATTATCAGCATAAACTTATGAAAACAAGGCAAACTGTTCCTATAAACACATATCCAAAAACATTCCAAACTTTGCCTCTCGCCTTCATTCCATTTATTCCTTCACGCTACATATAGAACCGGACAAATTGAATATAAATCTGCACAATAACAACAATAATACCGTTTTTCAGTATGAGAAAAGAGCATAATTGCCAGTAACATCGAAAAAGGCTATTTCTGTAGGCCTTGGTACCAAACCTGTATGTGATAAGACAGTATTTTCCAAAAATAAGACGGACTGATTATCAGCATTGTACACCTTGTCACCAAATCTGTACATGACAAGAAATATTGATAAGAAAGTATTTTTCAAAAAAAAGAAGACGAAATGATTATCAGCACAAACTTACGAAACCAAGGCAAACTGCTCCAATAAACACATACCACAAAGACTTTCAAAACTTTGCCTCTCGCCTTCATTCCACTGATCCCTTCACACTACAGATAGAACATGACAAATTGAATACAAATCTACACAATAATTATAACAAAAATAATTACAAGAACATCGTCAATACACGAACGTCCCTTTATAAAACCCGACTGCTCTTTTAGCATGATGAAACAAATGTAAAAGATTTTTTGAAAAAGCAATTTTTAGTTCAGCCGGGATTCGAACCCGGGTCACCCAATATCGCGTTAAGTATTCTAACCAACTAAACTACTGAGATACGTAGAAAATGAAATTGGTAAGTATCTCAGTAGTTTAGTTGGTTAGAATACCTGACACGATATCGGGATTCCCGGGTTCAAATCCCGGCTGAACTACAAATTCCTTATTCAAAAAATCTCTTACATTTCTTTCATATACAGTTTGCCAGAATTAATTTCGGGAAAATATTTCATTCCTCTAGTATAATATTATATGACATGGTCTGTAATCTCTTGTAACGAAATAGCCTGCCATAAAGATGAGCGCCCGTCGGAATAAGTTTCTTCAAAGAAATTACTAACGAAATAGATTCGGGGAACTGGTGGAATTCTTGGAAAGCCGTAAAATATTCGAGTACTATCAAGAAGGTTCCCGAAAGGACAGGAAACGCCTCGATGTTTCGGGAATCTCCATGCGGCTAAATAAATAGAAGACCGCGAGCGAGACGAAGTCAGTGGCCGGTAGACTGGTCGACGGATGTCGGCCAGGCCGGCCGTAACATAAATAAATGTTTTATATAAACTAGATGTAAGTGCGATAATATAAATTAGATGTAAGTACGATAATTGGATTAAGTGTTAATAGATAAGTGCTATGTGTAAGTGTACAAATAAATTAGAGTGTTAAGTAGTAAAAATGAATTAAGTAAGACAACTCGTGTCGTGTAGTAATTCTCGCGTAGGTAAAAACGGTACACTTTGATTCATCATTTAAGACTATATTTTGTAACGAGCATTAAAAAGACTTATTTCATGGTAATTGGAGGTATTTCTCCTATTTTAAAAAGCAAAATTTTGCGGTGTTCTACTCCTTGGGTACTATACCTTTCATCCAGCACATGAACGACATGTATTGAAATTACTTGAAATAACGTACTCTCTCCAGAGCTAATTTAGGAAATCATGAATATATTACAGCCAGATAGAGTATCCTGATTGAGGTCAACAAGAGTAGTTAGGTTTTCAGCGTGCATCCGGCAGACCAAGTGATCCCACTCTCGTCTTGTGAGATGTCATTCACCAACTGTATTACAAATGTAACAAACTTTTAATATATTTAACATTGACTGTGGAAATGGTACGCAAGAGAGAATAACTGATACAATATGCAACCTACGTTTATTCAGGAAGGACTATTTTTTAAACGCTTTTATATTGGTTTTGAATTATTAGAAATTATTTTCTGATTTGTATGTATCTGATAGATAAAGTTACAATACTAGTTGACGGTAATTTTCATGAGATGTATGTGTAAGTTTTTAAATCCAATTTGTAATTTATCCTTCTTGGGGGCTTCGTACTTGTGAAATTCAATTTTTTGGCCAACTTTCCTCTATTTGCATGTGAGTAAGATAACTATATATATATTTTCTGCGACAATTTCAAATATCACACATGACATAAGGCATACTCCATAAGCAAGTTGAGATTGTACTTCCGCCAAATAACTAATAGAACTAATTGTATCTGGTTTCTAATTTGGCACTACTTTGAGTTAGAAGTTTAGAATAAATTATTAAAGTAAATTTCCATCAAAGGAAAATCCCGAAAACTTCACAAGATAGAAATTATTAAAATTATTACCATTCACAGCAACAGTTCTTACGTTTTATTTTTCAAATAAGTAGAGGACCGATTATATGCAGAAGAAAACTGAAACATATGCACATATATTTGCACAGAATTTTTGAAAAATATGAGTGAATTGGGCAATATATCCAAAAAAATTAAGAAAATATGTACACATTTTACCTGCCAAAAAGTATAAACATGATCTTCATTGTAAAGAAACGTGTTTCTTCTGTCAATAACTAAAATAAAACGTTGCCAACGTACGGATTTAAATCTTCTACTGTTTGATGTAAAATACTTACTGCTATAAAATATTTTTAAAACAATTTATTATTAAATATTGTTCAAAATTATTTTTGTCTACTATCAGAATACGTATGTCTATATGTAATTGGAAGTTTAATCATTCACCGACGTCAGTGATTTGTATTTTTTACCTTTTCAATACATTCTAAACTAAAATTAAAGTCAAAATAATTTACTATTTCACCTTTCAAAATTTCGTTAATTTTCTTTGCTTTTAAATTACCTTCATTTTTATTTCTTATTTTTTCTATATTTCAACTTTCAATATTCCGTTAGTTTTCTTTGCTTTTAAATTACCCTCATTTTTGTTTATTACTTTTTCTAATTTTTAGTAATACAGATTAACCTCTTTTACCTTTAACCATCTGACATAGTGTATCGAATTCGATATCCTCTGCGTTTCTAATTTAAGTGTATAAACGTAATAAGTATGTATTATAAGCCACTTTGAAAGAATATGCATATTATGCCTAATTTTGCAATATGTGCAATTAGTAATTAGCAATAATTAACTTATATATAAGGTTAAAGATGAAAAAAAATACAACCTATGCAAATTGCATATAATTCGCTCTCTACTAATAAGTGTGCAAGGTAATGTAATTCATGCTAACAAGATATATATGGTAATACACATCACAGATAGCATTGGCCCCAGAATTGTTCCCTGGGGAACCTCCCAAGTAACATTTAAAAGGAAAAGAGAGATAATTTCCAGCATAACACAATCAGAATCTTTGATATATGTATTTTACTGCCCTTACTTTGTTTACCAATGAAGTTTACTCATCATCAAATCAAGACAGTATCAGCTTTGGTTAAATTGTTCTGAAATTTGACATGTTTCCAAACAATTACCATAAATAAGTATGTTTCTCAAAAATTAAAAAAAAAACGTAAAGTTTAAAGTTGTCTCTTTTCCTAGTTTCTGGGCAATTTACACCAAATTTGGGCGACTTTAACTGTTTCTGCATTTTTTGAACCCAACAATTTATTTGCTCAATAACCAAAACTCAACAATATCTGTTAAGACATTCAACTGCCCGCTTACTAAAATTGCTAATTAATTTACGAGAACCACTCCAAATATGCTAATAAAATCCTCTCACTCTTAATGAAGGGAAATTCTAGTTTCAACATTTGAAAGCAAAATTTTGGTTTGTTGCTCTTTTGAATTGCGCACTGATAATATAAATTTCCTAAATTAACTCGAACTTTTCCATACAAACTTGCACACTCCTCGTAAAAATCCATGAATCAGTTAGTAGACTCGGGATTGAGCGGTGGAATTGCCTCTTAATAGTTCATGAGAGTGGAATAGATGACGGCCCATCTCCACCATTGATACCGGTGAGCAATTAAAAATGAAACAAGTTTTTGTCTTTAATCCTCCTCTTCAAAATTAATCACTTTAAATTATAAACCCTAAAACAAGAGCAGGAAAAAGTATAATAACTCCAAAAACATCAGTGTCCCATTTAGATTAGCCCAAAAACAAATTACAAAATCCTTTATTGTACACGTAAGTAAAATTAGTATTCACGTTCAAACAATTAGGTGTAAATTCCCGGTTGATAATCGATAAAATCACAAAAAAAATCATTTAACACTCCCATGAGCAAATAATGACAATAACTCCAACAGTAAAAGTAAATTGGTATAATTGTCGAAACTGCCTTCGAACATACCAGCTCCACCTTCAAGCAACAGAAGAATGCAAAAGTCGTTAGACAAATTGTTTATGCTAATTTTGGTGGCAACTTTGAGTTTATTTTTAGATATGACGTGTGCTTGTTATGTGCCATGAGAAATGATATTGGACACTTGTAGTTTTCTTCACGTACGGATGAGAATAATTGTGTAGAAAGTATTATGTGACATTTAGGTTTTACCTCTTCTACGTATTTCGATTAGAAAGTATTAGTATTATTACGCCAAAGAGGATGTCTTTAGATACTTTTCCTATGAACGTATTATGTATAAATTATCCCTCGAGGGAACAGAACTAACGAGCAAATGAAGTCGTTTTACATACACATTTACAAAAATTAACAATCTATTTATTGCAAATAGTACCTCAATGACAGAACTCAACGGCCATAAAAGCTGTCTGTTATGTATGTAGCAGAAATCGATGCTTACCGTTGAAAGTCACTAAAATCACTAGTTACTGCCACAGTATTAAGGTGAGGTTTTTAAATTACAAATTAACAAGTTTTTTCCGAGAGTAATAAAATAAATACCTACTTCAGGCTAAGAATTTGCAATAAAACTGCGAAACTAAGTAATGTCAACCGTCGATCTTTGTCGATAAAATTTATTTGTCGATTGTAAGGATAGATAATTGATTTAAAACTATTTTAGTTACGTAAGTTAATGATAATAAAAGTTTAATTGAAATGTAGAAGTTTCATTAGTATTAGTACTCTATTGATATTCAAATCGACATTTTCTCGTACCGCTAGTGATTTTCAAAAATTCAACAGCAGGATTAAACGTTTAATACAATGAGATTTTATCTAGTGAAATTTCCTAATCTTTTTGTGATTTAAACCATAAGTCACGCACAAATTATATTTAATAGTCATATGACAACGTTTTGCCAAAATAAAACGCTACATCACAACCTAATAAACTTTCTTATAAATAATTCAAGCGGCATTTATGAGGTATTGTAGCGGTGTGTGTCGTGCTTACGGGTAATTGGCGGTTTAGTCTCATTGTATGTTAATAATAAGAGAGTTTTAGCCGAATAATAGTTGACATCTTTATAGTGTGATTAAAATTAAAATTAAAGATATCTTAGTAGTCGAGTGTTTATGGCAAATAATACAAAACGTGTATCACGGTAGTTATTATCAGGAACAAAGATGGAAATTAGGTTTTTTGAGATGCAAAATTGAATAGATCGAAATTGGCTTTGATTTTTTAGAAGACCAAAGTTATCAATCATTTTAAGAACAGTATGGGAGTGATTAAATTGAATTTGGCGTTCTGGGAAGGAAAGAATGAGATAAATTTGAAATATGATATAACTACTGAAATAATATTTATTTCAGGGAAATATAATTTGAGTCAAGTGGAGAAGACTGAAATTAATTTTTAATTCTGTAAAATATAAAACATATTTAATAACACTGTGCTCTTTATGAAGATGGAAACTTTGCTTAGAGAAAAAACTAATAAAAACTTGTTCCTGGAGAAGGAGAAGCCATTATTATTTTAACAGTTCTAGAACGATTAAAGCGACTTGAGCGAAGAGAAAAATGGAAGAATTATGAAATATGGAAACGATTGAAATGGCGTTTATTCCAAGAAAGTCCTGAAATTGAGCTCGTTTTTTGAAGAAATGCGCAACACATTTAATTCCTTTTTATTTCTGCTAACATATGAAAAACTGGAAAAGTGTGCTCTTTTGAGGAGATTGGAACTTTGTTTCGCGAAAAAAACAGAAGTTAACTTTTCCCTGGAGAAAATGGAAAAATTAGAAAAAAAAAAATATGAAAAGAAAATTATCGATTTTCTCCATTTTCCAAAAAAAAATGCTTCATTAACGTACACATTACATTTAATATTTTATCTCATCTATTTAATAAAACGAGTGTCGTAACATAAGAACCCATGTCAAAATTAAGAATTTTTCCTAACACCTTTCATGTATACCTACTTTAGAAGCAAATATTTTACATAGAAGTTGTACTGCGCATTCAAACCAAACAAATTTTTAATCAGTTATCAGTTAAAAAGCATCCTGTAGCACGTGCATAATTCCCCATGAATAAAATAAATTTTCCCCACATACATCGTTTTGAACTAAGGGTGGTTAGGGGGTGTAGAAACTAATAACTGTGGTGAGAATTTCTACAAAATTGAAAACCGTGACTGATCGCTGCAGCTAAATAAATGATCTTAGTGTGCCTCTAGTCGACTTTGAATTTTGGTTCAGCTCACATAGTTTCTGACAGTTACAGAATCATTCCAGACTTTCCTACGAACAAAGCAAAGAAAAATTTCATTGCAATCATGAACAGGTTTCCCTTGATTATCCCTACACTATCAGTTTGTGACTGGATACAGGATACTACAGTTTTTCTGGCAGTTACAGAATCATTCCAGACTTTCCTACGAACAAAGCAAAGAGAAATTTCATTGCAATCATGGACAGATTTCCCTTGATTATCCCTACATTATCAGTTAGTGACTGGATACTACAGTTGTAACTTCAGGAAGTTAGGTGCAGTTCTATCCTCTAACGAAACAAATCCAATAAGATTTCTACAAAAACCAAATTGTAATTTCAATGACTGTTGCCGCATTAGAAGACCACATCGGCCATCATTTGTTCTCAACTCAGCAGAATAGTTTAGTAGTTTGGTAGCGGCCAAAACAAGAATGTGTGACCGGTTCCGAGGAACGGCAAATCGAAAAATAGCGAATGTCACAAAACGAAACCGATGAAGAATTAGACTCCAAATAGAGAAAATAAAACCAGTCACGAATTTCTATCTAATACGAACCGAAGAGGAAGATCAACCTCCAGACGCCTTTTAAGCAGCATTTCTTCATCAGACTGGCGAGACGAAACGTAGACCAGACAACGTACGGAAAGCTTATTTACAAACACATGGAGGCGGACGATTAAAAATAATTCGAAAGAGGGAAGTCTTAAAAAGCGTCAGGTATTTGGGAAAATGACGTAAAAAAACCATTCGCCGTCGCCGTCCTTTAAAGTTCAGGGCACGTGGCTGGCTTATTTGTTTTGGTACCTAATAGCTGGCCTTAATTAACTGACGGTACATGTGTACGAGGGTTGTTAGGCGAGGGGAACTTTAAACATTGTACAAATAACCTTCCCGAATAATTTACAAATTAATGCGTCCGTTTATATATTCATGATGCGTTAAACTCATCAAAAATATTAACGAAATGTAGAAAGCGTAAGCAGCAAAAAACCAAGCAACATTTCAGGCTACAGCCAAAATAGTTGCATTACTAATTATGTAGTTATTATTATAATTACGAATTAATAAAAGTGCACCATAATAGATTTCTGTAAGTAGTTTCTGTTGCAATACACTTTACAGAAAGGAAAACCACCTCTAACTTTGGCCAAGTAAGTAGAACTAGCAAGTACAGTAAAACCTCTAATAAAAGACACCTCCCAATAGCGGACTCCTCTACAAAACGGACAGTTTTATATTTCCCGAATTTATTAATAGGGATTTATACATATCAGCACCTCCCAATAGCGCACCCTCCACCTAACGGACACGGACAGTTAAAAACTACCATTTTATATATAATTTATTGTTAATAAAATTACCTCTTAACAACGGACAATAACTTTTGAAATCAGATGTGTAAGAAATATAGTTCTTATATAGGAATTGCATAATTGCATCCATAAATCCCTCAAGTCTCTTAAATAAGTGTTTAAATTTGCAATCATCCTATTCAGGAATTCCAGGTGTATTTCAGAATAAACAGGTAAGTCTTACCTGGTTTGGTGGTTTCTGGTAAACAACCTACTATTGACAAATCTTTCAATAAGAAATAAATTGCAATCTGAAAATGTAGTATTTTGAATTTATTTGTGCACATATCAATATTTTTTTATTTAATTCTTTCCTCCCAATAGCGGACACCTCCTTATAACGGACAAAATTGTGGCTCTCGTGACTGTCCGCTATATAAGGGTTTCACTGTAGTGTATTAAGTTAAGAGAACTTAGCAGTTACAGTTTTGAGATGATATTTATAAGATAAATAGTAAGTTCTTCTAATCAACCATTAGTGAATTCCCCATACACTTACTACACATCGTAGTGGATGAAAGTACCTACTGCTACTATAAAATATGTACTAGAGAAATAGAAATACTAGATAAACGAAGAAATATACAGAAAACTTAATCTTCTGTACGAACATACAGAAGCGGGGAGTATAAGTATGGTCTTTACAATGTTACTTGGGACACAAAACAAAATGCTAAAGTACCGGGCGCATGCAATAATTAGTTTTTACCAAAGCACTGTATTTATTCCAACTAACAATTTAAGTGAGATATTACTACAAATTTACGTCAATGAAGTTATTTCACCAATTTATTATATTTGGTGGAAAATTACTAATTTTCAGCTGCCACTCGACCAAAGTGGTGCGATTTAACACGTTAAGTTTAAGCTTTAAGTAAAGAATTAGTAAATTGGTGAATAAGGTATTAAGTTGCCGACGACCTATTAGATGAAGTCTCACTTAGAAATTACGTCTAGCTGTCAAACTTAGTAAATACTAAGTTTCCCAGACTGCCACAAAAATATATAGATTTAGATTAAAAATTTACATCATAGTGAAAATTAGGAATTAAACTTACACTCCAGGTAGACAAAATTAACAGGAATCTTAGTTAGACAGACATATTTCATAAACTGATGTATTTAAATTAGATCAACTTAACGTCGTAAATTCGTATATCTAAGAAATTTCATTGTGAAACCTTATACTTTGTACCTCGAAAAATAGCAACGAGGCTGAAAATTGACCATTATTAAAATAAATAGTTTAAATATTTTATTAAGTATATAGAGTATAATTATAGTACATACTTTAGTGCTTTAATATGTTGTTTAAACCGAAGATTACTGTGTCAAATATCTTGTATTCATAAAATTTGCAGTAATTATTTGTTTAATTTGGAAAATACAATTATTCTGAAATTAAATTTATTTTGTTAGAACATATAAATGACAATTCAGTTAAAATACTTACAAGTTAAGTAAACTGAAAATACCTAGTGGGATCAATAACTAATAGGTATTACAACTGAGTAATTTTGACCACTTGGTCAAAATGTAACGTGTTCTTTCAGGACCAATTAGGTGAATTGACCATCTAACTAGTGAAAGTGGAATCTTTGACTTATGACTCCTAATTCGATGGTATTATTAACACCAACTAAATTAACTAATTACGCAATATAGCGAAAATGTGCGCTATTTGGTGAAATACGGTGCCGTACATATTTCACTAATTTGCCATCAGCAAGTAGATTATAACCAATTAGGAGATATATGTTATGAAGAACCACGCGCCATGTTTTATCTATTTGGTAATTACTTCTTGTATGAACTGTTAGGTGGTTTGACACTACTTAACATAATATTGCGACTTATTAGGACGTCACCTAACTTATTGAAATATAACTCAATTTCTACATAAATAGATAAAAAGAAAATAATAAACTTAAATTTTAAACTGGGATTTACCCCCGTATATTTGGTGCGAGCGGTTTACAGTCGTCAACGTAAGTCGCCAAATTGAATTTTTGATTTCCTCCAGAATTGGATTGGTAAATTGAAATCGGTTAATTACAGTTAATACAACGCATTTTGTAACATATTGTCCTAATTCGTTTATATTATGCAAAAACAATTAAAGCAATAAATTTCATATTAAGCTTGTTTAAAGAAGACATAATAAACGATATGTACCGAGGCACCTTTCCTTAATATCAAAAATTAACGAAGCTGTGAATTTTTAAAAACAATCATTTTTTAAAGTAACTTTAATTAAAAAATTTAAAAAATATTGTAACACGAAATGTAAACAGCAGCGCGAAACGTGTTTACCCTTATCGGACGGCCGCTTACTTCAAAGGAATGCCGCTACGCTTAATAAGCGCAGCGGCGAGCAATAAAAACCGTCCCGAGCGTTCCCGCAATATCTTATTAAGGAAATAATGATTTATGACCTTTCTGGACGTTTCTAAGTAAACATTATTTGAGAAAGGAATGACCTGGAACTATCGCGAATACGACTGAGGTATATATAAGCGGGATTGCGGTCGGAGAGATTAGATTAGAGGTGGAGCCGCGAGTGAATAAATAAGGCGAAAGACGGACCAGTCAAATAAATTACATTTAAGAGTGATATAAATGAATTAGTTAGGAATTAGTTAAGATAAATTAAGTAGTGTGTAGTGTATAAATTAGGTCAGTGTAAATAAAAGAAGAGTAAACGTTTCAATATAATAATTTTATCGATTCGGAACAAAGTGTTTTGTACGAGCGTTAGGAGTGGAATGAGTATCTGAGAAGTCTATCTATACAAGAAGTACTTAGTATTTATATCCAATCTGAATGACTCTGTTTACGTTGATTTCCGTAGGTTTTCGACATTAGACCACACATGCTTATATTGCTGGCGTATTTGATAATTTGGTATTAATTAATTAGCGCACTCGGGTTGATTATATCAACCGCGTTTTTATTGGATGGGGCCTCACGCGTTCTAGGAAAAGAGAATTTGTTTATGCAATTAATGAATTAATATTATCAGAAGAAAATAGTGGGAATAAGCCCCACACAAATATATAAACATTATATACAGGGTCTAACAACTATACAACATGATATCAAAAACATCCTTTTTCCTCTCTCTATTACTCGGTGTATGAATAATTTCTGGGTGGGTTATTGAAAACCTAGAAGATGTAAACCACTTTGTTTCACAGTGAGTAATAGGTCAGTTATCGATTTGAAGAGCAAGGACATAAACCAACACAAAAGTAATTCAACAGGTAAAAGATAAAGGCAAGGCTTGCCAATATAATCAAATTTTCAAATATAAGAAACAAATGTTCGCGATTTTTGGGAGGTCTCCGCCGATGAGAGTACGGAGTACGTGTCTGGCCTCGGACGGGGAGAACTGCCGACGTCGACAATTTTGTAAATGTAGAATTCGTTTGTTTATGTATAGAGATTCACTCTCATTCCCTTTTTTGCTACGCATAAGTGAGCGTGTATTATTCATTATAAATATTCAGATCATTATAATAAATAAGTTCAATTTGAATTTACAAATCAATTTTAAATCCTACATAATCAAACAGCCCCGATAAGGGTTGTTTTCACAAAAAAATGGGACGAACGAACAAATACCGAATAGGTACAAACATAGAAACAAATAAGATTCCCCGACGAAGAAAATTCGAGCTTCGCTCGACGTAATTGAAAAACTCAACATCTCAGCATTTCATACAAACTCTAAAAACACACGCTTATCTAATTTTCCCCTCCATCACAATTCACCTGTTCAAACAGCTCTAAACATCCTCTCTCGACCTTTCCCTACTTATTACCGGGGACGCCATTTAAAACGTTCGTACTGTAATTGTCTGCCTGTGAAATGCGATTCAAACGCGAGCTTTCATCGCTCGCCCTAACCGTCAATTATGACGTTAGTTAATTGAAAGATAGGCGAGACCGTTTCGAATTACGTTTTTGCAAAACGCGACGCAATGGAGACGTGTGATTATCATCGTCCGTGGGCATTTAATACTTGCAAAATTTTTACGACTTCGTGCTCGGGACAGAAGATTTGTTCCTCAGATTGGGTTACGAAACGAAGAATGCGCTGACTATACCGCGTTGCGAGGACGATGGTGGTCCAAAAGTTTTAAAGTCCGTTAAAAACGAATATCCTGAGTTTATGAGAAATAAACATTAAAAAGCCTTGGAAAAAAAATCTTATTTCCATGATTTACGTTCGACGGTTTACGGAGATAGTAATAACGTTGGATTGTTATGAGGGAACTGTCCAATTTAGCCGCATTTCGTATTTTCTTCACACTTATCGTGCCTTTAAAGCGATGGTACGAAGAGAAATTGCATTGAAAGTGAAGGGAAACCCTAATTTAAGCGCTTTCAAGTTGGTAGCAGCTTGAGTAAATAACCCATAAGACTAATTAATCCGGAAACAATACGCGTCAGATTGCAACTCGTAGGATGAGCCTCGAGTTTGCATCGATTTAAAATTCTAAACTCCCTAATTAATTATTTGATATCGAGAGATATCACAGTCAGAGTCATTAAACAAGAAGAGAGTTTCATGATTCCCTATCATCAATTTAACAAAATTTTGGGATGTTTTGGTTAACAAGATTCCAAAATATAGCCAAGAAATTTACTGAATTTCAGTTATATCATGAAAATTATAACTGTCAATTTTAGGCCATTTTTAGGGGATTAGTTTTTGAAAAGTGTGTCATCAATACATCCCCAATATTTGGATTATTGCGTTGACATATGTCATCTACCGAAAGCTTAGGTTTGGATAATCAATGGATATTCCTACAAGACGCAATTAGAAGAAGACATGACCTAAAACAACCCTGGAAAATATGGAAAATGTAGGTTACTGGTAGTGGTTGAATCACAAGGAGATACTAAATATTGAAAAACTAATTGTGTATTTTCAACTTGACTGCTTTGCTTGCTTTTTCCTATCATTACGTAAACAGTGTAATTATATTTTTTTTTTGTTTTTACAGCTTGAGTATTACTCATGTGTGCTTTACATTATTTTAATAAAATGAAGCTGTACACCAGCTACGGACCAATTTTAAACATTTTTGTACTTTTTTGAATCAGCCTTACCCTTTAAATATTGCAATATCAGTACCAAAGTTAAATTATAATATTTTCGATATAACTTTTCATCAACAAAAGCACCAGTGCATTTCTTACATGAATGACGAAAAAAGCTGTTGTTGAAGCAAATTAGTTATAAATACACAACGATCAAGTCGCAGAACAACAAGGCTTGCCAAGTTTTCAAAAATATGCCGGCGTGTACACGTACACTCGATTTGTTTTTAATAAAACGGACGTTATTTATTGTACTTCATGTTTTCTTCAATTTATAAATATAAAATACAGCGACCAAAAACATTATACGTATCGCGAGAGAATAAACACAAAGCAATAAAAATATTTTTAAAAACAAAGTGAAGATAGTAGAGAAGTACGAAGAAGAAAGAAGATTAAGTTTTTAGTAACGAATTATCGGTATTGCTCCGAAATTAGTTTAGAAGTTTCATAGTTTCTAAATATCCACAGGGGGACACCTAAAAGAGCTTTGAAGGTTGCTAGTAGTTTTAACGATTTTAAATTGATTTAAAAAGTTTATAGAAATTCAAAAATGTAAGATGTTCCTTAGGTTCTCTAATGTTAAGACCGTTTTAAGTCACATCCTTGAAATTTAAATCTAGGATTTGTAGACTTCCTCATATCACCCTTTACTATACAAAGAATTTTACTTGGAGATAAAGTAACCTCTACAAAAACCTAGAAATGTAAGAAATCCAATCTAGATCTAAATTAGGTACTAGATTAAATTATATTCTAGATCTAGGATCTAAATCTAGAAAATTTTGTAGCTGTTACTGAAATTAATTTAAATATTCAGATAAGTCTGCACTTTAATTATAAGGTAATTAATTAGCCTAATTAACCATAAGGTGTGAAAATAGGAGTTTTACTGGATTTTAAGCAGAGTTTCAAATTTAAGCGCGATATAAACAGATTTTTAAAACATTTCAAACCTAATTCATATTAATGGAAGGAATTCAGATAGAAGTCTCTAACTTCGTCAATACTATAATGAAATTCTGTTAACTTTTAGGAGATTAATCAAACCTGGAGTATCCATGATTATTTGTGGATTTTTAAAATTTAACGTTATACAGCAGATATTTGTCACATTTTTAACCCAGTTCATATTACTGAAACGACTTCAAGTAACCTTTGTCAGTACCTTTATGAAACTCTACTAAGCAACCATGAGGAGTTTCATCACGAATTAGATTTCGATAGATTTTTTGTGCACTTTTTATTACAGAGTTATATAAAAAAAAAATTTGTTCCAAAAAACAAAATTTTGTTCCAATTCCAACAAAAATTTCAATCGCTGTCAGTTTTTTTATGAAACTTTTCTAAGTAACCTTGAGGAGTTTCATCAGCATTGAAGTTCTCTAGAGGTTTTGGTAAAACTTTAAATTTCAGCGTTATATAAACGTATTTTTGGGCTCCTTCAAACCAAAGTTCGTACTAGTGAAACGAACTCAGAGAGAAACCCGTAACTTCGACAATACTTTAATTAAACCCTAACTCTGAGTTTTACCAAAATTGAAGTTTCTTAAAAGTTAAATAGTATTCAGGGAAGAGCAACCATTGTTTGTGTTAGACAGTCACTTTCCTAAGTCAATAGAAACTAGATCCAGATACCCTAAACGAATTTTCAGAGAGACTCGAGGCAGAAAGGAATTACTGGCTTGATTTCTTTGCTATCAGTTGTTTATAAGGAATATATATTCCCTAACTAGTCTAGCAGCAATTTGTGAGATACAGAGATTATTTACAGAGAGTTATTAGAAATATCTTTACCAAAACGCAAGGAAGAGTACAAGGGAATTGGTATAAAATTTTAATACAGTTTGAAAGGTGTTCCATTGAAGGTTGTTGACATGTTGTGTGAATTCGCACAAAACTGGAAATATTTGTTAGACAGGTTCATACTGGGTGTATACTAGTTTGCTCTGGAGGTCAGGTATTAATTTGAGAATTAAATAAAGTCGTGGGTGAATTCACTCCCGGTAGAAGATTATGAGAAATATAAAAAAATCTTGCACGTGCTGATTTATAAAAGTACCTACACTCATTTAAGATTTTTGTTAAGTGTGTCGAATTGCTCAGAGTAAACGTATTTAACTCAGAAAATATTCAAGTGGGCAATTTACTTACAAAGATTATAATTTCAAACCAATCGGAAGTCCAAGGACGAGGCGTCACGACGCTAACACACAACCCGCACGGTAACTCACGAAACTCACTCATATGCATATGCGGAGACTGACACGTCCCACCTCGACCGTACAGTACGTTAGACTGACGGTAATTATAATTCCAAGCGAGAGATAAATCTCGTAACGTAAATGTGCTGATAAGCGACGATGATTTAATTGTAACCGATACGATTTCTTTGTTTCCGAAAGGTCCGAGGCAGTTCAATATGAAATCGTTATTTTTTTCCTTTGTTTTATATTGTATAATTTATTTTGGTACTTTATTTGTGATGTCAGTGCGAAAAATAAGACTGCAATCATCCACATGGAGTAAATAAAAACAAATTTACTTGATGGAGATGTATCAGTTACATTGAACAATTACTCTACCTACAAATGCACTTAAGGAACTGTCCTTTAGGACAGTTTTATGATAAAATTTTCAAATAAAAGGTATAGGCATTAAACAGCTAACTTAAGTTATGTGATTTGGTATAAATCGCCAAAACCGTTTTATTGAAAATTCTACAACAAAATAAAAATTCTTAAAAATGAAGTGAGGTTTAGGACAATTTTAAGAAAAAATAGTTGTAATTGTAATAATAATGTGAAAACAACAAAAATTGAGGAATTGAAAATGTTTATAAAAGTGTCCTTTCGAGAGGTTTTAGAAAAAAACTGTTTTGAATAAAAGTTGTAGATATTAGTCTGGTAAGTTCAAATCTAAAACTTTGTGTGAATCTGTAAAGGCGTTTTGGAGAAAATTTAAAAAAAAAACGAAAATTCACAAAAGTAGAGAGCTCTTTGTAGAAGATCAGTCAAGGCAATCTAGGCAAGTCAAGGCATAACGGCAATCGATAAGGAATTAATAGTAAAGTAAACATACGAAGTTAAAAAAAAAAGTTAGACCATTTTTGTGATAATAAAAAAAAAAACTTAAAAATTACGAGTAAAATGCCCTTTGCCCTTAACTGATTCTGATAAAATTTATGTGGTCTTGAGTTTTCGGGGGACCCAGCCTAAATACAAAATTTAAACTTTCCAGTATTTTTAGTTTCTGAGAAAACGTTGCGACATATTTCCAAAAAATGTTTTTTGAACTCAGGTGTCATTAAAACATTCAGAAATACCAATATCTCAAATTCGAAAATCAGCACGATTTCAATACTTTCTTTAATACTTGGGTACCCCATAAGAGAAAGTAAAAAAATTGTATACTGTAAATTAAAAGCAAAAATGACGATCTCTAATAGTGAAGAACGAAAATTCAGAACAATCTGAAAATCTTGCGCGTGCTGATTTATATATAAAAATACTTACTCATTTAAGTTTTTTGTTAAGTGTGTTATAGTAACTTCTATTAAATGAAGCAATGACTTTTTATTACCTGTATGTTAAAAATAATAAACGAGTCCATTCGGTATTGAAAGATAACGGTTTCACCCTCGAATTGCTCAGAGAAAACGTATTTAACTCAGAAAATATTCAAGGGGGCAATTTACTTACAAAGATTATAATTTCAAACCAATCGGAAGTCCAAGGTCGAGGCGTCACGACGCTAACACACAACTCGCACGGTAACTCACGAAACTCACTCATATGCTTATGCGGAGGCTGACACGTCCGACCTCGACCGTACGGTACGTTAGACTGACGGTAATTATAATTCCAAGCGAGAGATTAATCTCGTAACGTAATTGTGCTGATAAGCGACGATGATTTAATTGTAACCGATAAGATTTCTTTGTTTCCGAAAGGTCCGAGGCAGTTTAATATGAAATCGTTATTTTTTTATATATTGTATAATTTATTTAGGTACTTTAGTTGTGATGTCAGTGCGAAAAATAAGAATCCAATCATCCACATGGATTAAATAAAAACAACTTTACTTGATGGAGATGTATCAGTTAGATTGAACAATTACTCTACAAACCGATGCACTTAAGGAACTGCCCTTTAGGACAGTTTTAAGATAAAATTTTCAAATAAAAGGTATAGGCATTAAACAGCTAACTTAAGTTATGAGATTTGGTATAAATCACTAAAACCGTTTTAATGGAAATTGTACAACAAAATAAAAATTCTTAAGAATGAAGTGCGCTTTAGGACAGTTTTAAGAAAAAATATTTGCAATTATAATAATAATGTGAAAATGTTAAAAGCATGTATGAAAAAAAATTGAGGAATTTATAATGTTTATAAGTGCCCTTTAGAGAGGTTTTAGAAAAAAACTGTTTTGAATAAAAGTTGTAGATATTAGTCAGGTAAGTTCAAATCTAAAACTTGGTGAGAATCGGTAAAGGCGTTTTGGAGAAAATTAAGAAAAACCGAAAATTCACAAAAGTAAAGGGATCTTTGTAGAAAATCAGTCAAGATAACGATAACGGCAATCGATAAGGAATTAATAGTAAAAAAAAAACGTTAGACCAGTTTTTGTGATAATCCAAAAAAACCTAAAAAAACTTAAAAATTACGAGTAAAATGCCCTTTGCCCTTAACTGATTCTGATAAAATTTATGTGGTCTTGAGTTTTCGGTGGACTCAGCCTAAATACAGGGCTCACGAAATACAGAATTTCAACTTTCCAGTATTTATAGTTTCTGAGAAAACGTTGGCCACATAGGTATGCATACATGCACACACAGACATATTTTCAAAAACATGCTTTTCGAGCCCAGGGGACCTCAAAACGTCCAGGAATGCCAATATCTCTAATTCGAAAATCAGCACGATTACAATAGTACTTTCTTTTAATATATGGGTGTCCCATATGAGGAAGTAAAAATAGACTATAATCCTAAGGCGGTTTACGCAAATTTTAAAAAAGACATTCATCCCGCTGTAAGAGTACAGTTTCCTTCTGCTTTTTTAAAAGTAGGATGCAGATATCATTTGGGACAAACATGGTAAGTTTATTTATAAAGAAAATTTAAACTTTACACGATGTTCAGCAAAACAAAGACTAGAGTACTAGTAGATAAATTCAATGTTTCAGATTTGGGTATAACGGCAAAATTTTATCGAGAAATGGTTAAACTAATAAAAAGTAAGACGAGTGGTTCAAAACCGAAGACAAAGAAAATATGTACCGTTGAGTTTACAATTTGTTAAAAAGTTGTAGTTTTCAGGGATTTCTACGAATTCCCGTTAAAACGCCCCCTCGAAACGCACAATAACTGTCCGGAACTATCATCGCATTTCAACACCCTCCAAGCGAACTCACCCCTATCCAGTGCCTATAAAACAGATCGGGGTTCGTCCGATAAGTCGACAGCATCTCGAAGCTCCCGGGGGCACTATCCCAAGGACGAGAGATAAAGAGAGGGCGGCAGCATCCCGAAACCCCGAGACGTCCTTCACGTTGCCATAATGACGCGGCGAGAAGGACGGAGACGGAGTAGAGCGTGTCCGCGGTATCTGTTCGCGAAAGCCGCGAGTTCCGAACCGAACACCGGCAAAGCTAAAACTAATTTGCCGATTTTTCGACGCCACGCCGCGTCGGAGATTCCGCGAGGGAGCCCGGCGAAACGTTGCGTAGATACTCTTCGGCGATACGACGACGTGAAGGAGAGGAGAGAGAGACCGACGAGGGGTTTCCGGAGAAGTTTGGAGGTCTGATTGGGCCTATTAAGCCGGATTTATAAACTCTGAGGTTGAGGTTTAGTTGAGTCTCAGTTGACGTTGACAAGTTTTGAGGTTGGGCTCCATTTATATAAATGACGTTCTATTCGCGACGCCGTTGCGTTGACCTGACACATCATGACATTCGACATAACGTAAAATATTGCATATGTTTCTTTAATGTACAGTATGTTCCCGGATTGAGTTTACAAGTTTACAAAAGGATTTTTTTTTTATTTTGGTGAATGTTTACCTAGACCACTTCTGCCCCCCCCCCCCCCCCGGGCACTTGGTTTATCCTTGCCCTCTTGCGTTTACCTGGTTGCCTTGATTATTTCTTGGGAAAATATCTGTATATCGTTACTTATTACTACCTTCAGAGAAAAGTTGCAATATATAGGCGAATTCAAGGTTGTAATTAAGACCACAATTGGTTTTCATAATTCTTCTCCTTCTTCTTTTAATAGGCAAAACAGCCTATTTTTCCATTCCTTTCACCTCAGTCTGGGGCTTGCTGCGAACCGGAGGTCCAGCTTTGTGTCCATCTCTTTGGAGGTGGGTACACCTTTCTATTGTGAAAAGAGCATCAATAGTTGATCTGTTGTAATAATCTTAATTATTTTTATTATTTTATTTAATTAATAAAATAAATTTAATAAATTGGTGGTGAAGACTTGGTGTTTTCTTTTGGTTTAACTACCATGACCACCTTCGAGACGCTGGACAATATTCGGTTTCAGAAGTGGTCTAAGTCAACATTTACCTTTATTTTTGATTTTTAAAAAAAAGGTGCATAAAGTGATTTATGCACCAATCCGGACATAGACACCAATAGTTTAATGAATTCGCTTTCGCATTTCGCACCGCGAGAATCCGGCTTTATAAGGGAGGCTCGCGATAAATGAATTTTATGACGCACCGGCTTATCGCAAGAAGTTAAGGGTCTATTGTGTCTTAATGCTTTTATTGTAGGTATTTTGCCGCCGAATTTCGAGCAGCTCTTCGAGAAAAAGGTAAATGAGGTACTGCCCATTGTTGGGTCGCGTCCTAACTGCCAAAATGATGGTGCTAATAGCCTGGTAATAAATCTAAAGATTAAGTACCTCGAAGAAGAGGAGAAGGTCATAAAATTCATTTATCGCGAGCCTTCCTATATAAGATTTTTTAATACTTCCACATTAGCTTTGTTCTAACAAGTACCGGAATTAGTTCTGAATCAGACGGAGCGTGCGCAGAAGCCTTTTGATGTTCCAACAAACGTTGAACTGATCCCAGGACTGGTTCTACATGTGTTCCAACACGCGACGAACAAATTCGGAATCGGTTCAGGGACGGTGAAATCAGTTCTTGGTTCTAACCAAGAACGAGAATAGGGATACTTCCACCCTCAACGGTTTCTGTGAGGTTTGAGGTTATATATTTTAAAAATCGTAAAAACAAACTAGCTAAACGCGAAATGGGCGATAGTGATTTGGATGAAAACGACTATTTGGCCACAGAATCAAGTGAGGAAGAGGAATTGTTGTTCTTCTTTAGTAATAGAACGCGTTCTATGTTCCAACTGAACTTCCGAACTGATTCTGGAACTAATACTTTGTTGGCATACGTGCATTAAAAAATTCATTATTAGAATCGGAACGGTGCGCAAAGTGCTTGTTGGAACAAACCTATTGTTAGGCAAGTTTTCCATGTGGGTAGACTAGTTGCTTTAACCGTCCCCACAAATAAGGATCTAAGAAGGTTAAGTCAGGGCTTCTTGGAGGCCACAAAACAGGACCAATCCTTTTAATCCAATTACCACCCTGTAGAAAATACTCCCTCTGCCGATAAGCAAGTGGGAATCACTTAAACCATTCCAGAAAAAATTGCTCAACATTTCCAAATAATTATGCTGATTTACATTAGCATAAAAAAATATGGTCCTATAATTCCATGGTACTTGGTTATTTGAAATGAATCAAAAAAATGTTATTCCTTTAGCATTCTTTTGTAAAATCAAAAATAATTTTTTTCCTCTTGTAAACTCAACCCGGGGACATATTGTGTATAAATACCATGACATCAAAAATTATCATGGTCAAGGGTTGCCATGGAGTCTAAAACGGTTGTCTTAGCTTAAATCATCCTTTTGAAATAATGCCGTCATTGTCAAGCTACACTGACATCATTAATAATTTTAGCACAATGACACTCAAAAAATAATTGACATAAATGAAGAACGGGAGCTGCAAAAATCACAAAATCCATGACCACCTTTGACCAAGGTAATTTTTGATATCACGGTATATCGACGGCGCCTACGAAGAGTATAACTCCCAAAAAACTGTCTGCGAAAAAAATAACTCTTTGATACGAGTCGGCGAAAAAAATTATTTTCCTCTATATGCCAGCGAAGAATATAACTCCTAATAGAATTCATGTTTCATGTGTCAACAAAGATTATAATTTACAAAAGTTTGCGGCGAAAAAAATTCGAAAACAATCATTTGATGTGTGTGTTCGCGAAGAGTATAACTGCCAATGGATTATCAACGAAAATAATAATTCTTCCATAAGTGTCCGAAAAAAAAAAAATTATTTTAATCTGCATACCCACGAAGAGTATAACTGCTAACAAATGTTCGGCGAATAAAATAACGTCACTTATCAAGGAGTTATTGTTTTCGCCGCGTATTATTAGGAGTTATACTCTTCGCGAACTCAGAATCAGAAGTAATTATTTTCGCTGACACTTATCGAACAGTAATTTTTTTAACGGATACTTTTTAATAAGAGGATCTCACGTATATGATCAGGAAACATAAACATCAGAATATGAAGCTGCCGGTCTTCAGATAAAGGTGTCTAAATATGAATACCAATATGTAGTAGGAAATGATGAAATAAAATACGGAAAAAATAAAAGGAGTAGAGAATGGCAAATAATGGCAAAGTGGCAATAATGGCAAGTAAGGATCAACAAAGGCAGAGTAGTCAACAGAACACCGAATTCCCTTCGCTGGAATAAAAGGGTGAAGAAAACTACGAAGAAACTACTCTAACAAAAACTCTGTGAACTATTACATCTATATTACAATTATAGATATAAATTATTATATATTAAATATCTATGAATTTGTGAATCTTATCACAGAATTTATATTTAAGAGTACGTTAAGGGTGTAACCAAAAAACCAAAAAACCAGATAAAAAAATTGTATCAATGTAATTTCCAAAATAGAATTGTAAGTTGAATTATTCATATCCCAGAAAAAGTTTACGTCATGCGTTCTTCGTCATTATGACGCTGCCTATCCATAAGAATCATCGTTTTCGAGGACATATAACGCGTTTATTTCGACGTGCATTCATACAAATAAATTTAAAACTTACCAAAACCAAGGATTTCTGTACAAGATGTCTTCGACTGCATTTGCAAATCTCTGAAAAGTATGTACAAATATTCTTGTACGTTGTGCCCGTTCTGAATTACACTGTGTCTTTCCACGTGTTAAAAGTATATCGTGGTATTCTTCAAATGAATACATTAGAAACTGAAGCGTCACAATCAAAATCATCACAAAACGAATTTTTAATGAAAATTGAATCAGAAATTACTGTACACAACAACTTCGCCACGTTTCTGCGTGCAAACACCAGGATGACTGAATTATTTTCGTACAAGTGAATCAGCCGAAAGGGTAAAAACTGTGGCATGACTGTGATAAGGCGGCAGACAGCGTTGTCAATTCAAGTGAGTGATTTTTATTTCCTTGAAAGTTGAGAGTGGGCGTTATGAATTTTTGGAAGAAACAACGAATGTGATCTGACAAAAGGTTGGATATGCTAATCCATATAATACCTTTAATATCTAATGAAAATTGGGAAAGAAAGTCTTTTGTCAACAGCTAAAACTAATCTACAAGAGAGGGAAAACAAATAAGGGAAATCGTGCTGTATCATTTTCCCAAGATTGTCGATTATGTTCATTACATTTAATTTACAAACAATAAACAAAAATCAACTTCGAGCTACAGCGAAACGTTATTGTGTACACTTACATATCGTAGCTACAAGAATATTCATAGATTTGCATTACCGTTAGAGTTATTCTCGAACCATTCGCTAATCGCTTTTAAATAGATACAGCCCATAGAATTTATTTTCAGGTCAGTCATATTTATAAATTTCAATCAAGTTTTATTATTATTACGTTCGTATACGTATTTAAAATATTTTTATTACATTTGAAGGTGGCCAACGAAATTAGATTTAAACGTGTGCATGTGCATATGTTTACATCACTACATAGCTCTTTGTGCCAGATTGCATTTATGTATGAGGGTACCTAAATGGATTGTAAACTGGGCATAGAACGTATGTAGAGATATATCTGTGAGGTTGAGAGCACATGCTAAAAGCAATGATAATTAGCAAGTAAACAAACGAGACGATAAAGGTGAATAGGAATATTTTGGATGTTGACAGAAATGTATAACAGTAATGCATCGACAATAAACAAATTCTATTAGAACGTCTCTCATAAGTAACGCAACAATTATGATCCACGTAGTGCATTCAAGATCATAAACCATTCAAGACCTCAATACCCAAATCTCACGCCAACCACGACTTTCATTAAAAACTTAAAATTATTCATAATCATGTTTTCTTTATTTCGAATTCTTCTGAAGGGCGAAATTACATTAAGTTGAAGCAGACGTAAATCCGAAAACAAAATCTTCTCTCTCCTCCACCTTCAAACTACTCTTCTGCCACAATGTTATTCGTTGGGAAGTCGGTATCTCATTTAAATTCCTCAGACAAAATAAAATGAATCGATACCAGACGCGGGTTCTTGTATGTATTCTTTCAGTTTTTCATTTTTGATGTTATGAATATTAATGAGGTTCAGGTCAGTGATTATTCGTAAAAATGCGGGGCGATGCTGTAGTAAGATAATATGGCAAAAATATGCTACAATTAATGCTACAAGATAAATACGTCCGCATTAAAGTAATCTGATTTAAATTGTGAATTATATGGGATATAAAGACAAATTTGTAGGTTTATTTCAAGCCTTATCCGTCGTTTTATAAAGAAAATCAATTTTAAAATTCATACCTTATACGACATGTTGCTCGTGTATTTGCTTTTCTCAGGAAAAGATAACATTTCAATAAGTTATGTGCAACTCCATTAAAGACTGTAAATATTATACAATGCTATAACTTATGTGCTATTAAAGCAATTTTTCAAAAAGTCCCGAAGGGGACATTCCAAACTACTACACTATTTTCTAACGACACTACTAATTTCAAAGATTCTAGGAAAATTGATTTTAACAACTCTGTTACTGTAATCTCATTTAATGATTTCATTTTATAATTCCCTAACTCGGAGAATTTATATTAGATCTGTTGTAAATTAGAGTACTAACAGTAAATCTGAAAAGTTCTAGAGGAGTTCTCTTCTACTTGTTTCTAAGGTTCTACCCTAGTTTCTCATTTTCAGATTTATGTAAATCTAAACTCATTTAAAGGGTGTTCTACACCCTTAAATCTTACACCCCATACAATTTGTTTTGGAACAGGTGTCACTCATCTTTTCATCATTGGATGAAAAGATCATTGGATCTTTTCCAAAGTTATGAAACTCTAAAAAGATTTAAAGGGTGTGTTATATGGTACCATAACTTAAACAATTTGTTTTGATTTTGATTTAACTCCACAATGCCGCTAAATCTGATATTTTAGAAGGTCCTGAAAGACGTACATAAACTGAAAAAGTTTGGAAGATTTTACTTTTTGTTCTGAGATTTTCACAACTCTTGTAACTTCTTTGTTATTCTAAAATGTAATGCAACTGATTTACTTTAATGTTTTGAAGATTTTGAAGAATTTTTATTCATAAAGGATTCACTCTTAATTTTGAAGGATGTGAAAACAAATCATTTCCAATGTTATGAAACTCTAAAGAGATTTAAAGGGTGTGGTATATGATCCCATGACTCAAACAGTTTGTTTTGATTTTGATTTAACTCCACAATGTCCTAAATCAGATTTTTTAGAAAGTCCTGAAAGACGTACTGAAACTGAAAAAGTATGAAAGACTTTACTTTTAATTCTGAGATTTTCAAAACTCTTGTAACTTCTTTATTATTCTAAAATGTAATGTAACCGATTTTCATTAATTCTTCGAAGAATTTGAAAGAATTTTTATTTATAAATGATTCACTTTTCATTAAAATCGGATGTTGTTTTAAATTTTTTAGAATTTTTGGAAAATCAAGAATATTTGACATCCAAACGAACCATTATAACTTCGAAATTTCTGGAGTTATCAAGTTCAAATTTCGTCAGTGTCATAGTGGTACCAACTTTTATAAACGTACGCAGTTTCATTAAAATCGAATGTTGTTTTAAATTTTTTCGAATTTTTGAAAATCAAGAGTATTTGACATCCAAACGAACCATTATAACTTCGAAATTTCTGGAGTTATCAAGTTCAAATTTCGTCAGTGTCATAGTGGTACCAACTTTTATAAACGTACAGAGTTTCATTAAAATCGGATGTTGTTTTAATTTTTGTCGATTTTTTGAAAATCAAGAATATTTGATATCCAAACGAACCATTATAACTTCGAAACCTCTGGAGCTATCAAGTTCTAATTTCATCAGTATCATAGTGGTACCAACTTTTATAAACGTACGCAGTTTGATTAAAATCGGATGTTGTTTTAAATTTTTTCGAATTTTTGAAAATCAAGAATATTTGACATCCAAACGAACCATTATAACTTCGGAACTTCTGGAGTTATCAAGTTCAAATTTCGTCAGTGTCATAGTGGTACCAACTTTTATAAACGTACGCAGTTTCATTAAAATCGGATGTTGTTTTAAATTTTTTCGAATTTTTGAAAATCAAGAATATTTGATATCCAAACGAACCATTATAACTTCGAAACTTCTGGAGTTATCAAGTTCCAATTTCGTCAGTGTCATAGTGGTACCAACTTTTATAAACGTACGCAGTTTCATTAAAATCGGATGTTGTTTTACATCTTTTCGAATTTTTGAAAATCAAGAATATTTGACATCCAACGAACCATTATAACTTCGAAACTTATGAAGTTATCAAGTTCAAATTTCGTTAGTATCATAGTGGTACCAACTTTTATAAACGTACGCAGTTTCATTAAAATCGGATGTTGTTTTAATTTTTTTCGAATTTTTGAAAGTCAAGAATATTTGACATCCAAACGAACCATTATAACTTCGAAACTTCTGGAGTTATCAAGTTCCAATTTCGTCAGTGTCATAGTGGTACCAACTTTTATAAACGAACGCAGTTTTATTAAAATCGGATGTTGTTTTAAATTTTTTCGAATTTTTAAAAATAAAGAATATTTGACATCCAAACGAACCATTATAACTTCGAAACTTCTGGAGTTATCAAGTTCAAATTTCGTCAGTGTCATAATGGTACCAACTTTTATAAACCTACGCAGTTTCATTAAAATGGGATGTTGTTTTAAATTTTTTCGAATTTTTGAAAATCAAGAATATTTGACATCCAAACGAACCATTATAACTTCGAAACTTCTGGAGTAATCAAGTTCAAGTTTCGTCAGTGTTATAGTGGTACCAACTTTTATAAACGTACAGAGTTTCATTAAAATCGGATGTTTGTTTTAAATTTTTTCGAATTTTTGAAAATCAAGAATATTTGACATCCAAACGAACCATTATAACTTCGAAACTTCTGGAGTTATCAAGTTCAAATTTCGTCAGTGTCATAGTGGTACCAACTTTTATAAACGTACAGAGTTTCATTAAAATCGGATGTTGTTTTAATTTTTGTCGATTTTTTGAAAATCAAGAATATTTGATATCCAAACGAACCATTATAACTTCGAAACCTCTGGAGCTATCAAGTTCTAATTTCATCAGTATCATAGTGGTACCAACTTTTATAAACGTACGCAGTTTCATTAAAATCGAATGTTGTTTTAAATTTTTTCGAATTTTTGAAAATCAAGAGTATTTGACATCCAAACGAACCATTATAACTTCGAAATTTCTGGAGTTATCAAGTTCAAATTTCGTCAGTGTCATAGTGGTACCAACTTTTATAAACGTACAGAGTTTCATTAAAATCGGATGTTGTTTTAATTTTTGTCGATTTTTTGAAAATCAAGAATATTTGATATCCAAACGAACCATTATAACTTCGAAACCTCTGGAGCTATCAAGTTCTAATTTCATCAGTATCATAGTGGTACCAACTTTTATAAACGTACGCAGTTTGATTAAAATCGGATGTTGTTTTAAATCTTTTCGAATTTTTGAAAATCAAGAATATTTGACATCCAGCGAACCATTATAACTTCGGAACTTCTGGAGTTATCAAGTTCAAATTTCGTCAGTGTCATAGTGGTACCAACTTTTATAAACGTACGCAGTTTCATTAAAATCGGATGTTGTTTTAAATTTTTTCGAATTTTTGAAAATCAAGAATATTTGATATCCAAACGAACCATTATAACTTCGAAACTTCTGGAGTTATCAAGTTCCAATTTCGTCAGTGTCATAGTGGTACCAACTTTTATAAACGTACGCAGTTTCATTAAAATCGGATGTTGTTTTACATCTTTTCGAATTTTTGAAAATCAAGAATATTTGACATCCAACGAACCATTATAACTTCGAAACTTATGAAGTTATCAAGTTCAAATTTCGTTAGTATCATAGTGGTACCAACTTTTATAAACGTACGCAGTTTCATTAAAATCGGATGTTGTTTTAATTTTTTTCGAATTTTTGAAAGTCAAGAATATTTGACATCCAAACGAACCATTATAACTTCGAAACTTCTGGAGTTATCAAGTTCCAATTTCGTCAGTGTCATAGTGGTACCAACTTTTATAAACGAACGCAGTTTTATTAAAATCGGATGTTGTTTTAAATTTTTTCGAATTTTTAAAAATAAAGAATATTTGACATCCAAACGAACCATTATAACTTCGAAACTTCTGGAGTTATCAAGTTCAAATTTCGTCAGTGTCATAATGGTACCAACTTTTATAAACCTACGCAGTTTCATTAAAATGGGATGTTGTTTTAAATTTTTTCGAATTTTTGAAAATCAAGAATATTTGACATCCAAACGAACCATTATAACTTCGAAACTTCTGGAGTAATCAAGTTCAAATTTCGTCAGTGTTATAGTGGTACCAACTTTTATAAACGTACAGAGTTTCATTAAAATCGGATGTTTGTTTTAAATTTTTTCGAATTTTTGAAAATCAAGAATATTTGACATCCAAACGAACCATTATAACTTCGAAACTTCTGGAGATATCAAGTTCAAATTTCGTCAGTGTCATAGTGGTACCAACTTTTATAAACGTACGCAGTTTCATCAAAATCGGATGTTGTTTTAAATTTTTTCGAATTTTTGATAATCAAGAATATTTGACATCCAAACGAACCATTATAACTTCGAAACTTCTGGAGTTATCAAGTTCCAATTTCGCCAGTGTCATAGTGATACCAACTTTCATAAACGTACGCAGTTTCATTAAAATCGGATGTTGTTTTAAATTTTTTCGAATTTTTGAAAATCAAGAATGTTTGACATCCAAACGAACCATTATAACTTTGAAACTTCTGGAGTTATCAAGTTCTAATTTCGTCAGTGTCATAGTGGCACCAACTTTTATAAACGTACGGAGTTTGATTAAAATTGGAGGTTGTTTTAAATTTTTTCGAATTTTTGAATATCAAGAGTATTTGACAGCCAAACGAACCATTATAACTTCGAAACTTCTGGAGTTATCAAGTTCAAATTTCGTCAGTGTCATAGTGGTACCATCTTTTATAAACGTACGCAGTTTCATTAAAATCGGATGTTGTTTTAAATTTTTTTCAATTTTTGGAAATGAAGAATATTTGACATCCAAACGAACCATTATAACTTCGAAACTTCTGGAGTTATCTAGTTCTAATTTCGTCAGTGTCATAGTGGGACCAACTTTCATAAACGTACGCAGTTTCATTAAAATCGGATGTTGTTTTAAATTTTTTCGAATTTTTGAAAATCAAGAATATTTGACATCCAAACGAACCATTATAACTTCGAAACTTCTGGAGTTATTAAGTTCAAATTTCGTCGGTGTCATAGTGGTACCAACTTTTATAACCGTACGCAGTTTAATTAAAATCGGATAGTGTTTGAATTTTTTTTCGATTTTTTGAAAATCAAGAATATTTGACATCCAAGCGAACCATTATAACTTCGAAACTTCTCGAGTTATAAAGTTCTAATTTCGTCAGTGTCATAGTGGTACCAACTTTAATAAACGTACGCAGTTTCATTAAAATCGGATGTTGTTTTAAATTTTCTCGAATTTTTGAAAATCAAGAATATTTGACATCCAAACGAACCATTATAACTTCGAAACTTCTGGAGTTATCAAGTTCCAATTTCGTCAGTGTCATAGTGGTACCAACTTTTATGAACGTACGGAGTTTCATCAAAATCGGATGTTGTTTTAAATTTTTTCGAATTTTTGAAAATCAAGAATATTTGACATCCAAACGAACCATTATAACTTCGAAACTTCTGGAGTTATCAAGTTCTAATTTCGTCAGTGTTATAGTGGTACCAACTTTTATAAACGTACGCAGTTTCATTAAAATCGGATGTTGTTTTAAATTTTTTCGAATTTTTGAAAGTCAAGAATATTTGACATCCAACGAACCATTATAACTTCGAAACTTCTGGACTTATCAAGTTCTAATTTCGTCAGTGTCATATTGGTACTAACTTTTATAAACGTACGCAGTTTCCTTAAAATCGGATGTTGGTTTAATTTTTTTCGAATTTTTGAAAATCAAGAATACTTATTTGACATCCAAACGAACCATTATAACTTCGAAACTTCTGGAGTTATCAAGTTCAAATTTCGCCAGTGTCATAGTGGTACCATCTTTTATAAACGTACGCAGTTTCATTAAAATCGGATGTTGTTTTAAATTTTTTCCAATTTTTGGAAATGAAGAATATTTGACATTCAAACGAACCATTATAACTTCGAAACTTCTGGAGTTATCTAGTTCTAATTTCGTCAGTGTCACAGTGGGACCAACTTTCATAAACGTACGCAGTTTCATTAAAATCGGATGTTGTTTTAAATTTTTTCGAATTTTTGAAAATCAAGAATATTTGACATCCAAACGAACCATTATAACTTCGAAACTTCTGGAGTTATTAAGTTCAAATTTCGTGGGTGTCATAGTGGTACCAACTTTTATAAACGTACGTAGTTTCATTAAAATCTGATCTTATCAGAGTTCTCTAACTTGTTTGAAAAGTATAGAAGTTTTCCATTTTACTATTTTGACTTTTTAGGGAAATTCCAAAACTCTTGCAACCTGTAAAATATGTGTATAGCGTCTTGGGGACGTATGTACCACATCAAAATAGTTCCAAAACTCCTGCAACCCTTTTGTAAACCTTGTAAAAATACTTTATTATATGAATAATTCAAAAATCTTAAAATTTCATCAAAGCACTTCAAAGAAATTATGAAATTCCCCAGATTTACCTTAATTGTTTCAATAACCCGCCATTTAACCCGGGACGTCGGACCCGTCGCATTCTATTTACATATCGCATAACGTAAATTCATTCATTAAATTGGCTCGTACAGGCGAATTGTTCGTTTTGTGTCTGAAAAGAGGCGAGACTCCTCGGATAACAGCAACAGTAATTAGCGTCGGTATAAATTGAAACAAATTACTTCAAAGGGGTATTTATCAAATCAGGACACAATTGCGCTGTAGGTCCTTGGTGTAAACGCCTATTCATTTTGCGAACAAAACAACACATTTGGCCGTCCGAAGTGTGAAATAAAAGTTGAGATAATTACAAACTTCAGCAATCATAATTTAGCGCTCTTTTATCCTGTAAACGCCGCTGTGGTTTTACATAAAACTGGTTATATCGCTATATCGGGGATATCTTCTTGGAAAAAGAAGAATTTCTATTCTAACCGCACATCACCTTGGCGAATTCGTACGTATACATAAATTTGCCACGAAAATCTCGAAAAAGGTTAAACATCGCCGGCAACGACTGCTAACCAGTTTTTAGGAGTCAGACTTTGTTCTGAATTTCAAATAAGGAATTACGTCATTCCTATTTTTGGTTTGTAATGTTTACAATAATTTTGCATAGATAAATAATCGCGCTATAAATGGCGTTTACAGCGACAGTACCTGGAATAAAGACTTATTTAATCAGTCTCATTGTTTGTCATTAAAACGTGCCCAACGGAATACAGGTAAGGAAAATTAATTAAGAGGGATATATTGACGACATTGTCCAGCTATTTCTTCTAGCCGTCGATCCTTGACAATCTAGAAGAAAATGTACTGTTTTATAAATGAAGTAATATCAAATAACATTATAAATTCCTTATGGTACAAATGCCATATGCACAAAATGTCACAAAAGCGTTAAGGACAAAAATATTTGAGCACAATTTTAAAAATGCCATCTTATTTATGAAAAACAAATTTTTTTAACATAATTTGAAATAATGGCAACATGACATCATCAAAATCAAACACTCCTGAATTAACATAAAAATGCAAATATTTATTTAGTTAACTAGATGCACGTAAATTTAGGTAATTAAGTAAAATTAACTAAGTATCGTCATGAGACAACTATATCAATCCATAATTGTTATGCAGAAACCTTATTCATAACTATGACAACGTTTCAAAACGGGATTGAATTATTGTGGATCAGTGATAAATAAATCAACTTTTAAGAATCCGATACATCTCTTGTGATACATCTAAAGAAAATACGTATTTATTTTTAGAAGTCATTAAAAAGACCAAAAAGGACCATTCGTTACGGTAGTCTAAGAATATTTATCAAACCTGATGCATCGTCGTAGTGTTCGTTAAAAATATAGTTTCCGAAATGAAATATCAACGAGTTGAAAATTCGAAAAAACATTTGGTTTATTCTGACTAGGGAACTTTCTGGATATGTTCTTAATGATTTATATAATTTTATCAGTAACAGCTTTGTTACAATCGATTAAATTATTTATATAAAAAAACTAATCGTATCGACACTACTTCCTAAATATGGATACAAAACCATAAAATATGTTTTGTGAAAGCTGCATATATCTATATGTATTCGTAATAGTTTCATCTGTACGTATTAGAGGTAATTTGAAATGCAATGATGCAAGTGTATTTAAGTATACATACTACTTACTGTTGGTTTAGTATGATTACCTTCATTGGACCAAACTTGTTATTACTTTACTTCTTACTTAGATTATACCTTTAACAGTTATTAACTTGGATATTGCACTTTATGAAGTAAATCCTTTAGCTGGTAGCTGGCTAAAATATGTAGGTATCTATGAAATCATGAAATTAACATTTTGACTTCATTAGTGAAAAGCTAAACTTTCGAATTTCACGATAAAACTTGCAGGATATAGGTGAAAAAATACATTTCTAATTGTCAAGACGATGCTTCTAGTTCTAAAGTCCATTTATCTCACTTCAACAGTTTTGAAAATAATGTAAACTTGTTTGAAACAATAAAACTGATTAAATTAAATACTCCATATCTCTGAAAGTAACTATCATTTTCATCAATCAATTTCATATTGTTAGAAGGTAATCATCACCTGTTGTTTGCAACTCAAATTTTGAAAATCCACTTCCGGACCATTTTTTAGGAAAACCTTCCTTTTTGCGAGACAAAAATTAAAACTATTAGAGAATAAATCAAAAAGATGTAGTTTAGTTATGTGGCTTAGATGCAATTCGCTAACTCCAACAGTTTTGAAAATATCAAGATATTTTTGAATAAATTTCAATGGCTCGAATTTCGAAAAGTAAACGATTTTCTTATGGAATTCTTTGGCTGGTGCGAGCAGTGAGTGCTCAATATCGTTAGGTACTAAATTTTCAAAAAGGCAACACTGCGCTATTTTTTGAAAAAGTTTCCATTGTTACTTAGAAAAGAGGTTATACATGAGAAATATTGTAATGCGGTCCATTTTTCGAATTTGTGAGCATTTCTAGACGTTTTAGAGTCCACCGAGTCCAAAAAGCACGTTTTTGTGGAAATTTTCTCAAAATTATTTTTATTAGTATTATGAAGATTTTTTTATAAATTATCGAGATTCTGCCAGATTAATTCTGTTAAATCAGAATTAATCAGAATCTGATTAATTGATCACAAACCGTTTTAACTTTGCATTTTTAAACTTTGTATCATAATAAGATTTTTATTACAATTTTTCGTAATATTTTCGTATATGCACAATATTTTCGTATTATTTTTGGCTAAATTGTCTCGGGAATGCACTTAACATTATTTGTCGTTTTTCGAATTTTTCAAATTTTTTAGAAATGCGTTCCAAGATTATTTTTATATCTTGAACATATATCTACTGCTGAGTATTATATAAGAAAATAATCCTATGAGCCCAGTCTGTGTAGTCATTTTTTGACGTTTTACGATATTAAGTCAGTACCGGATGAGAGTGGTCAAATGTTGTAGGCTCTGATTAGTTGATCATGCCTATATAGTTTTAAACATTCAAAAAGTGTGCATTAACAAATGGTAGGGGTACAAAGTTAGCAAAAATAGGTTTTTTGATTCTACATGCCAAAGTATGCATTTTGTGGAGAAAAGTTTCAAATGTAAGTTGTAGAGAATTGAAAAACCTATTGTAATGCGAGAAGTAAACAAAGCGACACATGTTTATTCGCTCCGAGTGAAACTCTACTTCAAAAGAACTACTACGACGCATAAAAGACAGCTGCATGAATTCTGCCGGGTTGTTGTTTACGAAAAGTAATTTGTGACCTTCTGAACACTTCCTGCGTAGGCGTTGTTAAAGGAACAATCGTACTTCTAGAATGTACGAGAACATTCTCAATCATGGTTGGGGTGTATATATAAGGGGGCTTGTGATCGAGGGAGTTAGTTAGAAGTAGAGAAGCAGACGTGAACGCGACATACGATCCGAAAACGGAGCAGTATAAATAAATTAAGTAGTGTCTAGTCTAGTGAACAAGTAGTTAAGTGTGTTAAATAAATTAGTGTACAATTAATGTAGATAAATTATAAAATAAACGTTACACTATAATATGAGTTATAGCACGATTCATTTTGTTAAACATTTATTGCAAAAATGTCAAAAAACCACTGAAAATGGTCATTTTTTGAATATTGATTATTTACTGCAAAAATGATATGATTTACGTTTTTCCTGCTCTAAAAGATAGCTTTTAAAGTTCCAAATCAAAACAACTTTTATAAAAGTCAATTGATCAATTTGTTGCTGAGATATTACTATTTGTTTATCCCAAGACGCATAATGTTTATTGCTGTTACGTCTTTTTGAATAAACAGTTCGAGATGTACAAAGGCTTATTCTCTTCATAAACACCCATATTTTCATATCCCGTTAAGAAAATATGATAAAAACAATTTTCAACCCCTTATTTATCGCTTTAAAGAATGGGGTGATTTTTTTATATAAATAAATAAACCTGGAGCCATTTTCATAACTTGCACAAATTTCTAACTTACAAATTCGGATAGCTATATTCAAAACGGAGAATTGAAAGAAAACAACTTTTTTCGACCATTAGGAGCCGAGATAGTAATTTTTTTCAAAAATTCGCAGCTCTTTTATTTGTAACAATTAAGAAATGAATTTCGCCCTATTCGATAGCTAAAAATTCATGTTTTTTTTTAAATGTTTATTATAAAAGAAAAAACCGACTGTTATTGTTAAAAAAGCTGTATCATGCAGTATATGCAGAATAAAGGTGTATAGGTACTCTCGGAGCTACGCGAGAATGCGAGTGGTGGGGATGGCAGTGGTAACCGCTCGCGTTGAGAGAACCGAATTGAAGTGTTTAAATCCACAGAGCGCGGACAAAATATCCGTATCTCAGTCTCAAAAAAATTCCTATCTTGGCTTCTTATGGTAAAAAAAAAAGTTTTTTTTTAAATTCTCCGTTTTGAATCCAGCTATCCGAATTTGTAAGTCAGAAATTTGTGCAAGTTATGAAAATGGCTCCAGGTCTATTTATTTATAAAAAAAATCACCCCCTTTTTTAATGCGATAAACAAGGGGTTGACAATTGTTTTTATCACATTTTCTTAACGGGATATGAAAATATGGGTGTTTATGAAGAGAATAAGCATTTGTACATCTCGAAATGTTTATCCAAAAAGACGTAACAGCAATGAACATTATGCGTCTTGGGATAAACAAATAGCAATATCTCAGCAACAAATTAAACAATTGACTTTTATAAAAGTTTTTTAGATTTGGAACTTAGAGCAGTAAAAACGTACATCGTATAATTTTTGCTGTAAATAATCAATATTCAAGAAATGACCATTTTCAGTGGTTTTTTGACATTTTTGCAATAAATGTTTAACAAAATTAATCGTGCTATAGCTCAAATTATATGTTTCTCAATTCTCTACAACTTATATTTGAAACTTTTCTCTACAAAATGCATACTTTGGCTTGTAGAATCAAAAAACTTGTTTTTCCTAACTTTGGACCCTTCCCATTTGTTAATGCACACTTTTTGAATGTTCAAAACTATATAGGCATGATCAACTAATCAGAGCCTACAACATTTGACCACTCCCGTTCGGTACTGAATTAATGTCGTGAAAAATCTACACAGACTGGGCTATATGGATACCGCTAATGTTTAAGGCGAAAATTTAATTTTTTTGGTTTTGTTATGAAGGGTATTTTTGGACATTCGCTTCTATTTAAATAATACTTGAACTTCTTAATAGTAGTTTGATTTTAATATTTCCTAAACGAGTAACCTCCTTCGTTATCCATATCAAGAGTTTTATAGAATTACTACCATAAAAGAGAAAAAGATGATCAAAATGCCAAAATTCATTGTTGGTATTAGGCAATCAAGTTTAATTTCCTTGACGACCGAGTTAGAAATCATGGGAAATTGATAATTAAAAACATTTTATCAGATAGATTTCGGGAATTCCTTCAGTATTTACTAAAAATTCGTTAACAAACCATGGGATAAAATAAATTTATTAAAAACCGACAGCAATTAAATCCGAAATTCAATCAATTAATCAAATCAATTATAACCGGACATTTTCACAGTAGCTTTCCGGATTCTGATATTCGGGACTATAAAAAAGTCGATTATAACCGGTGGTCAATTATATCCTCGGATATAATATGCGAGGTCGGCTGTATTTACATAAGCGAGTTATGTGAAAATGTATAGAAATACGACACTATGTGCTTCGATTTCTTTTATACCATACCGTAGGTTCAACGAACCAATGCCGAAGTAATGTTTGCCGTAAATACACCAATATATACAAATCCGTTGAGAGTCGTAAATTCTGCAATTATTTATCGGTATCAATAACGGTGAGTAAGATCGAAAACAAGAAAAAAGCGTAAATGAATACCAAATTTAGTCATTGGAAAGTAAAATTGAAAATACCCGTTTCTGAATTAGCATTATTGCTCCATTTATCTTTCTGAGCTCACGCCGCTTGTTTGTACAAAACAGAATCAGTTTACATGCCCGAATTGATGGTAATTTTTAAGGATGATTCTGATGACACAATTACAAACATTTTAGTCGCTTTGATCTTCGTTTTTAATCTTTCAGTGAGAGGCCCCATTCAATGCTGAAATGTTTGCACCTCGTTAATTATTCTTTTTCTGTCCTTTGTTCTACTCTGCTTTATCTGAAAACAAATTTACCTAAAGTATTAACAGTTAGGAGCAAATAAAACTTGCTGAGGGTAAAAACGACTGTTGCGTAGTTGAGCATTGGAAAAACCTTACTCGAGCTAGCAAAAGTTTAATGTTATCCGTAGAAGGTAGCAAAATATTAACTAATTCGTTGAAAATAAACATACATTCGCTAATCAGACTTGGTAAAATAATTGAAACGTTGGGTACCTACTCCCATAAAGTCGGTAATGGAGAGTCCCGAGCTAGCAAAACCAATTTACCTCCCAACAATAAACTTGAAAAATACTCGCAATAAAACGTCCTCGCAGAGAATTACAATCGTAAAATTTTCCTCCCATCAAACGTCCATGAAATCGTCGGCGTGAGTTTCCCATCGAACAGATCCGAACCGGTCATTCATAATTCATTAAAGTTACTGCACATTTCAATCTGACAACTCGCCATCGAATTTAGCTGAAATAAATCCAGGAAGAATGCTCGCGTTGTGTGTGTGTGTGAGGATGACCGATGCGAGCACGTCTTGTAAACAAGATAGCTGATTTGTCACGCAGAAACCTAACCTGTGACGAGTAAACGGGAACAACCGAGGAATTTTTTAAAAATACTCCATCGGCCGCGAGGAATTGCTCAATTCCAGACGGATATTTCTGAAAGAAATAATCCGCGGTATTTCTGGAATCGCCGGATTAATAGCGACACGAGTGAAAAGCGAAGTGGAACAAAAGACAAATTAAGGACGATGGCGACGAACAAGAGAGGGGTTTACTCTGGTAACGGGAGAAATGTCGAAAGTTGCTGAAACCAACGCCGGAATAAATCGAAAAATGTATCGTTGTTGGAGGAATGAAAGGGAAGTAAACGGTCTCCTTGCATTGGTAATTAACAGATGAGTTACTCACTTAATTGTAACGTTTGATGGGTTTCTCCATTCATTGCGTAATATAAGGGGCTTGCAACAATGTGTTGGACTTTCGGTCTTTCCTAGCTATCACTCTGTAGATGGAGCAAATAATAACAAGACTTCATATAGACGTTAAGCCTAGACTCGTATAACAGAGCCTTAACGTACCTCGCAATGACCTACCCTTTGGGCCTTCAGATTTACCACCCTTCCAATTTTTGCGTAATATACGGGGGTTGCAACAGTGTGTTGGTCTTTCCTACTTTTCACTCTGTAGATAGATAAAATAATAACGAGACTTTATAAACGTTAAGCCTTGACGCGTATAACCGAGCCTTAACCCACCCTTTGATCCTTCAGCTTTTCAACCCTTCCCTTTTTGCGTAATATAAGGGGGCTTGCAACCGTGTGTTAGTCTTCCCAAGCTAGTAACTCTGTAGATAGATAAAATAATAACAAGAATTCATATAAACGTTAAGCCTTAACTCGTATAACCGAGCCTTAAAGTTACCTGGCACTAACCTACCATTTGATCCATCACGTTTTCAACCCTTCCCTTTTTTGCGTAATATATGGGGCCTTGCAACAGTGTGTTGGTCTTTCCTAGTTATCACTCTGTAACGTTAAGCCTTGACTCATATAACCGAGCCTTAACGTTACCTCGCGCTGACCTACCCTTTGTTCCTTCAGATTTTCAACCCTTTACATTTTTGCGTAATATACAGCAGCTTGCAAGTGTGTTGGTCTTTCCTATCTATCACTCTGTAGATAGATAAAATAATAACAAGAATTCATATAAACGTTAAGCCTTGACTCGTATAACCGAGCCTTAAAGTTACCTGGCACTAACCTACCATTTGATCCATCACGTTTTCATCCCTTCCCTTTTTTGCGTAATATATGGGGCCTTGCAACAGTGTGTTGGTCTTTCCTAGATATCACTCTGTAGATAGATGGGATAAAAACAAGACTGTATATAAACGTTAAGCCTTGACTCGTATAACCGAGCCTTAACGTTACCTCGCACTAGGCTACCCTTTGATTCTTCACGTTTTCAAGCCTTCCGTTTTTTGCGTAATATACGGGGCTTGCAACAGTATGTTCGTCTTTCCTAGCTATCACTCTGTAGATAGATAAAATAATAATTAACAAGACATAACAAGAATTCATATAAAGATTGAGGCTTAACTCGAAATAACTAAAATGATACTATGATAATCAATATCCGGAAAAAAATTATAATCATTACACAAATGATATGGAGGTGACCTCCATATCGTAGTAGACCTCCAATATGCAGTACTAGACCTACTACTGCAATTAAATGTATATTTTAAAATTGAAACACACTTTTATAAATATAGTTTATCTACTTTGCGTTACTAATGATCTCATTATTACACCGAAAGTAGTGTAATAATATTCATAATATTCATGTTATTACACTACTTGGTAACTTTTAGTTTTGTTAGATTGGTACGTCAGCCTGTCACGTAGACGTCAAGGTTAAATTATTAGTATTTCAACAAATTTCTTCAGCAGCTTTGCGTATTTCTGGGGGGGTACCGGTCAATTCCACATTTTTTTCTTCCATTTCGCGCACGTAAGTAAGTAGTCAAATACGAAACGTCAATGTCAGTAACGTCAGTGTAACCAATCCACGCAAAACTCCCTAGTGTAATACGAAAACTTGAATAGCCAAAATTTAATGAATTAATAAGGCAAAGTAGATAAAATAGTATATTACACACATTAATAAGACGTATTGTCACACTCGTTCTATTAAAGCACTCCTCGCTTCGCTCGTCGTGCTTTAAAACTCTCGTGTTATTAAACTAATATAAGAACATACTATTAAAATGCGTATTTAAAAAGTGTTGGAGACATGCTTAAAATATAAGTATTATATGCAGAGAAGGGCGGAAATATGTTTACATGCATTTTTTAATGGTTTTGTAGTTTAAAAATTGCATAAAATGTAATGCAAGTGGTTAAAAAAATAAATATACCATGTTTGCGAAATATGCAATTTCCGCAATACCAAACGCTATGCTATACTCATATATTTGTTTTTTGTTACATTTCTGTTTAAAGTTCTAGCGCATGTCATGTATATTCCGTCGGCCTCGAACTGCACCGCTTTGACTTTAGTCCCCCCCCTGAGTTAAGTCGGGTCGCTACCTAACCACGGTCGGTGAAAAATCCAAAAGAATCAAGGAAGTGGCTATGCGTACGCCGTACGCCGTACGGTCGCGTAAATTTTTGGGAATGAAATAGATACTCGTGATAAGAACTGTTACCAAACTGTTTTGCAATGACAAAAAGTATTACTTATTATTTGGTTACGAATAAATATCTTCTTCTTGTAACTAAATTACAAGGTATTTATACGTATAGGTCGTAGGTAATAATTAGAGCTGGAAAAATATGCTCTGAATACCCGTTTAAATATGCATCCAGTTTGTATTCCGAAATTGAAAGATATGCAATATGTAGTAAGTTTAGTATTAAACCTGTTTAGTATTAAATAAATAAGTATATTTATTACAATTTGATTTAAATTCATATGAATTTCTTAGAAATTGTGAGTGTAGTCCAGTTAAACCAAATAAAATAGTAAATGTTAACCCCAACTCAATATTAAGGAATCGTCAAATCTCTTAACACTAAATTTAAATTTTAAAATTAAAAAAACGTTATTTTTTTAATATGACAAGGACTACTAGTCCGCCAGTGGAATTGTTTTATCGAGATGTCCCAAGTATAATATTCGCCCGATATTTCAATATCTTTGGCGGCAATATGTCCAACAGCATTTTTCGTCACCGATGAGCGTACATTTATCCACCGCTTCGCCTGGTTTCCGAGAGCGGTTCGTAAGTAATTATCCCTACTTAACGCAGCGGGGTGGCTAAAATCAAAGCGGTGCAGTTCGGGCCCGTCCGTATATTCCTACATTCCAGGTCGTATTGTAAACTTTTCTTATTTTTCGGAAAAATTACTAATCTGCATATGCATAGTTCGGGATTTCTGTTATTTCAAGATTTTTGCATCCTATTGATGATCCTTTGACGTTCCTCTACTTATTGAATAACACAATTTATCACTAATGTATGATAACAGTTCATAATTTACAAAAATTTAAGAAAAGTAGAAATTTATGAAGTTATAGCTCACCTAATTTGTAAAGCACAAAATTTATTTCAAGCAGATCTTTACAGAACAACCTTTTTATGGAAACTGAGACGTAGTGGGTCTTTCACGCTTCCTGTAGAGTAAGATCTTAACTTATATTTAATATTCAGGGAATCTAACAGTGCTCTTAATGAATGAAATTGTGATTTTTACTTAAAACAAGCAATCGTTTACAGTATCTTACCCACTTTTCTCAGAAAACTTAATACGCACGCACATATTACAGACAAATGTCAATGAAAATATCTTTCGAGCAGTTGATATTATCGGGACCTCTCACCACCTGTTACCGAATACTAACCTAACCATTTTCCACGGAACATCACGTGGGTTGATATCAATCGCCTAGAAGCCCTTCGGAGCAACACAAAGTGGAGCAGAGCAACAAATCATTAAACCTATTATATCGGAATCGATAAGAACAATGGTGGTTCAGCGGAGCGACAACCTAAAATTGCCAGTTGAATTCCGCAAAATCGTTAAGGGCGCGCGGATTCAACGGAGCTTGTAAGTTCAAATCGACGAGGGGGATTAGATTTTGGCGGTGACGGCAATCGGCTGGAAGTAAAAGGGAAATGTCAACGAGCATCGCATCGATTTAAGTAGGTATATATGTATGTTTGGGGGGCATTTTATATTTGTCATTTCGCGCCACGCATTTAAAGCTCGATAATAATAGGGGAAGCGTGCAAATTTTTATTCTCGAGGAGATTTGATGAGGTATTAGGTGATAAGCCGCACTTTACGGTACTAGATTCATTCGACCCCCCCCCCCCCCCGCCCCCAAAGCTCATTCAGCGAGGATTACCTACCACAAGCAATATTTGCCAAATATCACTTCGTAATGTTTAAATTATTTCATCGTGGCTCGTTACGATGAAATGAAAAGAGGGTAGTAGGTATGGCGACACTTGAGATAACCCCCACCACTTTTTAAGCCAGCCCGCTTTCGCCCCCTCCCCCTCCACCACAACCCTAGTACGGCAGTCACCGGTCAAACCTAAACTACATTCATGTCATTCATCCTCAGACCTGTTCAAACCCCATTAAACATGGTCAAAAGGGGTCCACAAACCTGTTCAAATACCAGTTCAAGTGGCTCACAAATATGTTGAATCTGTTCAAAGCGGTTTAAAAAAACCTGTATTTGCACAGATGCGAGAACCATTTTTGAACAGGTTCAACAGGTTTGAGGATGAATGGCATGAATTTAGTTTAGGTTTGACAGATGACTCGCATACTATGTTATGAGGAGGGAGGGGAAAGCGGACGTGGCTTAAAAAAGTGGTGGGGGTTGTCTCAAGTGTCACCAGACCTACTAACTCCAACTCTTTAAAACAAATGGATCAGTAATGAATGTTATCACGTTGAAACTAAGAAAGAAGGCATTGCTTTCCTTAAAATATCGTCGTTTTGTTTGTCCGTCTTTATTGGTTTCTAATCTAATTTGAATTATATAAGGAACGAAGAGATCAGAGGAAGAACCAGAATAACATGTATAACCGACAGAATAGCTAGATTGAAGTGGCAGTGGGCAGGACACGTGGCCAGGATGGATAGCAGTAGATGGACATCAAGAGTATTGAAATGGAGGCCCTGGGAAAACAAACGAAGATTGGGTAGGCCAATGAAGAGATGGGTTGACGATATTAAAACCACAGCAGGAAGAAACTGGATACAAAAAGCGCAGGATAGAGATATCTGGAAAAAAACTTGAAGAGACCTACCTCCAGCAGTGGAGGAATTACGGTTTATGAAGAAGAGAAGAAGAAGAATCTAATTTGGTGGTCCTGTCAACAGCCAATTTGGATTTGTCTGTCAACCTTTTATGTTCTTAAGCGACAAGATGTTCCTCCTGTGCAGGGCTTTCCACAAGTGCCGGTTATACACTAAATCTTTCTGGATGTGTTATTTAATTTTGTATTTGTTAAAGTGTCACCACTTATCAATGTTAAATTACTTATTTCACCTTCGTTCAATTCTGAAAGGAAGGTTGAGTATGGTTTAAGTTGTAGATAATCATTTGACCTAATCATGTCCCTTAAGCTGGAATATTAGTCTCATAAGTGAAGGAAAAGCCCATAATTTGTTGCCAATTTATTGAGCAAAGAAAAATTTATTGCCCTAGCCGTTTCCAAAAAAACAATTGCCACTCCAGCTTGAACGTTAAGATGGATATCCATCGCCGAACCCCACTGAAAATTAAAGCTATGGGAGTGGTCATAGCAGCTTATTTAATTGCTAATTAATTTCAGTAGAATTGTATATATTTGCCCATTTCCACAACCTCCCACATCAACCCCCGACACATCAAAATTTATATCTTGTGAACAAAAGGACATATCTTTGTATCTTTGCAAAATTATTTCATAGGCCGATTTACGCAGCCACCCCCATCCTTTCATAATTCACCCCCGATACTTACAAATTGATATATTGATATACATTGAACGAATAGAGATATCGCTATGAATCATTCTCCATATTTAATTGCTAAATTATTGCTGTCCAACAGATGACAGATCGATACTTACAACAACCCTCGTTAACTGTTAAATCAACATCACCCTTCACATTTTTGGTGAATATGTTCCGATATTTCTTTGGTATATCAAGGAGGATGATGGGGTAGTTTTTTGAAATGGGAAGACAGACCACTTGACAGCAATTAATTGGCAATTAAGTATGTTGCTATAATAATATATGCTAAACTGGAATAAGCCAAGATTTTTTATTTGCGTAATAAATTAGTAATAAATTATAGGCTTCTCCTAACTTTGGGTTATGAAAATGATATTTCAACTTTACGGAAATGATGTACCTAATCAGAGAAAAGCTAATAAAATAGGACTTTTTATTTGTAATGTTAACAGCTTTTAACTTACGACAGTTCTAACGACATCAAAATTAGAGGCTTAAATTGACTTGAAGGTTAAAACTGAAATCAATACTGGAATATAACCAGTATAATCACATATGCAGAACGCTTGCGAAGATTTAGATAACGACGTGACGGACGGACCGGACGGTACATCATATAGTAATAACAATTATGCAATTAACTGTGTTGACATATCTTTAATTTTAGAATGCATATTAAAAATTTACAAAAAGGCGAAACCTTGAACAAACGCCATTTCCACACTCCTAAGATGTATTGGGCGTAATAGCATTAACAATACTTAACTTTGAATTTAAATTTACTCCATAAAGTTACTTTTCCACTTCATATTTATAACGTTCTAGTTAAATAAGGGTCCCCTGTCACGCGACCGAAGTTTTACGAATATTATGAGGAGTTCCCGAGATTTAAACGTGAAGCCTAACAGCTACCATCACTCAAAATCCTAATGCAATTAAGCTAGACAACGAGAAATAACAATGTAGAAGATATTATTTCGAAATCACACAATTGAGAGATTGAATTTCGAATGATTGAAAATTTCTAAAATCCGGAAACCTCATGAAATTGTTTCATATTTCCATACTTTTTGGATCATAACGTAAACATCAAAATATTCTTAAATGATAATTAATTTCTTAACAATATTCTTAATTTTAAAATCTAAAATTGATATGTAATTCACAGTCGATTTTTGAAAATATTAAAATTCCATTTCTCTTAAAAATAACATCTCATGTTCCGCTGAACATTACGACTTAAACCATGGTACTGAGCTCACAAATAGACGGACTTCCTCTTGTTAACGACTGACGCTTGAGAGGTAATCGATATCTTAAATAAACTAGATGTTCTGGCCTTGCACTTTACATGTCTACAAGTCGTGTTGAGTCGAGGAGAGGTTACAGTTAATTTTTTAACCATTATAGGAAGCAATAAATTAGCAAGAAGAAATTGTAATTTCAGTTATACTGGAAGGGTGAGTTTACAGATGGGATGTGATGAAAGTGATTGTTTGAACAGGGAAGTAGAGTTCGCTAACAGTTCATTAGCAATAGACTATGTCAAGGTCATTCTAACACCTCCATTTTTTCCGAAAATATTGTAGTGTGAGACTTAAGCAATGATATTTTGAGCGAAAGGAAGCAACAAATTAGCAATATAGTTGTGAATAAAGTGACAAATTTTCTTTTTAGTCGTAAGGGAGGGGTGAATTTATAGATAGAAGATGATGAAAGTAGGTGTTTGAGTATGGATCTTATACTAGTTCGCTAGTAATTAAGGCTTAAGGTGGATCATTGTTATTCAGGCACTGCTGCTAGTTGCTACAGCAATATTTTTTTGGAATAAATAAAATGGCTTTGGTTAGATTCTTGATATATGAAATTACTACGATAACTTCATGAATATTATTTCTGCAAAATTTAAGATATTTCCAGGGGCAGATAGTTGCGAACAGGAGGCCAAAGTGGGTGTTTAGAGCAAATCACCTGTTCTGGAGAAGTGGCGAAATAGCCGCCATATCTTCAAGTATAACAATTGCTCGCCTATAATATTTGGGCAAATGAAAATCGTGAAACAAGAGTATTAGGGCACCTTTGGGCCAATTAGAAAATAACATTTTTTAGGGGTGTGCAGTTAGCCACATCCACAAATTCAAAGGAATGAAAACACATATCAATAAAAATTCAATTTGATCCGTTAATATTCATCACAAATATTGTTCCCGTTATCAATTGATTAGGAGGATGCTGATCAATTATGACTAATAAATAAATTCTTCCACTTCTGAGGGTGTGGAAAATAGGGGTGAAAAGTGAGCAATCTGGATGTTTTATAACAAATCGTAATACTTCTGTTTATCTTTGAATAATTTATAAAAAAAATCGTTGTATTATATGCCATAAGACAAATCTTTTGCGCGGTCATCGTGGGGTGGGGGAAGTGTTAATATGGGTGCAAGCATAGATTTGTTATTGAAATTTGTAACACTCTAGATTTTCTTCTAAGAAACCCTAAATAAACAATTTTTCACGCTGCCGCTATCGTAAATTACTCTTATATGTATAGATACGTAGCATGAAAATGGCAAATAACATTCGTGTATTATTTTTCCTTGACGACGGAATGTAAATACTGTCATTTACATTCATAGGAAAATCAAAAGAGTAAATCAAGTTGATTTATCCCTAGTTACGCATATGTCAAACTGACATATTATGTAAGTCTGACGTATGTCAGTCAACTTATGTCAGGTCCAAACTAAAGCATACATTTCATTTTTTGTGGAATTTTGAGGTAATTTTCAACGGCAGCGTGAAAAATCGAATAAGTCACACTGAATGTATCGACTGTTAACATCCTCGGCAAGTGACAAGCCTCGGCTTACACTTGCCTCGAAGGGTAAAACGTCTTTACATCTCTTGTGGCTTAAATAACTATTATTCTATGCCATACGATAAGCTTTCCGCACTACCGTCAGGGGAATGTTAATAGGGGTGGTAATAAGGTTGAACGCTCTACATTTTTTTAAAACTTGAAACACTAATTTTCTTTTTTAAAAAATACCTAAATAAATCACTTATCATATTACACACGAATAACTCCTGCACGACCGTCAAACGGGTGTTAATATGGGAAATAGGAATTTTTGAAACGAGAATAATGGTTACAAATTTTACTAAAAAATTTAGAGTGATCAATCTTCAATCAACCTTCAACGTGAACAGGTGATTAATCTACCTTTTCTTGACGGTCGTTTAGCAGTTTTTTCGTATGGCATATGATGCAATAATTTATTTAATAATTGTTTAAAGGGAAATTAGAATGTTCCAAATTATAATAAAAAAATCTATACTGTTCACATTTCACCCCTATTTCCCCCACTCTTGGAGGGAAAGGAGAACGTTTCATTGACAATAGTAATTGGTTAGCATTGCCTTAATCGACTGATAATGATAAATATAATTTGTGATGAATATGTACGGAATGAATAAAATTACAAATGGATTGTGTTTTCATTATTTTTAAATTGTGGATGTGTCCAATTTTATATACATGCTTATTTAGTAAACGTAATATCAAATGAATGGGAAAAATTGCAAATAAGGGAATATATACTACGCCTTCTGACATATCCTCAGCGTTCAGTAATTACAAATTTAGTGGTTATGGCATATTGCGTTCAAGCTGTGCTGTTGAAAGAATTTTGACTTGTTAAATAGGTAACTAAGGTAACTTTCGCGAAGACATTTTTGATGACACTTGCTCAAGCCACTTTTGAATCTTGATGTACCAAGATACAAGTATGGAATGTAAACAATAAAACTAGACAGGTAGCATTACACTGAAAGTTTAATAGAATTTCGTCAAGTATTATCAATCGAACTTAAATTATTTCATTAGCATAAGAAAGGGCAATCAATACACCACAACTAAAATTTTACACGTGGAAAGTGGCTGGACCAAGTAATAACGAAAAGACACTAATTTTTCGCGATAAGTGTAAAACTTTGACTCAACTTTGAGATCTAGTGAAAATCACAAATTGGCTGCAACAAAGAGAAAGAACACTGGGCCTAAGCTCACAGACGTGGATATTTTGCGGGTGCTGTGTGATAAGTGAAGAGATTAAAATCGTCAGCATAAGCGAAATAATTCGAAATAGGCGCAGTCGGTACGCATACAAAGAAAATCCCGGTGGAAACGTAATACGAAAATCCAAACATTCGCACCAAATCCCCAGACCTATCCCGCGCCAGATGTGGGAACGGAACAAAAACAAATACATATATACATCTACTCACATGTATATTTACCCGTCAAGAATAATAGAGCCGTCCATCACCTCGCCGGCGCTTTTCGAACCCCCGACAAATCACCACCGAAACGAATCATATATGACGGCACTACGGGAACACACTGCGAGCACGAGCACCAGGTAACGCGATATTACGTTCCCGCGTCGGCGACGGCGACGATTCCTCGAGGGATGCGGCCGAGTCACTGACTCCCAGTTGCTTCGCCCGGTCTTGTGGACGGCGGTGCCGAGAGTTTCGCGATGCCAAACCGGCATGTGGTAACAACGGTCGCCCGATTCCGTGTGTGTGCGTGTGTGTGTGAAAGAGACGAGCCGTTAATTGGTGATGGATGCGGCGGCGGCAATGGGGCGGGAGGAAGTGATGCCCCTTTATGGTGGAAAGGGGGAGCTCGATAGGTATTCACAAATACCGATTCTCAAGTGTTTCTCAAGTTTTTCTTAAACACGTCAGGATTTTTCTTAAGTCAAATGTGACTCACGGTTTGTATTCAAAAATCCAACTATGGAGAATCTTGGCTGAGAAATATGCTACCCCTTTCATGTGGAAAGAGGAAAGCTCGATTGGCGGTATTCAGAAGCGATATTCAAATGTCTCTTAAGTTTTTCTTAACCAAGTCAAGACTTTTCTTAAGTCAAATGTGACGAGCGATTTGTATTCAGAAATCCATTTAAAGGAGAATGTTGGCTAACAAATATGCTTCCCCTTTCAGGTGGAAAGAGAAAAGCTCGATTGGCGGTATTCACAAACGATAATCAAATGTTTCTTAAGTTTCTCTTAACCAAGTCAAAACTTTTCTTAAGTCAAATATGACGAGCCATTTGTATTCAGGAATTCAACTAAAGGAGAATGTTGGCTAACAAATATGCTGCCCAGTTCTGGTGGAAAGAGGAAAGCTCGATTGGCGGTATTCAGAAGCGATATTCAAATGTTTCTTAAGTTTTTCTTAACCAAGTCAAGACTTTTCTTAAGTCAAATGTGACGAGCCATTTGTATTCAGAAATCCAACTAAAGGAGAATGTTGGCTAACAAATATGCTTCCCCTTTCTGGTGGAAAGAAGGAGCTCGATCGGCGGTAGGTATTCACAAACGTTACTCAAATGTTTCTTAAGTTTTTCTTAACCAAGTTAAGACTTTTCTTAAGTCAAATGTGACGAGCGATTTCAATTCAGAAATTCAACTATGGAGAATCTTGGCTGAGAAATGTGGTGCCCCATTCTGGTGAAAAGAGGCAGCTCGATTGGCGGTATTTAAAAGCCATACTCAAAAGTGTCTTAAGTATTTCTTAACCAAGTCAAGATTTTTCTTAAGTCAAATGTGACGCACGGTTTGTATTCAGAAATCCAACTATGGAGAATCTTGGCTGAGAAATGTGCTGCCCCTTTCTGGTGAAAAGAGGGAGCTCGATTGGCGGTATTCAGAAGCGATGCTCAAATGTTTCTTAAGTATTTCTTAACCAAGTCAAGATTCTTCTTAAGTCAAATGTGACGCGCGGTTTCTATTTAGAAATCCAACTAAGGAGAATCTTGGATGACAAATATGCTGCCCCTTTCTGGTGGAAAGAGGAAGCTCGATTGGCGGTATTCAGAAACGATACTCAATCGTTTGTTAAGTGTTTCTTAACCAAGTCAAGATTTTTCTTAAGTCAAATGTGACGAGAGATTTGTATTCAGAAATTCAACTAAGGAGAATCTTGGCTGAAAGATGGGCTGCTCCATTCTGGTGAAAATGGGGAACTCGATTGTCGGTATTCAGAAAAGATACTCAAATGTTTCTTAAGTATTTCTTAACCAAGTCAAGATTTTTCTGAAGTCAAATGTGACGCGCGGTTTCTATTCAGAAATCCAACTAAGGAGAATCTTGTCTGACAAATATGCCGCCCCTTTCTGGTGGAAACAGACGTCAGTGGTGGGAGGCGTTATATTCACAAAATTCACTTTCACAATCACAAAGCACTCGATCCGAATAATTTTTCACATCCTCTCGCTACCGATTCTCGACAGTAACTGAGCCCTACCGGAGGATTACACAATTAATCATCTCGACACCTAATAATGTTTATCTTAACGGTGATTTTATTTTAACGAGCCTTTTTGCACACTTATTTATCTCGAAAGTTACTTAATTCGTAATATTAGATTTTTGCTTCTAATATCGTAATACTTATACAATAGATATTTTTTGCTTGTTAATTATTTATCACTAAGGAAACAATTTCTCTAATAAGAATTTTAAAGTTAATAAAATCGTTCTTCTCTAATAAGAATTTTAAAGTTAATAAAATCGTTCCTACTTCCTTTTAAAATAATTGTGGCTAGTTTTTCATGATCCAATACTAAATCATGGCACAACCAATTTTTTTCAATGTTTATATTTGTTATGAACCCCAAACTCCATTATAACCCCAAACTTCAATTAACATAACCTCGATATTGCAGTTAAGAAAGATTTAAAGTAAGTACCTACCTTCCTTAAGTATTTTTCTAACGTAAGAGAAACCTTTGCTAAGGAGAGTTTATAAATGGTACTGAGCACGAAAAACATGTTACTAAAAAAATACTTAAGAATTATTTTTTGCTTTAAGTTACGGGTCCTAACTGGTCCTAGGTTTCGGTTTCTGAATACAAAATCGGACATAATTGACCACTTAAGTAAAGAAAAACCTGAAGCAACGTTTCTGAATAACACCCTATGGCTCGGTCGCGAAATCTAGGGTTGTTTTATTAGGGCGATACGGGATTGAGGCCCGCATGTCAGGAGGACGTCGAGGAGCGGCAAGGGTACGTTAATCCTCGATGGAATTGACGTGTCTCACGGAAATGGAGATATGAATTTATATGGGAAATTATGGGCTGACGAAGGTTGAAGATGTAAATGCACACGCAAATTGTTGCGGGTCCATATGGGTAAGTGAAAAATGACAGCCTATCTGATATCACTACCATTCTTCTCTCAAGTGTATGTTGTAGGTATATAATCCCGGATTTTATGAAAGGGCATACCCCTTAAAACAGCTTTAATAATTTTGGAGAAACGTATGTCTTCACATTATAGTGAATTTCTACATTAATTTTGCGGCAACAACTATTTTCAAACTATCAATCTCTCAATTAATCAATCAAACACTCAATTTCATAACACTGACTACTGAATGTTACTGAAACTCTTTACACAATTTCTGCAATGTTTGAGAATATTTGTCCTCGCTCTACTTCAGAGAAATGATAGAAATTAATTTTTAACTTCCATGGGTTTTGAAGATCCACAAGTTTTGTATCCTAAAATCTCAGGGAATGATAGAAATGAATTTTGAATTACTTGTGATTCATCTCTAACTCCACTTTCACAAGTTTTACGAGTATTTCCCTTCTATCTAGGCCAACGTACTTCACACCGCTTTATTTAAGGGGGAATTTCATTTCAAACTGGACTGAAATTAATTGGAAACTTCAAAAATTCCAAATTGCAGTGGGATCAACTAACATTTGAGCAATTTCTGTTTCCAGAAATGAGAAATCCTTTAGATTGCCTTCATAAATTTTGCAATAAATTTTATAACCAAAACTCCGCTTATAAAAAGAAAAATAATGAGACTCCTTACAAGACTTTAAACCATTTTAGAGTAACATGTCTTTATATTATTTACTGAAACTTCCTTAAATGGGTTTTACAGGTTGTGGAGCAGTTTTCTTCCAAATAGGTTTTTTAGAGAGCGTTACTCCTAAGTAAACTATCATACTTTCCTTAAAATTGTTCATGATAGTTCAGGTAGTACCGTGGTAAAGTAAGTAGTACTTAATTAAAAATAGATTCAGGTACCTTATGGGGAGGGGGTGTCTTATTATACTATATAAATACCCTTCATTAAGAAAATTGTTTCTTATACATTTTATATACAGTTTGTATACACTTTGGTTATAATATGGTATTAGATAAAATTATTTCTTTTCTATTATTTCCACTGCTATTTTATTATTTCATTGATATCCATCACAAGCTTCAACTATCTCGTAAATTAATTATAAATCATCTGTTCACAACCATTTCTTAAGTAATAAACCACCCATCGTCATACCAATATAGTTTAGTAAGGAACAGTTAGCATATTAGGAAGTTTATTTGTCACAGGTGATGTGAATTTAAATTTAAAACAATTATTACCGGTATCCACCGATTAAAACGGTTCCTGAGCCGTTCTTCTAACGTGGACGACAATAAAAGCCAATCCACTCATAGCAGAGAGAATGATAATAAAAAAACAGTTACGTCCCCATAGGAACGGTTATTTTTACAACGCCAGCTTTAATAATTTCATATAACATATTGCCCAGCTTATTTTTGTCAACAGCGAAAGCTGCCCTCAAAGAGATTCCGACCGCGACGATACGACACTTAGGCTTTTATGAAATGTAACGCGGACCTTGATAAAGTCTTTCCTAGAAGACTGCCATCAACTGAAATTCTAAGAGTAAATAATATGTATTACGACACGTAGAAGAGAATCTCTACGTCTACTCAACAATTTCGAAGAAATTACCATAAGTGGGTTAGGGGAAATTCCATCACAACGATGGAAGTTCTCCCGTAGTTTGCAATAAAGCACTGCAACGTTGTTTCCTTCTCCATTCTTTGGAAATTGTTCTTTTAGCGACGGAATGCAATATACTTTAAAGCATTTCAGCCGTTCACTTAAAGGAAAATTGTACAAAAACCAATAAGGAAAAATATGCTCCTTTTTCATTATTTCAGAAGAAAATATAAATTGTAATTTCTTGCTCTTATATTTAATAACATCTAATTATTTTAACATCAATTTAACCATAATGTAATCGAATTAATAACAATCAAGGAAATATACATTCGAATTATTTTGATTAATGATAAGCATTAGATAATTGCGATAACCAACACCAAATTTTAGTAAGTGAAATCTCATTATATCTATCTGTACCAAAATATGAATTTTCGGTACGTTATTTAGTATGATGTTTGAAAAATTTATAAGTATTGTGTATTTAGGAGATAGGAGTACCTAACCTATCTTAATTAAATTACACAAAAATATTTAGAACACAATAACTTGTGAGGAATATTCACGTGTACATTATCCTCATTGTTCTGGTTCAACGTTTATTGAAATGTTTGATGCTAATACAAGTACAAATTCACATTAGATGTTCGTGACTTTGGAACGGTCGTGGAATGGATAATTATCCTGGTAAAAACTAAAGAGAAAAGCATTAGTTATTTAACGAGATCAGTCAATGAATATCCCAAAAAAGACTAGCCCTAAGGGTAAAATATGAGAAATTTGTAATGTGTTTTAAAACGTCCCAAGAACATTATTGTACATAATGACTAAAAGTATTATTTTGGTGCACATTTGCTTAAAAAAATTTTAAAAGAAAGAAATTTCTTTTAAAAAATCTATAAATACTAATAACAATTATTTTCAGTTATGACTGAACTACTACTAAAAGTTGATATGATTATTCAATTACAATTTAAGTAAATTGCCATATGGAAATTAATTTTAGACAATGTAAATGAGTTCTTGAAAAAGGGGTATCGATATTGCGTAATAAAAATAAGAACTAAATTGTAAAAAGAAACCAAAAACCGCAACAGCTAAAACCATATTTTTTATATAAATACCATATTATGTTGTAATTAGGAAGTTTTCCAAAATGTGTGAAATATAATATGCTAAAAAGTTTTTAAATATGGAAATATGATTGCAGCCTCATAACTAGTGACTAAAATTGTTGAGAGATTTTTAAAGCAGGAATATTGAATTTGTCTGAAATGTCATGCTTAATATGAAATATCTACTTGATAATTCTATAAAATAACAAATTACCTATTGTCATATGGCAACTAAAATATGAATAATTTTTGAAACACCGTTTGAAATGTCTGGTTTTTACCATTTGTACTTGAAATTAGAAATTTTGTCATATTTTGCGTTTTACAATTTATCTCATAGTCATTTTAACAATTTTTTGTTGACTGAACTTGTTCCATCCAAATGGACATAGAAATTTAGCCAAATGATGAAATATGTCATATTTCAGTACACTAAAACTATATTGTAGAAATATTTTCGAAATATTTAACAAAGGTACCAACAAAATTTTCCCAAAAAATGTTTAAGTATAACACTCTTTCATCTTCCAACAGCCATGCCAGTTCTTGATCTGTCAAGGTGCCAGCATTTGTACTTGAAAATAGAAATTTTGTAATATTTTGTGTTTCACAGTTTATCTAATGGTCATTTTAACAATTTTCAGCTAACTGAACCTGTTCCATCTAAATGGACATAGAAATTTAGCCAAATGGTGAAATATTTCATATTTCAGTACACTAAAACGATATTGTAGAAATATTTTCGAAATATTTAACAAAAGTACTAAAAAAACTTTCCCAAAAAATGTTTAAGTATGACACTCTTCGATCTTCCAACAGCCATAATAGTTCTTGAAATGTCAGGGTGTCAGCATTTGTACTTGAAAATAGAAATTTTGTAATATTTTGTGTTTCACAATTTATCTCATGGTCATTTCAACAATTTTCAGCTGACTGAACTTGTTCCATCTAAATGGACATAGAAATTTAGCCAAATGATGAAATATTTCATATTTCAGTACACTAAAACTATATTGTAGAAATATTTAACAAAGGTACCAACAAAATTTTCCCAAAAAATGTTTAAGTATGACACTCTTTCATCTCTCAGCATCCGTAAATCATTCTCATCCAACTCAAAACCATTCATTCATCTGTCGCGTTTAAAAGCGCTGCGGCACAAACGCAAGCCGATTCAAATTAGGCACCCTTCACATCACGACTCTTTACAAAGAGGCCGACCTGCGATTTTTGCGCTGCGATTTTACTGCGCCTCTTAAAACAATCTCTCTCTCTTTCGCCGTACAAAAAATATCCCCCTAACCTTGCCCATTATGTCACCTCGTATTTCTAAACCGTCCGGCGTGTTCTCGCGTTACCGGTACTATAAGAGATGGAAAGAAAGGAGAGGACAAAAAGACGTACCGGCCTCTACCTGTGTCATGTATATATGGGAGTCTTGTCGAAGGCCGTAATGGCGAAGAAAGAGACAGCACGTGCTGCGAGCGGTCACGAGGAAGTGGGACCGAGGGGAGAAGGACCGAATGCCGATCACGTTCGGTTCGGAATCTACTACACATGTTCCGAGTTAAAGAGAGAACACCCATGCTGACTTAGTTCCTGGGATTGGAAGTATGCAGATGCAGGTCCCGTAGGTGTTCCCTTTGAAGAAGTTTAGACTAACCAATAGAGCTTAAAAGGGATGCATCTTCGCACCAAAATTTAGGGAGTTCATAGATGAAAACCTACCTGTTTGCCACCAAAATGCACTTTTTCAGTTTTTTGTGAATATCACGAAAAGTAATTAAGGGATCCTTATTCCACCAATAGAACTTTTGTGATGAACTAAAAAACCTATAAAGCGGTTTTTTGTTCAACCCGATAGGATCATTTTTCGCAGAGAAAATCTGCAAAAACCTCCAAAAATTCACCTTTTAAAAAAAATTCATAACATCAACAAATATGAAGCTAGAATAACTATCTTACGGAAAATGATAGACAATAATGTGTAATTTAAGTTTGTGGAAGATGGTTTCTGTCTGATGCGTATTTTCGGCATAATCCCGTTATAAACAATTATCGCACTTTTTTTTGGAAAATGCGCGATATTATGTAAAATAATTTTTTCCCAATTCTGCAAGTGGCATTTTAACGTAGAAATCAAAACCTTTAAAACGTATTTCTTGTATTTTAACGTATAAAGTGGGAAATGTACAAGAAAATGCCCGGAAAATTGCTCCGAACGCGCGATATCGCATACAAGGCTACCTGCTTCCCCCAACACAGCTTTTCGAGACAGCCTTACAATAATACACGATGAAAAACAGTGTTAGAGATATATAATGTTCATAAACCAAAGATGAACACGATTTGTCTTAAATAAAAAATAAATATAATTGCAAACTGACTGTTGGGTTTAAGGTTTAAGTGATGATTTTAATAAATAATATTTATTACATTGGATGAACGTTTGTCGTAAAATTGATTATCAGTCTAAATTATCTCGTAATATTATTAGATCCAGTTAAAGAAAATAAGTTAAATTATTTACACCGCCCGTTATTTATCATTAATTCTATAAATCTTCCTCGAATACGCCAATATTTCCAGAAAAAGAAATTCCCATTAAATAAGATGCAGGTGGATTGAACGAGCGTAAATTTCCTGGGATTTTACGTTTACGATTTGTTATTATTGCTTTTTGAAAGATTAGAGTTCCAAGAAGGATCTACTTAGCGCTGGTATTTCACTGCATTTTTTGAAGATTAGTTCCGTTTCCATTCCAGGAAATTAGGCATCCCGGCATTCCACTCAGGACCTTCTAGGAAACTGGTGGAATATTCCACTAAGTGTTAGATTTAGTGGAATTCATCTAGTTTTAAGACGAATAGATGTTTTTAAAATTTTACTGATTTAAAGCGAGATATCAAGATTCTATTGCATTGATTGCAATGATTGCATTATCTATGCATTCTAATGATATCTATATCATTATTCTCTCTCTCATATATCTCATATATCTATACATTATCAGTATTAATTTTTAGTAATTTTTGTACGGGAGTAAAATATGAAAATATTCCACGCTCAAAATAGAAGATTTCAAAATATTCAAAATTTAAAAGTAATTCAGGCAGATTTCGAGAAAATTTCGAAAAACAAAAAAACCGACAATAGTAAAGTGTCCTGCAGAGACGATTCAGCCAAAAATGTAATAAAACTACAACACACATTCAATTGTGGAATAAATGTACAGAGGTTAGAAAAAAACTATTGGTCAATTTTGAGAAAATTTCAAAAAAAAAGACAGAAAAAAGACAAAAGATAAAATAAAATGGCCTTTAGAGGAAATATATTATTGAAGACATGGAAGACATAATGAAAGATCAGAATGGCCTGTATTTTTTGACGACAGAGGCTCTTGGAAACATTTTAAGGAGAAAGAAATTATGAGGTTTTCATGCCCAAATTGAAGGGTAATGAGGTATAAGAACAAATGTGCTGTTCTCATGTGGTAGCACAAGTTTTTACTGGTCTCAAGAACGGTAGCAATCTAGAATTCTATAGTATTCTAGAAATTTAGAAGTTGCCCAAGAAATTCAACCACATATTTCAAAAATGGAAAAATTTCGCCAGTTTCCCCAGAAAATAGCGATTAATACGAATATTCAAATGAATTCAATATTTTGAAGATGTCATTTATATAAGCTGTACATATGAAGAATACTTTCATTATCAACTCAGTAATTTGAGGCTTCAAAATGATATTTGTCTACTTATGTTTTCAGGTTTTTTCTGTTTCAAATGATCCTATTATAGTTATATATGGCGAGTCAAAAAAAGTCGAAAAATACATTATGTCGACATGATCGATATAACACGCTTCCATATGATAACATAAGTAAGAAAAATGGACGCCAAAAATAACATCTCTCACAACTCACCTCTGATAAAATTTTGAGCTAAAATTAGAATTGTGTGTAAGTGAAATATCCAATTTAGTTTCATGTTACATTTTCCTTACCCTTATTTCTTAACCTTAAAGCAACGACCAAAGAGAGATTCCATTAGAAGTGCACAACATTACTGGTCAAATGCGAGAAAAATCGTGTGGCGAGATTTCCAAACTTGTACATAAAATTCACGCAACAGTACAAACTTACCAAAAATTGGTTCAATTGAACCAAGTTAAAAGGCGGAGATCTGGACGTCCAAATATAGTGACTGTTAAAATGAGTGCCGAAGAAAATAAAGACCATATCCACGTTGGAAATAAAGTTTGGAAAAATAGCTGAAAACACTTCCAGTCTAACTACTACGTATAATTTATGTCTTTTTGCGAAAGTCCCAAAATTATGGGTTCATGTACGACATGTTCATTGTATGACAACTTCATAGCATGACACTTCATAGTTTATAAATAAAGTAGGTATGTACAGTTGTAAATTTAACAGACCGTTTACTTGGCTGGTTGCGAAGCCCGTTTTAAATTTTGTATGTGTTTGTAATATCCGCGTAATGAGGGTGAAATTACACACTTACCGCCACACGACTCTTACCCATCTTCATGCGTCCATGTGTCCACATGGAAATTACATAATGAAATCAGTTTATGGGTAATGAGTACTTGTCAGGATTTTAAACAGTTCGTTCTTGTTACTTACACGTAATAACACTAATTATAAGTAGGAATTTGCAGTAATATAGTCTAATTACTAGGTAAAAAGTAACAAAATCGTTGGTGTTTACAACTAAATGAGACTCTGAGACGTGGAGAAAATTTATGTCTTTGCAAAATGTACGAGTACTTCACTCGAACTGGAAACTGAATTTTCTACATACTCAGTTAATACATTCTGACACAATTTCGATCCCGATCAGCACCATCCGAATCACGCCTGTCCGTCGATAAAGTTGACATTTTATAACCGTTTTATCACATCGACGCCATCGTATTTATGATGTTACATATATAGGGCCCTAATTTGCTCGACCCTCATTTCGTGGAGTGGTTTCCAACCCATATTTCGTTAACTGACCCACATTACTATATAAAGTGGATAGGTGCGGTCGCCTCATACGTGAACCTCAAGACGGAAATAGTTTGTAAATGGAAAATGCTATGAAGAATCTTTGTTTGCATATTCTGTGGCGAAATGTTGATTTTAGTAAAAGTGAGGATATTACCGATTAGAGGGTGGCGCTAAATGGGACATGTCGCTGTAATGAAATTCGACGTTGAATCCTCATTATAGGCTTAATGGAAATAATTGCTACTTATTATTAAGTTGTGGTATTTCAGTAACTATATTTCAGAATGTCGAATTTGAGGGGCATCAAAATAATCTGAAAATTTTAAAGAAATTTTTGGCAACAATAAATTTGTTACTATTGTGTATTGTACAGGGTATAAGACAAAATCATGTGTGTGTATTTTATAATACATATAATAAACACATCTGTTATAATAGGCCTCCATAGTATTCCTTTCAATAGTATACAGGATGTTTCATTATTATACCGATTTACTGATTATACTGACATCCTTAACACATCTCCGTTTTTATGTAGATATTTAACATGAGAAGAAGAAAAGAAAACTGATTAGTGGCAATACCTACGTTTCAAACATCGAATACCTGGACGGTACTCACTTAGTACCTACCCGAATACACATAAAATCGTCTACGATCCCATCTCCTTTACCATACGAAGTGGAACTATTTATTTAACTGTTACAAATGTAAATTGCCCCAGTCACATTTATTTTATTCGTAAGGAATTAATATCGTTTCGTTCCCAGGCCGTTACCCGTCGCATTTTACGACAGCTAAAAAAATACGACACCAGACCTTCTCGATTCAGGCGAGAAGCATCCAATCTAAACACGTCTCACTTGAAAATACATAATATATTGATAACTGGAACATCTGGTGGATGGTATGTCGGATATAATACTTCAAACTTCCTTCCTGTCTCTTTATGTTCTTAGAATATCCTTAGAATTTTTGAACACCGTAATAATATGGTGGTTAATACTTTTTATCTGGTGTAAGTAATGTACCGAAAAGGTGGTATAACATTAAAGTGACAAAACTGTTTTCATAATGAGTAATACTATAGGTAGTTGTTAAGTAGAAGCTATCCTACAAGAAAAATTGTATTATGTACTATTTTCTGGATTTGGTACTTCTACAGACTTCTACTACCATTACAAAATTACCAGAATTGTAAATACTTCAATCTATAATTAATTGTATCTTAAATGAAAATTGATTTTATAACCTAATAACGACAATTAATGGCAATAATATTATTTAATGGTGTTTTGATGTATCATTAATTCTAAAAAAAGTGGTTGAATCAATTGGTGCCCAAATAACGAAAAAGAGAAAATGCCACTTAAAGCGCAAAGTATGAGAAACAAAATAAAATACTATGGATCTATATCAACGTCTTTAATTGATTCGCTATATATAACAAAACGAAGGGAATGGTAATAATAATGAAACACTACAAATTAAAAGCGTTTCCTAAGGAAGTGTTCTGGGGCCCTTAATTGTACCTTCATTTAAAAGAGCGCTTGATTGTTTCGATTTTTAAATGGTGCAGGTATCAGGTAACCATGAGACTGTATGATCATGAATAGCAAATTTAGTTAACAGACCAAAGAACTTGGTAAAACAAATACCCATTTCGGGACAGTCTTTGCGACCAATGTCGTTAAAATAAATGAATATTAATAAAGTGGATATAAATTATATGTGATATTAGTGATCGACTTTAATTTACAAATAAATATAGCTGAAAGTTCTTATTATTTAGGTTTTTTCACATATAAATTAAAAACAGTTAATCTAATTAAATATTCACACAAATTGTGTAGTTCAGAAAAACATAAAAAACGCTTCAAAATAGGATTTGCTTAAATTGTTAATAATTTCAAAAATAATCGATAAAAAACTCTTTTTCTACTTATAAAGGGGGTACGTATAAGATACGTATAAAGAACTCAATAGGTGATACAGCTTCCAAAGGGATTAATTTAATATACTCTTGCAAAATTTAAATTGTTTATGCTAAAACCTTTCTTGCAATGTTGTTATAATTAAACAATTGGCTCTAAATGAGTTCTGAAGGCACCAAATTGGAGGAAAAGTTATATTACTGAGAACAATTGTTTGATTAACAAAAAAATTATTTAAAATATCGTTAAAAAGGTTTAAACAACATATTTAGTGCCTTAGAGCTTATAAACAACTAAAATAACTTCTTAGTATCAAATTTATAGGTAAACTTGTGAAAATGATATTGACGACAATTTACAAATGGATAATTCTACCTTTGACGTATGATGAAACTGCTGAAATTGAAGATAATAATGAAGAACTCGTAATGGCAAAAAAATCATTTTTTTTTCAATTATTTTATAAAAAAACTAGTATGTTTTCTCTTATAATTTTATAGTACTATTTATATATTTATATTATAATATTGCAACGTTGTTATAAGCAAACAATTGGCTCTAAATGAGTTCTGAAAGCACAAAATTGAAGAAAAAATTATATTACCGAGAACAATTGTTTTATTAACAACAAAAAGTATTTCAAATATTGTTAAAAAGCTTTAAACAATATATTTAGTGCCTTAGAGCTTATCAACAACTAAAATAACTTCTTAGTATTAAATTTATAGGCGAACTTGCGAAAATTATATTGAGGACAATTTACAAATGAATAATTCTACGTTTGACAATTATGATGAAACTCCTGAAATTGAAGATAATAACGAAGAACTAGTAATGGCAAAAATATCACAATTTCTTCAATTATATTATAAAAAACTACTGTTTTGTCTTATAATTGTATCGTACTATTTATACACTTATATTATAATACGTCGACCTTATTTTTTATGCATATTTATTGTAAAAAAAAGTTAATTTTTTAACAAGTAAGTAATTACTAAGTAATTAATATTTACTTATATTATAATACGTCGACCTTATTTTTTATGCATATTTATTGTAAAAAAGTTAATTTTTTAACAAGTAAGTAATGTTTAATAGTTAACGCAATAACTATATGAATAACACATTTTGCAAGAAGAAGACAAAAATTGCATTGTATAAAATTAAATTTTGGAAAAAAGGCAAAATAATTATTTATGTTGAAGTGTTCAAATAAATTACGTACTCTATTTAAAAATTTGAAAAAAAAAATTGCATATTCTTAATCTACCCGAGAAGAAAATCATGTTTTCCATAAATATTTTATAAAAAAAGTACTAGGTTTTCTATTATAATTTTATCGTACTGTTTATACATTTATATTACAATACGTCGATCTTAGTATTTTTTATACATATTTACTGTAAACAAAAACAGATACTTTGTTAACAAGTAAGTAATGTTTAATAGTTACTACAATAATTTTATGACTAATACATTTTGCAATGAGAATACAAAAATTGCATTGAATAAGATTAATTTTTGGAAAAAAGACTAAATAATTATTTATGTTGAAGTGTTCAAACAAATTACTTACTCTATTTAAAAACTTGAGAAAAAAAAAACTAATCGCATATTCTTAAATTACGCGAAAAGAAAATAACGTTTTCTTCAAATATTTTGTAAAAAACGATTACGTTTTCCATTATAATTTTATCGTACTATTCATACATTTATAATATATATCGGGTGTTTTTTTTAAATTTCACCTCATAGTAGGCTGTGGATAGTGTTTGTGAATGCGCCTTACTAAAAAATGTCAAAATTAACATAACCTCACTTTTTTAATAAAAATTTAATCGGCTCCAATCAGTTACTAGTGTCTTGAAAAAGGCAGCTTGGCTCTATTAATTAGGCGTAAATGAGTGAGCTGTCTTTTTCAAGACACTATTAACCGATTGGAGCAGTTTCAATTTTTATTAAAAAAGTAAGGTTATGTTAATTTTGACATTTTTTAGTAAGGCGCATTCACAAATACTATCCACAGCCTACTATGAGGTGAAATTTAAAAAAACACCCGATATAATACGTCGATCTTAGTATTTTCTATATACATTTATTGTAACAAAAAAAAAAAACAGTTATTTTGTTACCAAGTAAGTAATGTTTAATACTTACCAGAATCATTTTATGAATAACACTTTTTGCAAGAAGAATACAAAAATTTCATTGTATAAAATTAACTTTTGGAAAAAAGTCTAAAAAAATTACTTACTCTATTTAAAAATTTGAAAAAAAATATAATTGTATATTCTTAATCTACGCGAAAGGTTAGTGCAAGCTGAATATAATTTTCATTAATGAGCTCCGGATATATAGAAACTAGTGTGACTTTGAAGTTACATGTTCAATTTTTAGAAAAATGAAAGGTGGAGGCTCCTCTTCCGCCCATTGGCTCGCTCATAAACTATCCACATTTAACGCTAATAATCAGTATGCGTGCGAAATCGCAACTTTTAACCATAAGAAAAGTTAAAACGATTCACCAACAGATATATATCTAATTTGGAGTAATGTTTAGTTAAATAGTACGAATGTTGTACGTCCACCGCAAAAATAGTCACCGTCGACAACTCCACTTTCCTCTTTGCTAAATTAGCAAATCGTCCATTTCGGACGAAACCTCCGTTTCCTGTGCACCGGTAGCATTTGCGGAATTTTATCGGCCGCAGTTAATTCCATTGACAGCTTAGTTTGCGTCTTCTCCGCACAATTATCGTCCTATCTAAGTTATGAGCGAACATAAACGCACCCGTCCGCGATCGAGGACGTCCCAACGTTAACGTCGGGAGTCGGGAGAGATAAAACACGCCGTTAATCTCGGAGTTCTCATCGTAAATTCCCTGATATAATGTAGGTAGGTATATAGATAGGTATGCTTTCGGTGTTTCCGTCCGACGACTAAAATGCAGGCGTCATCACGTCGACGCTATCGCGGGTATACGTTGAAAGCGATGCCGTACGCGAATTTTACGAAGTCGTTTCCAGGTGTTCTCACGGGAGTTTATTTGGGGTTTCGAGCGACTCGGAAAAACTTCAGGAAAGTAACGAAGGCTTCAGGGAATATCCCACATACAACTTTGAATGAGTTTCCTGACGTGTGACGGAAATTTCTAGACAGATCCATAGGTAGAGCAACGATGGGTAATATGGAATACTCTTGGTAAAATAGAATAGGGAACTAATTGGGCTTTCCATGCACAAACAATAGCATTCCCATAAAGCCCAAATTCATCCACATAGTCTATCTAACCGCGACAACTCTATAATTATCAATGTTTAACGAAACTAGAGCAAAAATCCATTCTGCTGGATTATCTTGAGAATGAGCTAATACAGCTAATTGCTTGGAAATGGAAAAGACATTTTAAGGAATAACTAGATGAAATGTAATCTTGCGTTATGAGAAAATTCACACATTCATCCACACTGTTAGAAGACTTGCCGGGTCCTTTTAGAACTGGGCATACAGATGTATTGAACCTCAGAAACCCAACAGGAACGTAGATCGTTGCGCTAAGAAAAACAAAAATATGAAGAATTTTTCGAACCCTTAGAAAAAGAAATGCCACAGAACTACTCAGCTAATCAGATATTCAACATAGATAAAAATGGTTTAAAATCGTAGAAAACCTTAAAGTCTCTCCTGCCAAAGGAAATGAAAGCCTCAAAAGATGGTTGATGCTTTTTAACCAGAGCTAGACATGTTTCGCCTTGCTAACAAGGCATCATCAGTAGCATTACAATTCTGAGATGATATAAACGGAAACAATGACAGCAAAGCAAATTTTAAACAAGATTAGAAAAATAGCTTAACTTTTTTAATTTTTTTTATTTTTTAATTTTTAACTATTTTTCTAATCTTATTTAAAATATGCCTTGCAGAATGACTGTCATTGCTTCCGTTTATATCATTTCAGAATTGTAATCCTACTGATAATGCCTTGTTAGCAAGGCGAAACATGTCTAGCTCTGATTAAAAAGCATCAACCATCTTTTGAGGCTTTCAGTTCCTTCGACTCGACAGGAAAGACTTTAGGGTTTTCTACGATTGTCGCCACTCTGCCTTTAAGCACCATGGACTTCTTCTTTTCTTTAAAAATGGTTTAAGTATGGTGCGACCAGAAGCAATTCCTCAAAGAGAAAAATGATACATTTGAGCACTGACATGCAGACGAGGCCCTTTTCTTAAGCTTGCGTTTATATGTCAGTGATATTGGAAGCTAGGCTCCCTGCTGATGTAATGCTACTGCTGCTGTAATGCTACTGATGATGCCTTGTTAGCAAGGCGAAACATGTCTAGCTCTGATTAAAAAGTATCAACCATCTTTTGAGGCTTTCATTTCCTTTGGCAGGAGAGACTTTAAGGTTTTCTACGATTGTCGCCACTCTGCCTTTAAGCACCATGGACTTCTTCTTTTCTTTAAAAATGGTTTAAGTATGGTGCGACCAGAAGCAATTCCTCAAAGAGAAAAATGATACATTTGAGCACTGACATGCAGACGAGGCCCTTTTCTTAAACTTGCGTTTATATGTCAGTGATATTGGAAGCTAGGCTCCCTGCTGATGTAATGCTACTGCTGCTGTAATGCTACTGATGATGCCTTGTTAGCAAGGCGAAACATGTCTAGCTCTGATTAAAAAGTATCAACCATCTTTTGAGGCTTTCATTTCCTTTGGCAGGAGAGACTTTAAGGTTTTCTACGATTGTCGCCACTCTGCCTTTAAGCACCATGGACTTCTTCTTTTCTTTAAAAATGGTTTAAGTATGGTGCGACCAGAAGCAATTCCTCAAAGAGAAAAATGATACATTTGAGCACTGACATGCAGACGAGGCCCTTTTCTTAAACTTGCGTTTTATTTGTCAGTGATATTGGAAGCTATGCTCCCCCTCTTAAAATCCCCTTAAAAGTATGATTTGATAAAAATAGGAAGAATTTTCGCATTTCATCCATCTGAGTGGATACATAGCGATAGTTCAGCTAAACCCTTTACAATGAGCTTTGGAACAAGTTACTCCGTTTATTTGGTGCTTAGAAAAACAGGAAAAAGCTTCAAAATTGTATTGGTTTCAAGTGTGAATACCTAAACAATAATCTTATGGTGCTTAATAACTGACAACAATTTTCAAGAGATTCATTTAATACCTTCTTGTAAAATTAAAATTATTTATCCCAGGACTTTTGTTGTAATATTATATGCGTAAATAATTGGGTTTTGTAGAATTTTAAAGGCACCAAATTGAAGGAGAAGATTTGTATTAATAACAACACATGTTTGACAAATAAAAAGTGTATGCAAAATTTCGTTAAAAAGTATTGGAAAAGTATGTTGTTTTAGAGCTTATAAACAATTAAAATAAGTTGACCTCTTTAAATTATAGATAAATTGTTTTCATTCATTTGAATGGGGGGTATTTTACACAACTTTAAAAAAATTGTCCTACATCCCTTTGGAGCAAGTTTGCCCTTTTTCCAAAATTCACTGAAATTTTGTTTATAAATATTAAAAAACAAAAATGTACCATCTTGAAGACAAAGAGTTGAAGTTGTACTGTACAAAATTTACAAGAGATACTTTTAAAAATGAGCCCTTAAACGTCAAACGTGAATGGATTATACGTGAACAAGTGGGTGCAGGAAGGGGAGCCATCAAGTGTAGATCATCAGATGTCAGATCAGAAATATGCAATTAGTTTTTCTTCAAATTGTTAAATAAAGTAAGTGATTTGTTTAAACTGTTTATCATAAATAATTATTTTGCAAAATATTCTTTTACTGTTATGGATGACAAACGTTGTTGGTACGTGATATACTAATTAATAAACATTTATCATATAAACAAATTATTTTTATTTTATATAAAACAATTTTTTTAAAGATTAGTTTTATACGATGCAATTTCGTTTTCTTCTTACAAAAACTATTTATTTATAAAATTATCTTGTTAAATATTATTCGTTAATTGCATATTTGTTAAGAAATGAATTGTTTCTTACAATAAATAATTAGGAATAAAAATAGTAAGACCTATTACAATATAAATGTATAAATCGTACGATAAAATTATAATAGAAAACATACCAGTTTTGAATGAAATATTTGTACAGAGCCTAATTTTTTGCCAATACAAATTTATTCATTTTGTTCAAGTTCAGCAGTTTCAACGTGATTCTCAAAAGTAGCATTACCAAATAGTAAATTGTCGTCAAAACAATATTTCCATGAATTTATCTATAATTCAATGCAGAAAAGTTATTCTAATTGTTCATACGCTGTAAAACAATACACTTTTCCAAAGTTTCTTAAAAAACAAATTACATAAATTTTGTTGTCAAACAATTTGTTTTTAGTAATACAACTCTTCTCCTTCAATTTGGTGCTTCCAGATTTGGATTTTATTTCGACTTAAGACAATTTAAAAGAAATTGCATAACGAAAATCTTGCACTATTTCACAAGTTCAATACACCCTGTTTTTTAATTCATTTCGGTTAAAAAATAAGACTATCAAACTAACTTTATATAACCTGTTCTGCCACAGCAATCAAACATATGTTACGCTCTCGAAGGGATTTAAGTAATTTAAATGCATGTTCTTACTGCGAATAAGAGGGGCACTTTAATACAACTCCTCTTAACAAACCTCTATTACCTTGTTTCACCTGAGGTGACAAGGCACTCCTCTGTGAAATTTAAATGGGTTGTTTTCGGAACCGATGATCATGTATTTAAATTAAATTATGGTTTGCACTTAAGAGATTTTACTCCTTCGTTTAAGGATAGGACGATACCACTTAGAGCATACAAACCACAAAATTAATTAACCCAAGAAAATGGCAAGATTTACATTCGTGTGTCTTTCTTAAGTTAGACATATACAATGTTCAGTTTAATAATAATGTGATTTTTGTATAAAGAGGAAGGTTAATAGATATTGCATTACAATTCCTTGAGGAAAAATACTAACAGAAGTTTCTATGAGCACTCAGTAGATTTTTTTACAATTTCTATACCTTTTAAGAGAGAAATCACAATAATACACCGTTGTAAAAAAAATTTCAAAATGTTCTTAGGTTAAGTTGTTCATTACAAAAATATGTCAAAGCTCTCAGTTTTGGCAAGAATATTTTACTTGGAAGAACCGAATATTTTGAGGAACACCGTAACGTACTTTCATAAAAATCACATATAAACAAATTAGCGTCCACACTTTACAAAAGAGAGTATTGAATTTTTTAGTTATGTGTAACTTACTATAAAGAAAATTTTGTAAATTTTTGGAACGTTGATAGCATTCTAAGTTTTCTCTCAAAATATGCGGAAACGAGTGAATGTTTGCTTTAAAAAAATGTTGCTTTATTTAAAATAGTACCAAAAATCTACTGTGTGTTATGTTCTGTGCAAAACAGTACCTGACTCGCCCAATGGGATGTCCATGGAATTCTTGAATCAACAGAACTGATTGGCTCGCAGCTGTGACTAAGCTAAACAACGGAGTAAGTGAAGGTGGCTTTAGACGGAATTATGTGAGGTTATGTTCGATGAAGCCATTGCGGTTTTGTAACTTTTCTGTGATTTGGAAGAAATTTCTAGTACTTTCGGCTGTACTTTACACACTTCACGCTTTATTACGATCCTACGTGCACCATGTATTTTTTCTAATATACAGTGTGTTAAAACAACCTTGTAGATGGTGCCAATTATCACACATCCAATTTGAAATTAAAACCAAATTCTAACCCTTCCCCTAAAAACTTTTCAATAATTCAGATCATGTCACGTAAGCTCCCAACTACCCCATGATTGAAATATTGATACCCTGCTCGAAGTCCCAATGACAACGAAAACAAATTACCAGCTCGTCTCAATAAAATCCGGGAAAGACGTAAAATCGAAGGCGTTTTATCCATCCGTGCCCGTCTTAATAAAACCACGGAAGAGGAAATGGGAGTTTTCGGTAGGAAATTAGGAAAAAATATATATATAAAAAGTAACTCACTCTTAAGGAGTCGTTAAGGAAGGGTTGATCCTTTAGAGGACCGTAAACGACGTTATTGTGTGATCGACGGAGGGAAAAAATTCCGTGTGGCCGAAGCGGAAATGTAAAAGGTTTTCCTAAAGTGAAAGTCACGGAGGAGATTACAGGGTGATATTTACAAGGGTGATCTGTGAGGATAATAAAAATTGATGCGGATATTCCAAAAACGTTGTGGAACATGTCACTTATGAAACCGTTGAATGTGTTAAATAACTAACAATTTGAATGATTTAACATTGAATCCTGAAAAATATTTTTCAATAACAATTTAGCTGAAATAAGTAAGTATTAAAATAGAAAATGGGATCAAAATTTTATCAAAAGATCAAGAAATCACTTGAATTATAAAGGAAAATGCCGACGTACCGGGCGCGTTCAAAAGTGCCTTTCGCCATATACTAAAGCACAGTAATGAAGTACCATACTTCGTATGACCAACCCTCGTATAATTTGGTGATAAACCACCATAGTCTCCCACACATACGTAAGCAATAAGACTGGTACATTTGTGTCAAATATTAAGACTGGGGCGACTACAGTCGTGAAAAGATAAAGAAGGTAAATGATGCAGGCCTCATTTTTGGCCATCCAACTGAGTTTGGAGGAACTTACATTACAGTTGTATCAACTGCAAAAATGAAATATTCAAAAATAACGATTACAATATATCATAGGAAATACGCAGACGGTTCATCCTATAGAAGAACGTGTTTTATGGATGATAAATGTCGACGCTTTGTAAAGAGAGATTTTCTCGAAGAAGGACCTATCTATCTTAGCTACCAGATAGGTAAGAAATATTATAGTCATTTTAAAGGAATGACCCTAGTAAAACCCTATTGGTCTTTGACACGGAGGGGTAAACTATTACTGCTAGTATTAAAGTACAGGGTGATTCTGAATTAGTATTACAAACTTAACGGGATAATTTTCCATATCAGTTTGCGTCCTAAGAAAGGTATGGTTTTCGAGATACAGGGTGTTAAATTTTGTAAAAATTGGTAATTATCTAAAGGTATTTACAAGGACAACTAGGTAAAGGTGTTTACGTTTAGTTAAGCGTGTTTTGTTGCCCTCGTAGTATATATACGAAACATAACAAAATCAATGATGGAGTTATGGGGGTAGATGTAATTTTTTTAATATATTTTTAACAAGTTCAATTTTAAATATCATCCTTTCCTGTAATCGGAAACATATTGTTTTAGTTCAGTTTGTACAGTTATTTATCATTTACAAAATTTTTGGAGGGAAGGTCGATTTTTTAAATGTCGTAAATACATATTTAAATTTTGATATTTTGAAAAATAGTATGAAATTGTGGTTCAAAAAATTGTCCTGTATTCTTACAATATTAAATTATCACCTCGACTTTTCTTAAGACTTTTGTACCTGGTGAAACGGTGTCAAAAAATAAAAGTCTTATTTTGTAGACGTCTTAACTAGTTTCTTACCTGTTTGGTCAATCAACAAAGAAAAATATTATTGGCACATTTGAAAACTTCAATTAGCCGCAACTATATGCAGAATAGAATGCTATACAATTTTTATAGGTAAACGATTCACACTTTATTTTTTCGAATTTTGTAAAAATAACCTTTAAAAATAACAATTTTCAAAATTAGAGATATGGTCGGCAGAAATTAATGGCAAATAAAGAAAAGAAACACAATAGAAGCTCTTTATGCAACTAAAAAAATAAAATATGTATATTAATACTTAGAGATATAAATATAACTCTGAAACTGAAAATGTTGCTACAGAAAATGATTACTATAAAGTTTTTAATCTGAACTGGTAGTTTAGAAGTTCTATTTAAAAAAGAAGATGTAACATTAAATCTAGACTATGTTAATTATTGTTTGGTTTATCAATATGAACCATAAGATTATGGAATAGGTATAATTAAAGTTGTGTTCCAAAGCTTAAATAATTTCAAATTAATTTCTTCAGTTTGGTTACTTACCGTTATCTGAGACCTCAACAGCCACCAAGTTTGTAACATGAATCTTTAATCACGCCCTATAACTCAATTTGTAAAGTAAATATCTATTTTTGGCAATCCAGCTGATCCAAATGATCTCTACAAACGAATTTACACTAAACCTAAATCTAAAGTCACCAACGAGCAAGATTTTAGTCTTACTGAAGATTTCTGATGGTAAAATGGGATGAAACCAATTATTCGTTTAATAGACTTGCAGTTGATTGGGTAGTTGTTACCAATTATGGACCATTACTTTTATACTTATATACGACAGCACGGGGTTAATGGTCATCATTTTGTAACTGACCATTTCGTGGTGCCTCTTAAAAGTCGTCACTTGGAGCTGAGGCGCAATACCAGTAGGGTCAAATTTCATTAAAATGGGTTATGGTGCTAGTGGTTATTATACCCATACTTCTATACGACAGCATGTGGTCCATGGTCATCATTTTGTAACTGACCATTATGTGGTGCCTCTTAAAAATGGTCACTTGGAGCTGTGACGCAATACCAGTAGTATCCAATTTCATTAAAATGGGTTATGGTGCTAGTGGTTATTATACTTATACTTCTGTACGACAGCATGGGGTTCATGGTCATCATTTTGTGACTGACCATTACGTGGTGCCTCTTAAAAATGGTCACTTGGAGCTGCGGCGCAATACCAGTAGTATCAAATTTCATTAAAATGGGTTATGGTGCTAGCGGTTACTATACTTATAGTACTTCTATATAACAGCATGTGGTCCATGGTCATCATGTTGCAACTGACCATTACGTGGTGTCACTTGGAGCTGCGGCGCAATACCAGTAGTATCAAATTTCATTAAAATGGGTTAAGGTGCTAGTGGTTATTATACTTATACTTCTATACGACAGAATGGGGTTCATGGTCATCATTTTGTTACTGACCATTACGTGGTGCCTCTTAAAAATCGTCACTTGGAGCTGCGGCGCAATACCAGTAGTATCAAATTCCATTGAAATGGGTTATTGTGTTAGTGGTTATTACTCTACAATGCTTACACATTATCGTTATATTCTATGTTAGTTGTGCTTCATGGTTAGTCGAAATATCTACTCTATGGTGTTAGTAACTGGATTCGAAAGCACATTCTCCTTACCAGGACGACTTCCGTGGTGTTCTTGAACGGTTCGTAAGTGACCTGGACGGTTTCGATTCTGACCGTCTGTTTCTGTTCGGGTTTTTTCTCGATTTTCTCGTATATCGTGCTCGACGAGGTCTCCGTTCTGAGCGTGTCGACCTGATCGCAATTCGACACGGCGGCGCCGCCCGCGGCGGACGATGGTACGTTCCGCTCGACGCCATTTTGGGGCGGATCGTCTGCGTTCGGATTCGGAAGGAGGGCTGTGGTTTCGTCGGGGTTTTCTAATTTTTGGTAGGTGTTGCTTTTGGGGTGTTTCTTAGAGAGTGCGGGTTTTTTCCGGTTTTGATTGAAAATGTACCAGCTGGTGTCGGTGTACCTTCGAGCGGCCTCCTGAAACATTGTAAAATTGAATTGGGGAGGTTTCGAAGTGGAAACTTTTTAGGTGCGCTTGAGAAAAATAAACGTTCTTAGATGAGGTAAAAATATTCAGCTTGCGGTCAGCATGAAACCTGTTACGCTGTGAGTCATCCAAGGTCGCAACGCGTGTTGCAAGTTGCGGGCCCGTAGGGGCATACATTTTGCGGCGTTCGCATCGGAAAAAATAAGACTGCCTACTGAAGACAGAACCGAGAAACGAGAAACGTAATTCAATAATTCGATAAAATAATTCAATAATTTCTTGACCTGAATGACATCGTTAAAAAGTTATATTAATTTTAACAGAAACACATATCGCGGATGATCAGCTATAAAAGACCACAAGTTTCAGCAGCAGGTGTAGCCATTTATCATAACGCACAAGATGAAACTGATATTGCCAGTTCTTATATGGAAATACACGTAAGAAATTCTCAATCTTTTGGATCAAATTTGTTTGAAATCGGAGAAACATGCATTGCCCATTGCAGTTCGGAACATGGACCAACTGTACTGATGATGGTTCTTTATATTTCTCCAAGAAACTCGATCTATAATATTATAAACTTACTACGACAAAATTTACCGATTTATACTGAAGTTGGTTTCCCAATACATAGAGATAAATCAAACAAATCTACAGAAACGCCAATGATTCTGAGCGGAGATGTTAATGACAATTTTGCAGAAAAATCATCATCTATACCTTAAATTAAATTCCTTAAAAAACACTCAAATTTAAATATGTTTAATGATAAAAATGTCGGTACAACAAGATATGGGACAACAATAGATACCGTATTTACAAGATACTTGTTGTTGTATTTGTTATATTTGAATATAAGGGCAAGGGCAATAACCGAAGGTCTTAAAATTTACTCCATCACTAGTCCTTTTTGAAAATAAAAACAAAAAATTTGTTGCATTTTTAAATTCTGAGCTACTTAGAAGGTCATTTTCTCAATTCTCAATAACTTTCCTAAATGTGCATTCGTCTTCCTCTTCCAGTAATCCATTTTTGAATGTGAAACCAATTTTTGTATCTTGTATCTAATGTGGACAATTAGAGATTGTCCCATAATCCTGTATAAACCAGAATAGGCACTGCTAAGGTAAGGTAACTATAAAGGAGTAAGTTCAAAATTACATTTCATTCGCTCTTGCCTTTTAGGTATATACACTATACCGATACTATTTTATATTTATAATATGTAAGTAATAATATTATTATAACATAACTGATACTATACAATTCATATCTTTTTGAATTTGTTTTCTTGTTCTACCTGAAAACGTAACCTTTATTTAGTAAGAAATCAACTGTATTATTATGAACTTATTCAATTTGGAGAAACGAAACCATTTTCCTTTCATTATAGCCATTTACAAACGTTGATAACCCAATTTCCCTTAAAAATTGCCACGACTCTCACAATAAATTCTGGTCTCGCTACCTAAATAGTAATTGTGACTACGTACCACTGACACAAGATATATTACAGGCTTATTGTGCGAAATATTTATTATGTTGTCAAAGAGATAAGCTCACCAAAAGAGACATAAATGGACACAATTAGCTAAAATTATATGCATAATAAACTTTCTACCTACAGAGTTGTAAATTACTGGAGATATTGAAATATTTTATAAATGCGTAAACGTCAATTGGCGTCTCCATTGAATTTCACATATCGTATGTGAGAGCGAGTAATAAATACTAATTCACTCTCACGCTCTCTTCCTCCTTACTCTCAAGTAATTTATAAAAACTTTGCGAGATTAGATTTCCCTTTTTCATTACACTTTAACTAGCAGATCCAGCCCCTCGTACGAGATTTAATATGAGCGGACCCTTGACCTCATTCGATCCGTTTAGGATGGAACTTTTCTGCGGAAAATCCCATGGGCGATTCCGAGCTTCATACGTTTCAATTCTCTCCTAAGGAGAACACCTCTACCCCCGCAGTAACGCGTTAATAAAGCCGGTGGGGTTGAAATATTCATAGGTAGGGGCTGGAAACAGTAGCATTACACTGGAAGGCTTCGGGAAAATATCGAAAATAAAACCGGCAGTGATGGTGCCTAAAATGGAGGTGGATCGAGATTAAGCTGATATTAAGTGTTCGCAATTACAGGTTATTATTATACAGGGCGTTAGGGGTTTGACTGCCTTTATTTTAACAGGCGATAGTATTCACCAAAATAAACAAAAAAACCTTATATAACAGGGGTCCTAAAACAAACAGTTTTCGAGAAAAAAATTAACAAACTTATAATTTTAAGGTGTAAAAATTCAGTTTCATTAAAGAATCCCACATAATTTTGTACATGAAATGACCATAAGATGTATTCTTTCAATGTATTTACGTGTAATTTTAACAAAACAATTTTTTCTTTAAAGAATAAGAAAAATTTTAATCAATACAACTCGATAAAATGGCTATGAGGTGGTGTGGCAACAACGCGAATTTATCGCACGCGTCGCGAAACATTGACCCGCACAGCTGTTTACATGTATACGGATCATTTCTTGTCGTTGTTGCCAAGTTGTGGTGAAACGCCTTGATAAAATAACTCGACTTTTCTCGACAACGGTTGGTTTTAGGACCCCCGTTAAATAACGTTTTTTTGGTTGTTTTGATGAATACTATCACCTATTAAAATAAAGGCAGTCAAACCCCTAACACGCTGTATATAATTATAATATTATATTACTATTACCGGGACAAAAAGGTAACTTTAACCTCGAAAGAGTTCTTATTGCGGAATATAAAGTTTCATTTTACAAAATGACAAGGTGCAAATCACTGCGATCTGTGAAATATAAATAATGGAAAATAATTAAACAAATAATTAGAGGTTGTTTATCAACCAACAGTCTGTTAGAAGTTGAACCGACTGATATTTCAGTTAAAAAATCATTCTCGCTTAAAGTAACAGGAAAAACATCTAATAACAAAAACTCGGTAAAATTAAATGATTTTTTGGTAAACCACATCCAAATTCTTTAGTTTAGGTAATTTAATTGTTGGAAAGGGGCAGACAATGAGACAATTTTAAAACTAACTAAATGAAATTCTGTTAGTTAATTCCAAATTTTCCAAGCTAAGTTTTGCGACACGAATATTCTTCTTATAATTATATTATTATAATTCTTATTATTATGCTGTGTTATTATGCTTTTATATGTCAAAGATACAATCTATTTATTTTGTGTTTATAATTCGTAATAACGGGTATTAATTAATACCCCATTTTTAGTGGTGGACACGAGACGAGACGAGACGAGAAACGACAGAGAAAAGACATGGTCTCGTCTCGTCTCGAAAAACTCCCAAAAATTATGTCTCGTGTCGTCTAGTCTCGATCTGGTACAGGTCTCGTCTCGTCTCGTCTCGTCTCGTGTCTCGAAAAGTCTCGAAATAAATAGACGTATATAGATGGTACTTTATAAATGTATACTTTTTTGATAACATTTATTGATTTTCTTGAAGTACCTATACAAGTGTGGTAAAGTTGAATGTACAGTAGTATTTTATTGATGTTATGTTTCGATAAAGAATATTTCATTTTTAGAAAATATTGAATTAAAGAAATTAGATTATAGAGAACAGGTACAAAATCGAAAATAAATATTATTAATAAATAGACTTCTTAGGATGCGACCTATAAAACAAAGTTATTAAATAAACTTATAAAATAAACTATACTATATCTTTATAAGGACAAATAAGAAATTAATATCATCTGTATAATATATAACATATGTGAAATTGGTATTATTTGACAGAATTATCAAATTTTAAAAAATTTTAGAGAAATTTTCTGGAAATGGTATACGTATCTTTCATTTTAAAAACGAAAGAAAATTCTTAAAGTGCAATTTCTTAAAAAAAAAAATCGAGACTTCGAGTCTTTTCGAGACGAGACGAAATTATGTCTCGTCTCGCCTCGTCTCGTCTCGAACCAGTACTGGTCTCGTCTCGTGTCCACCAGTACCCACTTTGTATTGCATTTTTTTTAATAATTTATTTTAGTTTCACACAAATAACTGTTATTAAATTTTTTTTAAACATTTCTATATTAGTGTTCTAAAAGTTAATCCCCCAAGCACATGAGAACTGAATAGTCAGTGTATTAGAATAATTTGAGAAATTTTCCCTTACCCTCATGGAAAAATTTTGTAAGTTTAAATAAAATTGATAAAACTTATACCTACATGCAGTTCTAAATTCTTGGACGTATTATTATTCATTTGACTATTTTAATTCCACATTTACCTATACTTCTTTGCTTACAGCCAATGACATTAGACCTCATTGCCTTAGAATATATGGACAACAGAAGAGGAATGGTGTATTTATAGGTAACATTTTACTTAAATATTTTTTGAAAATCTTCTGAATCAATATTTTTGTTTACTTGTGTAATAATTTATTTTGCTTCTACCTTTTCTATTTTGTTTGTATTCAACACTATCTGCATATAATAACAAACGAAACTGTAGTCCTCTAGAAGGCAATTAATTAGACCAGAATGTATCAATCAGTGAGTAATGCAACATCAATTTTATATTCCAGAATTGGAAAACTTGGACTTGGACAAGAACATTGCTATTTTTACGATCATCTGTTACAAGCTTCACATAGTAATTTCATATAAATGCATGTTCTATCATAAATGTTATATAATTCTGCGTTTCTTTGTATGTGTATTTTGCATATTCATATGCATATTATGCAATTCTGAATGTTCTGCATATTCCATAATAAATGTCATATAATCCTGTGTTTAGTTTTATTTGTATTTTGCATATTCATATGCATATTCTAATATTCCGCAATTTGGCATATCCGATGATAAATGTTTATATATTTCTGCCTTTCTTAGTATTTGTATGGTTTGTATTTTAAATTTGTGTGCTTTTCATTTAATGATTAAGTAGTATTCATTTGTAATTGTTATAAAATAAAAGAGCATATATGTACGATGTATGCATATTTCTTTACTTTTTAAATTTTCTCTTGCATATACCTATCTTTTTCTAGAGACCTATATAGGTATATTGTAGACCTAGTAGTATACCTACAAAAATGCTACGGCATGTGTAAGCTTGGGCAAGAAGAGCGGAAAGTTTAAAGTAGAACGAGGAGTGCGTCAAGGGGATACCATCTCCCCAAAATTATTCACAACCCTTTTGGAATTCATGTTTAAAATAATTGAATGGGACAATAAGGGAATTAATATCGATGGCGAAGAACTGAACCATTTACGCTTTGCATATGACCTTGTGATAATCGCAGATCTAATTGACGATGCAGCTGAGATGCTCCACACACTAAACATAGTATCACAACGGGTGTGCCTAAAGATCAATCTGTCAAAATCCCAATTCATGACAAATTTAGTCCCTAGTGATGGTATAAAGATAGATAATACATACATCGAGCAAGTATATGCCTACAAATATCTAGGACACGAAATCTACCTAGGGCGAGATAACCAAACGAAAGAAACAGAAAGACGGATTGAGTTGACTTGGGCTGCTTTTGGAAAGCTGAGAGGAAATGTCTTCAACGCGGATTTGCCCATATGCTTAAAAAGAAAGGTGTATAATCAGTGTGTTCTTCCGGTTCTCACGTATGGAGCTTAGACATTGACCCTTACCAGAAAGATAATACATAAAATCCAGGTAGCACAACGGGCAATGGAGCGCTCTATGTTGGGAATATCTTGCAGAGATAAAATTCCAAATAGCAATATTAGACGGGCAACTGGGGTAGTAGATGCGGCCCGAAGAATATCTCAACTTAAGTGGAATTGGGCGGGACATGTAGCCCGAATGCAGGATAATAGATGGACGAGGCGCATCTTAGAATGGCGTCCTAGATCAGAGGCCTTCAGAAATAGAGGAAGACCTCCTACGAGGTGGTCAGACGACACAAAGAGAATTGCGTCAAATTGGATGCAGGTCGTTCAGGATCGAAGACAGTGGGCAGTTATGAGGGAGGTCTATGTCTAGCAGTGGACACGTGAAGAGGCTGGTTGATGATGGTGATGATACCTATCTATTAACATTTAAGTTAAATACGAAACTATTTTTCGGAATAATAATGTATTTTCTTTAATCCACCAATTTACCAGTTAACCTAAAGATTAATGTTTCCAGGCATTTCCATTTGGGAAATTGATTAAGACTCGCAAAATAATAAATATAAAATAAAAGTAATTTTATACATATAAATGCATGTTCTATGATAAATGTTATATAATTCTGCGTTTCTTTGTATTTGCATCTTGCATATCCATATACATATTCTGCAATTATGCATATTCTTTTATAAATACTGTATAATTCTGCGTCTATTTGTATATGTATTTTGAATATTTATATGCATATTATGCAATTCTGAATGTTCTCCATATTCTATGATAAATGATACATAATTCTGTGTCTCGTTTTATTTGTATTTTGCATATTTTTTGCATATTCCAATATTATGCAATTCTGCATATTCTATGATAAATGTGATATATTTCGGCCTCTCTTAGTATTTGTATAGTTTGTATTTTTTTTTATTGGTACGCTATTTTGCCTATTTAAACCATGCTTTGACGTGCGTAAATCGGGCTTTTTCGCACGCGCGTGTTTTAAAGTCGCCATGGAAACGTGTCAAAAACGACGAAATCAACCAATTACAGAGCGTTTTTGGCCGTAGCGGGGCGACCTGATTGGTGACACGACGTGCGACGGGCCGGCACGAAGCGTCCCGAGTGTCGTTCAAATTAATTATATTGGGTATTTGGGTAATTTTACACTATTTATGATTTCAAAGGTAGGTACTAATAAAAAAAAATCGCGTAAAGTATTCGTGGATAACTGCTCTTTCAAACACTTGCTCTATTTCGAGCACTCCGGCTACGCCGTCGTGCTCGAAAACTCGCTCGTGTTTGAAAGAGCTCAATATCCACTCATACTTTAATATACAATTATGTGCTTTTCATGTAATGATTAAGTAGTATTCGTTTGTAATTGTTATAAAATAAAAAAGCATATGTACCATGTATGCACATTGAATTTAACTTTATAACAATGTATTTTTATTAATCTACCAATTTACCAATTAACCTGAAGATTAATGTTTCCAGGCGTTTCTATTTGGGAAATTTGATAAACTGGTAAAATGATAAATGTTAATTTCAATTTGGATTCTTATTTAAATGTGAAGCAACCCATATGGGCTTTGATAGGAAACCCGTAAACAAATAATCTGCAAGATGTAACGCCCTTGGATCTAACAAAAATCCCTTTATCATTCTACAGTTAAAAATCCATATATTTTAAAAAAAGCACACAACTGAAAACAACTATTCACCTGATGTGAGAAATACTTTCACGAGTTGTATAATCTAGATAAAATATAGTAAAATCAATAACACATCCGCGATATTATTATTATGATTATACAGTTTCTGAATGAAAGAAAATTGAATTCGACCGACGAAAAAATACGTCACTTATATCGACATGACATACATGCTTTGTCAATAAACAATCCATTGATACATCCGGCATACACATACACGCTTTAAACCTTATCTAAAACTATCAATCTTCGATTAACGCATAACTCTAACGTTCGATATTTTATCTCGTCGTAACGGACAAATTGTTTTAAGAAAGTGATTGTCACTTTCGATGTTATTTAATGCGACGAGTAACCTTAGAGATAGATTAAATCGGAATTAATTAAGTTATCACATTATTGTGCTAAACCGTTCTTGGGTTTTCATTTTTTTCTAAGGGAAACGGACAAATTGAAATCCTTGAAGACTATATCGTTTTATGAACGTCATGAAACCAACGAAGGAGGTTGTGCATAAAATAGGTTTATCGCGATAAATCTCACGAACGTTCAACCCATTCGCAATAAGATAAACCACGTGAAAAATATGTGCAACAAATTGCCCCTCAAAGATTAATTTTCCGCCGAGAACTTTCCGGTCAATTGCTTTAACAAACTGACTAGTTTACCTCCCGGTTATACATGTCTTATTTTGCATACATCGCCTGAAAGGCGAGATAAACGAGCAGTGAGGTCGACAAAGGGTTTTGCACCATACTCTAAGTTATAATTTGAAGAGAAAATTAACCAGAAAGAATGTAAGAGTTTAAAGGACACTGAAAATGCAGAAGATTTTCCAAACTGTGACCATTTTTGTGGGTTTTTCCGAAGTACAAATGGAGATACAAAACTGAAATACTTGTTACTTACAACTAGAAGTTGGATTTACAGGTAAACATACCTGGAAAACGAAAAAGGACCTTTCAAGATCCTGAGAAGTAACTTGTAACTTTAAAAGAAAACTAACACAAAACAGTATAATAATTTTTAAATTGACGCACATCAGGGTAAAAGTATAGTCATGCTTCCGCGCAAAGCATACTTAAGAAGTTAAATGTACTTGCCAATGAACTCTTAGCCAACTTTCCATTAAACTCACACTTAAATAAAGATCGAAACCTTCTGCTTAAATTTCAAACGATTTGAATAAACAGTTTTCGAGATAAAAACCTTTTTTGAAATAATTTATAATCTGTAGGAAAGTAGGTTTTTGAAAATGTGTTTGTATGAACTCCTCATTTTCATATTTTCATGGCTTCCCTCAATTCCCAGTGTAAGCGAGTGAATAAAAGAAGTCCCACAATACATTTAAAGAAATGGTGAATTCTCCACACATTTTCTAGTGCTTTTAGGGTCAGTTCTAAAATCACTCTTATAATAAATGCTGAATACTCTCCATAACTTAAAAACTTTTATGAAAAAGTATTGATAATTTTTAATACTAGTTAGGGAATGTTCGTGACACCTACATTAACTTAAAACGTAATATACCGAAAATGTGACCACATATTACAAATTTCACCAACACACTTAACGTAATTTTTCATATAAATTTTCACGTCACTTATTTGGTTACCTTGAACGACATCACCTAATTCACTAAAATATAACCCAGTTTTTACATAAATGGGTAATATTAACTTTGACTTTGGTGATCAATACCAAAATTTGTATTAGGCACTATAGGGAAACTTTGCAAGGCCTTGAACTTTATCATTAACCATTGCGCGAACGAAAAATAGACGAGCTATATTCATTTCCCAGGCCACTTAGGAATTTTTAATATCCTCCATAAAATCCGTTAGAACAGGAAGGCGGGCAACCATAAATAAATTAGGAGTGATATTAATCTAAATTTGTCGACACGTGAATTGCATTTAGCGCTTAGAGAAATCGGGTAAACACTCACGCCAGGGATGACCTTGCTAAATAAAATAGTGAAAATTGAATTTAATGGCTGTAGGTACTTAGATACTCCGTTGTTTTATTTTCCAATTCCAAAACCGCCATATACGCCTGAACTATTAAATCACAATTTAATATAAAATAGCCTTTAGTTTAATTACCAACTTTGAATATTAATATCCTAATGCAACGAATCCTCATCAGAGTCAACACATATTAAATATTTCAAAAACTAGATGCGCATACACTTCACATACATTCACATATTAATAAATATGTAAATCATGTTTGATACTCCAGTCGATAAGAGTAATTAATGTTTTGTTTAATTAATTTCGACACAAGAACGTTTCGCCTTTGATGATCACTACTCATTACATTAATTAGACGATCCACAGGAACGATGTGAATGTCAAAATGAACTGATAAAACATGCCGCTCTGTTTACGCTAAATAACTGCGATAAATGAATTCATAATTCAAATCACATTATGTATGTCACATCTGAGTCCCAAGTAATTTAAAGGAACGACGTGTTCCCAAATCTCCTTACAGGTTTTATTTTAATTATTACGCGTTATACATATGTATGTATGAATACAATATGCATATGCATGTATGCTCGTAAAACGTACAGAAATTAAAACTGTTTGAAGGTGACCCTAATATCGATTCCATATTTAATGTACACACTACATTAGCTACAGCGTATAAAAGCAGAGGAAATGCAGTGAGAATATTTTTCTGTCGTTAAATCTGTGTATGATGTCATGGAGTTGTAATAACTTCGGAGGTCACGCAAAAATAACTTAGTTCAAAATTTAATGAGGTAATAAAATGGCAAGACCGTTATACAATTTAATACGGTAATGTAAGTTTATATGTAACCTTGATAAAAATAGTTTGTTTTCTATTCTTCTAAAAATTTATGTTTCGAAGGATTTTAAAATTAATGATGTAAATATTACATCTTAAAACTACCTGGTAAAGCTCAGGTATCCTTCAGGAATTATCGTTATTTATTTTATAGCTTTACCACTACCAATTACCGATCAGTATATAAAGAACCTAACTTCGGGGGGTCGCTTAGGATTAATAATCGGACCAAAAATAACCAGACAACCGCTCTAATCAACGATATATTACTCACTAACTCTACATCTACAATTTCGCCATGGCCTCGTCTTGCCATCCCATACTCAGCACTTTTTAGCTAAGTAGGCGCTTTACGGACGAGATGAAACCCGTCGTTAACAGTTCGGCCATGCTGCCCTTGTCCACGCCCTCGTGGACTTAATCCACCTATAATGGTAAAATATCATTAGTACTTCCTACTACTACCAATCAGTAGGTAATCAATGAAACCAATAAACAACAAAATTGATTCGTCATAAAATTTTGCTGCCTTCCGCTTTCTCTGCTTTCACCTAGATCTAAGTAAATAAACAAAACGTTGATGCATCAACAATAGAGGTTAAACATAAAGAGAACAAAATCATTTTACTAAAACTAATTACTACCTTCTACTTTGCTGAAAATAAAACGCCCTCTGTGTGTTATCATCATGTCTTCAACGAACCTATCGTTGTACACCCTGTAGACAAACACAGCAGGACTTATTAGCTTAAATCTACAATTTCGAGAGCTCTCTACCTACGTTGATTTCATTACAACGTATCTTATTCGGATCCGACTTTAGCCTACGTTAGGCTGAGGCCTGAGGTTCAGAACAATTTTGAACCCTACAATTTTCGTTCCTTGGTTCAGTACGATTTTGAACCTTTCAATTTTCGTTCTTTGGTTCAGTACGATTTTGAACCATTCAATTTCCTTTCCTTGGTTCAGTACGATTTTGAACCTTTCAATTTTCGTTCTTTGGTTCAGTACGATTTTGAACCCTATGGAATTCTTTCCGGTTGAATTCCAATCCTCTTGGGTTCATGACGATTTTGAACCCTCTTCTGAGTCTACTTCAGATTCAGAAGTGACATTCGTTTTGTACGGTTTCAATTTATCAAGGGACACAATGCCCGTATACTTTTTCTTTGATCGTAAGGATCCCTTTGCATCCTCGATCAAATAACGATCATGTTTAAGGATCTTCGTTATTACATATGGGCCTACATACTTTGGAAGAAGTTTCCGACTTTGTCCAGAGTTGTTGGTTACCAACGATCGGACCAACACTTGACTCCCAACTTTGTAGCTTCTCCCCTTGCTCCTCTTTGCATCGAATCGCTCCTTTTGGATAGACTGCTTTTTAGCAAGTAACTCTTTCACTTCAGATCTAGTTCGCTCTAATTTGTCATCATGAGTTACTTCAACGGAAATTTCATTCGATAGAGTGCAATCTGAAACACCTCTTGGTTCGTATCCAAACAGCAATTCATAAGGAGACTTATTCGTAGTCGAATTCTTCGTCGAATTTAGTCCCCATCGGACCTTTGCGACCATTTCATCCCATCTTTCTTCATCATGTGTGCACGACGAGAGTGCTTGCAAGATCGTTCGATTATACCTCTCAACTTGCCCATTGGCACGAGGAGTCGCAGTAGCATTCAGCACGTGTTTGATGTTTAACCGTTTACAATACTCCGAAAACTGCTTACTCGTATAACAAGTTCCTCGATCACTTATGATCCTCTTCGGAACCCCGAAATTTTCGATGACGTTGTCAACAAACACTATTAACGGTCGTACTTGAGTCGATGGAACAGCCTTCATAAAAACGAATTTTGTGAAAGCTTCCACTATCACGATGAGGTATTTATTGTTTCTCTTGGTTTTCACAAACGGTCCTAAATGATCAATATGTATTGTGTCAAATGGCTCAGGTATCTTCTCAATTGGATGCAAGTACCCAGGACGACGTCCGCCCGGTACTTTATTATATAAACACTCCAAGCAACTTGAGATATATTTCTTAATATATCTGCGCATACCCGAAAACCAATACAGTCTTGCCACTGCCGTTAGGGTCTTTTCCAGAGACATGTGACCAATACCGTCGTGAAAATGTAAAACAATTTGTCGACGAGCACCTTTGGGAACCACCCATTTCTTCCCCTTCTCGGTGTTTCTGTACAACCGGCCATTTATTAAACTGAAATTTTCATGAATTTCAGTTTCTTCACGGTCCGCAGCTGGTCGCGACAATACCTCGATTAGGTGCTTACAACGCTCATCATTCAGTTGCGCACTGAGAACCCAATCATCCTGGTTAATATTCACTGAGAATGCAGGAATTTGATTCCACTCAGATGAAACTGGATTCCGGCTCAACGCATCTACGTGTGCCATCTTTGTTCCAGGTCTATATTCCACATCGAATGTATATTCCTGAATGGACAACCACCACCTTCCAATGCGCGGTATTAAGTCTCTTTTACACAATGTTGTTCGAACGGCATTGCAATCCGTGATGACTTTAAAGGGAATTCCAATCAGATATATTCGAAAATGTTTCAAGGAATTCACAACCGCAAGAGTCTCCAACTCGTAAGAGTGGTATTTTTGTTCCTCCTTTGTTGTTTGTCTTGAAAAATACTGAACAGGTCGAATTGAAGAATCTTGCTGCCGTTGCAGTAAAATTCCTCCTATGCCAAATTTTGAAGCGTCCGTATGTATTTCCGTCTCTAGTTTCGAGTCATAAATGCTCAAGAGTGGTCTCGATACGAGCTTTTCTCTTAAGGTTTCGAAAGCTATACGTTGTTCCGATCCCCAAGAGAAAATCACGCCTTTCTTTGTTAGTCCAGTAAGAGGTCGTGCAATCATTGCAAAATTTTTGATATACTTTCGAAAATACCCAACCAATCCCAAGAATTGACGCACTCGATGCACGTCTGTTGGTTCGGGATAGTTCTTCACGGCATCTATCTTTCGTTTACCAGGTTGCACTCCTTCTGTGCTAATCTCATGACCCAGATACTCTACTTTTTCAAGGAAGAACTGACATTTCGAAAGCCGTAATATCAAGGCGTTTTCCTTTAACGACTGTAAAACATCTTTTAAAACTTCAAGGCCAGCATCAAAATCAGCTGAGGGAAGCAGAATATCATCCATATACGCCACTACCTTTCCATATCGTAAACTGCCCAATACCTTGTTTACCGTACGTTGGAAAACAGCTGGGGCATTACTCAAACCGAATGGTACCCGTAGATATTCATAATGTCCGTCAGGTGTTATAAACGCGGTTTTTGGAACCGAATGTTCATCGAGAGCGATTTGATGATATCCGGAAGCCAAATCTAAGCTCGTGAAGAATTTACAACCTTTAAGTTTTTCTAAAAAGTCATCAGTATGAGGTAACGGAAATTTATCCTTTATTGTCTTAGCATTCAATGCCCTATAGTCGACACACATCCGGGTTTCTCCATTTTTCTTCTTGACAAGCAATATCGGACTTGCATACGGAGACTCTGATTCACGAATAATACAATTTTTCAGTAAATCGTCAACAATATTCTTCACTTCCTCGCGCTCTTTAAACGATAACCGATATGGTCGGTAAACAACTGGAGTATCATCTTTCAAATTAATAGACATTTTTAGAACATCTGTTTTACCGAGCTCGCTCGTGTTTTGAGCGAAACAACATCGATAAGAATTTATTAAATTCAGCAAACGTGTTAATTGCTCTTGAGAAAGATTTTCATTAAAAATTAAGTCGGTCTGATCAAATAATTTAGACTTGTTCACAATCGCTGACAAAGCATTTACATTTGATATCGGTGATTTCACTTCGAAACACCGTACACTTCGGGCCAAAACTTGTTTGGTACTTACCCGCAGTTCTCGCTGGGAAATATTAGTAATGGAGACGTAACCATCATTACTCTTGGTGATACATTCCCCAACATAATGCTCACGATGTGGTATCGCCCTTAGACTGCCTTGGACGTACACCTCTCCGTCGTAAACTTCTCGGCATGTCACTGCAATTAACATCGAAGTTTTCGGGGGTACGACGACACTCTCTTTGGCCCATAATGGAACTTTCCTAGTTTCAAGCTGCAGAGTCGCTTCCAAGTCGTCTTCTGGCTTGAGGAGTCGCACTTTTTCATTGGCGACGACCACGATGACTTCGGGCAGGTTCAAAAATGGTTGACCGATCATTATCGGTATCGATTGCACCTCGTTGGGAACGACAAAAGCCTTTACGTTCGCCTGTGCTCGATCCACTTCAACGGTGATACAAGTTTCACCTAGTACTTGAACCTGAGCAGCCCCATATCCAGTGATAGTTACAGTACTGGGTGTGATCACGAGTTTCAGTTCCCTTGCAATATCTTCCCTGAGAAGAACTGTATCAATGTAACCTTGAGCTGGTTTTCCATTAATTTTGCAATCGAAGTAATATGCCTCGTTTCGCGACTTCTCGTAGCAGTTTTCAACCAGTTTGTTCGTCAGCCTTTTCTGTCTGCAGTCGTTTTCGAGGTGACCCAATCGTTTACATGCGCCACATTGCACCTTCGGTCTCGGGCATGAATTTGCTAGGTGACCCTTTTGTCGACAATTATAGCACTTCTGCTCAACTCTTCGCTCACATCGTGAAAGCTTACGAAACGGTCCTTGCGTCGAATCACGTGGTTGTTCGTAGGGCCTTTTCCCTTCTTTGGAGTGGAACATTCGCACAGTGCTACTTTCGGTTTTGAGGGTGGAGAGATATTCAGCGTATAGTGCTTCGGGAGTTTCATATCGTCCCGCTCTTGCACCTACTTGAATCGTCGGATCATTTATTCCATCGATGACGACAGAAACTGCATTCTGGGGTTTGATGTCACATGCCTGCACCAACTCCATTTTGGTAAAATAATATTCTTCCCAATTTTCAGTGGGCAATTTTGTTCTAGTTAACAGTTTACGCAGAGACGACGCATAGTCTTGATGTTCGGGAAAAGTTTTGAGCAACAATTCTTTCCACTTTGCCCAGCTGTTCTCATATGAGGGTAAATTGTCATACCATTTTCGAGCCAGCCCTCCTAAACGGCTCTGCATGTGAAAAATGGTTGTATGTTCATCCCACTTATTGATAGTTTGTAGCTGTTCAATTTTCTCAACCCACTTTGGGCAACTCAAATTCGGATTTCCGGGTTTGAATTCCGGTATACATTCTGGTCTTATCAAGACTTTGTTCGAACCTGAGCTAGACGTTGCACCATGCTCGATCAAGCGTTCAACGAGCTTTTCTAAACGTTGAACATTGTCTGGTCGTTGCAGTGGTGGAGTATAACTCCTGTGCACTGCTTTTGAAGTACGAGAAACACCCCTGCCGCGAGAACGTGTTCGCGATCGAAAACGTCGCGTTTTTTTCTCCTCCTTGCGTTTGTAATCGTAACTCTCAATTGTTCGAATCGACCCTGAACTTGACCTTGAATCAGAACGTGATCTTGAACGGCCCATTTCAAAGTATCCGATTACTTCTTTCACGACGCTCCGCTCCGATTTGTAATTCACACAAGGGAACTGACGACTCGACAAAATCCAGGTTTTCGAGAAATCAAATTATTATTAGGCCTCAGATCAAAGTTCTAATGGTCCTTATTGGTCCTTTTCAATGTCCGATTTTCACAATTGCACAATTCACTGCAACGCGCACACAGCACAATTGCAAGTGCCACTGCAACGCGCACACAGCACAGTTGCAAGTGTCAATGCAATCTGCAAATCACTTGTTTTTATTTTTCCACTACGCGGACTCGGTAGGGTGAGATCTATCCCACCGCTGCACTATAAAGAACCTAACTTCGGGGGGTCGCTTAGGATTAATAATCGGACCAAAAATAACCAGACAACCGCTCTAATCAACGATATATTACTCACTAACTCTACATCTACAATTTCGCCATGGCCTCGTCTTGCCATCCCATACTCAGCACTTTTTAGCTAAGTAGGCGCTTTACGGACGAGATGAAACCCGTCGTTAACAAGTAGGTAACGATGAACTGGATGTACAGAAATTGTATTATAACTTCTTTATCGCTAGTGCTATAATGCTATAGTGCTATTAATCTACACCAGAGAAACAATTTTTGGAGAAACTACGTTTCGTTCAGTATTCTGAACATAATCATGGCTATGTCATCAAGATCAAATTTGACATAATTTAATCAAGATTTATTTTTTTATTGGGGATTATCAAGAACGCTCCATAATTCATCTCAGCTCCCCGAGAACATTCTCCCTTGCATTGCATTCATGTTTCGTTAAAACCCAAAATGTTTTAAATCAGTACCAAAACGATATGGAGAGTAAGCTCATAGTGCCATGTTCAGATTACACAGTTCTCAAACACAACAGTATCGAATTTCATATTGAATCTCTCTTTAGAAGTTTGAAATACAATCAGGATGAATCTAGAAATGATCTCATCTTTCTCAAAATCCCGAAAAATTTAGAATCGCTAATAAAACGTAATGGTATTCATCATGACATCAACATGACTGATGTTCATCATGTCATGTTAGCAATACAATTATACAAAATCAAATATAGCTGGGACGAAAATAGAATTGATCTCATCTTTCCCAAAATCCCAAAATGTTTTGAATCGTAACAAAAACAGTGCGGAGACTATGATAAATAGATCTTATTGAGAGAAAGCTGCTTGAGTAAAAAAAATCATAACAAATTCCTTATGTTTAAATGAGCTACAATTCGATCAGGACTTCTTCTATTAGGAATTTTATTAGTAGGGTGGTTTTTTAAAAAACCGCAAAGTTTTGTGAATTTAACTTGATAATTCTTGCAGTATGGTCAATGGATTTTTTCGTGACTTACCTAGGAGTAACTTTTCTGAGTAAAAAGGTCATAAGAAATTCCAACTTTCCTCAATTGAGCCAAAATTCTACCAGGAACTTCAATCGGATGCTTAAAATATAATATGAAAGGTCTCGAAGATATATACACAGGATATTTCCATGAGTTTTCAATAGTGATTTTTTAAATAATGAATTCCTACTTCACTCAATTGAGGCGCAATTCTGCCACGAAATTTACTAGGTAGATTTTTGAAAAACTATCAAATATTATGCATATAACTTAGGAGAATGCATATCGACTTGTAATATTAATCGTAACTGAAAGGGGTAAAATCCGACGTTTAATTGTTAGTTCTCTAGAGTTAGCAACATTTTGTTCATGTTTTGTATTTGGGATGATAATAATTTTGTAATATCAGCCATACAAAAGAAGAGTTCAGGAAGTTGTTAGTATCACAAGAAATTTTTTTTCCCATATTGTAAGTCTGCCCAAATTGGAGAGCAATACCCGAAAGCTTCCACAAAGGTTGTTAGTATCACAAGAAAATTTCTTTTCCCCATATTTTAGGCCTACCCAAATTGGAAACCAACACTTGAAAGGTTGCACAAAGGTTGTTAGTATCACAAGAAAATTTCTTTTTCCCGTATTTTAATCCTACCCAAATTGGAAAGCAATACGCGAAAGGTCCCACAAAGGTTGTTAGTATCACAAGAAAATTTCTTTTTCCCGTATTTTAATCCCGCCCAAATTAGAGAGCGATACCCGAAAGGTTCCACAAAGGTTGTTAGTATAACGAAGCATGTTTATGAGAGTTGAGGGTAGACCACAAACCGCGCATATAACCGTGAAATCAGATCTATCTCAGACAGATGGCGGCCGATAAGGCATGGTTTAATCTACCATTGCTTAAATATTCAGACGTAACTTGGGTAGGTAAACCTCCCCCCTCAAATTGTTCTGTACCCGAGTTAATCAACTAAGACTTGTTTATAGCAAGTCGATACGTCTGTATGTCTATTGTAAACGTCACTGCCGTTAGATATAAGCCGCCGAATTATTTGTTACTTGTGAGTGTACGTAAATTGTGCATTGTCCCCGACCGATAGTTTTAAGCCGTACGAAATATTCGTTAAATGTAGTTATTCGCCTATTGCTTGCTTAATATAAGTTATCTTGGATGAACGTTTCCTACATGTTAAACCGGCGGTTGTGAAAACGTCCGTTTTTCCAACCGCCCGGAATTAATTTTTCCATCGTCGCATTGAGGAAAAGTTAATTCCCGACTACCGTACTGTTTCTCTCGCTCTTTTTCATAACGTAAGTGGCCGTATTACCGTACATTACACACTGCACGTTTTTCTATCGTCTCCGCATTTAGCTATTTCTCTTTCATTGTGAAATTGTTAGGATAATTTTCCGTTTTTCGCATTTTTAGTATTAAGAGGGGTTTTTCATATCTCAGGTCCTAAATATTTGCAAGAGTATTTCTACTTTCCGTCTCTGCATTTTCGATTTGTTAAATAGTTTCGACTCTTCCTAATGTCATTTAGAATACATTTTATTTCTCTCCAACTGTGATAATTTTATATTTTCGCATTTGTGTTTCCTTTTCGAAATACATACATAATTGTAAATAAGTTTTTGTACTTCTCCGATCTCCGTTCGACGACCTAGCGCCAACAGGTGTTAGTCGTACGAATTGTTATTCACTGGCGTTTGGGAATAAAATAATTTAGGGATTTTCTATTTTGAGTGTGTGTTTCATTTCTACGGACAACCTTGGTAATCTCCTGAGTTCGTAAACTACCCAGGCATAATCCCGAGGGAGAAAACCCTTAAAAATCTGGCGCCCTAGCAAAACCGTAAAACCGCCCTAAAACCCTTAATCGAACTCCCGAACTCCGGTTCAACTAATTAATAGTATCAACAAAGGTTGTTAGTATCACAAGAAAATTTCTTTTTCCCGTATTTCAATCCCGCCCAAATTAGAGAGCAATACCCGAAAGGTTCCACAAAGGTTGTTAGTGTAACGAAGCATGTTTATGAGAGTTGAGGGTAGACAACAAACCGCGCATATAACCGTGAAATCAGATCTATCTCAGACAGATGGCGGCCGATAAGGCATGGTTTAATCTACCATTGCTTAAATATTCAGACGTAACTTGGGTAGGTAAACCTCCCCCCTCAAATTGTTCTGTACCCGAGTTAATCAACTAAGACTTGTTTATAGCAAGTCGATACGTCTGTATGTCTATTGTAAACGTCACTGCCGTTAGATATAAGCCGCCGAATTATTTGTTATTTGTGAGTGTACGTAAATTGTGCATTGTCCCCGACCGATAGTTTTAAGCCGTCCGAAATATTCGTTAAATGTCGTTATTCGTCTATTGCTTGCTTAATATAAGTTATCTTGGATGAACGTTTGCTACATGTTAAACCGGCGACTGTGAAAACGTCCGTTTTTCCAACCGCCCGGAATTAATTTTTCCATCGTCGCATTGAAGAAAAGTTAATTCCCGACTACCGTACTGTCTCTCTCGCACTTTTTCATAACGTAAGTGGCCGTATTACCGTACATTGCACACTGCACGTTTTCCTATCGCCTCCGCATTTAGGTATTTCTCCTTCATTGTGAAATTGTTAGGATAATTTTCCGTTTTTCGCATTTTCAGTATTAAGAGGGGTTTTTCATATCTCAGGTCCTAAATATTTGCAAGAGTATTTCTACTTTCCGTCTCTGCATTTTCGATTTGTTAAATAGTTTCGACTCTTCCTAATGTCATTTAGAATACATTTTATTTCTCTCCAACTGTGATAATTTTACATTTTCGCATTTGTGTTTCCTTTTCGAAATACATACGTAATTGTAAATAAGTTTTTGTACTTCTCCAATCTTCGTTCGACGATCTAGCGCCAACAGGTTTTAGTCGTACGAATTGTTATTCACTGGCGTTTGGGAATAAAATAATTTAGGGATTTTCTATTTTGAGTGTGTGTTTCATTTCTACGGACTACCTCGGTAATCTCCTGAGTTCGTAAACTACCCAGGCATAATCCCGAGGGAGAAAACCATTAAAAATCTGGCGCCCTAGCAAAACCGCAAAACCGCCCCTAAAACCCTTAACCTAACTCCCGAACTCCGGTTCAACTAATTAATACTAACGACAAAGGTTGTTAGTATTACAAGAAAATTTCTTTTCACCATATTTTAAGCCTGCTTAAATTGGAAAGCAATACCCGAAAGGTTTCGCAAAGGTTGTCAGTATCAAAAGAAAATTTCTTTTCCCCATATCTTAGGCCTGTCCAAATTGGAAAGCAAATACCCAAAAATACACTTCAAGATCACATGTGCCCATTTCCCACCGCCAGCCTAGCCCATGCATCATCTTGACACCAACACATTTATTAATATTCAGAATTGTGTACGGTAAAGCATCTCGGTGGTCCTCAAAACAATTATAAAAGTTATGCGGCGGACACAACCTCCCAGTCCATAAATCTCAATCGGATCCAATAAAGCCAAAAGCCTGGAACGCTTTCATCAACTCTCTCGCAGGCGTCCACACAAAGCCGTATCAAACAATTATTCGACAAGTCCCTCGCCACTATATTTGAGAGAGAACGCACACAGATCGAATCAATGCGTCCGTTTCGGATGCAAAGCAGCTGGTTCAATGGAGTGCCGGTGTTTACATTCGAAAGCAATACAGTGTAAGTACACAACAATCGTCTCGAATTAGTACCTATCACGGTTCGTTTAAGGAGAGAATGGGAAGGAGGTCCCCGCATTCGCGTGACCTATTACCTCCCGATTGAATATGTAAATTGTGGGGCGAGTAGGTGTCGACGGAATGTCAATAATCGAATTTTAAGCTCGGACGACTGCCGCGATGTAAATTTCATAGACGCTGGTCGAATTGATAAATCGAAATTTAACCGAGTAGATACGAGCTGAAAACAGGCATTCACAGCAACCAACACGCCAAAGCTATTTTGGAAAACCTTCGGTTTTCTAGCAAGGTTCCTACGCTTGTGTTGATCTTCAAATTAAGTTCAACAAGAATATAGTACGTCCTTAGTGACAAGTTGGCAAACTACTCCTTCACTAATTTATTGTGAACGATTTTCATTGGTCTATTCTGAGATGTTGTCCAGAGTTTTTCTCTTGCTAGTCATTAAAATTTGTCGTTGCATCAGTCAAATCTGCGCAATGCGCATCAAACCTTAAAACAAGATTTAGCCATGTTAGTAGCTTCCGCCATCTTGGCATAACCTGGGTATTACCTAAAAATATTTTTTTCCGGAATTAAGGACGATATCTTTATGAAAAAAATCAGACTCATGCAACATGTTAGGGCTAATAATTTTCCCGCCAAAATATGCATTTGGTCGACCCTTAAAAAAATTCATATAATATTGAAAATACACTAACTTTGCTTATTAAAAGGGCTACAAGTAATTTGTTTCTTAACATTAGACAGCTCGTTATGACAAATACAATGGTTTATTAAAATAATAAAAATACTGGGGCCCGGTTACGGTCCCCATGAAAAAGTAAAAAGATCTTTACCAAAAAAAAATTGGACACCATAAAGAAACAAACCAAACTTTCTACGAAGAAGTAAAAATTTTGGAAACAGTCTCCTTACTTCCTTAGGGTAAATAGTACAAGAAAAATGGTTAACATTACCATTAAAAAGCTTGGATAAGAACTAAAACACCAGAAGGTTGGGAGGACAGAAAGATGCAATTACATAAACTTGAAATCATAACCAAGTGTGACAGTTATAGAGCGACCTGCCTGGGAATATAGTCCAAGACATATCTGTCAGAAATTAGCTTTATATGGACGTAAGAGGTGACCGCAATATTTTTACATGAATACCTCGGGAATATTGCCTAGAATAAAGATTGACTCATCCTCCAGAGCGAAGAGGTTGGAAACATTGTTTAAAATGCAACAAATTTTAATAAAAAAATGAAAAAACGCGTATTTTGCCGACTTGATTTGCTTCTAACTTTTTAAGTATTGAATTTAGAAGAAAATTGAAGAGAGAAAAAAAGCTGCAGAATCGTTTTTTACATAACATAGCATAGGTCAGAAATTGAAAAATTTATTAGCGGTTTTGCAAAATAGCAATAAAAAAAAAGAATCGGCCCAAAAAAATGTTTTTTTAAATTTATTATTTTAGGCACTTCAAAATGTAGTTAGGACTTCCATATCACAGGTGGAAAATCCTGAAGTTATAATAAAAGAATCTTGTAAATTTCGTTTCGATCGGTTCATTAGATTTAGCACAATAGTTTTGCCATCCAGAAAAATCGAAGAATATTGAAAATTTTCAAAATGGTTTAACCTTTTTCCACTATTCGATTTTAATAAAACTGGCTGAGCACATATAAGTGGGAACAGGCTTTCATGTACTTTTTTCAGAATTAAAAAATATTTATTAGAACGGTCAGAGTCATTGTTTAAAGTTGGTGCAGTTTTTTTTTTATAAACAAATAGATTATCTCGGCGAATTTTTTGTTAAATGAAATTCGGAAAACATAGCCGGAAAGTACTAGGAAAGACGCTTCTTTCTATATCAATAATAAGTTGCTATTTTGTTCATTAGCTTCTGAGATATAACTCCTCAAACTTGATTAGTGTTTAATAAAATGGTTAATAATGGTGAATAAAATTGCTATTTTTTTTCATATCTTAAGAAATAATTGGTTCTCACAGTAAACAGTATAATATTTTTGTTGAAATTTACATTGAAAAGATTTAAATTTACATTGAAAAAAATTTCTCACTTCGAATTTTGACAAATTTATAAATTTGACACCAACTTTAAACAATGACTGTGACCGTTCTAATAAATATTTTTTAATTCTGAAAAAAAGCACTTAAAAGCTTGTTCCCTCTGATATATGCTCAGGCAGTTTTGTTGAAATCGAATAGTGGAATTTTTTTTTAAACAATTTTGAAAATTTAATATTTTTCGATTTTTCTGGATTGAAAAATTATTGTGCAAAATCTAGTAAACCGATCGAAACGAAATTTACAGGAATCTTTTACTATAACTTGAAGATTTTCTACCTGTGATATGGAAGTCCTAACTAAATTTTGAAGTGCCTAAAATAATAAATTAAAAAACACTTTTTTGGGCAGATTTTTTGTTGTTTATTACTATTTTTTAAAACCAATAATAAATTTTTGAATTTCTAACCTTTGCCATTTTATGTAAAAAGCGATTCTGCAACTTTTTTCAACTTTCTTTTAAATTCAATACTTAAAAAGTTAGAAGCAAAACAAGTCGGAAAACAAGCGTTTTTTCAATTTTTTTTTTAATTGTTGCATTCTAAACAATATTCCCGACCTCTCCGCTCTGGAGGATAAGTCAATCCTTATTCTAGGCATTATTCCCGAGGTATTTATGTAAAAACATTGCGGTCACCACTTACATCCCCGTGAAAACAGATGGGTCCTGGACTAATGACGTTTTACAAAAACGCAAGAATAGTAGAAAATCAATTGGGCCAATCGGTGAAAAGCAAGTTAGAAAATGAACACCCTGCCTTTATGAGGGGAAAACAAACAAAGGAACAAGTGAGTCCAAAGAACAACTATAGAAATGTTGTTTGGAAGAATCACAAATAACGAAAACAAAACATAATAGTTATGAGATGTAAGATGAAACTTAGTTGCGAATTTGTTGCACAAAGAGGAATGATGCTAAGCAGGAAGACACTCGAAGTCTTTTGCTTTTCATTATACCCTACACGGATAGACTACTAGAATTGGAATGAAATAATGCAGGAGATGATGGATATAAAAATTAATAAGTAAAAACCAAAAATTTTCAGAGTACTAAACAATTCAAGTGATGAGCTTTGCATCAGATGCAGATCGTTGTAAATATGCATCTAATTCATCAACACTGAAATACGTGACAAGAATGGATTACATTGACACAAGCAATGGTGATGATGGGAAGATATATATAGGTACAGACATTTAAGGGGGTGATCAAAGCAATTATTCAACTATTAACCAAATAGGAATGGAAATAAAAGCTAAATAGTAAAGAAACCAAACCCAGAGCCCATAACTCATTCAGCAAGGACCCAAGTCCCAAGATTGCTATCAATATGCATCTAATTCATCAATTCTGAAATAAGGGATACCTAACAATGGATTACTTTAAAACAAAAATTAGTGACGACAGAAAGACATATACACATATTCAACGGGGTTATAAAAGCAATTTAACCATGTCCTAAATAGGAATGGGAATAAAAGCTAAATAGTAAAGAAACCAAACCCAGAATCCATAACTCATTCAGCAAGGACCCAAGTCCCAAGATTGCTGTTAATTATTCATCTAATTCATCAATACTGAAATAATTGATAACAATGGATTACTTTAAAACAAAAATTAGTGACGACAGCAAGATATATACAAATATTCAACGGGGTTATAAAACCAATTTAACTATAACCTCAATAGGAATGGGAATAAAAGCTAAATAGTGAAGAAACCAACCCCAGAGCCATAAACTCATTCAGCAAACCCAATTAGACGCATAGAAAACTCCGGTGCGAGTGTGTTTACTACATAACTCTTTTACATGTTTTTCAAGCAAAAGCAGGAACGAAACAATTTTGAGAAAAATGTGGATCAGAAGGCAATTAATAAGAAAATATAACTAAAAGTAAATATAGTAAGGTCAAGTGCTTGGAATAAATTCAGAAGTACTGGCAAGTTACAATGAAATAAAAATAGACGAGTGGGAGGACGTACGGTTATAAACACACTTGCCCAGTTTAGCTTTTATTTGGAATAACTAAAGGCTCTTGGATTTTAGGACCTGAACAGAAAATATATATATGCAGAATACGTTTATTTTAAAGAGATATTTCTTAAACTGTCTACATCTACTATTGAATCGACAGTATAACTTAAGCATGCTATTATTCTTGATATACATGTGTCAATCTCTCAAACCAAAATTTGGTTATGTTTTAACGAAGTGCTGAAAATTTCTCTTTCAACAATTACAACAATTTTCTCTAAATTTCAAAATTTAGAGCATTTTGAATTGAGCACTTTAGAGCTCAATTTTTTGAGCTTTGAGCATTTCAGAATCAAAAGACCTACAGGAATTGTTTAAATTTCCCTTTCTCTCTGTCATCTTTGGAAATTAAGGAAAAACGTGTTCTATAAAGGTTCACATTGAACCTGACCATTAGAATCAAATTTTATACCCTCCTTACTCAACAATCAATCGAATGAGCTCAAAACATAAAACACGAGCTTATTAAGAATAGCAAGGTTAATCATTGTATCTCACCTGCTTTAAAACTCATCAATTCCCCATCACTTGTTGGATTCATTGTTCCTATTCCGCTACAGAAGAGTAAAGCAACAAAAGTTCTTATGCAATGTGACGAATCTTTAAAGTCTCAGAGAGAGAGAGAGAGAGAGAGAAACTTTTGTGACTGAAGAAAATGTACTGCAACCTCTTATTAGATTGGTCGTTTCTTTGAGGAAATTCAACCGCAGGTTGGATTCTCACCTCCTTGCGGTTGTTATCTCGTTTCTATAATAGTGAGCCGACAAAGTAATTTCCCAGAAAATTCTGGGAAAATTACCTGATCACCACTTCAAAAGTTTAATTAAAACGATTCATTAAAGGAGTTAACAACAGCGGCTTTTATGTGTTAAAGTAATTTCAATAAATGACGGTGGTGGTAATTATATATATATTTTTTTTTATTTATAATAAGCACTGATGAAAAAATAACATTATCTACTACGAAAATGAGGCCTAATGTTCTGCGAACGCGGACATGAAAAATTGACACCAATTGATAGTCAAGGACAATAAAGCGTTAATGTGATGTGCTAAATAGATTATATTAGAACATTTTAATTTTATAATTTTAAATGGACACTTTGGGAAAGACGAACACAGTAAATATGAATCGCGCGTTGTACGTACCACATTTTGATGATTGCAATTTGGATTCTAATCGAACTTTTCCAGAAGCAATTGGATAGATAATGATAATACTAGTATCGTCCTACTACAGTTACAAATTAATTTTATATTGATGTTTATATCAATCTATATGCTTGATTCATATAAACAATTACAATAACAAATAAGTTAATCAGTTGTCAACCAGTCCGGAGGATTGGGAGGTGGCAGCTTCGTAGGAGGGTTGACTCGTATAAATGACTTACTATTAGAAGCCACTATACATTTCTCATGTATAACTGATAAGTGGTTTAACTGAAGATAACTGCAAGATATCATCACAATAGCTGATCGATGCTAAATTCTGCCGATGATTTAGATAACCATCAAACACTATCACATATGTTCTCATAGAACATGCCTACTTTTTAACTTGTTTTGTACATTTCAAGACTTAATATAAATAAATAAAGAAGTTATGATTATTCAATAATTATCATTTCTTCTTATGACCTACAGTAATTGGACTGACATGAAGATTACAGAATTAGCGAATATTTAAATAAAACGATGACCGCACTTGTGGTTGCAGAGGTATTTAAGTGGCTCCGTGCCACGAGCGGTCGTGCCTCATGCGGTCAATGTGAAAAATCGTGCCAGATGCGGTCACTCCAAAAATATTTCTACCTGATGTGCAGGTGTCTTCCCATGTGCGGTCGTCATTTCCAAATTCACCGAATTTCTCGGTAGACACCCTCGGCCGATATGGAAAAATAATTACTATGGTTTTCGATGTTTTGAGGCGTGAAGAGAGAATATATGAGATTTGTTTTGTCCTGTAAAGCATGAATTACTTGCGAGAGGGCAAGGAAAAACAATGTACTTATTTTCAATTTGTATTAACCATTAATTAACCATTAACATAAAGTATATGTAAAAGTATTTGTTACCTTGCGAAAATATTATTTTCGAGGGATCACATCTGGGACGTTTTTTGATTGTGACCGCATAAGACACTACCGTTCATGGCGAGCCGGTACCGAGTACCCCGATAAATTGGCCTGTCCTGGGATTTCTAAACTATTGACCGCACATGGCACTGACCGCACATGGCACTGACCGCATCTGGGAAGACACGCTTACCACGATTTAAGTTGTTTATATGTGAAAAAGTTTCCAATTATTCACAATCACTTTTTTTGCATGAAATCGACTAGTTTTTACTTTAACATTATAATAGAGGTCTAATATAATAGAATATATTAGGTCGATATAAGATATCTCTCCGAGCACTTCATGAAGCCACACATATGTTTAAATGTAGGGCCACATGGGAGAATTTAGAATCTCTATATATATAAAAATGAAATGCTGTTCGTTTGTCTGGGCTTGAACTCGAGAACGGCTGGACGGATTTTGCTCATTTTGATCTTAAAATATTTGTGGAAGTTGAGGGAAGGTTTTTGTGGCGAGAAACATAAATAATAACTAAGGGAAATATAAAAAAGGTACGTTTTGTAAAAACTTTATTCATTTTAAAATGCCAGGGAGAAAACGATCTGATTTAGGTCGTCGGAGTAATTCAAATGTGCTACGAGCTACCTCACGTGCAAATCGCACTGACGACCAGCGAGAGGCAGATAACGTTCGTATTGGTATGAGAGAATTGGGTTCAAAAGTAAATAATTATGAAGTAGAAAGGCTTAGGATGGAACGAGTAAGGGCACATCTTACACAGCAGCATTTAGATCGACGGGACACCGAGTCTACAAATTCTACAAGTTCGAAAAAACGGACGCATCGAGTCACTGCAGCCGGAAGAAAAACCGCCAGTGATTTCAACTTTAAAAACTTCAAGAACTTCGACGCCAACACAACGGCGGGAAGTCAAGAAGACAAGCAAAGTCCTGAGTAAGTCACAGCCACTTTTTCCAGAGAACTAAGTTACAAAGTTAACAACTTCAGCTACGACAAGATAAAACAAGCAGATGAATTGATTCAAGAACAAGAAAAAATAGCCCAAGAAATCATATAACTACATAATAATTTCAACAAAGACGGAAGTGCAAGAAAAACCAAGGAATACCTACAAAAAAGGATTGATCACCTAGAAGCACCTTGGGGGAAAGCCCAAGAGAACAACGAGGCGTTCCATGAACTTGGGTTTGGCGATCAGCACAATTTTATAAAATCACACTATTTCAAAAGGATGGAGGAAAACTACAAGACAATTCGACTGTACCTAACGTCACACGAGGAATATAAAACACACAAGAAACAAGTCTATGAGATACAAATACAAGACCCAAAACCGGAAGTGAAGGAACCCAAACAACAGACCGAACAATATTAGCGACGAATCAAATTAAAGGTAAAAATAACAAACAAAAAAAACTACTGAGACAAGCTGAAGAAGACATGACAGAATCAACACCAAGATTGTCATACACGTACTACGAGCAACAAATATTCAAAAAATGGAGCGCACTTCAAGACAAAATGAAATAGAGCGATTCCGGAGACGCCGTGTTCCTATAAACTTGGAACGAGTAGCATTCCACTACGAACCGGAAATAGATTATTGTGCCGACCAATCCGTAACGATTGGAGAAATGACAATCATTTGTCAACATTGTAAAGCGTTAAAATACAGCGGTGAATCTATTGGATAATGTTGTGCTGGTGGTAGTAAAATTGCCACAATTGTTCCCACCACAAGATCCATTACGCTCATTAGTTTCTGGGGTGGGAACGCATATTTTACAGGAAAATTTCATGCCTACTTTCGAGATAGTTTTTGATAAATTAGTTATTAAAAATTTAAAAAGATAATATACAATTGCAGTTACAAGGATATTTTGCGGAAGCAACTTGGAGTTTCCCTGTTTCGCGCATGCATCGCGTGTTCGCGAGTCGTACAATCATGTTTATATATTTACACACCGCAAAAAAGACAAAAAATATAGTACATCAGAAAGCCTTAAATTGATTATGTGTATAACTGTGTTGCATTTAATTTAATGCAGATAAAAAATTTGTATTACGTTTTGACAATATTTTTCAAAAATATATGTAGGTGATACGAAGTTCGCCGGGTGATATATAATTTTTATTTATCTTACTTTTTTTAAACTTTACGTGGCATTGCAAAGCATGCCGGGTACGGCTTGTATTTTATAAACTGTTCCATCGCTCGTGCTGAAATCTTGTACACGTTGAAAGATCCCATAAATACTTTTGAAAAGTGTACGAAATTAGTTGATCTCTTCAAAAATTATTAACATTTTGAATAACTGCACAAATGATGGGTTTTTAGGAAGTACCTCGGTAAATATTTGACCTATTTTGATAAGCAGTAATTCAAAATAGAGACCCTTCCAGTGTCTACAACTTCCTCATTTAACTTTTTCAACTACGATTAAAGCGGAAAATTTTACAGGCGAAAAACTGAGTTTTCCACTTCCAATTTTCCCAGGACGCAAAATTAGCTCTATCTTCTGATGCAGTTATCTTCAGATAAACTCCCCCATACGTAAGAAAGTTGTCAATATGCTGTTATATATTTTTTCCTTTTTTTTCTAAGGCTTCAGCGATGACACTTTTCAGGCACAAAGTAACTAAAATTTTCATCTCAGTAAGATCCCACTGAGACACATTTTTGGGTTCATATGAAATGTTATAAAACTATAAACGCCATGTATAGGCATTGTTTTATATGTGCCGCTAATGGAGGTATTTCACGTAATTTACGCAAAAAAACATTAATTCATCTCGCTTAATTTGTTGAAACCGCTTATTACCAATCATACTTCTACCGGAGATTCAATTTGGACTTTTCAACACGTATAATTACCGAGAGCTATAAATAAAAATAAAATAATACACGTACGCTGAGTTCAGCAGCTTGTAGAAGCATATCATTATACAAATGCTGTAATAAATCTAAAAATTTACGATAGGTATAATTCCGTGAGTTTTTTCGAAGCGGTATTTTAAAAGCTCGTTTTTACGGTAGAGAACGTTTAAATATGCTTTTAAGGCTTTAAGCATAGTTATTTATTATTAATAACCAAGTGAATACGAAAGCATGTTGTTTCATAGGCGTGTTTTATAATGGTGATGTTTATTTTAATAGATTGTATGCAATTTAGTATTCTTTTACGATCAATAAGTGAAACTATGTGACGTTACAATGAATGCCTTGTCGGTTTGGCATTAACATGATTTCATAAAAAGTAAAATCTTACTTTATTTACGACTCTGAAGGAAGTTCTAAGCAGTAATGCAACAAAGTGTTAAAAGTACGTTCAATGAGAATCGTTTTGGAAGGAATTTTGTGTAGATTTTGAGGCCAAATTCACAAGGTTCCGAAAAATATCAACTGCTTTACAACGTACTTATTGCATTTAATGGTTTGATAGACACTGTCTCGCCTCGTCCTCGAAATTCCTTTCTAGCATGAGCACAGCTGTCAGCAGAAGTGGCATTTTAACACTTGTTACATACCTAACTGTTAACCTTGGTGCCTTGAGGTACCGCAGCAACATTGTGCTTAGAAAACGCTTCCCCCAGGTCGTATTTACCCAATAATAACGAGCGTTATGTTTGCCTTTTACCTTTCTTATTATCTCGAGCTCCTCTTTCGACAAATCCTTCCTCTTGAGCTTGTCCTGTCCCATGGCGTCGTCGTCCTTGAAAGTGTCAACCTTATTAGAGCGGCAGTAAAACTCACTTAACTCACGGGCATATATTTCTCAATGACACACAGGCATGCGCACAAGGACACATTCATTAGCACTCAGCACTCCGACGTCTTTTGTCTCTTGAGCGGTCCCACCATCGCTACGTATTTAAATAAAGTCTGTGCACAATATTTGGAGTGTAGCATGGTGATACACACGTAGATTTCGTCATTTTTATCTAAGCTGTTTGTGTAACCTTTTATGGCTCAAATAACTTTGTGTGCTAAAATTATAATATTAGCAAACGAGAGCTCATCTTCGACGCTGGGAATTTTGCAGTCGCGAGAGCCGTGCGGCTGCGGCTGGCAGCTTTTGCTTCGCCGGCAGGAAAAATGCAACGGCGAAGTTTAAATGTCAGGTACAAAGATTAATGGTTCTATTTAATGTTATCGTGCTTGTGCGACGATAAATTTGTCGATTAGCTCATTTATGAATGTAATTATTTTAATGGATTTTAGTGGTAGCCAGCGCAAAAATTATACAGAAATATTGTATTGCCATTACCGCTTTCAATGCCGTCGTTCATACGTTATTTTGATAATTCATGCGGCAATAAAAAAATCAATTAAACGAGGCCGGTTTCTGTACGTGGATTCATCGAACCGTGGAATTATTGATCCGCTTAACAATGAATACGGGTTTCTTATATCTGAATTAAACTTTAATCATGCGATAAACTATCAATAATTTAAAGCGGTGAATTGTATCGGTTTATCGTTACCTGTGTGATGTATTGTATGGAACAAAAATCACAGCTAGCGGCGTCTAAAAAAATTAAAACAATACTAATTTTAATTAAACAATGCGTAGGTTTGTTGGGTACCCAAATTGAATTACTACTATAAATTGACATGCTATTGTATGAATTGAATGTCATTAAAAATCCCACCTTGAATGACCAGTTGGATCCTGGAAATGATGACCAAGAGTTGGGATTCAGACAGCATAATCAAAAGACAAAATATTAATGAATTAATGAAAAATATAGGAAAATTGAAGAGGTACTTAAGGAACGTGGTGACCAAATCAATCCAGGCAATAGACCTCTTGCCAATTTATGAAGAGAAATAACGAATATATATAATCTAGGTTGAAGACTTATATGTGGGAACAATATATCTTTGCTGGGTTATTTTCAAATGAAGGGCGAAATCACAATTAAAAAACAAATGAAGAAGTTTTCTATCATTACTTAATCCATAATTTTCCTATTCTAAACCAAAAATGTATGCGAACCATCAACAAATACTAATAAGCGAAAAGTGACTGATCCAGATAGAATCTACAATGAACATTGTATATCTTTATGTAGAAATGAGCGAATTTTAAAAATTAGAAGCTACCTTTGTGCAGAATTTGATAATGTATATTCTTCACAATATAACAATATTCATATGGAATAGTCGTTTTTGAGTTACAAGAGCATAGCCACTTTTCAGCCAAGTTTGTAAAAATCGCCAAATTTTGATAATTGCGGCTAAACCGCTGGGCCAAATTTGACGTTTGACGTGAGGAAATTTTGTCCTCCTTTTTAGAAAGATAGTCCAGTCATTATAGGGGGTTCACCTAGGAAAATCGACATATCCAGTATATTAAAACGTAAAAACTTCTATTGTGGCATCCTAAAACTTTCCTCAAAACTCACATATAATTGGATGGCCGAAAGTGTTAAAGTCGGGGGTCAAAATTCACAAAAATCGATTTTTTCTATATTTTTTGGAAATATCTCGTATTCTATGGGTTTCACGCTATTTATAATTATTAACAGTATTGTACAGAATTAAATTCTCTACAATTTTTGTCTTTAACATTTCTTCATACCTCTAACTGTTTTCGAGATAGAGGGCGGAGAGCGCGAGATCAGAGAATCATGTGAGGTCAACTGGTAGTCGCGATTAAAAACTCGTATATTAGGGTTATAAATTATTGCTAAATATTTAATTATCATTTATTATTAACTTTTACATTAATTTCAATCTTTCTTTCTAATAATTCTAAAATTTATCAATTCAATAACGCTTATAATCTCATTCTGTAATTGAAAAATTATTAAGGGACATATTTTAATTACATTTTTATTATATTCTCAATTACACTAATTGCATTTGAAGTAAAAAATAATTAAGTAAATCTTGTTTAAAATCCGTAAACTCTTAAATTCTTTCATAATTTTAAAAATTTATAGTCAGTAGAGGCAGGCGTTCATTTGTATTGCTATTTGTTCATATTATTTTTACATTAATTTTGACAATATGAAATTAATCAAATGATACTTTTAATAAAAACGTTAATTATATATTTAATTCTTTTTTTTAATTATTTGGAAAGTCATTAGTATAAATTAGATTACAATTAAAATGTAATTTAAGTATTTCCCTCAACAACTTCTTAATTACATGGTCAGTATTAAATAAATTGACACTTAATTAAAAATAGATAAATAACCAAAAAAATGAATTTAATGTAAAAGTTAATAATAAATGCTAATTAAATATTTAACAATAATTTGTAACCTTAATATTACGAGTTTTTGATCGGGACTACCATGACCTCACATGATTCTCTAATCGCGCGCTCTCCGCCTTCTATCTCGAAAACAGTTAAAGGTATGAAGAAATGTTAAAGACAAAAGTTGTAGAGAATTTAAATCGGTACAATATTGATAATAAATATAAATAGCGTGAAACCCATAGAAAACGAGATATTTCCAAAAAATATAGAAAAAATCGATTTTTGCGACTTTTGACCGCCGACTTTAACACTTGCGGCCATCCAATTATATTTGAGGAAAGTTTTAGGATGCCAAAATAGAAGTTTTTACGTTTTAATATACTGGGTATGTCGATTTTCCGAGATTTTCACCTAATTCAACCTAAAATGACTGGACTAAGAGTGCAATTATTGTAGAACACACCATTTTCGAGTTACGGGCGAGAAATTGAAAAAAGATCCAAAATTTCGCAGTTTTCGATTTTCAAAATCTAAGCTCAGCCTAGAAACCGTCGTAAACTCATATGACGCTTATTTTAGATGTCGAAAGTGAATTAAAACCATCTCCAGTTTTATATCAAAAGTCTAATTTACACAAATTCTAAAATTTTTGAGAAATTTCACTGAAACTCACAAATGTTTTCCCAATTAGTGCTTTGGAAGTTATATCCGTTAAGAGAATTGGTAATTTTGATTTTATTAAGTTTGAAAGTGTCTGAAATATGATTTCCTATCTTAAGAACAAGAACAAAAACAAGATTTTCAAAGTCCCACAATAAATTTTGCAATAATCATTAAGCATTAAAAACACATATGTTTTAATTGATTTTCACCGATTTCTTGTTAAATAATTGATCAATGTTGACGTGTCCCAGCTCATTTTATAGATACTAAAACTAAAAAATCTATTCCTGGGTTAATAGCCTTTGAGCCATAAGCAAAAAAACATTTATTAACATCTAAAGTTCAAAATAAATTAACATGTGAGCCATATGAGCTGCCTGTAGCACTTTTATACATTAATAAATTAATTAAGCCCTTAAGGCTCATATAATTTTCCACAGGTTATAATGGTACAAATTAGCAATTTTTTCCTTATTTACATGCGAGCAGACTTCTGGCTGACTCCCCCCTCCACCTAATATGGTAAGATATCATCACAATAGCTGATCGATGCTAAATTCTGGCGATGATTTTGATAACCATGAAACACTATCACATAACCACATATATTCTCATAGAACATGTCTACTTTTTAAGTTGTGTTGTAAATTTTAAAACTTAATATAATAGTTATTTATGGTACTAGTGTGTTATGTTGAAAATAAATTCTCAAGTAACTTATGAAACATGACACCCGAGTGGAATACAATGTTTTATCCAACAAGTGGAAGAAATAGTTTTTTATGAGATAATGATTAATAAGCTTTGTGATCAAATCAATGCTACTTGCGTCTCGGTACCCTATAAATGTCAGAATGACTTGACAGTGACTTTTTGGTTAAAGTAGGTTGTTTGTTTGGTTGCCACGGGCAGCCTTTAAATATAAATGCTTTAAATATGAATGTGACTTAACACACTAGTGTGTTATTTGATAGTTTACTTGCCTAAAATGACATTAATAATGACAGTCATAACTGTCATGTGTTGGATAATTAAATAAAGAAGTAATAATTATCTAACAATTATCTTTCCTTCCTACGCCCTAAGGGTAATTAGACTGGCATGAATATTACCAAATAAGTGAATATTAATTCGGAAAATGCACTAAATATAATTTTAGATGATTTGTTCAAAAATTATAAATGTTTTAAATAATTGCACAAATGATGTTTTTTTTAAGTATCTCGTTAAATAATTGGCCGATTTTGATAAACAGCATGTCAAAGTAGGGTTTTTTCACCTAGAATGAAAATAGAGTAATTTACAAGCGAAAAACTGAATTTTTCACTTATAAATAACGTTTATCCAAGACGCAAAATTACCTTTATCCTACTGTAATGCTGTAAATACTGTTAAATTTAAATGTATGAAACTGCATTTATTTTTTCCTATCAACTGACCATTACGAAATATCAAAGATTGTATAGATCCGTCGTTGATTTAACTCGAAAGGCGCAGAATATTGTCAATTACCCAAAATTTCATAAAGGACAGCTGATGATTACTAATTCATTGTGTACATTTTCATATGATCAGTATGCTCCAAATGTCAACAATATGTACGGTACATCAACACTTGAACTAATGATCAAGTCATGAACCAATTAGTGGTTTTTGAGGAACCATAATTTACAATTCGAATGAACTTCCTGAGGTTGGAATCTGAATCTGAACCTTGAACCATTAGATTTAGTTTATTAAATCACTTAGTTTGGCGGTCTATCAAAAAAGCCGACACATACACTAGTTGTATATCAAACTCGTAATTATAAACATTATACGAGACACTTACTGAAAAATTGTAAACTATCAACAAAGCACAATTATCAAAAAGTAGTAACTAACAACAACTATTAATAACACTTTGTTTAGAACAAATCGCTGTCGTACTATACGGCCCCCTAATTAAAATTCCATCCTAATCAAAAAACCGGCTCGCAACAGATAAAACCGTCGATTTGTTTAAAACACCGAAAATTATATTGTTTACAATTCCGATCCAAATAAATGACGCCCAATTTAAATCCCTCGAATTTCGAAAGTAATCTCGCACCTTCTTGGTGTTTATCGGGATGGTTCCCTGCATTTTTAAAACTAGAGCATGTTTGTACGAGCCGCTAAAAATAAACTGACACGCGAACGTCATAAAACAAAATTCTGTATGTGTATCTTTGTTTATATGCCGATTCTTTGTTTAGAATAAAGTTTTCTTTAGCCGGTGGCACGCGATACGAGCAATGGCTGTCTGAAGATGTTAAAGGAACAGATGTTGAAGATTGCAGGAAGGAGCCGAAAGGAATAACGAGGTTGGTGAAGCGAGAACAAGGAACGCGTTTTTGAGGAATTAATAAAAATGGTTGTTTATTTCGTGACAGTATTTTCATTTGAAGCTACTGGGAGATGAAGGAATTGATACAACAGAAGGCAAGCTCTTATTTGCTCAGGTTGACTTTGCTCGGGATTTTGGGAACAAAAACATTATTATTCTACTTTACTGTTGCTTCATAATGGCAAATGTTAAAAACGTAGTTTTTTTAAATGGAAATAACATGGATAGCTTTACAGCTAACATTTCAACATTTAAATGTTCTTGGATTCAAAAATTATTGTAGTTTTATGCATATGAACTGGGGCTTATTTTTAAAGTGAAATAATTGATGTACTAGAAAATAGGGATTTTACTAATGGATTTATCGTGTAATATAATCTGATTTGCCCCTTCAAATGACAAGATTAAATATATAAGGAGCATTATGCCTAACCTTAGTACTTTTCCACGAAATTTTATTGAATGACTTTTTGAAATCAAAATTCTGGTATTATCTATTGTTTACTTGTTTATCAGTACTATCTTTTCAGCTGTCTTCCGTATAAGCTTCACATGACACTCGTCACTTTTATTTTCATACGTATGACAGTGACTCCAAGTAAGTACTTGTTATCAAATTTATATTGTAACGTTTATTTTCTAATTTATTTACACTAATACTAATTGTACACTAGACACTACTTAATTTATTTACACTATTTTACTAAACTAATTAATTTATATAACACACTTAACTATTTCCTACTAATTAATTTATCTCACTCTTAATTAGTAATTTATTTAAACGCTCTCGCTCTAGCTATTTCACTTGTTCACTATTTACTCTCGCGGTTTCCGTCTAATAATAATCTCTCGTTGGCCGCGTCCACTTTTATAGCCCCCCATAATGTTTTCCCGAATTTACTAGTATTTGCTCCATAGTTCCGGAAGTAACTCGAACGTTCTTTTAATAATGTTTACGTAGAAAATGTCCAGAAGGTCATAAATCACTTTCCTTAAATAATAATCCGGGAGTATTTATGGAGCTGTCTTTTTTTATAGGATTCAATTAAGCGTCGCGGCAATTCTTTTGAGGTAGCCGCCCAGGTCCGATACGAGTAAACACGTCTCGCGCTGTTTACTTTTCGCATTACAATATTAAGGAGGAATTCCGAACTTGTCGAGAGACATATATACCTTATACACCCGACGCTTTACGCAAAATTAACCAAAAACCAATTTGTCATTAGAGACGACTAAACTGCCCTACGACAATTTTTAAAAAGTTGTGACACATTTCGTGCTGCAGCGAATCAAATAAGCTCTCAACTGTCGCAACTGCAAAATTCCAGCAATTAATGCTTAATACAATTATTAATTCGTCAATAAGAGCGTCACTTAATACAATTATTATTCATACAAATCACAAACAAGAGATTAAAATCTTTCATCGGACTTGTGAATGGCTTCATTAAAACACATACGGAAGCGGTTACAATTTCAGCTAAGGCGCAACACTACTTCTGACAAAAAAGTTAATTGGTGACCGTGATAATCTAAAAAAAATGCACGATTAAACACGTATAATATGATACTATATCAATCATTTAGAATATTTTATAAAAAAAAATTAGTGATAAGTGACCAGATTCTCTAGGAAACTAAACTACTTTTCTAGAAATTCTTAGAGGATACTAAAATCTCTTTACTTATATGTATTTACTTTTTCAAATAAAGTACAAGATTAACTATGAAACATCTGAAAAAATCTGATGTCATCAAAAATCTTCTATCTTCCCTAAACAGCTTTATTGCATTATTTAAAAAAATTAATGCATGTTTTATGCCACAAAGCACTTTATAGGAAGCTTTCAAAATTTCACAATGCTCGAGACTGATTAAAATCTTCATGGTTACTGTGATAATACCTTTGTTTACGCTAAATTTTCAGATAAAATGTAAGGTTAAGCCTATAGGATCTGAATCATCTAAAATGTCTCGCAAACAATTTAACTGATGAAAAACCTAGATACCCTAGATCTAGATAATTTAAAAAAAAATTAGAATATTATAATCTAATTGCTTCAGGCTAGAGTTTCAAATTTAACTCAATACCTATTTTCTATTTATTATAGAAAAAAAATTCCAAAAAGACTTTCATAGTAGTATTTGGAGGATAGCAAATTTTTTAGTATATTTCAAAAATCAAGTTTACAGTATCGTTTCAAAAAAATATATGAAACTTTCTTGTCCCATAGGTTCTCATAGAAAACTGCATACAATTTTCTCCTCTCGTGCATACTTTTTATAATTTAACAGTGCTCAAAACTGATTTACATATTCAGGGTTACTGTGACAATACGTTTTGTAGGTAAGAGTTTCATATTTAATACAAGATTAAGCCCAAATATGTTTCATTAAGAATATCTCATAAAAGAAATTAGCTGATCAAAAATCTTGTAGAATCTCTAATAACCTATACAACTTTCCTAATAATATTTCGAGAATAGTAATATAGCAGAATATTCTGAAAATCAAGTTCATACGGTGTGTTAAAAAAATGTGTGTACCTTTCTTGGCCTAAAGGTTTTTTATGGAAAACTGCATTGAATTTTTGTCTCTTGATACATACTTTTGAAAATTCAACAATGCTCGAAACTGATTCAAATCTGACAACTCCTAGGCTAGAGTCTCAGATAAATGCTAGATTAAGCCTGTATAGAATTATATAAAAATCTAATAAAAATTTGAAGTGCCATCAAAAAGCTTCTAGATTCTCCAATCACCTTTAACAACTTTCTAAGAAATGTTTCGAGGATCGTAGACTTGTTCCTACTTCTAAGTTCAAAAAAAATTGTTAGTTTAAAAAAATATCTTCTGGCATCAAGCTTATATAGAAAATTATACGGAAGTACTACTTCTTGTGATTTTTGTGATATTTTGTTTAAATTTACTCCTACTTAAAAATTGAATCATTGTTTTTCTGTGCTTCAGATGGAACAAGTGCAAGAATAGCCACACATGAATGTGAATCATACATAATTTTGCATGCAACATTTTATTGGTTGATCAAAAATCTTGGTTCAAATCAACCAGATTAGTTCACCAGATATTAATGAAAAATTTTCTAGATTCTCCTTATACCCATACCAAATTTTTAAAAATCAGTTTTAATATGATGGTAAAGTCTTATACATCTAACAAAGTTCCAAAAATACATTAGCTTTCAAAAAATTTCAACACTTCTTTTGGTATGAAGCTTGCACAGGAAACTATGAGTAACTCTTCACTGCGATAAATGTTTTTATTCAAATTCACTTGTACTCAAGAACTAATCATACTGTTCACATACTGAATCACATACCTATCACATTGCATGATACATTTTACTGATCAAAAAAGTCTTTAAATTCTCCTATAACTATACAAGTCTTTAAAAATCATTTTTATTCGGATGGTAAAGTCTTGTGCCCCTAGTAAAGTTCAAAAAAATTGTAAGCTTCCCAATTTCAGCACTGTTTTTACTAAATGGTGAAATGGTAAATTTTATGGTATAGTCTTGTGCACATAGTAAAGTTTAAAAAATTTGTTAGCTTCCAAAAATTTCAGCATTATTATTATTTTTTTTTTTTTTTTTGGTATAGAACTATCAGTAAACTATGAAACTATTAGAACTGAATCATTATCTTTTTGCAAGGGTCTTAAGATGAAATAAACGCAAGACTAACTAGATAATGTAGTACTACCATTAGACCACTATATATACCTACTAGATAAATAACTAGAAAATGTAAAATGTGGATCATATACGTATAATCGTGCATGAAAAATTTTACTGATTAAAAGAGCTTCTACATTTGCCTTATAACCAAAGCAAGTTTAAAAAAATGATATTTATTACAGTGTTACATATAATAAAAGAAGCATCATTAATGCGTTTGTAGAAACTTGAAAAGAACTCGTTGGCGGGTATTCCAAAATTTAATTATATGCCCGAAACTCATCTCGCGCCTTAGGGAAAACATGCGCCTTAGCTGAGACTCAAGATATAGCAAAATTCGTACCGTTTTCATCATTCGAACCGAACTAGAGGCCGATTACTTAGTAAAGAAACACCGTCACATTTGCGCAGAGACGAATTTTAGTTTGTTTACCGTGGTTGTCTAGCAACCATAACGTCACCACTTGGCCTCGATGGTCGATTATTGTGGAAAGTGGCGTAGCGTTATTATTTTGGAGTGCTATTTTTCGTTTTATTTCGTGGTGTTATTATCGTTGGCGATTATGGATTGTATAGTGTTTAAACCTTGATTTAAAGAAGAACATATAGAACTATTCAAGTTACCTATGGTATAGCCCCAAGTATATTTATTTCAATTAGTAAATATTATAAACAAGGTTATAAACAAAACTTCGGGTATTTCAAATTGTAAAATGTTGTTGAAATATCTCTTAAGCTTTAAGAAAAATGTTATTTAACATTATTACTACTTTAATGGCCTTGAAGTTCCGAGAAAAGTTTAGTCGACAAACACGGGTGGTAGGTATTATACATAACATCTGCGGCCGGCGGCCGGTGATAAGTATCAGCAGGTAGTAAAAGCACAATAACATTTCAACAAAGGATAGTCAGTCAGGTACCGATTCTAAAATTTACGAGAAGTTTGCTTCCATTTTATCTCCAGTTCTCGTGTTGTTCGTTTCGTTATTTCCCTGTTCTTCGCGCACATTGCTACATTTTCAAAAAGTCTTTTTCAAGACTGTGAGTTTATTCATCCTTTGTAAAGGTAGGTATGCAAATTACGTATATTTATTTGGAGCAGGTTGACGGGATGTGATTGGCGTCAATACATATTTCGGTCATTTGTCATATTTTGCATCTTTTTATACAAAACCTTTTTTGCTTACGATTGTTTCAATTTTCGAATGTATGGTCCGATCAGGATGGTCTTGCTTTATTTGCAAAAATCTTGTTCCGCTAACAGTAAGGCCACACATTAGAACAAGAACAGCAATTTATAAACATGATACCTTACATCTTTTGGAAAACTTTACATTAATTTACAATTTTGTAAGCTGTGTTTACCTTCGACCTCATTCCTACAGCCGGCAACGACGCTCACATTAGCCGCCAATTATGTTTTATATATTTATATTGACTATATTATAACCTAAAAAAGAAACGCTCAACTTGCGTACAGTACTTGTTTTATCAATATTATATTGTTCAAAAAGTAATAGGTTGGATTGAAAGACTTATAAATTAAAGCAGTTATAGTCCTCTATTGTAGCTGAATCGTACTTCTTAATGAACATTTCTGTATGTAGGTATCCACAATGGCCCCCAAATCGTTGGTTGGGAAGAAAGGGCAGATTATTCATAGCCAAGCCCGAGAAATCATACACAACGTTATGAAGTTCATGCGAGAAGAGGCGACGAGTGGTATTACCATACCCGTGGCCAATTTTCGAGAAAGAGTTTTGGCAGCAACAGGAGTTTCCTCAGCTTCCCTGCATCGTGTTGAGCAAATGGCAAAGGATATTGAAAGTCAGCCCAGCACATCTTTTTCCACGCCTCGTAAAGCAAGACCGAGAAAATCCAGGAAGCAAGACGAATTAAGACCTGCTGAAGTGCATATGCTGAGAGAGATGATCCATGAATTCCACATTGTGGAGAAGAAACATCCTACGTTAAAATGTAAGATATGGTTATTTATATTGAACTTACACTTTACATATTATGTACATGGTTAATATACAATGACACAATATTTAGGCAACTATATCAGGATTATTCTTATTTCTAGGTATCTTGCAAAAAATGAAGGATACTCAATTGTCATTTACTGGAGGAATCAGCACCTTACGAAAAGTGTTATTAAAAATGGGTTTCAAGTAAGTTTATTAACTGTTTTTACATAATTGGTATGTTAAAAATATGTTGTTATAGGTGGAAAAAAACGCAAGATAATAGATCGGTACTTATGGAGTCATATGATATCCGACTGAAGCGAACGCAGTACCTAAAGTCCCTGATCCAGTACCGAGCAGAGAATCGGCCCATAATCTATGTCGATGAAACCTATCTGCATAGCTCCCATACACAACCCAATGTATGGAGCGATGGTGGACCATCATTGAAAAGCCCAGTAGGGAAAGGGAAACGGCTAATAATTGTGCATGCCGGTGGCCGAGAGGGATTTGTTCCCAATGCTCTTCTAATTTTTAAGTCAGGTAACAAGTATTTGCAGAATTTTGTTAAATGGTATTTTCACTCTGCCGGCATCGTAAATAGTCATTACATACTTAGATACATAACATGACAATGACACATAAACGGCAGCGTGAAAATATATATTTATGATACAAGTGTGAAAAGTGCATGTTTAAAGCACGCATTTTGAAATTTACAGAACAAGCGTAGCGAGTTCTGTAATTCAAACAAGTGCCTTAAACGCACTTTTCACACTTGTATCATCCAAGATGTTTTCTCATTCACAAATATTTAAGATGTTTCGAAAAATATCTAAAATACGTTAGATTCTCAATTATTCAACTATCCAACTATCTTAGAAATCACTATAACCAAGGTAATGTAAGTTTATTTCATGTTTAAAAAAACGCTTAAACTGACACCTACTTTTGGTCGAATCAGGTCGAATCTATTTTTTATTTTTCGCACAAGTGCATTAAAATAGTTATTTATACAACAAGGGATGTAAGTAACAATTACTGTACTAATTGACACTGTACTAACAGACTGGTTAATGTACTTACATCTCGTATAGTATATAACATTTTCCCCCCTCCCTGTATTGTATGTTTACAAGAAAATGCTGGATATATTTTTGTGGAGTCAGGAAATGTAATACACATCGAGAAGAAACGAGACAATGTGTTTCCAAATTTTGTTAATAATGAAAATGAATTATAATAATTTTAGATTATTATTTCCCTACTTATGTAAGTTGACTTACATCCTGTCGTTAAGGGCAACTAATTCCTTGTCGAGTAACTTTCACTTACGTGTGTCAAAGCAGTGTCAAAATAGGTTGCTTACAATACAGGGAGGGGGGAAATATACTTTTCACACTAAAATGACATTTCAAAAGTATAATTGTTCAATCGTGAATGAGAAACATGTAATTTGTAACACGGTATGTATCGACCGTTAACATCCTTGGCAAATAAGAAGCCTCGGCTCGTGCACGTTTGCCTCGGATGTAAACATTCCTTGTGACTGAAATAATTAATAGAATGTTAATGATTGCAGGAAAGAAAAGTGGAGATTACCATGATGACATGAATTTCACTAATTTTTCGAAGTGGGCAGAGCAGCAACTAATTCCAAATCTGCCACCACGATCAGTCGTTGTTGTGGATAATGCCAGCTACCATAATGTTAGGTTGGAAAAGTCTATTACCACCGCAAGTAAGAAGGCAGAAATGGTAGCTTGGCTTGTCCAACGAAACATTCAATTTAATGAGACTGCTACAAAACCTGAATTGTATGATATTATAAAAAGTTGCAGGACCCAGGAGAACAGATACCGCATAGATGTGCTATTTGAACAGCATGGCCACAATATATTGCGTCTGCCTCCATATCATCCAGAATTAAACCCGATAGAAAAAGTATGGGCTTCTGTAAAAAATTGGGTAGCAGCGAATAATATTACTTTCAAACTGGATGATGTGGAGGCACTGGCAAGACAGAAGTTTACACAAGTAACAAAAGAGGAATGGGCTTCCATTTGTGACCATGTTTATAAGTTTGAAAACGAATTAATTCAAAGGGAGCACATTTATGATGAGTATGATGATTCTCTTCGGTTCGTTGTTAACACTGGTTCCAGTGACGAATGGGGCACGGATGATGGATCACCCGATATGTCTGGTATTGAACCCATATAGACCAATCAATTAGGGGTTACGGCAAGACATCGTGTCATCGGGCAGGAAACCTACATTTTCAGGTAATATAGGCCAACATAATCGAAACATATAGGAAGACCCCACGAGATTAGCAACATTAGGCATTGTTATTTACAATTAAAGGTCTCTTAATTCCCTACAGGATGGTTAGCCCATTTTACCCAAAAATGACCCAAAAATAGTTTTTACTTGAGAACAAAAATAGTCACAGAAGTGCATTCTTTTACCTTCAATTGTTAATAACAATGCGTAATGTTGCTAATCTCGTGGCGTCTTCCTATACGTTTTGTTTCTGTAGGCCTGTATTACCTGAAACTGTGGATCTCCTGCCCGATGACCGATGAGTCGATGTCCCCAGCAGAGTATTTTTTTCACTTATTTGCTTGGCCTATTACATTAATAACACAATACATGTACATTTTTGCTATTGACATATTGTATATTATTACCTTGATGTATTCACTAAATACATTTTACATTTATGTATTTCTTCGTTATTTATAATTTTCATTTATATCTTCATTATTTAGATTTTAGATTTATTTATTCATTATTTATAAATTTAGATTAATTATTCAATCCACCTTATAATATATTGAATGTTTGCATTAAGGTATTTTCTTGTTGCTTTCGAAATTATAAAGATTTTAATTTATCGACACTGCATATTATTTTAACGCATGATTTCCAATAAGTTCATTTTTACTGGTGTATACAAACAATTTTCTCAAAACTATTAAAATATAACATTGAAAACTTGCTTTCTATGTTTGTATGTCATACGCAATATTACTACAAATTAGTTTTGATTCACTAATTCATGTACAGTAGTAGATCCTTGATTATCCAGGGTATTGACAGGGTGGGAGGTGTATGAATAATAGAATTTGTACTTATGGTTTATCAGGATGTAAGAAAAATCATAATTGATGACTAAACAAAATTTATAGGTATTTAAAAAACAACGATTTCTGGATACATATATTGAAAATAGTAATGAAAATAATGTGTCAATATTACATGAAAACTTTAATAAAACAACAAATCTACAGATACCTAATTAAAACTTATTTTTCAGTAGAACAAAAATATTCCAAATTTTTGGTTTCTTTCTTCATAATTTTTTGTGACCTCTCGTCCTATTTCTTTTCATTCCAATAATTTCTGTATGTAGTAAGCATTTTATTGTTTAAAATAATTTAGTTGAGTTTCCACACTTCTTTTACAGATTTTTAAAGTGTAAACATTTCATGTAGGATTTATTTTAAAAACGGTCAACCCTACAAGTTCATAATTAACTTTTCAGAAATGATGCCGATTAATTTCTCATCTTTTCATTCGTTCACCATTCGGGTACATTTCGATATTGTTATAACATTTCAACACAACGCTACAAAATGAAAGACAATGAATAGAGTACAAATTCATAACACGAAATCCTCGGTTAATCTGGACAATTAAAGAATGAATGAGTAAAGCAGAAAACCCCAGTTAATCGAAGAAATGGGTCATTGAACCCTGGATAATCAAGGTTATGTTGTATTTCACATTAGTCACATTTACCTCTGCAAATACGTGCAGTCCGGCAACAATGTTTTTCAATTCACAATTAATTATATCCTTAACCTTTAATTCTAACATACGCCACTGATGCCGGTAAAGAGAGATAGCTATATGGTGTGACGTATACCTGCGCGAATTTGATGACTGTGTTTCTTTACTAAGTAATCGGCCTCTACCCCGCACACCGGCACGGAACACCGGAACGTCTCGTCATCCCCGCCGGTAACATCGCTCACTACTTTTCCCCGGAGCGCCACAACTTCTCGCACTTGACCAAGCCAAACTCTCACGAAAAACTGTTGTTATCCGAATCTTCCGGCGACGCACAGCGTGTTAAAACGTTTCACGCTCGTGTTATTCACCGGAGGAACGGGCGAGCGGCGGTCGCGTCCATGGGTTACTAGACGTAATGTTTACGTTTCGCGCCGCGAACAGTAGCAGCGTTTTTGGTTAGTCGGAAATAAATTGTAACGAGAGATCTCACTCCTCGATCCCTACGTGCACACGCATGCAAACATGTGCCGAAGACGTCGCGGCCGGATTCTGGCTAGTTCATTTTCTAAATGCGACAAGTGTCGGATCCGTCGAAAGCTCTGGGAAACGGGCTAGATGTGTTGTCATCCGGTTCAAATGCAAGGACATCGGAATCGAAGTACCACGTGCTAGTACGATTTTTTTCGAACGATCGATGCCACGGAAGCACATTAGGCAACGACGCATAGTTTACGAGCAATGACGCAAGCACGAAATTAATGGGACACTTTCTTACTTACTATTCTCGTTATGATGGTTTTTAATTGTGACCTCCTTCTGCCGCCTCTGTGTTTCGGAGGCTGGTCGTCATCCTTGCCAAATTCGGTTTATCTGGTGCACCACCAGACAGCTCTAACGAGGAGTAGGTGTATAGATTTACTGAAATTCCGGAAATTCTTCTTCTTCCTCTTATTTTACCTTCCAATATCTCACATATGCCTCTCACTCAAGTTCAGTCATTCCTCCTGTTTTCCATATTTTCAATTTTCGTAATGCCTAAATCAACTGCAGTCCCAAATAGCTCTAAGGATGAGTAGGTGTACAGATTTACTCTAATTCCCATAGATTCTTCGTTTTCCTCTAATTTCACTTTCCAATATCTCACATACGTCTCTCCCTCAAGTTCGGTATTTCCCACTGTTTTCCATATTTTCAACTTTCGTAATGCCTAATAAGCTGCAGCCCCAAATAGCTCTAACGAGAAGTAGGTGTACATGTTAACTTAAATTCTAGTATATTATTCGTTTCCCCCTAATTTTACCTTCCAATATCTCACATATATGTATCTCACTCAAGTTCGATCTTTCCCATTATGGTCCATATTTTCAATTTTCGTAATGCCACATCAGCTGCACCCCCAAATAACTCTAGGGATGAGTAGGTGTACAGATTTACTCAAATTCCCATAGATTCTTCGTTTCCCCCTAATTTTACTTTCCAATATCTCACACACGCCTCTCACTAAAGTTCGGTCTTTCCCACTGTTTTCCATATTTTCAATTTTCGTAATGCCTAATAAGCTGCAGCCCGAAATAGCTCTAACGAGGAGTAGGTATACAGATTTACTCAAATTCCCGTAGATTCTTCGTTTGTCTCTAATTTCACTCTCCAATATCGCACATACGCCTCTCACTAAAATTCGATCTTTCCCACTGTTTTCCATATTTTTAATTTTAGTAATGCGTCATCAACTGACCCCCAAATAGCACTAAGGATGAGTAGATTTAAAGATTTACTCAAATTCCCATAGATTCTTCGTTTCCCTCTAATTTCACTTTCTAATATCTCACATACCATACGCCTCTCACTCAAGTTCGGTCTTTCCCACTGTTTTCCATATTTTCAATTTTCGTAATGCCTCATCAGCTGCAGTCCCTAACAGTTCGAACGTGGAGTAGGTATATAGATTTTCACAATTTTCCGTCTCTCTTTCTCATTATACCGTTCAATATCTCACATACTTCTCTCAGTCAAGATCGGCCCTTCCCACTGTTTTCCATATTTTCAGTTTTCGTAATGCCTCATCAGCTGCAGGCTGCAGCCCCAAGTAACGAGGAGTAAGTATACAGATTTACTCAAATTCCCGTAGATTCTTCGGTTTCCTCTATTTACTCTCCAATATCTCACACACGCCTCTCACTAAAATTCGGTCCTAAATTTTAAAGGTAAAATTTTACCTTCCCATATCCTCACATATATGTATTTCACTTAAGTTGGGTTTTCCCACTGTTTCCCATATTTTCAAGTTTCGTAATACCTAAATCAACTGCAGCCCCAAATAGCTCTAAGGATGAGTAGGTGTACAAATTTACTCAAATTCCCACAGATTTTTCGTTTCCTTCTAATTTTACCTTCCAATATCTCACATATACCTCTTACTCACTCAGAGAGAGTTCAGAGTGTCTCTCACTTATTATACCGTCCAATATCTCACATATTTTTCTCACTCAAGTTCGGTTTTCCCACATTTTCAATTATCATAATAACTAAATCAGCTGCATCCGCATACAGCTCTAAGTGGGAATAAGTGTACAGATTTACTCAAATTTCGTAACCACAAAATTCTTCTTTCCCCTTTTATTTTTACCTTGCATATTATGTTACTCTTCATATCTCCATATTTCATTTTACATTTCCAATTTTGGGAATATTTAAATCAAGGAGTCACAAGTTGAGGTTTATAGATGGATATCACAAATTTTGAATTCTGATTTTCAAACATCTAATTTAGTAAATGAATTTTATAAGCATCGGAATGCAGAAAACATATTTCTAAAGTTGGTACCTATACACGAAACTGGAAACTGGGTATTAAATTTGCAATGGAAACTTATACGTTTACTGTTTCAGGCTGCAAATTTCCAACTGAAAATCTATGAATTTTATAGGTTTCTTAGAATGATTACTAAATGTTTGCCATCTATAAAAACACAATTTGCTCGAAAAATTCTGCTGATTTAAAGAGAAAATGTTTAAAATATGACATTTGGCATACACGCAGGTAGTAGTGTGGAAATGTGGAAAGTGTGTTCAAAAATTATTGAAATACTGTCGAAGTGTCTGAAACCATAAATATAGGTAAACTATATGAAAGAACTGTTGAGGAACGCATTTATGAATAGAAGAAACAAAGATTTAGACAGATTTAAACTTTGGCTTTAGAAAAGGGAAATCTACACATTCTGCTTTACGAGAGAGGCATTCCTAAATATTTAATAAACAATATAAAGGATTAGAAATTATATTGACTGTTTTAATATAAAGCATTACTTTTCACAAAAATCCCTAACAGGTTTTGGTAAAGAAATGGTAGAAGTAAATGCAAGGTGCTGTTTTGGAATCAAGGATATCATGGAAGAGCCTTTGGAAAAGGTTATCCATTTTCATCGATCAGTCAGCACTTTGATGTATAAGTTTCCGTTAATTAATTTTGTTGAAGATTCGTATAAGTCTATTGGCAGATATTGCTAAAACAATCATTTTTAACGAGAGTGGAAATTTTCCAGTTGGACGCACAAATAAATAGAAACACTCCAATAGCCAGAAATATCCTTATTGTGCAGTGGAAGATGAGATTTAAGGTTTTTCTGGATGAAACAGTAATGGGAACAAAGAGCGTGCGCGATGACCGAAAGTTGATTCTAGTTTTATAGCTATCGGAGACATACACCATAAAATAAATTAGATCTAGCTTAGAAGAGGATCAGATGGGAGAATGAGCAGTACAGCTCAAAGTATTGAGTCTTGTAAAATGGAAGTACAGTCGCTGTTATAGTATGTCTATAAAACTCCTCTTAAATCCATGACATATATCTTGTGGACGTTTTGAATATGTCCACAATTTCTGATGGGCTATCTTCCTATTAAAACACTTTCATGGAGATTCTACCACTCTTGAACATTCTGGAACATCGTGTCTCGAAAAAAATTAGTTTGGAGCAGGTTATCTTGAGCAGCTTAAAGTAGATTGGGAATATTGCATTCAATTTAAACGTCACAACGAAGTCAACTTCAAAATGAAAGCTGCTTAAGGTTCGTACGCATCTACTTGCTAGCGTGGACATTTTAACTTTGAAAATCAAAGGTTTCTAATATTACCAATACCAATTGTTCTCGAAATTCGTTACAATTCGAACTACATTTCCTTCATAAATCCAAGACATTCTGAAACTGCTACTAACTAACGAACGTCGAAGACTGCATCTTCTATTTACGAACCAGCTTCATGGGAAACACTAAAACTGTTTTCCGGGCTGTTAACAAAAGACGTTTATTCAGAGGCAGCTGTTGTTGGTGCCCGTGCACTTGCAACGTAATACTTGATTTGTACGCCATTCAGCTGTGTTCATAAGTCGGACGGGTGAAAGAATCCACACACAATGCTTCACGAGGCGACGCGGAACGAAAATGGATCGAATCCGAAATAACCAAAGGCTCCGTTCCCTTTGTAGTACCATAAAACGCTGGCGACGCCTTGGAACACCCCCGCCAGATTTTATAGTTTTACCGGGAAATGTCGTTAAAGACAATATAATTAAAAGACGCGCGAAACATGACGTTGGAAGCGGCGCGATTTGATGTTTCCTCTAAGGGGGAGCTGGAAATAATTTCAACCGCTGACTGGTTTGCTTAAGCCTACAGTCCATTCAACAACGCGAGAACAATGGACTTTTGATCACCCGTAGAGCGGGAGTTATTTCGGGAAGGCACAAAGTTTCCTCTTTGTTGGATGGTACCATCAAGTCCATTCTAACGTACATTTTCAAATAACTAAGCATTGCACACGTTTTGCAAATTAAGGTTTTGATACCAAACCCAAGCCATCAGGCAAACTTGTTTTGCACTTTTTATTATTAGCTACCTTAATTGTTTATGAAAAATCTGTAAGACGATCCAAGCAATGAGAGTACACCTACATTAGCTCTGCAAGCCAAAAAGGCTAATGGTTTTACCATCACTTACATTACAATCATCATTTAGGACATCATCAAGGCTGAGCATAGCTCTTGACTCCTCCCCAAAAACTTCTTTAGAATTGTTCTTCTCCATTAATTTCCTTGTTGTTCCTTCCATGCGACCAATGATCTTCCTCGATATAAGTTCCCAAGTATTCAGTTTCTCCTATTTCTTCCTGATGGTGCAATCAGAACCATACCAGCTTGTATTGCTATATGGTGTTATCTTAGTTTAGCTCCCCCAATTTTACTTTTGACAACCTTTTGCCTTTTATTTCAAAATATAAAGAATTAATTACTTCAGCAATCAGTAATCAGCGTTTACAGCAATCAATTCAGATTAGCAAATTTTCCTTATTCAATTCGATTCCCTCTTCAATTTTGGCCGATATTCCATTTGTAAATATCAAATATATTCCATATAAAAAATATATTATATTATATAGTAATGAAAAATAAATAAATAAATGATATAAAATAAAATAAATAAAAAATAAAAATATACAATATATATTCTATATAAAAAATATAAGTATTCCATTTGTAAATTGCAAATTATTCTTATTATTCTTATAAGATATGCTCCAGTTTCTAAAATACTTAAGTATCCCCTTTATTCGCCACATTACCCACGTTTATAGGCTGTTTAACTGAGTGTAAATTTTCGACAAAATTACCGTGTGCGAAGTAGCCTTGTAAATTCCGCTATTAATTTAATTTATTGCCTCCACGACTTATTGCTGCAGTTGTCAGGGTAATTGTAAAACATCATATAGCCGCTTTAGTAATTGTTTATCACGTTTATTGGTGCATAAAAGCAGGTATGTTCCAAGATAAAATTTACTATTGTTTCAATGCATCGATGGTTTAATTGACTTTTATTGATGATGGATAATAAAGTCGGAAAAAATATTTGTTGGAAAAGTTGATAAGGTTTCTGTTGTGTTTTAGTGTTTTAGTATTCATCAGGGTATTAGCCAAAAAGGTACTGACGAGAATGTTATTATAAAATATGAATATCGCCAAAGCTCTTCTTAATGAATTACATACCGATGATACCGATGTATAACACTGAGATATACATTACTATTGTAATTACTTTAAGAAGTTGATATTATTTTATTGCCTATTAGAGTTAGAAAATCCCAGAAGGTATATACTTTTTTAATAGATTTTTCTCAAAATAAGTTAAGAAAATAACTAAGGAAGCCGCTCTAAAACGTACCTCAACCTTAATAATATGAGAGTAACGGAAACTAACGTACTATTTGTACTTCTCGTGCCGGTTCGGCTCTTTCGAAACGTGTGAGCGCGTGCGTGCACTTATATGAACGAAGAAATAATTTTTCTTGCCTTGCGTAGGATTCACCCATACCGGTGTGCATGAAACGAAAACTAGTTCTACAATTTCCGATAACCTTTGATTGATATTACGATTCAGGTAAAAGAATCTCAATTGTAGGCGGTGTGGTGTAATGCATTCTGTGCTGGGGCCGACATAACAGGAAAACTGGTCAGTTTAAGGAATTTTTTATTCTGAAATTGATTGTTTTTCACCAGGTAGGTTTGTTGATAGGTGTATAGGTAGGCTTAGATACATTTTGATTTTTCTGCGGAAAATTAGGGAAATTTGGTGGAAATGCGTTCTGAGCTAGGGCCGAAAGAACAGGAAAACTGGTCAGCATAAGGAATTTTTTATTCTCAATAAATGTAACGATTGTGTTTCATCAGGCAGGTTTATTGATAGGTGTAGGTAGGCTAAGACACGTTTTGATTTTCCTGGGGAAAATTAGGAAAATTCTGCGGAAATGAATTCTGTGCTAGGTGCTAGGGCCGAAATAACAGGAAATTTTATTCTAAATAAATATATTAACTGTTTTTCACCAGGTAGGTTTATTGACAGGTGTAGGTAGACTTAGATACTTTTTGATTTTCCTGAGGAAATTAGGAAAATCCTGCGGAAATGCATTCTGTGCTAGGGCTGAAATACCAAGAAAACTGGTCAGTTTAAGGATTTTTTTATTCCAAATAAATGTATAGATTGTTTTTCACCAGGTAGGCTTATTGATAGGTGTAGGTAGGCTTAGATACGTTTTGATTTTTCTGTGGAAAATTAGAAAAATTCTGCGGAAATGCATTCTGTGCTAGGGCCGAAATACCAAGAAAACTGGTCAGTTTAAGGATTTTTTTATTCCAAATAAATATATAGATTGTTTTTCACCAGGTAGGTTTATTGATAGGTGTAGGTAGACTTAGATACTTTTTGATTTTCCTGAGGAAATTAGGAAAATTCTGCGGAAATGCATTCGGTGCTAGGTGCTAGGGCCGAAATAACAGGAAATTTTACTCTAAATAAATATATTAACTGTTTTTCACCAGGTAGGTTTTTTGACAGGTGTAAGTAGGCTTAGATACGTTTTGATTTTCCTATAGAAAATTAGAAAAATTCTGCGGAAATGCATTTTGTGCTAGGGCCTACATAACAGGAAAACTGGTCAGTTTAAGGAATTTTTTATTCTCAATAAATGTATCGATTGTGTTTCACCAGGTAAGTTTATTGATAGGTGTAGGTAGGGTTAGATACATTTTGAATTTCAGCGGAAAATTAGGAAAATTTGGTGGAAATGCGTTCTGTGCTAAGGCTGACGTAACAGGAAAACTGGTCAATTTAAGGAATTTTTTATTGTAAATAAATGTGTTGATTGTTTCTCACCAGGTAGGTTTATTGATAGGTCGAGGTAGGCTTAAATACGTTTTGCTTTTTCTGCGGAAAATTCGGAATTTAGGAAAATTCGGTGGAAATGCGTTTTGTGCTAGGGTCGACATAACATGAAAACTGGTCAGTTTAAGGAATTTTTTATTCTAAATAAATGTATCTATTGTGTTTCACCAGGTAGGTATGTTGATAGGTGTAGGTAGGCTTAGATACATTTTGATTTTTCTGCGGAAAATTAGGAAAATTTGGTGGAAATGCGTTCTGTGTTAGGGCCGACATAACAGGAAAACTGGTCAATTTAAGGAATTTTTTATCCTAAATAAGTGTATCGATTGTTTTTCACCAGGTAGGCTTATTGATAGGTGTAGATAGGCTTGGATCCGTTTTGATTTTTCTGCGGAAAATTAGAAAAATTCGGTGGAAATGCATTCTGTGCTAGGGCCGACATAACAGGAAAACTGGTCAGTTTAAGGAATTTTTTATTCTAAATAAACGTATCGATTGTGTTTAACCAGGTAGGTTTATTGATAGGTGTAGATAGGCTTAGATACGTTTTGATTTCCTTGCGGAAAATTAGGAAAATTCTGCGAAAATGCATTCTGTGCTAGAGCCGACATAACAGGAGAACTGGCCAATTTAAGGAATTTTTTATTCTAGGTAAATGTATTGATTGTTTTCACCAGGTAGGTTTATTGATAGGTGTAGGTAGGCTTAAATATGTTTTGATTTTTCTGCGTAAAATTAGGAAAATTCGGTGAAAATGCGTGCTATGACCGACATAACGGGAAAACTGGTCAGTTTAAGAAATTTTTTATTCTAAATAAATATATTGACTGTTTTTCATCCGGTAGGCTTATTGATAGGTGTAGGTAGGGTTAGATACGTTTTGATTTTTCTGCGGAAAATTAGGAAAATTCTGCGGAAATGCATTCTGTGCTAGGGCCGAAATACCAGAAAAATGGTCAATTTAAGGAATTTTTTATTCTAGATAAATGTGTGGATTGTATTCACCAGGTAGGTTTATTGATAGGTGTAAGTAGGCTTAGATACGTTTTGATGTGTCTGCGGAAAATTAGGAAAATTCTGCGGAAATGCATTTTGTGTTAGGGCCGACATAATAGGAAAACTGGTCAGTTTATGGAATATTTTATTCTAGATAAATGTATCGATTGCTTTCACCAGGTAGGTTTATTGATAGGTGTAGGTAGGCTTACGTTTTGGTTTTTCTGCGGAAAATTAGGGAAGTCACCACAAGCTTTGACAATAATTGATATTCGACCTTTAAGTAGTCTAAAGGTATTATACAAGAATTGGACTTAATTGTTTGTAAGAATCAATTTACATAATACGAAATATTAGAGTGGCAATTTTTCAAATGATATAAGTAATAGATATATGATTTTTCTCCTTAACTCTAAATGATAAATATTTGAAATAATTTAAAGGATTAATAAACAGCACTGAGTTAACTTATTTGTAGATTTTAACAATTTGTTCATTCCTCTACACTTTTATGCCTGATTAAATATCCCTTTAGAGAATAAGGTGAAAGTAAGTTAAAGTGAAGGTAGGAATAAGGTAAGGTATTTATTTGAATTTTGTTTTTTTTTGAAAGTTTCATTAGTTCGAAGATACTTTCAACTAGATTTCACATAACAAAAAAAAAAGATTAGTATCGTTGAACATTTTATTGTGATATTAGTTTTTTGTGAAGATATACTTTTTAAATGAAATGTGATGTGTTTTTAATCCTGAAATCTTAAAATTTCTTTCAAGAAATGTGTGTCCCCGAAACATTACAACTATTTATTATATTAAGTAACTTGTGTAGCCATTTGTGGGGTAAAGTGGCCAATTTCCCTGCTAATAATTTAGGTAAGATATTACTAGAAATTTACACATAAGTTATTTCACCAACTGTATTAGGTAGAAAATTACTGTTACCTATTCAGCAGCAATTGGACCAAAGTGGTGCCAATTTCTACTTAAATCACACTTAACCAACCTTTCTCCTAGAGGTAAAAATGGCGGACGATATCATCTCGGAAAGTCGTTGTTCATTTCTGCCCAGTACAACAATGAAATCATAAAACATTCCACATTACTTCCTTATACGCGTGTGCTAAGTATTCAAATCACTTTCAGTCCTCTGTACGTTCAATGAAGTTATAAACTTTTTACGTCCTATTTCAAGACCAACGGTCACATATCTAAGGCGATCATTTCGCGGAAAATGGTCATAAATCTCGATACACACAAAGCTTAAAATTACATTGCGACGCGGCAATTTACTTGCGCAACAAAAACAGAAACGAAGATTTTATGACGCCTCTTTCAGTAAGAAACGCATAGATATTATTGGTCATGCATGTGCGATCACGGTATTGTTCTCATATGAGATCGAATCAGCGATCGGGCCCTTTGAAGATGCAACTTTTATATTTCGATATTCGCTCGGAAGATCATAAGATATTCTTAATGCTGCTTGCAAATGGATGTTTATTCATTGCGTTCGCTATTGTGTATGAAGCAGGGCCACACCACACACACATGTAGGTATTTGTTTTCAGACAAACGATGTTTCTTTTCTTTTTAAAAAGATTGCAGAACGTATAAATTTAAATTAATTAGTTGTTATATTTTAAGATATTTAACATAAGTACCACACATACGATAAATATTATTGAATGTAAAATAGGTACGGCTCTTATCTTAAAATGCAACTTATGAAAATTATCACTATGATTAAAATGTGTATCAATTCCAACTACCTAATCTGTAAGTACTCGTGGTACAAAGGTTTCAGAAAAACTGAAGGGTTAGTACATATTAGCACATTGTCTTTAAACGACAGTACGTATTATTAGATTAACAATTAAAAAAAACGAATATTGAGAAAATTAATCTTACCAACATTTTCACCACAAATTTTCATAAACTTCCTATGGTGTTTGTTGTTGGGCCTTAACAAAGCAAAAAGTCAAGGTATCCAAAGAAGTAATCTAGATTTGATATGACGGATTTTGAGAAAATTTCCAAAAACCGAAAAATAACAAGTGTAAAGTACCCTTTAGAGATGATTAGCCAAAATAGTTATTTACATAAAACTAGAAAATCTCACATTCTACCTAAATTAAAATACGAGACACTTTGTGCCGAGCATTTTCACGCTTCTAGTCAAGTAAGACATTTTACTGACGTGTTTTGTATTAAATTTTTCCGGAAATAGTAAAAAAAGACGAAATTTACAAATTTTATAAATCTTTTGTATCAATTTTGTGCGTGTATTTTGCGTCTTGCAAAGTCTTTACAGTACCAGTCCGGAAAATGCCGGAAAATTCCAATTTTCCTGCTCGTAAATAAGCGGGAAAATATTGTTTCCAAGACGATTTCAGGAATATATTATTTAACTTTATTACATATATTCGACAGAGGAATAAATACTAAGCTTAAAAAAATCTTGGGAGTGCATTTTCAGAAAATTTTCAAAAACCGAAAAATGGTAAAAGTAAACTAACCCCTTATTCCGGCTGATTTTAATGAAGAGCTTATTGAGAGGTCTCGGTGTAGTACAAGGTCTAAATTCAAAGTTGGAACCATTTGCGTTTTTATTTTTTAAAGAACAATGGACGACAGATATACACATATTTTAAAAAACATGTTTTTTTGACTCAGGGGACCTTAAAACCTCTAAAAAGGCTAAGTTTATAAAACTATGAGTTTCCAGGTACAAAACATTAAATACAATAAGAAACATATTAGAATGAATGAAATAAATTTTGAAAAAGTTTTGAAAATTTTGACATGTTTTAAAATCTTTTTTGAGCTTGTGTCGATGCAATAAACTGAAACTTGCTGTAAGAATAGACTTTTTTAATAGACGCTTCATTTATTGCTTACTTTGATTGTAATTTAGTCTTAAAACTTGAAACTAGAAAAAAAAATTATATCAAAACGCCAAGATTGTTAAGAGAAGAAATTTCTAAAATTAAAATATGTCGACGAATAAGAAAATACTGAAAGAGTAAGTAGATTTGAAACACAGGCAACAAATTTCCTTCCGTTAATAGCGCTGGGATACCTGAAGTACGAAACAGTAATTATTTTTTAAATACTGTTTACCATAATAGTCGATATCTTTTTAATAAAAATATCCCTTCTGGTTCTCTACGGTTATTTCAGGATTGACTTCTTCCATTTGAAATTCGACCTTATGAAACCTGTAAGGTTTCTGTTTTCACTTAACTGAACCATACAACTTACCATTACGTCCAGAAATACTACTCAACCTTATACTCCAATTCTAAGCTCCTACTCTTTCCGTTCACAATTTCCATCGACAACCACAACGTCAACAAAAACGTCCGTCCATATCTTCAACTATTATTATTGTTTGTCTTCTCCACATCACGACGAGATTTTTCGATTTAATCGCGAAAACGCAAACAATCTCTCGATGGCTTCGCAAACTCTGTATTTGTAGTGCCTCTCTACGATCGGGCGAAGGGAAATCTAACAAAATATGAAACCCGAAGGAAACACAAACGACGGCTCCGTATCGAAAATTGAGTCTACGTGCGAATCGCACCGTTGCGTCGGAGCAGCCGTCGTATGGCAGTTGGTTATCAAAATTTTTATCTGAATTATCCGATGGGAAACGATATGGTACGTGATGCGTCGCTGATATAGACTAGTGGAGCTATTGGGATGGTTCTGGATTCCAAAATGTATTTGTGGCGTTGCAAGGCTTTCAGAACGTGAAGAAGTAGACCAAGAGCTGGGGACGAGATTTCAACATCATCAGTAATATGGAATTCGTAAACAGGAATAAACTCTATTACCATCAGTTATTGAAGTTCCGAGCAGGCGGACAGCTTACTTGTTGCGGAGGGTAGTTATAAGGGGTGAAAGTGATTAATTTTTCGGGGAAATTTCGGCATCGATAATAAGCTTTAAAATGTATGTGATGATAGGTCTTACTATACCTAAACGAAATTCCAAGCGGCGGACACATAAATAGGAGCAAAGGGGGCGGCGGACAAGGGTAAAGGGGGTGAAAACGCGGAGAGCTGGAGCCGAAATTTCGACGTCATCGTCATCAGTAATATGGAATTCGTAAACAGTAATAAACTCTATTACCATCAGCTATTAAAGTTCCGAGCAGGCGGACAGATTACTTGTGGCGGAGGGTAGTTGTAAAGTGTGAAAGTGGTTAGTTGGTCGGGAAAATTTCGGCATCGATAATACGCTTGATAATGTATGTAATGATAGGTCATACCATAAAAAAAACGAAATTCCGATCCATTTCACCCCAGTCACCCATGTCCGCCACCCCCTTTGCACCCGGTCATGTGTCCGCCGCTCAGATTTCCGTTTAGTTATGGTAAAACCTATTGTTACATAAATTTTCAAGCGTATTATCGATGCCGAAATACTCCAGAAAAATTATCAAATTTCACCCCTTATAACTACCCTTAGCACCAAGTAATCTGTCCGCCTGCTCGGAACTACAATAACTGATGGTAATGGAGTTTATTCCTGTTTACGAATTCCATATTACTGATGACGATGACGTCGAAATTTCGGCTCTAGCTCTCCGCGTTTTCACCCCCTTTACCCTTGTCCGCCGCCCCCTTTAGCACCTACTCATATGTGCGCCGCTTGGAATTTCGTTTAGGTATGGTAAGACCTATCATTACATACATTTTTAAGCTTACTATCGATGCCGAAATTTCCCCGAAAAATTAATCACTTTATTCACTTTCACCCCGTATAACTACCCTCCGCAACAAGTAAGCTGTCCGCCTGCTCGGAACTTCAACAACTGATGGTAATAGAGTTTATTCCTGTTTACGAATTCCATATTACTGATGACGATGGCGTTGAAATTTCGGCTCTAGCTCTCCGCGTTTTCACTCCCTTCACCCTTGTCCGCCACCCCCTTTGCACCTACTTATGTGTCCGCCGCTTGGAATTTCGTTTAGGTATGGTAAGACCTATCATTACATACATATTTAAGCTTATTATCGATGCCGAAATTTCCCCTAAAAAGTAATCACTTTCACCCCTTATAACTACCCTCCACAACAAGTAAGCTGTCCGCCTGCTCGGAACTTTAATAACTGATGGTAATAGAGTTTATTTATTCCTGTTTACGAATTCCATATTATTGATGACGATGACGTCGAAATTTCGGCTCTAGCTCTCCGCGTTTTCACCCCCTTCACCCTTTTCCGCCACCCCCTTTGCACCTACTTATGTGTCCGCCGCTTGGAATTTCGTTTAGGTATGGTAAGACCTATCATTACATACATATTTAAGCTTATTATCGATGCCGAAATTTCCCCTAAAAATTAATCACTTTCACCCCTTATAACTACCCTCCACAACAAGTAAGCTGTCCGCCTGCTCGGAACTTTAATAACTGATGGTAATAGTGTTTATTCCTGTTTGCGAATTCCATATTACTGATGATGTTGAAATCTCGTCCCCAGCTCTTGGTCTAAAGACACAGTGTTATATCTTCTACAATAGCCTGTTTGTATCGTTTTTCGTACTTCATTTTGTAAGAAGTTATAGGTACTTTCTTACCTACTTTTTCAGAAACTAATCCTTCACTTCCCTCCTCCAGTTCTGATCCTGGGTATAGTTTTGGGTAAAAACAGTGTTCACATATTTAAGCGTAAAATTACAATGTACATATTTTGGAACCTAACTGTTCCTCCTTCTGAAAACTCTTGATAGATTGATCAACTACAATGAGATCGATCATTTAAGTTTATAATTAGAGTAGGCTATGATTTTTAAATTAGGTTGGCAACACCAACTCCCATAGCCTACTCGTTTCATTTGAACTATAAAAGTGACTCGCTGTGTAAATTAGAGGTTATGTAAACATTTTGATAATTATAATTAGGGAATGTATTTTGGAAATCATCTACGCACCACGCACCGTTGTATGGAATACTTCCATTCACCATTTTCTTGCCGTTCGGCGTTCTTAAAATAACTCTCCGTAAGAAAAATCTTATACTCTAAATTAAACATTTTGGAGCTTCACTTTGACAATTGAAATGAAACTGTCAGCAGTTGGTGTTGCCAACCTAATTTAAAAATCATAGCCTACTCTAGTTATAAATTTAAATGATCTCATAGCAACACGTTAACCAAGTTTAGTCTTCTATATTACGCGTTTATTATCTACATCAGCAAAAAAACAAAACATATAACTCCTTTGCAAGACAAATACCAACAACTTTAATGTTTACATCTTTACAATTTACACCAAAACAAACTACCATCAATTTCTAAATTTAAGCATAATTTAAAAGCATAAATTCTCATCTGTAAAATAATTACAGTTTATTTTGCCTTTAAAGCACTTCCCCTGATGGGTTGTAGATTTGTACTTTCAGTATGAATTCACCAATTGCAGTCTCCGAAATTAATAAGTTTTATGAAACTATCTCGTGTATGACTTTCCTTATATTAATAATTATTTTAACACCAATCTTACGTTGTTTTATAAATCACCCATTAACTCTAGCATTCTCGCTACTATTACAAACCACCATGTGGCCTTATTTATAGGTACTATATCTCTAAGTTTTTGATCTTCATGTATTATTTTCCTTGTTTAATTGGGGGATTACTTTCCTTTTAGATTAGATTTGTACTATTAGTACTTGATTTCACCAACTGCAATGTCCAAGATTAATACTTTTTATAAAACTTTTGTATGACTTGCCTTGTATTAATAATTATTTTATTATTAATAATGCATTTAAACCACATCCCCTGATGAGTTGTAGATTTGTAAAAATTCGTTGTAAACTAAATAAAGACATTTTAAATAATTTTATGACGTCACCTTATTGAGTACACTCACAGAAAGGTCTCCATGAAGCAAAATATTTATAGACAATTTATTTAAACATTTGGCCTGCTTTCAATGAAGACTGAAGTACGAAAATAACTAGTTCATTAACAATAGGCTAGCTTTTTGAAAAATGCATTTAAATTTTTTTTTCAACGGGACTTTATTCCTTCAAATGTATAGAATACACTAAAGTTTGTTTTAAATTTTTAAACTAATGTTTGGTACCTTAATAAGTTATTTTCTATGACGTAGTCGCTTCAGAGGCGGCGAGCGCATGCCGTAACGGTCGCGTGGAGAGCCTTACATTCAGCAATAAATTAAAAATATAAATATAAGAGATAGAAATCCGGGAGTAGGGACTTTTTTATCGGAAATTTCCTCCTCTTTAAGGATCTTTTTTGCGAATTGCTCTACCTCTTATGGTTTTTGAGTTGTCATAAAAAAATCGAAAGAGCGTTTTTATTTTTCGTTTTTTGTTAATAACAATTGCAATTTTTCTTAGCAGAAAAAATCCTGAAAAACCATTTCTCAGTTTTGCATTTCGCGTCGAATGAGCTATCGCTTATATTTTTCTGAGCCAAAAAATGTGATTTTTTCACTCATTGTAATTTATCTTCCAATTACACTAATTGCTGTAGTAAAATTTACTATAAAAACAAAAAGAACCCTGCGAAAATTTTTAATGACAATTCCTTTACAAAAAATTTCACCAATCACCAAAATTGTTAATAAATCCATTAATTGATTTACCCTGTCCATCTAACATCTCATTTTGTTTCATATTCAATAATTCAAATTATTACAGGAGTATTCCTAGCAATACACTATTATGCAAATATTGAATTAGTTTTTAACAAAGTGTCCCATTTACCAATAAATGTTTTACTTTTACAAGTTCGACCAAAGCGTCCCGAAATGTACGTGACGCAACCATCCCACTTCCGATAATTCTACTGTGAGATTATTCTATAAAAATTAAATCGTTCAAATAAATTAGTTGATAACCTTAAACAGGATCCTTGGGATTAAGACTTGTTATCTAAGTAGATAATGGAGTGGAAACAAAAATTACAAATTATACCGTTATGTGTTTCACAATTTCAATTTGGATCAATCTAAGATCATAAGTCTTAGTCATCTAAGATCCTTGGTCTTAGGTAAGTACCTATAAATTTAAAATATTATAGGGGATAAATTTTCACACATATCTCTAACTTATTTACGTAAAGAGGTAGAAGTAAATAGATGGGTGACTCAGGGTGTTGTGTACCCTTACTGTAATCATGTTTAAGGTAATGCAGAACACGTCGTTTTTGATTGTCTACTATAATCAACTAAATGGCTATATATTAAATTACAATTAAACACAACTATTTCGGCAATCAACATTATAAATCTAATGATCATTAGAAGAAATTACATTCGAACTCATAAATTTGTTCAGAAAATAATTTCTAAAAACGAATCAATTGTAAGAAATATCCAGAATATAGAAAATTCGCAATAACAATCTAGAATAGGTACAACTAATAACTAAATGAAATCATCTGAATTTTCAAAACTAATCTTATGTCGAAGACATACCCTTCTTCTAATGAAGAATTTACCCGACCCAGATCAATGGATATAGATGGGGAGGGGGTTAGTTCGGGTAACCACTGCGATGTGTGGAGTTCCCCTTTATTAGATGCGATAAACGATCCATCACAGAGTTTGCATTTACTTTGTTCCGTTCCTGAAATAGCTTTTACCTCATCTGGTGCCCATAAAGGATTTGCCTTCCTCAAAAGTAAATAAGGTACATACAAATTAAAGCAGTAATAATATAGTTGTTACTATTCAGATTACACTTATTTCTCTGCATTAATACTTCATTTAAATTTCCTATTGAAAATTAAAGTACATTTCTTTATAATAATCACTACAACTACCCACCATTCTTTACATTATTGGAAAAATTGATAACATAGACAATTTTGATATTCCTAAAAGATTTGGGTGTGAAAATTTCTTATTTTTGAAGACAACTGTTTCTCCTTCAAGTGGTTAAAATAAGTGATCATCTTCTTAAACTCATCTGTTTAGAAAAATAAGTAAAATTAATTGATTTAAACAGGTTTTCAAAAACTCATTAGGATGCTCACCTACCCACTATTCTCTATGCGTAACGCAATAAACGGTCCATAAACACTTTTTTTGTGGAAATCCATAAAACGCCTCACTCAGCAATTACATCTTAAAAACATTTTTATCGCCGTATTAAACGTTTGTATGACAATCTAACACCTAACATAATTGTCCGTAAACATTTTTACGTCTAATCTTATTTGATGTTAAGCGTGTTTATTTATATTCGGTACAAGCAAATATTTCCCCTTTTAACAATTTGGCAGATAAGGTTCCAGGAATATTCGAGACTATATTTTACGCTAGGAGTCAGAGAGAAACAAGACGTAACGGAGTTTCGTTAATTCACTATGGAATAGTGATACGATACCACCATATACGATACTATGTTTCTATGATACTATATCTAAACTGTGGTGATACAGTTCTTTTCTTCGCTCTTGTGAACGCAAAATAATAAGGGAATGTAGCGAAAAATTCGAAGAAATGATAAAGGCAGAGATGACAAAACTGCTTTTGAGATGATAAAAGGTGTAGTCGATATTTATCAAATTAATGAATAAGGTATACACTCTATACACTCTACATCTCAATTTGATAAAACAATAACACTTCCAGTTAAAAAAAATCGAATACACAATATTACTTTATTAATAACATTATTATTGTTGTAATTATTATAGTACGACAAAATAGAAAAGAGAGAAAGAGAGAGGACACTCGATTTTTTCACAATTACATTCAATTCTTTTTGATTCACACAATTATTTATTTTTTATAAATTTCTTTAAGAACAATGAAATTATGTATAGACCAGGGTCGATAATTTTTAAGACCAAAAAAAATTATAGTAGGATGAAACCCATTAGAAAAGGTAGAGAATATAACAAAAATGAAAGGAAAAATAAATTACGGGCGATCTGAGGTAGGGAAGGGGGCGGGGGTGAGTATTTAAGGGTAAAAAATGGTTTAGCTCGATTTCCGGCAAAACTGCAAGCCCTATGAAAAAAAGTTAAATGGCAGAGTTGTAGGTAACAGAAAGGTCTACAACTTTTGTATCAACACTTTTTTCACATAACCTCGAAATTGTTGTGAAAAATTCAAATAACCAAGTTTTTGGTTTTTTATTTTTAGCTTTTGCAATTTTTTTTATTTTTTCACGAAATTTGGTGAAAACTTCTCATTTTATGTCCCAAATATACAGTAATTTTTTTGATTTTAAATATTCAGTATTTCACCTTATTTTGACTTTATATCGAAAAAGCACTCTAATTTTCAATCGAAAATTCTCACGTCAAAATATCTGCTTTTTTAAAAAAGTCTGTGTGTTTTTTGTTCGTTGAAATCTCTACTTTCTGATGGTAAAAAAAAAATTATACATTACTATGGAAAATGTTCTCAGAAAATGCAAATAATAAAAAAAACTCGAATCCAAAATTTTTTTTAATCATTATGTATAACTTTGAGCTATTTATTAAAATTTACACTTTAATTACTCGAAAAACGTGAGATGTCATGTTACATTGATAAACAAAAAAATTGCTAATCGAAATATACTGCTATAATTAACAACCAATTAACATTAACCAATTAACCATCTACAATATTTTGAGAAAGTTTTAGAATCTTCTTTAAATTATATGCGTATATACCTATTAATTGCTATTTTAAGATTACTTATATACTGAGTGACCGGAAAATTTTAGCCCTTCAAAAGGTAGCTGCAGCCTAGGTGCGTCCCGCGGTCAAAACAGTCGGGCATACGACAACTGAGCCCCGCGGTCAGAAAATTCCATATATGGAAAATTCCAACGGTAACGCTAATCCCACCCTACGATTGAGCCCCGGTATACCCCAAGGCCAAATGACAACTGAGCCCAGGATTAAAATTCCGAGTCCAGGATAAAAATAGTTAGGCAAGGGAGTAAGAAAATTACGGGAAATCCCATTTTTTTCACGATAACATTAAGGGCAAGAGGGCAAGGAAAATCAGTTAAGGAACAAATATTATGCATTCCTTTTTTTGAACCGCCGGACGCACCTTTTTTAGATTTTTTAGACGTGATATTTTTTAGATGAAATCCCCTTTAAATCCTATTTTTAATATTTAGAACAACTATTTTCGCATGTTTTTTGCAATCTTGATGTTTCATGGATTTGTAATTTTTTTGTTTATCAATGTAACATGACATCTCACGTTTTTCGAGTAATTAAATTGTAAATTTTAATAAATAGCTCAAAGTTATACATAATGATTAAAAAAAATTTTTGGATTCGAGTTTTTTTCATTATTTGCATTTTCTGAGAACATTTTCCATAGTAATGTATAATTTTTTTTACCATCAGAAAGTAGAGATTTCAACGAACAAAAAACACACAGACTTTTTTAAAAAAGAAGATATTTTGAAGTGAGAATTTTCGATTGAAAATTAGAGTGCTTTTTCGATATAAAGTCAAAATAAGGTGAAATACTGAATATTTAAAATCAAAAAAATTACTGTATATTTGGGACATAAAAAGGGAAGTTTTCACCAAATTTCGTGAAAAAATAAAAAAAATTGCAAAAGCTAAAAATAAAAAACCAAAAACTTGGTTATTTGAATTTTTCACATCAATTTTGAGGTTATGTGAAAAAAGTGTTGATACAAAAGTTGTAGACCTTTCTATTACCTACAACTCTGCCATTTAATTTTTTTTCATAGGGCTTGCAGTTTTGCCGGAAATCGAGCTAAACCGTTTTTTACCCTTAAATACTCACCCCAGCCCCCTTCCCGACCTCAGATCGCCCGTAATTTATTTTTCCTTTCATTTTTGTTGTATTCTCTACCTTTTCCGATGGGTTTCATCCTACTATAATTTTTTTTCACTTTTTACCGTTTTCAAAATTATCGACCCTGGTCTAGTAGTGATTTATCGAAACGAATTTTGAACTAAATCTAAACGCCATGTGGTGGATACAGCAGCGCCGCGTATTGTAAATCAGTAGAACTATCGAGCCGCCGAATAGATTTCTCCTGCAAGCTAGTCTCGCAGCAGGAATTTATAACTATGCTCGTATCGCACTAGAGAGCGTTCGCAGGAATCTATGCAATCTAACGATGAGATAAGTAAAAAAAGGGAATTTCCAATTTGAGTTACGATAGAAAATAAAACGAGCACAAAGTACAGGATTTCAAATTTATCCCTGTATTTATAGTACTATTTACCGCCTTGGAAGTTATTTCCATAAAACAGCGATAAATAACCTATAAGTGTTTTAGCAATTAGAAAACCATCGTATACATTCTAACAGTATTAAGATATAAATCTAAAATTTCTCGTTAAATTAATTCGTAATAAACTATTTAGTTTTTATTTGTATTGGGTATATCATGTGTTACTTATACTTACTATGTACTACATCTAGGCGTCGTAAATATATGATTGTCACAGGAAATTAAATATAAATAACAACTTGTTTATAACTGTGTAACCTGGCTAACGGTATAAAATGGACGCAAAAAAGACACTCTGTATTAGCCAATGCAAAAATTTTAAACTAATCGTGAGAGAAATATCACAGAAATTATTTGTATAATCTTGAATGAATTTATTAATTATATATTAATTCAGAATATTTCATTATAACACACAAATATATGTTATGACTGCAATTTCTACTAGAGGCTTTTGGTTTTACACTTAATCTGAATAAAACAATTACATCTTGCCAAATGCCAGTGAAGTACATTTGTTATAATATGGTGCACCATTAATATGCGTCTTCGCCAATATATTTAATACGTTAGAATCGACATCAATGGAGAATACAAATTACATTTGCCAGAATTATAAAATGTACCAGAAATGAAATAAATCTACGAGGTGTGTAACAAACAGTGTAACTAACTGGAAAAACTCCAATTTTGGAATGAGGGAAATTAAGGAAACAGTACTGTGTAGAGTAACTCCGGAAATAGATACCCTACACCAGGGGTCGGCAAGTAGTTTTAGGTAGGGTCCGAATACTATGGCAAAATTTTAACGAGGTCCAGAAAAAAAACCAATGAATACTAATAAAGTACCTATACTTGTCTTATATTTATGTATTATTATAGTCTTAAAGGACTTAAAGTATATTTGGCGGTCCGCGGTTCAACCTTTCGCGGTCCGGATACGGACCGCGGTCCGCCTGTTGCGGCCGTTGCCCTACACTGTACTAATTACATTAACATAATATTAAAATAATGGTATTATCAAAAGAATGCCATCATAATAATATAACGACAATAATAGTAATAATATAGTAATAAGCATCACAATATGATAAATCAACATAATACCTTATTTGTACGTGTCAATAAGGCTAATTATATTTTTTTCAAAACATGAAAATATTGTACTACCGCAAGGTGTTACTTAACGTAAAATGGTTTAGGCTTCTTCTTTTTGAATTTCCACTATATTATAAATGTACTTGTTAAAAGGGTTAATTTACTATTTATTTTTATTTATTAAGTACACTGCGTTACAATATAATATTTGTCATATTCCTTGGTATCACATGTCTATTTATCCTATAAAAGATTATATAGATGTACCTAATTATAACGAAACAAAAAACTAAGTTACTAATTTAAATAAAAATTGTGACTTTGTTGCTAATTTAGTTAACGTAGATTGTCTAAAGTATTAGCTGCCTCAAATTTGATATGAACTGTTTATGTTAGTTTGATATCAATTTTTTATGCATTTTTTACCAAGTTAACACAAAAATTGCAAGAACATGAGAACACTATTTCATAAAGGAATAAAATAATTCAGAGAGGCGGAATATAATGAAGTACATATAAATTCAAGAAGAAACGGATCTAAGAGACGAAATGAGAAATTTTTAAGAACTTTTAAATTTGAAAGCACTTGAATTAATCACAAAGAAAGAAGCCAGCCTGAAATAGTACACGAAACCACCAGATTCCCGAAACATGTTTTACGAATCTTAAGACAGTTTCAATTTAATAGGGTTTACTTAGAGAAACTCTGTGTGAAATTAATCTTTTAGCCATACATTATGTTCGATTGTAATGGATGTCATGAAGGCACTAAAATTAAAAGGACACTCTGTCGATATCGAATAATTAACTTAGAAAGGGCGCATGTGCTGTTCATTTTTCTGAGGAAGAAACAGCTACAGAAGAATTTAAAGAAATGGAATGATGAAACAAGAAAAAGAAATATGAAAATTAGCATCACCAAAACGACTACTAAAACAGACAGAGAAGAATTTAAAGAAATGGAATCAAGAAACAAGGAATAGGAAAGTTAACATTATCAAAACTAATAAAAGTCTATGAATCTTAGACAGTTTCAATTGAATAGTGAAATTAATCTTTGAGCCATACATTGTGTTCGATTGTCATGAAGGCACTAAAATTAAAAGGACACTCTGTCCATATCGAATAATTATCTTCGAGAGGGAAGCATGTGTTGATGATCTTTCTGAGGAAGAAACAGCTAAAGAAGAGTTTGAAGGACTGGAATGACGAAACAAGAAAAAGAAATATGAAAATTAGCATCACCCTAACTACTATCAAAACAGCTACAGAAGAATTTAAAGAAATGGAATCAAGAAACAAGAAATAGGAAAATTAACATTATCAAAACTTACAAAAATCTATGAATTTTGAAATGTTTCAACCGAATAGGGTTTACTTAAAGAATCTGTGTGTCAAATTTATAAATTTGTCAAAATTCGAAGCCAGAAATTTTTTTAATGTAAATTTCAATATTTTTAATGTAAATTTCAACAAAAATATAATACTGGTTACTGTGAGAAACAATTATTTCATAAGATATGACAAAAAATAATAACTTTATTAACCATTATTAACCATTATATTAAACTTTAATCAAATTTGAAGAGTTACATCTCGGAAGTTGATGAACAAATTAGCAACTATTATATGCAAAAAGAAGCGTCTTTCCGAGTACTTTCTGGCTATGTTTTCAGAATATCATTTAACAAAAAATTCGCAGAGATAATCTATTTGTTTATGAGTAAAAAAAAACGACACCAATTTTAAACAATGACTGACCGTTCTAATAAATATTTTTTAATTCTGAAAAAAGCACATGAAAGCTTGATCCTACTTCAACGATCGATGGTTGTCCAGCTTCTCAAAGTTGGCCATGGTAATTTAACCAAAGGAAAACACCAAGTCTTAACCAACTGTTTTTATTAACGGTGAGCGACCGGTCTCGGCTTCATAGAAGCCATCCTCAGGCTCGTAAATTTGTTTTGTTTTGTTTTAGGGCTCCTGTTGTTCGAAGTGTGCAGCGTCACACATACAAGACAAATACGTTGACATGCACAGTTAAAATAAATAAAACTTATTATAGATATTAACACACATCGAACAAGATTAACTACACGAAGTTCTTTTAGGACATGGATCAAGCCCTAAAGGCGTGAGCTTCCTCATACTTGAGAGGTTGGGAAGTAACTAGGGAAGGCGTGTTCGCTCTTCGAGAATTAAGTTTTATTTTTTTTAAAATTATTAATAAATAATAAATAATAATTAAATAATTAATAATAATTAATAATTAATAAATAATTAAAACAAATAAAAATTAATAAATATTTTTTTAAATTAAAAACTACGAAGCTTGAAATTAAAAATTACGAGCCTGAGGATGGCTTCTATGAAGCCGAAACCGGTCGCTCACCGTTAATAAAAACAGTTGGTTAAGACTTGGTGTTTTCCTTTGGTTAAATTTGATCCTACTTATATATGCTCAGCCAGTTTTGTTAAATTCGAAATGTGGAAAAAAAATTTAAACAATTTTGAAAGTTTTCAATATTTTTCGATTTTTCTGGATTGCAAAATTATTGTGCAAAATCTAATAAATCGATCGAAACGAAATTTGCAGAATTCTTTTATTATAACTTCATGATTTTCTACCTGTGATATGGAAGTCCTAACTACATTTTAAAGTGCCTAAAATAATAAATTAAAAAACCACTTTTTTGGGACGAATTTGTTTTGTTTATTGATATTTCGCAAAACCGCTAACAAATTTTTGAATTTCTAACCTACGCTATTTTATGTAAACAGCAATTCTGTAACTTTTTTCTCTCTTCAACTTTCTTCTAAATTTAATACTTAAAAAGTTATAAAGATGATAAGTCAATCCTTATTCCAGGCATTATTCCCGAGGTACTCATGTAAAAAAACTGGAGAAGGTGGAAGAAGGATAAGATGCGAGAAACGAATTTAACCCGCAAAACCTCCCTATATTATATATATTGTACAACTTTCCAAATAGTCCAGTAAATAAAGGAAAAAACTTAGGTTAAATTCTGCAAAGGGATGAAACCGGGGGCAATTGTAGGTCTTAACTGGGTCTTTCGAAATACGGAAAGTTGTAGATTCTCCGGGTCCCGGAACATGGAAAAATGGTCCTCAAGTTTCAAAAATCCGTTTTCAGTCTATATCTCCGAGAATATGGCATTTAGAGAATTTTTGTTTAGATACAAAAGGAAGACTAGTTCATTAACTACAAAATTGATCCTTATACAATTGGTCCTTATGACTTTTTCCGAAACCTCGACATTTTTCGAGATAACGGCCCCGAAATGAGCCCATTACTTGTTGCACCTGTTCTGAATCAAGAAGAGCAAATTGGAGAAATGGAGACATAAGCAGCCGGACAAATTGGCCAATAACAGGAGTAGAAATGGATATTTTTTGATGATTCAAAATTCACGTGAAAGAGAAAACCCATAGCTATGGTATACTGGCTCTAGGGCATCGTTTTTATTTTTCTTGAATATTGTAAACCCAGGCTCAATTTTTCCTTCTTCGATATTTCTCGACTTTTAGAAAATTCATCGATATTTTAATGAATAATAGTCATTTAGTCGGGTCTTTCTTGATAATGGGTCTCCAAAACCTATTGAATGAGCACATAAAGGTTGTTTCATTTTCTTTCTTTTGCATCCCAATAAAAAGTAACTTTGATTATGTTGATTTCTTGACATTTGTGGCATCAATCGGGTATTAAAAAATTATGAATCATCGTATCGGTTCACGATGCACATCACTGGAATGCTTGAAATGTCTCCTTTCCAATGGTTTCTTCGTTTTTTTGCCAACTTCAACATTCTTGCCAGCAACTTTCAAAACTCCGGAAATGTCAAAAAATCAACATATTCGAAGTCACTTTTTATTAGGATGCAAAAGAAAGAAAATGAAACAACCTTTATGGGCTCCTTCGATAGGTTTTGGAGAGCCATTATCAAGAAAGACCCGACTAAATTACTATTATTTCTTAAAATATGGATGAATTTTCTAAAAGTCGAGAAATATCGAAGAAGAAAAAATTTTGCCTGGGTTTCCAACATTCAGGAAAAATAAAAATGGGGCCCGAGACCCAGGATACCATAGCTATGGGTTTTCTCTTTCACGTGAATTTTGAATCATCAAAAAATAACCATTTTTACTCGAGTTATTGGACAATTTGTCCGCCCGCTTATGTCTCCATTTCTCGAATTTGCTCTCCTTGATTCAGAACAGGTGCAACAAGTAATGGGCTCGTTTCGGGGCCGTTATCTCGAAAATTGTCGAGTTTTCGGAAAAAGTCATAAGGACCATTTTTGTAGCTAATGAAGTAGTCTTCCTTTTGTATCTAAACAAAAATTCTCTAAGTGCTATATTCTCGGAGATATTGGCTGAAAACGGATTTTTCGAACTTGAGGACCATTTCTTACCATGTTCCGGGACCCGGAGAATCTACAACTTTCCGTATTTCGAAAGACCCAGTTGAGACCTACAATTGCCCCCAGTTTCATCCTTTCGCAGAATTTATCCCAGGTTTGGGAGTTTATCGGCTTTCATTTACTGGACTAAAATCTGTCTGTTACCGTCAAAAGTTCAACCAACGTTATATCTAGAACTAAACACTCCGCACGTGCCTACGCATGCAAGCACCTTTATGAAACGGTTCATCGCAACGTGACAAGCTGAAAACAACCATCGCGGTGTACATTTCTAACCCTAATTAATATAATTTCGATTCGTATTTGACGCATTGTTCCGTAGCACGTGTGTACGAAAGCGATTCGACTCGCACAAGTGCATCATTGCATCGCGGAACGTCAGATGAATATGAATGACCCAACGGTAAGTCACCGGATCACTACGGCTTCCATTCGGAATTCATAAAGGTGGAATATACTTTTGAATAATTTAGCAGGTAACGAATCCTTACGATGATATTTCGAGAGGCGTATTTGACGTGAAACTTTCTCGAGATTTATTCGAAATCGACGGGAATGTGAACAGCGACGGGAGAATTATTCAGAGGTTTGTTCGAAATGCAAACAGTTCCATTTCGTGAATCAGTCGATAGAAATGTATTGAGGACATTTATAAAAATAATTAACTGCGACTGTTTCGGTACCAAGTTTTGTCATTAGTTTACCTACCATTACTTGCTTGAAGGGAAATTAGAAAACCATTAAACGCCTGTAGCTGTTTGAACTTACAAATAAATTATTCATATCCTTAACATCGCTTTAAATCCTCCAAATAAAAAACAACTGCTCTTCCGTACGTTTTTCAACTACTATAATTACACATACTTCATAAAACATTCAGGTAGTCGCATATAAATCTCTCCGGCGTCTCATTGCGTGTTACTATTTTACCATGTTCTGGAGCAAAACAGATTTATCTGTCACATCGTGGAGAAGTAGGAATGTGGACGTATCCATCAAGGCGAGCAATTAAGGACTTAATACGGCTTGTAAATATTTTCATGCCACAAGCTCATCCATAACGTTTATGACTAGCCGATGACAACTTATATAATTTTTTTGTACTCACCTTGCTCTCGCACACTTTGTGGCAGACATATTTACACACTGAAAATGAAAAAAAATAGTTAATGATACTCTATTTGCTGTAATAGAAATACATGCTTTGAAACATGACTGGGTTTGCAGAGAGGGAATTTATTGGAAAATACATATACGCACTATTAATTTAACGAAATTTGTTATTAATTACAACGTACTGGTTAAACTGGAAACCTGGAATCCATTTCCGGCATCAGAATTAGGATTGGATGCTCCCCTGAGCGAGAAATTTGAAAAAGTTTACTTTTTTAAAAGTATTTGAAAGCTGCCAAAATCTTCCTTTTTACATATAATTTAAGGTCAAAACGAATTATCGGTGTGTATAACGGTCTTAAGTAATAAAACACGCAAAAAACTGTTTTTTGTGTGGAAAAACTAAATATTTCTGTCTCTACCCCTGTAAAAACTCATGCAAACATTCAATTTGACATTTTTTGACGTTCCAGTGTTATACCTTCATTCCAAAGCCTATAATCTTGATCTTCGCTTTTTTGCAATTTTGGAACCAACAAGGTGCTCTAACTCACCAGTAAAATGTATTGTAAAAACCCAGAAATTTGTACTTTATTTATCTAATCTAACTGGTACAGAGAATTTCATGAATCAAGCTCTTCAATGCTAAATTTGTTGAAATGTGTTTGAATTTTGTGTGCCTGAGCTTGTGTGCCTGAGCCTGAATCGAAAACCAATGCCCAATTCTCGTTTTTACCTTTGACGATTTGCTTATTGTGAACACAAAACTGATGGAAAATTCTAGTGCCTGGAATAGATTTTGCTTCCTTTTTGTCAATGTTTTCATGACAAAATTTAAGAAGCTCGTGCACCGTCATGGTTTGGTTTTCATAGGGTCATTTCAAACTCGCAACAGCAGCTTGACGCTAGATCAAGCCCTTGATAAAGGTTTAAAAATTTTGCCCCTTTCACTGGAACGTCGAAACTTAAATTTTGTCATGAAAACAGTGACAAAAAGAAGCAAAAACTATTCCAGGCACTAAAAGTTTCCATCAGTTTTGTGTTCACAATAAGCAAATCGTCAAACGTAAAAACACCAGTATGGGTGAGAACTGGGCATTGGTTTTCGATTTAAAAGGTAAAGTTGTGAAACTTTGGGAGGAGAATTTGGATATTGCTTTTCTATTCAATAACAACTGGCATTTGGGTCGCATAATTCACAGCAACGAAGATGATCTTGTTGCAGAGACGTTAGTGTTTAGCTATAATTCTGTCACAAAAGTTTACTCCTTTCCTGACTCACCTATTTGGCTAACTGTATCTTTTCCCCTTGTTATATGTGAGGTTAAGCTCACTGAAAAATAGAAATCACCGAAAACGTTCACTTTGAACTCAGGCACACAAAATTCAAACACATTTCAACATATTTAGCATTGAAGACTGAAATTCTCTGTACCAGTTAGATTGGATGAATAAAGTATAAATTTCTGGGTTTTTACAATGTATTTTTTGCGCGTTTTCCCATCAATTTGTATATTTTCTAGAGCTCCTCCCCCCGGTGAAAAAATTGAATATGGCAACTAGTGAGTTAGAGCACCTTGTTGGTTCCAAAATTGCAAAAAAAAGCGAGGATCAAGATTATAGGCTTTGGAATGAAGGTATAACACTGGAACGTCAAAAACTGTCAAATTGAATGTTTGCATGAGTTTTCACAGGGTTAGACACAGAAATATTTCATTTTTCCACAAAAAAAAATCAGTTTTTTGCGTGTTTCATTACTTAAAATCAAAATACACACCGATAATTTGTTTTGACCTTAAACTATATGCAACAGGGAAGATTTTGGAAGCCTTCAAATATTTTTAAAAAAATAAACTTTTTGGATGTGGCACTTCGAAAAAAAAAAACGGTTTTTTCGAATTTCTCGCTCGGGGGAGCATCCAGTTCTAATTCTGAGGCCGGAAATGGATTCCTGGGAAGATTTTACAACGACCCACTATTTTCAGAATTTTTTAAACTCAAATTCTCGCATCAGCAGCCTAAAAACGAAAATTTGTCATGGACCGCAAAAAAATGAACAAAACACAAAATAGGTCACAAATCCAAAATGGCGCATAGTTAGGGGCTGAAAATGTAGGATCGGACGTATTTTATATCCTAAAGACAACTAGATACTTCCGGTAGCTATTTAAAAACCACCCCATTCACTCCCTGCTCCCTGATCAGTTGACATGGAATCTCCCATATAGAAAAATTTAGTAGTAGTACATTGTTTTAAAATACCTCCAATATTAGAATCATACAAATCGAGAACTAAACTGCCATTTAAAAATGTACCTGATGACGCAAGACTTCCTTAAAGGCGCAATATACAAAACGCTACGTAATACACAGTGTGCATGAGCAAGTGAAGATATAAGTTGGTCTATTGCGCCAAATATGTCTTAGTAAAGTAGGTATTATACTACTATTATTTTCTATCTCTTAGTGGTTTTCACAATATATTCTAAAATATTTTACAGAATTATATTTTGTTATCAATCTTCTCTGCATGAATTTGAGATGTAGTCAGTGATTGCTTGCTTGCTGAATTAGCTACCCTTAGTAAATCAATTATAAGTATAGCATTTACCCCTTACATACATTAGTACTGAATGTCCATTATGAATGTATCAGGGCGTTAATAATTGATGCTACTCGATGATGAAGTAGTGATATTTTCCTTAACAATCTCCAGGATTAAAACCTTGTTCTATTTGATAACTTAAATCTTTCTAAGCATTTGAAGTCCTATAATATTTGTACCAAAATTTGAATGGCAAGAAACTTTAGGTACTTATGTCAGCTAACAATTTCGGTGAAATATTACCAGAAATTTACGTCACATAGGTTATTTCACCAATTGTAATTGGTAGAATGTTACTACATATTAGCGACGATTCGACCAATGTGGTGCCATTTTACATGTCAAATTTACGTAAAGAATTATTACATTTGATGTTAAGGTATTAAGTCGCCGTCGCCCTATTGGGTGAAGCCTCACGTCAAAATTACGTCCCAGGTATGTCATATTAGGCAAATATTCACCTTCCCAGTTTATAACTTTTATGACTAATTAATTTACGGTCGAAAATTAGTTGTGGCGAATTTAATTTAAGCTATACGTTTTATTAAACTTTTCTTCGTGTTGATAAAGTAACACCAAAATGAATTAAAGCTCGAGTTTGCCGCCTGAGTAATAAATTTTTTCTTGGCAATTGTCTCTAGTGATTTTATTAATAGTTACGTGCAAGAAATGCATAAATTTTGAGAGACACTAGAGGTAAATTATTATTTGAAATAACCGTAAAGGGTATTAATATACTATATGTATTTATCGAAAACTGTAAGATGCTTTGAAAACATCTTATTAGATAAGTTAGACTTTTTGTAAAAAATCCAACTTTTATATAACAACAATATTGTAAACAGTTTTTTTACCGAGCAAGAAACCAATTACAGGGCAATATAGTTGTATATTTAAAAAAAACTAATGTATTCATAATACTGTAAATTGAACGTAAAAATAACGATGACTTAAAAGTATACTTATTAAACATTTTTGTTAAGTGTGTTATATTAATTCCTATTAAATGGAGCAATGACTTTTTATTATATGTTTGTTAAAAATAATAAACGAGTCCTTTGGATGTTTAAAGACAACGGTTTCACTCCCGAATTCCTGAGTAAACGTATATATGTAACAGAAAATTTTTAAGTGCGCAATTTACTTGCCACAGGATTATAGTTTGAAACCAATCAGGAGTCCAAGGACGAGGCGTCACGACGCTAACACACAACTCCCGCGGTAACTCACGAAATTCACATTCGTATAACAAGCGGACATCGACACGTCCCACCTCGACCGAAGAGTATGTTAAACTGACGGTAATTAAGGTTCCGAGTGAGAGATAAATCTCGTAACGGAATTGTGCTGATAAGCGACGACGATACGTAACCGATACGATTTCTTTGTTTCCGAAAAGTCCGAAGTAGTTGAATATGAAAATTTTTTGTTTCTTTTTTTCAAAAGATTATTATGTGGCTAGTATGATTTTATACTAAAATTTAGCGTTAATTACCTTCTATGAAAGAAATCAAATCAAATCATCATTCATAAAAAATTAGATTTTTTAACATATTTAACAGATAAACATTGAAATGTACTTTGAACAACTGAGTTTGCATAACAAGAAACGCCGTCGATTTCGTTAGTTTGCGTAAATTGCTTACATGATTGATTTTAATGTAATTTACATTATTTTCAATAATCGGAAAGCCAGTCAAAGTGTTCTTCTCTAACATAACATGTAAATGTTTTCTCATTCTGTTATTTTGATCGTCGTAACGTGGCCTGGTTAATTTAGTAATCTATCTAAATTCCGATTTAAACTAATTACTTTGTGTTTAACCTGTTGTTTACATTGCCATGGTGAACGTATTTATATGTACCTCCTTATAATATTTGATAAGTCAGCAGTACATTTGAAATGTTATAAAATAAAATTTCCTGCAAGATGAATAATTATAGTTGACTCCTTATGTTCTGCTATTTTATTTACTACTTACACTAGTGAGTTGAGTTATTTAATTAAGTACCTGCATATGTATTTGTATTGCTTACTTGTATTAATTTTTGTACTTGCTTTTTGCCTAGGTTTGCCTTGAGGAAGGAGGAGATCCCAAAGCTAGGCTAATTAGTACATTGGCATCGTTTTAAAGACTTCTTGACTGGATACCCAGGAGAGAGTCAATTTTCCTCAGCACAAGTTGTTGCTGTGCTTATGTAAATTATATCGTTTTATCAAACACATGACAGTTATGTTATGACTGTCATTATTAATGTCATTTTAGACAAGTAAACTATCAAATAACACACTAGTGTGTTTGTTACAATCTATAACTCACTAGTAACTCATGTTCATATTTAAAGTAGTATTCTATTTATTTATTTATTTATTGCCCGTGGCAACCAAACAAATAACCTATTTTAACCTAAATGTAAAAAAGTCACTTTCAAGTCATTCTGACATTTATAAGGTACTGAGACGCAAGTAGCTTTGATCTGATCACAAAGCTTATTAATTCTTATCTCATAAAAAAAACGATTTCTTACACTTGTTGGGTAAATCATTGTATGCCACTCGCGTGTTATGTTTCCTAAGTGTTGACTCTACGATCAACATAAAAGAGAGTTAAGTAGGGTTGTAGGGATTTAATACGGATTTAGGGAACATAATCATCAATTAGGGATTAATAACCATTAAATAGAACTAGAGCAACTTGTTATTAAAAATATCTTAGGTGAAAATTTCTACTTGCAAATTAAGTAATCAAAAATTAATTAGAACAACTTAGTCAGTGAAATAATTTAGTGAACGTGCTGATAAAGTAATCAAATATGAAGTAATTAATAACTATTAAATAGGGAATTAAAACAACTGAGTCGCTTAGGTGGACGAAACAGCGCGGATCAAAGTGATAATTTCAAAATCTCACAACAATAATTAATCACGTAAGCATAACGCCAGTTCTCGTAATATGATAATAAACGCGATCGGTAAGGTCAAGCACACAGCTAGGTCAGGGAAATTACAATCTAGGACGCCGAAAGATAACAAAAACTTAACTTGCCTTTTAACCAATGTAATTTGAAGATGTATAAAAGCTCTGAAATTTGGGACAATAAACCAGTATACCCTAGTATGCTCAAAACGACAGTGTGTTGTGGTCTTGATTATTCAACCCAACCTACAAGCTCTCACGTTACGCCCTGAGAGTCTACGAGATCTTCAAGATACTACAACCTTTAACTCCAAGAACATTAACCCGGACCTGCACGTTACGCCCTCAGGTCCACACCGAAGAGTACGATACGCCCTCTCTCCAACGACTAGAACTTCAACCCCGGACCTGCACGTTACGCCCTCAGGTCCACAACGGAGAGCACGATACGCCCTCTCTCCATACAACGAGAACTTCAAGAACTTCCACGCCCTGATCTCCAACTACTACGACTACAGTCTCTAACCTTACAACCTGGAGACAAGATTCATCTGCGCAGCCACCCACGAGCTACGAGAAAGATATCTATACAGTCCACTCTCTATAGAGGCCACTTCACACTTCGTTCACTAAGTCACTTGAGAACCTGACGGCCTCGTGGTATACATCTTCTCGAGTGACTTATTTTCAACATAACACACTAACACCATAAATAACTATTATTTCATATTTGTTGGTTTAAAAAATGATTATTTTATATAGATCTGTCTAATGCAGATATTTTGGGGTCCTGTAGATGATGCACCATATAGGAGGCGAAACGTTGTCTTTTCCCATTCGTAAATACACGTTGATGGAATAAGGGATGTTTCTCTTTCTGACACTTGTCTTTAGTTTTATCACGCTGCCCTTAGAACGCTCCTTTGCTAATTTTTCAATTCGCCATCGACTCCAAATCACCAAATAACGCCGATCGTCATTATCCGATTATTTTTTGCTCTAACTCGCAAACATCAATCGACTACCGCCAATTTTTTCCCCCCACTTTCATTCGGCATCCAGTAATTCATCTTGATTTCCCGTGAATGCGCAACGGACGCACCTTCGATTGTCGATTATTCGCCGGGTCGGAATTTCCCGTCGCTCTAATCAGAAAAAATAGTGACACGTGTGTTTTTGTGTAAAGAAGCGGAGGGGGTGGGGGATTGAGACTTTTTCCATTTTTCCGGAGCTTTGTTCGCCCACGCTCTATCGGGACCCTAAATCATTATGGATCGGCGAGAATAAAAATAAACGACACTGCGAGACGACCTATGGATTTTTTCATCGAACTGACAGTAAACGATGTATGTGCATAAAGCAGATAAAAAGGGATAACTGTGTACCACATTTCGACGTCCTCGGAATAGGTTCCTTGGGATCACTGAAAATATTATTTACGACATCTCCATAGGAGAATTCACCGTAACGTTTCCAACGTACGCCGTAGTTCCTCTCAACTGCAAATTCTCCAGATGAACCTGCTCACGTTCTTATCTCGCCAGTATTCACAACGATCTGGACCGTAAACCACTGTACATTTTTCCGAGAGTTTGTTACTAACTCGGCGTCGAGATAGCATCTACAACATCCTCGGCGTGCCCTTCAGCATAATTAAGACATTTTCGTGAGTTTAATTGTTGTAACACACCTCATCACAGTAAATTACGGACCAAGTTATTTATGAGAGACCGCTAAAACGATTCCTGTTGTGGCATAATTAACCCATTAAATAGACGTTCGGGTTTATGGTGTTCTATATGCAAAATAGAACGAACCTACCCTCATACTGGGTAAGTGGAAAAAATCCAGATTAGGCCAAGGTGTGCTCATTAATGTTTTAATAAACGCTCATTATTTTTTTTATAGAATTATTCGTTAAATTGGGACACTGTCCGACTAGTTATCAGTGCAATAGGATATAAACACTATAACGAAGATATGATAAAATTCAATAACAAAAAGTTACAAAGACCTAGCACTGTATCATATTTTAACATCGACCGGTTTCGATCATCAGATCTTCAACAGGGTAGCTAGAACAGACAATAACTAAGAATGGGGTTACAATATTATTCCATTTGAATCTGTCTACCCTAGGTCCCAAAAAACATGATTTTAGATAGTCACGTTACAGAGCTTTTTCCCGTCCACTTTCTCAATGTGAATGTTAACAAAAGGGGTACTCACAATGTTATTTAGCATGCTAAATCGTTAGCATGCTAAAATTTGAATTATGAGTGACCCAATGTAAGTATTATCGTAATCTTGCTAAATAATTGCGGTGGCGCCACTCGCGGTATGATTCTGAAACAGATTTTTGTAAATAACTGAAATCTTGTTTCTTTTCTTTGGTTTATTTCTTTTATCATGCCGAAGAGTAGTGAAAAATTTAAATTATGTGAAACTTTGGCGAATGACTCTTTGAAATTCTGTCATGTGAAACTGCAGAAGAAGAGGATGAAGCCATCGAGGATTGTTCAGATAAGATTCTTGCCGTTTCCTCTTGTAGGTATTCTGTACCATTTCAATTGGGATCAGTGGTAAAATCTGCAGATTGGCCCGAATCTATTTTACCAAATTTTTCTTTATATTCTTTAATGATTTCTAGCAGTACCAACGTTTCTTCCTTCGACCATCTTCTGGTCGTCTTGTTCGGCCGACTTCTCTTTGTTTCTATACTCATTATAAACTTAAAAAATCTTATTTTTTAACAATCCACTTAACCTTAACCCACACTTTACCATTTACCGCCGATATTTACCATAGAACAGTATAACCATAAAACCTAAAGCCTCTTTGGAAATGACAAATAAAACAACATGGCCGCCATTTAGCATAGTAACACTGTATTTAGCACACAACCAGGTGTGCTAAATTGAACAACTTATTTCTATTGGAATATTTAGCATGCTATTGCTGAAACTCTACGACTAGCACAACTATCATGCTATAGCATGCTAAATGAAAGATTGTGAGTACCCCTAAAGTGATCAATATTGGAAGTGTATAATGGTCTGCACAATAAACTTGGCTTGACCTTTTAAGGCCGAAACAGTAGGTACCTTTCTTGGGTACTATTCCTCGTTCTTAGCTAACCTATTCAAAAAATCAGATATTTGAATCTCGTTCACCAATATGAAGACACTGTCTCAATTTTAATTAACTAGTGACAAAATTGTGAAGAATCTGGTAGTCTGCTTACATGTCCTGCCCACTGCTTCGTTTAGATTTTATTGTTCGCACAATATTAGAGTGTCCGTAAAGATCCTACAGTTCTTTGTTGGTACTGATTCTGTATCGTGTTGCTGCATGGCCATATATTTTCCTAAGTATTCCTCTTTCGAAGACGTTCTTCATTTGCTACCGTTAGCATCCAAACTCCACAACCATACATCACTACTGGTGTTATTATTGTTTTGTATATGTTGATTCTGGTGGGCATTGATGTTATTTTGGATTTCAGGAGGTCTTGCATAGCACAAAGGTACATATTACCTGCTTGTGTTCTGCAATTTATTTCCTCCGTTCCGTCGGCGGTTTCTTCTGCTAGTGTTGTTCCCAGATACTTAAACTTCTTTATGCGTTCAAAGTTATAGATATCCATTGTGACGTTTTGGCAAACTCTGTCTCTGCGTTGGTTATTTCTCGTTGAATACATGTATTCGGTTTTGTCTTCATTAATTTTGAGTCCACTCATACTTTTTTCAAGTCTTTGAAGGTAGTCTTGATGTTTACTGTGCTGCTCCCAACAATGTCTAAATTATCCACAAATGCCAAGAATAATTTAGGGCCATTGTAATGGTAATAGGCTGCAGAGGGCTGGATTTCCGCCTTTCTGCTGACATATTCAAGAGCCACGTTGAAGACAAGCCGGGAAAGAGCATCACGTTGTTTAAGTATATTGTTTATATTGTCACGATCGACCTCGCAGGAATCCAGAAGACAAGCATCCTCAGCAATAACGCGAATTAACACAGATTTCACAAAAGAATCTCCTGGCGAGGCACGTATGTTTTCGCTTTTGTGTGCCCGTTCCCTCCTTTATTTCTTATGTAAAGATCAATGTTTGCCCGACTAGCAAGGAGGTTGTCCAAGTTCTCACAGTTGGCCATGATGAGCAGAAGGAAGGAGAAAGTTCTATGTCTTGCCAAGACTTTGTTGGCAAAGTGTTAGCAAGACATACAAGTTTTTCCTTCCTTCTGTTCTGCATCTTTATTTCGATGTTGTCCTCTTTCATCCATTAGATTAGTTTAAGGGTATTTTCAGTAATCCATTGTTGTTTCCTTTGCCTTTTCTCTATAGGTACGCTGGTTTTAACAGTATTGTTAAAAAATGGTTTTGAGGTTTTCCCACTTTTCGTCTGCTGTATCTATATTTGTCCTGCATGTGTTGTTCCTTAGAATTTTAACTAGTCTATTGTTTGTGATCTTTTGGTTCGGTATTAATTGTGTGATAGTCTTTCCGTCCTTCTGTCTTCTTTCTAAGAATTTCCTTTAATGTCATTCTTATAGTTGCTAGTAAGAGATTATGATCGGTTGGAATGTCAGCTCCAAGGTACGCTTTAACTGATTTCTTATCAGTCGATCTTCCACGCCATCTGCAGGCCCTCTCCATGTATACGAGTAGGAGTACAATCTTCTGTGTGGTATTTTGAAGAAGGTATTCATTATATACAGTACTCCTTATCCTCATAGTACTGAATTAGACACTCGCCCCTATCCCTTCATAATGCCAGACCATATTTCCCTACATCTCCCACTAGACCATCGCCAACTTTTGCGTTGAATTGTCCCAAAACAACAATAATCTCTTATTTTCTCATTAGGTTCGTAGTCGGAAAATAATATACATCATGAATTGGATAAATTCTGGCGATCTGAATCGATTGTGGAGTCAAGAATCCTGTGACGCTGCCAATTAAACTACGTGCCTGTCAGCTGTTTTGCGTGGGGGAGAGATGTCCTTTGTGATGCTGCGATTCCTGCATCAGATACCCATCCAGGCTCCCTAGGGACTTGTGTAAGCATACATTTGTTCACCATTTTATTATTTTTTGCCTTTTTGTTTTAACCCTTTGTTTATTTTCACTTCGTCTGTGTTGCCAATAAATGTTATTAAAGTTGTTAATGCTTTTCCCTATTTTCTTAGCTACCACCTCCAACCAGAGCACCCCTTTGGGCCCTAGGCTCTTAGGACGTGACGATATCAATTATATAAATAGAAAATTAGTTCTGACAGTACAAAATAGCAGCAAATCATGCCACTGTAAGTGTAATGGACTTAACGAAGTGGTTAGCTGCGGATCGGTGCCACCAATGGGGTCTGCACAGTTATCAAAATGGGGAAGCATTAGGATTGACGGTCGACAACCTCCTTTGAGCAGAGGGCACTCCAAGAAATTACCGAAGTTATTAGTTTCGGTTCGACACGGAGGAGCCCAAACACGCGCAACAAACGTAAAAATATGAAACCGCTCCTAAATCTCCCGACCGAAGCTCGAAAGTTTATCCGCGGCGAAAGGAAATAAGAGAAACAAAGCCGAAAACCGAGGACGTACACCATGAATGCAATTCATTACGAGGAAATATGCATGGGAAAGACGTACGCGAGATCGTGCACATGGTTCTTTGAGATTCTTGAGTGGCAGGACAAAACGCCCACGTCAGTGCAACGACGCGTGAGGCGCTCTCGTCCTGAGCGACGTCCGCGGAACGTTTAAGTGAGTACTTCGCCAACTTTCAGAGATGCCGACGGGAAAAGTTACAAGACAATTTCGACGGGACGCTCCTCCAATCTGGGACGGATTTTAGTGTGGAGGTGGAGAATTCGCTCGCGTTTATAGAGACGTCTTGAGCAAACTTCGCGGAAGACGAAGATGAAACGGAAACCACGTTGAAACAGAAAAAGGCTTTCATACCGACGCAAAGGTGTCAAACTGTATTTGTAACTTCGAGAAGAAAGATTGAATACGTGGAAAAAAAGTGAGAAACGTGGAAAAGAATGCTGAATACTGACCTACTGGAATCTATTGTTTTGTTATGAAAACATAATGTTAATGTCGTCAGAATATTTTTGGTAACGTCAAACTAAGAAATTTACCACGTAACGAGTAAATTAGACTTCTATCAGCCAGTTGATACAAGTCGGATTCAGGAAAGGGTATAGTACAACGAACCATCTGCATCTGCATCTACAGTTTAATTGAAAAATGCACTGAATACAACATACCCTTAAATTTGGATTTCGTGGGTTATGAATAAGCGTTTGCCTCGGTCGAAACCTGGGCTAGACGCAATGGACGATGGAAGAATATATTCAAGATACTCTACCCTAATACAGCATATATACCAAAACGCCACAAAGCAGGTAATCATCGATGCAGGAGTTGCAGATAAGATTAAAATAGAAAACGAAATACGCCAATCCAACACCATGGACAGAAGTTTTTCCTTCCTTGTGCTCATCATGGCCAACTGTGAGAACTTGGACGACCTCCTTTTGTTGAAGTCTGCTAGTCGGGCACACATTGTCCTTTTCTACAGGAAAATACTGTTAGCAAGAAAGAAGACCATGGTACTTATCTGGTTCCTGAATGAAAGTCAACCACATAAGGTGTTCCCACCATCGATTTCCATCAGGACAAACTCGGATTCCTAAAGTGTTGGCAAGACATAGAAGTTCTTCCTTCCTTCTGCTCATCATGGCCAACTGTGAGAACTTGGACAACCTCCTTTTGTTGACACCATGGAAACTCTTCACCTTGGCATTGGAAAACATTTTTAAACAAATGCAATGGGAAGGTAAGTGTATTAATATAGATGGTACACACCAGAATTACCTTCGTTTTGCTGACGATATTATCATCATTAACAGCGACAAACATGAATTGAAAACTAGGCTCTAATAACTGCAAGAAGTTTCAAAACAAATTGGGTTTAAGCTGAACCTGAAGATAACCAAGATTGGAAGGCACAAACATAGCCATTGAGGGCCAAGCACTTGTACATGCCGATGAATACATAGGTATACCTGGGTCTTTCCATCAAAATAGGAAAACAGAACCATACCTCCGAGATATCCAGAAGAACGAGATTGAGCTTCATTGCCAATAAATCTCAAACGCAAAATTTACGAAATTTGAATTTTACCAGTTGTAACATATGGTCTTGAGACTGTAACTTGCACGAAGAAAAGTGCTGAAAAGCTCAGACCAACCCAGAAAGCAATGGAGAGTGCCATGCTAGGCACCAGCCTAAGAGATCGTATTAGGAGAGAAGAGATATGGAAAAGAACAAAAGTAACACACGCTGTCAAAATAGTGGCGATGGGCGGGATATATCGCCATACAGGATCCATCTTCTTCTTGTGGTGCACTCCATTACTGAAGGTTTGCGATCACTACATCAAAATCTTCTCTATTCTGTGCCGCTCTTAGTAATTGTTGAACGTTCATGCCTGTCCAAGCTCTGATGTTACGGAGCCATGACATTGTTCTTCTGCCTACTCCTCTCCGGCCTTCTATCTTTCCTTCAATTGTTAGTCTTTGCAAGTTGTATTTGTCATTTCTCATTATGTGGCCTAGGTACGAGGTCTTTCTTTTTTTAATCGTTGTTATTAGTTCTAGTTCTCTGTTTATAGTGTTCAATACTGCTTGATTCATTATGTGTTGTGTCCATGATATTCTGAGCATTCTGCCATAGAGCCACATTTCAAAGGCGTCTAGGCGTCTCATGGTATTTAATTTTAGTGTCCACGCTTCAACTCCATATAGAAAGACAGACCAAACGTAGCATTTAATAACTCTGATCCGAATGTCTAAGCTTAGTTTACGATTACAGATAATTTGCTTCCATTTGTTGTACATGTTCATGGCCTGTTCAATTCGTGTTTTTATTTCTACATCTGGATCCCACTTATCATTTAGTATTACTCCTAAGTATCTGTACTTGTGAACTTGTCCTAGTTGGGTGTTATTTAGGTAAATGTGACAGTTTGCATCCGTTTTGTTAATTACCATTACTTTAGTTTTTTGACCATTTATCGTCAGTCCCATTGCCTTACATGCATTATTAACTCTATCTAGTATGTTTTGCAAATCTTCTATAGTTTCTGAAATTAGTACGGTATCGTCTGCATATCTAATGTTGTTAATATATTTACCGTTTATTTTTATACCAATTTCGACATCGTCTAGTGCTTCTTTGAGTATGCATTCAGAGTATAAGTTGAAGAGCAATGGAGACATGACGCAGCCCTGTCGGACACCTCTTTGAATGTGGACGCCTTTAGTGATATTGCCGCAATATTTTAAGGTTGCCTCTTGGTTCCAATAAAGATTTTGAATTATGCGGAGATCTTTTCCGTCTAACTTCATCTTCTGCAATTCATTCAACAGTTTTCCATGTTGCACTCTATCAAAAGCCTTTTGATAATCAATAAAGCATAGATATATTTTTTTCTGGTGATCGAAGCATTTCTGAATTAGGGTTTGGGTTGTAAAGAGAGCCTCTCTGGTCCCTAAGGCCTTTCTAAACTCAAATTGAGAGTCACTTATGTCTAGATCACATTTCCTGTAGATACTATTCTGTATGATCTTCAAGAATATTTTTAGCAAGTGACTAATGAGCCTAAATTCGTCGCATTTGCGGGAGTTAGCTTTCTTGGGTATAGCTACGAATACAGGATCCATCAAGATGGATCAAAAGAATGATTCAATGGCGACCAAGAACCACCAAGAGAAAAACAGGAAGACCCCAAATGCGATGGCGAGATGGCATCCAACGAGTAACAGGAAACAACTGGTTACAAACTGCTCGACATGGGAGACAATGGGAGAGGCCTACATTCAGGAGTGGATGGATACGGGCTAAACAAGAAGAAGAAGATACCTTTCGGGCCCCATGTTTATATAGAAACTTTATTCCTCTCTGAAAAGTACGCTGCAAAAGAAATGTTGAAATGATTGGTGCGCTCCTACATAAAACTTAAAAAACCATTTTCAGCGGTTTCTTTGTCTCTGACGCTTTACCATGCAGAATTAATAATACCATCGGGTTCTACGGAACAAAATACATTAGAACCACACATCACATGTATATAAATGTGATTATTTCACGGTGAGACACAACATTAACTACGAGAGGGTATATGTAGTATACTAGACAAAACTTGAAAAACCATGTTTTCTACTTTTTCCCAGTTTGCTGCTTATATACGGTTAAATAGTATATGAAGTGTATATACAGGCTGTTAGGGGTTTGACTGCCTTTATTTTAACAGGCGATAGTATTCACCAAAATAAACAAAAAACCTTATATAACAGAGGTCCTAAAACAAACCGTTTTCGAGAAAAAAATTAGCAAACTTATAATTTGAAGGTGTAAAAATTCAGTTTTATTAAAGAATCTCACATAATTTTGTACATGAAATGACCATACGATGTATTCTTTTAATGTATTTGTGTTTAATTTTTAACAAAACATTTTTTTAAAGAATAAAAAAATAGTCTAATCAATACAACCCAATGAAATGGCTACGATGTGGTGTGGCAACACTGTGAATTTATCGCACACGTCGCGAAACATTGACCCAGTACAGCTGTTTACATGTATACGGATCATTTCTTGTCGGTGTTGCCAAGTTGTGGTGAAATGCCTTGATAACCTAACTCGACTTTTCTCGTAAACGGTTGATTTTAGGACCCCCCTTATATAAGGTTATTTCTTTGTTTTGATGAACGCTATCACCCATTAAAATAAAGGCAGTCAAACCCCTAACACCCTGTATAATTAGAAATAATTAAGCCAGCACAACAATTAACATATTATTTGATAATGAAGGTCTGTCTGTAAATGAAGGGGGCAGAGAAGAAGAGTAACGAATTTAAAGAAAAGTCCGTTTTCTGAAGAAGATTCTGTTGAAGGTTTCGTTGTTTCTATTTCCTGTTAATTACAATAAATAAAAGTATTTTTCCATAAGCGAGTAATAGTTATAGAATTTCAAAAATATTAATTTTTTGAAATTCGGAACAATACTTTGACGATCCGTAGATAACTTAGTGTAGAGGTAGATTACATTAAATTACATTTTGGGAACCACGGTTATTATGGGGGACACCCTGTAGTTCCACATTAACAAACATGGTTCTGAAGATATAACGTCCTAATTAACGTTTCACAAAAGCCTTAATAAAGTTATGATTTCATTACTTTAAATATATGTATTCAAACATTTGCAATTAAATGAGCTCTTAATTAAGGGTTGGTAGTAAAATAATAGCAATGAATAATTTTGAAAGATCTTGCTTTGTGTGTACAGTTCCTATTTATTTTATGAAGTTTTGATGTACGTACAATTAAAACGAAAATTAACCAACGTACTCCTATAAACTCCTTTTAATATATTAATGTATATCATTTCAATTATTTACCTATAATTAAATTTTACAATTAATTTTACTAAAATCGCAATTGTAGGCTACTTCCACCCTACTGTAACCATCAAAAATCAAAGCATGGAGTAAATGCCAGTAAATGCGCGTATGACATTGTTAATTAATACGCGAATTGGGTCACAAAACGTCAATTACTATTAAAAACCACGCCGCACAACATTCACAACGGATTTCTCTCCCTACACGCAAGATACTATCGAAAACGTAGGAGTCTCCCAATCAGATTCCCTGGCAGATATACAAGGCATGAAGATTGGATTTTGTGATTAATGAATTTCAGTGATTTAATCCGCGCCGTATGAAATTTATAACTCGGACACTTCGATAATTAAAAAGATATCAAGGTAACGAGGTGTTGCCAATGAAATATTACGGAAGGCCGACTTGTACGTAAAACAAAAAAGTATTATCGAAAGAGTAGATTGAAAAATCATGCGAGTTTATCGTTCGGCCGGCAGCAAAGGATGACGGAGTACTTTAAGTGGGATTTATCCCCGAAATTTCGACTTTCCCTAACTGAACGAACTCAAAAGCTCCATAATTGATTTTCTACTTAGATTATTTAGGAGGTGTATAATTTACCTCTCTGCGATATTAAACGGTAACGTAATTGCGCAAAAGACGTGTAAACGGCAGGCGTTTCTAATGAAATTCGTGCTAAAGTCGTTAATAAAAGAAGCATTATGGATTTTTACGTACCTCGGCAGCACGAACCTTCGTTGAGGATGGGCTGGTGGCAAAGGTGACAGGGTCTTGGCTTCTTGAACGTTTTACATCGGAAAGTGTGGCTGGGGCCCTGCGCTGCCAAGCCACTTTCGTCATTCTGGAACAAAAACCGACACTTTTAGTTAAAAATTTGATAAGGAATCATAACATAAAATATTAGTCTAGAATGGCATAACACAGATTCCGGGATATATCACGGGTTCTGAATTTGTAGGTAAAATACACGAGTTCTGCCACGAGGGTACATGGCATCAACTTCTCTACAAAGGATGCTGCAAAAGTTCGCTGTATGAGAAGCTGAATTTAGGTACTATGAAAAAGATTTCTTAACAAAAAGTCTGAAAATTCTGAAAAAACTATAAGAACATTACTGTCATTGAATTTGACTTCACTGATTCTCACCTAATCCCCACTGTCCTGTTAACTTAAAGTTACTAAAACCATTCGGCAAGATAATGTGATTTTTGTTAAGACGTGTTGGAGCAAACCAATTTTGTTCTTTTTCATTTACGGAAAGTATGAATTTATTTTTAACATTGTTGTGTCATAAAAGAGCGTTATTAAGAGACTGTATGACGAGCATTATGAGGATATCCTAGAAGTACTGTGGATACAAAACTACCATGATCCTAAAGAAATGATCAATATTTTTCCAAGCTTCTATCCATAAATCGATCTCCATTCAAAATCAATGCAAAAAGCCATAAAAAACATGGCATGCCAGGCTGAAAGGTAGATTTATGGGTAGGATATAGAGTAATATAACAGACACGATGTGTCAAAAAAATGTATACGAGGTGTAAAAAAAATACAAAAGTGAAAATTTCAAACTTTTTGCAAATAACTTTTTTCTGTACATTTCTCAAAGATATGTCTTGCCTCTATAAGGGCAACAAAAAACCTCAGTAACATTTTTCTCTCAGACACGATTTTTTTTTTTTGAAAAAAATAACTTTGTTTCTGTACATTTCTCGAAAAAATATTTTATACAAAAGTAGTTCGCCTCTATAAGATCAATAAAAAACCTAAGTAACATTTTTCTCTCAGGCGCGAAATTAAAGTTTTGTGATTTTTTTTTGAAAATAACAAGCCGCCATTTTGAAACCGCTAGACCGATATTTGGCCCATTAAGGAACTCGAATGAGATTTTCCGCCAACTGATTTTTGTACCAAATTTCGTTGTGATTCTGTAAAAAATGCAACCTGTAGCTTGCCGACAAATTTCGTTATACTTTTGAGAAATGATTAAGTATGATCTCTAGAGCCAAAAAAACTGAAAACCGCATTTTAATTCCTCGTTTTCGACTTCGTTAACGAATGCAATACTAGATAAATCCACCAAAATACAACCACCTAAATATATTATCAAAAATGCCCAAATTATTATTCCACTTTAATGTTGTGAAATAGCAATAATCATAGAGATGACTATTTGGATGCACTCTGTATGGGGATGTTCAACGAATTTCTGAAACGAATTCCAATTTTAACTGAAATTTTCTTCAGTTAAAAAACATTTTTTAAAATTTAAATACAAAAAATTTTAAACTAACTTTTCAAACTTAAATCAGTTTTTCATTAACTTAATTTCATGTAATTTAAAGGACTCTCCTCTCAGCACTGAACCAAAAAAATTGACCCTGTTAGGGGATGAAGTTTTGAGAAAAGATGGCAACATTTGTATGTTTTCCAATGTGAGTGGTAATTATCTGTGTGCATGTAGTAACCTAATTATGTGTAAAAGTTGAATTTCTCATTAAATATCCTTTGTAGTATATAAATTTTACGTTAAATTTTTAAGCAAAAAACAAACAATTTTCTCCACCGTAATTGAGCTTTGTACAATTAGTACGCAATTTCCTTAACATTTCATATACACAACTAAACACTTCATGATCCAAATGACATACTTTCCCATAATTAACGTCTAATAAAGAACACAATACGAGAAAACTACATGTACATTAAATACAAAATTTTGTTACATGATTTAAGTTGCCTAATATAATTAACCTCCACTCATACTATAACTTTATAGGCTTAAAACCGAGTGTTATCTAAATTGCATCAAAAGAAACCGTTAATAGATTATAGAGATAACCTTTATTGCTATAATAAGATCAAATGGTTACGATACAAAATATGTATCGCCATTAAAGTTTTACCCGGTTCACCCACAATCAACAGATAATTTGAGGTTCTGCAATGTAAATCATCCCCCAAATTAGATTATATTTAAAACGTCGTAAAGCACGTAGTGCACATATACAGTAAAAGAGGACTTAAACAAAAATCAATCGATTTGGTTGTATAGATGAGTAATAAATACTGCCAACCTTAAATTCAATGGGAGTTCAATTACTCAAACTCTCACGTCTAGTGCACAAACAAGTGAGGTAAATGAATCGATGGTTGTGGTGAATTAAATTGTTGCCTTTGGCAACGTTGTTGTAATACACACAAGGCTCAATAAAATACATTTCGGGTAAAAATTAAGCAAAAAAATACTGTAACGTTTTCAGGTTGTAAATAATACCTATACTTCACTTATTAAATACTTAACTAATTTATTTAACACTGAAAACTAACGCTGGGTACTTAATTTACTTATCACACGCTTGTTTATTGACGTGATATACGTCTTATAAATTGATGTGCCGGCTACCTGCCGGTTCACAAAACATTGTAACGTTACGCCAGACCCATGCGTGCGAGTTAAGAGTGAGAGCGACAACAATAGACAGAAATCGACCTTGGCGGTTGCCTTGGCGACGCATCTATCTCTTTTACACGACAGCGTCCGAGTGACAGCTCGATTTGGCGATCGGCTCGGTTCGCGAGCGCGATGGAAGGGGACGAAGGGGTACGCGCTACGCGCGTTCTGGGTGCACTGTTTCCACTCCGTCGTCAGCGACAAGGGCGACAGCAGTTAGCACACTATTATCCATAAAGTTATCTGAATATTTACTGTGCATAACATTGCTTATTACTATTACAATAACAATTGTGGCAATAAAGTATTCAATTCTTGCTTCTAAGAGTTCGATTAGCTATATAATCTCATATATTTGTTCTTGCATCGGTCAATGAGTGCGGTAATAATAGGTTATGTTACGATTTCGACTAAAAAATTATGATGAATGATAGATATAAATGATCGTGTAAAAAGTCGACTGCTTTCATTTAATATTCAATGAAAACAATTATCCTGCGCAAAGTTCATGTAAAGTTCAAGATTAATGTTCAACTTCACACATGTCATAACAATGTGTCTAAAATGACCAGTTGGACCGGCCAACCGCAATGCGAAAAACCTTCTAATGATAATTTAGTGATAATTCTATTCAATTCATAAACGTATTCCAGTTTTCATTAATGTATTCTTATCACGTTATCAGGAAAAAATTATCGTCCGTAAACCGACTTTACAGACAACCAATTTTTTTTCTGTCGCGCATGGCCGCTCAGGTCAATGGTATTCGACAAGGATCTAGTGTTATGACTGACTTCTCTCGGTCTGGCGGCTTGCTTTTATCTTGCAGAATGCAGATTCCGGAATTGTGTTTATTTTGCGGCGAGACACTTCGTTACAACACACAGCTTATAGAAAAATGAATTGAGTGTTAAATTTGTTGAAATCAATTAAGTGTTAAACTCCATTTCACATCACAATCTAAAGAACCAAGTTGTAGACCAAACATTCCTTTTTCTATTAAGCCATCATTCATTTTCATTACTGCCTTGACAACACGAAACCTACAAGTTCAACGATTCGAAATGGTACAATCTAAGTAAGAGCCGCAATTACGCCCATTTACATCTCCAATTTGTTCTCAATAAATCACAATGTACCCACAAAGTATTCACGTCAAACTCTTCGTCTTCATTAATGCCATGCGCTCTTGCTTTGGCGGCGTCGTCAATAAAAACGATATCAAAATCGACCTTAACGAAAAGGCAATTCTAATACGAAAGGGCATTTAATTCTTTGTAGTCGAAGAAACGATAAGATTTTATGAGGCTGTTAACGCATAAGTAATGCCAATGTGTCAATAAACAACGTAAGATATGTACGTATGTGCATTACACTAACGTAAGAACATACTTTGTTGCGACCAGCTTGATGAAAACGTAAAATATGTAAAATAGTTTTAATCGATGCAGGTGGGTTATTAGTGAAAGGATGAAAGGTACGAGGAAAGTATAATTAATACAAAATTTGTTAGTATTTAATGTGTGTAACGTTTAATAGCGTAAATAATCTAATGAAATTTACAGGACTCGCTTCCCTAATTTGAACTATAAATCTATTGGTACCTAGGATTATAAAACAAATTGGGTAATTATTTATTAGCAATAATTAATTAAAACTTGCATTTTTCATTAGTAGCAAATACAAATTTGTAATGAGTCATTTCGAAATTGTTTCCAGGGGTACCAATCAACCTTATTAAGCTGAATTAAGAATCTTAGGGGTTACTCGGATCAAGAATCCAAGATGAGCTGCCACACTGAAATGTTACGAGCATCAGAAAGACATTACTTACGCCGTGCAAGGAACAATACATTAAATTAGTCGTTAAACTAAAAGCGAACCATTTGAAATTCGATTCGTACTTAACACACGACTTCATCAATCTTCCGAGCCTCTCCTCACGGTTGCAACCGATGTGAGCTTTTTTTTCAGACTTCGATCCCCACGAATCTCATGTTTCCGATAATTGAACCGAGTCAATCGATCACCACACATCCTCCTCCTCCTCATTGGAATTAATTTCACTTCCTTTCCGTTTACTTTTTCGAAAAGAGTCCACGTTTGTCAGACACTCCCCGCGACTACAATGTTTAAAAGTAATTCGATTTTAAGTACGTTACTTTAAGATGATAAATTACATGTCTCGTAAATAGGAGTGGCGCATTTAAGTTACAAATCACATGAGCAACGAGAATGAAGGGAAAAATATGGGATTTACCGTTTCTAGGCGTTCTCCTCGCAGACGGAATGTTACACTTTGCGAGAAAAAATGGTGACCTATTTGTAAATGTTGTCGCATAGATATCACGTGATTTTAGATCAACAAATCATATACAATCTAACTTCTTTTTAATATAAGATTGATATTGCACACGACAGCAGATGTTACTAATCCTGACTCTCGTCCTTTTAATTTGATTAATGGTTGTTAAACTATATTAGACAACCACTTGATTCGATACATCGATGAACACATTTAATTTTTTTAAAGTAATCCGATTATAGAGGGAGGAAGTACAACCTTGATGCTAAATTATATTATATTGAGTGTCAATTGGGTTCAACATAATTTCTTTAAGGCACTCAAATTTCAATTAAGAGACGGTCCTAAAGGCCATTTACTAATATTTAATGACATTTTAAATTTCATTGATTTCATAAAACCAACAATTTCAATTCCGCCAAAAATTCATTTTGCTTCATTAAAAATTAGTATCTTAAAAACCCCCCAACTTCCCTCTAAGCGTCCCAAATTTTTGAAGATGCCAATTCTGCCTCAAACTTCATAATTTTGCAATTCCAGTTGCAACTCCTTACAGAACCTCTAACCTTTGGAAATGTCAGAGCTGCTTAACAATAAGTATCTTACATTTCTTCTTACATTCTTACATTCTTAAGATAAATGCAATACCTTTAAAGTTTGTTATATCAAATATATTGTAACAAGATCTTAGAAATTCCTCAACTCCTTTTAACTCCTTAACACTCTCCCCAACTTAGTACAAAGCTTGTTCACGACGCTATTTCTAGTTCAAATGTGATGCATTTCTTAAGACAAATCATACTCTTTGAACCGAAAGCCTCACAAAAATATATTTTGTCCTTTTCGATAGTGTCGCTTCCTATGGCATAACAGCCTGAGGTTGTGCTTATGAGAATGCAGTATCTCCTTTAGTAAATTTACAAAAGTGAATATTAAAAATTCTATTGAAGAGTAAAACTGAAGAAAATATATTAAAAGGAATACTAAACGTTAGACAAAAATATTCACTAAATCTAATAATGTAATAATGTATAACTATGAGGAATTGAAAACCCTCTATAATAATTCTACAATCATTACAAGAAAAAAAATTAAATTGCCTTATGCGAGGTTCAATGTTGGGAAAAAAGGCACTTCTTTAATTCAGTACAATTACTTAATCTACTGCCAAACAATTTAAAAATACTATCAAAAAATACACAAATAATAAAAAATTCTATAAAGAATTAGCTATCTGAAAGCAATAAAACTCAAAAGTAAATAACAAATGAAAATAATGTGACAATATAGTTGTAAGTTGTTATTAAGTATCCAAGTAAGGCACAGGTATATTTTAATTCCTCCTGCGGATGTCAGTATAGGTAGAACTATACACTTTTTTAAAAAAAAAATTGTAGTTCCGTAATAAACTAATGTATAGATGTACTATATACTTTGAAATAAGTAAATACATCATCATATTAAATTCTTTGAAAATGTCAAAACTCCTTTAGAAGCATTATAATTTTCTCATATACCGTAAGCTAAAAAATGTAGGATTAATACAATTCTAACAAATAGCTATCAGATAAGCTCATTGTTAAAATATTTACAATCTGCAGTGAGCGGTGTTGTTGTAGTGTCACACCTTCAAATTTGAACGGGGGTGTAACTACGTCACTAGTTTAAAGTTTTATTGTTATGTATTAGGTATGCCGCTAAAGTATATTTATAATATATTAGTATTTTGAATAAAAATATGAATTAAAATTTGAAAATAAAAGAATTTTACCGAATTTACCCAAGTCGAATTTTACCATATGAAAGTGACTATCAGTCGATAAGAAACAAACACGCCTGTCTATTTTTCAAAGTACCTACTATAAGATATTGTAATATTAAGAAAATCGGTAAAGTCGAAATTGAAATAATATATGTACATTATTATCTTGATAGCTCTGGACTTAATATATTTTTATTAACTAAATAGTTCTTATACCAATCACCGTCGATTAACAAACGCATCATTTGTCGTGCTAACTCGTGTCAAACGGGAATCACATGATTTCATGACGTCACATGCTAGTAAATACTCAGAATCAGTTCGATGAAACTGATAAACACAAAGCTATTATTCAGATTGTAAGAGAACCGATTTTAATAATATTATTTAAAAGAAAATGACTTGTGAGTGGAATTTTCCATAGTGTAACGTTTATTTCTAATTTATTTACACTGTCCTAATTTAACACTACACACCACTTAATTTATCTTAACTACTTCCTAACTAATTAATTTATATCACACTCTTAATCTTTAATTTATTTCACTTCAATCGCTCTCGCTTGTCCGCTTTTGGCTTGTTTATTCACTCGCGGCTTCACTTCTCATCTAATCTCCGACCGCAAGCCCGCTTACATACACCTCAATTGTATTCGCGATGGCTCCTGAAATAACTCGAACCTTCTTTTTTATGTAGAAACGTCCAGAAGGTAATAAATCATTCTTTCTTAATAAGATGATGCCGGGACTCAATTAAGCGTAACGACGTTCCTTTGAGGAAAGCCGCCGTCCGATAAGAGTAAACACATTTCGCGTTGCTGTTTACATTTCGCGTTACAATAGCATCTATTTTAGGTACATTAGTTCTGCCTAGCTTCAAAAAAGGACTGTCCATTTTATATTATTAAACATTTGATAATGAATCAGTAATTGACACTAAATATCCGAAATCGTTTGATATTTGTCGCAAAACTCATAACTTCAATATGAAAACCCTCCCTTGTTTACAAGCTTATGACGTCACCAAAGGCGTCATCAACTTCAGGGCGTTTTTGATCAAACTTCCGACCGAATTTTATAAGGAAACAAATTTCAGTTAAATTTAATACAAATAAACGATATATTTTCGGGAAATTTATAGAAAACGTCCTTTAAATGCTTTAGTTTTGTAGAACGACTACATATGAAACTATATTTTTAATATCGTCGAAAATGACATTGCGATAAAATCTGTTCCTCAGTCATGAATATTTCAATTGAGAAATTAATCAATAATGTATAATCCGTAAAATTTATGCAATATAAATCATAATAATTAGTAAAGGCGTCATATCACACTTGAAACTACATACTCTTGTATTGTATTAATACGAATATAATATTTAATGACAAAATAGTCATACATTTATCTGTATCAGTATTTCACAAATAAATTAAACTTGAAGACTTTACAGCTCCGACATTCAACCAAAAAGTCCGCATTTCTTATGCAGTAACTTCTAAAAATTACCATTTTGCAGAATTAGTGCAGCAATTTGCTGCATAAATTTAAGGTATAATGTTTAATATTTCCTCCTCCTGGAGATCCTCCCCCTAATCAAAATTTTCTCCTGCATCGCCCGCAATATTATCCTCGGATGTTGGCTCGGTAAATTTCCCCCAACCCCTAAAACTTTAGCCCTTACCCGGGACAACACAACACGCCTCGCAGCGTTAAGATGATGCCCCATTTTTGCGAACCCGAAACTATTTATCCGCGCTCCGTTTAATACCGGACGGTTTACTTATTTAACCCAACCGGCTCCCACTATTATCCCGTGTGCTGTGTTTCCGAGTGGATATGCCATGAAAATTTTAAATTCCTCAAATATTAAGTCCGTTTCGCGTCTCTTCGGGTACGGAATAGTTCGCTTAAAGTGCCAGTGGAACTAAACCAGTTGGACGGAGCTGGTGCTTTAAGTACACCACTAATGCCCGTTTTCAGCCCTTTTGGGAGCGTTAAATATTTTAATTTGTACAAATTGTAGCAAAATTATAAGGTTTATGAAAGAGGAAGCCATTATGTTATACATGAATTCAAAATTTGAATAACTCAATCAAATTAGAAAATTATTTTCCTCCATTTTTTAATGCTTCTCCCACAAATTATACTATTTGTGGCTAAGGAAAATTAGTATTTAGTTTAGCCTCCATTTTATGGAGTGTCTGCATAGATGGATTTTTAATTCGGTGCTGGAATGACGAAAAAACAATTTTTGATATGTTTTAAAATGTAACACGTAAAATGCAATATGCAGGCAGCAAAATTATTTCTAATCCGAAATTCCTTTTATTTTGGTATTGGTAATTTTGGTAATATCAAAAACGATTCTATTACAGAATAGTTATTACTAAAAAGATTAATAAAAGAGGCAATTTCAAGCAAAAGATAGTTAAACTGGCAATTACAGGCAAGTACCTTTAAAACACAGGCAATTTTAGACATGTTATTAGTTATTATAGAATACAGATGTTATACAGATAACTGTTTCTAACAGGTGTTCTTTTGAAAAACAAAAGCAAATTTAAGAACAAATTCGTGAAAAATGTACAATGTTAATGTTAATATCTGATTGAAACCTACCCTAAAAATGTTTGAAAATATCTTAAACACCCTCAAAACTTATACATTCTACCTAAAAAATAAATTAAAAATTGTTATCAAATTTGTACACATTCTTCGAGTAAAATTTACTCTAGAGACTGGCCTATAAAATGCTCATGTTCTTAATTATACTCAAAAAGCTCTACCGCCTTTTTTGTTACATAATTCTAAAATAATAACATAATTTACCAAGGGATAATTTTCCAAATGTTTCCGTTGATAGTTGGGCCAACTCAATTAGTTTAATCACGACGCCTTAGGCTCTCATGCAGTCTAAACTTGGTTCAACTGACCCCAGTTTAGTTATTCAAGCAAATTTACCATCTAGTTATGCAAGCATTTAGTTCGACAAGCGATCAAAATCCCAACTGGCGATACTGCTTGTCAGTTACAAAACCAAGTTTAGGTAAACAAAGAAGAACGCACTCGATTTTAGGACGTTATTTTGTGAGCAGCTCAACTTAACGCAATATATTTCCGCCTTAGGCTCTCGTACAGTCTAAGCTTGGTTTAACTAACACCAGTTTAGTTATTCAAGTTGGAAGCAATCAAAATCACAATTGTTAATACTGTGACAAGCTTGGTTTAAGTAACCCTAGTTAAGTTATTCAAATTGAAAGCAATCAAAATCGCAATTGGCAATACTGCTTGTCGGTTACAAAACCAAGCTTAGTTAACAAAGAACAAATTACTCGATTTTAGGATATTACTTTGTGAGCAGCTCACCTCGACGCATTACCGACTTAAGTAAGATTTATATTTCCGCCTTAGGCTTTCGTGCAGTCTAAGCTTGGTTTAATTAACCCCAGTTTAGTTATTCAAGTTGGAAGTAATCAAAATAGCAATTGGCAATACTGCTGGTCAGTTACAAAACCAAGTTTAGTTAAACAAAGAAGAAGGCATTCGATTTTAGGATGTTACTTTGTGATCAGCTCAACTCGACGCATTACCGACTTAAGTAAGATTTATATTTCAGCCTTAAGACTTAGGATCTCGTGCAGTCTAAGCTTGGTTTAACTAAAACCAGTTTAGTTATTCAAGTTGGATGCGATCGAAATCGCAATTGGCAATACTGCTTGACAGTTACAAAATCAAGTTTAGTTAAACATACAAGAACGCACGCAATTTTAGGATGTTACTTTGTGAGCAGCTTAACTCGACGCATTATCGACTTAAGTAAGCTTTATATTTCCGATTTAGGCCTTAGGCTCTTGTGCAGTCTAAGCTTGGTTTAACTAACCCCAGTTTAGTTATTCAGATTGAAAGCATTCAAAATCCAAATTGGCAATACTGCTTGTCAGTTACAAAACCAAGTTTAGTTAAACAAAGATGACCGCACTCGATATTAGGACGTTACTTTGTGAGCAGCTCAACTCGACGCATTACAGACTTAAGTAAGATTTATATTTCCGCCTTAGGCCTTAGGCTCTCGTGCAGTCTAAACTTGGTTTAACTAACACTAGTTTAGTTATTCAAGTTTGAAGCGATCGAAAGCTCAATTTGCAATACTGCTTGTCAGTTACAAAATTAAATTCAAAACAAAGAAGAACGCACTCGATTTTAGGACGTTAGTTTGTGAGCAGCTCAAATCGACGCATTAACCGACTTAAGTAAGATTTATATTTCCGCCTTAAGCTTTACGCTCTCGTGTAGTCTAAGCTTGGTTTAAGTAACCCTAGTTAAGTTATTCAAGTTGCAAGCAATCAAAATCGCAATTGGTAATTGTCAGTTACAAAATCAAGTTTAGTTAAACAAAGAAGAACGCACTCGATTTTAGGATGTTACGTTGTGAGCAGCTCAACTCGACGCATTACCGACTTAAGTAAGATTTATATTTCCGCCTTAGGCTTTAGGCTCTCGTGCAGTCTAAGCTTGATTTAACTAACACCAGTTTATTTATTCAAGTTGGAAGCGATCAAAATCGACATTGGCAATACTGCTTGTCGGTTACAAAACCAAGTTGAGTTAAACGAAGAATAACGCACTCGATTTTAGGATTTTACTTTGTGAGCAGCTCAACTCGACGCAACATCGACTTGTAAAATTTATATTTCCGCCTTAGGCTCTCGTGCAGTCTAAGCTTGGTTTACCTAACTCCAGATTAGTTATTCAAATTGGGGGCATTCAAAATCGCAATTGGCAATACTGCTTGTCGGTTACAAAACCAAGTTTAGTTAAACACAGAAAAACGCACTCGATTTCAGGACGTTACCTTGTGAGCAGATCAACTTGACGCAATATCGACTTAAGTAAAATTTATATTTCCGCCTTAAGGCTCTCGTGCAGTCTAAGCTTGGTTTAACTAACCCCAGTTTAGTTATTCAAGTTGGAAGCGATCAAAATCGCAATTAGCAATAGTGCTCGTCAGTTACAACACCGAGTTTAGTTAAACGAAAAAGAACGCACTCGGTTTTAGAACGTTAGTTTGTGAGCAGCTCAACTCGACGCATTACCGACTTAAGTAAGATTTATATTTCCGCCTTAGGCTCTCGTGCAGTCTAAGCTTGGTTTAACTAACCCCAGTTTAGTTATTCAAGTTGGAAGCAATCAAAATCGCAATTGGCAATACTGCTTGTCGGTTACAAAACCAAGTTTAGTCAAACAAAGAATGCACGCGATTTTAGGAAGTTACTTTGTAAGCAGCTCAACTCGACGCATTACCGACTTAAGTAAGATTTATATTTCCGGCTTCAGTCCCTTGGACTCACCTCATTCACCACGAAAAGAGATTGTCTCTGATTGCAGCACATCGGATCGCAATTATTGAACTTCTTCCTCCGAAGTAATCGGGTAAAACAGAAACACCGACACATCTGACGATCTCACAGATGATCACCTTTCCTCCGTCCGGTCCATAACAATTAAGAAGCGCTTTCTTTTATGATCGAAACGATGAGTTTACCGCACAGAAAACGGGAAAAACGTTTCCGAGAACGCTCACAATAACTTTTAACGGCCGCCTTTTACTATTTTCGGGTGTATTTACCTGTACCCGCCACCCCGAGCGGGAACCGTATGGGTACTGGAACCATTATGGTCTGAACACGTTAGGCCAGGCACACCCCCTTCGGATCTTTCTGGGCACAATGAAAGGCCCTTTTGATGCGTTCACCGACCAGAATAAAAATCGGTGTTTAGTGCACGCTTAGATTGTCTTGGGTTATTAAGTCGAGATGCGTGATGATGGAAATATTTTGATAGTGTCCGTCTTACATTATAATTAACGTAGGTAAATAATGGTATGTGGAGAAGAGAGGTAACGAACAGTGGGAATAAACTTCGTGTTTCATTGCGTAATGCAACGATGGTTGGTCGAAGGGCAGATGGTCGTTTAGACAAATGTACCGATTTTCTTTACACAAATTTTATGTTTCTCCCGAATTCGATAACTTATCAAAACTAAGCTAACTTTGCTTTCGCATTTGATTGATTTATTGTAAAAAATAAATAAGGGTACAACCTGAATTAAAAGTCTCATTTGAGGTAGAACGAAAACTTGTAATTTCAATAAAATCGCTGAAAGTGTTAACATACATAACACCCCCTACACCCTGATATCCTGTATCATCATATCTAAGCAATTCAGGAGCCAACGTCACATGAAATCAATTCATGCTAAGCTAAGCATCATTAAGGAATTCAGACCATACTTAACTACCTACTTATTTTTACACAGTTGCCAAATTTCGTTACTCTTGTAAATCTCAGGATTTTTGGATCTTCTTAAAGTGATTAATACTGTGATATAAGTTCCATATTTTATTTACTGCTCTCTTTAAACGAAAGTATTGAATTTCAGTACAACACAACTGAGAAATGGGACAAACATTTATTTGCACTCTTAAAATGTATAGATACATTCATGAATGCATAGTACATAAAGACTAAAACATCCAAACTACCCAACAAGAACGGTTAAAATGAAATCGAGTAAATGTAATCCCATAGAACAAAACAGAGAAAATATCTCATTAAGAAATAAATCTCATGTCACTTGGATATTATTTCTTCTCCATTTTATTAAGTTTATGTCATCAATATTTGGTTTTCTATTAAAATCTTTTAATGGTAATATTAACTTCTAAATATTAAGAATCTGGTTTTTGTTTTAATACCTCAAGTATATTTTAGCATAAATTGTTTAACCAAATAAGAAGAGAATTTGACATGAGACTCGGTTAAAATGGCATTTTATCTATTACAGTTCTTCCCCTGTCAAAATTTTATCCCACGTCAAAATTAAATAAGCTTCCGCTCTACAAGATAACAATAACGGGAAATGTTTAAATATTAAAACAAGAAGGACACAAGAACTTAAAATAACAAATAACAAGTTACGGAACGAAAAGGATTACTATCTACTAAAATGATGATCGGACAGATTGTACCAATTATAGAAAAATAACTACAATAAGTACAGTCCTTAAAAACATAATATAAATGTCACTCACACTAATAAACACTGTCAAATTCGGATCAAACACATTGATTGACATATAAAAGCCTTCAGCAATACAAAAGTACTTCAGAAAAAGGTCCAGTTCTCCAGAAAGGAAATGTAGAGAACGTTAACAAAAGGAATGGGTTAATTAGAAAATGGTTCAAATACTATACTACTTGTTTGAAGAAACCGACGATTATTTATTGGAAGACAACTTGACATAAGAAATATTTAAGACAAATGAAGAAGTGCCACCGACGTACACATGATATATAAATTTACAACCAATTGAAATTACAGATTGATGGGCCTTACCAGATCACATGATTACTGAGAAGATACAAAATAAGCTACTTAAATAATATAATGATTAAGGAAGACGTAAAATCCACTATGAAAATAACGATGGTATCACAGGTGAGCAAATAGACACAATTTAGTACCTGAGCAATTACAATTAAGGAAAACGAAAACAATGATGTAAACATTAATAACAAAATAATAACGTGGATCACGTATATTATATGATAGCATAGAATTTATAAATCAGAAACAGATGTCAAATAAAACCAAAATGACAGTATTGAAAACAATACATAGATATAATATTATACTGATTTATAGATGTGATTCCTGGGTTTTAATTCAAGGCAAAATTACAATAATTCCTAAGTGGTTAAATTGAATCCATTAGATAAATGAGAGGAGTGACAAGAATGGCTAAACCTAAACTAGATCCAAAGAAGACCCAAAAACACTACAAATTTTATGAGGCAACCACATCCAAGTTAGTAGCGTTACCTACAAAGGAAGAACAATGCTATTCTAGCGAAGAAATTGTTAGAATGAACAAAGTTAGAGAAGAGAAGCAGAAGAAGAGAAGAGAAGCAGAAGAAGATCAAACATTAGATAATCTAATACGACAGATTACAAAGCAATAAAGAAGGATATAATTTAAAGTATAACTGCTAACTGCTAACTCAAGATGATAAGATTGGTCCACATTTATTCACAACAAGGATAAATGAATATGAAAGTTTAAATCTTCTAATCCAAAATAGGTGCCAGACAACTGACCCAATTATTTCAATTGTGATATAAAATAATGAGTTAAATTCGTGTAGTTCTAATTGCATTACAACTTTTTAGAACAAAAGAAAAAACCAAACCTAACCTAACTATTTTAATGACATTCCTTATCACCTACAAATGTACATACTTCTTTAATTAGGTATCTAAATATACAATTGAATAAATAGAGATTGAAGATGATTCATGTAAAGAAACGTTCTCACTGCTGAAATTTAAATTGATCTGCAAACTCCCCTTTGTGACAGAACTGGAAATTTCATCTCAAGAAATCAGGTCTCATATCAATAAAAATAAGTTAAGTGCCAATTTTAACAGCAGTAGTTTAAGAGGGCGGTATAGTCATATCTACATGATTTTATTAAAAACGCATTTATTAGACCAATGCAACAAAATAAATTCATTGATACATTGATATTATAAAGCTGAGTTTCCTACACCTTGAGTTTCATTGCAAAAATCGTACTCTCCCACGGTAGCCGTAAAGCAAATACTAACAAAGAAAGTAGTTCCACCAGTTAAATATTAATTATCACGTTACATTATGCTGCTGCACAATTGTCCCAAGGCTTTGTGGTCGTAATTATTATCAATAATTACCATCGCTGTTTCGCCACAGGCCTTCCTAATATTCTCAAAAGTGAACAAAAACCGATGTACCGTTACTTGCATCTACGCAGTGTAATCAGTGCTCCACTTCGTCGAGTGTAACTGAAGATTAAGGCAATGATAACATCTACAGAAGCGTTTAAAAATTTTAATTTGATGCCATGCAAGGTTTTCCGAGTTCCAGCGGACTAGAATTTTCATACTTACAGCATCTATACCCAATGGACAGATACAAATAAAACCAATTAAGATTCTAAAATAACTTCAAGGGTTTAGGTTGTTTTTCCAATTGTAAATTAATTTAAATAACCGTTATAGCTAAAAGAGCAGTTTAGAAGGTACTTATTAATTCAAGCAGGTATTGTAAAACTTGTGTTATTTTGCATCATCGAACTATTGTAATAAACTTCCCTATTAAGCTAATCAGAATTACTTGTGAAGCAGTATGGTTTAATGTATTGAAGGTTTGTAAAAGTAATGTAAATTGTTGACAGACAAACACACGTAATAGGTTATTATATTCATTTAGAAGGCTCTTTAGGGCACTGCCCTGAATAACGTTTTGATAAATAATTACATGATAATTGAAATGAAAGTGGTCGAAAGCCATAATTTTGCTTCATCAATTTCGTTGTGATTACATTGCCTGATACAGTAATTGAGTGTAATTAAATTTACATTACTGCACAGAACATTGCGGATTTGTTTACATTCCGTTGATGGCCTGACAGGTCTTTCAACAACTTTGTATTGCCCAAATAAATTTACATATAAATTCAATTTCAACCTGTTTAAATTAATTGCGTGAGACTAGCAATTAATTTCACTTTAAATTGGAAATCAAGAAACTATTTTTGCTTTCGGCGGTATATTAAAATATATGGTAATTGTAATTTCGTTAAATGTCCAGAGTGTCAAGCTTGAACTAACTCAGGCTGTGACGTAGTGCCACGACTTTTGGGTTATTCATTCTGCCTCTTTCGAGGTTCAGCTAGTGAAACATACACTAACGTTTATTCTAATTTATTTACATACTGTCTTAACACTACCTAATTTAGACTATTTCCTAACTAATTAATTTATATCACACTCTTAACTGCTAATTTATTTATACTTTTTCACTTTGTTATCGCACTGGTTTCACTCGCGGCTTCTCATCTCATCTAATCTCTCCGACCGCAAGCCCGTGTTTATATGTCTTCAATAATGTATTCGGGAACCTTCTGGTATATTCTTTTTTTCTTAATAATGTTTGTTCTCGAAAGAAGTAGATCATTCTTCTTTTAATAAGACGTTGAGGAACGTTCGGGAAGGTTTTTATGGTCCCATTAAGCGAAGCGGCCTTCTCTCTTTGAACTGCGCCGCTTTGGTCAGATAAGAGATATGTATTTATATTTCGCATTACAATGGTAACAAAATTAGTAATACAAATGATATTTTGACTGATTTTTGAGGTTAAGTTTTGATGTTATATGCCACACTTGATATTTGAGTCATGAAACAACTATGCTGTTGGAGAACGTAACATATGAGTTATCCAAAAATCATTATAAGCAATACGAACCTTTATTTAAAACCTTCTAATTGGCTGAGGAGCAGTCTTATTATTGGCGAAAGAAAATTCTACAGAATTCTACTCAAAACTTCAAATTTTACCCACAACTTATCTGGATAAACATAAAATTATAGTTCTGCATGTAATTTTCAAGCGGGCTTGTACGTGAGGTAATATTCACAATTTTACACAGTTGGAAGTCATTTATCTGCACTTTGTTGTATTTATCACACAGGTAACCGTCCTTTTATATCGCAGTAAATCTCAGTTTTATCGCGGATTAACTGTGAAGCAACGCTCCATTATCAGGTTACGTTATAATTGTCACCAGTTGGATGAAATTACATCCCATCCCACGTCAGTATCGTCGCTATATTATGAACAGCGAAATTGGTGAAGGGGCCTTGAAACAATTTTGTAAAACTGGGATTATCTTGTAATTTTGGGTATGAAAAATTTATTGAAAAACATGTATTTTTAAAGAAGAAGAATTAGTGTTTTTTTTCTGGGACCACTCCCCCTTATTTATACACAAGCGCTAAACTACTCACAACATCAGCTTATAAACACGTTAAAAGTGGATATATTGAAAATAAATGGACCGGCACGGTGACGTGTAAGTATCGACTTTAAAACCATCAATCAAAAGACAAAATGTTAGGAGGAAACACCTTTCGCCTTACTTCCATTCATACTCTTCAATTTACGGAATCATCTGGCGTGCTTTCGGTTTTATCGTGATGAAGCAATTAATCCTTGGCAGTCCTCCTGTGCGATATCCTGGCCGACGTAAATAAAACGTCGATTAAGGTAGGTCGTATTACGGGGCGATTGTGTTGCCTCGCAGGAAACGCACAGCTGCCGGTAGGCGAAATGCACCTTATATCGATACAGGACCGAATCGAAGGAGAAATAATAGTAGTTTGATATGTTCACATACGAAAGAGAAATTGTACAAATCTTGTATCGAAACGTTGCTCGTTTTGGTGTTGCAACAAAATTGCCAATGATAACAATATCAACTGAGGAACCGTTTTGTATATGATGTTGCAGCGTCAAGTATTGCCATTACAGCTTTATATACTAACACCACATCAACATCTGCATACCAAAGAAACATAAAAGCACTAGTGACAATTGCAAACAATGTTAATCAAAGCTCGGATTTATAGTTAAAACGCTTTTTATGTATATTTCCGTGGCATTGCCCATTTTGTGTATATCTGGTAAATTTGTAAGTTTTACGAATTGCTCAAAGCGAGTTGGTAGGCAACGCTTAACGATCATTAATCCTATGGAAGCCTATTTTTAAATACGGCGAATACAGTTGAATAAGGATTTGGAGCTCTTTTCTATTATTGTACTTTTGGATAAAGCTCTTTTGTATAATGAAGTTTAATCCAACTGAAATACGCTCTAGTCATTACCTTATATTGACTGTAATGCATATTTCATTGGTCCTAAGCATTACACTGACTTATCTTACAAGAATATGTAAGTTTATAACTTAAACCGCTGTGAAATAAATTGCGACACCATTCAAAAAGCTGAGGGGTGCTTAAGAACGTTATGGCAATATTGAAGAACTGATGACAGTATTGTAATTGTCTTAAGAAAATCAAGACGTCTGAAATAAGGAGCTCTGACGCTTTAAAAGGTAATGAATTTATAAATTACTTGACACAATTGTATTGCTTCTTCAAGGAATTGCAAGTTAGAATAGTTACATTACTTTATACTGATTGTAATACACATTTCATTGGTCCTAAGCGTTACATTACATATTACAAGAATGTATAAGTTTCTAACTTGAACCGCTGTAAAATAGATTGCGACACCATTCAAAAAGCTAAGGGGTTCTTAAGAAATTTATGGCAATTTTAAAGAACTGATGACAGTAGTGTAATTGTCTTAAGAAAATAAGGACGTCTGAAATAACGAGCTCTGACGCTCTAAAAGAAGGTAATGAATTTATAAATTACTTGACACAATTGTATTGCTTCTTTAAGAAGTTGCAAGTTTGAATAGGTATATTACTTTATACTGACTGTAATACACATTGGTTCTAAGCATTACATTGTCTTATCTTACAAGAATGTATAAGTTTCTAACTTGAATCGTTGTAAAATAAATTACGACACCATTCAAAAAGCTGAGGGGTTCTTAGGAAATTTATGGCAATTTTAAAGAACTGATGACAGTAGTGTAACTGTCTTCAGAAAATCAGGACGTCTGAAATAAGGATATCTGACGATTTAAATGAAGGTAATGAATTTATAAATTACTTGACACAATTCTGTACTGGCTCTTCAAGGAGTTGCGAGTTAGAATAGTTATATTAATTTATACTGACTAATACATATTTCATTGGTCCTAAGCATTACACTGACTTAAATTACAAGAATGTATAAGTTTCTAACTTGAACCGCTGTAAAAAGGATTGCGACACCATTTAAAAAGCTAATGGGTTCTTAAGAACTTTATGACAATTTTAAAGAACTGATGACAGTAATGTAACTGTCTTAAGAAAATCAGGTCGTCTGAAATAAGGAGCTCTGACGCTATAAAAGAAGGTAATGAATTTATAAATTACTTGACACAATTGTAATGCTTCTTCAAGGAGGTTCAAGGACTTGCAAGTTAGAAAATATAACAGTTGAAATGTAACCTATAAATTGGGTTCATATTCGTTCAAAGTTACAAAGAATGTAATGAGCTACAATTAACATAAAGTAATATGGCGAAGAAGTTTAAACTTTTTAAGATATCACTTATTGACTCGTTTTTCAAAGCTGGAGACTTCACTTTTCATAAAAACTAGCTAAAAAATTATCTTTTTTTTACATGTTAACATGTAACATGTGTAACACATGTAAACATGTGACATGTTTTACATGTCACATGTTAAAGACCGACCTTTCGTGTTTTAACTTTAATTCAATACCTATCCAAAGTACACATCAATTTTTAAGTTGAATATACGATTTATTAACATTAATTAATTTTTGTATTGTTATAATAATAACAATAATAACGATGGTAATAACATTAGCGATCGATCATGTTATAAAAATTCGGCCGTCTTCTTTGCCATTGAGTTTCAGAAAACGGAAAACTGTTATTGTAAAAATTTTATTGTGAAAATTAATGTAAAAATTAGTCCTATACTATAAAGTGATCGAGAGCTTACAGTTGTTTGCAAATGTAGAAATTCCTGTAATATTTCTTCAGTAGATATGTAGATGTTAATTTAGTAAGTTGCGATTTAAACCACTAATGGTGACGTAGTAATCAGTAGAGATTAACTCTACTGATTAATGTCATCATAGTGGTGTACGTCAATTCAGAAATTAATTATGAACAGTACTACAAGAAGAAAATATGTAGGTATGTCTCTGAAAGGAATTTAAGGAGCCATTATGAATGAAACATTTCCACTATTTATATATATTATCAACACCTTGTATATAGTGTGAAAGTTTTGTTAACATAACATCCTTGTTATCAAGACTATCAAGTATAGATTGAAACTTTTTCTTTGAAAATTCCAATTTTAGTATTAATGTACCTACTGCAGTTTCCAGGTGCTCCACACAGACCCTTCGAGGATGAATCCTACTGCAGAAAATCTGAAGTGATGATAAGTACCATCAACATTTCCCCTCCAAATGTTCTGTCTAATTCCTTTAGACTAGGGCACTTATATAACGATTGTCCTTCTTATCGTCTTCGACTGCTTGTGCGGTTCTTCGTGCATGTACGTCAAAAGATCGACGCTTAATTTATACTAAATCCTCCTCTGAAGCGTGCATATGCTCCCTACGAGATGCATCCGACAACGCGTACCGCCATTCATAGCGCCAAAAGGGCCATGTAATGAAGTACACGTGTCCCGCAATACCTGCCCTTGTGGCGTGCCCCATCGATTCGATCGTCCATATGCCGCAGAAAATGAAATTAGCCACGGAATTTTGTATCGACGTGGACCTTTAATGGCACAAAACGGTCAACGGAGCGTAGAAACCCAACAACTTTAGCTTTAATTGTTATTTATTTTTATTCGTCAGAGGCAGGCGATTCGGAATTGATGGATGGATGGACGGTAGGGAGAGGAACGAAGGTGTCTTATTAGCGGGACATAGGGAGCGAGCATCTGGAATGTATGAATGAGAAAAATGTTGAAAAGTGAGAATAAACACGATAGAAATCGAGTAACTTTCTCCTATAGATGGTAGTCTTGATTTGTTACAATTCTACAATATTATAACGTCTCAACTACGCGAATATCACTAAACTACACGAATTATCTTAATTACCTTATTTTAACCACTTACATTAACACTTATCTACTAAATTTATATTCACAATTATATAATTTATATTAGCACCATTTTTTTCATGTTTGCTTATTGCCGCTCCGGCCGTCATCCGTCTACCGGTTTTACGACTCCTGGCGACTGTTCTCGCATCGCCCTACGGCCTGCTATTTATTTTGAACAATCTATAATATTCCAGAACAATCTCGTCCTTTCCAGAATATTCTACGGCTTCCAGGAAATCCATCAGTTCGCCAAATTCTTGCCATTTCGAAGTTCCCAGAAGCGACGCTTTATCTTTATGTTTCGTTACACTATGTACGTTGTATACGTATAAGCTCTTTTTGATTTAAAAAAATCATTGTGTGTATTGTAAACCTTTTATATCACTTAATGTAATATATTGAAACAAAAAGCTTTGCAATACAGTTTTTTATGATTATTCCAATTTTTTTAAAGCTTATGATTGTTTAAAAATGACAATTACTTAACGAAAGACACTTAAAATTAAAGTGAAAATCTATATTCAACAGGATAATAATATTTTCTAAGAGGAGAAAAACACAAAATCTACAAGTAAACAAATCAACGTTGCATTCTAAAAAACAAGAAAGGACTACCACTGACAAAGGAAGAAAGCAGGAAAGCTAGATGACTAACATCTCTTAAAACTATTGTAGATCAATATCATATCAATATAATGACAAATGATGCAGAAAACAAGATTCATCAATGAAAATATAAAGGTAAACGAGATACCAGAAGTCACTTAAGGAACTTCAGGTTATGTTGAAATTAAACTGGGATTTCTTTAGTTTATAGAAAAAAACAAAAATTAATACTAATGAACTTGGTTTGCACAAGAACTCGAAGACTGCGAAGAATCCATATTTGCGGTGAATATTTCCTTTCTTCTTCAATATAACGAATACGTAGTCTGTTGAATTGTGACGTCATTAGTCTGAATTGACATCAACACATCAGTGAAAAAATCGTCCATATCGCTTAGATACAAGAATGATAGATCAAAAACCAATTTTAAGAAGTTTACCATTTCTAAACCGTGTCTCGTATATTCAACGCTAAGACCTAATTCCTCTCTTTTTCGCAACTTTGCATTAAACGAAATTCAATTTTCGTCACATTCTGTATCAAATACTGTAATATTTAAGTTTACTGCTAAGTATGGTTGTGAAGCTGATTCTGGTACACTACTTTAGTTGTGTAGGTATCTCGAACAATCAGATTGGGTCGAAATTGTAGAAATGAAGCCAAAACAATCTTTCCAAGTGTCTAGGGTTGTTTTTAGTTTATCAAGAATGATTCTTCACTGTCTACATTCTACAACGAAAGCACAATATCATTATACAAAATCTTGCAACTCAATACTCTGCTAACTATGCATGTATCGCTAATTCAATATGAGCAAAAATCGTGGAAGGAATGAAAGTTAACCGTAAATTGTATATGTTTCTTTCAGATGCTTATGCTCGAATATAAGACTGACAACTTTACATGGAGCAAAGAAAAGAGCTAGAGGAATGTAGACATTCTCTACTGGAGCTAAAACACTGAGAACTTGCAAAAATTGTTTTGGAAAAATATCTACGAAAACAGTTTTAGATCGAGATAGGTATTTTCATTTTGAGTTAGTAGAAAATAAAATAATATTATTTTCTCGATCATTCACCAGACATAAGTTTTCTCCCTTATTGAACATTAAAAATTTGATCTCTTGTTCCTCTAGCTGGCACAAAACCTGCTTGTTCTGGGGGTACATTGGGAAGAAGGTGACTTTTGAGCATTTCTCGTACGATATACTGGGTGATGAAGAATGACTGTTTGAGTTGGCAACACTTTTTAGAGAATTTTTTACTTGTCTATTTGCAACACTACAACCGGATATCTTTATTTGACAAAAATTTGACATAACAATCAGCAATAAGATTGTAGGTTGGGGCGGCGGTGGTCGTGTGGTTTAAGGCGCTGGCTTTGAGTCAGGCGGTCACTGTCGTCGAGGGTTCGAATCCCACGTAATCCATGGATGTTGTGATTGTTGCGGGAAGTGTGTAAAATGTATCTAAAATCCCGTTCCTATTCACGCCGGTAACCAGGCCGGGTAGGATCGGAGGTATCCTGTAGGAGGGCGGGACTAGGATACACACACCCTGAGTCGGTAGAGCACGGAGTGGATCAATTGGGGTGACAACCGTGCTCGAGGACCGTGGTTCGGAGCCCACGTTAAGCTGTAGGTCCCGTCCAGTTTAGCCTTGCAGCAAAAAGGAGACGTTAACTACAATTCACACACACACACACACACACACACACACACACACACACACAGATTGTAGGTTATGTGAATAAAAATTAACGCTTAAAAAATGAAACTCCAAATACAGAACAATAATTTAATTAAACTGCTAAAGGTAATGGTCAAAATGCCCCCCATTGTGGTCCAGACATAAATTAACTCTCCTTTTTAGGCTTTCGAAGATATTCACCAGCATATTGGGGGTAATGTTTGCCACTTCCTGAACTATTGCCTCTTTCAGCTCTTCTTCAGTATGCAATATGTTCCTAAAGACATGTCCTTCAAGAGCCAAAATAACGAAAAATCTAATGGAGTGAGATCTGATGACCTGCTTGGCCAAATGCCCTAACTAATTACTCTGTCGCCAAAAATTCTCTCTTAAACATCCCATAGTAGCACGAGCCGTGTGTGCCCTTGCAGTCTTGTTGGAAATATCCAATTTGACGCTCTTCGTCTGTTAATTGGTTTATAAAAGGCCTCAAAATGTGTTGGATATATCTCTCCGAATTGACGGTAAAATTAAAAAATATTGGCCCATACAGCCACGTCCTTGAAACTGCTAACCAAACACCAAGTTTAACCGGGTGCAAATGTGTCTCTCTGATAGCGTAAGGATTTTCACCTGAACAAATTCAGAAATTTTGTGTATTCACATAGCCGTTGAGATGAAACCAGGCTTCGTCGGAAAAGAAGGATTGTCAAGGATATCATTATTATTTAATATGACATTGAACCAATTGCAAAATAAAACTCTCTGCGGGTGATCAGGAGGGGTTAATGACTGGACGATGGAAATTTTGTAAGGGTGGTACTTTAATTTCTTTTTAAGCACAGTGGAGCAACTTCCATATGATAAACCTGTAAAACCGTGAATTAGAACAACATGGAAAAGTGGAATTCTTATGGGTAAGAATGAAAATTGGTTAAATAGGAGGCATAAGGACCAAAACGGTTTGAAGGGAGAGCTTTCTTAAGGATTTGCGAGCACTTCTTTGCATTCGAGTTCTGATATCCTCGACAACTTCCTCGTTTAGAGTAGAAGATCTACCAGTTGATTTTTGTTTGCTTACGCTCCCTGTGTTTAAATAACGTTCAACTACTCGCATGCAATGTTGCTGAAAGACAGCAAACGTGACCAAATTCTCCGGAAACTTTTCCTGAAATTTCTGGGATGCCGCTTCGAGAGAGTACTGCCAACCAGTAATTGGGTTATAAATCCCGCTTCGAACGTAAGCCATTCCAATGAAAATATCGTGTTGTAACGTGAAAACCATTTTAAATATATAAATTTGAAAAGAATACCAGAACGTTGAATTTGAAATAGCAAATGGCATCTGTCAATGACGCTGTCAGTGTCACCAAACGGATGTTACTCCAGTTGCACCATTTAAAAATGAAATTCAGTATTGCCAACTCAAACAGTCATTCTTGATCACGTTGTACTTTGCTTGCGTGATTTATTAGAGCGACAGTTCTATGGTTACCGCATTTTGTGCCTTTTTTGTGTAGTGGAATATATACAGAATTCTCCATTATTCAATTTCCCATACATCTACGTTTTTTTTTAAATCATAAAGTAATATTTGTAACTCTTTCCGACCCCCTCGTATAATATAAAAAAAAAACGGCACGCTCAATAGCTCCGGGAATCATCGAATTTACGGTCGGTCAATCACCAACTCCGCAACGTTTCATTTTAATTGCGAAAAACCTAAATAAAACGATGCAATCCGGAAAAAATCTCATTCTACGTAAAATTGAACAGTATCTCCGTCAAAACCAATTAAAAGCGCTAAAACGCAGGAGTAAAACAACAAAAACTATCAATTTTCTACGGACGCCTTCCAGCGTAAAATTGTTTTACGAGCCCCGTGCGGAGGCGTCCGTGTCGCGAACGGATTTATGAAATCCGAGTGACACTTTTATTATCGAGCTTTGTAATGTTAAAGGACGTCAGCTTTTCCTCTTCCACACATGAATATTCAACGCGAGTCCTCCACGAGGCGCTCAAGTCGAAGCTTTAGGACGCAGCGGAAGCTTTGAAGGATGGAACCGACGACGGGACAGTTAGAAAAATAAGGAAAATGAAAGGAATGAGAAGTAAAGGACAGACTTTCGTTTTTACGGTCGAGAAGTGCTGTTATTTCGCCAAAATTGAATATGATTTTAAGCCAACAATTATTAGTTGTGTGCTAAGAGATGGTAAATTTTTTGAACGATTAAATTGTAGTCTAATAATAATATGATAATAGTAATAACCCCAATTCTGAATTAAATTGTGGTGTATGGTAATATAATAATAATCCCACTTCTGATTTAAATTGTAGTATATAATCTCACTTTTAATTAATTGCTAGTATAATAATACATAATAATCCCTATAAATCATAATATTGATATGTAATAATAATGATAATAATAATGAAATTAAATATGAAAAAAATATAAGCAAAACAATTAATGTAATCTTAATCGGGAAGAAATGGTGTAGGCACTTGACTTGTTTAAAATCGTCTGTGTGGGCCAGATGGCGAGAACTAAGATCTGAGGTTCGAGTTTAGCTCATATAAGGCGAACGAAGTGTTACAATATTTGTCTTCTCCAGGTGAAATGTAAATATAAATTTGAAGAGCAGGAAGAATGGAAGTAAAAGAGGTAGAAAGTAATAGATAAATAAAATTACTCTTACACGTGTTAGCTCAAAAGCCATTCCCAACAATTTCGACTGACGTCTAGGGAAATCGTCACTCATTGTCAAGTAGAGGGCAGTGCTCACTCAAGCCATCTCCTACGTAACGTTTATAAATTCAAAATAGTTCCAATGTGTAAAATTTCTTTAAATTTTCACGCAATTTTAGAGATGATTGCAGAGCAAAAAGTTATATATTAGTTATATTAGTTATATATTATTTATATTAGTTATATATTAGTTATATATAATAAGTTATTAAACGTATTAATTTCTGGATTTCATATTTGCTGGACCAGCAAGATAGGTATGGCTAGAGTGATTATGATGAACATGATATTTACAAATAGGTACACAACTGTACGAGTTTGTAAGTTACATAAATACTGCGTAATGTAAGATATATATGTTCATATACAATCCTTATATATACACGCACATTTACCAGAATTTTTATCAAGTCGTCTTCAATGCTTTTCAAGTACCTAGATGAATTTTTAATTTACATGTGATATTGCTATTGATATTGCACACATGAATTCATCAGGTGGATGGGTAGTGCATACGAATGGCAAAAGATCTTAAAATTGTAATTTTGTGTTGGACCATGATCAAGACATTGATCATTGATCTTATTGACCCAACCAGAGTTGGGCAAAGAGTACTCGTGTGAAGTTGCCTTCTATTGTTCTTATTGAGCCACAGTTTTATTCTCTGTGTTGGTGTGAATTGGGATCGTACTTCCTAGTGCCTTTACACTCCTGACGTGTATGGAGAAACGAAAGTCTGTATTCCCAATATTAAATCAATGACACTAGCTAATTCGCTAACTTTAAATTGATTATTGACAGTTTGAAGTGTAAACTGAAGCACTTTGAGGCAATGGAGCACTTCATAAAAGGATTTTACACAAACACTTTTAACAGCAGTGATTGATGGTAACAATAAAATAAGTTCGTCTGTTTTGTAAGTACTAAGGGCCAAATTCAGAAACGCCACTCACCCTACACCTACACTCAATTTTTAAGTAAAATCTTCACTACACTCAATTTGGAATTCATAGACTTCCCTCATTTGAAATGTCCCTTAAATTGCGTATCAGATTGAGTGAGATTTGAGTGGTTGAAATTCACCACTTAAAATAATTCTGACAGTTACTGCCACAAAACACATGATATATGCACAGAACACCAAATTGAACTAACACAGTCAGCAGCGAACACGACGATTTGCGATATTGCCAAACATCCTTCCCTCAAATCATTTTTAAATTGAGATGTATTTGAGTAACTTGATTTACACGTTTCTGAATTCCAAAATTGAGGAGAAGGCGCACTCACTCCTATTTTGAGATACAAATGAGTGTAGGTAAAAATAAGTGTGAGTGGCGTTTCTGAATTTGCCCCTAGATGTACCAAAATTTATACTTATTTACAATATATAAAAAAAAATATTTAAGTACCTACTTAAGGCTCAGGTGTTTATGGTAATTACTCGTTTTTTGTTACATGCGTTTAGTTCATTGCAATGATCAGAGAATTTTTTTTCATAACAGTAAAACTATATAGGAGAAAATGGAAGAAAAAGTAATGTAAAGAAAAAGGAAAATTTGCATGAGAACACAATATAAGAAGGAAATATACTGTATACTGACACAACTAAACTGGAGTTTGCAAAAATAACATAATAATTTTGTAAAAATGGAAATCTAGAAGACATCACATTTGAATAGGACAATTACACTCATTTATTTCTGTTTTTAAAAAAGGCATATCAGGCTCTGCACCAACATATATTTTTGAACGCAACGAGAAACACGCTCACTGAATTTTGATACACCTCGACTTTCATCTATTAGTCCATGTAATAGAGGATTTTCGTGCTATAAAGTTGAACAGAAATCTGCTTCCACCAATTTTTTTTAAATGTCGTGTAGATGTTTAAAACTCTATCTGCAGCCAAAATTTTGCTTTGGATATTTCGTTTTAAACAAAAATACCGAAAAAGTCACTTTTTGGTTTTTCGCTTGTATCATGGAAAGTGTTGAATGCATTGCAATACTGACAATGGGACATTTGAAGAGGATTAAAAACCTTCAAAATATGATTTTTAGACGTTGATCGGACCATCGTTAATGAAGAAAAGCCGAAACTTTTTAAAAAAACAAAAACTTTTTTCTTAAAAAACATTGTCAGTTTCTAACATAAAGAGAAAATATTTTGTGAAATGATATGTATATCATTATGTATATGTATATACGTATACTACTAACAGGAGCAAGATAAAATTTATCACATAGTTTCGGCATAATTTCAGTATAAAGAAATTAGAGTTGTATCTTACAAAATATATTGGAAACCAAAAGTATTAATTCCACTACCTTAGATTGAAAAAAGTGATAGTAGCAATGGGGGAACGAAGCAATGAAGGAGAAGGCATCAGGCATCTATAGGTTTACAGATCATATAGTACATAGACTGCCTGTTGCTTATACTTCTCTCTATAGAGAGCAGTGTGCCAACGTCTGAGGTAATACCTTTGGTCCAACTAGGAACCCTTGGTTTTGGTTGCTTTTGTTTATAACAAATTAACTAAAAAGCAAAAGTTTGGATTTAATTCAAGTATTGAACATATACAGGGCATTTAAAAGGATCCGTGGAGCAAGTTCATTACTGTAGAGCTTTATAGCAAACACATCCCTTTTTCCTCTATTGCCTGGTGTATATTACGAACGTACCTCGATTAAATTTCCGCCTGTCGGCAAGTGTTAATAGCGCGGTATATTGTTTACGAAATACCAATTGTGAGCAGCATAAGTTTATTCCATACAAATGAATGTAAAAGGCGGAAATGTATTTTCGGTTGTCGTTTAAATGCAGGCACATACCCTACGCATATAGAGTAGGGGAATTAAGTCTGAAATAAAATTACTAGTAGTTGGGTGAAAATAATATCAAATAAAACAAACTTTTCATTACATGTAACCTGTAAGAACTGGGCTTCAAACAATGCCCTTTTTGGAATCGCACACCACACACCAGTATTCGTTTCAATGGAGATAAGTCACATTTACTGACATTATGATTGCATCGCGGCCATTTCCTAGTAAAAAACAATTACCCGGAGTCCCATAGGCGAGCAACATTGATGCATTTTCGTATGATTTATTATCCGTTTCCGTTAGAAACAGGATGGGAATTACACGGTTTTCGATTTCCTATAACAAAGCGGTACTTGTGTTTGTATCATTCCGAATATTGAACTTTATGAAGCATGGCGACGAATATTCTATTAGGTAGCTTTATTCGTTACCGAAATAATACTGGTGAATAACGGCGGTTTTAATGCGGTCTTAAGTCACGACATCTTTAGTTAATGCTTGGTGCCAGACTCTGTCTAAGTGTATATGAAACCAAATTCATGTGCTTTAAAGGCAACTCATCCTGTATTCTATGACACCTTAATTCATGGTACTGTCTAATCTGTCTATCAAGTTCTTCAGTCTTACCATCGATCACGGCTCAAATGGTCAAATCAGATTGATTCCCTAAAATATAGAGAGAGAAAAGATCCCCCTTCTTCCATATGTTCTTCACTTGTGGGGAGCTTGCTCTTCGTTTCGATTCGATCAAATTTTTAAACTTCAAAATAAGAGAATTCGTTACGTTTTTGGCTATCTGATGCCATTTGGTAAATTTCAATATTCTTCAAAAGAATTTACTTGGTTCGTAAACAAATAAATGACGTAACATCTAACTCCATATGTCATGGATAAATTTTAATTCATAGAATTGATTAAATAAACAGACACGTTGCACTCTTGGAGTGCCGACAGTCGAAAGATAGCTTTGTTTTGTATAACTTTATAGAAGGTCAAAAATTATTGTGAGGTTATGAATAATTTATGTAAATGAATGACTCGCCAACGTTTTACTTGAAGTATATCTTAGTATTATTATTTCAGTCTATAAATTTAATTTTTAATGTTATATAGCTGTAATGCAGTTTAATAATTTACAATATAATAAGAAATCGAATAAGAAACTATATCTAAAATTGAAAATACAAAAAAAAATCGACAACGCACCTCGTGCTCAAAAAATTCGCCATTGCATTTTTATGTCAAAACATAATGCCAACCAAAATACAGTCCTAAACATAATGCCAACATAAAACTATAGTCAGTGCTGACCTCTGTGGCAAGAACGTCGCAATATATAATATGTAGGTATATTATGTATATATCGGTCATCTGACGGTCGGAAATTTTGGGTATTCACCCGTGTGTTTTAGCAGTAGAAAAATGGCTCAAAAAGGTGAGGGTCAAAGGTTACTGAATAGGTGCTTGGATAAAAGTAACCAAATTGCATCAAATTTAAAAATACACACATCTTAAAATACACTAGAAAAATCTGAATTTTGACACCCTGTATATTGTACAACAGCGTCCAAATGACAAGTGAGATAAGAAAAGTCCCACTGTTCAACCCCAAAGAATATATGCCTAACGGATTGACTTACTTAATTATAACACCCTGTATAAATACCTATTTTTTTAAATGTGTTACTATTATGCCAATTTTCCCCCATGTCACCCCATAACTAATTTTAACGACACACATCCACAAACTTTTTCCTCTCTCTGTAATCGCAGACTTAAGTACTCGGTTAAAACGTTGTAATTTTTCCCCCTTGTTAGAGGCACTCATTAATTAAATGAAGACTTTTGTTAGCCTCGAACAAACCGGACAACTTAATGGTTTCAGATGCTTTATCTCTTTGTGTCCTTTTTCGAAGATTTATATAACTCTGCACCGTAAAATCGGAGAGAGAAGGGAACTCATTAGGTCCCAAGGCGCCCGCCGCCGCCGTCGGTCCGACGATTTCGAATTCAAATTTTCGATGAAAAGTTCGAGGAACAGTCGAAACAATGGTTTCGTTGTTTTTGTTTGATGTTTAATTTTACGAGGATATTTAATTATCTGTTTATTCCCGTGGGGGATGGACGAGACAAAGGGCCTCGACTACATCTTTTCGGATGTCGTCCTATTGTTTTGACGGTTGTTATTCCATGATTTCACTTTTTGATTAATAACTTTGTAAATTTGTCGCCCGGAGGGTGAGTCGTCGTGTACAAGCAGGCGCTCCGAGTTCGGATTTCGGTTAGCTGTCAAGTTGGTAAAGCTGTACCTTTGTTTCAAACAAGTAATATGCTTATCTGTACAATCTCACGTGAGATAATTAATTTTTGTTATCAAACACTTTTTGAGACACCATATTTTGTTACTTTGTGAGAAGTACATTATTTAACATATGAGAACAACTGTTAGCAACAAAACATGCAAGCGTTTTCATTTATATTCGTACTGTTTAGACGACCCTTATTTTTTGAAATATAAAATTTAGATTTTCAATCCACTTTCGGCTATTTCTGGAATGTTCACCGAATTACTTTGTTTACTACTAATCAATTAGGCTTTGATAATGTTCAATAAGTCGAAGAAATAAATTTATCATCCATAAATAAATTGGATAATTAATAATAAGAGAAGCGACATATTTTACAACAAACAACTATAAAAAATAAAAATAAGGGGAAATGCACGTTTGTATTACAGAAGAAATCCCCCCATGAATTAATTAAAAAATAATTTAACGAGAGATAAAACCGTTAAACATGACTAAATACTATTTTTATACCGAAACAATGGTTGTAAAATATTTGTTATTTTCAGGGCTTTTTCTAAAATAGGTGTTATATCTATGTTTTAATTTAATTATTTTTTTGGGCGATTTTAAACTATAGTAGAAACTAGTAGTTCAAACTAAGAGTATACTCTTATTATTATTACTTTCTCAAATGGAGTACCCCTATAATAACAGACAGTATTGTAATCGTGCTGATTTTCGGAAGTTAAGGTATTGGCGTTTCTGGACGTTTTGAGGTCCCCTGAGTTCGAAAAACATGTTTTTGGAAACATTTTTATGTGTATGTATGTATGTGTGTATATATACTCCATTCATAACAAATCCCGATGCACCTCATTTTGATGACGTCAGAATCATCCAATACTACCAACTTAATATATACCCCGTTTGGAAATAATAGGAGTGATTGACAGTCCGATTTTGATGTTTCGTGGGTACTTATATGGATTCCATAGGCGTGCGTAAAAATAGAGTCGTGACCAGAGGAATTTTTTAAGAAATTATTAAAACATTTTTACAAATAAGAAGATACAAATACAAATCAATAAGAATAATACATATCCATGTTTTGTCAAGGTTTCCACGCCACCATGAGGTACTTGACCAGCGCGTTACCTTTTTGGTTGATTATTAATATTATTATTGACTTACAGCATCTACGTTCATGGAACGAACCTTGGCGAAAGGATTGGTGCATTGTTGCCGTTGTAAGCAATCTTCAGCGATATACTTCTATGGTGTATTTCTGGTTGCCGCCATCACCAACAATACTCTTTTCGTGGCTTGCTTAAAACCACACGTTGAACCATTATAGTTTTTCTTTAGTTTTATTAGAGTGTAAAGCTCAGTTAACCGACTGGAAAATGCATTTCAAAAGATGACTTTTAAATGTTTCGAACCAACTTTATGATTCAAGAAAACGAAAGGTCGGTATTTGACAACGCCGGATGGCTTGTGCGATAAGTTCACGATCTGTATGTGCGGCACAGGAATTTATGCGTTTGTTCCACACAAAACGCTCTACAGTTTCTTCAAAAAAGGGATCCATCGCCAAATGTCATTACTCCTATTATTTCCAAACGTGGTATAGTCACAGGATATCGCAATTTATGTGTTCCGTGTATATTTTAGGATGACAATATATATGGTTATGTGTGTATTCTCAACCTAAAATATACACGGAACACATAAATTGCGATGTCCTGGGACTATATTAAGTTGGTAGTATTGGATGATTCTGACGTCATCAAAATGAGGTGCATCGGGATTTGTTATGAATGGAGTATGTATGTATGTATGAATGTGTGTGCATGTGGTCAACGTTTCTTCAGAAACTATAAATAGTAGACAGTTGAAATTTTGTATTTAGGCTGCGTCCCCTGTAACCTCGCGACAACATAAATTTCACCAGAATCAGTTAAGGGCAAAGGGCACTTTACTCTTGTCATTTTTATTTTTTTTTTTTTATTTTCTCAAAAACTGGTTCAACGTTTTATTAAAACTTTATATATTTACTTTGCTGTCCAATTCTTATTAATTGCCGTTATCACTATCCTGACTGATCTTCTGCGAAGGGCCCTTTATTCTTGTGAATTTTAAGCTTTTCTAATTTTCTCCAAAACGGCATTACAGATTTTTTCCAAATTTTAGATTTGAACTGCCTTATCTAATGGCTACAACTTTGATTTGAAACAGTTTTTTCTAAAAGCTCCCTAAAGGGCACTGTAATAATGTTGCGGTGGGTATTTTGTCAGTCTCACTATGTCATTTGTTTAATCAAATATAACTTGGCATGCAAGTCATTTTTAGTCAGAATATACTAACGCAAAAAAAAATTAATTTCACATTTTAAACTAACAGTTACCGAAACATACAACATATATATTAATAATAATCAATGCAACTATTTTATTCGATAATACTAGCATTATATCAATAATGTGAAAAAAATAAGATAAGCGGTTATGCAGTACACAGTTTCAATGCCTCATTTATTAACAAAATAATGCATTTAATATTGTAATCCACGAAACATGTTTATTCGAATATCGCAAATCAGGCGTGCGGTTATCGCCATTCAAAATTGAATCACATATTTATGTTTTATAACAAATATTCAATTTTTCCGTAATATCGATAAATCGTCCAAAATAACAAACATCCGGTCAAACAGAGCTTTCAACTCCTCTTGATTAAATTCAAGATTTTAATTTTAATTCGTTGCTACCAATGTTTTAATGATTATTTCATCATGGAATGGAGGGATAATTATCTATCAAGCTTAATAATACATATGTAGATTATATCTAATTTTAGTAAATGTCGTATGTACATAGGAATGTCAATGTACAATGAGGGAAAACAGATTTTAATTCTTTTTCACATTAATCCATATCACATGTCACATGTATCACAACTTAAATAATTATATTTACTTCAAATGTTGATTCTACAGTTTTATTGCAATTTACATTACTTTATTTTAATTATGGGTATTACAATACAATAAAAACTACTGGTCCTTGGGGTTATTTTTAAATAATATTTAATACTGTAAAAAATCAATCAACATTTTCCCGCCAATTTATCGAATCTCAATTATTAATATTGTTAGTTTTCGTGCTGGCAATATTAGTTCACGTGGTGTTACTGTATGTTTTACATTAATTAAAACCTAAGTTACATATTTTATTTAATATTTACGTAATCATATTATAAATAAAAATTTTTAAGCACAACTTATATTGGTGTATCAAGCCACAGTTGCTATAATCCGATATGGTCTAGTGGCTAGGATACCTGGCTTTCACCCAGGAGGCTCGGGTTCGATTCCCGGTATCGGAAGCACCCACTTTTTTGAAATTTTTAATATGACATTTTAATTTTCTGTACCCAACTTTAATCAATCAAGTTATCAGATTATCCATTAGAGTTTAACCTTCAAAATTTTCCATATAAACGCATGGTATCAAGATGAAAACATCACCAATCTCTGAACTGCAATAATAAAGATTAGTTCTAATAATTCTAATAAATTAGTTAAATAAATGGTAATAGAATATATAATTCTAAGAAGTGTGAGAAAATTCCAGTAGATTCTAGGTGGCCTGTACTTATATCTCAACTAAATCAGAAATGTGTTAACTAGTTTCAACAAATCTATAACATTTCCGATTCTATTAATTCTCAAAAAATATCTAGGTACTGCATAAAGAGATTAATGATATTTATACTTAAAAAGATAGGTTAGGTTAGCTTAGAATATTGCAGTTTTAAATTCTAGAAGAAATTAGGCAACGTAGAAAAGTTCTGTAGAAGATAAATTAGAAATGTTCTTACAGAATCATCGGGAAATTTTCATATATGTAACAGATTATCATTATCGGATTGTAAAGTCCTTTCACTCACATCATTAAAAATAGAAGACTGTAAATTAGTTCTGGAGAATACAGAAGATTTTTGCTATAGAAGTAAATGTAAGAAGTATTGTAGACTGAGCAGAAACATAGGTTTGGGTATAGCTTGGTTGATTGAAATTGGAAGCTCTAGAAGAACCAGGTAAAGTAGAACTAGTTGAAACACCATTCCTTTTTTCCTTATCTGTAAACTCACGACTCCAGTTTGTAGGAAAATTAAATTTTCCGTTTTTCCGTTTAGGAGCATTTATTGCTTCCCATAACATCGTATTAAATTTTGTTTACTAACTTCTTTTTTGAAGTTAATAGAAAACTGCCGAGTTAATAGTACTAAAATAGACAATAAACTGTGAAAGTTGATTGACTTGCAAATGGCCTGAGGGGGTGAAATAATAATTCAAACAACTTCGACTTAGACCCTTTGCAAGTCTACCAATGATTTTTGTTATCAACGTGGATGTATCCAGAGCCAGTATTTAGCCAAAATTTGTATTTGTATTGTGATACAAATGTATCTTTAATTAGTATGTTATTGCAAATGTTGCAAAAATAATATAGCTTGATTACCAAGGTATTTTATTCCTTTACTGAGACGCTGTTGAAGATGAAAGACGCTCTTTGCAATTGGCTGTTGAATATCAACAGGTGGCTGAAAATGTCACACTCAAAGTTGGCTGCTGAATATTTGCCCACTTACATCACACCAGTTTGAATGGAACTTATCAACAACTCAACAAAAGTTAGAATAGATCTTTAAATTTGATTTAATTTGTAAAAACGTTTATGAGTTAATAGCAACAAAATGTAATGTACTGACCGATCATACAAACGACAAAAAGAGGGAGAAAAAGAGAGAGAGAGAGAGAGAGAGAGAGAGAGAGAGAGAGAGAGAGAGAGAGAGAGAGAGAGGGAGAGAGAGAGAACTTCGTTCTTTCTGCGGTGTCGCTAAGCGGTGTCGGTCGCATTTTTCTGTCGTATTTATTTCGTGCACTTCTCTGGGAGCTAAAATTAATATTTGCTGTAGTACTGTAAGCAATTTATATAAATACTTGTTTCGCTTACATCCCGTCATTGTGAAGGCCGCAGAAGAACAAATATTTGTTTCAGCGCCCTTTAACAAACACCATTTGATATACTTGTAAACCTTTCATCTTGAACATCGGTTTCTCAGGCTTCTCAGGTAATCAACACGCGCCATCGTCATTTTTGATAACAGCCATTATCCCATAATACAAACCCTCGCCATTGTCGACCTAAAAGCCACTTTTATGCGGCGAATATCCTCAAAGTACGACAACAAACACGCCGAGGACTCGATAAAGCGAAGAATAGACGAAAGAAAAATACATCCCGAATAAGGTGGAAAAGCAGGAATTTAAATATACGAAAACCGGCCGGCATGACGCAGATGTTGCCTTTCAATTGAGACAACAGAGACTACAGGAGGTACGGGGTGAGGGGGGTGGGACTTCACCTTTGACCTTTTTCAGATGCCACGGATCCGAAGATCGGCGTAATTTGAAAATGTTTGCGAGGCGGCCCCGCAATAAAGGTCCCGATAACGGAAACGCAAATTACGATTCATGGGTATCGGCATGGAAGCGAATAAAAAATCAACGGGTATCAATGGGAAAGGTATTAATGCACGAGGCGAGCTTAAGTTAAGCTAGTCGACTGGAATGTGTTCAAAAGTTCGATTCGAACGGGAAACACTCAGTACAGTACATGTAAATCAAAAAGTAATTCGTTTCAGGATGAGACCTCTTTGAAATAAAAGTTAAGGTGAAAAAATAGTATATTATTATAGTAGTTTAATAACACGGAGTATTGTGAGGAGTGCTTTAATAGAACGAGGGTGACAATACGTCTTATTAAACGTGTGTAATATACTATTATCTACTTTACGTTACTAATGATCTCATTGTTACACCGAAAGTAGTGTAATAATATTCATATTCTTACACTACTTTTGGTAACTTTTTATGTTTTGTTGTGTGTGTGAATTGTAGTTAACGTCTCCTTTTTGCTGCAAGGCTAATCTGGACGGGACCTACAGTTTAACGTGGGCTCCGAACCACGGTCCTCGAGCACGGTTGTACCCCCTTAAGGCTCTCACCCCAGTTGATCCACTCCGTGCTCTACCGACTCAGGGTGTGTGTATCCTAGTCCCGCCCTCCTACAGGATATCCGATCCTATCCGGCCTGGTTACCGGCGTGAATAGGAACGGGATTTTGGATACATTTTACACACTTCCCGCGACAATCACAACATCCATGGATTACGTGGGATTCGAACCCACGACGACAGTGTCCGCCTGATTCAAGGCAACCTACAATCTTATCGCTGATTGTTATGTCAATTTTTTGTCAAATAAACATATCCGGTTGTAGCGTTGCAAACCCTTAGGCAAAAAAATCTTCCAGGTAGGATTGCCTACTCAAACAGTCATTCTTGATCACCCAGTAATAATAATTTAACCTTGACGTTTCCGTGACAGGCTGATGTACCAATTTAACAAAACTAAAAGTTACCAAAAGTAGTGCAATAATATGAATATTATTACATTACCTTCAATGTAATAATGAGATCATTAGTAACGCAAAGTAGATAAATGATATTTTTCAAAAGTAGTATCAGTTTAAAAATGTCAAGATCATTGTTTAACCATTGATTTAATGGCGAAAATTGCAAAAAATGTTTTTTTAACAGAATTTTAAAAACTCATACACAAAGAAGTATTTTTTCTTCTAAGAGGTTTTTAAAAAGAGGTTCATTTTAGACCTGCTAAAAATATTTATATATAATTTATTGAAATAATTGCAAAAACCCGTCCAAATTTTTCTTTGCAATAAACAAAGAAAGAAAACATAAATTATCTCGAAACTTGAGTAAAAAGTTGCCTTTTGATATTCTTAAGAATGCGTTAAAATTTGGTTAAAAATATTAATTAGTTTATAAGTTTTCGCATTTGTTTATTCAACCTAAAAAACGCGGTTGTTGCGGTCATAGTAGAGAACTTTACAAGAGCTCAATTTATTCATTTTGCTTATTTGGTATAATGATGATATATTTCCAAAATATATAATTGTAAATTCGAATTGCGAAGATCTTCCCGCCCAAAATGGATTTTACATATTGTCTAATTTGTTTATATGGTTAGGTTTCGTTAATAACATTGCGAAGAATAAATTTCGTTCTATGTTGTTTTGATATTCGTGTTCCTGGTAATTTTTCACTAATTAAAAAAAAAGAAGTTAAGCTAGGATCATTTTTAACCAAGATAGCCATATTATTTAAAAAATATATTAAAATTATTATATTAAATAATTTAATTTAACTAATTGTAACGCGAAATGTAAACAGCAACGCGAAACGTGTTTATTCTTATCGGACCTAGGCGGCCACTTCAAAGCGCTCCGTTAATTGGGCCATAAAAGGAGAATGGAGGATACTCCCGAATATTCTTATTCAAGGAAGAATGATTTATTACCTTTCGGGCCTTTCTAGAAAAACATAATGCACTGGAATAATCTCGAATACAATTGAGATATGTATATAAACGGTCTTGCGATCGGAGGGAGGGGATTAGACGTGAAGCCGCGAGTGCGAAAAACGGACAAGCGAATTGTAGAAATAAATTAAAAGTGTGTTATACAAATTAATTAGTTTAGTAATAGGCTATATAAATTAAGTAGTGTGTAGTGTGTGTCATTAAAACTGTGTAAATAAATTAGAATAAACATTACATAATTAACTAACTAAATTGATTTAATAATTAATAATATAATAAATAAAATTATATTAATTCTAATTAAAAAAATAGCAATGAATCATATTCGTTATTCAGTGAATATAATTCGATATTGTAATGATGCAACATTATTTAAAGAAATTTTTTATTTAATTTTAATATAGGTATATATTTAATAAGGTTCGTTATGGGTATAAATAGTATCTTCATTTGGCTACCTTTAACGAACTTACTCGTTGTACCACTGGACTTGTTCATTGTTACCTTGTAGCAATTCGGTTCAGTGTAAAGTGAACCTCAAGTTATTGGATGGATAAGAGAACGAATTAACTGAATTAAGTTTTTTTTACTAGCAGCCATTATTTGTTCATTATATACTTATATCTATGACTCATTTGGATGGTTCTTATAACAGGTAAAGAACTAACCAAGTAGGTAATTGGAAGTAAAAAAACTGGCCCTCAGACATGCTAGTTTCCAAACAAAACGCACGGTACAGTAATTCAAACGGTGCATATATTTAATTACCTCCTGTAATAGTAGATATATATTTTGATATTCTTCGGTACTTATTTCAATCACTGGCCTGTTATACCTGAATAGGAACATCCTACTTTTTATTAATTACTCACAAACACAGTCAGCAAAACTACGGAACTCTCAAGCGCATCAAAGGATCCAATCGGATACCGACGCAGCCTCGCAAATTAATAAAAACGTCAAGCAATTTCGGTAACAAAACCCGCTTTTTACCCTTTCGTTCCTATAGGAACTCGTAAAATATTATTAACCCAGGAAGGGTTTCGGGGACCTTCATAAACACTCTCGGCCCGGTTACGGAGGTCTTCGAGGAAAATGTCGCTCTGACGATCCCTGGTGTAAATCAAAGGGAGTTTCATTACCAAGTGAAAGCGAGGCAAATGTTTCGTTTTTAAGTATTTCTACGTACGTTCTTAAGCCAATTAGGAGAGTTTCCCGTGTTTTCAGGATTCTAAGTTGCTAAGGGCACTGTAATAGTCATTTCGTCAAAGTTTTGTGCTATGTACACAGTAAGCTTAATAATTGCAAGAAGATTCATTAATCGTTCCCATCCAACTTATATGAGTAATTTCTCACCTCTTCAAAGATGTAACATGAGCAAATCTATTTAAAATCTTGAATGAATTTAAATCCTGAAATTGTCAGCTCTTTGACGAAAGTATTGTCACACTTAAGGCCTAAAGGGGACTTAAAGGCACGTTGTTGGGAATTCTGTCAGGATCTCCCCCAGAAAGGGAAGAGATAAAGGTAAAACTAATAAAGCAGTTTTCTCACTTAGCATTTTTGAACAATGTAGGAGAGAGAGAGAGAAGGAGAGGGGAGAGAGAGAGAGACAGAGAGAGAGAGAGAGAGAGAGAGAGAGAGAGAGAGAGAGAGAGAGATTAAAACAATGCTTTCCTTGAAAACGAACTACTGGGTAATAATCAAAACGTATAACAAATATACAATGCACCAGAGCTTAGATGCTCCAAAGGGCCGGAATAGGAAATGTCACGAAGTGGCATTGCGGCATTTCAAGTAGCTCTAGAAACCAAATCCTGACCTAATTCAAAGGAGGCTTAGGTACTACTACTGCCCTTCCTGTTACTTTTTGTTCCTGTGAATAGTATCTACCTTGCACAAAATATGTCGATTTGTAATTTGAACAAAATATTTACCGTGTTAAAAAACTGAATCATCCTTATTTCTTTCGTTCTAAATGTGTATCTAATGTGATTGGTAAAACGTGACACTATTTTGACCAAATAACGAAACTCGGTACAATTAACAAACCGTAATATAACGAAATCGCCGAGGCGTAAATAAAAGCAATCATTCCTAGTTTCATTTCGAAAATAAAATAATTTTACCAGAGCAATTCGTTGAGGTTGGCCCGGATGCGGTTCTAACCAGAAACTTTTCGCAAAATCACTGCTTGAATCCGTTCCACGCAATAAATCTCAATGTAAAGAACGTCTCGAATTTATTGGTTGCATTCTGTCTCGCATTCCGAATCCTCCCGCTGGATTTTTTATTAAAGTTGTGGATTTCAAACGTATTTGTAGTGGAATATAAAGTAACAAAGGAAACGTGGTGTTGCTGCGATAACACCCCCGTGATAAATTTTCATTACCCACCGCCACGCACTCTAAACCTAAAATCGTTTTTGTGTAAATTGGCACTACGATTTTCTTTTCAAGACATTAACGTGGAATTTATGTCCACTTCAACTCTATGTCCATATCGTTTTATACGATTCTCCGCACATTTTTCTCGTCAAATAAATCTTACATACATTAGCAGTGGGTTTCATCTCGGTTCTGTTTCCATACATTTTCTGTTATCGAACATTCTGATTTTTTTTTTACAATAACCCCCGAAAAGCCAAAAGATTCGAGACTGGTTGAATTTCAAATGATCGTAGCGAATACACTTTTTATCCCGATTTATTGCTTTATCTTATAGTTTGGATGTTCGAAGGAAGAAAAACTCGAGGAGCAATCTCAGCTGTGGCCATGCTGCCCACTGTAACATCTGAAGCGTCGTTAACGTTGTTTTACAATGATAGAATAGATGATTTCATATTTTATACCTTGGTTGTTTAGTGGTATTTTAGGAAATGGTGCTGGCGCGTTCTTGTGATGTTAGTTTGGAAATATTAAAAAACTGTTATTTCTTTTGTCCAGTCATCAGCCATTTTCACGTGGAATTTTGGAAACAAGGTCGATTTCTTTGAAAATTGGGATTTAGGTAGTATTTATAACGTTCTTCAAAGTTGAACTTGTGCCGAAGTGTGCTTTTTCCCTAGGGGTGGACACCACCCCTTCTAAGGGGTAAGAAATTTTTTAATCAAAATAATCTGGGAAATCGATAGATTGACCAATTCTAAATAACTTTTGTTCTATAAAAATGATATTTTTCGAGTTATTCACGATTGAAACTACACATTTTTCATTGAAAAACAAATCTTTTTTAACAGTTTTCCACCAATAACTTGAAAATCTTTCATTTTATGGGAAAAATAATCAGAACAAAAATGTAGGTAATAAAAAAACAAAGAGACACGTTTTTGAATGACCTCTATAAACCCAATAAGGACTGAGTTGTTGCAAGTTGAAACATGGTTATTTTTCGAGAACCGCGAAATATAAAATATTCAACCTTCAATAACTCGAAAATGGTAAAATTTTTGGGGATAATTCAATCGACCTTTTCTAAAGTACATAAAATACTATTTAAAATGAGTACTGACATAAGTCTTATGCATAGGAATTGACTGATTTATAACAAAAATAAAGTAACACCTTTCTTGTTTTTTTTTTAAAAAATTTAAAATGACACCATCGTCATTACCACCCTGATAAAAATGAAATGTAACCCACTTGCCTTTAACTTTATTTTGGTATTATTAATAAGATCTATGTGGTTTAACCGGTTTAGAATGCTTATTTTAGAAAGAATAATTGTTTAAAATGAAAATTGCATTTTAGTAATTTTAGAAAAAAATGCATTTTTCTTAAAAAATTCAAAAACTATTTCAGATATAAAAAACTGTTTCAAATGTTAATTGCAGGGTTTGTCTCACTGATAATTTTGATTTTTTTATGTATCTTTGTATCATAAAAATGAAGGAGATATGGCGTTTCGAAGTTTGCATTCGCGTACTAATTATAGCTCATCCAAGCCTTTTGGACGCATCCCTTTTCAAAACTACGCATTGTAAATACTTTTAACTAATTTGATGTTAAAGCGCTTGGAATTCTATACAAAACGCATTTTTAAAAAGTTTCTAGCTTGGAAAGCAAGGAATTTTTTTCGCTATTTCATAATTTGAAATGGTCTATGATACATTACATTTATTTTTATCGTGAATAGCTCGAAATATATCAACTTTACAAAAAAACTTTATACAACAAAAGTTACTTAAAATTGGTCAGTTTATCGATATCCAGGTTTATTTTGATTAAAAAATTTCTTTCCCCTTAGAAGGGGTGGTTTCCACCCCTAGGGAAAAAGCACACTTCGGCACAAGCTCAACTTTGAAGAACGTTATAAATACTACTTAAATCACAATTTTTAAAGAAATCGACCTTGTTTCCCAAAATTCCACATATTTTACCGTTGATAACTGGAGTATTATTAAATATTACTTTAATATCTACAAAAAATAATAAATATAGTCCAATCCGTATGGACTCAAAGAGCAAAAAAAAATCTTTTTTGAAATTTTGGGGTATTATTCTACATGGAATTTCATGAGATAGATGTGTTTCCATTTTTCCGAAAAATGTTTTTGGCACCAAGTCAAAATTGACCTCTCGACAACGTTACTTGGAACATGAAAATTCATGTCATATTCAAATTGCAGTCGTTTTAACTACCGAAACATTTTTTAAATGTGCAGAAATTTAACAGCTTTCACATACATTTTTCAAAATGCAAATTACTCGAAAACTTTTTTGAGATAAACGGAAGAAAATGGAAAAAGGCCCTTTTTTTGTTTTAAATTGAATATCTCAAAAGGGCTGTCTTTGCTGTCTTTAATTTTCTGCGAATTTTGGAGGTGGTATTCACGTGAGCCGGTATTCAAGGCCAAATAGGTTACCTATGTGCCAAACGGTAATATGCCATTTTGCCCGGTTCAGAAAACAAGCTACATAAGTTCGTATCGTAAGGTTTTAGATAATTTTAACACATGAATATCATTGCTCAAAAATTTCAAATAAAAAATATACTTTGTTTCATTCTACTTCTGTTAAGTGTTGCCTCATACCAATGTGTTAAAATGATCTAAAAACTTAAATATAAATAACGCATATGGGGTTAAATGTGTGAAAATAGTTATTGTCTTTGAAAGACCGTACCTTCAGGACCAAACAAAATGACACATTGACGTTCGGCACTTTGTGAGATATTGAATTTTGAAAAAATAATTTAATTGCGATTGAAATTTTTAAAAATCCATGGAAAAGCTGATACAATTTTATATATTAAAAAACGTTTCGATAAGATGATTGGGGTGAAAATGATGGCCTTTTGAAAAACGTAAATATTGAAGTTCCAAAATAAAGCTGTTAATTTTGACATGCCGCTATAGGGTCCCCAAAAACATTTTAAAAGTTTCAAGATTCCTGCATACGCTGCACTTCCAGGCTCCTTGGAGATTAATGTAAGCCAGTCTCACTGCTCATTAAGTTTGTCTTTGTTATTTAACCATTGTTCAAATTAACATTTAAAGTTGTCTTTACCGTCCCTTACTATGAACGTGCCATCTCTATTTCCTTCTCCCTCCTGAATGAACCACTACCAGCCCCTTTTGCCAATAAATGTCGTTAAGTTGTCTACTTTTTTCTCTTCGTCTGAGCTACCACCCCCCAACCACAGTACACCTTTGAGCCCTAAGCCTTTAGGACCGTGACAATATATCTTAATATACTGTGACGCGAAATGTAAACATCAGCGTGACGCGTGCTCCTTCTTATCTGACGCAGGCGGCGCATTTCAAAGGGAACCATAAAAACTCTTCTCGAATAATCGGGAACGTCCAATTAGAGAAAGAAAATACCGGTAGATTACCGGAATACCTAGTGGTGGACACGAGACGAGACCAGTACTGGTTCGAGACGAGACGAGACGAGACGGGAAATAATTTCGTGTCTTCTCGAAAAGTCTCGAAGTCTCGATTTTTTTTTTAAGAAAGTGCAATTTAACAATTTTCTTTCGTTTGTAAAATGAAAGGCCACCAAACTCCATAGCAATGAGGACGAAAGCGCAGGTAAAAGGATACCTAATAAAGGGTCAGGATTAAACCGTCCCATTGTCCAGTAACAGAGTGAAATTTATAATTAGCCCGTCGTTTTCTTAAAATTTTGGAAGGGTTTACTATACAGTGGTGTGAAACTTTTATCTGAGGTAATGGGCATATTTAACAGTAACGTTCATTCATTCATTCATTCATTAGTAGCGTAGTTTCCCAAATTTAACAACTCTTCTGATAGATGAACATCTTGGTAGGTATAAATGAAATTTCCAGTTAACATGTTCCCAGTGCGATGTTGTAGGTATTGTTGAGACATATCCCGGATTGAATAAACTAAAACTATAGCTGATCTGACTATTACCGTCCCAAATAGTTCTAAACATAGATTATTCAGCTTCATAATAAGGGCCTAATTAGTGCCCTCTAATTTTATGTCGAAAACGTATGATTTGATAAATCACAATATCTTTTCTTTTCTGAGAGTGATAATATGAGGCAAAAAAGGTAGGTATACCATTACCAGCACATTTTTCTAAAATTATGGTAGGTAATTTTACTTTTAAAACTTGATAACTCTATCAAACAATACCAATTTCACATATAATATACAGATGACATTAATGTCTTATTTGTCCTTATAACGATATATAGTTTATTTTATAAGTTTTTTAAAAACTTTGTTTCATAATTCGTATCCTAACAAGTCTATTTAATAATGATATTTATTTTCCATTTTGTACCTGTTCTCTATAATCTAATTTCTTTAATTTAATATTTTCTAAAAATGAAATACTCTTTATCAAAACATAATATAACATCATAACATCAATAAAATACTACTGTACATTGAACTTTACCACACCTGTATGGTACTTCAAGAAAATCAGTAAATCTTATCAAAAAAGTATACATTTATAAAAGTACCATCTACATACGTCTATTTATTTCGAGACTTTTCGAGACACGAGACGAGACGAGACCTGTACCAGATCGAGACGAGACGAGACATAATTTTTGGGTATTTTTCGAAACGAGACGAGACCATGGCGTTTCTCGTCTCGTCTCGTCTCGTGTCCACCACTAGCCGAATACCGGATTATATATAAATTCAGCTCAGATATGGCGAGGCGGTTATTCGCAGACAACTGGATTATTCAATGGCGCACTATACTCGAACATTCCCGACGCGAAGTAGGTCATTATTCCAGGTTTCCTGCAACGAGTGGCGCAAAAACTGCGACGCCACAAATCAACCGAGGAACAACCGAAGATAGAAGAAGATTCGCTCACAGTGCCCTCTCTCCCCCACCCCTTCAAAGGGTGAACCGTTACGTAACCCGTGACCCCGACCGGGAGATAAAAGGATGCCAACGTGTCGGTTCGGTTATTTATTGAATTAAGAAGACGAGAAAAGGGAACGGCCGCCGCCGACGGGAAATAATAACCGGGAGAATGTGAGAGAATTACTAACCCAAATAGAAGTGAGCGGGTATATTTCATTAATTCTTTTTTTGACGGTTATGAGAAATTCCTTCGGAGCGTCTGCCGTTTTGGAAGGCACAAATGGCACCAGGCCGTCAAGCACCAGAGGTCTGGTGTGATAATGTAATAACAATTGTCAAGTCGGTCGTAGGATTTTTTAATATAATAAATTGACTACATTTTTTTATTGGCAAAATACTGAGCCAAGGGTGGGATGAATCTTTTGTGTTTTTTGTGGCTAAGTTTACCTCTGCATTTCACACCTTGATTCAGTGGCACAATGGTGGAAGTTTGAAAGCTTTAGGGGATTCATTTAGGGGTGAATATTCAAGGGTTTAAGGGCTGCAATGGTTTCAAAAAATACAAAACTAGCTTTACAGCTCAAGTGGTATTAAAATATAGTACATTATAATTATTATGTAATAACAATTGTGAAATCGTTAGTGGGATTTTTTAATGTAATAAATTGACTACATTTTGTATTGGCAATATATTCAGCCAAAGTTAGGATGGATCTTTTGTATTTTTTGTGGCTGGTTTACCTTTAGATTTGACACCTAGATTCAATGGCACAATTGTGGGAGTTTGAAAGCTTTAGGGGGTTCATTTAGGGGTGAATATTCAAGGGTTGAAGGGTTTCAATGGTTTCAAAAAATACAAAACATCCGGGGTTTACAGCTCAAGTCGTACTATAATATACGGTTTTGAAGCATTAAATGATTATGGAATTCATTACTGAGTTACGATTGTTTAACGATAAAATTTGCCTGTAGGTACCTATAAGATCTGGGATTAATAATAGAGAGGATATGACTAGGTTGATATTTAATTAGTCATTTTGAAGTTGTTGGTGAAGGTATTAAAAGTTACTTTAATACTGAACATTGTTGCACTTACATTTTATATCAATGTATCAACAGACAGCATATCAACGTCTTGTGTTCTATCATATGCAGAGGTTATCGAACCCAGCAATCATACAACCATTGGAATACCATTTTTTGCATTTATCAAGTTTGCAACAAAGTGATGACTTTTTTAAAAAAATACTAAAATCGATTTTTTTCATTTAAATCAGATTTTGTGAAATAAAATGTTTATTTACAAATAAATCATCACTTTACCAATCTCTTAAAACGTTTAAGACAATGCAATATTGTATTAAGATTTATTAAGAATTTCTTAAAAAAATTTTGCTTTACTTCCCACTAGACTTTGAGCAGAATTTTCCTAATGAATCTAACTTCTCATCCAAAAATGTGTTTACAGAGGAAGGGAGATCAACCTAAGGGCTCAACCCTCAGTTATGGACTACGTGATAATCTATCATACATTTCGGGTACATCAATTCTATTATCGACAATTCATTACATGTGTTATAATTGGAGGTTAGAATTCCTAGATTACCTGTTCTCTACATAGTCCACACAATCCTAGCTAAGATAAGTTCGTTCTTGTATCACTACCTATTCTCCCGGAGCCTTATCTGACGTTATTCGTGTTTAAGCTAGTTCGCTCACATAACCTCTCATGAAACAGAAATGTGTTCACAAAGGAAGGGAGACGAAACTAATGACTTAACCTTTAATGAGGGACAACATGATACCCTATCCCTTGCGACACCAGTCCTGTTACATCGGCCCTATTCCTGATATTTAATTACATGTGGCCTGTTAGAGGTTATAAGTTACATTTATATTCACTACCTGACTGAAATTATTAAAAAAATAAAACAAGCTTTTCAAAATGTAACCGCAACGTGTAAAAATTTCCTCTTAAGATTATTTTAGTAGTGATTCCCATTTTACTAAAGTTAAAGATTTTAATACAAACTTGATTCTGTATCGTAGTGCAACGTTGTATCAGTAAATAAATAAACTACGAGTACTCTATCAAACTTTTAGTACTACTGTTAAGTTTATTTGCGTCATAATGGGTCTGTGATGAGGAATAGTAGGAATAACCCCCGAAATTCGTCCTTTTTATGCTGATTATTAAATGCTAAGTGACAGTTTAACAGGTGTTGATAGTATTAATATAACGGAAAAAGATATTAAGTTATAGTTTAGTTACTGAATTATTAAAAAAATATCTCATTTAAATCAGCGCTATCTTAGCACTTATTAACTCCCATGCCCTAAGATCAAAGTGTAATAATTCATAGTTTAAGAATATAAGACGTTAAGCACATTCAAATACTTGAAAGTCCTTGGGATTTAGAACACAAAACGTGATTACCGCCTAAACTGGGGTTAATTTTTAAGCTCTTAGTTTAAATTAAGCCTTATGTTAGTTAGGCCTTTTCAAAATTTTTATATCTAAACATCCTTCCTCTAAGTCTAATTAAAATCTTGCTGTCTGCACTTAAGTATTAAATTAAGTAAATATATTTTTATGCGAGTTAAAATTGCAAAACTACTTCTACTCAAAGTCAAGATAACGTAAAATTAGCGAAAAACATAGAGTTTTGTAAATTATTTCACCGTAGCTATCTGGAATAACATGAATTATTATTAGAAAAATAGGCACCAACTTCAACCCCTGCTCATTAGTAAAAATAAGATAAAGCAAGATAGGGCAAAATGGTGTAAGTACCATTTGGGTACTACCATTGGGATGTAGGACACAAAACGAGATTACCGCCTAAACTGGGGTTAATTTTTAAGCTCTTAGTGTAATTTAATCCTTATGTTAGTTAGGCCTTTTCAAAATTTTCATATCTAAACGTCCTTCCTCTAAGTCTAATTAAAATCCTGCTGTTTACACTTAAGTACTACATTAAGTAAATGTATTTTTATGATAGTTAAATTTGTAAAACTACTTCTACTCAAAGTCAAGATAACGTAAAATTAGCGAAAAACATAGATTTTTTAAATTGTTTTTACGTAGCTATCTGAAATGACATGAATTATTATTAGAAAAATAGGCACCAACTTCAACCCCTGCTCATTAGGAAAAATAAGATAAAGCAAGATAGGGCAAAATGGTGTAAGTACCATTTGGGTACTACCATTGCCATTTAGCACACAAAACGAGATTACCGCCTAAACTGGAGTTACTTTTTAAGCTCTTAGTTTAATTTAAGCCTTAGGTTAGTTAGGCCTTTTCAAAATTTTCATACTTAAACGTCCTTCTTCTAAGTTTAATTAAAATCCTATACTGTCTGCACTGAACTACCACATTAAATAAAATATCTGTCAATTCGAGTTAAATTTGCAAAACTACTCGTATTCAAAGTTAAGATAAAGTAAAATTAGCGAAAAACATTTTTTTTGCAATTTTTACAAATTTACATTTTTTACATTTTTACAAAAGATTTTTGTAAAATATTTCTTCGTAACTATCTGAAATAATATGAGTTATTATTATTATTAGAAGAATTATTAGAAGAATTAGCACTTCAACCCCTGCTGATTAGGAAAAATAAGATAAAGCAAGAAAGGGCATAATGGTGTAAGTACCACTTTGCTTTATAACGAACTAAATCACAAATTTTCATTTTCGGGTGTTTTTTACCAATATCCATTTCTTTTTAATCACTATTTATAGATGCTACTACTATACTAGAGGTTAAATTTGAAAATTAATATTAAAAACATTTAGTATTTCAATTTGGAGACCCTTATAAAAATCTTGAACCCCAAGTTCTTAAGATTTAATACAGTTAAAGTCTCCACCCCTTACATTTATTTAAATATATAACTCAGTTCAACTACACATATTTGTGAGTTTAAAAATTTAGGGTTAATTTGAAATTAAATTTTCAAAATTAATGAAACTACTGCCTTGGAAGACCCGCATTTAAAAGTTTAGAAAAGTAGGTTTATTGGTTTGGGGGATTCAAAGTTTGGAACATTAGATTTAAAGATAAATGGCTTTACAATTAACGTTTAGAAAGTGATATATTTAAAAAAAATTAAGGCGACCTAGATTTCAGTTGGAAACTGTTTTATGATTTACTATTAAGACGTTAATAACGGGGTCTTAGTGACCTAAGATTAATAGTGTATCGTTCAGGACACAAGGGGTTATGTTACATATCCAGGGATATTCATTTATAATTTTAATTTAAATGCACTACGTGCCACAACTCAAATTTATGTTATTCCAGTACTACTTTTTGCTATTTTTAACAGCAAGAAATAAGCTATGTATCTCATATCTCAAGCATTTATTTAAAATTTATCATATTAAAATCTTCTTATTTTTCAAGGGTTTCATCACAACGGTTCTCCCCTCCTCAACATCAAATTTCGTTTACTTAATAACACGTGTCGTATTAAACCGATTGTTCCGGCAAAATCCCGTTGTCGTACAATGTAAATTACAACTTACTTACGAACTTCTCCCGTTTGCCCAGTACATTCCAGTTTCCATAGGTAGCGAGGTTATTAAAACTTTGTACGGTAAATCAAAGCGTAAGGAAGAGCTCATGTTCCGCGTCGTCTTGACAGATGTTACGTAGTTGGCGTAAGTTCAAAGAGACTTGTTTCCAAAGATTACGACGGGATACATAACTCCCTGAGTAGTTTTTAAGGTTACGTCAATACCGATTTCGGATTGGAATTTCTGGATGCGATGCCAGTTGTGGCAATTACAGATCGGAATGAAGTTTAAAAGTTGAAAATTGAACAAGTCGTTGAAGTCAATGTGGTAAATTCGAGTATTTGCGACACTTTGGGTTTGTAATTCAATGTAAACTCAGCGAAACCCAAACTCAATTCAATGTTCAAGGGGAAATTTTTTTAAGGTATCACACGTATTGAAAATATGGCACATTAGAACTCACTTAAGAACGCACCTATGGATTATATAGTTTTAAGGACTCTTGTACGACTTTTCGATCTTATGTGCTTATAAATCAAATTTCGTACCTTGTGACTATCAATATTCTAACTACAGGACCAATTTGTCAATATAAGTTTAAACCACACTTCTGCTGACTCCATTGTACTACGGCAAAATGTGTGACACAATGTTAACTTGAGGAACGATTCCGCTTGATCCACTTCATCACTATTCCCTACAGAAGGTAAAAGAAGAAGCCACCATCAATCCCAACGTTGCTCATAACGACCATAACGATAATCCACGAGATGCCGATTACATTTAAATGAAAATTCTGTAGAGGCTGCAGTGACATTGGATGCATATTTAACACCTCCCGGGAGAGAAGAGTAAACAAGCGACCCAGATTCCAGAAAACTCCCCTTATACGGATTATTAAAGTCGCTCGAGGGGAACAAACCTCTCGGAACGAAATGTACCGGAACGTATCAACCTCAAAAATGTAAATCTCACTGACCATCGGGTCAATATTTTATAGCGAGTTATCTGTCAACGGGTAACATAAAAAAGAAAAACGATCCTATATTTTAAACGTGTATCTTTTTAATAAGATTAGAAAAGACGGATCCCGACGATGGACCCTTGGGAGAAATACCAAAAATATTCGTGACGTAGTTAAGCGGGCGATCGCTGCTCAGTTATCTGATTCTCGAATTTAATAATCCAAACAAAGGTTTTAAATCACCGCCGACGAACACTGCCTCCTTGAAGCAGTGACGTACTGGGAACAGTATACTGTCTTGAGTTGAAAAATTGAAATAGCCTAAAATTTTCAACAATATTTGAAAAATTACATGGTCATTATCACGATTGTGGATATTCTTTGTTCAAAAGTGAAACAGCTGCCAGTTAAATTAATAACTAACAATGTAGACCTGAGAACCAAAATCACCCCTGCACTAATCCACAAATCTTATTTCTCACAACTTTTACGACTCGAAGATGTAAGTTGTTGTTACGTCTTACGCCTAAGAAATAAAAGGTAGATCCTTTTTTCGCGAAGCAAACTCCACGCTTGGGATTAAATCAACCATAAGTAACTTTCCATGGTAGTTCTAAATAAACTTCTCTTATTGCCCCCGCCAGGATAGCCTACAACAGGACCCGTTCTCTTTGTTATCCCGCTCGACACGTAATCGACGTAATTGAGGTTACAGGCGATGCGGGAAAATTCTCGATAGCGAGAATAGCTTCTTAATGTTGTTAATTAATAAATGCCAACGCCTTGTTATTGTGGCGTCATAAATTTCGAAATTAACCCGAAGCGAGGCGGGAATTTTATATCGATGAAATTCGTTAGGTGATAACGATGCTGGTACTCGAGGAAATAGGAAAGAATTAGGGCGAGACTTAATCTACTCGAGGTTCGTTTTAAAGGCAGTAGGAGCAGTTTTGGTCATTAACTAAAAGTCGAGTTGGCTGGAAAGGCTTTGATGAAAATTCTTACCGAGTTATAATTTGAAAGACTGATCATCTAAATAAGTAATGGTGTAAATTATTACTTTTGCATTAATTGGCGCAAAGAAGGTAATCAAAGGAACGACCATGAGAATTAAAGTAACTTAAAAGCAAGAGGTTTGTTCAAGCATACATGCAGTTTCAAGCATCCTTCAACAATTCGAAAGCCTCCAGACTTGGCAGTAGCAAAATGAAAGCAGTAACTCTGAAAGAAATAAATTGGTCTGTTCAACCTTTGCGAATGGTAGAAAGAGCGAACAGAATTTTGTTTCGAGTCCTTTGTCCTCTGATTTACGTCCTAGTCCAAGAGCTATCTACATAAAACAGTATCGATAAGGTACACGACATTTGAGTTCATAACTGAATTTAAAAACATTAACCCAACACCAAATGGCTATTCGGCAGGTTTGCATAGGCCGGATATGTAAATGGCGGCCAGTTTTCCATGTCGGAAAAACATGCCTGAAAAACCGGTAAGGTACACGCGTGAAATTTTTTTCAGGCATTGTTTAGACGTTGACTAAGAGCGGTGTAACAGTGGCAGAAAGTTAGCAGGACGGAAAACCCTCGGCAGAAGGAACTGAAAGTAATGAAAAACGCCCTAAACGAACTATATGGAACGCCCTGTAGGAACTACATGGCGTTTTTCATGACACTCATGACTTTCAGTTCCTACAGGGTGTTTTTCATGACCTTCTTCCGAACGTAGAACATTGGGCAATATTTGAAGAACTAGACAAATCGCGAATAGACCATCGGTACAAGAACCTTCTTAAAAATATATATCAACGAGCAAATGCAAAAATCAGGCTACACGAAGAAACAGACAACATTGTAGTCAAAAGAGGTATCAGACAAGGAGACACAATATCCCCAAAACTCTTTACCTTGGCTTTGGAAGGAATTTTCAAAAAACTTGAATGGGGAAATATGGGACTGAACATAAGTGGAGCTAAAATATCACACTTAAGATTTGCAGACGATATTGTGTTATTCGCCGACAACACAAGGGATCTTGAAAGAATGCATGCTTTCCGAACTGGACAGAGAATCTTCAAAAATAGGTCTAAAAATGAATAAAACAAAAACAAAGATAATGAGCCAAGACCAAGTACAAATAACAGTCAACGGGCACATCTTGGAAAATGTTCAAGAATATATATATCTGGGACAACAAATAGAGATAGGAAAGGGTAACAAGTAGATAGAGATAGAAAGGAGAAGAAGACTAGGATGGGCGGCATTTGGCAAATTAAGTCATATACTTAAGGATAGAAGGATACCACAATACCTCAGAACAAGAATATTTGAACAGTGTGTAGTACCGGTGATAACATATGGAGCACAGACCTGGACCCTCACAAGGACAATGATGAATAATTTGAGGACAACACAAAGAGCCATGGAAAGAGTTATGATAGCCGTAACAATAAGAGACAGAACGAGAAACGAATGGATTAGACAGAGAACAAAGGTCGTAGATATAGTCGAGAGAGTCACAAGCCTGAAGTGGAATTTTGCAGGACATATAGCTCGCCTTACAGACGACAGATGGAATAGCCGAATAATACGCTGGAGACCATGGGAAGGAAAGAGAGGGAGAGGAAGACCAATTATGCGATGGTATGATGACATAAAACGAATGGCAGGATTGGGATGGACGAGAACAGCACAAAACAGAGAGAACTGGAAGAAAGGAAGGGAGGCCTATGCTAAATACTGGGCGCAATAAAGGGCTTGATGATGATGATGATGATGATTCTGCCTCATTGGTAATGTATACATTCCCTACAGTTAACCTATGCAGGGTGCCCACAAAATTTTCCTTTCGAAATTCCCTGACTTTTCCCGCCAAATTTTAAAATTTTCCCGACCTTATTTTTGTAATAAGTGGTCGTTCACGCGTGCTTCCAGGAAGTCTTTTCTTAGGAAAGTAATGGAAGGATCATAGGAAAACTATCATGGAAAACATGTGAAAACGGGAGAACTAAAGTTCCTTAGTATTTATTGTGAATCATGAATAATCTATATATATAAAAATGGATGTTTGTGTGTATGTTCCGCATAGGCTCCTATACCATTCGTTCGATTGTAACGAAACTTTGGTGAGTTGTAGAACGCATGTTCGTGAAGGTTCCTGAAATGGTTCCGCGTCGAAAAAAGAGCCAGGGGGCCGAAACGGCTTAAAAATATATGCATGACAGGCAATATGTCATCTTTATTTGACAGACGAGTGACTGACAGATGGCGCCATCTCGCGGCGAAAAAGTAACTTTTAAATGTCGAACAGCGAACAGTTTGTCAGCGCTTTGAGGATCGAATTGCTCAAAAGCATTCTGTTACTATATCCATATATATATAAAAATGGATGTATGTTTGTTTGTTTATATGTTACGCATAGGCTTCTATATCATTCATCCGATTGCAACGAAACTTTGGTGAGTTGTAGGGCGCATGTCCGTAAAGGTTCCTGAAATGGTTCCGCGTCGAAAAAAGAGCCAGGAGGCCGAAACGGCTTAAAAATATGCATGACAAGCAATATGTCATCTTTATTTGACAGACGAGTGACTAAAGTCACTAGATGAGGAAAGTACCGCAATTCAATGTCCCAACGTGTTAGAGAGAGAAGTACATTTTCGGACACAATATGGCGGATTACATCTACAATCTGTCTGTTCCATGCCTATTGTTGTGTTTTGTGGGTTGTAGGTTATGTGTCATATTTGTGTAAATTAATTTTTATGTACATTATTTTCTCGTGAATTTTAGTTTTTACTTTTTGGAAATAAAAATGCCAAGTTGTTGTATCCTATCTTGTAAAAATGGAAGCAAAGATAGGTTATTTCGATTGCCTACAGGTAAAGGTTTCATATCTTTTTTTTTTTCAATTAGGTGAGATATATAAATTTTAGGTAAAGACAACATTAATAAAACGAGTCTCTGGATAAATCTTATGGGTAGAAAATATATTAGTTTTATTTTGATTATGAAGATTGTCGAAATGTAGAATTCGAAATGATCAAATTTTTGTTTTCTATTTTGAATTTGGCGCGGCGTGGCGTGGACACAATATGGCCGCCAATTGCGATACTTTCCACATTTAGTGACTTTACGAGTGACTGACAGATAGCGCCATCTCGCGGCGAAACGGTATCTTTTAAATGTCGAACAGTTTGACAGCGCTTTGAGGATCGAATTGCTCAAAATCATTCTGTTAAAAGTAGAAATATTTCTGAACGTGTGTGAGTCTTAGTGGTGTTATTTGTGAACTTTGGACATTGGACAATAGAAAACACGCGCATTTATTTAATACTTTCGCTGTGAATTATGCTTCCAAAAAGGAAATCGATTGGCAGATCCATATGTAAAGCAAAAAAATAAAAGGCTTTACGAGCTTCAAAAAATGACGGGCAAGGGGAAGATAGACTAGAAACCCTCAGATAAAAAAATGCTCAAGCCCGTTTATTTGAAAAAGACGAGCAAAGGGAAGATATACTAGAAAGCCTCAGATTAAAGCGTGAAACAGAATGGACGCGCTCCAGACGCGCTCTACACGTCGTGAACTGTCAAAAGTAGAGAAAAAAGAAAACGCGCCCACAATGAGCGTGAGCGTCGTGTACGTACGTCAGCCAGAACCTAACCTGACCTATATGTTCTGTGTCAGCCAGCGTATGTTCGTTAACGTCAGTTAGTGTTTGAAATAATTCCGAAATGGACGATTTCGAACTATTAATGCTATTTTATATGTGTTCAATATCATGTATTTAATGGTAATTATTGCCAATATTTTTGGCCACCGAAAAAGACGTTGGTGGGTTAGACCAGTAAATAGAAATGGAGACGCAACATGATATTTTTCAGATACTTTTTTAAAGTTGAAAAAATTGGAACCAGAGCAGTTTTTTAAACACACAAAGATGAATGTTGAATTATATGAACTGTTGTTAAATCACTTGAAAGCTGATTTAGCAAAACATTCTATAAGGAAACCTATAGATGTATAATGTCGACTAGCGCTAACTCTTTCGTAAGAATGTTTTTAATTATTTTTAAATACATTTATGTCTTCCTATTTTTCGAAGTATGCAGTAACAGTGACATTTTTTAGCTATGTCATGTAAAAGAAAGGTTGTCTCTCACACAACATAAAACATCTAATTCTGGCGGTGAGCGCGTAAAAGTAGAAAGTTGACCAACTTTCGGCCGGCGTATTGTTCACGTCAAGCGCGTTCATTCTGTGCAGTTTCATAAAAACGTCACTTGCTCTATCTGATTAGACAGTTCACGACGTGTAGAGCGCGTCTAGAGCGCGTCCATTCTGTTTCACCCATAAGAAATGCTCAAGCCCGTTTATTTGAAACATAGGAGCAAAGGGAAGATAGATTAGAAACCCTAAGATTAAGAAATGCTCAAGCCCGTTTATCTGAAACAGACGAGCAAAGGGAAGATAGACTAGAAACTCAGATTAAGAAATGCTCAAGCCCCTATCAGAACAGACGAGCAAAGAAAAGCAAGATTGGAAATCGAAAGAGAGTACGCATTGCTCGATCAAGACAAATAACGCACGCTGATTGAAATCATTTTCATGGAGTGTGAAAAAGCCGAGAAAAGCCGGAAAAGCGAAGCCGAGTACCTACATCAGTTATAAAAAATAATTACAAAAAAATATTTTTTCCCCTTTTCATAACACTCTACAACATAGTCACAGCAATGCAATGCATGGTATTGAAATAAATTATTTGTTTTTTCGGTAAATCTATATTCGCTAGATTAACTATTTTTATTTAATTGCTCATTTATTTCATATCAAACTGAGCCACAGCGAAGCGTGGTCGGGTCACGGCTAGTATCTCATATTATCAATGTTACATCGAAGTACAAAATATTTAGAATCTTTCTACTGTATTTATGCTTTGTGAATTTCCAATTAAACTCCCTTAGCTTATCAGGTCTCATTTGGTTTCTTTTCATTTTTGAGGTTCAGTTTTGCGTGTGAGTTAAGATCTCGCACTTTTTCCCAATAGCCCCAAAATTCCCGAAATTTTCCGACGATTTCCCTGACTAAATTTAAAATTCCCTGACTTTTCCCTGATTTCCCGACTGTATGGGCACGCTGCTATATTACCAATTCATACCGAATCCAATCCAACAACGTTAAAATATTGCACGAATCCCTTCAATTTCAAAAAGATATTAATTGCTTACGACGTGCCGACCTCCCTTAAGTGTTATTATTTCACAATACGCAATCGTTTATAATTTCGGCTCCCGCGCTCTTTAATCACGGCGGATTATTAAAAACGAAAAAAGAAAACGATGTAAACTTCCGAACGTCACGTTATATCTAAAATTAATTTTCCCGGCACGTTCCTCTCGCAGCAGAACGGGTCTCGCGGAAAAAAACTTAATCTGCGCCCGAAGAATAATTTCATTCAACATTCGCACTGGCCAAATAAATGAGCCGGAACATAAATTAAACGGGGGAAGATACCTCGAGAACACCTGCTTTTGCAGCATTGATTGAGTCAAGGTTTATTTACCGGCGATGAATAATTCAGCGGAGGAGATTTGCTTGGCTTTCGCGTAAAGTTAATGGGGTTATGTGTTTAAGAGCGACTCTTTCGTTCTAGTAGAAATGCATATATATGCAAAGCGTTAATTATGAAATCCAATACAGAGCTTTCAGCAGCTGGTATTGGCGTAATGCAATTAAAAACAACAGATTGAAGGAACGACATTGTGCAACGTTCAAAGCTGTGATTGACAAGTGAGATAATGTTGGACGCAACAAGGGATTACTTGTGAGTACACGCTGGCAACGAGATATTAATTTAGATTTAACCTTACCGATACATGTGATCGTATCGAATTTCATCACAATAAATCCATTAAGAGAGCATGTGGTTTAGGGAAATAATACTCTCCCAGTCGCTATCGGATAACTTGGTGCACGCGAGATGAATGTAGAAAACTAAGTTAATAAATCAGTGGAAAATACACGTGTGTTTTCAAATTATCATAGTTGTATCATCTTCAACGAACAAATAATTCAATATAAAATACACCTTTTCTAGTCAACAATTTAGGTGTATTTCACCTAAAGCGAATTTTAGCTATTTATGTAGAAATTGAGTTATATTTCGGTGAATTAGGTGAGGTCGTGCAAGGTAATCAAAAGGTCAAATTTGGTTAATTAAGATTCCCAATAAGTCGCAATATTATGTTAAGTATGGGACGAACTAAGAGGTTGCACTGGAACATCATTACCAAGTAGGCAGAACAGGGTCCGTGACACTACATAACTTATACCACCTACTAGGACCTAGGTTATAGTATACTTTGCTGTTAGCAAATTAGTGAAATATGTACGACACCATCTTTTAAGTTAATTAAAGGTAGTGATGCTCACGATATTCTCGTTTACTAGATTCTCGTCTCGTCTCGTTTTCGAGACGAGACTCGAGACGATACTTTTAATTTTCCTTGCGAGACAAGACGAGACATTCAAAAATTCTCGTCTCAAATCTCGCACGAGAGTCTCGCAAAAGTCTCGAAGCATCGCAGATGGAAATGGCAAATATTAATAAATTAATCTGATTATCGCGAATGTTATTGAAAGATATTTTTTAAAGCCGCATAATAGCGAACAACCTGTGTTTACAATAACTGTTACGCAATGTTTACCTTTTTGAGCTTTCCGAGATATTGCCACGTGTAGGTACTATAATTATACTAAAATTATTGCCTTAGACAAACGAAAGACATTTTTTTAAATGATTTTAAACATTTTAAACATGATTTGGACATGTTATACCTGTTGACAGAATTTTTTGTCAAGCTTTACGATTATTAGTTATTAATATCTCTAAGACAATTTATTTTATATTCACCGACCTTTGGAGATCATCTACCTATTTCTCACCCGACTTCTCATGTTATAATCGACCTATAATAATTCGTTTATTTCTGTTCTTGGCGAAAAAGCAAATTTGATAAGCATTTCGATATAATTGAGGAGCAAGGAGGAACCGGACGTAATAAAACGGCAAAATGCAAGATATGCACGACATCGCGAGATCTTGCGAGAAATTTGCGAGACTTTTTCGAGACTCTCGCGCGAGACATGAGACGAGACGAGACTTTTATTGCAAGACGAGACTCGAGACGAGACTTTCCACTTTTTTTGCGAGACAAGACGAGATTTTTCGAAGTCTCGTCTCGTCTCGACTCGTGGGCAACACTAATTAAAGGTAAATACTAAGTTAATTTAATAAATGTCACGAACATCACCTAATAGGTAGTATAAGTTGAAAATTCCTAATTCACTAATTTAGTTAATTCACACCAGAATGTAATTTTCTTGATCTACTTTGTTTAATATGGCCCATTTATTATTTAACATTGTGACCAAGTGGTCAGCATTACGTACTCAATTTTAACGCCTATATGTTGTTCGTCCCAATAGGTTCAATTTACTTAGCTGGTATATAATTTAATTAAAATGTCACTTAGATATTTTGGAAACAATATGGCGAATAAATATTTCCAAACAAGAAAAATTTTCTTTCGAAATAGTTATGTTTTCCAAATTAAATAAAGAATTACTCCAAATTTTAAGAACACAATATATTTGACAATAATATTCGGCTTAAACAACACGAAGCACTAAAGTACTATAACTATATATTACACTTGATAAAATATTTAAAGAATTTATTCTAACAACAGTTATTTTCGCGTTGCTATTTTTCCAAGTACAAATATAAGGTTTGACTGCCACTAGAAATTAGTAATTTTCTAACAAATACAATTGGTGAAATAACCTATGTGACGTAAATTCCTAATATCTCACCTAAATTGTTATCTGGGAACATTTTGTCTTGAAATTGTGACGACAATAGAGATATGTAGAGAATTCTTTAGAAGAAAGAAGTTTCTGGATAATTGCAACGTTCACACATGCCAAAAAATATATATAACGTTCATATGATTTTTTGACTGCATCGCCTACAACGTTGTAACAAAAAATGAGTTTCCTTTCTTCCGATTTCCGCAACGAGTTGTATTATCAAGACATTTAAAACAATTTGAAGAATGATCTCTGCAATGCAAGCTCATTTTCATTGCCAGGTTATTTTAAGTAATCTCACCCTTACAAAGTACCTGTTCATTAAACTTCTGACGTGTTCAAGGAATGCAATTAAGATTCATTCTTAACTCGTCTGAAGTTGGCGCCCGAATTTTTGAAAAACAATTCTAATGTTTAGAGTTCTGAGGCGGGAAGGAATAGTCTGGAGTTCTTTCATGAAAATTTCAATAGTTCTGCATTCTGAAAAATTTCCCAAAAAAAATACAACAAAACAAACATATTTTAATTCGAAAATATGATTTTCGCGAATAACTTTTTCGTTTCGAGTTTAATCGAAAAATGAAAGAGGAAAAAGTTGGAAAACTCTTTGGGTTTTACATAGAACTCCAATCAGAACTCCTCTAGCATTTTTTTTCAAAAATATTTTCTCAAAAATCGAAAATATGATTTTCGCGAATAACTTTTTCGTTTTGAGCCTGATCGAAAAATAAAAGAGGAAAAAGTTGTAGAACTCTTTAGGCGCTACATAGAACTCTAATCAGAACTCCTGTAGCATTTTTTTCACAAATAATTTCTTAAAAATCGAAAATATGATTTTCGCGAATAACTTTTTCGTTTCGAGTCTGATCGAAAAATGAAAAAGGAAAAAGTTGTAGAACTCTTTGGGCGGTACATAGAACTCCAATCAGAACTCCTCTAGCATTTTTTTCAAAAATATTTTCTCAAAAATCGAAAATATGATTTTCGCGAATAACTTTTTCGTTTCGAGTCTGATCGAAAAATGAAAAAGGAAAAAGTTGTAGAACTCCTTGGGCGCTACATATAACTCTAATCAGAACTCCTCTAGCATTTTTTTCAAAAATATTTTCTTAAAAATCGAAAATATTATTTTCGCGAATAACTTTTTAGTTTCGAGTCTGATCGAAAAATGAAAGAGGAAAAAGTTGTAGAACTCTTTGGGCGCTACGTAGAACTCTAATCAGAACTCCTCTAGCATTTTTTTCAAAAATATTTTCTCAAAAATCGAAAATATGATTTTCGCGAATAACTTTTTCGTTTTGAGCCTGATCGAAAAATGAAAGAGGAAAAAGTTTGAGAACTCTTTGGGTGTTACCTAGAACTTCAATCAGAACTCCTCTAGCATTTTTTTTCAAAAATATTTTCTTAAAAATCGAAAATATGATTTTCGCGAATAACTTTTTCGTTTTGAGCCTGATCGAAAAAGGAAAGAGGAAAAAGTTGTAGAACTCTTTGGGCGGTACATAGAACTCCAATCAGAACTCCTCTAGCATTTTTTTCAAAAATATTTTCTCAAAAATCGAAAATATGATTTTCGCGAATAACTTTTTCGTTTCGAGTTTGATCGAAAAATGAAAGAGGAAAAAGTTGTAGAACTCTTTGGGCGCTACATAGAACTCTAATCAGAACTCCTCTAGCATTTTTGTCAAAAATACTTTCTCAAAAATCGAAAATATGATTTTCGCGAATAACTTTTTCGTTTCGAGTCTGATCGAAAAATGAAAGAGGAAAAAGTTGTAGAACTCATTGGGCGCTACATAGAACTCTAATCAGAACTCCTGTAGCATTTTTTCAAAAATAATTTTTTAAAAATCGAAAATATGATTTTCGCGAATAACTTTTCCTTTTCGAGTTTCATCGAAAAATGAAAGAGTAAAAAGTTGTAGAACTCATCGAGCGCTACCAAGAACTCTGGCCAGAATTTTTTTGTGATTTCCAAAATTTTCATTTTTTAGTAAATTTTGCATTTTTTTTAAAAACCAGAAAGTACTCCAGAACTCTTGTTTATGAGCCGGAATCAACGACCAGAACTCCTCTAAGTGCAAATCACGGTGCTGGCCCTAAAATATGTTTGTTGCATTTTTTTGGGAAATTTTGCAGAACTATTGAAATTTTCATGAAAGAACTCCAGAACTATTCCTTTCCGCCTCAGAACTCTAAAGATTGGATTTTTAAAGATTGGAGCCAGAATTCAAATAAGCCTGTTGTGTTGACGTAATAAAATGAATGCAATTTCTGGATTTGTGACTAGATCTTATGAGGGGTTGCTAGAAATAATATTCTCATAATATACAGGATGTTAGAAAGCAACAAACCTCATCCTGAGGGAAAAATTGATACTGCTATTAAGAATCCAAATCATAACTATCGTTAAATTAATATATCACGAGGTTATTATAATTAAAATGAATCTCAGTTTTGTTTTGTAATGAAAAATGTAAATAAACAAAGCTTTAAGTTTGCAGTAGTAAGTAAATTAAAATATGTCGTTTCCTGTATGACTCTAGCTTTAAGCACGCTGCACTTTAGAGTACAGTAAATAATATGATTTCCCGCTCTATTTCAGGCGGCGTATATTAACAATCACATTAAGCCCGTTTCCCTATTACGATCCACATTTGTTGTTTGAGACAATACGTTCGGACAACCCAGTGGTTCATTCCGTATGAAAATAATTTACTGGATTCTGTTGCGAAATCCTAACACAACGCAACCCGAACCTCATCATATTTGCTTTTCGACGAGATTAGACACGAGCCCCATCATATCATTGCCGGGTAAGTTGGCGCTCTCCTAAACTAATTTTCGTGCTACATTTCACGCCGAAACTTCGCGTGCTAGAACGCAAAAGGAGTCCCCCTAACTCTATTTATCCTCAGACTCGACAGTGTTTGTTGTTACAGAATACATCCGCACTCCTATACGTACGTACGTTGGAACGTACTCATTGCTGGGAAACCGGGGAGGAGGGCGCACAAATTGTATAGGGATTTCCATGGTCGAATGTTATAACACTAATTTGGATATAAAGTGTCGTCGTATGGAACAAAATTATGAAAGTGTTGCGGAATCCATTACGACTTAATTGAAATAAATTTGGAATGTAATGAAGGACAAATTGTCCACTTATACGTGGGCCATTTTTTGAATAAGTGGAATCTTCTTTTTTTGCTGCTTATCCACTACTGGATGTTGGCGATCACATCTCTATCTATGGCTGTGTGTATACTGTTTCTTATGTTTCTCAGCCAGGAAATCTGCTTTCTTCCGACTCGACGTCTGCCCTCTATTTATTTTTCTCTTATTTATGTGGGGTAGCATCTATAAGTACTTCAAGGTACAACATTCTAAAGACCATCAGAAAGCTTAAGGATCCCATGATTCGACCATCAGTCTAACCCTATGACTGTTCTTACTCAGCAATAACAATATCTTTAATTGTCAGAAAAATGCTTCCATTACAAGTCCAGTAAGATTAGATAGCGTCATTATCAACGCCAGATTGACAAAATACACAGACTCATCATTCATCGCCTTATCGTTTCTCACCAATGTGAGTGATGATATCAAAAATACTTGACACCAGAAATCAACGTAACGTCACATTAGAAAAATGTACCAAAATTATTACAGTTCACAATAAAAATACCCGAATTGTTTAATCGTCCCTCCTGGACAAATGGCAGTTTATTCCAATGACGAATTGGAAGTAAATGAGGTCAACCGGCCGTTTTTCAGTGTAGGGTTTCACAATTTGTTTTCACCATAATTGGTATCAAGTTGTGTGTTGTTAAAATTTGTCCCGTAACGAACAGCTTTTGTGTGCTAATGTTATTGGACATGTATGCCGTTGCTCTTGTAAAAATGAAAGCGTCACGTCGGGAGCTGAATTTCAAAGTGAATTACGACCAGGAGTATAAGTTGGGTATTAGGTTGTGAGGCATCACGTACCAGCTACGGGAGGTGAAATTCATAAAACAAATTGAATTTGAAAATATAGGTTTCACTTTACATCTATTACGGACGTTGACGCCGGATATTGAAATTCAAGATTACTAAGCTAAAATAATATATGCATAGCGCAAGAGAAATGTTTTTGAAATACGACAATAACACTTTTGAATAATAATTTGAATTTATTTAGAACATTAATATCAAATATGACATATTTTATTAACGAATTCGATTATGGTGTTATCTCCCTTATGCAACTTGGGATATTACATCAGTACAGTTTTGAGTTCAGTGAATGTCTTAAATACAGTTAGATTAGGTCTTCAATTGCACGATTCATCAATCTAATATCATCGACAATTATTATTTTAAGATCGCTTAAATTATTTACTCCTGGTGAAATTTCTCTTTTTCAGTGAATTTTTACAATTCTTTCAAAGTTTTCACAAATTTTCAAAAGCTGATATGATTTTTTCCGATAGGAAGAGTTTGGGAATAAGCCATTCAATCATGGTTTATAATTTTGTAGCAATTCTTGCAAATTGTTTACAAGCAGCTTAGAAACCACTTTGAATTCATGTTGGAATATTTTTAAAAATGTCAAATCTTTGTCAAAATGTTTTTAAAAGTCGTTTTGCCACTGTAAAAATTGGGTTTTCCTTAATTATACAATACATAAGAAATGTAATTAAATAGACGGTTGTTCCCAAAGAATCAAAATTTTTGTAGAAGAGCACACAAAACTAACAAATTTTAGGAGTGGTCGTCCGAACTCCCAAATTTTGTTTATAACGATTAAAATTTATTTTTTATCAGAAAGTGACATGCTCTAATAAAACTCACCTGGCATGGAATGAATTCTCACACATGATGAATGACGGTAGTACAACTTACCTGAAATAAAAGGAAAAATACCATTTATTACATATGAAACTAAGAAAGTAATGCAACTTAATAAATATAATTTAAAAGGTATTTAAAACCACAGCGAATGAAATCAGTGTGGAAAATTAATTTTTAATACATACTTCAATTATTGCTTCTTACCAATGTTTTACCAGATGAACATGTTTTCGCAAATAAGTATCCTTTACTTTTGTATAACTCGATCAAATATAACTTTAAAACATTATTGATGTAGAATTTATTAATTCATTTGTTTTTTTTTTCCAGATGAAAACCAGCATCTATGGAAAGTAGTTATTCCTTACATAACTTCAAACTTAACAATTCTTGAATGCCGACCAAATTTAAGGATATGAAAATAATGCATGCAATATACACGGTGTCCCAAAATTGACGCAATAATAGTTGTCAAAAGTTTTCAAACTGAACTTAAATATTTTGAGGTTCTGCCCTGCTCGATATAAAACTAATTCTACCCAAATATGAATAAAGTTGCTAGTATACAGGGTCTTTTACAATGTTTTTAAATGCACAATATAATGAAATACATTTATGCAGGGTGTTAGGGGTTTGACTGCCTTTTTTTTAATAGGTGATAGTATTCTTCAAAACAAACAAAAAACCTTATATAACAGGTGTCCTAAAACCAACCGTTTTTGAGAAAAAATTAGCAAATTTCTAATATTAAGGTGTGAAAATTCAGTTTTATTAAAGAATGTCACATAATTTTGTACATGAAATGAGTATAAGATGTATTCTTTTAATGTATTTATGTATAATTTGTAACAAAACTTTTCTTTAAAGTTTTTTTTTCAATCAATAGAACTCGATAAAATGGCTACGATGTGGTGTGGAAACACCGCGAAGGTATCGCACGCGTCGCGAAATGAGAGCCAGACAGTGACACTAGTGACAGTAACAATGTGCATCTTTGAATTTGAAAGATACGTGCGATCGTTACGGTTTCTTTTCGGTGTGTGTAAATTTTTCGGTTCTTAAAATGTTCAGTATACGTGAATATCACGATATGCTATTAATTTACGTGGAGGCGCGTTGTAGTTCTACAAGTGCACGTCGTATCTATCACGAACGATTCCTCAACGGCGACTGCCTAACCGTAGAACATTTGTTGAAGTGAGAGAACAACGGTGGACATTTTAAACACATGCTGTAATAACCAGGTAAATATTGAAAATTACAACATATCAATAACAGCATGATCCTGTTCTAATGCTGTTAGTGGCCCTGAATTACTGATCGCTATTGATTTACCATTTATACATACAAGTGTAATAATTACATAATTGAATCAATTGGAATCACTTACAATTATTTCGTTTAGTATTACGTACAGCGTAAAGACGGCATTTAGGAAGAGTTCGCAAAAACGTTAACCTCGCACGATCAGCTGTGTGCACGTCATGTTTACCGAGAGCCAACACCAAAAACGTCATGATTACGTTTCCTTTCTTGTCGGTGTTGCCAAGTTGTGGTGAAATACCTTGACAAAATAACTCGACTTTTCTCGAAAACGGTTGGTTTTAGGACCTCCGTTATATAAGGTTTTTTTTTTTTGGTTTTGATGAATACTATCAACTATTAAAATAAAGGCAGTAACAATAACAGGCAGGCAATAACACCCTGTATAAAAATTATGGTTTTACGACTCGCGAACACGCGACGTATAATTGTCCATGCGCGAAACAGGGAAACTCCAAGTTGATTCCGCAAACTTTAATATTCATTAAAGCTATTTGGAATTATGATTTAGGGTATAAAAACAATTAGGTCAATTTGTTGTTTTTTTTTTAATTTCGAAACAATTCGGTAATAGCAGTTCTTAAACAAGATAAATTAGACAATTGCAGGAAACTTCATATGATTAGAAGTTTATTTCAATTCATTTAATTCATATTGAACATTTGCACATAAGACAGAATTAAGGTTAGATTTTACTATGATTCTACCCTAAAACATAATTCATAACAATTTCCATTAACATTTTGTTATCTTTAAAAATAAAAGTAATATATTCTTGCATATTGAAAAAAATCCCTGTAAAACACTCCGTTTGGGAGCAAAAGTGTTCTTATTTGAGGGTTAACTAGTTTCATAACGATTACCTGTATTTTGTATCAATATTTAAATTAGTAGGTATTATATGAAAGAGGGCTGAATTCCGAAACATGAATGATCAATTCCAAAATTTTTGGCAATTATGCTTACTACTGCGTCCATTTTGGGAGAGAGTGTGTTAGCGACATGCAAACAACATAAAGATTTCTTGTTCCTAATTTTTTAAAAACAGTAATGCCTTTACAAAATTAATAATAATATTTTTCTTTTATATTTGAAATATTTTTTGAATTTTATTATCAAATGAACTCTCTAGATAATACCTTAATGTGCATATATTATTATTTAATTATTGAAACATTGTAACTGTTTTTGAGAGCTTGCGCAATCTTATTAAGTGGTACTTGATCTCATTACTACATCGAAAGTAATGTAATAATATTCACATTATTACACTACTTTTGGTAACTTTTAGTTTCGTTAAATTGGTACAGCAGCCTGTCACGTAGACGTGCGTAGACGTCAAGGTTAAATTATTAGTATTTAATTAAAATTTTTGAACAGCTTTGCGTGCTTCTCGGTGTATAGGTCAATTCTACATTTTTGTCTTCCATTTCGCACACGTAAGTAGTTATTGAATTTGTCCTACAGTGTTACTAGATTTTCAAATTCAAATACGAAACGTCCGTGTCAGTGACGTCAGTGTAACCAACCTACACAAAATTCCCTAGGTAATACGAAAACTTGAGCAGCCAAAATTTAATGAATTAATAAAGCAAAGTAGGTAAAATAGAATATTACACCCGTTAAATAAGACGTATTGTCACACTCGTTCTATTCAAGTGTGACAATTCTCCGTCTTATCAAACTAGTATAATTTTATACTATTTTTGGGAAGTTTCCTGACACATTTTGGATATTCATAGCTGTCTACCATATATGATATATGAGAAGTCAAAAATATTGCTACCATTTTTTTAATCCAAATTTTCTTCAAATTTCACTTCGTTTATAACTTTGTAATTTCAAAAATGTTTCACCCACTTTAAAATTACACCAACTAAACCTGGTCAAGCCAGCCCACTCTACGTTCCCTTCCCTTGTACTTGTTGACTAGACTGAAAGCCTCAAGAGTGACAACTATCAACAAATTTTGTCTTCAGACGTTAGTTATTTTTCAATTAGCCGTCCGACCCCACGCAGACCATCCTGTATACTTAAACCGTTCATATTCAATTTCTCCCAATTAAACCTCCTCTCGTCCGCACCGAAAACAATCCATCCGACACCATAGAGCGTTTTGAAAATCCTCGCGTCCTCATTTAAGAGTCGAGCCGGCCTGTCAAAACACACGATCAAGATGATGGCGAAGAAAAAGGAAAAGAAGAAACGTCGAGAAGAAAAGTAGGAGGAGGAGGAGGAGGATGAGAAGAATGAGAAGAAGAAGCGGAGATCGTTTATTCCACGCGGTGGGTCCGACCACTCCAAAGGAGAAGTAGGCACACACCGAATGCCAACGCTGTTATTTATCATTGGTCGCGTTGATAACTGTCCATTCCTTTAAATGATATGTGTCCGCCGATCGTATATATTACTAACATATTACTTCTGCGGAATGTGGGAGCTTGCCGAATGCGAGGCTCAGCATAAACTTTCGGTTCGCAATGTTCATGTCTTTCTCTTACTGTAAGACACAACAGGAATAGGCAATTCGTTATCGAAATAAAAAGATAACTCTATCTTATACTGCACAGTACAAGTGTATGCTGTCGATGATAACACAAAAATGATATCAAAAGCTGACCAGCGCATATTGGACGATGTTCTGCTGCTACCTGCGAACACCCTTTTGCTATTTTTATTTCAAAAAATGGCAGTAGTGCTCATCAAAATCTTAATTTGGTATCAAATAACTTACATAAATATTACACTGCTGTTTGATTTTTTAAAACTCCTCTCCTTCCACACCTACCTATCTCTCCTCATACGCTGTAGGGGGTAGCGTGAGTACGTAACCATTTCTCTCCTTAAACCGAAATGCATCTCACCGATCACACACCATAATACAACCGGTACTTTATCTGATGTAGATTTAATCTCTACGGGATCGATTCTCATATGAATATCTTCATGACTGAGGCGGTTGTCAGTAACTGCTGGGTAGAAATAACTGTGATAGAGTAATAACTACTAGATGACTTTACACTTCTATTCTTTGAATTAAACGATTTGAAGTACCTACGTGAATCTTATTTCGTACTGAAGGAAAGAAAGGAAATATGAACAATTTTTAAGATCGGTGAAAAGGAGGTGTAATGAATTTTGGAACGGTGAAAACGCCCACAATTTCCATCTTCAAGCAAATATTTGTAATAATTTTCACGTACCAAAGTCAACACAGAACGAAATTCATTTTGGAAGTCCTTTGTGTGCGGGAAAAAAGAGAGTCTGCAGGTTAAGGTTAACACCACATCAATTCACCCGCTCTGATGTGAACTGTACCGAAATCAGCTTATCGGATTATGATAATGAAGGGATGATGTAGGGGGGTTGGGAAAAAATTGTATTTTATATAATGTGATTATGGAAACTTTAAATAAATGCAGTAATAATTATTAGAGCAATTTTTCGTTATAATAAAGTATTCATTAAAATCGGTATTTTGATCGCTTTAATATATAGGGTTACCTGAAATAAGTAAGATTTAATATTTTAGCAAGGTTTAAATCGTGTCTAAAATGTATTATTGATTAGATTATGTCATTAACTACGCAAAATTCACGATAAAATTTAAAATTGTCTGTGTGGACCCATTAGCTTACTACTGACCTCTTCCACTATAGGTATATCTTGGAAACATATATTATGAATATAGTCCAAAACCATTTTTAATACCTAAAGCTTGGTATAACAGTGAGTAAAGTTGTGTAATAACAGAGTTATTTACAGATACAATATTTAATATGTACTACTGTTTACATATACATATATAAGACAATTTATAATTAAAAGATATATGTTGACTTTCCCGTATGTTATATTATTATTATATTATATTATATTATGTTATAATATTAACCAAAAAATGACATGCATTGAAATACGCCAGATTTCCTTATACAAACCGTCACTACGGTGAAAAAAGAATTAATTTTAGAACCAAATTAAGTCTGCAGAAAGCATTCGCCATTTTACATATAAAATCCAAAATACTACCTCAAATATGGTTGAAATTAGCCAAGGAATATGATACACATCAAGTCATGTCAAAATTGATAGTAGAACCCAAATAAGAAACTATATACGGGGTGTTTCATTTAAAATAAGTGGGCTTGACAGAATGACCGGAATTGCCACATTGATAAGAGTATATATTTTGTTTCGATTTCCCCCATTATCCACTGTATGTTCTCTCATTTTAAGAATTTTCCTATGTATGAGTACTATTTTCCTATTTCCTGAGTATGAGACACCCTGTATATGTTCAAGCTATAAATGGATATCGTACAATTAATTAAATAGCAATATATAGACATACTGACAATATCATGAAAATGACTATTAGAATAAATAGGACAAGATCAAATTTTGGGTCGAAAACTGTGGCATTTGATGCAAGCACATTAATAAAGACAAGAAAATAATTCGATTAAATTTAATTCAATTGAAGAATAAACATGTGGCATCTGATGCAAGTACATTAAGAAAGACAGAAAAAACAATCAATTCGATTAAATTTAATTCAATTGAAGAATAAACACATTTTGGTGTATAAGTATTCAGAGGAAATACAAGCTAAGTTCTGATAGTTCCAGTCTGGTTAATGCGACATGGAAATTTTTTGGCTAAAATCTACATTAGTTAAAAAAAGTTTACGACTGTCGCATATATACAGCCAATTAGATTAAACATGTACTTCATTGCTAAAATAAGAATAGTTAAATGAACTACCAGGTGATATAAGTTATGTATATAGGGCCCTGTTGTATCTATTTCCTAATTATGTTAGGTGGTCTAATACTAGTTAACATAAATTTGCGACTTATTAGAAACCTTTTTTCACATAATTTTCAAGTCAATTCTTTGGTTACCTTGAACGACCTCACCTAATTCACCGGAATATAACTCAATTTCGATTTAAATAGGCAATATTAATTTTGGCTTTGGTGAACAACACCTAAAGTTTTAACTAGGCTACATTTACGGGTGTGATAATAATGTATACCTATTTGAATATATACTTGATACTGATACCTACTTGATATATATCAAGTATCAGTCTCCATATATAACTATAAAAATGAATTGCTGTTCGTTTGTCTCGCTTAAACTCGAGAATGACTGGACCGATTTTGTTAATTTTGATCTTGAAATATTTCTGGAAGTTCAGGGTAGGTTTAAGCGGCGAGAAACATAAATAATAAGTAACGGAAATACTAAAAATGGTACGTTTTGTAATTTGACATTCGTAATCAAACAAATGAAGGTATAGTGTCAGTTGGCTGTCAAATAAATAAATATCAAGACGATTATCAAAATCTATCATCAGTTCGTCAGTGCGCGAGAACTTTATTGATTTTAAAATGCCAAGAATAATACGAACTGACTTAGGTCGTCGAAGTCAATCAAATGTGCGACGAGCTACCTCACGTGCAAATCGCACTGAAAACTAGCGAGGGACAGATAATGATAACATTCGTATTGGTATGACAGAATTTCGTTCAACGGTGAATAATTATGAAGTAGATAGGCTTAGAATGGAACGACTTCGGGCACATCAAATACAACAGCAGCGAGCACGACACAATGAAATAGAGCGGACCAATCCGTAACGATTGAAGAGATGACAATCATTTGTTAATGTTGTAAAGCGTTAAAATACAGCCGTGAATCTACTAGATTATGTTGTGCTGGTGGTAAAGTAAAATTGCCACATTGTTCCCACAATCAGATCCATTACGCTCATTAGTTTGTGGGGTGGGAAATGACTAAACATTTCTTGGCCAACATCCAAAAATATAATAATTGCTTTCAAATGACGTCGTTTGGTGCAACGCATATTGTACAGGAAAATTTCATGCCCACTTTCAAGGTAGTTTTTGATAAATTGTTTATTAAAACTTTAAAATAAGAATATACAATTGCAGATACAAGGACAGTTTGCGGAATCAACTTGGAGTTTCCTTGTTTCGCGCATGAGCAGCATGAACACGCTGTATCACGTGTTCGCAAGTCGTAAAACCTATATATTTACGAATCGCAAAAAAACCTAAAAATATAGTACATCAGAAAACCTTAAATTGATTATGTGTATAACTGTATTGTATTTCATTTAATGTAGATAAAAATTTTGTATCAAGCTTTCACCATATTTTTCAAAAATATATGTAGGTGATACGAAGTCCATCGGGTCATCTATAATTTTTATTTATCTTTCTTTTTTTTAAACTTTACGTGACATTGCAATGCATGTCGGGTACGGCATGTTAGTAAATAAATGCCACTTCTTAAGTCTCAATGATTTTTGAGTGAAGATTTTATAAAGCTCAAAATCAAAACTCGCCGTAAACACTTTTCGCATAACAAATATAAATGTGATTAATTCAAAAGGGGGAACGCCGTAAAAAGTGCCTTTCTGGTAAAGGGCACATCGCCTGGTTTACACATTACACAACTACTAATCAGATTGCCTTTTCAGTGTCACAATTTTATTCATCCGATACGATATGTGAGCTCGGGTGAAATTAGTGTCTTAGCGACATTCCCTCCAGAGGGGATAGTCCCAGTGGCTGGCCCTTACTCTACGCATTGTACGTTTCTAGGTCGAGTAAACGTCACGAGGAATTACAATAACTTATTATGATCATCCGGCTACGCAACGCCGAAACATCCCCCTTACCGAATTAGTATCGTCCGTATACCCCTTTGACCACCCACAACTAATACCCACCCGTTCCCAAGCAACTTAAGTCTCGAAGGACGCCGGGAGCTGGGTCAACATTAAAATTGATGGTTTTCTTGACCCACCGAGATCCTCTCTTTCTCTCTCTCGGCTCGTTTATCAGGATCATTAGTATCAAGTCACAATTACCAGTATAAATGTCACGTCATTGTACCATTTAATCTGTTCCTTTTGGCAAATAACAATGGTCGATCAGACAATCAATTGTCGTATTAGTTCCCGTCATAATTGCTTAATTTTACCACCAGCATTTTCGATTGGTGCCTCGTCATTCTGGGTTATTGAAGCAGATATCGCTTACTCATCTCGCAGTGCTATATGAGGTCGGAGCTCGCGGCCGATGTGTGCGACGCACCCACGATGACTAAATTTCTCATTTGGAATGGAAATTAGGAAAATTTAGATTCGACATGCCATTATGCAGTTGCGCCATTGATCCGAGTGCAGGGAGCACGATAACTGTCACACGCGACGATCGATCGACGCGATATTCAACAGTTTGACTCGTGGGGGAAACGTGGAAAGTTGACGTGGAAAAATTATTAATTAAACATACCTGAAAAAGATCATAATTAATTACTCCTGATTGAAATCACTTGCGATTCATACTGGTCAATTTCAGGAAAGTAAGGGTACTATCATCGGTTTTTCGTAAGTTTCCTAGGAAAAATATATTTTCGCCATATGAAACATCCCCATACGATCCCCCAAAATCAGTTTCCTTGCCTCTTTTCCCTTGCCCCTTGAAAAATATTTCATTCTCCTTATAATTCCAATTTGAATTGGGACTCACTTCGAGCAGGTAGGCTGGGTCCGAACTCGTATGAAACCCCACTGTGTTAAAGGGTTGCGGGTCCGAACTCGCACGCGCCCAATTATTATTGTGTCTAAACCAATCCCCCTAAATTATTAGATTTGAAATTAGATTAGATTAGAAATTATTACCACCTGTTCTAATAGAAATACCTTAAAAAGATTCCGTTCGCGCATTCCGCAAGATGAGTTTTAACAAACGTTCTAAATTGACTAAGAACTCGAGGAAAAAGGGGTGGAAGCGAGAGCAAATACCGCCGAGGAAAACCTTCCTTGGCAGCATTCACCCTGATTTATCGGACCAGAGTTTCACTTCTTCTTTCGTGTACTTAAGATTCAGCGAAACGGTGAAATGAGTAAAAAGGTCGGCCGGAATACTTAATAAGGACGGGGAAGGTGCAGCCTCAGATCAAATCAAAAGCGAAAAGCGAAGATATTAAATTGTTTGAGATACGAATTTTTCGATATACTTTTCTGCGTCGGATGAATAAAAGCAATTCATATATAACGTTTTACTTTGGGAAATATCGTAATATTGAATATGTATCGTTGTCGTTCTAAGTTATATCGTTCTCAGGTAATGTTTGACATATAAAATATTCAGCGCTATTCCGTTATCAAATTGTTAAGCTTGTTATGCTACGTAAAAATTGTAACGTTTGATTGATCGCAAACAATCGGGTTACCTGACATGCCTCACGTTACAGCTATTAAATATATTCGCCCTGCCCATTAAAGTCGTTACGTTTGCATGCAGTTTATATATTAAAATGGAAATATGAGAAAAAAATCGTCTACCTTAACCGCAATCTCTTTAATTAAACCATATCAGTTTTTGAAACGTACTTGAAGTCTATTTAAGTACACAGGAGAAAGAGCGTATTTCGCGTCAAAAGCGATTTATTAGAAAGACATGAAAAGCTTAGCTCCCTAAAATATACAAGGGTGACAATGTGAGTAAAGTGGAAAGTAGAGTAGGGTAAGTAAAATGAGATGAAATCGGTAATATAACAGATGTACAGCAACTGCCACAAATTGTCCAATTATCAATGTCAATTGATATGTTGTACAGCAACTGTTACAAACACTAATTAACTGATGATCAATTATCAATGCCAATTTAGCTCTAAACGAATGTAAGCTCAATTCAATTCAATTGAAATAAAAATAGCTACAGAAAATATATAATTGGTAGTAACTTCTTTTGTCTACTGCTGTAGCCTTGTGCATCATCCAAAGCAAGCAACCAAGCAAGCAAGGATTACAAGCATAACAATTGGCTTACAGGACAGTCGCCATTGAAAAAGTGTAAGTCAGTAGGCTGAAGGATCTACACTAATTGTTATAAATATTTATCAATTGTTAATTCATTTCAATTAAATTGGTACGAAATCAGTTATAAAGTACAGTTACAGACATTTCAATTGCCATGGTATCTTTGTATCGACTAATGTAATTAATAATGTAACGTAATAAATAAGAATAATGCAAGTAAGACTATCAGCTGGCTATTCAATTGAAGTGAACATAACTACAGAAAATACATAATTCCCCTTTGTCTATTATTGTGCTGGTTGTGTAGAAATCAATATAAGTATTACAAGTAAAACAATTTAGCAATGATTAAATATACAAGTCTAATTTATATTTACGAAAATAAACTTAATAGATAAAATAAGAGATTATTATAAGAGGATCAATCATAGCTGAATGCATGATCTTGGTACGTGATCATGGTACATGATCAGTGAAAAGAGAAGGAAGCCAAAACTTACCAAAACATAATGGAGTGTATACTTAATCAATATAATATTATGACTATCCTTACTTCAGCAATCTATATTGAAATATATGTTTGACGTGATATACGTCTTATAAATCGATGTGCTGGCTACCTGCCGGATCACAAAACACTGTAACGTTACGCCAGACCCATGCGTGCGAGTTAGAGTGAGAGCGACAGCAATAGACAGAGATCGACCTTGGCGGTTGCCATACGACGCATCTATCTGTTTTATACGACAGCGTCCGAGTGAAAGCTCGATTTGGCGATCGGCTCGGTTCGCGAGCGCGATGGAAGGGGACGAAGGGGTACGCGCTACGCGCGTTCTGATTGCACTGTTTCCACTCCGTCGTCAGCGATGACGGCGACAGCAGTCAGCACACTATTATTTATAAAGTTATCTGAATATGTACTGTGCATAACATTGCTTATTACTATTACAATAACAATTGCGGCAATAAGGTATTTAATTCATGCATTCTAAGAGTTCGATTAGCTATATAATCTCATATATTTGTTCTTGCATCGGTCAATGAGTGCAGTAATAATAGGTTGTGTTACGATTTCGACTAAAACATTATGATGAATGATATAAATGATCGAGTAAATAGTCGACTGCTTTCATTTAGTATTCAATGAAATCAATTATCATGCGCATCAAATTCATGTAAGGTTTCAGATTCACACATGTCATAACAATGTGTCTAAAATGACCAGTTGGACCGGTCAACCGCAGTGCGAAAAAACCTTCTAATGATAATTTAGTGATAATAATTCTATTCAATTCATAAACGTATTCCATTTTTCGTCAATGTTTTCTTATGACGCTATCACGTAAAAATTATCGTCCGTAAACCGACTTTATTTTTATTTGAAGTATTAATAACAAGCTTATTACACACATCATGTGCCTTAAAAACGTTAAAAACAGAAGTTTAGGATTTACTTTAAAGAAACAATGAGACCTCGAAAGTAATATAAAAATTCTAATGAAAGTTTGGAACGATTTTCTGAATAATTTTCCACGACAAATTGTGTTAAGTACGAAAAAAATTACTAATAATTGACGTTTCAAAATTTTATTTTAAACAACTGTTAGTTTAAAGAATTCTTGAACTTTAATACTCGAGAGTAAAATACCATTTTCTTACCTCTGGGGTTCATGAAACGAACCAGTGGAAAAAGTATCACTTTACTCACTTGTTGCACAATAAGTAAGGAGAAAGTTTAGTCATTTGCCTGAGGGTGACATGAGAAGAACAAGCCGAAAGCGAAGGGAACAATTAAATCGAAATTTGTGAGAAAGGGTTGTCATTTCAATCGATATCTACAAATTAATTTTAGATGTAGGAATACTCGTTTGAAGTCAATTTAAGACAGATCTACCGATGTTTACCTCTACGAGGTTTATCAATTTAGTCATTTATGATCAGACATCGATACTTCACAACAGAAGAATGAGATATTACATGGTCCGTGATGGACATTTGGAAGGAGCATTATTTTCAGTGCCTTTGGTACTAGATTTACAAGGTTCTTAAATTATCGCACGTTAATTCCATTAACCCTAATTTGTGGCAACAACTAAAAAACACCACATTTTTAAAAAATATTTTTCGCATGTGCTGCATGACAACCAAATGCAATTTAATAACGATTACGATGCGAAATACAAAGTGGAATAACGAACGCGACCCTTCGGGCGAATCTCTTAACACAGTTCGTCCGAGACGATAAAACGCGAATGGTAAAATTGCGAAATCGCAAAGAAAATGTCACAGTTCACAGTTCAGACGCCGTAAAAGGCTGCCTCATTATGCGGACGGTATGATAAAAATAAGGGCCGAAGATGTAATCGTGACTCGGTGAGAGTCTTTCCACATAACTGTCACTACCATTCACGCGGACTCCTTGACGATCATTGACACGGTATTGTTCGAGACCTTTGTTTACGGGTTTTGTCAATGCGGCATCTCACGAATGGAATGTGTAAGGAATCTACTTCGCGTTTGAAACAATTATAAGAAAGCTCCGAAGATAAAGTGGATTGTACGACTGACAGGCGATGATAAATCACGTCGATGGATACGATATCGAAATTCGAGGTTGCGCGTGGTATTCAATCGAGATAACCGTATAAAAACCAGCACCAACTTTTGTTGTGGATGGAGAAAGTACCAAGTCCAACACAAAACTATGAAGCGGTGCAATTAAATAAGCTTCCAGGGATGGACCTCCATTGCCAAGCAAGGGAAAGGTTGTCGGTGTCGGCCACAGTCATACTCAGGGCTCACGGGAGTTGTATTTTCTTAGTTTTATTCTCATTACTACCAGGAAGTCGTGATCCCATCTCCATGCAAGCTTTGGTTATATTTCTCAATGATTCTTAACCCTTGGGTACTAGTAGACCCTTTAAGGGAGTGCCAGCCACGGACTACATTTGATCAATATAACCTGCTGGGTGATTTGCACTGGGTCTCATACCTTAAACTGATGCCCTTATACTAAACTCATGCCCTTAAACAAAACTGAGAGTTCCCCTTTATTTTTGTGTTTGTCCAAAATATTCCAAAATTCATCTCCCGCATATCGCAAACCTGTGATTTTCAACTCATCTAACATGGATGCAATAATAAGTTTTTCCGCACATGATATACCAGAAGACCAACTCATACATAGATTTAATAATCAACTTTTCTACTTCATACAGAGAAAAATGGAGAATATTAGGAACTTAACCAGTATTGTACCATTGGAGTTCTTGGTAACTTATCTAGTCTTCCTTAGCAACTATCCATCTTGATTAAGATCTTCATTACATTATTCCCCATTGCAGTACATCCTACTTGAATACACATCGTTGGCCCGAAGAATAGGAATTTATTGAATACTTTCCGATTTAGATTTGTGTTGCTGAATTCTGCTTTCTCTGTTCACATTCGTTAGTGTTTGGTTTGTTCAGATTTATTTATAACTCATGTTCTTCGCTTTGTCATTGCTTCAATCTCCTATTTGCTATCTGGGTTGCATCTTTCATTGAAAAAGGAGTAGTTTCTTAATATTTGAGACAACTAATAAAGGAACACAACAGACTGTTGAAGAAATTGGAAACACAAATAGATAATTTAAATGAACCAGTGAATTTGATTGAAAATTTCTGTACTGAAGACCACGAATTTCAACGCAGCAAAGAGGATTTTGGAACTCCCGCGGTGTCAAGCAGGCAAACATTAGGGTAACTTGAACAGTGTGAATGTAAATGGAATTTTTAAAAATACATCCCCATAACCTCACCCTCTTTTGACACCGCATTTTATCGCCATTTATTTATTTAGAGTTATAGGGGTTGTTTGTTTGTACATTCCATTGGCCGTTTAACACACTGGCATTGGCAGAGTCAATACAAATTTCAAAAGAGCTTGCAAAATAGGATATAAATTTTTCTTTTGGAGATGTATATGAAACATAGTATCAAAATAAAGTTCAACAAGGGGGATGATTAGGAAGAATTAGCGATATGGCCTTGGCGTATTTTTGGATTTTCGGTCAATCTGACAGGCCCTACATGAAATAATGAAGTCCATATTTATCACTTAAAATAGTGATGTATGTATTGAAATAAGGATAACTTGGAAGAACATGCTTATATTTTGTAATGTAAAGCTGATGATCTGTAAATATCTTTTGAACTTTTTAAGGAGATAAATCCGAAGTTAAAGTAGGTATTGGATAAACCTGGAGAAATATTGATTTTGCCCTCAAAGATTACCATAATGCAATTAATTGTAATATAATAATTTTAAATATCTACGATACAACTACAATCAACCGAGCATATAATTGACTTTAAGCGTCCATGTAAACTAGTCAATTCTAACCGAAGTACATTAATTATGAGCAAATTTGTGTTGAACAAATATGAAATCATAAACAACTCCTTAGTTATATAAATGATATAAACATATAAGTAGTAATATGAAAGTAAGAAAATAATGAAACAAATGTAAGAGAATCTGAAAATGAAATTTGTAGCTCAGCCGGGATACGAACCCGGATCTCCCAATATCGCGTCAGGTGTTCAATTGGTAGAACACCTGACGCGATATTGGGAGATCCGGGTTCGTATCCCGGCTGAGCCACAAATTTCATTTTCAGATTCTCTTACATTTGTTTCATATACACCATCACTATGAATTAATTTCGAGAACATATTTCCATAAGAAAATAATGGTTTTTATTAATTGATCTGTACAATGTTACCTTTAGTAAGTAAACGTAATTTATATTAAATTCAGATAGCAATGATACCTTTTTGTTTATTATTCACTCAAAATGTTTGTGCAAAACCTGAAAATTCTAAGGTCCGGTTCGCTCACTCCAACAGTTTTGGACATATTGTGAACGTTAAAAATTTCAAAGTTTAAAACTCAAAATGTAAGGTTTCGAATTTCATGATGAATCTCACAGGGGATTTATTTCTAAACATTTGGTCCTCTTTGATTAATATTCCTTTCTACTTTAATATTAACTAAATTTTCCTTTATCATGTTTGTTATAAAATGTCGCTTATAAAAGAAGGAAAAAAACAAAATTAGTGAACAAAAAAACAAACACATTGCCCTCTGGGAGTGCCGACAGTCGAAAGCTAGCTTTGTTTTGCGTTACTTTATAGAAGGTTAAAAATTATTGTGAGTTTGTGAACAATGACTAACTCGCCAACGTTTTACTTGAAGTATTATGATTTCAGTTTATAAATTCAATTTGTAATACAGTTATAATACAGTTTATTAATTCACAATATAAAATATGAAATCGAATAAGAAAGTATGTTTAAAATTGAAAATAAAAAAAAAATTGTGTAGAAACAGTTGCCATGGTTACTAAATCCTGACGTCACACTTTCCTGGCGTATTTTGTCACGACAAAATGCTCTATTGCCTGGCTTATTCAACAACAAAGCGGCGTCGTGGACGATGCATACTCACATCAGCGCTTCCAGTATTTTCCACAAGTCCCAGAGCTTCTCTACGATCGTTTATAATAGTCCTTCTTCCAGACATTCGGTTCTAAGATCTCTTGTTTACGTCGTTTCTAGTTTGTTTTTCTGTTAACCTCTCTTTTTGCAGACAGGGCTAATTTCACCGAACACATCGGTTTTATGACACGGAACATCGATATAAGAAACATTATTAGACACAGAAAGCGATACAATTCCATACCTCCTGGCCCTTCTGCTATCCCGGAACGCGAAATCCGATTTTCAGAAAAGAGATATCAGTGTAATTCAAAAGAAACGAAAACGGCGTCTTAATAACCAGAATACTGAAAATATCGACTTGAAATCAGATGACGAAAAGTTCATGACAAAAAAGATCAATGAAAAATGAAGCCTTCTACAGAATATAAAGATTCAACGTGAAGCTTATTGCATTAGCTTTCTAAATATGCCACATTTTCTTGAAAACAAAGAGAAGTAATTGTAAACTCGAGAAATAAAAAAATACCAACCCCGAAATCACGATTTTAAAGTATAAGTAGTAGCGGCGGCCGTGACGTCATACTAGCCTCGGCATCATCTCATCTGACGATCGGGAATTTTGAGATTCACCCATGTGTTTTAGCAGTAGAAAAACCTCGCACAAAGAAAGCTAGCACATTTTACAATAAAATAATGTTAATTACATTCGAAAGTCAATATTAACAAAATACTATAACTATAACTGAATATCTTTACGTTGATTTCAACATTCTGCTATTCGGGATTATAAAAAGAGTTAAATATAACCTGTGGCGAATTATATTTAAGGCCGACTGTACATGTTAAACCTTTTAATCTTTAAACCTGATCTACTATCGGATGCATATTGACATAACAATATTGCATGTTAATATTGGAATAAGACTGATGTTCCATCGATGAGCATTGGCATAATTGCTTTAAAACATTTGGGCAATACTGCACGTTTACATATTTTATTGGTATAGTATTTAAAAACAACGACCCCATATTGGGGTGCAACGTGGGTCTTTGCTCTTTCATGAATTACCGTTGGTTTAACTGACTGCTAACTGAGGGAAACAAAACAATAATATATTTATAGCTTTGTTTTCCATTTCACCAATTTTACTGCCGACTTGCTGACCTTTATGAGAACCCTTCAACCCGTTTTACTGCGACTATAAGATTGAAGTTTCCCCCGACTCTAGAGCTACGAACAAGAGAATCGGTCTGCGACACCGGGGAAAAAACCTCCCCGGCCTCAAAGTTCCCGAGATAAATATTACGCTGGCCCGCCCCCTTAATGCAAACATAAATCAGAACCAACGACGACTACGCAACAATAGAGGATTAATTTTTTACGTTTCCTCGCGCCCCGAAGTCGCGTTCCTTATCCTTAAACGTAAATTCGGTACCTCCGGCATACCGAAGAGAGAAAGAGTCGTCCCCCTGCATTGTGTTGCGCAGCCATGACCTTCCCGAAGAGCTCGTTATACGTGGCGAAAGAGGAGTCCTCCTCGGGAGATCTTAATCTGTCCGAGGCGCATTCTTACACACGCGTGGTGCGTGGCGAGGAAGAAAAGTTCGAATTCACAAAAGGAGGTTTTGTGCGGGGTTTAATGAGGGGGCATTGTTCGCGAACGGATCCGATGAAATGGTCAATGGTGCTCGAAGATGGGCCGTGGGTATTCGGGAAAGGGGATTTCATCCAGTCCATGTGATTAATTGATCTTCTTTATAGACACATCGATAATATTGACAGGTGAGGCGGTGGGAGCTTTTTGTCCGGTCGAAACGGAAAATATGTGGTATTGTTCCAAAGGTGCCTGCGGTAGACAGACATTTCGATGTATGACGTATGGAGTTATAAGTGGAGGGATACGCCACGTTGATAAGGTGGACCTTCCTTCCTTTGGTTAGTTTGGATTCAAAATACAGTCAACCTCGCACGTAATTAATTTTTTCTATAGTAACATAAGGGAAATTAATGTAAAAATGTCAGATTCTAATTAACACGATTAATATTAAATTTGAAAAATGGATAGGGTAAAATGTGGTTGTTTATCAGTAAAGAGCGGATAGTAAGGCACGATGAAATCGTAAAATAGGCAAAATAAAGAGGCAATTAGGCAAAAGAAAAACTGGCATAATTAGGCAATTATAATAACATATTAGGCAAAAACAAACTGCAAAAAAAAATCGGAATATCCTATAATTTAAATAATTGAAAGCACTTATACAGACAACTAACAATCTGTAATATAATAACAATATATATACGTGTTTTTTTTTTTAATTTTTACAAACTATTTATATGTTATTGTATTTATTAACTTCATTATTATCCATTACTAAAAGGACACACCAATATTTTTTTATATTGTTATTACTATTAGTAACAAATTTAGTTTTCTGTCTGACAAAAGTAATTTTAGTTTTGAGAAAGATCTCTGTACATCGCAGGACGTCACAGAGGCATACTTCTGTAATGCTATCTGTTGTATGTTTAAATCCACCTCCTCTTCAAAACCTTCATGGATTCCACACACGTTTTTTAGCATTGATAAAGAAGGATTTTTCCCCACTACTTGTTCCATTTTAATTTTTAACTTCTTTCCGACAGGACCAGCAGCATTTTTAAAACTATTTTCAATCTCATAAAAGACTTTAAGACTTTCCATTAAAGGTTGCATCTTTCACAATGTTTTGGGGAATTTTTTCGAAATTCCTAGAAATATATGCCAAATTAGATTTTATATGATTGGAATTTACTGTTGCTTGAGCTCTGTTAATAGACGCAGCTTCATCCGGTGAAATTAAATTAACGATCTAAAAAAATATTGTTAAATGGTTATACTATGTTACATTTATTTTTCTCTTATATAAGAACGTTAAGCGTTTACACTTACTTCTTTAATTGCATCAAATTGTTTACCATTTCAAATATTTAAAAAACATAATAAAATAAAATGTGGTGAATCAGGCAAATACCCCAGAAAATAGGCAAATCAGGCAAAACGGCAGGCACGAGGTAAATGCCTTATTATCCACTCTCTATTTATCAGTTTTCCACAATTTGTAGTTAAACTTTATTTTTTTTTATTTAACTTTTATTTATTTATTTATTTAGCAGCAATACCAAATTTCGGCATTTGTTCCTTTTTTTTTCTCTTTTATGGTACTAATTCTTAATTCTATTACATATGGTAAAAAATCATATACAGTGTGTCCACAGATTGAGTTTACAAGAGGAAATCTTTTTTTTTAATTTTGATTTTGCAAAAAATGCTAAAGGAATAAAAATGTTTGCTTGATTTCAAATGACCAAATCTGTAATTAGAAATGTAATATCATGTTCTACATATCTACATATTGTAAAGCGAAATATAAACATCGGCAAGCAGGGCGTCTCTTATCTGACCAAAGCGGCGCAGAACAAAGAGAGAAGGCCGCTGCGCTTAATTGGGCCATAAAAACCTTCCCGAACGTTTCGGAAACGTTTTATTAAAGGAAGAATGATCTACTCGTTTCGAGAACAAACACCATTAGGAAAAAAGACTATTCAAGAAGGTTCTCGAGACATAATGGAGGACTATAAAAAGCGAACACTGCAGACGCAGATTAGATGAGAGGAGACGTGAAGCTGCGAGTGAAAACAGTGCGATAAACGGACAAGCGAGAGCGTATAAATAAATTAGCAGTTAAGAGTGTGAGATAAATTAATTAGTCAGGAAATAGTTTAGACAAATGAAGTAGTGTTAAGACCGTGTGTAAATAAATTAGAATAAACGTTACAATATCTATGTTCAAAAAAAATTTTTTTCATCGCATTATATCTATTATTTTTTGTAGTAGAAGCCTTTGACTTGAAAATGTTAAACACTAATTTATTTGCCAAAAATAATTTCAAACCGTAATTCTGTAATTTCTGGTGAAAATTTTGACGTTATAAAAAAAATATATTTAATACAATGTTATGGTATTGGGGAAAAGAGGTACCGTCGCATTGCGGAAGAATTTAATGAAAAAGAAACTAGTACGTGATGAAGATGATGTTTCTACAGTATTAATTTTGGATTCGGCGGAAGATAATCCTAAACTTTCATTACGGAAACGGGCGCTTCAACTGAATATGAGCAATCCAATATTCAAAATGTTTTGAAGTAACGTAAATTATATCCCTATAAACCTATTTTTAATCATAAGTTATAACAGGGAGATTATGAAAAGCGTCTTTATTTTTGCATGAGGATACTGTTGCGTCACATGTTCATTATTGGAGTGATTAATGGTGTGCTGGTTCTTACCATGGAATAGGGCTACTTACGCACTTCAACTTCCAGACTTCTCTATCATATCAATCCTCTTCGTACATTTCTCTTATTCTCATGGCATCTTGAATATTCCATCTCTCCATGATCTGCGCGGTCAACCTCCTCTTCTTTTATTTATGGGAGAATATTGTAGGATTCTCTTTGGCCACTTTTGTTGTCCTTACGTGGCCATGCCACACTAGTTGTCTATGTTCCATTTTGTATATAATACTCTCTTTTATGTTTGCTGGTTCTTTAATTAGTTCGTATCGAATATGCCCCAATCGGGATATTCTAGATGCTCGTCTTAGAAGGTCCATTTCTACAGCTTCGAATCTTCCTTTGGTCCTAGATGTTATTTGCAAATTTTCTGCTCTAGATGTGGTCATGGATTCCGTAATAGCTCAGCAAGTATTTGTTTTTGTTTTCAATGTGATGTTCTTTCGCCACAGAATGGGGTTTAGTTGTTGAATCGCTCTAGCACCTTGTGTAATTCTATTATCGATGAGTTTTTCTGTGTCTCCGATATCACTAGTATAACCTCCTTATACTTGTGCTTGTACTTATAACCTTTACAGCAGGTGATTACATTATTTCCTAGCTGTATGCTTGATAGTGTTCATTCGACTACTAGACTTCAATTTGAATAGGCCCTTAAAATCAATTATAAGATTTTGACGTAGTCGGCGCTAATTTTAAAGGAATTCATCTTAAATTGATCCATTTCGATTAATATTCAACGAATTGTGCTTTACACAATACTATATCATAAATGTGGAATACAAAACTGCAATCTTTTTTAACGCATAACAGAAGTTATATCGTTAACTCCGTATTATTAACTGCCGACCTGTACTACAAACAACTCGAGGGTTTTATAATTTTTCTTCTCGCCTTGCTAATTTATGAAAATACGGTTTTTGTTCATCCACAGAGTGGGTCGGAGGATCTCGCGCCAGCCGTAAGCGTATTTTCTACGTAAATATAAATCCCAAAATTGTTACGCGTTAAAGTCGCAGGTTTTACGATAATATCTGCCATATTTTTTTACCAAATTACGTCTTCTTTTACCAAATTACAGCTCATTTAAATTTTAAAGATCATGCTGAAAAATACCTCCAACGCCCAGAAGATGAAAACGTAAAACGTATTAGCATTTTGTGTTGATGTTTCTTATAAACACATCAAATTTTTCCTCCCCTAAATTAACCTTTCGCAGAGCTCAACAGTATAATAGGCACGTGTAGTTCGTAGATAGATAACCCAGAAAATGAAACTTAGTAGGAGAGAAAGAGAAAAGTGGGAAAAATTTAATACTTAGTAAATTGGTAACGAAGGGTACATCTAGGTGACTGTCAAAAGAGTCCCAGAGATTAGCGTTAGTTATTATTGTGACTGGAGTAAAACACAAAAACGTCAAAAGGGTTCTATTCACTTAATTTTACTTGAAACAGTCATTGGTTACCACTTCAAAATTGCAGCATGTAATATGTATTATCAGCAGAAAATAATTGCATTATTTCACACATTAGATATCAATTTTTTCGGAAATTTCTATAAGCCTGTTAAAAAAAGAAAGAAAACATTCGGTTGCATACGTGAATTATAGAGACATACATAATATTAATTAAAGCTAAGTTTGCACATTTTCAAATATATTGATAGGTATTTTAGCCAACGTGCAATTAAAAACTATTACTTATTTTTGTAGAAGACGTATTGATAATTCATAAATACACAAATAAAAATTAGTGGTCATGTGGCTTTTATAATTCCATTTAATTAAAAACCTTAAAAAACATGTATATCGAACCTTCTTGAATTGTAAATAATACTCTTCATCGAGATATATGGCAACAGGTTAGGGGGAAAATTCGACACAATGTTTTTTAACAGTTTTCAGTTTCAAATGGTTATGACAAGTTATAACAAATTGACTTAACCTTAAAATCAAGAAATAACATATTTCAATAATATCAATTATATTGCAGTAAAAGTAATTAGGAAACAGAACCTCGGATAAAAATATTATTTGGAAAAATAAAGCACTCCCACAATAACTTTTAAAAGTTTAAATTCAATAACTGTTCATTTTCTTCATTACCAGTGAGTGCCAAATAAGGTCAAATATTGAGTTTATTGTACCACAAAGAAAAATCAAAAACAATACCTATACTTGCATCAAACTTTTTGACATTAACATAACGTAAGGTGAAAGACAGAAAATAAGCACAAGCATAATAAGCACAAATTGAAACAAAAGCATAAAATCAGTATGTTCAATTTTGTGGAGAGGTGCAGTTAGTTGCCCATTCAATTAAATTCACATTTTCATCATTGCAACTTTTCTCAAAACGTAATACTTCTTTTTGGAATTTAAACAGTCATAACATAACTTACCCATATTTTACCACAATATTATGTTACCATAACATTTTTACATGTTTTCATTTGAAACATCAACTGAAGACAATTTTAAGTAGATTTCCCCCCCATGTATGGTGGATGTTAGGTATTATCAAGAACAATATAATAGGCATCACTAGATAGAGTTATATAATGTACTAGTCCATCATTCCTTTGTTACAATTATTAATTTTATAAAATAACATTGTTCAACGAGATTGAATTTAGACTTCATACGTAATTGTACCCTTGTAATAAAATCAGCCACAATTCCATCACATCTATCATATTTACATGCCTACTTATCCTTAAGAGTCTATAAAACTAATCCAGCTGTATGGATAGCTTCATTTCATCCATTTCATGAATGCTATACCACGCTACCGACTGTATGTATGTACCTACCAAGTATTACAAACCAGCAGTTTTAACAACCATCTAACAAATAACAATAATAGAGTTTGCCATAGGTATTATACAAATGAAAAACAGATGTTATCCGAGGGGTTGTGTTTAACATGCCCTTTTTTTGATGAATGCAAGTTAATTTTTAGGGCGCTTTCCTGCCGTTTAAGGGTGAAAAGTGTAATGAATCACAGCCACTCCCTTTTTTTTTCAGAAAATACGTGCTGTATTTCGTTAATTGGAAAAGGGGAGGTTAGAATGTATCGATCCAAGGTACGAGAGAATAAGGTGTAATTAAAACGGAGGGTTGAATAACTATTTGTTTTAGAACATAAAGTATTCTTCACTCAATTGAGAATAAAGGAATGTACAAGTAGTGATAAAGCAGCTTTTCTTTAAAAGGCGAATTTTTAGCAATTTTTTGGCAGTAAGTCAGTATAATTTTAGAGAGAAATTTAATTGAAAGTTTTAACAAAGAGAGGAAGTTTAATTAAATTTCAACCCTCTATGCAAGGTGAGTGGGTATTTTTACATTACCCAATTTTAATACAAATAACACGTTTGTGCCTCGAATATTTGGTTCTAATTCGAGTTTAAAATCCCCTTTCCAGCAAATCCAAAATCTCAAGGTAAATCCATTTAAATTAGAGCGCACATCAAATGGGTTTCAACCGAGAAGATTAGCTGGAAAAAACATTTTACATTTCAATACCACGACGACTACGAAACGAAATTCCCGACAATAAAGGAAACATGTAGGTAGGTAGAATTTTTTCGAATATGAAGCAGTGCAATCCTGTAATCACGTTAACGCAAGAAGAGCTTCAGAGTCACTCATTTTAACGTAGTGAGCTTAACTTACATTTCAATTTAGCTTTGATTTTTATGCAGAGAGGAAAAGCAGATTAGTGTCATTTTAAATACGACGTCTCTTCATGATTAACTAACAGCGTTACATGAATAAAAATAAATTCGAGTAGGTACTTTACATCCGAAGGAATGATGGGACTTAATACATTTTGGAAATATTGTTTATTTTTGTCTGAAACAAATTTTCTGGAATTTCAAGAGTAAGTACAGTAAAAGTTCCTTTTTACAGAACCAAAATGCATTTGTAGGTATTGACATCAAATTAGTAGAATTATTAAATTAACCTCCGATCATCCAGACTAGATACCTAATTATGTGAGATTCGCTTTTATCAGGCTACGCTTAACCATCCGCAACACTTTGTACATAAATTAGTAACACCATCGACACCTACTAATTACGAAATGTGACTTTAATATCCACATTACCTATTCGATATCTTAACACCCCCCAACCTTCGCGACGTCTTCCGATACACGCCGGTATTCAATTTAAAGTTTCACGTAACGGTAAATTCGTCCGTCGTCACCATTAAATTTTATGCCAATTAACTTCTATAACTACTTAATTAAAACTCGCTAATGAGTAATTAGCGAAACGAGTTTAGAAGTTCTGGAAGCGAAGAGTTCGAGTAAGTCGCATTGTCGCTCAAACCTGCTTAGCATTAGGATGGACTACCTAAATGAAATTATTAAGTTGTGACGTGAGTTTTTAGGACCTTGTATTAAGGTCGAAATTACGAAATAAAAAGTGACGTATTTAATTCATGATAAATAACGCAGGGGGATAAGTTAATTACAACTTATTGTCAAAATTATATATATTACCCAACAGATCATATTGAAAGTAATGGTAAAATGTGGCAACTCCAATTCAAGACAATTTTAGATTTGACTATTTGACTATATTGATTTAATGTTGATTAAAAGCCTGTATACTTAATGCTTAACACTAGAAATTCAACCTATTAAAGTAGTTATACTTGAAAATTTATTGGACTGCTACCATTTTTAAAAATTTTGATTGTTGGTACATTGGCACTTAAAATGTCTAATTACCAAGAAGGGTAATAAGAAATAATGTAATTTGTACAATCAGTAACTTCATTGTGACCACTAACAAGACAACACACAAAATTAGACTCACCAATTATATTTATTTAGTACAGCGGGAATAACAGCTCGTTGTGTCATTAATGAATATTAATGCTACACATCAAATTATCCTCGTGTAAGTGCGAACTGAATTTGCCACTAAATTAGTTTGTAATTCAGTCAGTGCAACATTGCGGTATGATTTGTGCTCTAATTGTATCATTGTTTATCAAGATGAATGCCGAAGTTACGGGCAGTAAAGTGTGCCTATTACAATGGTACGCTATACACCAAATATGACGAAAAGTTTTATTTCACAAAATAAAGATGGGCCCGTGGAAGATAGGTAAATGGAAAACTTGCTCTTATCAGAATAATTGCATATATTACGGTAATCATTTTCTTTTTAAAGAATTTTAGAGGGGTATATTATGGGACCGACATTCGAAAAGTAACGTAGAGCGTTTGATTGAATTAATGGATATATTTTTCAGTGATACATTCATTCACTAGTAGCGTAATTTCCCATGTTTTAAGTTTTGTGATAGGTAATCCGATAATCCGGCAAGTAACGGCATGACAAGCGGTGTTGGTAAATTGGTTCCCGGCAGGTAAGAAATTAAAAGGTAGTACTTAGTGCCTCTTATCTATGTACAAATTGGTTCCTGGGATTTTTCTTTTACCTGATATTATCGGAGGAGGCGAGTTCGAACCCACACAGGTTTTTCCTTGCCCCTTAAATTGCCTATCTAGTTTTTCCTTGCCCCTTCAATTGCCTATCAGGTTTTCCCTTGCCCCTTCCAATTGCCTATTTTTTACCACAGTAAAAAAATATTTCATTCTGCTTACAATGCAGAGACCAATGGCAGAGACGCAAAATAAGCTACTTCAGTTTTTTGTAAAACTCAGGTAATTATAAACTTTGGGAACCAATTTACACTTACAGGTCAGGTAAACCAAAAATTGCGGGAACCAATTGGTATATTATTTTTGACCCTGATTAACTTGGGAACCAATTTACGTGTTCCCCATGACAAGTTCCCAGGGCAAAGTGATGGAATAAAATAGAACGTATTTTCGAAAAATATCTTCTCGTGGAAATACCCATAAAACCTATTAATGACATTAGTATTTCAAATCTTACCACGTCGGATAGAGCCAGATTTGATTTCCTGTTTAGGCGTTTTTGAAGAAACTTCTGATTTTTAATAAGAGCCTAATTGGTATCTAGTAATTTTATTTAGAAAAAAGCATGTTTAGATTCATTAAAAATATAACGATTATCCTATTAAATTACGCTTTCCCATATAATATCCTGTTTACCTTAATTCCTCATTTGTTCTTGTAATTAAAACAATTGTGGTATTCTAACAAACATATTTATTAATGAAATTGATTTTTGATTTGGTACCTGTTCGCCATAATCTAAATTCTTTGATTCAATATTTCCAAAAACTTAAAAATCGATAAGACTAATTTCTGTACTTTATCACATTTGTATAGGTACCTACTTCAAGAAAATCGGTGAATATTGTCAAGAACATATTCATTTTTATTATATTTTTCGAGACCTAAACGAGACATAACTTTTAGGTATTTTTCGAGATCGAGACTAGACCGTGTTATTTCTGGTCTCGTCTCGAGTCCATAACTAATAACGAAATTTTTGTTAACAACTGTGATTCTGTTTTTTTTTTTCGTCTGAATTTCACATGACTTTTCCAAAAATACAATATGTATAGACTAGTTATGTCCCTATGACAAAAAATGCAATGATATACACATCTACACAGCATTATTCGTAGCATATTTAAATAAATAAAACATTCAATACATTTTGTATTATATCGTATCGCGAAATGTAAACAGCAGCGCGAAACGTATTTACTCTTATCGGACCTCGGCTGCCACATCAAAGCGCTCCGTTAATTGGGCATTAAAAACCGTCCCGAACGTTTCGCCAACATCTTATTAAAGAATGAATGATTTATTACGTTCCGGGCGTTTCTAGATAAAGATATTTAGGGAAAATAATTATCGAGAAAATACTAGTAGGTTCTAGAATACATTATGCAGGGCTATAAAAGCGAACGCTGCGGACGAAGAGGAGAGGAAACGTGAAGCCGCGAGTGAGTAAATTACGTAGTGTGTAGTGTATAATTAAAACTGTATAAATAAATTAGAAATTAGAAATTAGAAAAAAAATAGAAATTGGAAATAAATTAGAAATTAGAAAAGATTACAATATACAACACTGTTAAATTTTTATTATAACAACCCATTAAATTTAAATAGGAGATCAACTCTACAAGATTTTTTGGGATCAACTTCCAAAACCTTCTATTCTCAAGCTTTCTTTGACATACTTTTAATATGTAAATATACTCAATAAAACTAACGAATTTTTAGAATAGCTAATGAAAAGTTTGTCAATGTCAATGTGACAAAAAATAATAAATCAATGTAATTTATGCAATACAGTATTGAAGGCGATGGTTTTGGTTTAAGATGTATTATAAGAACTTTATACAGAAGTCCATATTCTCTTATTTCATCATAATCCGGTTTTTTTGATTCATAATGAGATTTTCGGTGTCAATTAAAAAAAATAAAATTTGATGAATTAAACTAGCAAAACAGCATTATCACTGGACCTTATTAATTGAGACATTGCTTTGTCATTAGCCTTCCTTACAAGAATAAAAATGTAGTATGCTTATCTTTACGCCTACAATTTTGTATCCATGATTATCTACATTTGTGTTATTATTATGAATTACTCTTATATTAACTAATTTTAGCGAATGTGCTGCCTTTCAGTGCAACTGTTTTCAAGATATATTCGTTGCATTAACAATTAAACAAAAAATTAATTTATCGTACCTGAAATCGCTATAACTTTCCCAAGGTAAACTTGAAGAGCAAGAGCCTTACTTGACAGCACGATTAAAAAATAACGCAAATGAAAGTATAGGGAATTCGAAGCAATTAATTTAACGATAATTACATTTTAAAATCATTGTCCAACGTCGCCTCGACGAAGCTATAAAACCTCGTGCGTGCCCATCCTATTTCAGACTACGTTCCGGCTTAGCGGCGATTTCGAGCAAACTTTTAAGCTATAAACATGGACGCGACTTAAGCACTACACGTAAGCGTCATCCGCGGCTTAATCCATAAACCACGAACACGTATGTATGTATGTATCGGTTTAGCTAAATAAACAGCGACAGGCTCCATCAAATATTCATCCTGTCAGGCTGACGTCGCACGGTGTGCTCAGGCGAAACAGGAGCGAGCCCGAATGAATATCAATTTCCTTTCATGGGGGACGCTCGCAGATACGACACCTCCGGCGTTTTCATCGGCTACCCCCGAAAAGGAACGGCCCTGATGACACACGAGGGTTGTGGGGGGTGAGGCCCGGCCAATTCGAGACGTTTCACACGTTCCAACGAGTGTGTGGTTTCGAAGTAGCGACTTGTGTAATTTATATGCTGCGGGGGGAAAATTTGGAAAGTAATTAAAGGGAGAATTTTTTGAGAAATATATGTCTGCTTTTGTACAAGAGCTGTATTTTGTATTTCTATAGGGCTCGTTCGAGCAGGAATGTGCGGTTTTAAAGTAGTGACTTGTGTAACATGTTACAAATATTTTAGTCTCATTTTGAGATGATAATATGTAATAATGTTTACATGACTAGAAACACACATTTTTCAAAACAAAATAAAACAATTACACGTTTACGTTTTTGTCGATGTACAGAAAGCATTTGACAGCGTTCCTCTATGTAAACTGTGGCATGCAATGAAGGAAAATGGAGTGTAATTTGTATGCAGAGGGGGAAAAATTGGGAAGGTAATTAAAGAGGCAATTTTTAGATCAATATATGCCTGCCTATGTTGACGAGTTGTATTTTGTATTTCTACAGGGCTCGTTCGAGCAGGAATGTGCGGTTTTAAAGTAGTGACTTGTGTACACGCTACAAATATTTTAGTCCCATTTTGGGCTGATAATAATAATGTTTAAATGGCTAGAAATACACATTTTTCAAAACGAAATAAAATACACGTTTTTCTGCACACACAAACGAGAAGAAAAACTACGCATTTAGTTCTTGTCGATCTACAGTAAGCATGTGACCGTGTTCCTCTATATATACTGTGGCCCACAATGAAGGAAAATGGAGTGTAATTTGTATACAGCGGGGGAAAACTGGAAAAGTAGTTAAAGAGAGAATTTTTAAATAAATATATGTCTGCCTCTATTCACGAGCTGTAATTTGCATTTTCATAGGGCTCGTTCGAGCAGCAATGTGTGATTTTGAATAGTGACTTGTGTAACATGTTACAAATATTTTAGTCTCAATTTGAGTTGATAATAATATTGTTTAAATGATTAGAAATACACATTTTCAAAAGCAAAATAAAACAATTACACGTTTACATTTGGTTTTGTCGATTTACAGAAAGCATATGACAATGTTCCTTTATGTCAATTGTGGCCTGCAATGAAGGAAAATCGAGTGTAATTTGTATGCAGAGGGAGAAAAATTGGGAAAGTAATTAAACAGAGACTTTTGACGCGATATACGTCTTATAAATCGATGTGCCGGCTACCTGCCTGTTCACAAAACATTGTAACGTTACGCCAGACCCATGCGTGTGAGTTAGAATGAGAGCGACGACAACAGACAGAAATCGACCTTGGCGGCTGCCTTGCGAGGCATCTATCTCTTTTACACGACAGCGTCCGAGTGAAAGCTCGATTTGGCGATCGGCTCGGTTCGCGAGCGCGATGGAAGGGGACGAAGGGGTACGCGCTACGCGCGTTCTGATTGCACTGTTTTCACTCCGTCGCCAGCGACGACGGCGACAGCAGTCAGCATACTATTATTTATAAAGTTATCTGAATATTTACTGTGCATAACATTGCTTATTACTATTACAATAACAATTGCGGCAATAAGGTATTCAATTCTTGCATTCCAAGAGTTCGATTAGCTATATAATCTCATATATTTGTCATCGGTCAATGAGTGTAGTAATAATAGGTTATGTTACGATTTCGACTAAAACATTATGATGAATGATATAAAAGATCGTGTAAGAAGTCGACTGCTTTCATTTAGTATTCAATGAAAACAATTATCCTGCGCAGCAATTAATGAAGGTTCAAGATTAATGTTCAAATTCACACATGTCATAACAATGTGTCTAAAATGACCAGTTGGACCGGCCAACCGCAGTGCGAAAATACTTTATAATGATAATTTAGTGATAATAATTCTATTCAATTCATGAACGTATTCCATTTTTCATCAATGTTTTCCTATGACGTTATCACGTAAAAATTATCGTCCGTAATAGGACTTTACAGACAGCCAAATTTTTTAGATAATTATATATCTGCCTCTGTTCACGACCTGTATTTTGCATTTCCATAGGGCTCGTTCGAGCAAGAATGTACGATTTTGTAGTAATGACTTGTGTAACATGTTATAAATATTCTAGTCTCATTTTGAGCTGACAACAGTAATGTTTAGGTGACTAGAAGTAACACGTTCTTAATAGTATATTAAAGTATGAGTGGATATTGAGCTCTTTCAAACACGCGCGAGTTTTCGAGCACGACGGCGTAGCCGGAGTGCTCGAAATAGAGAAAGTGCTTGAAAGAGTAGTTATCCACGAATACTTTACGCGATTTTTTTTTATTGGTACCATTTTTTATACCAAAACCAAATGCATACCCAATATGATTAATTTGAATGACACTCGGGACGCTTCGTGACGGCTCGTCGCACGTCGTGCCACCAATCGGCTTGCCCCGCTCCGGCCAAAAACGCTCTGTTATTGGTTGATATGGCCGTTGTTGATACGTTTCCATGGCGACTTTAAAACACGCGCGTGCGAAGAAGCCCGATTTACGCACGCCAAAGCATGTTTTAAATAGGTAAAATAGCGTACCAATAAAAAAAATGATTTTCTGTATGTTTCAACAAACTCATAACCTCCTATTGGACTTCACTGGTTGGCCAGTTTATGCAATTCCAAATTAAGACACTTCTAGCGAGCTAGAAGGCTGAACGGGTGTGAAGCTAACCACATCCACAAATTTTATAGCCCGGGAAAAATATTTCTCTTTTGATTTCAAAATTTCTACAAAAAATTGTTTCGGTGAGATTGTTTATTAATATACCTACATACCTATCATATTATAGTAACCTATAGTATCTAATGATGGTATTATTAGATATCATATTAATATCCGATACGATTTACCACCCTAGATGTCGTCCGGGGGTTGATAAATGGGATGCATTTACAAAGAATCGAAAAAAAAAATTAGTTTAACTACCTAAACAAATTTTTACAATGAAAATTTTTTTCAAGAAATATTTGTTTATACACAATGTATCCCATTGAAACAGTTTCAAGTTTAAAATTAGGAGATGAAGTCGAATATCTTCGGAAAATTATTGAAAATGTAGTGCCTGACTTACATGTACACATTTGTACCGATTTACTCCTTAAAACCAGCAAGAATATATTTGAAAAGAAGCTGTTTCCGAACGGCCAGTTTTACGTAAGTAAGATAGTAAACCAGGATAAATTTATATGCATAAAAGTACTAAACACAGTTTTTAATTAGCTGTTGGCCTCAAATATTACCCATACCGCCATTACCATCAAGTAACTAAAATAAAAGCGCAAGTCGTAAGCGGTATGCAAGCTAGACAGAATTTTAATGATAAATGGAAACCTCTCATCAGTACTAATTTACCGAAAAGAATACTAATTAAATGTACTTCTACTTCAATGCAATTTTAATATCGGCGTGAAGTTAACAACCAGTTTCAGCAGCCAAAATTTGAAATTAAGAATCACTATAAAATAAGTTTTTTTATGGGTTTTATTCACGAATTGTAGTAACATTTAAATAACAAATATAATTTACCCTACACATTATCACCTGTTGCAGTGGAATAAACTACCCCTATCCCAAAATTACAATATTAGATATAAATGACTTAGCACTGGAGTGTGGGGATATTTTCACGGTAGATAACAATTATTTCCACAAAACCAATACCATACAATACATGTGGGGTATTCGGTTCTGGTTTTGCGAAGGTAATTTCTATCTACCCTGTAAATATCACCCCACCATTCGAAAGTCGTTAATTTAAAATATTAATATAATTTTGGAATAGGGGTAGTGTCTCCCTCTTCGGCGGGTGGTAAGTGAGTGGGGTATTTGGTACCGGTGTTGTGGAGGTAATTGCTACCTACCCTGCAAACATGATCCCGAAAATATAATGCTGTCATTTATATCTATTATTATAATTTTGGAATAGGGGTAGGTTTACCTTCTGCGACAGGTGGTGATATGTAGGATACTGATACTTCTTTTTTTAAATATTATTGCAATTTCCGTAAATAATATAATAAAATAAATAAATAAAATAAAAATGAATAAAAAATAACAATGAAATAAAAAAAGAAAAAAGTTAATAAAACCCTTAAAAAACCGTTTTTTATAGACGTTTCTAATTTTCTAATTTTGGCTCCTGAATGTGGTTGCACATTTCACACTATTTTTTTTAGTACATACGTGAAATCTATCCTAATAGCCAAAATATTTTACAAATACATGTATATTACTACTTCTTGTAAGTTTCTCAACATGTTAGCTACAAAGTTAGACGTTCAAACATTAATTATAATAAATGATATATACTCATACTGTGTACCTAATTTTCGGCGGGTCCAAATTGGGCACCAACTACCTGAACCGAAAGGGTTTTACGTAAATTCGGCACCGAATCCCGGATTAGCGTAAAATGATACAGGTAAATTGGGCACCAGCCGCCTACTGTGCATTACGAGTTGAAATGAGGGCAAATTCGGTAAATTAATACTTACTTAAATTAAAACCTACTTATTTCATTACTTTCGTAGTGTCGAATTTGTACCGTCGAAATGTTCAGTTAGACCACTTATGCCCCACGGGGCACTCGGTTGATCCTTGCCCTCTTGCCTTCTTAAATGATATTTTGTACCTGTTATAAGGGTCGGTGCCCAATTTGGAAACAGATTAACACCGGTCGGTAGTAAAAATTTGTGAGACATTAAATAGTGCCCAATTTAGCCACGCCCAATTGGCCCCCTAATTTGAACTGGGAATTTTCTTTAACTTGACAGAAACGACACGAAGCCCAATCTATTCACATTACAGAATTGTGAAAGTGATTCATTAAACTTTTCCTCGAACAACGACAAGTTAATGGTAGTTCGCGAACTTTTTACATTTTTCCCGAAAATCTTCAACTTTAGCACATACATACAACCAGTTTCATTTCCCGGATATAACGCCGTATTTAAGGCAAACCCTCAAAAATCCTATATTCCACTACTTTGAGCAAGTTCATAAAATTTAAATTCAGTTCCATTCAAACAAATAAAATGAATATCATTTTCAAGTAAAAGCAATTTTTTATCGAACTTGGGCGATTTAGCAGCAGACATTTGTGAACAATAGCTTTACGCTTAAACCACTTTCAATAAAAAATTGTAGAGATTCGACGAAGAAACGAAACTTTCAATAAACATTTCCAAGTTTGGAATATTATTTTCTTACTGTGTAAAAGTGAAAGTGTTTAATTACATTCCCACCTTAAAACACTGCTTCCCGACTTTCCTAAATTTCGAACTGACATAAAGGTATATTTCTACTGAAGTAATTATTACTTTTTGCGTTTTGAGTTTAGCGTGAGAAATATTATTATTTACGCATGTAAGATACTGTTTCCAATAAATATTATACAAACTTCATATAAGTTGTAAACAGACATCAATACAAACTTTTAAACTTAGAAGATATTTCACGACAGATTTTTCTAAATTAAATAAAGTATTAACGGGATTTCGTGTCAAGTTTGATGTATATCTTTAGGAAAAATGGTAAAAGAACAGGTTGCCACAGTGTGTTATAGGAAAATCTTTTGAAATACAAAAAGTTGCAAAAGGGATATAACTTTAACTTTATTGTTTACTTATTACAAACTTTCGTTCTGAAGGAAGCTGGGTATTGATCTTTGGTGTTTTTAGAAACCAATAAGACCACAGAGAAGTCTGACTTTACCCGTCAAAGTTTTATACAAATAACTAAACCAATAACAGAAGACGTCTCTCCTCCTGTTCCTCGAAACCGAAAAACATTGTTTTCTTCCAATTGAGACAAAACTTAATGTATACGTAACGCCGGAAGTTAGTCTCATATCCGACAATTTATTTTCCTGAAAAAATGTTGATACAGTTACGTCTCCAAAAGGGAATATGGAAATGAAAGCAGAATCTTCATCCACTCCGCCAGCGAGCAATAAATTCCAGACATGAAACGCATGAATCGAATCTCTTCTGCATATAGGAGGCCTCGATCAAAGAGCCGTTCAAACAACGAACTAGTACGGCCTACGGGCACGCATAAAGAATATGTTATTTGCGCGTTAAATAAAGCCATTTCTGCATACTTCCTACGGTCCGAGTGTTTAAATAGAAACACATGGAAAATTATCATCGATCATGCGGCAGCTGAGAGCGGACCGCATTGGTTTGTAATTATGCGAAGCCGTCGAGGGAAAGGGGAAAAATGTCGGAAGAGTTAGTGGTAGGCCGTTAAGGCTTTTCTACAGAGTGTGTTCGTAGGTACTTCGCCAAACGGAGAAAAGTTAAATTTTATTCGTTATTACTTAAATGGTCAAAAGAAATTTGTTTGTATTTGACGAATACAGTATTAAAATCGACGTGGACGAGTTATGCCACGAATCTCAACTCAGGTTTCGAAAAACAAACATCTCACCTACCTCATATGTACTCCCTTGGCACAACTGGTCTACTCCCAAATATACCAGAATCAGCTGCTTCCCATTACATCTTATTCATATTTTACCACTTACCTTCAATTGCATGTTATAACTAAAAGAGGTTAATTAATACTTCAAAATGAAGCCATAGGAAAAAACAATTTTTCTCGACATTACATTAGAATGACATAATACTTAGATAGCATCACTATTACATAAATACACAAAACAGCTTTTGAATGAATTGGATATTTACTTCAATTACAAAGCATGAATCAAGGGCCTATTAGATAAATCAGTAGATTGGCTTTTAATAAGTCAGCATGAACGGAAAATTGTAAAAGTAACAAGGTACCCGGAAATTGGAAGTTGCACTAGCATTAAAAAATACAAAGACAATAGCACTTATAACAGAAGACAAACGGCAAAGGAGTAACAATCATTTCAAGATAACATAGGAAGCAGAAATAACCTAAGGAGAACCTGTTAGAAGCGACAAGTGAGATTTATTGGTACAAGGAAACGAAGTGCAGGGACGGGAAAGTAATCAAACGTCTATGGAAAAATAATTCCACCAATAAAAGAATGGAAGATAAAGAACAATGGACTGACATTAAACAAGAAGTAAGAGTAGCAAAATAATGAGAAGGAAGCATATTGACAAATCGATATAACTTGAAAAGACGGTAATAACATTTCAGTGAACTTAAGAAAGCCGATACTGCACTAAAGAAAAAATATGGTAAAGAGATAACTTTACTGATGAAGAGGATACATATAGAAATGCTTATGAATAAGACGAAGAAAACGAAGTGTCGACACCACAGCCATACAACAATAATAGTAGATAAATTGACCAGCATACCTGGTAATGAGATTTTTAGATTTTAACTACACAATTGTCTCATTTGAATTATCTATAGGTTTATTGGAGTTTCAATCCAACATTAACCACCAGATACAAATATTCTAGACGATTTAGATTATGCCACATTTGTGACTTTGGGAAGCACAATTGTGACAAGAGGACCAACTTGCTACTTATATTTTTAAATGAAATTGGTATCCCTACTGAACAGGGCAGTTTACTTCAAATAATATATATTGGTATGCATGTCAATTACGAGCATGTGTCATGGAATATGAGACTACTTCCATCCTAATAAAAACGTAAATTTCTCTGGAACGTAAATTACACAAATTAGACCCTAAAATAAATTTATTAGATGCAGATGAACCGTACTTCAAAGAATATTTTATTCTCATCTCGACTGACACAAACTTAAAAATAATACATTAAACACAAACGACTTCTCATTTAAGCCACTATGAGTTCAAATATATTGGACGGACAATACCAGCAATCAATACCATTTCTATGTACCCTAACGAACTTTAAACGCTCTCACAAGTCTGTTGACCTAATTCGTATAAGAACAGCAGTAATTAGTTAATCGGTTTCAATCTACCATAATTTCTTTAATGACGAAATGTAAACTAAGAGTAATATTGTCCTCAAGCGTTATGATTGTCGGCTGCATCTGCATTGATTAAAGACTGAAGATACACATTCTTCACGACCAAATCGTACCCTAAAGCAACGAAAATATTAAGGAAGAGTCTTTGTAAAGAGATTAATGCGACAAAATCTCATTTAAAAACACACTCAATCTGTTTTGTGTAAGTAGAAAAGAAGACACTCATTATCGAAAATACGTATGTAGGTTCCAGCGTCCATAAGTGATGTGTGAGACAATTTACAATCTTTTATTCCAATGATTGGATCATGCAGATCAGCTCCTCATGAAACTAACGAAGCGCTGGTGTGTGGACTGTGTTTCACTGTTAAAGTTTACTTTGTATATCAATAAAGAAAGGTATTTCATTGCATACCTTGTGTATTATTAAAATTATTTGCATACTTTCCAGAAACCGCATGTAATGCATAGTCTATCATCCTAATGCGGTTTCTGGAACATTTGTATCCATTCATTTAATTTCATTGGGGGATTGTGTGGGCAAGAAATTAAATTCCATAGGAAACTCAAATTTATCTTGGCTTACCATTTGACACATGACAGTTCTCAATATTATTTACGAGTTAAGGGTACACCAGAAAACAATGTCATTCTTAGAAAGTATAAAGCTAGGAAAATGTTTAAAAACAACTTCGAAAAATGTCAAAAATGCTCCAACTACTTCAGTTGATGTGGAACTCAGCCTTTCCATCATTAAACTTTAGATAGAAGACATTTCTAGGTGACAATTCTAACAAATATTTCACGATGCAACATTAGACTAATATGAGTTCTATGAGTGCATCTTTCTCAATCATCTAGATCACCCAGAGTTACAGGCTCATATTGCATTTGAATTGCAAGACAACTTTCATAAAAAGCAACATTCTTTTACTCAGTGCGACTCTGTTTTCAACTACGAGACATCAATTCGCTTAGAATCATGTAATATTTGTCATTCTTAGAAAGCATAAAGCTAGGAAAATGTTTAGAAAGTACGTGTAAAAATGTTAAAAATGCTCCAACTACTTCAGTTGATGTGGAACTCAGCCTTTCCATCAATTAACTTTAGATAGAAGACATTTCTAAGTGACAATTCTAAGAAATATTTCACAATGCAACATTAGATTAATTTGAGTTCTACCAATGCATCTGTCTAAATCATCTAGATCACCCAGCGTTACAGGCTCATATTGCATTTGAATTGCAAGACAATTTTCGTAAATAGTAACGTTATTTTATTTCGTGCAACTCTATTTTCAAGTACAGGACATCTACTCGGTTAGAATCAAGTAAAGCTTGTCATCATAGAAAGTATTTAGCTAGGAAATGTTTAGAAACAACGTCTAGAAATGTTAAAAATGCTCCAACTACTTCAGTTGATGTGGAACTCAGCCTTTCCATCTATATACTTTAGATAGAAGACATTTCCAAGTGACAATTCTAAGAAATATTGCACGATGCAACATTAGACTAATTTGAGTTCTATCAGTGCATCTGTCTAAACCATCTAGATCACCCAGCGTTATAGGCTCATATTGCATTTGAATTGCAAGACAAGTTTCATAAATAGCAACGTTCTTTTATTCAGGCAACTCTATTTTCAAGTACAAGACGTTAATTTGGTTAGAATCATGTAATGCGCTGGTCATTCTTAGAAAGTATAAAGCTAGGAAAATGTTTAGAAACAACGTCTAAAAATATGAAAAATATTCCAACTACTTCAGTTGATGTGTAACTCAGCCTTTCGATCAATAAACTTTAAATAGAAGACATTTCTAAGTTACTATTCAAAGAAATATTTCACGATGCAACATTAGACTAATTTGAGTTCTATAAGTGCATCTTTCTCAATCATCTACATCACCCAGCGTTACGGGCTCATATTGCATTTGAATTGCAATACAATTTTCATAAATAGCAAGGTTCTTTTATTCAGTGCAACTCTATTTTCAAGTACAAGACATCAATTCGGTTGGAATCATGTAAGCTTGTCATTCTTAGAAAGTATAAAGCTAGGAAAATGTTTAGAAACAACGTCTAAAAATATGAAAAATGCTCCAACTACTTCAGTTGATGTGTAACTCAGCCTTTCCATCTATAAAGATTTTAGTTTATTAAAGTCTTTAAATAGAAGACATTTCTAAGTGACAATTTTAAGAAATATTTCACATTGGAACATTAAACTAATTTGGGTTCTACAAGGCATCTTTCTCAGTCATCTAGATCACCTAGCGTTACAGGCTCATATTGCATTTGAATTGCAAGACAATTTTCAGAAATAGCAAAGTTCTTTTATGGAGTGCAACTCTATTTTCAACTACAAGACATCAATTCGGTTAGAATCATGTAAAGCTTGTCATTCTTAAAAGGTATAAAGTAAGGAAAATGTATAGAGACAATTTCTAAAATTGTTAAAAATGCTCCAACTACTTCAATTGATGTGGAACTCAGCTTTTCCATCTATAAACTTTAGATAGAAGACATTTCTAAGCGACAATTCTAAGAAATATTTCAAAAAGCAACATTAGACTAATTTGAGATCTATAAGTTCATCTTTCTAAATCACCTAGATCACTCAGCGTTACAGGCTCATATTGCATTCACCAAAAACAAATATACGGAAAAGCAAAGCTTCAGTTAACTAAAGTTGGTGAAACGGACGACATTCAGTTGATAAATTTTGGGCCAAACTTGTATCACAAACGCAACACATTTGTCTGCGTCACCACATAATTCAGATGGAAATTCAGCGAAACAGGTAATGTATTATCCCGGCGAAGCGTTTTACACAAAACCTGTGTCACTTTGAAGTACAGTCATTTTTTCTCACTCAATTTAACGCGCAGTTATCGTAAAGTATCAAATGGTAAGTTAGTTAAACATGATTGAAACTTACAAAAATTAAGTGTGATCAAGGCATGCAAAACAACCTAATATTAAAAGTTTACTTTTCCTTTATTCAATTTAGGGAATCACTGTGTTGATATTACCAAAATTTATCTCATAATACAAATTCCTGTGATCATTGTCAAAAATGACACTCCATTCGGTCCAAAAATATTTACATACGAGACGCACTAGAGCCCTTCGTGAAAGCGACGTGATTATACGAGGACACTTGCGATGTCTCCCTTTTAGGAAACTTGAAGCGTCTTCCGCTTGGAATGAATACAGCACAAAGTGGCCGATATATCAACAGCCTCGTTTCCCATGAAAACGCCGTTTCGTATTAAAAGACGACATTTTTTACTATTTCCGAGCTACGTAAATATGAATAAGTAATTTACGAAAACGAATATCAGCTTGTCTTGCGTCAAGGAAAATTGTCTCGCCTATCGAATTTTGCACGTAATGTAGGGCAATTACGATCGTGATCACACTGATAAGGAGAGAAGGCGTCTTGATGGATTTTCCTTAAACCCGGCGAATACAAAGAGTCTAATTATATCTTCCACCTCTTCAAACAAACCAGGTTTAATGAGGGAAATTTGCAAAGGCACTGGACAGGAACGTAGGAAAGTCTATATACTTGAAAGGAACATTTTTCAAAATGAAGCGCGGTATTCGACAAGGGGATTCCCAGAGTCCTCTACTTTTCAACATCATTACCGTTACTGAAAGGATATACTCATGGTACTCGTGGCTGAGGATGAACAGGATTTACAGTGACTATTGCATCGATTTAACTGTACTGCGAAATCACTTAATATATCGGCCCAGAAAATTAAATACATAAGAACATTAAAAATACCATTAAGTTACTCGTATAAACTGGAAGTTATAGGCAAACTTAACCAGCAGGAAATGAAATTTAAACATTTGAGCATAGAAATCCCAGGTTATGGTGATGTTGAGGAGGAGGTAAGAGAACAGGCAACGAAGGCAACAAAAATAGCAAGATGTTTAAATGACACAGTTGACGAATTAGAAATATTAAAATAGAAACCAAATGAAGAATTTACAAGACAATTCATTGTAAGATCAATTATTACATACGCCACAGAAACTCGACATCGAAAACCAAACAATTACTAGAGACAACCTAAATGAGAGTACTTCGTAGAATAACTGGGAAAACGCTCTTGGACAGAGAGAAAAACCGGCGTTTCACCTGGATTAAGAAAGGAAGAAGAAGTACGGACAATATGCCCTACGAGTTCTAATCTTTTGAAGTGTTACAGGCACGAAAGTTAGCAAACGGCATTGTGTCTAGAACTATTGTAGCGAACGACATTGCAGAAATCCTGGACGAGGACACTCGGCCTCAGCAAAACGTGAATTGCAAGAAAATAACCTCGCAAAGGAATTTCCCAGCGAGGCACGTATGTTTAGTTAAACCGAGCAAATAAATATTTCACCAAAAAATACCAAGCGAATTAAACGATCAAGATCAACCAATTTTTGGAACCGTTGTGTTACCGGTCAAACTACATGCCCGCCGCACTGGGGGACGATGTTCTTCAAGACACCGAGATTCCTGCACCTACTACCCCACTAGGCTCATTTAAGCCATTTCTTCGCAATTTATTAACTCTGCCTTTGTTATTTAATCATTGTCTATCTTAACGTTTCACTTTGTTTTTGCCGTCGCTTACCACGGGTGTGCCATCTCTTTCTCTCTCCTCTGAATGAACCAAGACCAGCTCCTTTTGTCAATAAATATTGTTAATTTGTCTACTCCTTTCTCCTCGTCTGAACTACCGCTGCCTAACCAGAGCACCCCTCTAGACCCTAAGCCCTTAGGACAGTGACACTATTACTACTGGATGTTCCAGAGAAGAATGTCCCAAGAAATCAAAAAACCACCCTTATTGTATGAAAAATTCATATTTGAATATCACGAAAAAAAAATATCATTTTTTATCGTTTTTGAAGCATTTGTACTTCCTGGTATCATTTTCGGATTCCGGACACGACATTACTGTAAAGATCAGACACACTTATTTCAAAATATATTACTCAGCATTACCAATAAAATCCACGTGTAGCTCCATTATCAGTGTATCACTCTACCTTCGATCGAGGCTCTCCCGCTTCGCATTCCGCTCCCATCTCTCACTCTCAATTGCCCGGTTTTATCTCTGGGAACAATTTCATTACTTTCCGCGGTTTCGACTTTAAATCACTCGTAATTTCAGGCGCTAGTTAAGGAAACTCAATTATTCCTCGGACGTCGTGGACTCCGACTATCAATTAGCAAGGAGCTCCCGCTTCCTTTGCCTGTCCGATGGGAGCACTCGCAAATGGGCAGCGTCTCGTTAAGGAGCGGACGGCGGCGGGTACGATCCGATTGTAAAGTCAAATAAGCCAAGTAGAGTGTTGTCTTTGAGTCGAGACTAATGTTAGACGGTGTTAGAGTCGAAGAATAGCAAGGTTTTGGTCGATTCAATTACTTTAAAGGTAGCTGTACGATTTAAAGCTCATGCGGTGCTTCGGTCTTAAGGTAAAATCGGGTGAAAGACAAGAAGTATTGCTAATGGTTGAAAACAGCATACACGGAGGAGCATTGGGTTGATTAACTTACTACCACAAAAGTACTCAATTTAACGTAATAATCCTCTAATACTGCTTTAATAACAATGATAGTAAGTAGATCTTATAACGACATAATGAGAGTAAAACATCCCAGACGGAAGTCGCTTCAATATCGAAGAGTGTTAAACATTTACCTAATGAAGCAATACATGATTTAACTAATCCATCACTGTAAATAACTATTGCACTGCTACAATGCTAGTCTTGCTAACTTATGAATTTTGGAATATTGTCGCTAAGCCATCCCACGAAGCGGAATCAGGTTAAGCTAGAATCAGCGATTACCTAAACCATCATCACTGCCTCCAGATCAAGGAGGCAGTGAAGTACCGTCAAGAATCCTGTGTCGCAGTCCGTTATCCTGCGTACCCGCCAGTTGCCCTTTTATGGGGGCAAGATGTCCGTCGTGAGGAAAGCCTCATACCAGCTACCCCTCCAGCCCCTCTGGTGACTATTGTAAGCACTTTTTTACACCATTTTATCACTTTTTTGTCCTCTTTGAGTTTTGCTTTCTATTTATGTTCACTTATGATTCGCCGCCCTCTAACACGAGCCCACTCTTTCTCTATCCCCTGCACTTAATTAATAAAAATTATCAAATTCGTTAATGTATCTTCTGAACTATCACCCCCAACCAGAGTACCCCTCTGAGCCCTAATCCCTTAGGACCGTGACAATATTTCCGGCAAAATGGAACACCATCTTCCTGGTAAAACTAATGGTACTATCAACGCACAATCAACAAAATCACGCCAGTTGTAACATTGTGATTACCAGAGTTAAAGGCGTACTATCATTTGGATTACAGATCTCTAACTTGGGTTGAAACGCATCACCGAAATATTGACATCTATTATGCTGGAATATCAATTTTATAATTGATCTAGATGATCCACTTCATAATTTGAAGGTATTTTGTTGCTAATTTGTGACGTCGGAATCAGGCGACCTATTTTGTTGCTTTCGAGTTATAATGAGCGCATCTCCCAGAAACCACCCCTTTCGAAAGATACGCATTCGCCTACTTAATTTTTGTATGAACTGGTGATTTATCTGTTTGTACGTAGTACGTACAATTAAGAGGCCAGCCTGAAATTCACAAAAAAAATTTACCCTCGGAGATCATCTAATAATTACCTCAATACAGCTTATTTGAATAGTCACTTTTTAGTAATTACTGTACATGGTCAATTCATCGAGTTGTTTAGAAAATATGTTCTAAATTGATTAAAGGATCAATTCTTTCTAATTGCAAATTAGAAGTTATAGTTAACTATTATCCTAATAAGGATTTTTAAAATCATACTTTTAGGTCGAAACTAATTGCAAATAATTGATTCTTACTTTATTTTTTTCAATTAAGGGCTCCTTGCTTTCATTCATAATTACACGCAATTTAAATTTATTGGAATAGAACATTTATTCTCTTTTAATGGGTAATTAATCCAGATATTTTTCTTTAATTTCATGTATATTAAGAGTATGTCTATATAAAATACTGGTGTAACCTTTCGCAGATGAAGAAACTTTATTCAAATCATCAACTTCCATCCACTATATATTATATGTAATGTGCCCAACACCATCGTAAAGATCGATATTGTAGGCTTTTCTCAGATCTTTTTCTCCCGAATATGTTATGATAACCATTAGAACAAGTTCGAAGTTTACTGTTGTCAATTTTCAGTGTTTGAAAATTTTCCTAAAATTGCTATAAGTAAGAATTTTTCTTGAAATTTTAATACATAGTCAGAGTCATACAATACAAGAGGGAGTTTTGCAATAATTTTTTTGGCAGAGTATAGAAGTATTATTTTTATAATAATAATTTGTTTAAAATTAATATATTATAATAATAAATTAATATAATATAATAAATTAAATTAATATATTTAGCTCTGTCGCTTACTTATCATAAAGCTTCATAATATTTTTGACCAAATCAAATATTCTCCAAAAGGCACATTATACTTGTCATTTTTCGATTTTAAGAAATTTTGTCAAAATCCGCTACAATCTTTTTTCAACTTTGAACTTCTAGCCTACTATCGAATATGTGGTATATTATAACGCGAAATGTAAACATCGGCTTGAAGCGTGTTTCTTATCTGACGCAGGCGGCGCAGAGTTCAAAGGGGACCATAAAAACCTTCTCGGACAATCTGGAAACGTCCAATTAGGGAGAGAATTATCTAGTCCGATCTGTGTAAAAAATTGTAAAAAATGTACAAACAAATTAGCGCGTTAAGTGTGTAATATAAATTAATTAGTTAGGAATAGACTAAATAAATTAAGTGGTGTTAAGAACTGTGTAAATAAATTAGAATAAACGTTACAATATGTTATACAATTTAATGACTTTTGTGGCTAAATCGACTCTAAAGGGCCATTTAGTTTCTCTCGTTTTTCGGTTTTGTGACATTTTTTGACATCTCTTCCAAGAATTATTTTCAAATTTTGAATATTTTTAACAAAATATGAGAAGATAGTTCGATGAAAACATCACTATTTTGTGTCATAAGGTGCAGGGGTGCGTATCGTTAGGCAGGGGTGGTTTTTAGGGTATAAGCCCGAAAACAATCAAATATGGCCGCTGGGATCACCGATATCTTATTACGAAATGCAGGGGGTATGGCAATTATAGCGTAATATTACACTGGAATATCCACTGTTTCTGGTAACCGGCACTTGGAACAAAATGAATTTCGATGTCACAAATTAACCCCAAAATATGGAGTGGGTCCGATCGACGAACTATAAAATGGATATTCTAGCATAATAGACGTGAAACATTGAGTCACCTGGCAATATCAGCTGGCAGGACCACTAACTAATTTTATGTTAGAATTATATTCCCTTTTTCCATTAAAGTTCTACAAGTCAAAATAAAGGATCTGAACCCCCAAAACCCGCTAAAACTTAGTTCTATTTCGTTAAAAGCAAACATTCTATTTGTTGGTATATTTCCTTTTGTCGGATACAAAACTGTCTAAGGTACGTTGCAAATCTCAAGATTTTTACTCCTACCTAATGAGATATAAAAAGTCTTTTTAATCTCCTCTCGTCCCTTGGGACCGGCTCCTTTTAATTTCTATTACAATCGTAATGCAGGGATATAGCGGGCAAGATTAAAGTATCACGTCAACTTTAATCTTTAATTAAATCATTTTTAATATCAAAACTTCCTATTAAATTAAGTTAGCGACTCCCTCGGATTTTTTCATTCACTCAAAGACGTCCACCTTATAGGAGCTTTATCGGATAAACGCCAGGGAAAGTTCTTTTTATAGCTTTTGATGTAACGAGTCTCTATGTACAGGTACGTCTTATCTCTTAATTGACTGTACATAATTACAAATACTAGGAGTTATCTCTAGCTCGCCTGTGGGATTAACACAACGTCGAAGGTAACAAATGCATACGTAATTAACACTCAATTAAAAGTGGTTTAGTGACTACAACGCCCTGACACCGACTTGTAAGAGAGGATCATATTTAATGGAAGTTGCTTTAGTGCTCCGATGTGTCTTTTTTGGAACATGTATACTGATAATGCATATGCATGCGTTCCCTTGTATACATGCGCAACCTGATTAGACTAATTACACGCAGGTGTGATTTCAAAGGAAATAAATTAATAAATTATTGAACGTAATATTCACTAATTACCTTTTTTTGTAGTTGAAATTAATTAGTCAAATTAGAACGTCTTAAATAAATTGATTTGGTAATTAACGAATGGTTCAATAATGCTTGTACTTCTGATCTAACATGTGAAGCCTTTTACAGTACGACTAATTTAACAATTTACAAATCTTAACACCTTCGTAATTTCGCCTTGAAGATCTCCACCTAAGGTACGATTCCTTAAAACGATTAATTAACAGACTCGCTATTAGTTATAATTTGAATCAGAGATGCTCAAGAAAAACACTTTATTTAAGCTAATTTTGTAATTACATTATTGACTAGTTTCATTTAAATTTGTTCAACGCCTCAGGTAAAGACGAGGTATATTCTTGGTAATTTCGTGTTTAAGTTGTTCTACTGGGCTGACTTCAAAATTAGAGAGCGGCGGATATTAAGTTCTTACAATTTTCATATCGGCTTTTGGACACTTTTCACAGAAACTTCTCATGGAACTTTAATGATTGTATCGTGTATAGGAAAATGTCCATATTTTTGAAGATGGTTTAAAAAATCATCCATAGCCGTCGACCAGAAATATATTACATTTTTGTACCAACAGATAAGTCAAGATGTTACAATACCACATAATACACAATACGATGCCGTTATACAATTATTTACCTGAGAGACCACTACAAAAGAGAATAGAAGATGGATTTTATTTACATATATCGAAGAGCAACTAAGGGTAAGTAAAATTTATGTTTGCTTCTGAAGTGGACCCTCCGTGGATTTATTATATATTATAACGACCTGAGGTTTTGTTGTGACCATCTTGAAATGTCGAGTACTGATCGAGGTAATAAACGCGTTATGTTCCTAGTGTAGATTCCACTATAAGTGTTCTTTTTAAAAAGGTGTCAAGCTGTGTGAAACTCGACGAAATTACAATTACTTACGCAAACGATATTTACCTGATTAATAACAGTAAGAACCACAAACAAAATGTTTACTGATATACAGAGGGAAGGGCAATCTGTAAGTGTGAAGCCACAAAAATTTTAACGGCAATCACAAACGTTGTTAGACCAGGTGTACATGATATGAGTATGATGACCGACCAAGTATGAGACGATCCGACTCTAGTATTGTGAAACAGTAATTTTTCTTCGTAGCTAAGAGCATTAGGTATATGCCGAACGATCTATTTTATGTTTTAAAATGTACTGGACAACCTACTGAAGTTCAAACCTCATCCAAATTCCAATCGGATCTATCACAGTTTATTAGATCGATTATTATTAACGTTATGTGGCGTAATAGGTATAGTCTTTACAATGCCACTTGGGACACAAAACAAAATGCCGATGTAATGAGCGCATAAGAAGTGCTTTTGACGTATACTAAGGCACAGTATTTATTTACGATACTTCGTACCATCGTACATTTGGAATAAGCGGTTGCAGTAGCCATGTCCTTTAAGCTAGAATATCATTTGCACGAGCCCGAGTTCAGATGAAGCTCATGATTTATTTCTAATTTATTACGCAAATAGTTATTTATGGTACTAGTGTATTATGATGAAAATAAGTCACGCCAGGCCGAGTGGTATAAATTCTCAAGAGACTTAGGAAACATTTCTCGCGAGTGGCATACAATGTTTTATCCCACATGTGGAAGAAATCGTTTTTATGAGATAATAATTAATAAGCTTTGTGATCAAAACAAAGCTCACTAGTGAGTTATGTCGTAGTGAGTCACGTGTTGGATAAAGAAGTTTATTGCTCCAGCCATTTTCAAAAAACAATGGGTATTCCAGCTTAAGCTTCAAGCTTTCTGTATATTTAATTGCTAAATTAGTAGCCTCCAACAAATGAGCGGACGATCCTTAAAACGACCCTCGTCAACCACTAAATCCTCAATCTGCTTGAAGAGGTTGAAATAAGTTTTTTCGGGGTTAATTATAAAATGAGAATTTAATTCTTCTTTTATTATGCACTGCTAATTACTTACTAATTACTTAATTAAAAACAATGACCATTCTAGCTTAAGCTGCTAAGCAATAAATTTTTTCATTGCGTAATAAAGTAGGAGTTTTGTCGGGCCTCAGGCTTATGAGTTTGTTATTCATAAGCTTGAGTGTCGTCAATACAAGCATAACTAATAAGACTGGCATATCTATATAGAGTATTAGAGTGGAGTCGAAAGAGCTGCATTTTTATGAAGGCTCAAGTAGCTATTACTGTTTTTAGCTGTCCCAAGTGAGAATGGAAAGAAATTACATATGATATACTGCCACAAACTTTGCAGCAACCACAATCGTCAAAACTACACTTTAAGTCAATTGCATCGTCTTGAGATGGATAAGCCTTCCAAAAAATGCATTTCGTTTATCAGTCAATCTTCTTTGTTTAAATACTTAGCGCTTCAAAAAATTTTCCAAAAAAGATTTTTCTAATTTGGCGAAAATTTCATTTAAAATATGATACACAACGGCGAATGTTACACTTATTATGTATTTCGCATTTACAGGTACCTAATTACAACTAGAATTTAACAGGGCAGTTACTTTTTCAGACTAAGATGTCATTAACGTGCTTGTTTCTCACCATAAGAAAAATGAAAAAGGAATTTGCAATTAACAAATTTTATTTCAATTTATAGATTTCTTAACTCTTGAAATAGATGGTAATAATCGATAGATTTACAAAGCATAATAAAAGCAGCAATAAAATTCGTCACGAGGTGATTCGAAAGCTCATTACAGAATTATGGGTATTAAACACTTCTTAACTAATAAATGCTCTTGTAGAGAAACCAATTAAACCGTAAATATTTTAACGCCGCCAAGCGTTTCACAACGAAATATATCGAATTCCTCATGAACAGCAACAAAGATACTACGCCGCATGAATAATATATGAACATGAATTTCGTCACTTTATCGTTTTCTTCATCGTCTTCATCTCCCGTTTTTCCTAATGCGTTTTCACTTATACTAGATCCTTAACCTCCAACTATCGACTAGTCTTCAGGAAACTTGAATGAGACCAGATCACTTATTATGTCGGAACCGAACTTTTACAACGTGGTGGGCGGGTTGCAACATACCGACTCTGTCTTGTCTGATCAATTTTAATGTGCATCGACGTAGCTCTCGAACAAAATTAAATTTAATAGCTCGATTCGCTGCTTGAAATTGTAAATGTGTCGCGTGTAGTATTGTCGTAGATTCTCGTTAGGCTCGGGGATTTACGATTTTACGAGAATTTGCCTTGCAGCGAAACCCGATTACCGCTTTATAGTTTCTTCGCGCTATCTTTTGGTATAGTTAGTAGCGCGGAACTCTTGATCGAATTACTGCGATCGGAGCGAAGAAACCCATACTGCTGATATAGCGAAATTAAGAATTTACAATGTTAAGCACAGTCAATTAAAGACTTGCCAATATAATTCACTGTAGAGATGTAAATTGGTGAAATAAGTGCTACCTCTTATAGCGAATCATAGTAATGCTAATTGTAGCATTGCTTGCTGAGAGGAGTAGCATTCCCGGTTATCATTCTCTGACCAAAAGAGCTTGGAAATAATGAATATTAAGTGATGCTAGTTGTATCGGTATTTGATAATTTGAATTTTCTGAAAAGATTTAACCACATATAAAATCAGAACAAACGAATACAAATGGTTGAAGGACAAACAATGGAGGACGTAAGGTAACGAAGAATTTGAAAAGCATCTTGCAAAAGGCATTATTTACTAACGAGCTAACATAATAGAAGTTATAGTATATGGATTGCGCATTGCCTATACTTCTGTATAGAGAGCCATATGCTAATGTTAGAGAGATTTAAAGTTTAAGAATATAAATACGTTGTACATAAACAAAAAGATGCATTTTTTATAATGTACAAATTTAATGAAAACGTTACAATTCTTGTAATGATCCTGCACCAATGGTCATAAAGAAATAAACTCCTGGACAAAATTAACGCACCACACAATTAAACTTGTATAATTACAATACCGAAATTAATATTGCAATAACATTTTTATAAAAGCTTATAGTTAGGTACTGTCTAGTAGCTAGTAAATGAAATTAGCAAATCAAGGCGTTATCTCTAATATTTCTTTATTAAAGAATTTTTTTTCTTGGAAACAATGCAAACTTGCAAACAGAAAACAAACGAAAACAATAGAATTTTCAGACTTAGACCTGTTCTAATATCGTGTATGTCCTCCTCTACTCCTAATTACTGCTTCCATGCGTCTTGGCATACTGGAGATCAAATTTTGAACGACTTCTTGAGGAATATTTTCCCATTCCTGCATTGCTGCATTTACCAGTTGATTGCGGTTGGCAGGTGGAGGTGTACGACGTCGAATCCTCTTTTTAATATCGTCCCATAGATGCTGTATTAGGTTCATGTCGGGACTCTTCGCTGACCATTCCATGAACGGAATAGCTATAGCATTTAAGTAGCGAATAACCTGCCCAGCCACACGAGGACGAGCATTGTCCTGCATAAACAAGAAATTCGGTCCCACAATAGGAGCAAATGGCACTACATGGTCAACAATAATATGTTCCAGATAATAATTCGCATTCATTGACCTACCACGTATGGGGGCCAATTCTGTGGGGCCATCGAAACAGATGCCTCCCCAAAACATTACAGAGCCACCACCAAACGGAACTCTTGGAGAGATATTGCAACTTGCAAATCCTCCTCCTGGCCTTCTCCAGACACGCTCACGTCCATCAAAAGATTTCAGGCTGATTCTCGTTTCATCTGAGAATAAAACCCTCTTCCAATCATTACGAGTCCAATCTTGATGTTGTCTCGCAAAACGCAACCTTTGAATTTTGTGCTCTCTGGTGAGCAGGAGTTTCTTGGCCAGTTTTCTGCTGTCTAATCCAGCTTCATTTAAGCGCCCTCTAATCGTTCGGGAAGATACAAGAAGATTGCGAGCAGCTACGAGTTCATTTTGTAGGATGGTACTAGTCGTTGTCCTATTTCTTATTAAATCGTTCATCTATTGGATTAGTACACCGTTTTGGCCCTTGTCCCGGCCTTCGTAAATGAGAACCTGTCTGGTTAAATCGTCTAACCATGCGACTTATGCTGGAAGGGTTTCTTCCTATCATATTAGCAACATGACGCATCGAATATCTATCATTCAGCAAAGTTGATGCTCTTACTGCTTCTTCCACTGACAAATTTGTTCTGCGATTCATTATTAAACTGGAGAACACTCGCACTTACACTATCAATAATAAAAAACCTCGGTAGCTCAAAACAATTAGTCTGATTTCTGAAACAATTTCTGATCAGATTTTAAATCAATTTTCAATCAACATTTACTTGAACTGTCGAAGTATATCCAGTGCCTACTTGTAAGATTGCTAAACAACTGAAAATAATCATTATTTTGGAATAACACAAAATATATGTGGTGGTGCGTTAATTTTGTCCAGGAGTTTATTTCAGTCCGGCCTTGCATAATATTTACGTTATGAGAGCTTGGCGGCCATATTGATGCTAAATTTGTTTACAGTAAAATTTTAACACATAAACTAATATACATATGCCCTCCACTGATTTTAACATGTCGATAGTGTAAGGCAACTTCCATATTCTTATTAGCTTTAGGCAATGATGCGGTTTTATGTTATAGTGTGGTCGCCGCCGTAATGAAATTAGTCCAAGAAATTCCCTCAGATGTTGGCACATCCAAAAACCTTTGAGGCGCAATCCTTGCAGTATAAGTTCTAAGGCAAGCATGTATATTATACCAGATTCAAATGATTTAACTGACAAGGTTGGAAGTGAAATTTTGAACACAGTTACAGTTAAGAAATATGTCAGGAGATGCCTTATGAACAAGTGAGAAACAAGATGTGAGCAAAACGCGAGCAGCCAGTTACGCCATGACCGAATACTCCAAAGACTAAAATGTTACGATGGAACAAGAAGTCACAAGAATTAATTCCATTACTAGATGCTGCATACCGCAGGAATAATTTATAGTCACCATAAGCAAAAAAGTATGATTGAAAATAACCAATAAAATTTGCTAACACTGTTAATCTTGCGTAGTAGAGTAATGAAAATGCCGAAGAGTAGCGGAAACAGAAGAAAATAACGAAATTAAAGAAAATACTTAAGGTATGAGTTCTAGAAACAGCGATTTACCTTCAATATACCGTAAAATTTATCAGTTCTACATACAGACTTGGTGTCTATACAATTCTACGCACTTTTCTAATTTAGAAAATATTACAAGAAGCAGATATTATGGTGAAGGTAAATCTCCTTCTTTCAGCTTTAAGTGTTCATATACGGACCTATTCTATTGAAATGCAGGGTCCTAATAAAATCAACAAGAGCGAAAGAGAAACTAATAGTAGTTCGTTAGTATGACGGAGAAGGAAGTTTTGCAACGTTGCCGGCCGGCTGGTCCGTAACCCATTCCAAATATCCCGTCGGAGACTTTACAGCGAATGATCCGGTAGAGTGTGGCGATGACTGTGATGTTTCGCGAGCTAGCAACGTCGCAAAAGTTCTTTCTCTGTTTAGCCAACGAGAAATATATGGCCTTTCTTTCGCTCTTATGTTTATACCATACTGCGACTCTGTAGAAACGGTCTGTATAGGCACGGGCTAACCAGGTAGCATTATGATTAATAAATAAATTTATTGGACACTGGTGCCATTTTTCCTACTACAACCCCAGATGAAAGTTTACTTATGTGGTAATAAAAAAAATATAGAGCTCAACTGCATTTAAAAAATGGCAGAAATTTTCATGAAAAGTAATTCAAGTTTTATTCAGAACATTTTATGTTTGAAAAATATTAAATGGAGTTCTTGTTGGTTCAAAACAACTGAAATTTTACACGCATATTTGCATATTTTGATTTGTTTCAACAATAGAACGTCCAACGTAGAATGCTGAAAATTGGTCAGTCTATGACGTCACAGGGTGCTCTTGAAAGATATCCAGCCTATCTCAATTTAACGTGACGATAGTAAATACAAGGATATATAGATATAAAATAAAAATAGATATACGAGGACATGAAGAAACGGTAAATGAGTAGATAACATAGGAGAGTTCTGGATCAAAAACCTATGTTGTTTCAGATGAAGGTCCATTTGGTAGATTCTGGTATAGTGAAGCACTATTGCGAAGGCCCCAACTGTCTCGGAGTTGTCTTTAGCTATCCAGGAGACAAGAAGTTGTGTTGAGGAGTCCCCTCTGAGGTATTTTATTAATTTTAAGGCACAATCGAAGTTCTCTTTTTTGAAAATAATTAAATTTGTGATGTCCGAAGTAAAATTCGTAATACCTTCATAAGTTTAAAATTTCAGAAATCAATTTTTTGGTAGGGAATTGTCGGCACCTTATTATTCGGTCATCAGGAGACCATCACCAAAATAGTCGCGAGGAGCCTTGCTATTTCTCGGGATAAAAAGAGTATTTTTAAGTTTCGATACAAAACTCTACATGTAGGCCAAATAAAACTTTCCAAGTATATCAGCCAAGTGTAAATTGCTTGGGCCAACCACTTTTCCTATTGATGGAAACAAAACGTCGTTCATATCAAACTCTTCGAAACAAAGAGACATTAAATTTCTCCGTTTAGAACTCTCGATTCTTTCTCATGCTCTGGTATCATTTTCACGCTACTAAAAATATCGATAAGTACGTATCAAGTCCCCTTTCTTCGAAGACGAACCGTTCCGTATTCCCTTCCCAAAGATTGTCTGTCTATAAGGCATGATTCAATCTCGATCTGCCCGATGCCGCCGTTAATTTCGGCTGACGTCAATTATTCGTCGAAATTGTGCGAAACACAATACCTGTCGTTCCCGTGATTGATTCGACAAAGAGGATACAAAGCACAGTCAATTTACTTAATAAGATGAGAAACGGGATGATGTCGGACTTTCTCGTTTGATAGCTCGGGGACTTGCCGGGTAAATATTAGGAGATGCCGGCAGGTAGTTGCTTCCGAAACTCTGGAGAGTATCGTTGAAGTTGAACGATGCAATCGTCACAATGACGCAACGTTAAATTTTGATGGATGGTACTGGAGTAATTTGCAATACGTCTATGAGCCACTAGAAGCCATTGGGAAAGTAAGAAGAGCTACCACGCACATGTAACTTATTACGTTTATTGCGTTCCGGTGTAATGAACCAAGCGAACGTTTTAGATATTCGAGGAGACATTTCATTTGACTTGTAGGTCGAACTGTTCATGAAGATATGAGAGTGGGAAAACCCATAAAACGGTACTCGTTAATGTCATACATTTTTAGGTTTACAGTTAACAATGCTATTCGCGGGAATATTGAAACTTTGTTATGCTAACAATATAACATCTGCAATATTTCTCTAATATCTGAAGAGTGCCTTAAATGGGCACACCAACAGAATTGCTCACTAGAGTTAGGTCTAATGAAGAGCATCAAGACTCTTTCACTAAATGATGTGATAGGATTAAACTACCGTCGGATCTAAAAAATAGTTTCCTTACCTTCACCTCACCTTTCCTCACCTTCAATAAAGATAACAATAAAATAAAACTGCTGTAGAAAAACCTGACATATTAAAACCTCTTGTAGTTTTATTAAATCTCACCTTAAAAACCAAGATTAGATTAATCACAACTCACACACAACACATTCCCTTGCGATTTCGCTGATTCTATTTTCTTGTTTCCTACTTCAAGACAACTAAAACGAGATGCAACGTTAAAAATCTCCGAGAAGTTTTCATCGGCTTCCACAAGAAATTCCAATATGTAAATGCTTAGCCGACGATATACTGTGTCGTCGTCGTGGGATGGAAATAGCTTTTGATAAAGTCTATTATCGAGAGTTGAAGTCGAGCGACGCCTACAACTACTAGCACAGTATACTTGAAAATGTATGCCCGGAAAGTTCACGACAAAGGGTCAGATCGGTTCGAGTAGGTACAGTGTTCCTTTTAAATAAGCTCGTTCATACATAGATACATAAATGCATTCCTCACGGGCCATATGTATGTAATCCTTTTGTTACTTCTATGTGACAGAGATAAATAGGAACGGTAGTGGTTTTCACACTTACAACCTAATAAATAGGAAAGAAAACAGGTGGAATAATACACTAGTTCTTTTGGAACATAATGCAATACACATATTCGAAAATAAAAGTGGGATATGGATATACAAGATTTACAGATTAAATTGTCATTTAAAAATAATTTAATAACAATAATAGAAAAATATTTATTAAGTGTCATTATACTGAGACGATAAATGTGTAACAAACAGAAAACAAATGTGATCTATTGCTCATTAAGTTTGAGTTTATTTAAAACCTCTAAAACACTAACAAGAAGTAGTTAATACTTTTAATTACGGAGATAAAAATAAATTTTTAATTACTTGTTGATTACGCGAAGGTCAGAAAACACAAATTATCTGAGTTGGAAAATAAAACTGGAATTAAGCGTGAAGGGAGATCACAGAGGTGATGACCCATCCAAAAACTGTAGTAATAAATAAGTCTTTTTTAAAAATCAAATATAAAAAATGTATAATTGAATGTTTAATTATTAAATATTAGCGCATGGTAGATGGCACGATCAGAAGCCATGATAAAGACGCTGTGCATGTCATTGGAGTTTGAGGCTGTTGGAACTGTGAAGAAATCTTCTTTCATTCTCGGAAAGAAGTAGCCATAACTGAAGATGTGTTGGTGCTAGGGAGAAACAAATTGATCATGCCAGATCAACGAAGGTTCCCTTTCATCATGGAACCAGGCAACCCTAAGGAAGGGATTGCTGGTAGCATACCGGTGCACAAGAGGACTTGGTAACACCACACACCACCAATGTAAATCATCATCATCATCGTCATCATCATCATCATCATCATCATCATCATCATATCTAAATTCGGTTTAGGCAGTTCTGTTTTTCTAGGGCGGCTAACATTTCTTCTTCCTCGTAGTCTGTTACCAAAATGGACTTTGGGTATTCTACAATCTTCCATTCTCAAAACGCGTTCTGCAATTTTAATCTATATTCTTCTATTATCCCTGTTATGTTCTAACACCCAGTTCTTCTCCGATTTGCAAGCTTCATTTTCTATCTCTTGGTGTATATCCAGCTAGCGGTCTTAAAAGTCTCATCTCAGCTTCCATTTTCTTCACTTGGTTTGTTTTTAAACTCATTCCTTCCTGACTTTTTTCAGTAGTGTGCATTTTATTGTGCCTGTTATCTGTTTGAATATTTGTAATTTTGCTTCTAGGTCGTGTGACTGTACGTAGGAAACATCACATCTTAAGTATTCAAATGTGCTTATTTGCTCTAGTGACTCATCGTCGATAACTATTCTTGCCCTTATGTTGTTCTTTATCATTGAATGTCATAATTTTGGGATATTTTGAGGTGGTTAAATATTTACCACGTTATGTAGAGTCCATATAGCTCTTTGTAAATTGTCTTTCGAATACGCTAACACTATTTGGCCATCTGCAAACAGCAGTGTACTTAGAATTTTATCGTTAACCTTAAACTGATGCTTTATCTCATGCTGCCATGTCTTTATGGCGTCGTTAATATAAATATTAAATATTGCGGGTGAAAAACGACACCCTTGTCGCACTCTAAGAGAAATGTTTTGCGTTTTGGCTTGTTATTTTCTCAGTGCAGATTGTAATTGTATTGTCCATATAATTATAAACTTTGATTTGCTCCGATAAGGTGTTGAGGTATGTCATATATTTCCCATAAATTGCTTTGGATGCTTATCATCATGCTTTTATCGAAAGCTTCTTCTGTGAATAACTACACAGTATATATATACAGGCGGGGATCCTACAGCCTTTGCCGTTTCCCGCATTTTGATCTCCAAACCTCTCTATTCCTCCAGTCCTCTTCGTTTATCGCTCTATCTTCCATAATTTATGTTACAGCAGAAATCCAAGTTTTACGTGGTCTTCCTTTTCGCCTCCTACATTTGGGACTGTAATTCAGGGCAATTTTTGGTCACTTTTCTTCCTCCATCCTCATTACGTGGCCATACCATAGTAACTGCTTTGCCTCTATCATGTCTAAGGTTGTGAATATTCTTCCCGTTCGGATCCTGATTTCTGCATCCGTGACACGTAGTCTTGATATTCTATGCCGATCTTCTTAAAAAGTCCATTTCAGCCGTTTGTATTTTCTTTTTATCGGCCTTAGTCATTGCCCAGCACACTGAGCCATATGTTAATATCAGCTCTACTATGGCTCTGTACATGGTTATTTCTGTTTAATATAAGTCCTGTTGACCATAGTAGTAGTGAGTTCATTATAGGGGTAGCTTTGTTACCTTGTACACAGTAACTATCAAAAATGGATCCAGGATCCTGAGAAATGAGCTGCTCAATTTGAGCAGTTGATACTGCGATTCTCTTGGGCCGCAGGAAAAGAGAAAGTGTGTGCTTTTATCCCCATGATACTGTTCCATTTTAGTGTTGAAAGATGGAAGAGAGGGCAAAACAAATGTGGTGGAACGCAAATCCTGCTACAAGGTCGCCACATGTTAAGAGGGAGGAAAATCCCGAGGAAGTGAGAAGCGCAGGAATTATTGAGCCATCTAACGACCCTCTAATAACAATGAATGAAGGGAAAGTTTGGTGGATTTCCATCAAAATCATTATTGGCAGTCGGGAGAGGATCAAAGATACATTGGATTCACACATAAGGCCATGCATAAAACAACAAACGGGCCAGCAATAACGAAAACGAACACACAAATCACCCACTTGGATACTGCGGAGCCCTTCGCGTGAAATCAAATCACCACCAGAGATATCCGTTTTCACATTTTCGAAGCTGACGCTTCCATCCACCCACTTGGCCGTTACGGAGAGCCAGCTCGTGATCGGCTGGACGCTTCGCTCTCTAATTTACCGCAGACTACATTACCCATATCCAGTATTTAATAAAATCTCCCTGGTAAGTCGAGCGGAATCATCAATACATATAATTTATGCGAGCGAGCTCGCACCCTCTCGAAGAGGAAGAGGTCATGATCGGCGCGGCATTCGGATAGTCGGGCAATTTGCCGTGAACGCCTGAACGAGTCAGATTTAGGATATTATTTATCGGTTTCTTCCGAGCCGATGAACGCCATTCACGGGACGGAACGATTTCACACTGTCGGAGTTCCCGCAAAAGCAGTAAATTATGACAGTGTTTAGGCCCGAATGGGAATTCAAAGGCGCTTATTGATGGCGGCAATAATTGGTATATAAGTGGGAGGCTTATTGGGTTTTTAACGAGAGCTCTCGGTCGTCGGGAAAAGAGCAAACGATTGACTCGCGTGGATCGAAATTTATGGCAGCAGAACGCACTGGAATGAAAAATCATTTTTTGGGTTTCTCATCTGAATTAATTATTTCTTCTGAATTAATTGAAATTAGAGATAACAATTTCATTTTGGTCTACCCTGTACTCTGTTGTCACTTTATAAAAATTATTATGGATAACCACACCTGAAGAGATCTGGATTGATAAAATATCACAACAATCGTAGATGTGTGTGCCAATTATTGATTGACACATAACAACTATACATTACTTTGTACTTACTACCCTCATAACAACTGAACTAAAACCAGCTAACAGCTAGATTGATTTCTACAAATTCTACTAATCAATCGAAGGGATAGGACCATCTATTATCATTTAATGGCATGTATTAAACTCCAATTCCATATCCCTGCCACATAGTTGCATAATTTGTAGATAATTTGTATTGTTAAAATTTATTTTGTAGCTCTGTTCGCTTCCGAGGCACAGGGACAACTACAATCTTAGTCTTAACCTACATTAGCCACACTGCGTATCTGTGGGACCGTTGAAGATATCGAACTCTTTGAGGTGACAGAATTTGTAGCTACATATTTTGATACCCTCAAATGAGATAATACTGCTTTTTTGAACGCAGCCCTATTGGTCAAAAACCACTCTTCATGTTCAAAAAGTGGTGTAAAAATGGTAATCTCATTTTCTGTGCTATAATCGAAGTGGCATAATTTGTAGCTGGGCTCGCTTCCAATAACAAACGGATTTTGAAGTTGGAGTCTAGGGGAACGAGCACTGCAATAAAACACTTTTTCCGAAAATCATCTTGGAAACATTTTCCTACATATTTAAAGGCAGGAAAATTGAATTTTCCGGGACTAGTACTATAACGACTTTACAAGACGCAAAATACACTGTTTTCAGAGCACACGCACAAAATTAATAAAACTTTTTCGATGTTTAGTTTGTAGCTATATTTCCTAAGAAAATTGATAAACTTGATTTCGGTGGAATTTCTTTTCAGTAATGTGAGGCTATTTTGTAGCCCTCAACCATTGGAGGGCTACAAAGAAAGCTAATTAGAGCTAATTGAGAGCTAATACTGATTTTTTAAACGCAGCTCCATTGCTCAAAAACCACTCTCCATGTTCAAAGAGTGGTGTAAAATGATAATCTTGCTTTCTGTGCTATAATCGAAGTGGAGTTATTTGTAGCTAATTTCTTTGTTAAATTTGTAGCTGGGCTCGTTTCCAATAACAAACGGACTTTGAAGTTGGAGTCTAGGGAAACGAGCACTGCTATAAAACAATTTTTCCGGAAATCGTCTTAGAAACATCATTCTCCTGCATATTTAAGGGTAAGAAATTTGAATTTTCCCGCCTAGTACTGCGACTTTACAAGACGCAAAATACACTGTTTTCACAGCACACGCACAAAATTAATAAGTCTCTTTCGATGTTTAGTTTGTAACTATATTTCTAAACAAAATTGATAAACTTGATTTCGGTGGAATATGTAAAAAAAAATCTAAAATTTGTAAATTTTGTTTTTCTTTAAGATTCCGGGAAAAATGTAATACAAAATACGTTAGTAAAAACTCATACTTGACTCGGAGCTTTAAAATACTCGGCACAAAGTGCCTCATATTTTAATTTAGCTCCTTTTCAGTAATGTGAGACTATTTTGTAGCCCTCAATCATTTTAGGGCTACAAAGAGAGCTAATTAGAGCTAAGTGAGAGCTAATACTGATTTTTAAAAGCAGCTCTATTGCTCAAAAACCACTCTCCACGTTCAAAAAGTGGTGTAAAAATGTAATATTACTTTCTATGTTATTATCGAAGTGGCATAATTTGTAGCTAATTTTTTTGTTAAATTTGTAGCTGGGCTCGTTTCCAATAACAAACGGATTTTGAAGTTGGAGTCTAGGGGAACGAGCACTGCTATAAAACACTTTTTCCGGAAATCGTCTTGGAAACATTTTCCAACATATTTAAGGGTAGGAAAATGAATTTTCCGGACTAGTACTATAAAGACTCTGCAAGACGCAAAATACACCGTTTTCACAGCACACGCACAAAATTAAAAAACCTTTTTTGATGTTTAGTTTGTAACGATATTCCCTAACAAAATTGATAAACTTGATTTCGGTGGAATTTGTAAATTTTTTTCTAAAATTTGCAAATTTTGTTTTTTTTAAGATTCCCGGAAAAATTTAATACAAAACATGTTGGTAAAAACTCATACTTAACTTGGAGCTTTAAAATACTCGGCAAAAAATGCCTAATGTTTCAATTCAGCACCTTTTCAGTAATGTGAGTATATTTTGTAACCCTCAAATGATGGAGGGCTACAAAAAGAGCTAATTAGAGCTAATTGAGAGCTAATACAGATTTTTTTAAACGCAGCTCTATTGCTCAAAAACCACTCTTCATGATCAAAAAGTAGTGTACAAATGATAATCTTACTTTCTGTGCTATAATCGAAGTGACATAATTTGTAGCTAATTTTTTTGTTAAATTTGTAGCTGGGCTCGTTTCCAATAACAAACGGACTTTGAAGTTGGAGTCTAGGGAAACGAGCACTGCTATAAAACAATTTTTCCGGAAATCGTCTTAGAAACATCATTCTCCTGCATATTTAAGGGTAAGAAATTTGAATTTTCCCGCCTAGTACTGCGACTTTACAAGACGCAAAATACACTGTTTTCACAGCACACGCACAAAATTAATAAGTCTCTTTCGATGTTTAGTTTGTAACTATATTTCTAAACAAAATTGATAAACTTGATTTCGGTGGAATATGTAAAAAAAAATCTAAAATTTGTAAATTTTGTTTTTCTTTAAGATTCCGGGAAAAATGTAATACAAAATACGTTAGTAAAAACTCATACTTGACTCGGAGCTTTAAAATACTCGGCACAAAGTGCCTCATATTTTAATTTAGCTCCTTTTCAGTAATGTGAGACTATTTTGTAGCCCTCAATCATTTTAGGGCTACAAAGAGAGCTAATTAGAGCTAAGTGAGAGCTAATACTGATTTTTAAAAGCAGCTCTATTGCTCAAAAACCACTCTCCACGTTCAAAAAGTGGTGTAAAAATGTAATATTACTTTCTATGTTATTATCGAAGTGGCATAATTTGTAGCTAATTTTTTTGTTAAATTTGTAGCTGGGCTCGTTTCCAATAACAAACGGATTTTGAAGTTGGAGTCTAGGGGAACGAGCACTGCTATAAAACACTTTTTCCGGAAATCGTCTTGGAAACATTTTCCAACATATTTAAGGGTAGGAAAATGAATTTTCCGGACTAGTACTATAAAGACTCTGCAAGACGCAAAATACACCGTTTTCACAGCACACGCACAAAATTAAAAAACCTTTTTTGATGTTTAGTTTGTAACGATATTCCCTAACAAAATTGATAAACTTGATTTCGGTGGAATTTGTAAATTTTTTTCTAAAATTTGCAAATTTTGTTTTTTTTTAAGATTCCCGGAAAAATTTAATACAAAACATGTTGGTAAAAACTCATACTTAACTTGGAGCTTTAAAATACTCGGCAAAAAATGCCTAATGTTTCAATTCAGCACCTTTTCAGTAATGTGAGTATATTTTGTAACCCTCAAATGATGGAGGGCTACAAAAAGAGCTAATTAGAGCTAATTGAGAGCTAATACAGATTTTTTTAAACGCAGCTCTATTGCTCAAAAACCACTCTTCATGATCAAAAAGTAGTGTACAAATGATAATCTTACTTTCTGTGCTATAATCGAAGTGACATAATTTGTAGCTAATTTTTTTGTTAAATTTGTAGCTGGGCTCGTTTCCAATAACAAACGGACTTTGAAGTTGGAGTCTAGGGAAACGAGCACTGCTATAAAACAATTTTTCCGGAAATCGTCTTAGAAACATCATTCTCCTGCATATTTAAGGGTAAGAAAATTGAATTTTCCCGACTAGTACTGCGACTTTACAAGACGCAAAATACACTGTTTTCACAGCACACGCACAAAATTAATAAGTCTCTTTCGATGTTTAGTTTGTAACTATATTTCCTAACAAAATTGATAAACTTGATTTCGGTGGAATATGTAAAAAAAAATCTAAAATTTGTAAATTTTGTTTTTCTTTAAGATTTCGGGAAAAATGTAATACAAAATACGTTAGTAAAAACTCATACTTGACTCGGAGCTTTAAAATACTCGGCACAAAGTGCCTCATATTTTAATTTAGCTCCTTTTCAGTAATGTGAGACTATTTTATAGCCCTCAATCATTTTAGGGCTACAAAGAGAGCTAATTAGAGCTAAGTGAGAGCTAATACTGATTTTTAAAAGCAGCTCTATTGCTCAAAAACCACTCTCCACGTTCAAGAAGTGGTGTAAAAATGATAATATTACTTTCTATGCTATTATCGAAGTGGCATAATTTGTAGCTAATTGTTTTGTTAAATTTTTAGCTGGGCTCGTTTCTAATAACAATCAGATTTTGAAGTTGGAGTCTAGAAAAAGGAGCACTGCTATAAAACACTTTTTCCAGAAATCGTCTTGGAAACATTTTCCTACATATTTAAGGGTAGGAAAATTGAATTTTCCGGGACTAGTACTATAAAGACTTTACAAGACACAAAATACACTGTTTTCACAGCATACTCACAAAATTAATAAACTCTTTTTGATGTTTAGTTTATAACTATATTTCCTAACAAAATTGATAAAGTTAATTTCGGTTTAATTTCTAATAAAATTTCTAAAATTTGTAAATTTTCTTTTTTTACGATTTCCGGAAAAATGTAATACAAAACACGTTAGTAAAAACTCTTACATGACTCGGAGCTTCAAAATACTCGGCACAAAGTGCGTCATATTTCAATTTAGCTCCTTTTCAGTAATGTGAGACTATATTGTAGCCCTCAATCATTTAAGGGCTACAAAGAGAGCTAATTGAGAGCTGATCCTGATTTTTTAAACGCAGCTCTATTGCTCAAAAACCACTCTCCATGTTCAAAAAGTGGTGTAAAAATGATAATATTACTTTCTATGTTATTATCGAAGTGGCATAATTTGGAGCTAATTTTTTTGTTAAATTTGTAGCTGGGCTCGTTTCCAATAACAAATGGATTTTGAAGTTGGAGTCTAGGGGAACGAGCACTGCTATAAAACACTTTTTCCGGAAATCGTCTTCGAAACATTTTCCTACATATTTAAGGGTAGGAAAATTAAATTTTCCGGACTAGTACTACAAAGCTGAAGTTGGGGGAAAGAATTTTGAGAAAAAGGGCTGAGTTTTGAAAAGTACAGTTTAGCTCTTGTAGAAGCTATAAACTAGCTACAAATTGTGCCACCTGAAATAATTCGATATACCCAGCGGTTTCAGAATGCCGATTGCAGGTTAAGACTCCTACATTGTTCTGCTGTTTCTCTGAAACGAGCACAGCAATAAACTATTCTAGTGGTGAGGCTATGAAATTGATACTGCAGATTAATAGACGTCATTTAGCGCTTCCTCCTGTATTACATGCTACAATCCTAAGATTCGCCAAATTTTAGGTGATACCTAATTTAGTCCTAGTAAGTACCTATAACTATTCCGCGTCTCGTTATACATGCGTATACCGTTTTCGTAATTAAGACCAATAGGTAAAAACTGAGATCATAACGGAATCATGAGACGTGACAGATAGGCCGATTGTTATGCTTGTTACCTATCAACCATGACAACTCACTTAGAGGACAGACCTGAAGAATGTCACAAAATGATGAATGTAATTTAGAAACACTATCAAAATTAGATTTAATGCTTTAAAATCAAAATTAAAAATTTCCTAACTACAAACAATGATTTCCCTGTTATATCAATAAAACTCGAAAAATGCTCTCTGCATTAACATCATTTTTCATAGCAGGTTGCCTTCCTACGGACCTCCTGTACTAAATTCCTCATTCAAGAAGTAAATACCTCCTGTGCAGCGTAAACACGTCTCTCGTTCATTCATAGCGTACCCTCTGTGACTTGTGTCCTTATAAGGAAGGCCGGTACCTCATTGTATGTACGTACCATCTCCTTCTCTCTTTCTCGAAAAGGCAGTAAACGCCGACAGCTGACTCTCTTCGTGGTACCGCTATCTGATTCAGAAATTAGAAGACGCCTCTTAACTCCCGGTTAAAGGTATCAAAATCTACTTTTTTGAATATATTACGGCCGTCGTAATGTCTCTTGGCCCCTCGTATATGGAGTTATCACCGTTCCATTTTTGGAGGTTTTATGAATTTAAATTGAAACGAAAGATATAAAGGTCCAGTTTACGGCGATTTTACGGACAAACGACGCTATGTAGTAAAACATTCCTCGACATACACGTTACGGCAATACTTCGTTTTGTGCATAACACAAGCTCACTACAATCACCAATTTTTAACGACTGTTAATAAATCTCTTTCCTAACGTATCGAAGAATTTACGGCCGGTAAATCAAAACCGTGGAATTCCACGCGGCGCACAGAGACATAATTTCGCGTTTAGCAAACAACGAGTTCGACTAGATTTCCCCTATTTCCTATTCAGATCGTTGTACGTTAGGTTGCAAATCAAAGAGATTAACTAGCGTACCCACTATTATGCATTGTGTGCACCAGACCAAGGGATTCTTTGAAATCCCAATCGCGAATTCCGATTGTTGTTAAATGACGGCCAGAATATTTTTTCTCGGCGATAACGGGAACACTATTTGTTGAAAGACATTCGATACATAACACGGTGGTGTTATAGAGGGAAGAGAAGTTAATATAAACATTGCATAATTTTTCAGTATTAACTTTTAGACTTGTACAAATAAACATACGGGCGTCGCAAAGTTGGAAAACAGTTGCAAGTTTTCTTTTTTTAAATGGAACACACTGTGCATTTTCCTCCAGGAGGAAAAATCTTTTTTCCCTGCTTTCGAACATGTATGACATAATCAATATTTAATCCAGCCGTTTGGGACATAATTGAGTTTAAATTTTGATACAGTGAATTAATGACAATCGGGTTAGCCAAGAGTTTCGCACACATCGTGACTACTTTAAATTTAAATATTTAATTAAATAAGGTTATTCGTAGAAAGAGAAATTTTAAATATTCGAGCTCATTACTCATCACCGTTATTTCATTTCCAACGCAAACAATCACAAAATGAGAGAAAAATTAAAAAATATGTCTTAAGTCATGACTGACATGTATAAAATACATAATCATCTACTTCTATAAATGTGTGTATAATTTTAAATTTGTGAAATGTTTTGTTATCGTAGGTGGATTGTAGCTCGCATTATCGATTTTTTTTCTTTTTCTGTCGCTTATATTAACCTCTGTTGAGATTGATAAACTTTGATTTAATTGACTTATATTAAACCACTAGACCGCAATCTTTTGCTTTCGAACTGTACTATTAAAGCTGCACAATATTAGTCCAAGCGACTAGGTCTATAATAGTTGAAATAAAAATTCATAAAAAATATTACAATATTCAAAATCTAACTTAATCAAATATCTCGGCTCCCACCTTTAAATTTTGACTTCAGTTATAACGTACTAAGATTTTTGTCATTATTTTTGATAAACATGTGTACAATGAAAGAAGAGTATGAGAATTATCCGAAAGTAAAAAATAAATGTTTCTAATAAGAATCTTCATAGAAAAAATAACCCATGGCATGCCAAGCTAAAAGTTAGATTTATGAGTAGGATATAGAGTAATATGACAGACACGATGTGCCAAAAAAATGTATACGAGGTGTTAAAAAAATACAAACGTCAAAATTCTTTTTGCATATAACTTTTCTTATATACATTTCTCAAAGATATGTTTTATGCAAAAGTAGTTTGTCTCTATAAGTGCAATAAAAAACCTAAGTAACATTTTTCTCTCAGAGGCGAAATAAAAAATTTTGGATTTTTTTTTAAAAAAATAACTTTTTTTCTGTACATTTCTCGAAAAAATATTTTATACAAAAGTCGTTCGCCTCTATAAGATCAACAAAAAACCTAAGTAACATTTTTCTCTCAGACGCGAAATTAAAGTTTTTTGATTTTTTTTAAATAACAAGCCGCCATTTTGAAACCGCAGGACCTATTGATTTTTGTACCAAATTTCGTTGTGATTTTTTAAAAAATGCCACCTGTAGCTTGCCGGCAAATTTCGTTATATCCGTTATATGTATATTTTGAAAAATGATTAAGTATGATCTTTAGTATGATCTCTAGATACCAAAAAACTGAAAACCGCATTTTAGTTCCTCCTTTTTCGACTTCGTTAACGAATGCAATACTAGATAAATCTACCAAAAGCTGCATTTGAAATTTTCACAAGTGACTTACTTTTCTACTTGTGTGACGTCAGAGGTCAGGTTTGAAATGGACTTTAAGGTCTAACTTAATCATCCATTATTTACTATCTAACCAATAGTGTTGAAAATTGCTTTGTAAAGTTTGAAAAACTCTTGCCTGCCTTTACTGAACCTTGCATGATTTATTTGAAATTGTCTCATGTTGTCTTAATGGTTTCAAAATTTTCAAAATTCCAGTCGAATTTCCTGGCTTTTCTCAAGTTCTGAAAACTGGAGAAGAGTATTTATAAATCCCGCAGGTTTACAGAAAATTGAAGATCCCGATTATTGGAAATGACTTGTAAGAACTGATTATGAACAATTACTGGACTAATAATTATCCCAAGATTATTTTGATTAATTCCTTCACGACTAAACTTTCTTTGGGTTAAAATTATTAACAATTTACATGTAGAAATTAAAAACCTTATTAATAGTAAAAAATCTACGGCGAGAACTTCTGTAATTCTGGTATCTTTATTACCTATTATTCTGTTTAATGACTTTATAAGCCTATTCCCATATATCTTTACATAAACTGTACCAATTATCTGTATCAATTGTACCAAATAGAATTGGAAACTTGTGAAAAATTTTAATAATGCCTGTCTTGGTAATTTTTACGCACTTATACAAACGTTTTAATTTATCTTAATAACGTAATCTCTAAAATGAATACGTTTGCATATATCACTTACCCAAAAATATAAGTAGAACAGTTTCTTGCACCTTAAATTATGTAAATCTTATTTTTAAATTCTTCACTGGGTTGCACTAAAACTAGAGATGAATCCATTGGACAACTTTCTGATTGTTTATTGAATGTATTAAAAATAGAATAAATTCAAAGTCTAAAAACAACTCTTCGAAGGGATTTCAAATTTTTTTCAAAAAACCTGAAAAACAAGTGTTAAATGCCTTCCTCAGACAATTTAGCCATAAATGTAATAAGACCTTATTCGACAGTAGAATAACTATTCGCTAATTAGAAAATATTATTGTTATTATTATTGTAGGGGATTTTGTGAAAATTTGCAAAAATCGACAAAAAACGTTTGCACCAATTACACTTAACCCTAAGTAACACTTTAATTCATAAAATGGTTTGCACATGGTGACATTTCATCACTAAGCTCACCTTAGTATGAGGTGAGGTTTAACTAAGCCAAGAATATTCTCGGTTTATCTCTGACTTAACCTTGATGTGTATAGAGGTTTTGACGGTTTTGTGCTGTTTATTTTGAGAAGCAAAGAAATGTTGCAAATATTTGAAGATGATGAAGCTATTTTTTAATTAAATGCAGTTAATTTAATATAATTTGAAATATCACGTACAATCTACATCAGAGAAGAATATTTTTATTCATTTGATGATGTTACCTATTATAAAAGGTTTCGAATCTCTAAAGCAATCACACTTTTGTTGTTGGAAGAAATTCATGAACATTTAGAATATCCTTGTGATTTGTAAGTATTTTATATAATGTGTTAAATAAATATTTCTAAATTGTTTAGTTGGCATTAGTTGACCAGATTCAGGAGGAGTTCATTTTCTTTAATAGTGTAATAATTGGCACTTATTCCCATTCTTTTATTCTCGCTCATTGTAGAGGTTGAAGTAACTAAACTAACAAAACACGACCTGACTAGTTGTCACTTGACAATTTAATCACGAAACATGATAATTCCAAGTGCTACCAACCTTCCACCGTACCTTAGCTAAGTATTTTTTAAGTGCAACTGGTGCAAGTCACAAAATTTTAAGCTGGGTTTAAACATCAAGTATTACTTTGCTATGTACTGATTTAAGTAGAATTGGTGCAAACGGGCATTAGCAAAAAATGTTATAACTACAATATACCAAACGTGATATAATTAAACGAATTCCTGCAATAAATCATAAGGAAATTTCCAAAAGCCGAAAAATGATAAGAGTAGACACCCTTCATCTAAGTCCTTTTTAAAAAATAATCTTACTGGGAGGCCCTGATTCAGTAAAATTAAATTTAAATGCAAAAGTGTAAACATCTGTGATTTTCAAGTTCCTAAAACACCGTGCAGCAGCCACACACATAAGAAGGCATTTTTCAAAAACATATTTCTTGTGAGCAAGAGGACCTTAAAACCCCCCAGAAATGTTAATAAATCAAATTCTACAAATTGACCCACTACTTCTTATTACAATTTTAAATTTGGCCCTTAAAGTGCCCCTGTAATATTACGATATTACTTAGTTATTACACAACATTATATTTTTTTAAGATCAAAAAGTACTTGAAAATTTTTAAATAGTCCCAAACTTCCTTTACTCAACTTTACTTAATAACTTTAAAAAGTTTCAATTATTTGCTACTAAGTTATTAATCAATGTGCCAGGTATATCTATATCTATGTATATCTAAAATGAATTAAATATTCAATCAGAATATTCCATTCAAAAAACGGTGTTTCCAATAAGATTATTGAACGTTTCTTAGAACTTTACTTTCAAAAATCCGGGACTATGTCAGTTGGTATTCATCCGATCGTTAAGATATCTCCGCAGTGAAAATGGAAATTTGAAAAGTTTAAAAAGGTACATTAGGACCGACTGAGCCTTGGTTTAATTATATCGAAGTTCCAATCATCATGAATATTTAATGCAGAATCCGAAAAGAATACAATAACGCTTTTATATAATCAATTTCGGGCCTTATGCTTTCTCGTGCAGGAAATTTTTTCCCTATCACTATAAAACCCGTATATTTCTCGCTCTCCGGAATAAAAATATAAAAACGGATCTAAGCAAAGAAAGAACCTCGTGAGAAACATCGGTTGCCGTAAAATATTGGAAAACTCGTGGTTGGGAAAAAGTATCTTAATATAGCGGAGGGCTGGTGGTTTTCCTCTGAAAGGGGTGTGTATTCGTTACATTTTTAATACAGTTCGTATAGGGATTCAAGCTGAATGGCGAAGTTTCATCTGATTTATTTGAAATATAACAAGACGTCTTAAACGATGAACATCGGTTTCAATTTTATTAACGCAATAAATATAACTTAGTGATCGTAACAGTTAAAATCAATTTTGAGATCTCCTCAGTTATGAACTATCTAATTATTTTTAACTGACGAGGATAAATAACGTTTTAATTAAACACCTGGCTGTTATACCTTAATTAATTAAAATGCACTTTATTCCAATAATTACATATAAACGCGATTCGAAGAATTTCCATTGAAATGTGAATCGGCACTCCCCGTAGAGAAATAGCAATAAATAGCAATAAGAAACAGAAAATACCTATTCGTATTTATTACTATGCCTCGGCGAGACTTATCTTCACAGTTAGTGGCCATTTGAATAAAATACCGTAAAATTTTTGGTTAACTGGATATTATATTTCCCTAAACTATGCACGCTGATTAACCACAACGCCGCGTCAGATTGGTTTCCTTACACAGAACTTGCATTCGCTATACGCCGCAAACATTGTTGTGAGACCTTCATAAGCCGAGTTTAACGCAACAAACTTAAGAGTTGGTTTTGGAATGTATCTATGTCTTACTTTCTAGCGCCAAATTGCATTTTCCAGGTTGTCTAAATTACATTCCTAGTGAGTCGTGAATTATTCATATCCACAACTAAATACAAACATGCATAATTATTTTTGAAAAAATTAATACATGTACAAAAAATTCAAGTAGATTTTCATTTCTGGGATGTTTAACTGGATCTATTATTAGGTGGCTAATATCTGTTCACTAAAATTAAGTGAATTTTAACAACATTACGTCCTCTAGAAGAATTTGTTGTGTTTCCCTTAAAAGGTCACTACAGTAAAGTTTCAAATTTCATTTCGTGCATTCACCATAAATTTATCTATAAAAGAAAGTTAGTTCTGCAACAATGTACCATTTTGTTGTGTTGCTATATGTACAATAAACTGGTATCTAGTATATTCAAATGAACTTACGCTTAAAAGGGTAATGGTGGTCATTTGGCAATTTTCTTGTTAGTATAGGTACATAAACACTGGCAAAATATGATGACCATGACATTTCCTGCGACCCCCTTCTTTAAATATTTGCATTGTCTTATTCCCCCAATAACACTCTTGGCGGTGTAATGCCATTTAATGGATACATGAGACGTGGGACGTTAAATATATGATTGCAGGCATTAAACTGACACAATTTATTTGTTTAAGTGATAAATACAAGAGAAGCTGTTTGCGTAACGTGTATTAATTTCTGAAAATAGGCAATGACTACAGAGGAACAATATTTTTACGAGCCAGCAGACCATGTTCGGCTGACAATTTCGTTAATAGCAACTTAGCAAGAGATAAGAAAGAAATCTTTAAGGAGGTGTTAAATAATGTACAGACGATCCACAAAATTCAACGAATCAGCAAACGAGAAATTTTAATAGGGCAATAATTTAAGATGAAATGTTAATGAGTTCAGGAAACAGAAATCAACACCGAAAGTTAGAGCGATGAAACAGTTGTGTTCAGGAAATCTTCTTAATTATTGTGATAATGACGTCCCAATCATATGAACTAAATTACCGATATGTACGTCCAAAAATATAGATAAAGTAATTAGGCACACTCTCTCCAAAATCAATTTGAGAAGCCACATAAACCTTTACACCTTTAGCATTTTTGATATGGCAATTTCTTACAACAAGAATGACTAAACTGATAAACTGTGTTATAGGCTTAACGAGATTTTTGCAAGTCTAAAATTTACGATGGCGGTTTTTGTAAGTTTGGTTTACAAGTTGACCATTCGCCAGTTTTTAAGTCTATTAACTTTTGGCGAGCGAAAAGTAGCTTCTCGAGCGACGAATTTTGTACGAGGGTCATTTCCGCCAACGGTTGTTTCATTCATCTCAAAAATGTATGATAGATGAACCGTAAATATTGGAAAACCTCGAAACTCTAACTTTCTACACTTATGTTCTTAGAGCAAAATATAGATAATACAATGATCTATGCAATGACTTGTAAGAATTTCCAAAAAATGTTATTAACTGAGCTATTTCGAGATTTCCGAGTCCCGTTCAAGTGTAATCTACATACTTAATGCGCTCTATCTCCGGAAGTATAACTTTCTACACTTTTGTTCTTATAACAAATGATAGAGAGCAAGAATTTCAAAAAAATGTCAATAACTGAGCTTATTTCGAGATTTCCGAGTCTCGTTAAAAGTGTAGTGGAGTTATGTTCTCTATCATTTATTATAAGAACAAAAGTGTAGAAAGTTATACTTCAGGAGTTAGAGCGTTTTAAGTAAGTCGATTACACTTGAACGAGAGTCGGAAATCTCGAAATAGCTCAGTTATTGGCATTTTTTGGAAATTCTTGCTATAGCCGTTGCATGTGCCATTATGTTCTCTATCATTTGTTATAAGAACAAAAGTGTAGAAAGTTATACTTCCGGAGTTAGAGCGTTTTAAGTAAGTCGATTACACTTGAATGACAGTCGGAAATCTCGAAATAGCTCAGTTATTGGCATTTTTTGGAAATTCTTGCTACAGCCGTTGCATGTGCCATTATGTTCTCTATCATTTGTTATAAGAACAAAAGTATAGAAAGTTATACTTCCGGAATTAGAGGGTTTTAAGAAAGTCGATTACACTTGAACGAGAGTCTGAAATCTCGAAATAGCTCAGTTATTGGCATTTTTTGGAAATTCTCGCTACAGCCGTTGCATGTGCCATTATGTTCTCTATCATTTGTTATAAGAACAAAAATGTAGAAAGTTATACTTCCGGAGTTAGAGCGTTTTAAGCAAGTCGATTGCACTTGAACGAGAGTCTGAAATCTCGAAATAGCTCAGTTATTGGCATTTTTGGAAATTCTTGCTACAGCCGTTGCATGTGCCATTATGTTCTCTATCATTTGTTATAAGAACAAAAGTGTAGAAAGTTATACTTCCGGAGTTAGAGCGTTTTAAGTAAGTCGATTACACTTGAACGGGACACGGAAATCTCGAAATAGCTCAGTTATTGGCATTTTTTGGAAATTCTTGCTACAGCCGTTGCATGTGCCATTATGTTCTCTATCAATTGTTATAAGAACAAAAGTGTAGAAAGTTATACTTCCGGAGTTAGAGCGTTTTAAGCAAGTCGATTACACCTGAACGAGAGTCTGAAATCTCGAAATAGCTCAGTTATTAATTCTTGCTACAGCCGTTGCATGTGTCATTATGCTCTCTATCATTTGTTATAAGAACAAAAGTGTAGAAAGTTATACTTCCGGAGTTAGAGCGTTTGAAGTAAGTCGATTACACTTGAACGGGACACGGAAATCTCGAAATAGCTCAGTTAATGACATTTTTTGGAAATTCTTACTAGTCATTGCATAGATCATTGAATTCTCTATATTTTGGTCTAAGAACATAAGTGTAGAAAGTTAGACTTTCGAGGTTTTCCAATATTTACGGATCATCTATCATAAGTTTGTGATGAATGAAACAACCGTTGGCGGAAATGACCCTCCTACAAAATTCGTCGCCAACTTCACACACGTCTACAGCAGATGAATTTTGGAAACATTGCATTAGAACGTACGAGCACAAAGTTACAAATAACACGACGTTTAATGTTGAGGGTGTAATGACAATTTCAAATTTCGAACACTTAAAGCACCCTTAATTTTATTATTTAAAATGCAAAAAAATCATGCAACCGCCAACCCTACATTTCATTAAGAGCTCGAATACTCAAATGCTACGTTTTCCCCACTTTGTAACATGGTGTTATATGGTGTTGAAGCATGGACAATGACAGAAACAACACAAGAAAGAATAGAAACGTTCGAACTGTAGTGTTACCGAAAAATACTCAGCACATCTTACATGAGCCATAAGGAAAGAGAACTTATGCATTTAACAAAAGAAAGGAAAATATAACATTTCGGCCATATTCTGAGAACCAAACATACCAACTGCTCCTACTTATCATCAAAGGCAAAATCAATAGAAAGAGGGGACCAGGAAGAAGGCACAATTCCTGGCTTAAGAACTTACGACAATGGACCAATATGACCTCCATAGAATTGTCCAGGGCAGCAACATATAAGATAAGATGGGTAAATGTAATCGCCAAATGTCATTAAGGTTCAGACATCGTAAAAAGAAGAAGAAGATAACCTAGTTTCCAACCAGTCTTGGTATTTTTGATAAAGTATGAACCAAAACTACTAGACGGAGATCAATCAAAGAAATGTAGGTATCTATTATTAGGTATATTCGGCATATATATCAAAGCATGTTAGGCATACTTTGAAATTTACACTCAAAATTAACAATGCAATGACTGAAGCGTTTATATGATGAATTGCTCTCCATATTTTGGCGAATATGATTAGACTGGTATACTAAAACGAGCTAGCATTTAAATCAGTAATTTATATTAAACGAAACTACGCTGTGACATTTTCCCATGCCAAGCCTATTTTGTTCCCCCACCTAATACCAAAATACCTAACAGAGGTATCAATCCAACCGCTTTGGATCCACTCTTATCTCAATATGTCCCATATAAACCATCCTCACCCAAATCCTCTTATTTGTAACTGTTTGCGCAAAGCATGACCGACTTGAGTTCTTGAAAGCTTTACTGCGTCACATAAATCTCGCGTGACGTTGAGCAACATTGTAAAGAAAGGAAATTTTTTCGTAACAAAATCGAGAACTTTCAAAAAGGGGGAACGCTAAATGTTTATTTTACGGGAATTGTTTGCATCCTTCCCGGCCGTAGTTTTCCCGAGGCGGACATCGCAAAAACTCCTTACAAATTGGATTAGTTTTCTTGTTTTTACGATTGCCTTTGTTCCGTCGCGGTTTATCTCGGCATGACTGACGAATTACGCTTTAATTCGATCCCACGCATGAATAAAGGGGAAAATCGAGAATCTTCGTCGTTTTGCTAACATAAATTCCCTTCTCTCGAGTTTCGGCGAGAAGTGAAAACAATACGAGCGTCTAGTCGCGCTTAACGAAAGGTTAAATAACGTTTATTGTGCTATCCTGCGACTGAAACTGAAAAAGGAGGAAAGAGTATTCAAGCGAAAATCGAGCCACCACAACCGATATTGCTTCCATTGCTTTGAACTGTAGGTACTGTTTGTCCAATCCGTTACGCAAACTCTAACTTGTGTGCACTGCCATTGTAAACAGGTATGTACACAGACTGAATTTCTCTCAAGAAACTATTTACTCGCGCATTCTCACCACTAGGTGCATCTGAGTCATTAGCACGGCATTCCTTACTAATGGCGTTTACTGTTTGACTTTTCTGGCCAGCATTGATCCAGCAATACGGGATTAAACCGTGAATATTGATTTTGCGCCCCCTGAGTGCGTACCTGCTTTACTTAAAAAACCTCATACGAACGCTGACGACAAGAGACTTATAATAAAAGTTGTTATGTAGGACGAAAATTCTATTCGGGATCCGCAGACCTGCCGAGGGAAGACCACTGTGCCCGGAATAATTTAAAAGGCGGTTAGTTTTCATAAAAGAGGACCTCTTGCATTTTTATTTTTCTCTTTGGTGTAGTGCCGCTGAATTTTATAAGGAAAGCGTAAATCTGTCAAGTGAGGTTCATTATTTACCCTTTATGAGGGGAGAGCGCTCCGCGTAGTTATTCACAAGAGGGAATTAATTTGGTTAGCCAAAGTTGGGTAGAAAAATGGGGAGAAGTTTGGGTTATTTTATTTTAAAATAAAAAAGAATGGTACCAAATCAAAAATCTTGGTTTAAAAACTTAAATCTTTGTAAATCTCAATACAACAGGAAATTAGAGAAGGAAAACGCAAGTAACCCTTTTGATCACTTTGCAGGAAGAAAAAGTAAAGAAATGGAATTTGAGGGTACACAATTTGAATTTGTTAATCCATATTGATATGTATAATTAAATTTTCGTATTAGTGGGATTTTCAAATCATTCCATTTTAAATCTCAAAAGGTCCATACAAACTTACTCCAATAGTACAGTTCAAGATAAAGAGTCAAATGCAAAATTCGATATCTTTTCAAATCAATTCGAACAAGAAATCAGTTCATAAACTAAAAAGAAAAACGTATTTTCTGAAAATTTTTCTCTTCAAAAAGTATGTGGAATCGAACTTTGTGTAGTAATTCAAGATAAAATATTTGGCGACTTTATACAGCTTTCTTATACAAGCCACATTTCTTTGATAAGTTGCTGATAACAAGTTGCTTGTTAACTAATGACTGAAGCTCGAATTGTATATATGTTAATAAAGTTGTGATGTTTCTGGCACATCTAGAATACTTTGATTTAAATAGGCCCATATAAAAAAATAAACATTATTTAAAAAAAATCCAAAATATCCAAAAATTATATGGAAAAGAACTTTGTGTAGTAATTTAAGATTAGAATTTTGACGACTTTATACAGCTTGCTTATACAAGCTACATTCCTTCGATAAGTTGCTGATAACAAGTTGCTTGTTAACTAATGAGTCTAATGACTAAAGTTCGAATTGTATGAAAAATGCATATTTGTTATAAAGAGGTACGTTAATAAAGTTGTGATATTTTTGGCACGTCTAGCATACTTTGATTTAAATAGACCCGTATCAAAAAATAAAAACTTTTATTAAAAAATCCAAATTATCCCAAAATTATATGGAATCGAACATTGTGTAGTAATTTACCATTAAATTTCTGGCGATTTTATACAAGCTACATTACTTTCATAAATTGCTAATAAAAAGATGCTTGTTAACTAATGACTGAAGCTCGACTTGTATGAAATATATATATTTGTTATAGCGAGGTATGTTAATAATGTTGTGATGTTTCTGGCACGTCTGGAATACTTTGATTTAAATAGGCCCATATCAAATATGGATATTATTATTTAAAAAACTAAAGTTATCCAAAGATTATATAGAATAGAACTTTCTGTAGTAATTTAGGATTAAAAGTTTGGGGACTTTATACAGCTTGCTTATACAAGCTACATTACTTCGATAAGTTGCTGATAACAAGTTGCTTGTTAACTAATGACTAAAGCTCGAATGGTATGTAAAATTCATATTTGTTTTAAAGAGGTACGTTAATAAATTTGTGATGTTTCTGGCATGTCTACAATACTATGATTGAAATAGGACCATATCAAAAAATGGAAATTATTATTAAAAAAACTCAAATTATCCAAAAATTATATAGAATCGAACTTAGCGTAGTAATTTAAGATTAAAATTTTGGCCACTTTATAGAGTTTGCTTATAGAAGCTACATTGCTTCGATACGTTGCTGATAACACGTTGCTTGTTAACTAATAAATAAAGCTCAAATTGAATGTGAAATGCATATTTGTTATAAAGAGGTACGTTAATAAAGTTGTGATGTTTTTGGCACGTCTAGAAAACTTTGATTTAAATAGGCCTACATCAAAAAATAAAAATTATTATTAAAAAAATCCAAATTATCCAAAGATTATATGGAATCAAACTTTGTGTAGTAATTTGAGATTAAAATTTTGGCCACTTTATACAGCTTGCTTATACAAGCTACATTATTTCGATGAGTTGCTGACAACAAGTTGCTTGTTAATTAATGGCTAAAGCCCGAATGGTATGTAAAATGCATATTTGTTATAAAGAGATATGTTAATAAAGTTATGTTTGTGTTTCTGGAACGACTAGAATATTTTGATTTTAATAGGCCCATATCAAAAAATGGAAATTATTATTAAAAGAACGCAAATTATCCAAAAATTATATGGAATCAAACTTTGTGTAGTAATGTATAATTAAAATTTTGGCGACTTTATACAGCTTGCTTATACAAGCAACATTACTTCGATAAGTTGCTGATAACAAGATGCTTGTTAACTAATGACTAATGACTAAAGCTCGAATTGTATGTAAAATGCATATTTGTTATAAAGAGGTACGTTTAAAGTTGTGCTGTTTCTGGCACGTCTAGAATACTTTCATTTAAATAGGCCCATATAAAAAAATAAAAATTATTATTAAAAAAAATCCAAATTATCCTAAAATTATATGGAATCGAACTTTGTGTAATAATTTAACATTAGAATTTTGGCGACTTTATGCAGCTTGCTAATACAAGCTACATTACTTCGATAAGTTGTTGATAACAAGCAGCTTGTTAACTAATGACTAAAGCTCGAATTGTATGTAAAATGCATATGTTATAAAGAGGTACGTTAATAAAGTTGTGATTTTTCTGGCACGTCTAAAATACTTTGATTTAAATAGGCCCATATTAAAAAATGGAAATTATTATTTAAACAATCCAAATTATCCAAAAATTATATGGAATCTAACTTTGTGTAGTAATTCAACATTAGTATTTTGGCGACTTTATACAGCATGCTAATACAAGCTACATTACTTCGATAACAAGTTGCTTGTTAACTAATGACTAAAGCTCGAATTGTATGTAAAAATGCATATTTGTTATAAACAGGTACGTTAATAAAGATTTAATGTTTCTGGCACGTATGGAATACTTTGATTTAAATGGGCACATATCAAAAAATGGATATAATTATTAAAAAAACTCAAAATACATAAAAATTATATGGCATCGTACTCTGTGCAGTAATTTAATATTAAAATTCTGGTGACTTTATGCAGCTTGCTTATACAAACTACATTACTTCGATAAGTTGCTGATAACAAGTTGCTTGTTAACTAATGACTAAAGCTCGAATTGTATGTAAAATGCATACGTTATAAAGAGGTACGTTAATAAAGTTGTGATGTTTCTGGCACGTCTAAAATATTTTGATTTAAATAGGCCCTTATTAAAACATGGAAATTATTATTTAAAAAATCCAAATTATCCAAAAATTATATGGAATCGAACTTTGTGTAATAATTTAACATTAAAATTTTGACGACTTTACAGCTTGCTTATACAAGCTACATTACTTCGATAATTTGCTGATAACAAGTTGCTTGTTAACTAATGATTAAAGCTCGAATTGCATGTAAAATGTATATTTTTTATAAAGAGGTACGTTAATACAGTTATGATGTTTCTGGCACGTCTAGAATACTTTGATTTAAATAGACCCATATCCAAAAATAGATATTATTATTAAAAAAATCCAAATTATCCAAAAATTATATGGAATCGAACTTTGTGTAGTAATTTAAGATAAAAATTTTGGCGACTGTATACAGCTTGCTAATACAAGCTACTTTACTTCGATAAGTTGCTTGTTAACTAATGACTAAAGCTCGAATTGTATATAAAATGCATATTTGTTATAAAAAGGTACGTTTATAAAGTTGTGATCTTTCTGGCACGTCTAGAATACTTTTATTTAAATAGGCCCATATAAAAAAAACGGTATTGTGTATATTTTAGTAACTTCAACCATATTTTATGGAATATGGCATATCTCGGTCTACAGTACAGCATATTTCTAGCTATGATTCGTCCTAATAACTAGATGTCTGCAATGAAGGCAAAATAATTTTTCAATAAGATATCCATGACAAGTAATTCTTATTTGAAACAAACGTATACAAATAAACCGATAAGGCATTAAAAAGTAGTAATATTACTGAGGAATGGGTGTAGGACTTTTATTTATTATAACGCAAATAACTTAAAAATAATGTATAAAATAATCAAGAGGAATCTAAATTTCAATGTTTCTTGTTACAGTTATTACAAACCACATGTAATTACATTAGTTGTTTAAGCAGCATTAATTTTACCCACTAGACAAATGTACCATTGCATTATAAATTCGAACTTGTGAGAAAAGTTATAACAAGCTTCAAGGCTGTTTCAAAATTAAATAAGATATTTAAAATGTAATGACCAGTTTTATTTTTTATTTATTTATTCGCAACTGATTTACTTTCTTAAAATAGAAAAATTGTACTAAAACTTTAGTAAAACCAACATTTACTATCGCTCATTTAGAAAACCCATCGCATAACTAACCACTTCAAATCATTTAAGTCGATAGGGTTTTAATTTTTGGTGACTAATTGAAAGAGGTTGTTTTCATCATCCAAATCTGTTCAATATAGTTATAACACATTTAATAGTAATAACGAACTTGCCAAACAACATAAAATACTGATATCATTTTTATAGTCGGATTTGATAACCAATACACGATGGCTATAAATTAATTCCCTCAAACGCCAAAGCGATTAACAAACAGACTACCATAACCACACAAAAAAATTGGACCAATTCGGAACGCAAACAAATTAATTTATCAAATTCAACTCCTACGACCCATTCAATAAAAAAAATTGATTATAATAACCATAACACTTTACATCTCTCTTTTTCTCCGTAGGCAGTATTTTAACTTAAGCGTTTCCGCCAATCAGTTTGATGCACAGTAGTCGTAAACTATACGATTATGTCACATACTCGTAATGGTGTTCGCCGATGTGTAAGAATGGTCAAGGACGGACTCACTAAATAATGCGTAGGACAGACAGTATTAGTAATTCGCGAATTAATGATGCGCGGCGTTTTTCACTTGGACCGCCAATGTATAAAATCGACAAATCAACGAGATATCGAAATATCAATGACTTTACTTATTAGTAAAATTAGTAAAAAAAATATTTAGCTACTGGTTACTGACACTTAATTGTTGCACCAATTCTCAATCGACGAATCATCGATTTTACTTATTAGTAAAATTAGTAACAAACCTATATTTAGTAGGTACTAACACTTAATGCTTGTACCAATTATGAAACATCTAGCCCAAGAATGTGGAGATTTTAATAACTAAATCATGGTTGTAAAGAATTTATGTGATTGTGTGATATTGGTAAAATGTCTTCTTGTGACTTTAGTGGCTTAATTCTTCAATTTTAACCTTTTAATCATTTTATAACCAAACTAGAACTAAAATAGACTCTTTAGAAAATATTGCAGCAAGTTGTGCTACCGCAGTGTTCCTTTATAGATACATCGCCTTCTATAACCTTAAAATTTTCCAACAAGAAAATAAATATTATCATCACTAACTTGGACATAACAATAGAATATATCCTTTACGAAATCTGACTGCCTAACTAGACCGACCATTCAATTTAATTATTATGATTTATAATACATGATGATTTATATATAGTAATAATAAAATAATAATTTAATTTAAAATATACCCTATCAAATGTTCAGAGGATGTTTAAATTAGCAAACACATTATAACAGTATTAAAAAAATATTATATTACATAACAAACAAATTATTATTCATTTGTATGTAAATATGTTTCCATGAAATATTTTGAGAAATTTGCAGTTAATTAATATAAATTGACCACGAATGCTTATATGTTCAGTTATTGTATCAAAAATTCATTGCAATTAATTACATAACCCCTAACTTAAAATCAAATATAGAACGACCTATCACTATCGACTATGTGAAATATGTGTTTAAGTTGACATGTACTATAAAATTTTCGGTATCAATTGTACTATTGTAACCGTAGATTGTTTCAATGGGAGTACCTTATTTTTAGTACATGAGGTAACCGTTTAAAAATACTATAGTTATCACAATTAGTACCAACCTTGAATATTATTTAATATGACTGAAGTACTATGAACAGTTGTCGTTTATAAGAAATACGTACTTAAGTAACTTTCATTAAATTAGCAAAAATTTTCTGCTGTGCAAATCTTTAATAGCCCTTTTAACTATCTTAATTCTGCTGAAACTTCCATCCATTAGCAGTCGAATCGTCAGTTTCGATCATTTTTCAAGTAACGTGGTCTCCGCCATTCCTTTTTCTGCGACTCCACCATCTACAGAACATTTAACAGCTAATACGTAGGTGTATTAAGGAACGGGATAAGGTATTAGCAAAAAGGAAATGACGTCGAACTGAACCATTAGACCTGACACGTTCCCGCTTTCTTTGAAAAGAAGCGAAACGTGACTGAACAGGGATTCGAGCTAAAAGGGCCATTTATCAATAAGATTCGTCCTTATTATTTGTGTAAATTATGCGTATGCGTCGCGCTAATGATCACATGGACTGTCGTCATCTCAAGATGTTCGCAATATGTCCGCGGGTAATTAGGAGACATTGGAAGGTTTTGAGGCTCGGGAAGACGTTTCCTGTTGAGAAATTTGAGGTTTGTTGGAAATTTTGTAAAAATGAAGTGTCTATAAATGATTAAAGAAAAGGTAATTGTTTGCATAGAGTGCAGAATGCATAGAGTTGCCCTTTGCTTTTCTAAGAAGCCCTATAAATTTGCTCTACCTAACCTACTCTAAAAATTTTATAAAAAATTATGAATTTGTTCATTTGTTTTTGAATCTGTTTTTTAAAAAATTGTTTTTTGAAATTAAAAAATGCGGTTGTTATTGATATAGTACACGACTGTATAAGCCTTATTATTTGATTTGAAGTCTTGATTTTCATGTTTGGATGTTATTGGTTGATTCTCCCCATCACTTTCCAAAAACAAATTGGAGGACGCTTTGAAATCGTTATTTATCATAATAGAAGGAAATTCTTTTGCTATGCATAATGATCATGTTAAGGTTTGATTAATTTATTCATGCAGTCTTATCTTAATGTTAATAAAAAAATAAATGATAACTTAAAAAAAGGTTATCTTTGTTGATAATGGCACTAAGGCAACTTTTTTCCAATTCATGAAAAATTACTAGTAAAACGAATATCAAAATATTTATTTTCCGTTAAGTTATTAACGAAATTCTTAATTCTAGGCTCCGTGTTGGGGGAATTACAATTTCCACTTATATATCTTGAAAATACAAGTCAAGACGAATGAAGTGAGTCCTTATACGGCCCTGTACTGTAACAATAACTACCGCCTTTTTTACTATAAAAATCAACTTATTGAAAAATAAATTCAATGTCAAATATACTATTTAATAATTTTTAACTAAATTTTTAGGGTTTCTTAAGGAAAGCAAAGGGCAACTATTTATGCAAGTTTCGAAATTATTCATGCCTTTTTATTAATTAAAATAATATCAATTCTTTTCTATAAAGCTTTGATTGAAGAAGTGTCTTGATTTGAAAATGAATACACTACGATTTATATGTATTAAAATTTTATTTTATTTTAATATGCTGAAAATGTAAGCTTTCATGTCATGCAGCAGTCAATTTTTCTTCAGAAACTGCCAAGCTTACTATCCTAGTTCAACTTGGAAAATGTTGATGTCTTCATATGGTTTTTCACCATAAATGCATAAATATGTTACAATTACCCAACACAAATTGATATTTTGTGGCCTAAATGTGTTTAAAGTTTGAAGAAAATTGAAGGTTCTCAGTAAATTAAGGTTCTAGTTGTATCAATATGCTTTGAACCTACTTTTCCTTGATGACAACCTAAGGTCCTTAAATTGGATGTTTCGAGATTTTCTCCCTTCTTACCAACTGGGGTTCTAAATGAAGTAGAAATATTATTAAACAATTACTACAATGAATAAAATCCTCATTTTAAAGTGTCCTACATAAATATTTAGCTGCGAACACAACACATAATTAAATTAAATTAAATCGTTAAAAACTCTACCTAATTCATTACGTATGTATTGTTTTAACACGCCATTTAAATTGATACTTTTGTAATCCTCACGAGCCAATCTCTAAGGTATCAATTACACATCTTACCCAAATAGTTCCAACAACACGTACCTGAAACAAAACAGAAAAACTAATTAAAACAGATTGTGACTAAGGGGTTGTTACAACAAGCGTGTTTGTTGCAAGTTGCAAAACTGAAGGCACAATTAGCTTCCTCTTAATGAAACCTTTCAAGTGGCGTACAGAGTAAATGAAGGGATTGCTCATTGTCGATTCATAGCAGAAAACTACAGTAGAAGAAATCAGGAATGTATGTAATGGTAAATTCTAGTTTTGTAACTAAATTGGCATTAGTGTCTTCTAAAATTGAAGAGACGTGTCAAGAATATTAGAGATTATATTCAGAACATTAGTAATGAAGAAATGGGAAAAAACAATTAAAATTTCGAAAATTAATAACCTACTATTCAAAAAAATGTTTTAAATTCGAATATCTTAAGTATAGACTGTTGGAGATAGCAAAAAATTTGAAAAGCGTCCTCATAAGGAGGAACGAGTCTTTAAAAAATACATCAACGCCCAGAATTCTTACCAAATTAATTGGTAATCAAAGGTACATTACAGAATAATGTGACATTTCAAGTATTCTTAATTAAATCACTCAATCAATAATAACCAAGCATACGCAACTAATCTGAACTGCTTTGTGACCTACTAAATCGTCAGAGCGAAGTCATAAAACCTATTCTAATACGAAGATTTATAATGACTTCGTAAGCACTAATAATCTTTTTGTGTTTCTCACACCTAATTTAGTATCAAAATTTTCAATATAAGTCAACAGCTTTACCCATTACCTCATCGACGTAATTTATAGCCCTGTAGCGAGTCGAGTTTCACCTTTGTAACGAAGTGAGATATGAGACATATTTCGGGACGCCATTTATTTCGTTGGCATCAAAACTTCGGATTTTATCTCCTTATTCCCGAAACTTTTAATAGGGTTACACGTTAAGACGTTGAACGCCCTCTATCAACAATAAAGGCCCTGAAAGTTTTACAGTGTTTCGGAAATGATGAGACGTCAACTGCATATTAAACGCGACGAATTATCCGGCGTTCTCAATGTGAATACGTCCTATTATTCGAGGGAAGCGATCCAAGTAATTTGGGATTGTGTAACGTGGGAAACGTCAGTATCGGAAAAATATTGGTATTTCCAGCAGATAATTTCAAAAATTGAAGCATAATATGAAAGCACTTTTCAATAAACACTATATTGTAATGGTAATGCTACGTAGAGAGGATGAGTCCAGTGTCTGTTGTGGGTTAATTGGTAGCCAAGTTCGTAACTTTGTTTGGATTATTTCGTCATTAATTACTCGGTAGATATAAACACGGATTTGTATTAAGTAGATTTTTAATTCGAATTCTCGGAACCATTCCGTTCACTTCACTCACTGTACGATTTTACGGAGACGCTTGTGGGTATTTGTTTATCTCTTCTGCAGTAATCGATGCCGCTAAGTTGTTTACAATACATATATCGCGCTTTATCCCTCATATATCGATTTTTGTTTCAATTCCCCCGTCAACGCAAATGAACCAATCATTCCAATGTTACCTCCGACGTTATGGAGTCCTCAACAAACCGGCACCTGTAAAACTGACACGACGCTTCAATGAATTAACAGCTAAAACCTCGTACCGAAACGTTCCGTTCGTACATTTTGGACTTTTACTTTGTTTGAATCAACAATAAAGCCTTGTTTGTCGTCTCTAATTTGAATACAAGAAAGGAACTCTGGGCCAGTACGTGTGCGCTATTGTATACGATTTCGGGGTATCATTAGGGTTTTTAACAATTACAACTTTAACAACGTTCATAAATTACGCCACTGGAATCATGGGAATGTAAAGGAAAATAATCGGGAATTTCATAGTTTTCGATCACCTGGTATATATACTAATCTAGATAGAATTCTTAGGGTAGCAATTTTTTCTTTATACTGGAAGCATAGTTTTCTTATCGCGGGTATTAGCTCGAAGCGCTGGATTGGTGAGAGGTATTAACATCGAAAAACCGAACGATCCGGACGGCCAATTATCGCGCCGCGCTAGCTGCTTGATGGCAACTCGTGTTACAATTACGAATGAGTCGGATATATCCTTAGTAACTAATGATATATATCATATATACGGACCTATTCTAATGCAGGGTCCGAAATCAACAAGAGCGAAAGAGAAACTAATAGTAGTTCGTTAGTATGACAGAGAAGGAAGTTTTGCAACGTTGCCGGCCGGCTGGTCCGTAACCCATTCCAAATATTCCCGTCGGAGGCGATACAGCGAATGATCCAGTAGAGTGTGGTGATGACTGTGATGTTTCGCGAGCTAGGCAACGTCGCAAAAGTTCTTTCTCTGTTTAGCCAACGAGAAATATACGGCCTTTCTTTCGCTCTTGTGTTTATACCATACTGCGACTCTGCAGAAACGGTCTGTATAATAGATATAACGCTTCCCCTCTCGGTCATTCCCAGAGTGCCTCATTTTTTTCTCATATCCATTGCGTCTCAATGTTATCAATTATCAATTTAAGTGATTAGCATGAATTTAATGGTGCAAGAATAGCCATAGCAATGTGGTTGTTCAAAGTAATGTCTCTTGAACTTGGAATTTTTACGTAGAAACAAACTCCATTTAAAACAAACCTAGAAGTGGTAGAAAGCTAGTGACTGGTGGACAACAAAGCTTTGTAACCTTGTGACAATGCAAAACTTTTGAATATTCAACGTAATTTGTCTTATATGAGAACATTGTTCAGATGGTAACCTACTTTTAAATATTGTAGACTCAAAATTAATCATACTTCTCTCTGAAGTTATAACGAACAAAAATGACTTTGTCACCTTGTCTGTGCTTCAATGAACAATTTTTGAAAAGTTTTCCTAAGCACTCATTATACCTTATCATTTCCAATTCTCGTTTTTAAAAGAAGCTTCATTTAAACTGCAACAGGTAGTCGCGCGCAGTTGATTTGGTGGGCAAATTCAATAAATTGTGATGCAATATATTACAACCCTCTAAAATGCATTTTTTGTGCCGATTCACAAGGGCATTTTATCGAAAAAATATGAAACTTCAAACATATTGTAACGTTTATTTCTAATTTATTTACACAGTCCTAATTTTACACTACACACTACTTAATTTATCTTAGACTATTACTGAACTAATTTATATAACACACCTATTTCCTAACTAATTAATTTAAATCACTCTTAAATGTTAATTTATTTCAATGGTCCGTTTTTCGCCTTTATTATTCAATCGCGGCTTCAAGTCTAATCTAATCTCCGACCGCAAGCCCGCTTATATACATCTCAATTGTATTCGCGATAGTTCCAGGTCATTCCTTTCTCAAATAATGTTTACTTAGAAACGTCCAGAATGATCATAAATCATTCTTTCCTTAATAAGATGTTGGCGGCAGGCTCGAGACCGTTTTTATTGCTCAATTAGCGTAGCGGCGTTCTTTTGAGGTAAGTCGCCGTGCGATAAGAGTAAACACGTTTCGCGCTGCTGTTTACATTTTGCGTTACAATATTTTTAAGCGAGGCCATTTATATTAGCTTTTCGGGAGAGAAGTGAATATAACGAATGCATGGCAACACGGCAGGCGAAAATAAATGTACTAACTTAAAAACTGTAACTTCGGCCGGTTCGGGAACGTGCCTCTTCTCAGTTTATTCGGGGGTGGGGCAAAGGATAGGTGCCAGATATAATCGGATAGACGGGAATTTACAGATTTTTAACAAACATAATTTTTTCGTTTCATTCGCTTACAACAGAAATTTAGAGAATATGAAAATTAAAAGTAATTCTTAGTTGTACTATTTCGTTTTCTATTCGTTCCTATTCGATTCCAGAGTTCCACATTTGGTTTTTTAAACGTTATAGCAAAATAGTATTTTACAAAAATAGTAATTCTATTACAATGTTCCTGTAGTTAGAATTTTAGTAGAAATTTACACATTCTGAGAAATACCAAACTCAAGACGCGTTTAAATTTTCTTTTTGGTAACTACCTCAATGATTACATTAGAGTCATCCAACTTCCCAATGACACATATATTCCCGGAGATCTCTCAACTTATGTTCAGCATTATCTTCACATAGACGTCGTTAATAAATTATCTCTTCTTCCCACGAAAGCACTACTTTACAAGGGTAATTTCGGCATGACCCAACGAAATTACTAGGCGGCCCAATGGATTCAGTTTAACGGCTATTTCGCGCGGTAATTTCCGAATAATTCGGAACGATTACCAGCTCAAAATTTACCGTGTACGTACCACGCAAAAAGGGTCAATTTCGTAAGAAGTTCAATATAAAAAAAATCCACCGACAACTCCAAATTATTAATCATCGCTCGATATTTCAGAGCGTTTCCCTTCACATGTGCGAAACGAGCGGATGTTGGCTCCGAGGTGATAAATGGGTTTCCATAAAGTATCATTTGTGGCCGATGAAAGGTCCAGGTATTATTTGTTGAAAAATTACCGACTCATATCAAATACTCGGTGGGTCGATGGGTAGTAATAAAGCGCGAGAAGCGACGTTGGAGGATACTGAACAGGCCACTTTGTCTTCAATTCGTCCACACCGACATACTAAAATCGTTACTGAACGGTGCCGAAACTCGACTACTTTCACGAAAATCACTGCACATTATGGCATTAGTATTGAATAAATTTCAATGTAACGATTCTCGTGACGGACGCACTGCATCTCCAAATGTAGTAATCATCGCTATGATTACGCCAATTTGATATACTAGTAGGGGAGCCCATGATGCTAAATGTGGATTTACTCGAGCGTCGCGGAGACCTATTAGAATCGGTAGATTAGATTATAGGAAAAGTAAATGGTCCTATAACGTTTTCACTTTTAGCGGTGGGGGAAGTGTCTACAGGTTTACAAAATCGTAAAAAAACAATGACATGAAAATACTGAAGCGCGTCAGTTTATAATATTTTTCATGCCCCACCATGTCTCTGATATGAAATATATAATAATATGACGATTTACGTGGTGCGGAAGGGATGAAAATCGGAAAAAATTAATTTACTCGAGCGAGTCAGATTTTTATAGGAGGTGTTCAGTGAACCCTGATGATGCCCCAATTTCTTAATCTGATGATTTGGAAGTGACGAAAGCTCGCAGCAAATTTTTGAAAATGTAAAAAAAACGCCATCTTGAAATACTCGAGCGCGTCAGATTAGCATACTGAAGTTTCATCATGATGTCCCAGCCACGTTGACCAAAAATCTGACGATTCTTTTAAGGGGTATCGTTAATCTGACGATTTAAAAATAATTTTTTTGAAATAAAAGTACTTGAATAAAAGTATGACATTGACAATTTGTTAACCAATCAGTCTCTCAGGTTTTCACGAACACGCCTCTTATGCTTGCTCTTCTAATTGGTTTACAACTGTCATTGTCATACGCTCTGACAGATGGCATCAAATTTGAATTAAAAGAGACGTTAACAGAAAGACAAGACAAGACAAGACAAGACAAATTTGAATTAGAGTGAAGTGTCACCTCCGAAATAATTAAAAAAAATGTGTAGCAACAGTTGCCATGGTAACCTAATCCATAAGGCGTAATAGAAAAATGTATTTTAAAAGGTAAGAAAACGATAAAGGAAAGGGGCCCCGAAAATTACCTAGGGCCCTGATAGGGTTAATCCGACCCTGGGTGCGAGACAGACAGAGATAGAAGAAAAGCGAAAGGGACATAGAGGTGTGGAGTGGGAAATACATGTTTTACCATAGCTGCACGCTCTTAATTAACGATTTTGATTATTTTCGGCTTGAGGAAATCGTCAGATTATATTTTTTCTGTTATTCTAGTATAATTACCTCTAGAATAAAAAAGAAAACGACCGCGCTCGAGTAAATCCACACATCGTTTTTTTTTGCAAATTTGTTACACTCCCACCCCCTTAGGTTACGCTCAAATCGTCAGATTAGCAAAATGGACACTTATTAGTTAGTAATTAACCCCCCTTATCTTAATCTGACGCGCTCGAATATTTCAGATGATCGATTTTTTTTTTACTAATCTGACGGGTTCCCCTTGGCGAACCCCCCCATATTAAGGGCTCATACTGGCTGAAGGTACTTATCAATATATAAGGTATCCTCCCTTATATTAATCTGACGCGCTCGAGTAAATCCAAAAATCCCCTCTTGGGCTCCCCTACTAATAGATACTCTAGGTATTTTAGAATGTCATATACGAGTTTATGTTAGGAACGCATCTGTGAACTTGGCATACAAAGTATGTACAAAAATAAAAATATTAATAGGTATCTCTTGTACAGCTGCTGACAAGTATAAAAATAGTTCCACCAATTAAGGGTAAAAAATTAAAATCATATTTTCGTATGCCAACATAAAATTAGTGAGTTCTGGGCAGTTTTAGCATCATTCAGATGGGTGTTCTAGAATTCTATAATAAATTCAGAGTTCCTTTAATTAGAGAACACAAATGGAGTAAATGTAATCAAAAGTAAAACAATTGAACTAAGTCGCATGAGTTCTTGAGAGTTCTGCGTTCTCTGACGATATGTCTAGGCTGTTCTATTAGCAATAATCCCATTCTGATTGATCCAGCACTCCAGATAATTGATAACACAAGAACTCTTAGAAATGAAATAATATATGGAAAACAAACGTTTCCATATGAATGATTTGTAGGGAGTTCTGCGTCCTATAACAATAGTTATACAGTTCTTTACCAAACATAAGCTCAGAACTTCCCCAGAACTCATCTGAATTGAAACATTTGTTTTTTATCTCCATACTCATACACCTAGTAATTAGCGATAACAATTATCTCCGCGAAATAAATTAGAATAAGATTATTGTCCTGATATACGTCTGTTAACTCGATGTGCCGGCTACCTTCAGGTTCACAAAACATTGTGACGTTACGCCAGACCCATGCGTGCGAGTTAGAGCGAGAGCGACAACAATAGACAGAGATCGACCTTGGCGGTTGCCTTGCGACGCATCTATCTCTTTTAAACGACAGCGTCCGAGTGAAAGCTCGATTTGGCGATCGGCTCGGTTCGCCAGAACTTTACAGACAACCAATTTTTTTGATAAAGCACTCTAGAGTAGGCAGAATTTCCCAGAACTTAGGCGAATTATTCATTCATTACTTATTTTTACAAAATTTACAGGTCTCCCCCCCTCTCTCTCTAAGTCAGCTTATCGTAAGCTATTAGCAAAAGTTGTTTGTTTATACATGCAATTAATCAAATATCATTAATTACTCTTGAACTTTTGAAACGAAATTTTAAATGGATTTCTATGACTTTTGGCAGTTGGATTACAGCGAGTAAATTTTAAATCTGTCAAATAATTAAACAGACTTTGTAGAAAATACTCACATGGTATTCTAGATTTCAAGAAATTATAGTTTTATGATAGACAAAATTACTCAGTATAAGAATGAGATGATTTCGCGACGCAATTAAGTTATGTTTTATATTGTGAATTTAATAAAATTGGTGTCTGTTTTAGTGATTACTTGTAAATACTTAATGAATCCACTGAAATTCATAGAGATAACACAATATAGAGGGGCCTAGTTGTAGGATTTCAAATGAGTGGAAGCGTCCCTACAAGTGCCATTAAATAGAAGCGAGACAGAGGATCCAAATGAGTATCTATCTCTGTCTAACGCATGGGTCGTTAAATACGTTATATGGAAACAGGTACTCCTTCCTCGCTCTCCTGTGGGTACGCTGGTTTAACCACCTTTGCCTGACTCGCCAAAACTATATTACCTCACATAGTTATAAAATATTAATGACAGAATACGTATTTAAAGCTAAATCAAGCGAACCACGTGAAAAATCACTCACTGCAGTAATTATGCACTATAATACTAGTGACCTAGCACTACTGTAGTGACTAGTACTAGTACTAATATTAGTCATTATACAGTTAACATAAGACGAATAATTTTCGTAAAGTCATTGATTCATTACTGATTCCTAATGCTACTATTACTTACTTGTACGTCAATATTCCTGCATGCCACCATGCAAAGCATTGCTATAATATTTTCTGATAAAATTGTAACATTCTTGAGTTAAATCCTATCAGCAATAGACGCTGAAAGTTTAATGGGTTTAATTTTGAACAACTGAAACTGGAAATGATCATACGCTTTACTACTAAAACACAAGAAAAACGGATACTATATAATTCTGAAGTCTTTTATATATGGATGTCTTGAACATGCACTGGTTCATTACAAAAATAGTGACATAATAGTTATCACAACTACGAAAATAGTGAAAGGGCATTACGATTTGGGGCCTAAAACATGTGCTTTTTAATGCCATCGTTGAGAAATTGTGAAAATACCATTTTCATAATTATGGCCTCAGTTACATTTCATGCTAAAAGCTCAAAGCGCGCTCCGGCCAATCGCATTCCGTTACGTATCGTCAGTCAACGCTGAATGCTACCTCCCGTATTATATGCCCTACCTTTCCTTATTTCAATTTTAATGTGTAGAATACAAAACCAACCACTTTAGTAAGTAAGACGACTTATTACTTAAAACATGTACGACGACTTCCTTGCTGGACCTTCGACCAAAATGTACTTAAAATAGAAAAATACCACCGAAACCGCGAGTAAACAATGCACTTAACTTATATAATAACGTTAATCCGAATCAACTATTTCCCTTTCCTCCTTTTTGCATGAATTAACGACCTCCTCTATGTTTATCCCGGCTGCGGGTTTAATGATCGTATTCCGCGTAGGATTCTCCGGTCACGAAAATTGTTCGGCTCATTGTTCTCTAAATAGGTTTAAAACTGAATTCTCTCTGCGACTCCACCTGTCCATAATTACCTACCTCTCTCGTTGCGTAGGACTGGGAAAAATTACACTACAAATAACTTTGATGGTTCTAGATGGCGGCCCTCGAAACCTATGCGTTAATAATAACAACAACCCAGATTGCTTAACGGCGAAAGTAAGAGAGTGTGTGTTAAAAGTAATTATTGTTGTGGTAATCAATTGGGATTGTAATTTAAAAAAATCGTGATGTGTTCATCAGAGTACTTTCTCATATATAGGGGTTAATTTAAGCAACAAACCGAAAAAACGACAAGTACTTATATAAAGTACTCCTCACAGTAGATTTAGTCAAAAACGTTACAAAACTTTTATATGTATTATATCTAATGTAGAATAGGTACTCAAAATTTTATAAAAATTCTTGGAGCAAATTTCGGGAAAAATTCAAAAAATTGAAGAATGATAAAAGTGCCTTTCACAGAAGATTTTGCAAAAATACGATAGAAATTTATTTTATACTAATTCAATGGTAGAATACATATTCTAAATTCAAAATAAATTGTTGTAGCAAATTTTGAGAAAAATTGAAAAACCGAAAAACCACAAGTATAAAGTACTCTTCACAGAAGATTTAGCCGAAAACGTTACAAATCTTATTATACATATTTAATTGCACAATAAATTTTAAAAGTTTAAAAAGAATTCTTGGAGCGAATTCCGAGAATAATACAAAAAACAAAAAATCGACAAGTATAAAGTATCCTTTACAGAAGATTTAGCCAAAAACGTTAGAAAACTTTTTTATACATATTCAATAGTGGGATAAATATTCGAAGTTTAAAAAAAATCGTGGAGTCGATTTCGAAAAAAATTGAAAAAAAAAAACGAAAATTGACAAGTATAAAGTGCCCTTCACAGAAGATTTAGCCAAAATCGTTAGAAAACTTTTTTATACCTATTTAACCGTACAACAAATATTCAAAGTTTCAAAAAAATTCTTTGGAGCGAATTTCGAGAAAAATTAAAAAAACCGAAAAATGGCAAGAGTAAACTACCCTTTTATCGTGGCCGATTTTAATGAAAAGCTTATTTTCACGTCCTAGTATGGTACAAAGTCTAAACACAAAGTTTTGACCGTTTGTGGTTTTTGGTTTTTGAGAAAATTCTACCATAGACATACACATACATACAGACGGTTTTCCAAAAATATGTTTTTTTGGACTCAGGGGACCTCAAAACGTCCAGAAATGCTAATAACTCAATTTCGAAAAATCTACACGATTACAATACTCTCTCATATATGAGTACCTCATATGAGAAAGTAAAAAGACGTTTTGATTGTAATTATGTTGCATGGGGTTATCTTTCCATCAAAAGGTTTTAATCCATTAGAATATTGATGAACTTTGTAATGAAAATAATGTAACGTTTATTCTAATTTATTTTTACAGTTCTTAACACTACCTAATTTATTTAGTCTATTTCTTAACTAATTAATTTGTTGAACACTTAACGCGCTAATTTATTTGTACACTTATCGCCCGTCTCGTAATTTATATCTCCAATGATGTCTTTTCCAGAAGCTTCCGGATGATTCCTTCTCTAATTGGACGTTCTCGACTATTCCAGAAGAGTTTTTATGGTCCTCTTTTAAATGCGCCGCCTGCGTCAGGTAAGGAGGAGCACGCTTCACACTGATGTTTACATTTCGCGTCACAATATATAAAGGTACACATTATTTTAATAACCCCTGGGTTTCATGGTTGAATTGGTTTACGGTTTCGTCCCTTAAAATTTAATTCAATCTATGAAGCACAACACATTAAGTCTACACCTAAATTTATCAATTTAGCAATCCCCATGACGCCAAATTGTTACCCCCACAACACGAGAGTTGGAACGTTCGACACGCTGGAACGAATACCTGGTCAGAGACGACCTGTGTATGTTATGTGTATTTATGTGATTGTAATGCTTCTTTGGAAAGGGTATACAAGCGTATGTGCTTTAGCTGAAGGGTGAAGGTTACTGATTTGTTCCTTCCATTAAGTTAATAAAAATACGATAAATATCCTACGAAGCTGGTAAATATCTGAGATAAATCACATCGTGGAACATAAAAATACTCGTTCGTTGCATTAATCTCGAGGCGCTGAAGCTTCTGTTTATTTTCAACTCGTCCCTTAGTTCTTCGTTATTTATTTGCGTAAAGTCCAATGGCGCTATAATATCCGTCATGTCCTATTTTTAGAGTTATAATTCACGAGGAACGCTTTAATAACTTTGTGTGAGCAATTCGGAACCCATTCTGGTGCCATTAACGGAACTGTTCCGCATCAGAAGTTTAATTAAAAAGTTTCCAGAATTGCACAATTGTAACGAAGCAGGTGTAGATTTAAGAAAGAATCAGTCAGTTAGCGAAAATGATACCAGAACGATCCACATGAATATAAATTTAGATCGTTTTACTAATTGAAAGCACAATACTACGCCTTTCAATTAAGAACCCGTTTTAGTGAAATATGCGCACTTAATGCTATTTCGTGGCCCATTCATTCAGGATTTGGATCCTACAATTAACACTTTTAATTAGAACATATTCGCCTAGTCCCACGACAATTAACAAGAAAGCACAAGAAACGTATTATTAGCTGTCAACCCTAAGGGCCCGGAGCGCCACATGTTCGGCATCTGGAATACTCTCTCTCTCTCTCTCTCTCTCGTAACCTACGTTTAATAAAAGCTTTGTAATTATGGTGGCGGGTATAAAAAATTGGTAAGTAATTTTCGTAACGTTGGTGGTCTTGATTTGTCGGGTGTTTTATGAATATTTAAGAGAAAAATTTGAAATGAGGGCATCGGAACGGTGCCGGAGTAATCCTTGTTTTAAGCAACAGAAACGTAATGGATGAAATGTGTAACAAAATATTTTGAAATTTCGGTATGAAAATAAAGTTGTATAATACCCCAGGCGAGATACATTTTTGTATGACATTTGTGTATAGGACGCTGGTGTATTTTTTTTAATATTTCTCAAATATCATGTGGAATGAGAATATATTTTTTCGTTTGACATAACTGGTACTTAACTTTACATTAAACAATTAGTCCGTTTTTGTTGATCATACGAATATACATAAGAATACCTAACAATATTGACGTAATTTTGGCGAGCACAAGAGATACGCATTCGCAGAGCAAAGTACTGTCGCATTTGTAAATTTTAAAGGAGTAATACTAAAAAGTTTACTAGCGTCGCGATGCAGCCCCAATTAGCGAAAATAGGTCGCCGTCTAAGCTAATTCAGCACCGAGGCGACCTTAAACATAAGGACGATACGTGACGCGTGGGTAAGCGGCAGGCACGTTCGTCAAATAAACGAAACGTATTTATACGAATCGATTAGATCGATCAGGGGATCAGTCTGCTAGCACCATGTCACGCTGCCCGTCTGAGCGTCCGCCCTTCGACATGTCGCTGATTGGAGGAGCCTCGTGTCTACTGCCCTTCGTTATACCACAGTAAGCAACCACTTCTTCCACTTTTATATTCTCTTTTTACCCTCTAATTATAATTTTTGCCCTTTGTCAATGTTCTCTCCCCTATAGCATTTAATGTTCAAATAAATATTGTCCGTGCTGCCATGTCTTCTTTTTCAGTCTCTAACTGACTACACCCCCAACCCGAGCACTCCCTTTGGACCCTAGGTCATTAGGCGTGTGACACTATTAGACTTAGCGTGTACGCAAATTACAACAAATGTATTCGGTCCACATTTTTTTAGCACATAGCTTTTCGCCTAAAGATTGTTACGGTTTTTTCAAAATTTCGATAGCTCAAAAGTGATTCTACATCGCTTCAAAGATTTTATAGATCAATTGAATAACTTCAACAATTTTCAACGCAGAGATTTATAGTTTTCGGGATTAGACAGCACTTTGAACAGAACTCATTCTGAAGAAGATTTTTCCAAAAATGCTTAAATACTAAGCTACAGGCTCTCAAAGTCGAAAATTACCGAGACTGTGCGTCTTCATGAGTAGGATATAACCTGCACAACACGTAACTGTCACTTTGCTAGTACTAAAGCACTTATTAGTGCTAAAGCACTAATTGAATTATGCATTAAAAATTTTCGAAAATTTTCAAAATGTAATTGAATAACTTCGAAGGTTTCCAACGCAGAGATTTATAGTTTTCGGGATTAGACAGTACTTTTGAACAGGGCACATTCTGGAAAAGGTTTTTCCAAAAATGCTTAAATACTAAGCTACAGGCTCTCAAAGTTGAAAATTACTGAGACTGTACGTCTTCAAGAGTAGAATACAACCTGCACAACACGTCGCTGTCACTTTGCTCGTTTAGCACTAGAATTGAATTATGCACTAAAAATTTTCGAAAATTTTCAAAATGTAATACAAGTCCGAAAAAGTTCTTAGTATGATGTAATACATGAGGATTGTTAGCTTCTAGCCTAAAGATTGTTACGTTTTTTTCAAAATTTCGATATCTCAAATGTAGCTGATTCTATATCCCTTCAAAGAATCTATAAATCAATTGAATAATTTCGAAGATTTTCAACGAAGAGATTTATAGTTTTCGGGATTAGACAGTACTTTGATCAGGGCTCATTCTGGAAAAGGTTTTTCCATAAATGCTTAAGTACTAAGCTACAGGCTCTCAAAGTCGAAAATTACTGAGACTGTATGTCTTCATGAGTAGGATATAACCTGCACAACACGTCACTGTCAGTTTGCTAGTTAGTTTGGCACTAATTGAATTATGCACTAAAAATTTTCGAAAATTTTCAAAATGTAATACAAGTCGCAAAAAGTTCTTAGTATGATCTAATATATGCGGATTGTTAGCTTCTAGCCTAAAGCTTGTTATGGTTGTTTTCAAAATTTCGATATCTCAAAAGTTGCTGATCCGACATAGCTTCAAAGACTCTATAAATCAATTGAATAACTTGGAAGATTTTCAAGGCAGAGATTTACAGTTTTGGGATTAGACAGTACTCTGAACAGGGCTCATCCTGAAGAACGTTTTTCCAAAAATGCTTAAGTACTAAGCTACAGGCTGTCAAAGTTGAAAATTACTGAGACTTTACGTCTTCATGAGTAGGATATAACCTACACAACACGTCACTGTCAATTTGCTAGTTTGGCACTAATTGAATTATGCACTAAAAATTTTCGAAAATTTTCAAAATGTAATACATGTCAGAAAAAGTTCTTAGTATGATGTAATATATGAGGATTGTTAGCTTCTAGCCTAAAGCTTGTTACGGTTTTTTTCAAAATTTGTATATCTCAAAAGTTGCTGATCCTACATCACTTCAAAGAATCTATAAATCAATTGAATAATTTCGAAGATTTTCCACGCAGAAATTTACAGTTTTCGGGATTAAACAGTACTTTGAACGGGGCTCATTCTGGAAAAGGTTTTTCAAAAAATGCTTAAAAATTAAGCTACCGGCTCTCAAAGTCGAAAATTACTGAGACTGTACGTCGTCATGAGTAGGATATAACCTACACAACACGTCACTGTCACTTTGCTAGTTTAGCACAAATTGAATTAGGCACTGAAAATTTTCGAAAATTTTCAAAATGTAATACAAGTCAGAAAAAGTTCTTAGTATGATGTAATATATGCGGATTGTTAGCTTCTAGCCTAAAGCTTCTTACGGTTTTTTTCAAAATTTCGATATCTCAAAAGTTGCTGATCCCGTGAGCCGCCGATCCGACATACCTTCAAAGACTCTATAAATCAATTGAATAACTTGGAAGATTTTCAAGGCAGAGATTTACAGTTTTGGGATTAGACAGTACTCTGAACAGGGCTCATCCTGAAGAACGTTTTTCCAAAAATGCTTAAGTACTAAGCTACAGGCTGTCAAAGTTGAAAATTACTGAGACTGTACGTCTTCATGAGTAGGATATAACCTACACAACACGTCACTGTCATTTTGCTAGTTTGGCACTAATTGAATTATGCACTAAAAATTTTCGAAAGTTTTCAAAATGTAATACATGTCAGAAAAAGTTCTTGGTATGACCTAATATATGAGGATTGTTAGCTTTTAGCCTAAAGCTTGTTACAGTTTTTTCAAAATTTCAAGAATCTCAAAAGTTGCTGATCCTACATCGCTTCAAAGAATTTATAAATCAATTGTGTAATTTCGAAGATTTTCAACGCAGAGATTTATAGTTTTCGGGATTAGACAGTACTTTGAACAGGGCTCATTCTGAAAAAAGGTTTTTCCAAAAATGCTTAAGTACTAAGCTACAGGCTCTCAAAGTCGAAAATTACTGAGACTGTACGTCTTCATGAGTAGGATATAACCTGCACAACACGTCACTGTCACTTTGCTAGTTTAGCACTAATTGAATTATGCACCAAAAATTTTCGAAAATTTTCAAAATGTAATACAACTCAGAAAAAGTTCTTAGTATGATCTAATATATGAGGATTGTTAGCTTCTAGCCTAAAGCTCGTTGCGGTATTTTTCAAAATTTCGATATCTCAAAGTTGCTGATCCTACATCACTTCAAAGAATCTATAAATCAATTGTGTAATTTCGAAGATTTTCAACGCAAAGATTTATAATTTTCGGGATTAGACACTACTTTGAACAGGGCTCATTCTGGAAAAGGGTTTTCTAAAAATGCTTAAGTACTAAGCTACCGGCTCTCAAAGTCGAAAATTACTGAGACTGTACGTCTTCGTGAGTAGGATATAACCTACACAACACGTCACTGTCACTTTGCTAGTTTAGCACTAATTGAATTATGCACTAAAAATTTTCGAAAATTTTCAAAATGTAATACAAGTCAGCAAAAGTTCTTAGTATGATGTAATACATGAGGATTGTTAGCTTCTAGCCTAAAGATTGTTGCGGTTTTTTCAAAATTTCGATTTCTCAAAAGTTGCTGATCCTACATCGCTTCAAAGAATCTATAAATCAATTGAGTAATTTAGATTAGAAGATTTTCAACGCAAAGATTTATAGTTTTCGGGATTAGACACTACTTTGAACAGGGCTCATTCTGGAAAAGGGTTTTCTAAAAATGCTTAAGTACTAAGCTACCGGCTCTCAAAGTCGAAAATTACTGAGACTGTACGTCTTCATGAGTAGGATATAACCTACACAACACGTCACTGTCATTTTGCTAGTTTGGCACTAATTGAATTATGCACTAAAAATTTTCGAAAGTTTTCAAAATGTAATACATGTCAGAAAAAGTTCTTGGTATGACCTAATATATGAGGATTGTTAGCTTTTAGCCTAAAGCTTGTTACAGTTTTTTCAAAATTTCAAGAATCTCAAAAGTTGCTGATCCTACATCGCTTCAAAGAATTTATAAATCAATTGTGTAATTTCGAAGATTTTCAACGCAGAGATTTATAGTTTTCGGGATTAGACAGTACTTTGAACAGGGCTCATTCTGAAAAAAGGTTTTTCCAAAAATGCTTAAGTACTAAGCTACAGGCTCTCAAAGTCGAAAATTACTGAGACTGTACGTCTTTATGAGTAGGATATAACCTGCACAACACGTCACTGTCACTTTGCTAGTTTAGCACTAATTGAATTATGCACCAAAAATTTTCGAAAATTTTCAAAATGTAATACAACTCAGAAAAAGTTCTTAGTATGATCTAATATATGAGGATTGTTAGCTTCTAGCCTAAAGCTCGTTGCGGTATTTTTCAAAATTTCGATATCTCAAAGTTGCTGATCCTACATCACTTCAAAGAATCTATAAATCAATTGTGTAATTTCGAAGATTTTCAACGCAAAGATTTATAATTTTCGGGATTAGACACTACTTTGAACAGGGCTCATTCTGGAAAAGGGTTTTCTAAAAATGCTTAAGTACTAAGCTACCGGCTCTCAAAGTCGAAAATTACTGAGACTGTACGTCTTCGTGAGTAGGATATAACCTACACAACACGTCACTGTCACTTTGCTAGTTTAGCACTAATTGAATTATGCACTAAAAATTTTCGAAAATTTTCAAAATGTAATACAAGTCAGCAAAAGTTCTTAGTATGATGTAATACATGAGGATTGTTAGCTTCTAGCCTAAAGATTGTTGCGGTTTTTTCAAAATTTCGATTTCTCAAAAGTTGCTGATCCTACATCGCTTCAAAGAATCTATAAATCAATTGAGTAATTTAGATTAGAAGATTTTCAACGCAAAGATTTATAGTTTTCGGGATTAGACACTACTTTGAACAGGGCTCATTCTGGAAAAGGGTTTTCTAAAAATGCTTAAGTACTAAGCTACCGGCTCTCAAAGTCGAAAATTACTGAGACTGTACGTCTTCGTGAGTAGGATATTACCTACACAACACGTCACTGTCACTTTGCTAGTTTAGCACTAATTGAATTATGCACTAAAAATTTTCGAAAATTTTCAAAATGTAATACAAGTCAGCAAAAGTTCTTAGTATGATGTAATACATGAGGATTGTTAGCTTCTAGCCTAAAGATTGTTGCGGTTTTTTCAAAATTTCGATTTCTCAAAAGTTGCTGATCCTACATCGCTTCAAAGAATCTATAAATCAATTGAGTAATTTAGATTAGAAGATTTTCAACGCAAAGATTTATAGTTTTCGGGATTAGACAGTACTTTGAACAGGTTTCATTATGGAAAAGGTTTTTCCAAAAATGCTTAAAAATACTAAGCTACAGGCTCTCAAAGTTGAAAATTACTGAGACTGTACGTCTTCATGTGTAGGATATAACCTGCACAACACGTCACTGTCACTTTGCTAGTTTAGCACTAATTGAATTATGCACTAAAAATTTTCGAAAATTTTCAAAATGTAATACAAGTCAGAAAAAGTTCTTATTATGATGTAATATATGAGGATTGTTAGCTTCTAGCCTAAAGCTTGTTACGGTTTTTTCAAAATTTCGATATCTTAACAGTTGCTGATCCTAGATCGCTTCGAAGAATCTATAAATCAATTGAATAATTTCGAAGATTTCAACGCAGAGATTTATAGTTTTCGGGATTAGACAGTTCATTGAACAGGGCTCATTCTGAAAATGGTTTTTCCATAAATGCTTAAGTACTAAGCTACAGGCTCTCAAAGTCGAAAATTACTGAGACTGTACGTCTTCGCAAGTAGGATATAAACTGCAAAACACGTCACTGTCACTTTGCTAGTTTAGCACTAATTGAATTATGCAATAAAAATTTTCGACAATTTTCAAAATGTAATACAAGTCAGAAAAAGGTTTTAGTATGATGTAATATATGAAGATTGTTAGCTTCTAGCCTGAAGATTGTTATGTTTTTTTCCAAATTTCGATATCTCAAATGTAGCTGATTTTACATCGCTTCAAAGAATCTATAAATCAATTGAATAGTTTCGAAGATTTTCAACACAGAGATTTATAATTTTCGGGATTAAACAGTACTTTGAACAGGGCTTATTCTGGAAAAGGGTTTTCCAAAAATGCTTAAGTACTAAGCTACAGGCTCTCAAAGTCAAAAATTACTGAGACTGTACGTCTTCACGAGTAGGATTTAACCTGCACAACACGTCACTGTCAGTTTGCTAGTTAGTTTGGCACTAATTGAATTATGCACTAAAAATTTTCGAAAATTTTCAAAATGTAATACAAGTCGCAAAAAGTTCTTAGTATGATCTAATATATATGAGAATTGTTATCTTCTAGCCTAAAGCTTGTTACAGTTTTTTCAAAATTTCAAAAATCTCAAAAGTTGCTGATCCTACATCGCTTCAAAGAATTTATAAATCAATTGTGTAATTTCGAAGATTTTCAACGCAGAGATTTATAGTTTTCGGGATTAGACAGTACTTTGAACAGGGCTCATTCCGAAAAAAGGTTTTTCCAAAAATGCTTAAGTACTAAGCTACAGGCACTCAAAGTCGAAAATTACTGAGACTGTACGTCTTTATGAGTAGGACATAACCTGCACAACACGTCGCTGTCACTTTACTAGTTTAGCACTAACTGAACTTTACAATAAAAAAAAAATCGAAAATTTTTAAAACGTAATACAAGTCAGAAAATGTTCTTATTATGATGTAATATATGAGGGTTGTTAGCTTCTAGCATAAAGCTTGTCACGGTTTTTTCAAAATTTGGATATCTCAAAAGTTGGTGATTCTATATCACTTCAAAGAATCTATAAATCAATTGAATAATTTCGAAGATTTTCAAAGCAGAGATTTATAGTTTTCGGGATTAGACAGTACTTTGAACAGGGCTCATCCTGAAGAACGTTTTTCCAAAAATGCTTAAATACTGAGCAACAGGCTCTCAAAGCCGAGAAGCAATTGACCATAACCTAATTTAATTATGAACAATTTATAAGAATTAACGTTCAGAGTGCAGCTTATGCTAATGTTCCATATCAGTGTACACGATATCGAGACTTGTCTCGTCTCGAATTTCGAGACGAGGCGAGAATAAATGCTGAAATTTCGATACGAACCGAGATCCAATTTTAATCTCGCCAAAATGATTATATCAAGTAAGGATCGAATCCATTTTCAGGACGTTTTGAAGCTTTCCCCGTTCACTTGACTCGCCCTGTATGCGGAACTGGAATTTAGATCCGAGCAAAAAATATTCCGTTGCAACTATAGAACAATGCAGATGTCAAGTTATTATAAATCGAAGCGAAACCCAACTGATTGTAACGATATTTAAATTGCATGAGGAAAACAGGACTAATGAAGTCTTTCTTGAGTTTAACATTAGCATATTTATTATAAACGTTATTAATTGCGCAACTATCTGTGTCACGATGCTTTTGTGCTATTGTCTGTACCGACATGAGCAGTGGAGTTAATCGTAAAAGTGACAAATTCAAAGTAGGTTTAAAAATGTACACAACTTTATTATTCTGAGAATAATACAGCGTACACGCGAAGGGTTTCAATTAGAAAATATTTGATTCCAATTAATTATATTGGTAACCCGCCGGCATATAGTTTGTATTAATATTTATGAATCATAACTGATGTGTTACTGTACAGTAATAAATTGCTTTTCTCCAACTGGAATAAAAAGTACGGTTAGAAAAACATTAGGAATAACAATACTAGGAATGGAGGGGAGGGCCAACAACTGCATGACAATCGACGTAAAAGAAGCAATCTTAAGTACTCTGAATACCAATTAAGTACCTACAAATATTCATTACCGGTACCATTTTGGAGAGGCCCAATTATCTCCTAAACGCAAACCAAGTACCACTCTGGCCGAGATTAATAATTGATTTAATGCATTAATTGTAATTCAAACAAACGACTGTCGAATAACTTGGCTTAGCAGTTACGAGTGTAGTTGGAGACGCACCGTCGAGATTACTTAACAGTTAGTCAAATTTAACTGCGGAAAATATCTGCTTTGTAACGATGGAGAGGAACGTTTTTACGGTCCGGTAATTAATTTAATTTTAGGGAACCATAACAACAAACGAATAAAAATTATATGGCGTTTTTATACTTCTTCAGGCAAACAGCGTAAAAGCATTCTAGACTACTTTTACATCCTTTGTTGAAATACATATATTACTACGGTAGGAACATAAATTTGCCGTTTTTGCGAAATTTTAATTCGTGCACGTACATATTTATAGGCTGTTTTTACACGTATATACAGTCCAAATAAATCTGGCTTACAATTAGCATGAACAACTTAAAAGTTGCAATCACCGAGGAGAAAGCTCATATATATTCACATTTTATTCGTGCTAAAGTCGACTTTCCTCTTTTCTAGTACATAGTTGCTGAAAAGGGTAACACTGACACTCGCCAAATTCTAGAGCCGCACAAGCTTCATAAGGCGAAAACGTGGCGTGTAAATATTACCTTTTGAATTTAAGATTAGTGGGTACTTAGCGGATAGTACTGAGATTAGGGACAATGAAGTTCAATATGGTTTCGGAGCATTTCATTTTCTTTTCTAAAATGGAACATTTTTTTTGTCTTTAACTCCCTCTTCTGGCAATACAAGAAATGGTACTTGTTACTTATTAAAAATTGTTTCTTCTCGGGAGATAACTTTTAAAAATTGTCCAATCGTTGCGTTGATTTTGTCATCCCCAACAAAAATACATAGAAAAAATTTCATTTTTAATATCCAATGGTAATACCTTCTACCTGTTGAGTAAATGAAAAATATTAAAAATTTATAATATATTGTAACGCGAAATATAAACAACCAGCGTAAGCCTAATCCTTATCGGACGAGGCGGCCCACCTCAAAGGGAGGCCTCTCCGCTAATTGGGTCATAAAAACAGTTCGAGAATAATCGCGAATATTCATTTAAAGAAAGAATGATCTATTACTTTCGGGTCGTTTCTAGAACAAACAAATTAGGGAAGAATCATCGAGTAAATACTAGTAGGTTCTCGAGACATGATGGAGGACTATGAAAAGCGAACGCTGCGGACGAACAGGCAGATTAGACGAGAAGTCGCGTGAGTAAACAGTGCGACAAACGAACAAGTGAGAATTGTACAAATAAGTTAAACGTTAAGTGTGTTATATAAATTAATTAGTTAAGTGATAGTCTAGTTAAATTAGGTAGTGTAGTGTGTAAATAGGACAGTGTAAATAAATTAGAATAAACGTTACAATATATTAAAAATCTGCCCTATATGTCTTTAGGGAAATTTTTAGCTCTCTAGTCGCTTTTTTGTGTTAGAAATTTTACATAAATTCATGAAAGCGCATTTTTCGGTTATGATTAACCAAATTTATTCAGGTTTTTCACGGCAAAATGCGCCCTGGAATTTTTTTCGAAATTAAGCATAATATGACAAATTGCTACCTTTAATTACAGTTTTTCATATAAGTTTGAAAGCCCCTTTTGAATGGTTTGGGTAAAAATAACTACAAATGTACTGTTTACAAATGTTAGATCATAAAGCTTTTCTAATAAAACTTTTTTTTTAATTTTTGTAAGTTAATTAATTAAAATTAAAAAAAAACAAAATTAAATTTAAATTAATTTTGTGGCTTGAATTTCTAATTAACTCATATTAATTATATATTATAATATCATATTAACTCTATAAATTTTGGTTATTAAATTACGCTTTATTCCTTTAAGAACATGAGTAGTAATCTTATTTTTAATTGTAATACATGTTAAGAGTTATAAGCGTCACAACTTTGTAAGGAAATAAATAACTTCCTTAAGTAATATAGTGTTTTATTGCATTATTTCTTTATTTAATCAGTTATAGATAAAAACATGAAATAACAATATATTAGCTTATGAAGTTTTTTTGGAATAGTTTTTATTAATATAATAAATCAAAATTCACATGAGCATCTGAATAAAATTTCCTTTCACGTAACATGTGTATTTTTCATAAAAACCCGTTTAACTACATAATTTTGCTTTAATGATGATAAATATTTTTTCAATATTTGAAATTCAAAGTTTCAATAGTTGAAATATTTATTAAAGTAGCACAAATTTTAAGGGAGGGATGCCCCAAAATAGGCAGAAAAGTCTGCCTTAATAAACATGTTTCTGAAAATGTTTATTTTTAAAATGCAATGTATCTAACTTTTTTAAACTTTAATCGAATCTTTAATATCTTCAAAACTAATTTCAATAAACCATTGAAATTAAGGTCAATTACTAAATTTGGTAAGGTGATTACAATTATGGTACCGAAAATGAATATTTTCGAAATAAAGACAAACATAAACATTTAAGATAAATGTGATTTTTAGGGGTTGTTGCTGGGGGTAAAAAATACCCCAACTTTTTTGAAATTTAAGAATTGTGAAAAACTGAAGCTGTCGGCATAAAAGGTGTATTCCACATGTATTACATTTTGATAAGAGTAACCCAGAAAATTAAATTGTGTTGCATTGTGAAGTTGAGTTGAGAAATTATTGAAAATTTTGATGGTTTCAAAACTAATTTCAATAAAGCATTGATATTTAGGTCAATTACTAATTTTGATAAGGTGATTACACTTATGGTATCGAGAATGAATCTTTAAGAAATAAAGACAAAGATACACATTTAAGATAAATGAGATTTTTAGGGGTTGCTGGGGGTAAAAAATACCCCAACTTTTTTGAAACTTAATAATTGTGAAAAAATAAAGTTTTTAGCGTAAAAAGTGTATTCCATTTTGATAAGAGTAGCAGTTGTCCAGAAATTTGAGTTGTGTTGCATTGTGAAGTTGAGTTGAGAAGTTATTGAAAATTTTTATGGTTTCAAAACTAATTTCAATAAACCATTGAAATTTAGGTCAATTAGTAACTTTGGTGAGGTGATTACAATTGTAGTATCGAGAATGAATCTTTAAGAAATAAAGACAAACATACACATTTAAGTTAAATGTGATTTTTAGGGGTTTCTGGGGGTAAAAAATACACCAACTTTTTTGAAATTTAAGAATTGTGAAAAAATTAAGCTTTGAGCCTAAAACGTGTACTCCACGTGTATTACATTTTGATAAGAGTAGCAATTGTCCAGAAAATTGAATTCTGTTGCATTGTGAAGTTGAGTTGAGAAATTATTGAAAATTTTTATGGTTTCAAAACTAATTTCAATAAACCATTGAAATTTAGGTCAATTAGTAACTTTGGTGAGGTGATTACAATTGTAGTATCGAGAATGAATCTTTAAGAAATAAAGACAAACATACACATTTAAGTTAAATGTGATTTTTAGGGGTTTCTGGGGGTAAAAAATACACCAACTTTTTTGAAATTTAAGAATTGTGAAAAAATTAAGCTTTGAGCCTAAAACGTGTACTCCACGTGTATTACATTTTGATAAGAGTAGCAATTGTGCAGAAAATTGAATTCTGTTGCATTGTGAAGTTGAGTTGAGAAATTATTGAAAATTTTTATGGTTTCAAAACTAATTTCAATAAACCATTGAAATTTAGGTCAATTAGTAACTTTGGTGAGGTGATTACAATTGTGGTATCGAGAATGAATCTTTAAGAAATAAAGACAAACATACACATTTAAGTTAAATGTGACTTTTAGGGGTTTCTGGGGGTAAAAAATACACCAACTTTTTTGAAATTTAAGAATTGTGAAAAAATTAAGCTTTGAGCCTAAAACGTGTACTCCACGTGTATTACATTTTGATAAGAGTAGCAATTGTCCAGAAAATTGAATTGTGTTGCATTGTGAAGTTGAGTTGAGAAAATATTGAAAATTTTTATGGTTTCAAAACTAATTTCAATAAACCATTGAAATTTAGGTCAATTAGTAACTTTGGTAAGGTGATTACAATTGTGGTGTCGAGATGAATCTTTAAGAAATAAAGACAAACATACACATTTAAGTTAAATGTGATTTTTAGGGGTTTCTGGGGGTAAAAAATACACCAACTTTTTTGAAATTTAAGAATTGTGAAAAAATTAAGCTTTGAGCCTAAAACGTGTACTCCACGTGTATTACATTTTGATAAGAGTAGCAATTGTCCAGAAAATTGAATTGTGTTGCATTGTGAAGTTAAGTTGAGAAATTATTGAAAATTTTTATGGTTTCAAAACTAATTTCAATAAACCATTGAAATTTAGGTCAATTAGTAACTTTGGTGAGGTGATTACAATTGTGGTATCGAGAATGAATCTCTAAGAAATAAAGACAAACATACACATTTAAGTTAAATGTGATTTTTAGGGGTTTCTGGGGGTAAAAAATACACCAACTTTTTTGAAATTTAAGAATTGTGAAAAAATTAAGCTTTGAGCCTAAAACGTGTACTCCACGTGTATTACATTTTGATAAGAGTTGCAATTGTCCAGAAAATTGAATTGTGTTGCATTGTGAAGTTGAGTAGTTATTGAAAATTTTTATGGTTTCAAAACTAACTTAAATAAACCATTGAAATTTAGGTGAATTACTAACTTTGGTAAGGTGATTAGTGATTACAATTATGGTATCGAGAATGAATCTTTAAGAAATAAAGACAAATATACACATTTAAGTTAAATGTGATTTTTATGGGTTGCAGGGGTAAAAAATACCCAAACTTTATTGAGACTTAAGAATTTTGAAAAAAATAAAGTTATTGGGGTAAAACGTGTATTCCATTTTGATAACAGTAACAGTTGTCCAGAAAATTAAATTGTGTTGCATTGTGAAGTTGAGTTGAGAAATTATTGAAAAATTTTATGGTTGCCTATTCGCAAAATGTCACCTATCTCGAAAACCGTCTATTTGCGGACACACATTCATTAATATTTTACTACCTATTTCGCGTTATACCATCCCCCTTGAAGTTTGTGATTCCTTTCTTGAGATCATACAATTTTTCTATAAGACATTAAGATTGTCAACATTAATTTTCTGGAAAACTGCTGCTATTGTCGAAATGGTACAAGAGTACAAGGTTTACGTAAAAAACCTTAATTTTGTATAATGTTTAGTCACAACCTCTTGAAATTACCTACTAATGAAAATTTTTTTTTAAATAGTTTAACGCCCTGTTACTTAAAAACCAAGAGTTTTCGGACAAACGTTCAATTAGGGCTTTTCAGCATATTTTAGTACCTACCATCCCTCCCTCCCCCCTTAAAGTATGTGACACTAGTTCATATTATGTAAATCCTGTACATTGACCTGCTAAATATTTTTGGAATGAGAAGTCTATATACATACTATACCTATACATATATGTATATTTTTTTACAGGGTGTCCACTAAAACATGGTCAATCCGTTAACCACATACCTACTGTTTGAGCAAAAATAATAATATGACTTTAAAAATGTCATTTCTTATTTTAATGTTCCTTGGTGTTTCCATAAACAAATAATTTAATACTATTAAACAAACACTGTTATGCTATTAAACAAACATAAATTACGTAGCCACAAAAAGTCATACTTTTCAAATTATCTCAAAAACTAATCAACTTATCGAAATTTCATGAGAGGGAAAAAAGTTATTTCAAAAGTAATGAATCGTTTAAGAAAGATTTTTTTAATCTAATTTTAATTCTTTGAAGGTAGCTCCTATAATTAAATTATCGTTTTCTACCTGAATTTCATCAATTTTACAATCCAGAGATATACGGCGAGAACTCAATACCCGTGCCGATATAATTAAGGAAACTTTCGGCAAAACTTCCTAACAAATCAACATTGAAAAAAACTGAAAAACACCCTTGTTAACATAATCCGATCCACTTCACCTTCCCTCTGAACCCCCAAAAGGCGCCCCCGATAAGTTCTTGAATAAAAAATGATGGATCGCAGCGTCGGAAGTTTACCCTAGCCGAGTTTGCAGGCAAATTAAAACTTTCTTTCGAAATTACGTATTAACGAAAAGTGACTAGCAATAAAAGCGATGTTGCGGTAGGATGAGAACTTTATCGTGAACGTTATGAAAACTTTTAAGGTGTTGCGAGATTAATTTCTCGTCCGCCGTTGGCGGTTTATTGTTAGGACGAGAAAACTTTGGATAAGAGGGAAACAAGGTGCTAACGTAATGAATCTGACGGAAGCGCGTCTACCCAGTCAAATACCAGATGTTTTTTAAGACTATTTATCATTACTTATCTGTCGTTGATCGTTTTAAAAAATACACAAGATACCACATAAGCGCTACCAACTCGCTCCATTTCGTGCGTCAGATATTCAGCTTGATACATACGATTTGCATCGATTTTCTGATGGTACACATTCTTCGTGAAATTTATTGCGCTGACACTCGAGAAAGACTGTCAAGAAATGAGGTTTCTTATTTTTATTTAAGAAAAATATCACTTTATTACACACCGTATATCAATAAGAGATAACAGTCACAGTGCGTACGTACACGAGGTTTAAACAACCCAATTAAAAACGTAAAGTTGGGAAATTAAGGTGTTTCACAAAAGTTTGTCCCCCTCGTGACAGACAAAGCTGGAACATAATACTTAAAACATTTATTCTAGATAATTCTGAGGCCTAAGTTTTCCTCCGGGTTGTAAAAACACTCGTCCTCCTGCTCGGAAATTGGACAAGTTTTATTGAATACCGTCTGAAAGACATTCCCGGAGTCTTCATCAACACTTTGAATTTACAGGAGCCATTACGCAGTAAAGTTAATTGCTAAGAGATTAGAATGTTTTTCTGAGACTTGTCCAATCTCAAGATCTGCAACGCAGTTCAAATTAGGGAAAGCTAGTTGAATATTCATGAAGGGTTAAGGGCAAGTATTGAACTAACGGAAACAAAACCGTAACGGATTTGGACGTAGTCCCGTAGGGTGACAAACAACTTTTAATGAAAGCCAAATAAGAGACTCGATTAATGAAAAGTCGTCGGGAAGTAAGCGGGATTTCCACACAAAATCCAATCAAAAAATTAACCAGAAAAATCTGTTTACACTGTGCAAAACATAACAGTTTGTAGCTGATTGATTGCACCATAATTACTGTATTGGCAACGTGTACGTTAAAAAAACAATCTGTGATGCCGTTGATTAAAATTGGCTGCATTGAAAAAATGATGCGCTTCACTGAAATAAATCACTCCAGTGGCTATTTGTTAATCAACACGAAACTGTTATTATTACGTGTTGGAGCTCGGAAAACTCGTAAACCGTGATAAAAGAAGAGTAAATTAAAAACTTGTTTCGTAGTTCTTTTCGACATTTCCAAATGTGCAAAGCACACTTAAGCTAAACAAAGGGCGCTAATGAACTGTACTCCATAACGCTGGTACATTTACACGGTGAAGCCATATATACAACGGACAAAGTTGTTCATCAGTTTTGTAGATACACAGTTACACATTACGAAAACGGGCATTTATTTCAATTTTATACGCAACTTTCAAGAAAATTATATTATTTATCTGTATAATCCTAAAATTGCCTAATTTGGGTAAAATTTAACGTAAAACATTACTACAATATTTTTTACATATTGTAACGTTTTTACTATTTACTAAAACTAAACACTACGCGATTTGTACTAATTAATTTATTTCTTACACGACACTTATAAACTTAACTTAACAATCTCTTAATTTATATTCGCACACACAGATGTTTATTCGATCTCTCGCTCGAATGTTTACACACCGGTTCTTCAACTGCTTCGTCTTGGGTCCGGCATTCCTTATATAGCAGGTATAAGCCTTCTAGACGTTTGCTGGAATATTCCCGAAGTTTCGGGAGATGATTCTAGAATTCGCGGAGCTTGTTATCGCGTCGAACCTTCTCGTCGGCTTCGACCCGTCCTTCTCGGGATCGCAATTCGGCGAACTTGTGTAGCTTCCGCCGTGTTTATATCGCGGCGAGCCGTTTCTTTACAATATATATACAATTTCGTTCTTGCACAATCTGCTACTGGAGATATACCAAATATGGATACCTGAATTATTGGACACAAAAATTCAGAAATGCACAGATTTGAACTTAAATATATTCTAATAAGAAGCATTTACAAACAGATTGGGCTCTAAATTTTTTTTATGTTTTTAATTTGCATATTTTGCTCTTTGGTTAATAAGTATGCTGATCACGGGTCGAGTTGACTAAACTTTGAAAATGCATCAATTTTTCTAGTCCTTATTTCCAGACATTGAAATTTGGCAACATGAAAATTCATGAAAAAATTAATATTGTCCGTTTTAAGTTAAAATAAATTTTAAACATTTAGTGTGGCCTGCGTGATAAATGCTTTAAATTTGATTTGTCCAGATAACTTACTTTTGCAAATATGTCCATATCTCTAGTCGTTCCTTCCAGAAATTGATAATTAATATTAATGGAAGGCAAAAAAGTACAATCTGTAACCGAATCAAACCCAATTTGAAACTTCACTGCAATCATCTAGCAATATGAGCATTATATTTCATTGGCATTCCTAAATTACACTTAAAATTATGTTAATTAGTCACTTCCAGAAATTGAAACGTGTTGATATGAAAATGCATAAAAACTAAAAATTGCTCTGTTTAAGTAAGAACTTAGTTTAAGACTTTACAAAGGTCAACCTGATAGGTGCGTTAAGTTGCGTTGGTCTAACTAACTTACTATTGAAATATGTCAATTTCTCTAGTTGATACTTCCAGAAACTGGTATGTAATAATAAATGTATTGTAATAAATGTAAATGTATGGTATGTAATAATAAAAAAATATTATAAAAAAATATAAATCCGGTATTCGAGTTAAAACTCAATTGAAATGTCATAGTAGTATTAAAATAGTCATGTAACTTAATATGAGCAGTAGGTTTCGTTGGTCTACCTAACTTATATTTGAAATAATTTAAATTGTTATAGTCGTCATGTCCAAAAATTGAAACATGTGGACATGAAAACTCATAAAAAGATTTAAAATTGCTCATTTTAAGTTAGTATTAAGTTCAAAACTTTACTGTGGTCTACTTGGTAAACCGTTTAAGTTTCATTGGTCCAGCAAACTTACTTTTGAAAATATGTCAATTTCTCTAGTAGTTACTTCCAGAAACTGACACCCATTAGTATAAAAATGTATAAAAAATACATTTATTCTGTATTAGAGTTAAACTCAATTTGAAACTTCACTATAGTAATCTAACTTACTATGAGCAATAGGGTTCGTTGGTCCACCTAACTTATAATAAAAAATATGTTATTTCTTCTGTTCGTCATTCCTAGAAATTGAAACAAGTCGATATGAAAATTCATAAAATAATTCACAATTGCTCCCTTGAACTTAGAATTTAGTTTCAAACTTTAGTATGCTGTAACTTGACTTTGACTTAACTGGACTAATTTTTAAAAATATTTGTAATTCTCTTCAGAAATCTAAACGTGTCACTCTAGTACATTACAAAAAATAAAAATTCACTGTCACAGTTAAAACTGAAATTTAATCTATTTCCAGTACTTCAAATACAAGGCTGCAGCTTTCCAGAAAAATAACTACAAGCCCGCTACAGAGCTGCAAAGCAGCTGTACGTAGACTGAGTTACATTAACTTATGTATCTAAATTCTTAAAACTAAATCTTAAGTCTAAATGTAGAGTGTCTATTTTTCACACTCCATGTGAATTATTATTTCGCATATCATTTTCATCATTTATTTTATTTTGTTACATTTTATTTTCTTCATTTATTTTGGTTTTGCTCTGATTTTATTTATCAGGTAAATAATTCTTCTGAAATAATTAAAAAATATGTAGCTTCTTTTAATAAAGATTTATTTAGTTTGCAATAACTTAAGCTCATTATTTAATTTATTATAATAATAGATAGCTGTATATATATGACATTTTCCTCCAATTTCTTTATATATTTTAAGTAAACCAATATTATTATTTCTTGTTCTTCCACTTTTCCTTTTCCTGCATATTTTGTTTCAACAATTCATAGTGGTACATAATAGATCTGAAAATATATCGTTTCCTTATTGGTAGTGTCAGACAAGATGTATTTTTATTTGAAACTATTTTAATAATTTTATTAGCAATAGATTGTAACATATTTATGTGTGCTACATTAGCAGACCCCCATGCAATTATCCCATATGTTGCTAGACTGTAATAAATACCATACATTCCTGCCATTAAATTATTTGACCATAATATTTTTTTAATTTAGCAAGTACATAGATTATATACCTTAGTCTACTTACTTTAGTATTTATCTCAACATCCAATCTTAAACGTTGGTCTAGCATTATACCTAAGTATTTGACACTGGACACTCTGACTAGGTTTTCATTATTTGCAGTAACATTAAAGGTTTCAGGAATACAATCAATATGATTTCTAAAAGTTACTAAGCAAGATTTTTTAACATTTAAAGTTAGCATATTTTCATCAAATCACATTTTTAATTCATACATAAGTTTTTGCATTGTCTCCTTTACTTTAGCCCATGATATGTCAGTGCAGAATCCAACAGTGTCATCTGCGTACGAAATGGCAGTTGAGTCTTCATTTTGGATCTCAAATATGTCATTATTATAGATTAAAAATAAAAGAGGCCCTAATATGGTACCTTGTGGTACACCGATATCAACAGGACTTTTATTATTCCTAATGTGGTTTAATTTGACAATTTTAGTTCTATTTGTTAAGTAATCTTTTAGAATTGCGAGTATTAAGCCTCTGATACCTAAAACTTCTAATTTTTTGAAAACTATATTATAGTTCTTGGTATCAAAAGCTTTTGAAATGTCAAGAAAGACAGCCGCCAAGGGGCCTACACCTATCCAAACATTCGTACCTAAATCTGTTCAGTAAGAGCAGCTATTAACTTCGTTAATAATTTTGCTGTCCTGTACTGTACCAAGTTAAAATGCTTAGAGCGCTGAAACAAAAATTACTAAGCCCCAGTCTGTTATTTATATAAAGCTCCTTACATATTTTTGGATGACGTATATCTGCAACTTCACCGCTTCCATTCCAATTCCAAAGCTCCAATATTTCAATACTTGCTAAACAAATATGACGAGAAAACAATTCAGTCCCCAACGGGAAAGATATATTTGGAAATGTAACTTTAAAGCAATTCTACGTATCAATCTCTACAATCCTCTTGCAGAAAAATAATACGTAGCATATTGATGTTTTAAAAATAGATTGTAATGTCATTCCCGAACGTATTATAAATGAAAAGTTGAAGAGCTCATTATCTAAACTCCCGGAAAAAATAAAAATACGAGTTTTAACTTGAACTCATTGAGTACGGATAAGCTACATACATACGTACATTAACTATAGAGATATCAGATGATGCCTGTGAAGTCTATTAATAAATAAAGCTTTAAAAATATCCCTGGTTGCCATTATAAAATCAATTAAGAACTCCTGGATGCGCTCCAAACGAAACGTATGTAGTAGGTAGATTCATCGACAAAGAACTCCTAATTTATCGCTCTACTGTTAGTACTACTTGATAAAAGTCATTTGAACGGCAACGAAGAACGAAAATACGAAACCGTAATTATAGCAAACGGCAGCAGATTCATGCAATTAATTTCACGTTTCCTTGAATGAAACAAATGCATCAACGTCAGAGACTTTTTACGATAACCTCAAGGTGAATGCCAAGGCAGCCTCAGTCACTCGTTTCCCGACAATTCCCGCGCTATAATTAGCGCGAACGAGGAAAAACAGTAATTGTGTTTTATTTTTTACCAAGTTTATAGCCATACTTACGACACGTATGTATCATATACGACACGTAGTCGGTTTAATTGCGCATTATTTATTCGCCAAAACACACAGAAGTAGCTACTGGGTGTAACAGTAAAATCATGCCATAAATCGATATAGGTTTCATAACAATATAATAGTACAAATAAAACAGTACACTCTTTTCACAGTAGTTAATTTAAGCTATAAACAAAGTACGAACGACTATGTGCTCAGTGCAGTAAACTAAGTGATCCCACTCTCGCGTTGTGTTGTGGTGGCAAATTAATATCACAGGGATGAGACTAATTGAGCAACTTTGTTCCATGCTTAACAACTTGTTATATGCATATTGACTGCGAGAAGAGTTTAAAAAATTAAATATGAGGCAGAGTGCAGACACGCCAGACACTCATAGTAAAAAAAAAACGAAGTAATTAAGAGTACCTTAGTAACTTAAGTACTACTACAAAATATTCCTTTTAAGTAGTCGAGGGCTTAGATTTTTGAAACTAGGCATAAGAGACGTACGCTCTTCAAAATAATCTGAAATAAGAAACAAGAACGTAAACTCTACTGACCATTTCTGCAAGAACGCATTTTCTAAAAGGAATGCCGAAAGGACCCTCCTTCGATTTTTAAAAAGGTATGGGTGCGTGAAGCTATTCGCTGCCGAAATCCCCTTTGAAAACAAACTGTCTGATTAAACGAATTGCAAAGAGCCGTAATGAATTAGTAACGAGGTCCTCTCACAGACTTCGGATAAGTTTTGAGAAGTTTTCGCGTACACCGTGCACGGTTCGAATGAATCAAGGTGTATGGGCTCGGCTCCGTAGGTAATTCACATATAAATAATTTTGTTTCAAGTGAACGAACCGACGAACCCGTGCCTCAACGTACCCTAGATAATTGCTTCATAATTTATGTCGCTTTGAAAGAAGTAGGACATAAATTACTGTACGTAAGAATATCTAGTGACCAGGCCACGTTATGGTTATTAGTGTTATTACCGTCTGAAAGAATTTGAAGGTATAAGTATCAGTCTTAATTATTTGGATTCAACTTAAATTTTCATAACTGAAACTATAATAAGAACATTTATTACATGCAAATCAGCGATATCTTATACAACATAGTGTTCGCCGTTTCACTTTAAAAGGCTTTTACTACACGGTAGAAATAACGTGATTTGTGAATCGCAATACATCAATTGTGGGTTTAAGGTACATTTTAGGAACTTAATTTTAAACAACAAAGATCACAAAAATTATGCCAGATTTTTTCCATCACTTGTCTGACTTTGTGTCCTTAAAATCAAAATTACCACCGAGAACGTATTGAGGTAAAAATACCACTAATAATAGATTGTGAAGGGGACCCCAAAATTAGCTATTCAGCCAAAGAATGTGACTTCCAACTTATTTTTAACTTTCAATTACATTACGATGAGTACCTGACCTCTCAAAAATTTTAGAGAATTTTTAAACGCAGGAAGATAATTTCGCGTGACAAGTAAATTGGTTGTCACGAAAAGTGTGACGAAATTTCTTTTCAAAAATCCTAATGGGTTGTTTCAGCAAGTTTAAGTTAGAATAATATAGGTGCCACTTTATGACAAATAAAACATGATTACAATAAAAATTAATGTTGTTCTCAAGTATTTAAGACAGTTTGTTGTTAATACTTTTTAATCATCCAGTATAATTACTGTCTATATAATCATTTAAAACTGCTTTGTTCTTTCAACATTAAAATACCACATTAACAACTTTTGACTTTCTTTAATTTATTGTTTAGTTCTGAATTCGTAGGTATGTCAAAATGATCAAAATAAGAAAAAAAAATTAAACTAGCTCTGTATCAACTTTTATCTAAAATACTGTCTAGAAACTTAGTCAACTCTGCAATAAATCTTTTGACATGGCAAGCCTACAGTATGATCAGCAAACATTTACTCGATTTCCTGATATAAACATTTTGTATTTTTATCAATGTATGTAACGTACGATGAAAACTGTAAAAATTTGTAGGGAAGTCAAAAAATAACAAGTATGGTAAGCTTGTTGTTACAAACTTGTAACGTGAATTTTGAAGCCTTAGATTTTCATGTGTGTCTTTGTCTTTTTTTACAATTCCGGAAGGTGTTTAAAGTGGCTGAAATTTAAGTGTATAAGAATACTGTAAAATTGTTATTAATATTTTCATTGAAATTCAGGTATTTTACAATTTTAGCTGCTGAGATGAATATGTTATTCGTAATTTCTCGATAAAATATTGAAAGTGTTTGGATTACTTCCATAATATTGATATGCCATGTATTGATATTGACCATTGAGTATTAATATTACTAGTATTAATATCACAGTACTAATACTACGCTATGGTTATTTTTATATTATTTACTTGAGTTTTACTTATAGTTTATTTACAGGCGTGAATGTCACTCACATTCACAAATTCAGAAAAATGAAAATACATCTAATTAAAAATTTCATTTATTCCGGAAATATTCATTACGAATGAGTTAATTATTACTGTCAAAGAAATGTTGTTCTTTACCAACAAGGGTAGTGGAAAAACTAAAGCGTTACAAATTTCAATATGAAATCTGCAGCAATCACCCTTACTTCCACCCCTATTAACAACCCCTCACCCCCGAACCGAAAATTTTCTTGTAGTATATGGCAAAACGATTTATTTAAAAAAATTTTAAATGGAAATCTAGTGTTACAACTTGTGTTATAACAAACTTAGAATGTTCACATTTCACCCCTATTTCCACTACCCTCGGAGATAAAACAATGCTAACTTTGGCCCAAATTGACCTAGAACAATTTTTCCTTTTTTAAAATTCATGTAAAAATGCAAGCTTTCCGGAAATGAAAAAATATTGTAACGTTTTTACTGTTCACTAAAACTAAAACACTACGCGATTATACTAATTTATTTATTTCTTACACTATACCTATAAACTTAACTTAACAATCACCTAATTCATATTCGTACACGGAGCTGTTTATTTATTTTAACGCGCGCGGTCTCTCTGGTCGAATGTTTACGCACCGGTTCTTCAACAACTGGCCTCCTCGGGTCCGACATTCCCTTTTTATGGCAGGTAGAAGCTTCTCGTACTTTCGGGATAATTACTAGAATGTTCGATTTTCCAGGAACCCGTTATGGCATCGAACTCTCTCGACTGTTCCCGTCGTCCTTCCCGGAATCGCAATAAGGCGAACTTGTGTAGCTCCCGGCGTATTTATGTCGCGGCCGGCGAGCCGTTTCGTTACAATATTTTATATTCGAGCAATAGGGAAAAAGTTATTCTTAAATATTCATAATTAAAAAATGTTAATATTTTTTTAAGATGTCTTTTCAATGGAAAAAAATTTCAATTTTTTTAAACTTTTTTGATTCAAATTGATAGTTTAGCTCTCCTTCTTTCTTATCGTACTATCATTACAGTTGCTGTATCATTATTATTTTCTGAGTTATGTTATTGCAAGGAAATGGTCGTTGGGATAGAGGAATTGAATAAAATTTAAACTATTTGATGGGTCGATCTGAAATTTAGAGGGTTCATGTAGTACGTACCACAAGACTCACATTTTCTCGTATATAACATAGTTGGAAGTGGATTTCATATAGATTTATTATTAATTTTTTTCTTATTTTGCAAATTTCTAAGCAACAATAGTAGTTTAAAGTACAAGTTTCAGAAGACGTGATATTCAGAGAAGATATTTCAAGTCAGAGTACGAGATTCTAAAACGAGCCGCTTGCGGCGAGTTTTAGAACGGACGAGGGCTTGGGATGTCTTCTGCAACGAGTACTTTACAATATTTTCTATGTTCCGGCTTCCATTCCATTTTTATTTATGTTTATATAATTTAAAATTTCTTATCTGGGGATTTTTTTTATCGTGACATTTCAGTTGGTATTACTGCTGTTTCCTAGACAACTGTCAATTTTCACACCATTTTCAAATTTAATCTAATAGATTTAAATAAAATCGAAATCATGTCTCAAGAATCAGAATCGCATCAAGTATAAGAGGGTGATTGACGCGGCAGTCATATTTATTTTTAATTTTGTTTTGACAGTCATCAGACAGCGTTAGGGAATATCTCGTTACCAACCCAACAAAAAAAATACCAAACATAATGCTTTAATAAGCCTCATTAAAGTACTGTTTTCGGCCATTTTAGTGCTAGAATTGCTGTCATTTTAGTGCCGGAACATAGAAATTACTTTATCAACGTACAACGCCATTTTAAAGCTTGTTTCATGTCTCAAATGATGATTACTCAGAACTTTTATTCGATACAAACTTTTGCAATGATCGGTGATAATAGCGAAAATTTGTATTTTTTGCACTTAATAGTTAAGTAATAAATAAAAAATATTAAGACTTTATAGTAAAATAGTCAGACTATCTCATATGGCCGGACAAAATATTCATGGCAACATTATCGCCGTTTTTAAAATAAATTTAGTATTGAATATTGACATTTTCTCTTATTAGTGAATATTTCACTTAGTTGTTCGTTAGATGACAAAGGTTTGAATTTTTTTTTTTTAATTTAATTAACTTTATCGACTCGATAAATAAATTTATGTAATATAACAACAATGAATTTCAATGTCCAAACTTCGAAAAAAGAATCCAATCATCATTGACTTGGAATAAATAAAAACATATTTACTTGATACAAATGTATCAGTTAGACTGAACAATTACTCTACAAACCGATACACTTAAGGAAGTGCCCTTTAGGGCTATTTTAGACAGAAATGTTTCAAATAAAAGGTATAGGCATTAAACAGCTAACTTAAGTTATGAAATTTGGTATAAATCACCAAAACCATTTTTAAAAAAATTGTACAACAAAATAAAAAATTCTTAAGAATTAAATGCCTTTTAAGACAGTTTTAGGAAAAAATATTTTAAATAAAAATTGTATACATTTAATACGTTAGTTCAAAAACCTATAAACTTTAGTGAAAACATTCAAAGCCTTTTTGAGAAAGTGGAAATGTTTAATAAGGCCCTTTAGGGAGGTTTTACAAAAAAATGTTTCAAATACAAGTTGTAGCCATCAGTGCGGTTAGGTTACATCTAAAACTTAGTAAGAATTGATAAAGCCGTCTTGGAGAAAATTGAGAAAAACAAAAAATTTACAAAAGTAGAGGGCCTTTCGCAGATCAGTAAAAATAACGATAACGGCAATCAATAAGGATTGAATAGTAAAATAAACGTATGAAATTTAAACAAAAAGTTAGACTAGTTTTTGAAATAATCCCAAAAAACCTAAAAAATACGAATAAAATGCCCTTTACCCTCAACTGATTCCGATGAAATTTATGTCGTCGCGAGTATTTAAGGTAGGTACCAAGCCCAAATACAAAATGATAGTTTCTGAGAAAACGTAGGCCACATACCCACATACACCGACATGTTTCCAAAAATATGTTTTTCGAACTCAGGATACCCCAGAAATGCAAATATCTCAAATTCCGAAAATCAGTACGATTACAATGCTTTCTCTTATTATATGGGTACCCAATATGAGCAAGTAATATGATCGAATCTAATGCAGAAAAGTGGTTCAATCTCTTCCTATAGGTCAATATTACCTAAAACTCTGGACAATATTACTTAAAACGCTTCTCAAATACCTGGATATTTCAGTCCTAAACAGTGTTTTTTTTTTCTTATTTCTCTGGTCTATTAGGGCGGCCGGCGGAAGTTTGGGCCGCGACCAGGTGGGGCCGATAAGCTGTTGGGAATTTTGGGCAGCATGACCGAAAAGGTGGTTTTATTGCACCGGTATTTTGGGCAGTAAAGAAATTTAAAGTCGTTGAAGTACGAATCTTTATCACGAAAATATTAAAGGGCAAGGAAAATTGGTAAGGCCAAGGCAATACGCATATTACGGGAAATTCCATCTAAAAGGGCAAGGGAAATCGAAATCCCATCTAAAAGGGCAAGGGAAATCCTTTTTTTTTTCTTTTTTTCCTTTCTTACAAGAAATCCAAATTTCTTGTAAGATTATTTGACCCTTCAATTAAACCAGGTACCCTCATTATTTGCAGCCCAAAGTTCGCCCGCCGATTAGGGCTTGCCGGGACCCGATTCTTGCGTTATCTTGATCCCACCCTTCCAATCTACCAGCCCAAAAAGAGTCCCATACAAAAAAATTTTAGGGTATGGCAATTTCAAGGCACTCCAAAGTTTCTTTGATTGCCTGCATGTACTGTCATTAGAAACAAACAAAACGTTAGGCGTCCTAAGATTACTCGGCGAAGCTTACCTTTAGCAATAAATGTATGGGCGGACTGATGGTAGGAGACTTTTTCTTCTCCTGGTGACACAAGCATGATTTGATCCACGGCATCCTATCGGCGGGCGAAATTTACTTGGGAAGAGGCGATAAACGACACCTGATCAATCCGGCACTGGGACCTGGCGGTTCCCTCGATTTCGATAAAAGCGCGCGATCGAAGGGAGATTTGATGACAACCAGAAACGGACGATTCGCGTGAACGGAAAAAAATGGGTTAGTAGAAGCGGAATGACGCAGCCAACTCTTGAGTTTTTAGTCTTAAAAGTTCATCGTCGTCTTCCGTGGAGCACGTGCTCTCTCACGGTCCATGGCGTGCTCGCTCTGGCACACGCTGTACGTATCTATCGCTCGGCGGCCTGGACGCGACTGAATACTGAAATACGGTGAATACGCTGATAGATCCGAGCGATCCGAGGCTTCGGCTCCGATCCGGAACAGCCTCTGCCCCCGAGCTTTCGGCTACCGAAAGCTTTTGTGAGGTAGGGCGGCCGGCCGGGGAGCTTTCGAGTCTTTTTCGGCGGTCGTGTGTCGAGGTTTTCCGCGTAGAAGCGCACTGTGGCGCACAAAGCAGGTGAGAGGAGGATGCGGAGATTATACGACAATCCTTTGAAGAATGGCAACAAATAACGCTTAACCGCGGTTGAGTTACAGAGGGTTTTATTTATTTCTCAATTTTATTGTATTTTGTTTATAGTAGTTATCAGCGATAAAAAACCTTAAAACTACTGTGAAATTTTGGGAAACAAGGTCGATTTCATTGGAAATGGGGATTTCGGTAGTATTTATAACCTTCTTCAAAGTTGGACTTATGCCGAAGTGTGTTTTTCCCTAGGGGTGGAAGCCACCCCTTCCGAGGGGTAAAAAATGGTTGAATGAAAATAAACCCAGAAGTCGATAGACTAACCAATTCTAATCAACTTTTGCTCTATAAAGTTTTTTTTTCGAGTTACGATTGAAACTACAATTTTTTTTATTAGAAAAACGAATGTTTTTTAACCGTTTTTCACCAATAACTTGAAAATCTTTCATTTTATGGGAAAAAACATACAGAACAAAAATGTAGCTGAAAAACAAACAAAGGGATACGTTGTTGAATAACCTCTATAAACCCAATAAGGGCTGAGTTACTGCTTGTTGAAGGATGGTTATTTCTCAAAAACCCCGAAACTGAAAATCTTCAACCTTCTATAACTTAAAAATGTTGGAATTTTTAGGGAAAACTGAATAGACCTTTTTTAAAGTACATAAAAAAAAACTTAAAACCCGTTATAATACTTTCACTGTATGCCAGATGTTGCTCGCTTCTACCTTTGTACCTGTGCTCCAAAATAAAAAGAAATCAATTGTTTTTCCGATGATAACTCCCTTATTTTCCAATCTAGAAACTTTTTAAAAAATGCATTTTGTAGGGAATTCCAAGCACTTTAAGAACAAATTAGCTAAAAATTTTTACAACCTGTAGTTTTGAAAGGGGTTGCGTTCAAAGGGCTTGGAGGAGCTATAATTAATATGCGAATGCAAACTTCGAACCGTCATATCTCCTTCAATTTTTGTGATACAAGGATAAACAAAAAAACAAAATTTTCAGTGAGCAAAACCCTGTAATTAACATTTGAAACATTTTGTCATATCTAGAATAGTTTTTGATTTATTTAAGATGCATTTTTTCCAAACTTAAGAAAATGCATATTCATTTTAAACAATTATTTATTTCTAAAATAAGCATTCTAAACCGGTTAAACCACATGCATCATATAAATAATACTCAAATAAAGTTAATTGCAAGTGGGTTACGCTTAATTTTTATCAGGGTGGTAATGAAGAGGGTGAAATTTTTAAATTTAAGAGAAAATAAGGGCGGACGCCATCTCGGCACTTTATTACCCCTAGGTAGGAAGGTGGTGTAAAGCTTAATACGCCAACTCGACACTGAGCACTCTACCCCGACAGGCCAACTCGCCACCACGGCATAGCCATCTCGACACTTTATTATCCCTCACTAGGTAGGACGATGTTGTAAAGTACAGGGTGATCAAGAATGACTGTTTGAGTTGGCAATCCTACCTGGAGGATTTTTTTGCCTAAGGGTTTGCAATGCTACAACCAGACAAGGCGTATCAACTTTAAATAGGTTGCCTCAAGCGATCCTGACCTACCACAACGTCATCTACGTCCCACGGTGACCGGCGATGCAAAAAATACTTTGAAAAACTCAAAACTGTTGTCAATTACAAACGAAAACGCCAGCCAAACGCCGAATTGTCAGAGTAATACAGAGCATAGATGAAACCAGAGTTCGATTAAACACAGGTAATAAAACTCAGACCTGTGTCGCCAGTCTACGTCACGAACTCCGCCCCCCTTGCGCGACCCCCACGCCAGAAGCTGTTCAATGAGGTAACTTTTTTAAAGTTGATAGGCCTTGACAACCAGATATGTTTATTTCATTTATTTGACAAAACAATCAGCGTTATTTAAGTGGCTGGATCGCCATAGCAGCGAAGGCCAAATAAAAGAAGAAGAAGAACAATCAGCGATAAGATTGTAGGTTATGTGAATAAAAATTAACGCTTAAAAATGAAACTCGAAATACAGAACAAAGATTTAATTAAACCGGCTAAAGGTAATGCTCAAAATGCCCCCCATTTTGGTCCAGACTTAAATTAACTATTCTTTTTAGGCTCTCGAAGATATTCACCAGCATATTGGGGGTAATGTTTGCCACTTCCTGAACTATTGCCTATTGCAGCTCTTTTCAGTATGCAATACGTTCCTAAAGACATTGTCCTTCAAGAGTACAAATAACGAAAAATCTAATGGAGTGAGATCTGGTGACCTGCTTCACCAAATGCACCGACTAATACCGTACTCTGTCGTCAAAATTCTCTCTTAAATATCCCATAGTAGCACGAGCCGTATGTGCCCTTGCAGAGTATTGTTAGAAATATCCAATTTGACGCTCTTCGTCTGTTAATTGGTTTATAAAAGGCCTCAAAAGGTGTTGGATATATCTCTCCGAATTGACGGTAAAATTAAAAAATATTGGCCCATACACCCGCGTACTTGACACTGCCATCCAAACACAAACTTTAACCGGGTATAAATGTGTCTCTCTGATAGCGTAAGGATTTTCACCTGACCAAATTCTGTAATTTGGTTATTCACATAGCCGTTGAGATGAAACCAGGCTTCGTCGGAATAGAAGGTATTGTCAAGGATATCATTATTATTTAATATGTCATTGAACCAATTGCAAAATAAAACTCTCTGCGGGTGATCAGGAGGGGTTAATGACCGGACGATGGAAATTTTGTAAGGGTGGTACTTTAATTTCTTTTTAAGCACAGTGGAGCAACTTCCATATGTTAAGCCTGTAAAACCGTGAACTAGAACAACATGGAAAAGTGGAAGTCTTATGGATAAGAATGAAAATTGGTTGAATAGGAGGCATAAGGACCCAACCTGTTTGAAGGGAGAGCTTTCTTAAGGATTTGCGAGGACTTGTTTGCATTCGAGTTCTGATATCCTCGACAACTTCCTCGTTTAGAGTAGAAGGTCTACCAGTTGATTTTTGTTTGCTTACGCTCCCTGTGTTTAAATAACGTTCAACTACTCGCATGCAATGTTGCAGAAAGACAGCAGAAGTGACCAAAGTCTCAGGAAACAACTCTTGAAATTGCTGGTATGTCGCTTCGAGGGAGTACTGCCAACCAGTAATTGGGTTATAAATCCCGCTTCTAAAGTACGCCATTCCAATGAAAATATCGTGTTGTAACGTGAAAACCATTTTAAATAAATAAATTTGAAAACAATACCAGAAATTCGAATTTGAAATAGCAAATGGCATCTGTCAATGACGCTGTCAGTGTCACCAACCGGATGTTACTCCAGTCGTACCATTTAAAAATGAAATTCAGTATTGCCACCTCAAACAGTCATTCTTGATCACGTTGTATAATTCACTATCTCGATATCGAGTTGTATCCGATGGTTACATGTCGATTCGGGGGATTTCAGGTGGGTCAGACAAGTTTCAGGAAGCATTCTGATATGATCATACATGTACTAACTGAGCCTAATAGGCATAATCAGAATTTGCTGCAGAATGTGTAGAAAATCTATTGTGTATTGTATATTCTATCTAGAAAATTGTGTTAATCGGTTTAAGGCGTTTAAGCCCTTAGTGTCGACTTGGCCTGTCAGTTAAGGCCATTAGTTGCGACTACCTGTTTTCTGTAGTGTTGAGTTGGCGTATTAACATTTATTACCTTAAAGGTAAAGTGTCGAGATGGCCTGTACCGGAAAATAAGGGTGTTACCTTATTTTTGTTATAAATCAGTCAATTTTCATGCAAAAGACTTTTATCACTCTCATTTTAACAATTTTTTATGTACATTGAATAAGGCCTATTGAGAAAATTCACCATTTTCAAGTTATTGAAGGTTGGAAATTTTAAGTTTCAGGGTTTTTGAAAAATAACCATCTTTCAACAAGCAATAACTCAGCCCTCATTGGGTTTGTAGAGGTCATTCAAAAACGTATCCCTTTGTTTATTTTTTAGCTACATTTTTGTTCTAAATATTTTTCCCCATAAAATGAAAGATTTTCAAGTTATTGGTGAAAAACGGTTAAAAAACATTCGTTTTTTCAATAAAAAATGTGTAGTTTCAATCGTAACTCGAAAAATATCAACTTTACCAAAAACTTTATAGAACAAAAGTTGCTTAGAATTGGTTAGTCTATCGATTCCCGGGTTTATTGTAATTCAACCATTTTTTACTCCTCGGAAGGGGTGGCTTCCACCCTTAAGGAAAAAGCACACTTCGGCACAAGCCCATCTTTGAACGTTATAAATACTGCCTAAATCCAAATTTTCAAAGAAATCGACCTTGTTTCCAAAAATTCCACGCGAAAATGGCTGATGACTGAAATATTACTTTTATTACTATATAGCCCAACCAATAGAGATTTTTCTGCACACTAAAATCTAGACAGTCAAAACATATATTGTCGTTTAAGAGTTATTTATTATTAGAAATTTGGCCACCCTTTAATGGTAAATCATCCTTTTAGAGATGATTAGCCAAAAAAGTTATTTACATAAAAGTCAGGAAAATCTCACTTTCCTGAAGAGGAGCTAAATTGAAAAACGAGGCACTTTGTGCCGGCAAGGGTGTCCACAAAATTTTCCTTTCGAAATTCCCTGACTTTCCCTAATTTTCCCTGACTTTTAAAAGTTGTCTTGCGCAACATTTTTTCGGTCTTCAAACTCACGGATTTTAATGTTTGTCAGTCTAACTTCATTTACAATTCCGATTTCTTTATTCTTATTCTGCTTTTGCAGTTTAAAAGCTTCTTCATATTTTTTTCCTGTATTTCTAACTGACAGCATTAATGGCTTCGTAATTTCCGCATTTCCGCACCCAATAGCCCCAAAATTCGCGATTTTTTTTTAAAATCCCTGACTTTTCCCGATTTCCCCGACTAAATTTAGAGTTCCCTGACTTTTCCCTGATTTCCCGACTGTGTAGGCACCCTGTAAACATATACTGTCGTTTAATAGTTGTTTATTATCAGAAATTTGGCCGCCCTTTAAGGGTAAATCATCCCTTTAGAGATGATCAGTTGATGATAGTTATTTATATAAAAGTAGGGAAAATCTCACTTTACTGAAGAGACACTTTGTGCCGGGTATTTTAAAGCTCTGAGAAAAAAAGACGGAATTTTAAAAATTTTGAATTTTTTTTTTAAAAATTCACAAATATCAAGTTTGTCAATTTTGTTGGTAACTATAGTTACAAAGTAAACACCATCGAAAAAGTGTCATTTTGCGCCTTGGTCGTAAATCGCCGGTACCTACTGTCGCGATGCGGCCCCAATTAGCGAAAATAGGTCGCCGTCTAAACTTATTTAGCACCGAGGCACCTTAAACCGAAGGACGATACGACTCTCGGACAGGTACGACATCACGTTTATAAACATATTTATACAGCGGGATCATAACGATCAGGGAGTCATTCAGTCACCTAGTATCACGTCACGCTGCCCGTCTGAGAGCCCGTCCTTTCGGCATGCCGCTAATTGGAGGAGCCTCGCGCCTGCTGCCCTTCGTCATCCAACAGTAAGCAACCACCTCCCTTTGACCTTTCTCTCACTTCTTGCCATTTGCTCATTTGCCTTAATTTTGTTTTATGATGTTCTCTCCCCTATATTTAATGCTCCAATAAATATTGTCTGTTTCACCATGTCTTCTTTTTAGTCTCCACCGAGCTACACCCCCAACTCGAGCATCCCCTTTGGACCCTAGGTCCTCAGGCGTGTGACACTACGAAGAGTATAACTTTGAAAAACACAGCGAAGAGTATAACTTTCAACAAACGCGACGATAACTATTATGTCTAATTATATGTCAGGAAAAACTATAACTCTTGATAATGGATTAGCGAATAGAAGTACTCTTTGACATGTGCCAGCGAATAAAGTCATTTCTATTCATGCGTCCACGAAAATAATTATTTTAATAAGTAATAATTATAATTATTACTTATATATAAGTAATAATAATTCGATAAGTATCAATGAAATAAAATGGCATTGTTAAGTTAAATTTTTATTGAAAAACATATAAAATTAAAAAGGAAAGTTCAGTCTTTAACTAAAACTTTATTCGCCTGCTTTTACTAATAACGATCTTTAATTGCACTATCGATATCTACAGCATCACACAGTTCATGCTCAATAGGCAAGATAGCCAGATTGGTTAGTCTTACAGTATTGTTGATAGTAAATAAATTTTGATTAATTTAGTATTATTAGGCAGGGCACTTTCCAGCTTGAAATTCATAATAAATTGTAACAATAATTGTAATAGATGGTTCAAACGATTAGTTCAGATTACACGAAATTAGTGTTATTTACCACCACTACGCTACACCACTGGTTCATTAGCAAATAATTAACATTTGCAATAATATCAGTGTATATCTGTATGTGTTCATTACAGAGTTTGAAGTGTCGATAAACTGCATTCTTTAATCAATGAACAAGGTTCGTAATATCAATAAAGTGTGTTTATTAGCGAATAATTAACATTCGTAATATCAATGAATCGAAGGTGTTCATTACTCAATGCACTGAGTTTGTAATATCAATAAACTGCATTCATTAATCACAGGATTCTTCACATCAAGAAATATTTGTAGGTTAAATGAAACTACAAGAAACATTGTGTTCAACAGCAATAATAAAGATTTTACTAAAATGAAATCATCAATTTTAAACTACATACATACAAAGTTACACCTATACCTTTTTAGAAAACCATTAAATAACAGATATTTCAATTTAGTTCATCCTTATCAGACGATCAATTCCCTCTTAAATTTTTCTTGACAAGACCCTCCTTTCCTACGAATATGTGGCAATGTTATAGAATTACAAATTGATATTACTGTAAAAAGAAACTAGTTCGACGGCAGTATTCCATTTTAAGAGCTATTTGGAGTATTCGATAAATTTAATATCGAGTTTGTAGTATATTATATATTGTATATGTATTGAATGAACAATGTGCAATAGAAAGAGGAAACGATACGTTGTAAATTTAGTTGGTGGCAAGTTGTTTAAACTATTATCTACCTAGACACATTATTTCTTGTTAAAAGTGGAAGGTCAGTAGATAATCACGGTTAGTTGAATTGAAAATGGGAAAGCAAACACGCATTTCGTTTATTGCAGGTTTCAGTAACGTGCAACAAAATTCAATTAGAATTTAATTGGATTCCAGTAGGAAAACAACGTGTATAGTCTGTTTAATCATACATCCATGTGAAATTCTCATAATTGAACAATTCAATTGTTATCTTGCTTTACTCGCTGTACTCGATTATACTAATCCGATACTTTTACTAACCTAACATCTATAATAAAAACATTATCATATATATATATATCATAAATTCACCAAAAATTTATCAAAAAATTCTTGTATAGTAACTGCGTCTATATTAAATCGTGTTTAATTGTACAATTAGTAATTAATTGCACTAACAAATAATCGACTTCTCCGACAATTTAGTAAATCTGATAAAAAAAATTGAAAATTGTGCGCAAAAATGGCATCACTAATTACAAACCGTCTCAAAAATTTTAGAAAAATATAGAAATTTTCCTTTAAATTATTGGCAATCACACTATCCCAATTATCATTTATACCCTTTATTGCGTTGAGGCAACGCATGAACAAACTTCAACGAGATAATAGGAAATATTGCTCTCATAACTCTGCTGCAGCACTTCTAATTTTAATTTAAGTCGTCCGAGGTATTTAGGTCAGGCACGATGTGTGCAATAAGTACACAAGTAATTAAAAATTTTCTTTTATCTTCGTTATTAAAAGTGCTGACTTGTTTGTGCTATCTATTTTAAGACTTTTAATTTAAATTAAAGTTTAAATCTAGTTTGAGAGAAATGGACCATAAGGTTCTTATAGTAAACCTTGCACTTGGATATTGGCAATTGGTATTTTAATGGAAAATTAATCTTTACTAGATGAATTTTTGCACGATGAAGACCTCCAAAACTCGAAGTACTAGAAAAAAATATTTTTCTACATTTTAGATTGGTTCATTGCAACTACCTAATTTTGTATTTTTTATCTAATTAAATATTGATCGAATCTAAAATCACAGAGTTTAAAAAAATGTAATACCTTAATTAGTTTTAAAAGGGACTTTTAATTAATTGGTTCTTTTACTCTTTTGGCATTAGTAGTATCAATATATTTGTAATATTAGTGCCATTTTTAATCATAATAAGGACTTACATTTTCACAACGGTCCTAATTGTCTCCTGAGTCTTTCTATTTCTAAATTCCATCAATATATAATTTTATGAAAACTGCTTAACTTTGTAGTTGTATTAGTTTTAGTACGTGTACATAGTAATTTTGAAGAATAATATTATCGTTTTGAGTTATTCAATTATATAAGTTTATTTTAGATTTTTCTATGAAAATGAACTATTCAGTATATGATATGCCTGTGTTATAAAACATTAAAAGTAATAAGGTTATGATACATTAAGCATTTACCCTGTGTTACAAGCTCTTTTATCAGTAATAGGTTAACACCACATTGCTGAAATAAATTTAAAATAAAATTACCTAATAATGCAAACGTATCGTTAGAATTTTGAGTAAAAGTAAATATCTCATAAATCGCATTTTTTAATTGATCTAACATAATATTGAATGATAAATAGTAAGTCAAAATATTAAGAGTTTTCACTGTAACAATTACAAAAGATTGGAATTTTACAATTTTGTATATTCCAATATTTTTACTGAACATTGTAATTGCAATGTCTATATTATTATGTCTTATTAATTTTTCGTCCTAAGATATTTTTTATTAGGTTCAGAATAGGCAATAATGTCAATATTAACTATACAACATTGATAATTTAGATAATTTTATAACACAACTGGTTAAAACTGTGGGGATTCTACTATTACTAGATGATTACTAAAGGTGGATTCCTTTAATTCTGTCCCTAAGGACCAAAAATAGAGATGGTCTTTGATATACTAGTATATATACAAAATTTATGCAAATAACACTTGCCCCAGAAATTTACTCACATAAAGCCTTGAAATCAATATTTGATTTCCCAAAATTAAACATCCAAGTGGGTAAGATCCACTTTCACAATTTCCTTCATATTTCTCAACGTCAAACTGTATAATCAACTGTGTACAAATTGGTAAGTTTAAAACTAGGGAAACTTGTAAGGAGAAAATAGTGTGAATTATGAAAAGGTAAGAACATATTGTAACGCGAAATGTAAACAGCAGCGCGCAACGTGTTGCAATCGGACCTCGGCGGTCACTTCAAAGCGCTCCGTTAAGTGGGCAATAAAAAAAACGTCCCCAACGTTCCGCCAACATCTTATTAAGTAAATAATGATTTATTACCTTCTGGGCGTTTCTAGATAGACATTATTAGGGAAAAGAAGGATCGAGTTCTTTCAGGAATCATCGAGAATACAGTTGAGATATGTATATAGGCGGGCTTGCGGTCGGAGAGAGAGATTAGACGTGAAGCCGCGACAGAGTAAACAGTGCGAAAAACGGACAAGCGAATGGTACAAATAAATTAAAATTTAAGTGGGTTATATAAATTAATTAGTTCAGTAATAGTGTAAATAAATTAAGTAGTGTATAGTGTATAATTAAAAACAGTGGAAATAAATTAATGTAAACGTTACCATATGATTCTGCTGTGAGAAGCTGTACTGAGTATAATTGTTTAACAATAAATTTACCTGAGCAATGTTCAGCACGTAGACGAGTTAGGCCAAAAGCCTCATTTACACAACATTGGAGAATGTGGATATGACAGTACCAATTATACCAACTCGGGGTGACGGCGTCTTCACGAAGGGAAGTGAGGACCGAGTTTTACAGCTTATACATGCAAAAAGACCTAACAATCCAACCTAATAGAATAGGCAATAATGTAAATATTAACTATACAACATTGATAGTTTAGATAATTTTATAACACAACTGGTTAAAACTGTGGGGATTCTACTATTACTAGATGATTACTAAAGGTGGATTCCTTTAATTCTGTCCCTAAGGACCAAAAATAGAGATGGTCTTTGATAGACTAGTATATATACAAAATTTATGCAAATAACACTTGCCCCAGAAATTTACTCACATAAAGCCTTGAAATCAATCTTTGATTTCCCAAAATTAAACATCCAAGTGGGTAAGATCCACTTTCACAATTTCCTTCATATTTCTCAACGTCAAACTGTATAATCAACTGTGTACAAATTGGTAAGTTTAAAACTAGGGAAACTTGTAAGGAGAAAATAGTGTGAATTATGAAAAGGTAAGAACATATTGTAACGCGAAATGTAAACAGCAGCGCGCAACGTGTTTACTCTTATCGGACCTCGGCGGTCACTTCAAAGCGCTCCGTTAAGTGGGCAATAAAAAAACGTCCCCAACGTTCCGCCAACATCTTATTAAGGAAAGAATGATTTATTACCTTCTGGGCGTTTCTTCATAAACATTATTAGGGAAAAGAAGGATCGAGTTCTTTCAGGAATCATCGCGAATACAATTGAGATATGTATGTAAGCGGACTTGCGGTCGGAGAGAGAGATTAGACGTGAATCCGCAACAGAGTAAACAGTGCGAAAAACAGACAAACGAATGGTACAAATAAATTAGAAGTTAAGTGTGTTATATAAATTAATTAGTTCAGTAATAGTGTAAATAAATTAAGTAGTGTGTAGTGTATAATTAAGAACAGTGGAAATAAATTAATATAAACGTTACCATATGATTCTGCTGTGAGAAGCTGTACTGAGTATAATTGTTTAACAATAAATTTACCTGAGCAATGTTCAGCACGTAGACGAGTTAGGCCAAAAGCCTCATTTACACAACATTGGAGAATGTGGATATGACAGTACCAATTATACCAACTCGGGGTGACGGCGTCTTCACGAAGGGAAGTGAGGACCGAGTTTTACAGCTTATATATGAGCAAAAAGACCTAACAATCTAACCTAACTAATTATTTGAGCTAGTACGAAAATTTGGTGCGAGAAACTTAATTCATAAACCACGTCTGTCGCTTTTATAACTCATTAACCGTTTGTGTTAAATTTCAACACGTCATCCTCACCACCGATAAAGGACGAGATTTCAGCGGAAAAAAGCCACCGTGCCGAACACGAACACATCCAACTGTCCGCCTTCCATATTAGGAAGTGATGGATTTACACTTAATTAAAAAACCGATCCATCTTCGGCATGTGTACGTATATGTGCGGTATGTACCGCACTGCACGGTGCCTGTAAAATCAATATGAGATTAATGTAGGTTAAAGCTTTTAACGCCAAAGCTGAAACGTACGTAGTCGGCAAGTCGAAAATAAATTTTATGAAGAGGAGATATACGTGTGATTGGCAGGCGCCTCCCGAAAAAAAAATTAGTTTCAGCCACTCGGAGAGATTGGAATTGGGCCAGCCGAGTGTGGCTTGTCAGAACTGTCAAGAGCGGGAGTTCTTCAGACTCACTCCGGATCGACGAAAGTAATATCCTCAAGTTGGTGTTGCTAATAAAAGAAAACTTATCTTTATAACATCATTAGTTCCGAAGAGAAATAGGAAGCGATAATAACTTGAGCTTTGGGGTAACTTTTTGATACAAGGTATACAGTGTGGGCATAACGAACTGTTTTAACACGTTTTCGGTACTTTGAACAGACACCAAGACGGTTAGTTTTCATGAGAGATTTTGTCTTTCTGAAAAGTCGGTCATAGTAACGCCAAAATCTCACAACTACCTGTAAGGCGTTTTTAATTAAGAAAACGTACACAACGACACAATAGTCTAATTTCATAACAAGTCAAACAACAAAGGAGTATCCAGATGTTGATTAACAACTAAAAAATGGGAAATTTGAACTTATTACGACTAATTTTGAACAAAATCATTTAGTTTTTAAGAAACCGTCAGAAGAAACAACAACTAACGATAAAGGCTGCCCACTCTTTTGACTTCGAATTGCATCCAGTTTTATGTCGAATTAAGTAGTAGTTGTTTTACAGATTTTTGGGATTTTATGGGTTTTATTGAAGTTTACCTGAAAGTATGTCTAATATGTCACATCTGATTTTGGTTAAAACATTTCTAGGTTGAAAAAATGATAAACTTAAGAATTTCATCAAAACAAATAAATTTGTAAGATTCTGGATGGACATCCCACTTAGGTACAATTGCCAATATCAATCATTCTTTGGTGATTACAACTGCTCACTAAAATTATTTTATCCTCAATCACCTTATAATTGGATTTTATTCACTCTTATGAACAGTGTCAACCAATATTTTATTCAAGTGTGGAATAAAATTAGTTTATCCAACACATGACAGTTATGACTGTCATTATTAATGTCATTTTAGACAAATAAACTATTAAATAACACACTAGTGAGTTATGGAATATAAGTCACGTTTATATTTGTAGTCCATCTTAGGTTGAATTAGGTGAATATATCGGAAAATCGACATACCCAGTATATTAACACGTAAAAACATCTATTTTGGCATCCTAAAACTTTCCTCAAAATTCACATATAATTGGATGGCCGCAAGTTTTAAAGTCGGGGATCAAAAGTCACAAAAATCGATTTCTTTCTATACTTTTTGCAAATATCTCGTTTTCTAGGGGTTTTACGCTATTTGTATTCATTATCGATATTGTACAGAATTAAATTCTCTACAACTTTTGTCTTTAACATTTCTTCATACCTCTAACTGTTTTTGAGATAGAGGGCAGAGGGCGCGATCAGAGAATCATGTGAGGTCATGGTAGTCTCGATCAAAAACTCGTAATATTAAGATTATAAATTATTGCTAAATATTTAATTAGCATTTATTATTAACTTTTACATTAAATTTATTCTTTTGCTTACTTACCTATTTTTAATGAATGTATTCAATTTGTGTCAATTTATTTAATAACACTTACCTGGCCACGTAATTAAAAAATTGTTGAGGATAATACTTAAATTATATTTTAATTTTAATCTAATTTATACCAATGTAATGACAAAATAAATAAAGAAGAAAAGAAATAAATTTTTAATTAATGTGTTTATTAAAAGTGTCATTTAATAGATTAAATATTTAAGAGTTTACGGATTTTAAACAAGATGTACTTAATTATTTTTTACTTCAAATGCAATTAGTGTAAATAAGAATATAATTAAATGTAATTAAAGTATGTCCCTAAATAATTTTTCAATTACAGAAAGAGATTATGAGTGTTATTGAATTGATAAATTTTAGAATTATCAGAAAGAAAAATGGAATTTAATGTAAAATTTAATAAGAAATGATAAATATATATTTAGCAATAATTTATAACCTTAATATTACGAGTTTTTGATCGGGACTACCATGACCTCACATGGTTCTCTGATCGCGCGCTCTCCGCCCTCTATCTCGAAAACAGTTAGAGGTATGAAGAAATGTTAAAGACAAAAGTTGTAGAGAATTTAATTCTGTACAATATTGATAACAAGTACAAATAGCGTAAAACCCATAGAAAACGAGATATTTGCAAAAAATATAGAAAAAACCGATTTTTGTGACTTTTGACCCCCGACTTTATAACTTGCGGCCATCCAATTATATGTGAATTTTGAGGAAAGTTTTAGGATGCCAAAATAGAAATTTTTACGTGTTAATATTCTGGGTATCTCGATTTTCCTAGGTGAACACCCTATAATGACTGGACAGTTATATATGGCACTAGTGTGTTATGTTGAAAATAAGTCACGCGAGAAGATTTATACCACGAGGCCGGCAGGCCGAGTGGTATAAATTATCAAGTGACTTAGGAGACATAACACGCGAGTGGCATACAATGTTTTATTCAACAAGTGGAAGAAATCCCTTTTTTTATGAGATAATAATTAATAAGCTTTGTGATTAAATCAAATCTACTTGCGCCTCAGTACTATTTTACACAGTGACTATTTTACATTTTGGTTAAAGTAGGTTGTTTTTATGAACGTGACTTATAATCCATAACTCAGTAGTGAGTTATGGATTATAACACACTAGTGTGTTATTTTGTAGTTTACTTGTCTAAAATGACATTAATAATGACAGTCATAACTGTCATGTTGGATAAAGTTACTTTGTTCCACTGTTACAAAAATGAAAAAAATTAACAACACCTTAGCAACCAGCGCGCATAGCATTCTGAGTTTCAATGAGCTTTAAAAAGGACGTAATGGAATAGAAATAGAAATAGAAAACTCCACTTATTCTCCATTTCTCCACTCCGCTCTTATTCTGTAATTACCTATGGTGTTTTATTAGAGTCTAAATAAGTAAATAAATTAAACGTTATATTGCATTCCTATTTTAGTGGCGTTTTATTCACATAAGAACATTAAACGTCTAAAACAATAAATTATACAATAAATAACTATTATTTCATCATTAAAAAACTGACGTTCAATATTTATGCTTTAATATGTTTTTTCAATACAGTTTTGAAATAAAAGTTTGTTACAGTTTTACTTTTACTTTTGATCAGAATCCATTTCCACTTTTATTGCAATTTTATTATGTAGATTTTAAACGTCAGGGAAGATAAATTTATTTATGATATTGCATGTGGAAAGCTCTTCTATCTTTTGTTTAATGGGTCTCAAATATCATATGTAATGAGAATACCTTTATTGTTTTGACGTAAAACCTGTGCTAAAGTCTTTATTAAACGATTAGTGTGTCCATAATCCATATCGACAATATTTATGAAAAAGTGCAATAACTTAAAAACTAAATGTCGGAACAGAAAATTTTCTTATAACTCTGTGTTCACCATGCGATTTTACATAAGGAATGAGCTCTTCCTAAAAGTCTGAAACAATTCTTAAATTTTTCATAACGATTTGGAACACTTTTTATTCGGTTACCTTGCTGGACCAACTACATATGAAGATTATAGTTTCGTTGTTTGAAGATTCATTAATAATTGCCACAATGGGTCTAAAACAATTATTAAATTGATCATCAACTTTTGGAACATTATTTATTTGGTTATGTCGCTGAATGAACTATGTAGATTTTAGTGTTCACTGTCTTAAGTTTCATTACTAATTGCCAAAAGGGGTTTATATATCTGAAACACTTCTTCAATACCGTAACGGAAAGTCTCGCCACAAGATAAACACGAGATAAAAGGAGACGCTACCGAACGGAGATTCAGTCATAAACTGCGGAGCGAGACGAATAATTTACCGGAGCGGCCGTACGCGGAATATAAATAAACAAGTATGATATAAATTAGGTATTGAGTGTTCGCTCTTAGTGAAAATAAATTAGTTAGCGTAGTTTAGGTTATTTCAAACCCGTAAAACGTTACAATATATTTCTTTTTTTTTTAAGACACATTTTATTTCATTATGCAAAACAGTCCAGATCTCTATTCAATATTATTTTGATGTTTCATTATTAATTGCGAGTTTGTATATATGTAAATAAATTCTTATATTTCTCATAGACTTTTGGAAGATTATTTATTTGGTTATGTCGCTGAATAAACTATGTACAGTACTAGTACTAGTTTTCATTACTTGAAATGTCATTAATTGTCAAAAAAGGATTTAGGCCTTGTGAACACGATTCTTAAATTTCTCGTCATCTTTGGAAAGATACTTGTTACTTATGGAACAATTTCCATTATTTGATGTTCCATCACTCATGATATAATTCTGATATAATTCTTATAGTTCTCATAAATTTTTGAAATTGCTATTAAATACAAAAATAAGTCTATACCCGTACCAACCTCAATCTAATTTACACACTCTTTCACAAGACAGCTCTTGATTACTTTTGAACAAACTAGATATTACTTTAACTCATTAAAATTATATGAATGAGACGCATCATCGAACAAACGAGGCAGTCATTTTTTAAAAGTAACCACCAAAGCACGTCAAATAATATTTTAAAACGTTGACTTTTGACATCGAATTTATTTGGTGATGTGTTTCGGCACACACGTAGGTATCATACCGTCGTGCTTCGAAAATATTTAACGGAACATATCCCGCAGGGCAATATTTCAGTGAAGCGTTTGAGAATAAATAAGAAGTTTTGATCCGACTGAATTTGATAAGAGACGTGAAATATTTAATAGGAGGAAAGTGACTGGCTATGCTAATTGCTGCGGATGCGACCTAAAAGGCACTAAAAGTCTACAAGGTTACAGGTTAGTACAAGCCACGTAAAATGTTGTTTTGATAAACAGTTATCTCAATATAAACAGGAAGTCGTGGATGATGCGCGTTGTTTATAGAAAAATTTGCTAAGAAAGAACAAAATATGAAAAATATTTATCTTACTAAAAACGGTATTTTCGGCGTGGGTGTTTTTGAACAAATTCCCACATTACTGTGGTTAAACATAAATCAACCATACTTAGTTTGTTTGAAAACTTTTTACTACCTACATATTATGGAAGAAGCAGTTTATGGGATCTAATTAAACTTTGTTTTCAAAGGGATAATTGCACTGCAAATAGAGCACCTATGACTACAGAGGATGCTCTGATATTAGCCCTAGTACCCCTTAAATAATAAATTAATTGGCCACTTAGGCCCTACAACACGGTTCTGATATCATGCCTGTCGACCCTTTAAGTAGACATTTGGAGAAGGCGCTATCAGAAAAGCAACATTTTGATTGTACTTATTCATATTCAAATAGGAGTATTGTTTTGTAATAATCTATACCTACTCAGGTTAAAATAAATTAATCATTTTATTACAAAACATATTTTTGAATCACAATGTACCTAACAAGAACTTGGTTTTCAATTCTATATAAGTTGTATAGAACTTAATATGAATTTTTAATGTTTTTAACATCCTGTTGAAGTAAGTGTACAAAAAAGTGCTTCATTTGTTATGGGAAAATATAATTGCTCTTGCTAAATATTTGTCGAAATACTGTTGTATTGCTTCTGCTAATCATTACATATCCTCTTGATGCAACAAAGTTTCATTGAGGAAACCTCGTACATCCCAATATCTGCTCATCTGAACGTTTATTTAAATCTTAGGCCTAAATCTTCCGAAGCTTTTGTTCCACATTCACTACACTTTATATGCTAATGGCTCTTGCAGGAAAATGAGCGCTTCGATCAAGGATTTCGTTATTAGTTACAGCTACGCCATTGATTAGAACTCTAATTACGTCAAACTAGAGGAGCAAAATGGCACTTAGGCTCCCGACCTGAGGGCTGGGATGCTCTCAAATGCGTAGAGCGTGCAGAATTTCACTTGTAACATGAAATTTACGTTACGTATATATACCCTGGTAATTACGGTATACACATGCAGGTATGTATACTTACAATTGGTAGTGTGGGAGAATACCTACGCGCTTCGAAATTTGTGAGGATTACAAAATGTGTTATTAATTGAAGTATGAAGTTGGGGATAACAGGTTTTCGAATTATGGAAAAATTTATACAGAAAAGGACAACGTAATTGTTAATGTCATGTGAATATTCTGTTGTTGCTGATTGTGATTTTGCGATAATTAGAATCTCCTTTTGAATACCTTCCCAACCAATTATTTTAATTTTTTTTGTAATGACAATAAACTGATTTTATCATAAAGACAAAAACTACATATTTCATTCCACTCACAAATTCCTTTTTATAAAATATTTTTCTTGAAAATTTGTTTCTTAAATCGCATTTCAGTTTTAGTTTTAAAGTATATCCCACAATTCCAAAGCATCTAATCATTCATCAGCTTTTAGAAAAGGGACTACAATCTTTTTATTTAAATTTGTTTCTGAATGATGGTACGTATATTATGTAAAGAGCTTTATAAACAAAAAAGGTCAGGACCCAATAAGCCATTTGTAAAAAAGAACGGCTTTGAAGGTTTATGCATATCAAAGGAATATCATCACTCGAGCTGATTTGGAGCAAACAAAGCAGAACATAAGGGAGAAAAGTCGCCTTCTTATTTACTTCAAATGTATTCCTACGTTTTCCTAAAAACATAAGAAAATCAGATATTTGGAGAACAATATGTCGAATATATGTTTTCAACAATATAAATTTAATTTTGGAATAACTGTATTTTCCAAATTAATTTTACTTTATTTTAATAATACCTTTTGAGGCGCGTTGCTAGTTTTCGAAGTACAACTGTAAGGTTTGATAATAAAATTTCTTGCGTATTGGAATGTATGTATTGTAATAATGTAATGTATTATATAATTATTAATTATTCTAATTAATTATTATTAATATATTAGTAATAACTAATGTAATGTATTGGAATTAAGCTAATCTAATTTAATTATAGCAGTATATGAAATTTAATAATAAACTACGATTCCTGGTACTGATGTCGACGAGAAGTATAAGTTTAGGATACCATTTTTAACTTTCAACATGAAGTAAATTTTTAATTCTAAAGCTATATATTTCTGCGACAGTCGTAAACTGGGAACGTAACCATTTACTAAATATGACGTAATTTCGAAGTGAGATTGTACTAATAGATCGTCAGCTTATTATAACAGAAATTCACCAAATTTATTAATTCTGTACGTAAATTTGACGTCCAACAATGGCACTACTTTGGGTCAAACCTATAACCTATGTAAATTTGTAGTAATATCACACCTAAATTGTTAGCTGGGATTAGTAAGGATCAGTTTTTCAAAATTAGTCAAAAACGCTATTACCTTGTAGTAGAGTGATCTATAAATAACAATTTATAATCCTGAAACAACATGGCTGCAGTGGGTACAGTCCTGTCCTAGTAGCCTAAAAGTCCTGAGTTAAAGTAGCAGAGATATATTTATTATTTTTTACATTAAATCTAATTATCCAAAAGTGAATGATTGTAATTGAGAAACAAGATTTTTGTTATGATTTTTCAGGTAAATTTGTGTATAATATAGGTATATTTATATTGTTTGTAATTAAATTGTTTTAGTACTTTCAAAATGTTTTTGAAACGTTCAGGAACAATTTTAAAAATATTCTTGTAGTTTGAGGTTTATGGTTAAAGGGTGACCTATAAATAACGATTTTTGTAAACAGGTACTGATGTGTTTATGACGATTTCAAAATACTGAAAAAAGTATAAATATATTTTTGAAACTGGGTACTGTAGTGGTACTGTAGAACAGTGCGAAGCTTCTTACTATTTTTTCTTTACTGGGAAATTAAGTTTTTACAATCAATAATACGGAACTCTAATTAACCACAATAAAAAATGTGGGAATTCACAAACTACGCGACATTGCGGTGCCTTACGAACGCATCTTCATTTCCCAATACAATTCGATACTTTCACGACTTTCCCACGAGAACGGCAACGTCGCCTCTTTACGACCGATCTTACAGCTTTATGTCTTTAACATCGATGGCGGCAACGTCGTGCTCGGCGTCAACGTGGAGCTGATAACCGACTGTTGAATCACCGTGGCGTACCCAGGAAACAAGAGAAAGAGAGGGAGAGTGGGAGAACTTATATTCTCTCCCCTCCATGCTCGGAATCGTATGTATTATATTATGGGTATATCTGGTATATACAGAGCATGTATACAATACTACCGTGATATCATGTATAAAAAGTTGGCGACCCGCATCTAGCGGCCGGCAAAAGAAAATACCAGGTAATTTGTGTCTTTTTTGTGCCTTTTTTGTACCGCAAGAAAAAAATTTGTAGCTCTCACCATGGACAAGCTACAAAAAAACTGCCAGCTTAAACCTAACCCAGCGGCCATTGCGATAGCGTGCGATTGGATTGCAAAAAAAAAAGATTTTCAGCTAGAAATTTGTGCCTTGAAGAATACTAAAAGGAGATGGGGTCAGAATTTTAATTTGGCCAATTTTTGACCAAGTTGGCTCAAGTGGGCTAGATGGGGTTGCGAATCGGCCAAGATGTGGAAGAAATGTGCTCTTCTGTCTCCGATTCGTTTTGGAATGAAATTTGGAGAACATAGTTCTATTTTCAAATTGGTCAATTTTCGTCCGAATTGGCTAATGGACAAAACGTGTCGTCCAGAATTCAAGAACCCGCGACTTTAGTGGAAAATGTTGCATCTCGGAATCTTTTAGAGTTCTGAGGCCTCGGTAATGGCCTAGATCCTGAACACAAAGACCCAGGGGACGCTCCAAGACCCCTCCGGCCAGTTCCAGTCAAAATACCGACTCTCCAGTGCCGCTGTAGTTACAAATTCGAGAACTCTCGACTTTAGTGGAAAATGCTGGATCTTGGAATCATTTGGTGTCCTGGGGCCTCGGTAATGGCCTGGGATCTGCACACAGAAGCCCAGGGGACGCCCCAAGACCCTTTCGGCCAGTTCCAGTCAAAATACCGACTCTTCAGTGCCGGCCGCTGTAGTTACAAATTCGAGAACCCACGACTTTAGTGGAAAATGTTGCATCTTGGAATCTTTTGGTGTTCTGGGGCCCTGGTAATGCCCAGACTCTTGACCCAAAGGCCCAGGGGAAGTTCCAAGACCCCTCCGGCCAGTTCCAATCAAAATACCGACACTCCAGTGCCGGCCGCTGTAGTTACAAATTCTAGAACCCCCGACTTTAGTGGAAAATGCTGGATTGTGGAATCATTTGGTATTCTAGGGTCCCGGTACTGGCCCACACCCTGGACACAAGTGCCCAGGAGACGCCCAAAGACCCAAAACCTGATACCAGGGCCCCAGAACACAAAAAGATTCCAAGATGCAACATTTTCCACTAAAGACGGGGGTTCTCGAATTTGTAACTACAGCGGCCGGCACTGAAGTGTCGGTATTTTGACTGGAACTGGCCGGAGGGGTCATGGAGCGTCCCCTGGGTCTTTGTGTTCAGGATCTGGGCTATTACCGAGGCCTCAGAACACCAAAAGTTTCCGAGATGCAACATTTTCCACTAAAGTCGCGGGTTCTTGAATTCTGGACGACACGTTTTGTCCATTAGCCAATTCGGCCGAAAATTGACCAATTTGAAAATAGGACTATGTTCTCCAAATTTCATTCCAAAACGAATCGGAGACAAAAGAGCACATTTCTTCCACATCTTGGCCGATTCGCAACCCCATCTAGCCCACTTGAGCCCACTTGGTCAAAAATTGGCCAAATTAAAATTCTGACCCCATCTCCTTTTAGTACTCTTCAAGACACAAATTTCTAGCTGAAAATCTATTTTTTTGGTCAATCCACTCGCACGCTATCGCAATGGCCGCTGGGTTAAGTTTAAGCTGGCAGTTTTTTTTGTAGCTCGTCGATGGTGAGAGCTACAAAATTCTTTCTTGCGGTACAAAAAAGGCACAAAAAAGACACAAATTACCTGGTATTTTGTTTTGCAGGCCGCTAGATGCGTTTCGCCAATTTTTTATACGTCGTGATATCAAAAATTCTTTTGGTCAATGGTTGCCGTGGAACGTAAAACAGTTGTCTTAGATTAAATCATCCTTTTGAAATAATTGTCAATGTCAAGTTACACTGACATCATCACTAACTTACAAGTGTGTTACCTACTTATTTCAGCTGTAAAATAGTAATGAACTACAAGTTATGAAATAGTAAATACGTTTAATAACCATATTTCCAAAACTGTGTAGGATTAGAAAACGTTAGCACAATTACTTGACAGATTTTGACATTTGACAAATGTAGGATGCGAGCTGCGAAAATCACTTTGAAATCCTTGACCACCCTTGACCGTGGTAATTTTTGATATCACGGTATATATAGCTACAGCGTTACACATTTTCGTGACGCTCGCTGCAGCAGTTTACTCTACAGAAAACTTAATACAAAGTGTTTCAAAATGATTGTCATCTAGTCGGCTGTGGAATTCCCATGTAAAATAAAAAAACGCCTTGCGAAAATAGGAGTTTCTACTAGCTATACATAACCTCAAAATAACCTACTTAACCTTTCTAACTTCTGGTTTTTCTCTGTCAAAAGAAAACGAATTATGAGTATTTGTCTATTTGTAGTATTTGTTTTGGCCCTGAATAGGGCCGTTAATTACTAGCAGTGCTGATTGCCAGCTTCACAATAAATGTTCGAAGTGACACTTGTTGTCAGAATTAGATAGGTTCAAATCAGTAGAGCGCGGCACATCAAAAATTACATGCACAGAAATTCTAACGCCAACTAGATGACAATCATTTTGAAACTCGTTGTATAACGCCAGTATAGAAGCTTCGCTTCAAAAAGTATTTCCGTACTGCACGACTCAGGGGACGGGATATTGGACCCATAGTTTTGGGTCTAATAAATTTTAAGACTTAAAACGACGCAAGACATGGCAATCTTGGGTCCCATCGGATCAATTTTGTAATGAAATTATTATAATTGACACAATATGTGAATACACTCATTAACATTAATGTTAACAAACGTTAAGGAATATCAATTTAAGATATGTACGTTAAGAGGCAAATTTAAGGGATGAACGCATAAGGGATGCAAATTTAAGGGATAGACGTTTAAGGGAGGCAAATTTATGGGATGAGTGAGACTGCTTCACCCCTATATACCCACGCCCATGGCAACCGCACGAAAATATGAAGCATTACGACACTGTAGTCTGTCCTTCCTTCCTGTTGCATTATTTGTATAAATACTTGCTCTGAACTTTTAATTGAAATTTGTCTTAAGCAATTTCAAACTTTCAAAACTAGATTTTTAACTGTTTCCTCCATTTTGAACTTAAAACGTACCGTTTTAAGAAGTTGTAGTTTCCATTAATTTTCCGAGGAGAAATGTAGTGAGTTTCATCGCCACTTTATTAAAACCAGATGCTTCTTGTTACTCTTTTCATACGTCGCCCCATTTCCATCTCGAGCTATTTGAACGAGTCCTCAGTTATTCTCAAATGATTCGGAGATAATTGCAACAAAATTCCTATACATACGTGAAATGGTGTCGCCTGAACCAAACTACTGTGACTTTAATTACTTGCGATAAGATAAAGCGAACAGTATTTTTCAGTAATATTTTTCCTGTAGTTTATGTGATTACTGAATAACCTATTGTTTGTGACCTACATAAATAACGAATGTCGGTAATTAAAAATAAATTAATCAAAAAACGTCCGCACGTGTTATATGTTTAGGTTACGGCGAGGTTTAGGGTAATAAATTAAATTTTGTCGCCGTTTAAGCCACCGTTTTTATCACCTTTACTCCGAAAATATCCCGCGAGAAGTTAAAACATCCCCGAAATGTCATAGTTAATTTTCCGGTGAACGAAGAGCGCAGACATTTGGATTTTACTCATAACACGCGTACCTTACAAAGATATTTCTAAATTGAAATACGTTCGGTTTTAATGGGAAGTAACGATATGCCAACGCCACGAACGTTCATCTATAAATGTGGCGATCGTATTAAATAAATAATCCGTACAAGTTTTATTTACAACGGACGCTTTAATAAAATATTTATGGTTATGACCGCCGCAACGCAATTTACTAGTGTAAAATTCGAAATTAAATTTTATTAATGTCACTGACACCATTAAAATTGTTATTATCACGCAAAGGTGGACAGCGTATACGCGATATTGAAATACAATGTAGAATCGAGCAATTAGATTGCTCGTACAGGACGGATTCTATTTACACTTGTTGTCATCTATATACAGAACGAGATTGTTTTTAAGGATATGGGAACGATTTCTCAGGAGATGATACACAGTATGACTTTTTGTAGTGAAACTAACGAATTGTAGAATGTAATTAACTATTTTATAAACTAAAAGTTAAGCAAGCAATAATAAATTGCACAGATACTAAGCAATATGTCATGAATACCTACACCACTGTACCATATTTAATATTCTAATTATAGTCTAGCTAGTCTAGCTTTTCAGGGTTTTCACCCCTCAAAACAGAAAGCGCACATCAAGAACACATGACTATTTATCTAGAGGGTAAGATAAGTTTAGTTTAAAATTTTCAAGAAAATCGGTTCTATCCGAAATAATTTCCAGGTATTACCCTATTTTTACCGTGGAATACTGGACTATAACTCTTGAAGTTATAAGATAATCAAAAGGTATAAACTTCAATTTCATGTCATTTCTCAGTCGTATTTTTATGTCCGTTTTCTCACTTTTAAAGTTTAAATTTTCCATTACATTTTTCGTAATTTAATAAAGTTAGACAAAAAAATTCGAAGCATTGAACTTCTGGCGAGGCGTTATCATACAGCTAGGCCCTTTTAGGAAAATTTGAATCTTTCAGCGATGAATGTAGCTGGATATAATGATAAATCTTCCACGTCTTAGTTGCATTTTTCTTGATGATTGTCATAAACTTTTGAATTGTGACTTGTTAATTGTATCTTTCTTACGTGATTTTCATACACTTTGTGAATGCAGAATAATGTGAAAATTGGTTGCAGAACCAATGACCAGTCGTGTAACCTACTAGGTCACCAATTGATTTTTTGTGTGTTTAATATTCAAAAATGTAATAATTCTTGGAAGTATACAAGAACTCAAGAAAATGTAGATTGATGTAGAAATGTGAGTGGAACGATTCAAAAATATTACTGGAGCAAAATTACTTTAAAAGTGTTAAAAGATTTCCGCCAAACAATTACAGAAAGGTGTAAAAGTTGTTTGTACTCAAGAAAATATTTTAAAATTACCACAACCGTTTCAATTTATTTGATGCTAGTGCTAATAGAAATTTAGTGTGGTAAGCTAATTCCATAAAAATAATATGGTTTTCTTTATTAATCTTACTTACCTATATTAATTATGTCAGTTACTAACTAAATTTGTTAATATTTTGGTTCAATTAAAATGACACATGCCAAACATCTTGGGAAATATTTTTTGATAAATATTCCAAAAGTGTAAAAAGGAGAAAAAATAGTCTGTCATAAGTTTAAATTGAGAAAGTCCGGACCAATTTCAAAGGTACCACGTAACTTGCCATAAGTAACTATAATCCAAGACCCATCTGTCAAAAATTTGCTTTAGATGGATGTAAGAGGTAACCGCGATGTTTTTACATGAATACCTCGGGAATAATGCCTAGAATAAGGATTGATTTATCCTCTAAAGCGCCGAGGTCGGGAACAATGCTTAAATTGCAACAATTAAAAAAAGGAAAAACGCGTTTTCCTCACTTGTTTTGTTTCTAACTTTGTAAGTATTGAATTTAGAAGAAAGTTGAACAGAGAAAAAAGTTGCAGAATCGTATTTTACATAATATGACATAGGTTAGAAATTCAAAAATTTATTAGCGGATTTATTATTAAATTTATTATTTATTAGCTTTGCAAAATAGCAATAAACAAAAAAACGGCCCAAAAAAGTGGTGCTTTAATTTATTATTTTAGACACTTTAAAATGTAGTTAGGACTTCCATATCACAGGTAGAAAATCTTGAAGTTGTAATAAAACAATCCTGCCAATTTCATTTAGATCGCTTTATTAGATTTTGCACAATAATTTTGCAATCCAGAAAAATTGAAAAATATTGAAAATTTTCAAAATTATGATTTTTTTTCCACGATTCGATTTTAATAAAACTGACTGAGTATATATAAGAGGGAACAAGCTTTCATGTGCTTTTTTCAGAATTGAAAAATATTTATTAGAACGGTCACAGTCATTTTTTAAAGTTGGTGTCATTTTTTTTGCATATAAACAAATAGATTATCTCGGCGAATTTTTTGCTAAATGAAATTCTGAAAACATAGCCGGAAAGCACTCGCAAAGACGCTTCTTTTTATATGTCACAAGATGCTATTTTGTTCATTACCTTCTGAGATATAACTCCTCAAAATTGATTAGTGTTTAATAAAATCGTTAATAACGGTTAATAAAATTACTATAATTTTTTTTTTCATATCTTAAGAAATAATTGCTTCTCACAGTAACCAATATAATATTTTTGTTGAAATTTACACCCAAAAGACTGAAATTTACATTTAAAAAAATTTCTCGCTTAGAATTTTGAGAAATTTATAAATTTGACACCAAGTTTAGACAATGACTGTGACCGTTCTAATAAATATTTTTTAATTCTGAAAAAGCACATGAAAGTTTGTTCCTTCTTATATATGCTCAGGCAATTTTGTTAAAATCGAATCGCTGGAAAAAAATGTAAACAATTTTGAAAATTTTCAATGTTTAAATTTTTCTGTATTGCAAAATTATTGTGCAAAATCTAATAAACCGATCGAAACGAAATTTACAGGATTAATTTATTATAACTTCAAGATTATCTACCTGTGATACGGAAGTCCTAACTACATTCTAAGTGCCTAAAATAATAAATTAAGAAACCACTTTTTGGGCCTTTTTTGTTTATTGCTATTTTGCAAAACCGCTAATAATTTTTTTAATTCTTAACTTATGCCACATTGTGTAAAATGCTATTCTGCAACTTTTTTTTTCTGTTGAAGATTCTTCTAAATTGAATACTTAAAAAGTTATAAGCAGAAACATGTCGGGAAAAACGCGTTTTTTATTTCTTTTTTAAAATTGTTGTATTTTAAACAATGTTCCCTATTTCTGCACATTGGAAGAAAAGTCGATCCATATTCTAGCCATTATTCAATGGCATTTACAATGTAAAAACATTGCGATTACCTCTTACACCCCCGTCAAAACAGATGGGTCCTGGACTACTACACTATGCAACAAATTTCAGCATTCTAGTTAGATATTGCGAAATTATAAGTAAATTAGAAAGTACATATATAAATTTCAGGATTTTCGAAATATCAAGTGATATATGCAATATCTTTGAAATATGTAACTAGCTCGTAGTTATCCACACAATCTGTTTTCATTTAAGCAAATTCGTATCTCGTACCGTTTCCAAAATCTCTTATTAATCTACCAAATTTGTGCGATGGTTAATTGGTAATTATAGACAAATCAAAAAGTACAAAAATTTCAGTTTTCCCACATATTATATAATGACACAACTATGATTCACACATCAAGAAAATTCAAGAGCTCTTTGAGCTACCTCGTAAAGATACAAATACTGTCCTGGTATGAATCAATTTTACATTTACTCGAGAAGTTTCAGTAAAACGTAAGACATATTTGTACGTCGCCGCTTCTAAACGCCAATTTGATGTTTGTTTCTAAAATTACCTGTCGCGTTGTTATAATTCTAAATGATATGATATGTATATCCAACAGTTACATTATTACAAGTAACCAGTGCGTTTATAGTTAAGCTGGCAACTGGCAACGTTGGTATCTCTGGTTTAAAACAGTTGTAAGTTTTTTGTGATAAATCGATCGATGGAAACAGCAAAATAAGTTGAGAAACGCGTTTTTAAGATATTCTAAAAGTTTACTAGGGCACGTTGAATCATTAACATAGACAGAAACCTAATCACGAACAAACGGGTGTAATTGCGTTAGATGTATTAGAATTACCTACTTATTTTTCTGACGAAAGCAAAAAATGCAAGCAAAACCTTTAAAATCCTTACCTCGTATACTACGACGCCTAGGCACGCGCAAAGATCGAATATAACCACCTGAAAAACAATACAATTAATTGCATTTGATTATAAATCACCTGTACAAAATTACCTCCTCACCTCCCTCCCCTCAACAGGTGGTCCATCGGGCACATCACAAGAACGCGAAAACCGAAAACCGATTAATTACAAACACACAAAAACCAAAATCACCCAACGCCTAAGATCGACGCTTCGAAATCTACTCAAAATGTTTAAAAACTAAACCAGAACACTGGAAAAATGAGTTAAAACTCACCGGTAATGAGGTGTCTGCGCGAGGTCACGACTCGAAATAGCCGTAATACGTAAAAGAATAGGTGCAAAAGTTGGTAATCAGCACCAAATAGGGACAAAAAAGTGAAGACGGGCGATTGGTCGGACGCCCAACGGTGCCAAATAGGTCCCTTACGCGATTCGGGCGTTGCCACGTCTTAAGCTTTCGCAGTAAGATTAGTTTGAAGTGGAATTGATTGCTAACTTTTCCACTATTGGAGGTTGATCACATTAACAATGTGGTGTAATGTTGTCCCGTTGAACCGATTGGTGGAAACGGAAGGTAATTTGGGATGAAAGTTTCCGACGTACATATCTCAAAACGTTCACATTTGCTTATTAATGTAATATTTACAATGTATATATATTTCTTTTGTAATTGCTTATACATATGTATTGATATATTTATTTGTATACGTATACACATATGTATATGGGTATTTGTATATGTGTAGATTTTCATCAGTATGGGAAAAATAGTTAGTATCTATCAAAAAATGAAATTACTACAGTATTAACAATATGGCTCACAGTAGCTAAGTAACGTGTTGAACACCTCTACAATTTTTAAGTTTTTAGGTTTTTACCAACTTGAATTAAAGATGTCTGGCAGGTTAATTTACAGGAAAATAGGAAAAGGACAGGAAAATACACTTCTTCAATAACTTACTTCGATTCATCAAATGCATATTCTATTTGATCATGACACTTCTAGGTAGTGCCATACTTATTTATCATACATTTTACATATTTATTTATTTTATCGTGTATCATATATTTATCATCTTTTATTTAACATATTTACTTACTAAGGTAGTAAGTAAATTGCTTGAAAACCCGCGATTTGACATTTGATAGTTCATAATCTATTTTGCAAGTTAAAGAAAGACTGGAAAACAATCTAACTTGTCACTGTGAGAAAGCGTAATGGTAAGAAATGGATGTAAAAAAGATTTTAAAAGCGCTGATGGTAAAACTGGACAAGAAAAGTTAAAAAAACAATATTTTTGGAAAAAAGTTAAGCCTTTCTTTAAAATCTTCAAAAATTTTTAAAAATGCATTAGAAAGAAACAGAGGAGGGGTATCCTGAGTAAAGCGGATGTGGTAAAAATAACTAATTTAATTGGAAATTTTATAGATTTAAATGAAAGATCCTGAAATTATGACGAGCTTATAAAACAACTTTGATTTAGTTAAAATAAGTTTTTTTTAACTGAAATAAGTATACATACGTGCACTTAAGTAGAAACCGATAAAAATCCACGGAAAATTTGGAATAGTATTTGATTATTACTTTGCATGTAATTTTATTAAGTTTTTCAATGGCCTTAATTTCATAACAGTAATAATTCTCCAAATTTCCATTAAATACACCTTATTACTTTCTAATATAAGGTACCTACTCATGAGAAGTATTGTAATCGAGTTGATTTTTCGAATTTGATAGCATTTCTAGTGTGTATGTATGTGTTTGTGGTACGTTTTTCGCCGAAACTAAAAACCACAAATGGTTTCGACTTTGAATTTAGAGTTTGTCCTTTACTAGGACCTCCCAATAAGGTTTTCATTAAAGTCTGTCAGGATAAAGGGATACTTTTATCTTTTCTATTTTTTTTTTTGTATTGAAAAAGTTGCTCAAAATTTACTCCAGGAATGTTTTTCAAACATTTAATATCTACTCCACTGTTGAATATATGTAAGGAAGTTATTTTTGGCCAAACCTTCTCTTACTATGTTTCTCACTTGTCGGTTTTGGGGATTTTCTTAAAACCAATATCTATCCCTTTCTAAATATTGAGTACCTATTTATTCTACTATGAATATCTATATATATAAAAATGGATGTTTGTGTGTATGTTCCGCATAGGCTCCTATACCATTCGTCCGATTGCAACGAAACTTTGGTGAGTTGTAGGGCGCATGTCCTTGAAGGTTCCTGAAATGGTTCCGCGTCGAAAAAGGAGCCAGGGGGCCGAAACCAACGATTATAGACTACTACCAGGATTGCTCAGTTCGCCAAATCTGCCTGCCAAAAATTCTGTGACGTCACCACCGGTGCTGGACAGAAGATAGAGATTTATTCATTTTACTGTAGCAAACAGTAAGATTTATCATTGTAAACTGTACGGTTTACGTACGTACTCTACGTAATCCATATTTACGTACGATATGCACATCACGTCTTCCACAGATTAACACGTAAACGTACTTCAGCACCGGTGGTGACGTCACAAAACTGTCCAACATTGCTCAAATGTAAGTGAGCAATCCTGGTTAGTCTATAATCGTTGGGCCGAAACGGCTTAAAAATATATACATGACAGGCAATATGTCACCTTTATTTGACATACGAGTGACTGACAGATGGCGCCATCTCGCGGCGAAAAGGTATCTTTTAAATGTCGAACAGTTTGACAGCGCTTTGAGGATCGAATTGCTCAAAATCATTCTGTTAAAAGTAGAAATATTTTTGAACGTGTCTGAGTGTTAGTGGTGCTATTTGTGAACTTTGGACATTGGACAATAGAAAACACGCGCATTTATTTTATACTTTCGCTGTGAATTATGCCTCCAAAAAGGAAATCGATTGGCAGATCCATATGTAAAGCAAATAAATAAAAGGCTTTACGAGCTTCAGAAAATGACGGGCAAAGGGAAGATAGATTAGAAACTCTCAGATTAAAAAATGCTCAAGCCCGTTTATTTGAAAAAGACGAGCAAAGGGAAGATAGACTAGAAACCCTAAGATCAAGAAATGCTCAAGCACGTTTATCTGAAACAGAGGAGCAAAGAGAAGATAGACTAGAAACCCTAAGATCAAGAAATGCTCAAGCACGTTTATCTGAAACAGAGGAGCAAAAGTAAGATAGATTAGAAACCCTCAGATTAAGAAATGCTCAAGCCCGTTTATCTGAAACAGACGAGCAAAGGGAAGATAGACTAGAAACACTCAGATTAAGAAATGCTCAAGCCTCTTTATCTGAAACAGACGAGCAAAGAGAAGCAAGATTGGAAATCGAAGGAGTACGCATTGCTCGATCAAGACAAATAACGCACGCTGACAGAAATCAACGCAGTGTGGAAAAAGGGATGAGACAGGGTCGCCCCCGAGCGAAGCCGAGTACCTACCTACATCGGTTATAAAAAATAATTTACAAAAAAATATTTTTTCCCTTTTCATAGCATTCTACAATATAATCAAAGCAATGTCAGCAATGCAATGCATGGTATTGAAATAAATTGTTTGTTTTCTCGGTAAATCTATATTAGCTAGATTAACTATTTTTATTTAATTGCCCATTTATTTCATATCAAACTGAGCCACAGCGAAGCGTGGTCGGGTCACGGCTAGTGTATAATAAAATTTAATAAAATATTAGGTAAATTGTTTCTAAAGGATACTTTGTTCGCCTCATTATTCGGTTCGCTATGAACCAATCAAAGAAAGACGTAATTCCTTATAACTCTATCGAAAGTTTCGAGAAAACCAAACCATATTACCTACAAAAAAGAAAGAAAAAAGGCGCCATTGTCAATGAACAAGTAAAACATATAATATCCCCACCTCGACTTTAGTTTTTTCCAAGTTCACATGGAACTAATAAGTAAATGGATCGAATCACCCTCTTCTGGAAGAAACCTATTGTTTCCCCACAGTTTGTTAACACGGTTCTTCCCTAGTAAAAATCGATTTATTAATTTGATCACATTGTTTTCTTTGTCTCTGTTGTTCCGACTCTACACACGTATATTCATGAATATCGACACTTGTAAGACTTTATACGAAGAAACTTGTTAGGTAACTAGATATGTGGAATTACTTCGGGGATTCAAGGCAAATTAACGAAGTTGTGTTGTAAATAACTATTAATTAATTATGCTACTTGTAAGTTTGTTTAGAGGGCAATTTTAAGTCTATTCACTTTCATATCGACGTCCATCCACCGTTTCGCAAGTCTGCATTAAAAAGAATTAATTACAATACCCATTTGCCTCATTAAAATTGCTACGGAAGTTCTAAAATTTAATTTGAGGCAATTATGTAAATACGTACTGTAGAACTACGAACACTGTTTTGTTTCGTAAAAAGTAAATCATGTAATTCTACATGTAACATGTAGATTGATTAATAAAACGGTTTTTATAAATCAAGGTATTTCTTTTTTAGATAATTACAAGAACTATCATTTGTATGGTTTTTCTCATTACATTCATGACCAACAACTTTTGCCTTACCAATTTTTAAATACTTCTTACAATAGATGGTTTATAATAGCGACGTATCTAATTTTTCATGTAAATAAATTTCACTAATTTCACAAACTATGAAAACGATTCCCACAGTACTAAAACGGGAAACTTTAAAAATTGTTTATTTCTCTTCATACTACCGTTTTGTTTAATTTGCCTCGAAATAACTTACTTAATACGTACTCACAATCGAGTTACAGTGTTTCGTAATTTGTTTATAATACGTTGATAAGTGGATGTATGTATCAGCCTGAATGTGTATAAACTGGTTTTAGGACCACCATTTTTAAAATGATAAATTGAGATTTTTATAATGCGTGAATAATTACTTAATTAGGGCCTTAGGTCAAAATAAAGCGATAAACTCCATAAACCGTTCAGTAATTGCTTTAATTGTTGTGGCGTATTGTGTGGGAACGTACTGATGTTGTTTAATAACGAAACAAATTTAAGCTCCTTTAGTATACTTTTTATAGTAATAATTCAATTTGTAATTAAGTTCACAATTTTGAAGTGATGTGACGTATAAAATAGTGATGACAAGGGTGTAAAAAATAGGGATTCGACGAGAAAGATTCGTGAACTTGTTCAAAAAATTGCTTTCTGATGAATGATTCTTTTGGAAACGTCAAACTTTCTCGTTTTATTCACAAACAAGAAAATCTCAAGATTCTAGAAAGAAGATTTCGGAAGTTCCTAAGAATTTTGAATGAGATAGACGTTTCTAGATGACACAAAATATAGAAGATTCCAATTAGCATAGGGACCTACCTACAAACATAAGAGGACAAGAAGAGTCTACAAAAAAATATTCCCAAGGTACTGATGAAAATTCTAATTGATCTAGATGATTCCTAATGACCTCAGTAAATATCTAGGAGCTACTAAATGGTCTCAGAACGATTCTAAGTAAGTAAGTAACCTAGAAGCCTTTCGGAAACACCCAAGCTATCTCTATTCATTTACAAACAACAAAAATTCTGGAGTCTTTAGAAAGGGGATTCCAGAAATTCTTCTAAGAATTCTGAATAATGTAGATAGTTTTGTGATGTTTAGTTGTAGTTTTTTTTATAGATCTAAGCCTAAATGCGATATGAAGATAATACAGTACGTACACTTGCTATTAGGTGTTGAAAGTATTGGTTGAAATCGGTGCAAATACTATTACTGAAAGTCATACCCTTAAAAGTGACCTTAATAGACGCACCTACGTTATGCATAAACTAAATAATAATTTGATTAGTTTTCAACAAGAATTGTAGAAATTTTTGGGCCGAAATATGTAGTAACCAACTTGATATTATGATTTGGCAGTTTGACATATTTTGTTCATCAGTCACATTAAGTTACACAATAAATAAAATGGTTTTCAAAATCGATTTAAAAACACTAACCTTGAAAAATGACTGCGTTTAACCTCTTCCATGTTGTCCGCGACTGTCGCCAACATGACTGGTATCTAAAAATAAAATTAATAATAAGTAGGTTATAAATACTAAAAAGGTAATGAATACTAACCAGTAGAAGAAAACTCATTGTGTCCTTTTTGCCCTTCTTTGAAGTTGTTCGTCACTGATGCCGCCATCACTTAATTACCTGAAAATATATTTATAAATATAGAAACTAAGTTTAAATAGACAAAAAATGAAATTTCAAATATAATTCGAAAATACTAACCATTAGAAATTTAGAACGTAACATTGTAAAACGTTGATTACTGCTTTTCTGCCTTTCTCTGAAGATTCTGAAAGTCTTACCTGAAAAATTAATGTTAAAAATATTACAAGAAATACAAAAGAGTTTTTAAAAATAACTCACCTTGCAAATAGCTGACAGTCTCTTGAATCTCCGCCCTTATCTGAAGTTCTATGCCATTGTCGACGAAAATACTCACCTGAAAATACAATAAAAGAAATTGAGCATCAATCAACATAAAATTGTTTATAAAATATGTTTCAATATTATATTATAAAACAATTACATAATTGTTAACACAATTACATATATAACAACTATTCTTATCTTCCTTCTCTGGTAGAAATGTGTTGAATAGATGGAAGTAATACGTTTTAGATAATCTATCGTAAATTGTCATACAAAGTCTAGTAAAAGATGTATACAAAAATTTCAAAGACATTGCAAAATTGGAACGTCCCGACCGATTTTTGTAATAAAAGTCCCATGGAAAAACTAACAGAAAAATAGTGCAAAATAGTTTTAAACGAAACGTACCATTTGACACTGGCACGTCGGCATGATGGCAACTGCTTCCACCCTTGCCCTGCTACGCCCCTGCCACCAACACCACTGATCACTATCACTGAAACAATAATAAGAACATTATTCATAAATCACCTTAATATCAATGAAAAATGCAAAGATGTTCTCAGGGCCAGATGAAATTAATGCGATTGTTCTCTTGCACAACACCTAATGAAACTAATAGTTTATCATAGTTCTATATTACATAAAACAATATAAAGCTGTGTAATAATGCTGTTATAAAATACAAGTTGCCTTAGGGGGTTTGTAACAGCGAAATAAAGTTAACTTCATTTCTCTAATGAAATAAACTAATTTTATTCCACTAGTCCACAGATAAGATATTGGTTAATACTGTTCATAAGAGTGAATCAAAGTTCAATTATAAGGTTATTGTTGATAATATATATTTTATTTTGGAAAAACTGTATTTTCCAAATTAAACATAGAATTGCTCGAAATTTTTTGAACGCACACAACAAACTTGACGTAGTAATATTCGGTTTAAACAACATACCGAAGCACCATAGTACTATAATGAATTAATTCCATTGGCCTAATGTACAATTTTTGGAATAATGTGGCCAATGTGCGGTGTAATCTAAAAACCCGTACAAACAAGCATTCTGAAATATTGCAGCAACATGGTTTGTACAATTGAAGTATTGCACCCAACCTATATGGAACACCTAGTGCACGTAATCATTAGACGATTTTAATCTAATGGAGATGACCTGCTTTAGGTAACTCCAATGTGACTTGCTCCTGGACGAAAACATCCATGAAAATATATCAAGTATTTGTAGGCAGAAAGTGTTTTCGCACCTGCATATAAATGATACATCGATTTGATCAATTGGTATCTATATAACATCCAATTTCTTGGCTGTAATACCTGTACATATAGTTCAAAACTAGTAAAGCAACAGAAAAAATAATCAGGAGAATTAATCCGAAGACGACTAGATGGAAAACATTTAGTCCCTAATTGTATTGTAACCGAAGGGTCAAAATTGTCCCCATTCACGCATCCAACACGAAAAAATTCAAATAGTCTTTCAAATGTCTGTTTAAACAAACTTACCTTAAACACCCGTTGGTGCCATCCACGAAGGTCCAACACCTGACATATTCCAACCCTTAAAAAAAACCTTAAATTAATCTAATTAGCGAATGTGAAATATCTAAAATCGTCAAAAATCAAACTACAATAACTACGCTCGAACTATAGAGACAAAAAGTTATACGTACACATCGACGACAGTTTCTTAATATTCTTCACATTTTCTAGCACATCAAAAATCGAAAAATCATAAAACTCACCAGCGATGATCAAAATTAAGCGAACGCGACGCGGTACTGATAAGGAATAACTTGCCAAAACTTGCAAGCGAACGTCGCACCGTACAGTACCAACACAAAAAAGAAAGTGCAAAAAAGTTGGGCGTGAAGGGGAAAAAAGTGACTGACATAACTCGGCAGCGATAAGAGTTCTCTGGGAAGGTTTGAGAGACTTGAAAAATACGAAAGATATAAATGAGTATTTAGAAGGAATATTATAATTTTAATTACGTACGTATCTGTGACTAGACTGTTTTGTCTACTAGATATATCAATATATGGACTATATGACTAGATATATCAATGATGTCATCACTGAATTACCTGAAAATATGCTGATAAATATAGAAACTAAGTTTAAATAGACAAAAAATGAAATTTTAAATGTAATTCGAAAATACTAACCATTTGAAATTTAGAACGTAACATTGTAAAACGTTGATTACTGCTTTTCTGCCCATCTATGAAGATCCTGAAAGTCTTAGCTGAAAAATTTATGTTAAAAATATTACAAGAAATACAAAAGAGTTTTAAAAAATAACTCGCCTTGCAAACAGTTGCTACTCTCTTAAATCTCTGCTCTTATCTGAAGTTCTATGCCACTGTCGACGAAAATACGACTCCTTAGATGTATCTCTATTTACAAGATGTAATTTTTGATTAATTAATTAGTTGTAGCTAATGTAGTTTTCGTTACAAATGTATACAAGTAGGCACAAATATAATTATTTCGACGTATATTTTTACTAACTTAAAAACCACAATCTTATCCTAATTCAAGACGACATACACTTACCTACTACCCTAACTCATACTTGTAATTACTTTTTGAAATCTGACAGCAGGAAGTCAATTAAGAACGTTCCACAAGGCAACACCCTACATAAAGTAACATGTAGTAGTTACTCAAAAGCGATCACCTCTAGTGTTCATTCCTGTGATAACGCCCACACTTCAATACCTGGTGAAATATCCCCATAAACAAGTCGCTGCCTCGAGTGACATGTCCATGAGGAAGTACCATAATTTTCCAGGCAATTTTGACGCGGTAAGCACGTTCACCAAATAAAATTCCAACACAAAACTTCTATGAAACGCGTGATCTATAAATAAGGTCCGAATGTGAAATGTTTACAGATCTAACAGGCTGCATATCATTTATGTGCGTTTGTAGAGCATAAATTTTCAAATCGCCTCAATAAAATACCGAAACGGGACGGTCGATTTATCGCTGGAAGGTGTGAGAACATTTTATGGTGAAAAATTTAAACACGTACTGGTTGTTGAACTGGCACCGAGGGCGTATTTAGGGAAACGTGATGGAGAATAGTACTTTTTATTAAACGGGAAGCCTCAATTTAGTAGTCATTTCTTCATCGCCAAAATCTTAGGAGACCAACAATAAAATTATAAATTCAGACATGTAACCTCCTAGATTATATGTGATTAGTTTAGGTACATCTCTTAGTGACTATATAACGGTATGGTTAAGCATTAAATGAACAGCAATACGAACTGGTCCTTTTCTCAAAATGTAACGGACATGATGATGAATTACAGCAATTATATCATTTCCTAATAAGGCTAGCTATTTTAAAAATAACGAGCATTAAATGGGCCACTGGCAATTTTGTGAGATAACGAGCTAAAAATATAGCTTCTTCCCATCCGTCTCGAATCTATTTATGTACTTAACTTGCCAAGCTTCATCTTACATCAAATGGTTATTTTTGCAGTGAATGGTTTTATTACAGTAATAGTCATTAACCTTATTGCGGGAAACTGTTTATGAAAAGTGTTCCTGTACATAAAGTTTATACGAGCATCCTTTAACTTGCTCAAAACGTCTTTTTTTGTATTGTAATAAATAACGGAGTGAATTAACCTATTATTACACTTATCAGAATAGGTAATAGGTAGGTACTTAATTTAAAGATTCTAACACGTAAAAGGTGTTGCATACCTAGAAAATAGGATTTGAATATCAAGGGACTAATTTTGGCATCCTAAATTTATCTTCTATTGTTTAGTTTGTACATACTCTATAGGTACTAAGTGTTATATCACTTTATGGCCTCATATCAATATAGAAATGACAGGTTACCAACCATTTAATCAATTAAAATCTTTATATAACTACAAGGTAATTTTCGAAATAATGAATAAGTACCTACTACTACTTGGCTGGATGTCCTCGCCTATTTTTAATTGTATTGTTATTCTAAAATTCGTGTACTATATATTATCTTAACTGCAATGCTGTTCTATTGTTTTGCGATACCATTTTTACCATGCGCTGCATGGGATTGTATATACAATTTACTTTTTAGGACTTCTAATTACGTCGATCATAAGCACTAGTTGTTTAGTATTGAATACATATGCTAAAAATCCGTCGTTTTGATTGGGTCGGGGGCGACTGTAAGCAATTTTTGGATGAAATAAAACAATGCTAATTTTAAGTATTAATTTTTTAAAAATAAAACCCAAGCAATACACAAAGTATTAATAATAGAGTAATAATATGGCAAAAAGTGTTTCTTTTCTCATAACGTTACTAAAAATGATCTTATTGCACCTAATTATAATTAAACAAGGAGAGTAAAACTTAACATAGGTATATCCCCTACAATTAAATATATCAGGAACATTATACAAAATAAAAGATCTCAAAAATAATAAAATATCAATTTCTTTACAAAAAAAATTAAGTACATGAGGGAGAGGAAAGAAAGAAATGCAAATAAGGTTCAATGTACAGTAAGAGTACTTTTGGTATACCTATTCAGTTAAATATACTTTTACACATACACCTATTTATTTTTTTATATAATATAATGTATATAAGTTTCTGCCGATTTAATAGCAAAACTATATTTCGGAGTAATTAACGGTTCACTATGCTATATAAAAGTTACACGATTTTATTTTTTCAAAATTGTATTTTTTCACCTTTTTAGGGAATTTATGTATTAGGAACTCTGATCAGCTACTAGTCGGAAGATGGACTCCACCGACAAGCTGGTATAATAAATGAAGGCACGCAGCCCCTCAACAATAGTTTTTCACGCCACCAGTCTCCAGTCCATACAAGTCTCATTGCTATCAAATAGTTAAACAATATTATACAGTGAAAATAACCACCATACTCTTTCAAGGATAAAACAATTTTGTAACAAGTCTAATTTCAGCATTGATAATTGTGGGTTACTTGAAGGTAACAAAGTATAAAGAAAGAATACAAAATATTTAATACCACTGATTTTAAACTTGAGAGTATGAAAAACGCAATTAACGAGTCGAACTATTGAAAATGCTGTCAGTGATAAATTAAATATCCGCTCAATTTCCTTTCACTTTGATAGCAATAAGACTTGTAACGAAAGTCACCCGACGGCATCCAGAAGTTTTACATATAGACTCTACACTGCCATTTTCACTGTCACAATGTATAAAAGTTCCAGTTGGTTATTCGAAATCGAAACAAATCAATCATATTGTTGAGGAACCCTACTACAAATAGGAACGATAAATTCCAGTTTATTTGCATTTCTTATGACTTTTGTAGAGTCCTACTATATAAAACGTAACATTCTACAATTCTCAGCGTAGAGAATTGTAAAACATTTTGATCTAGTATGGCACCGCACACGAAAATTCTTAAGCTCACCATATATTAAGTCCCCTATCAGGATACTGAGGAGGTCACAAATTGTACAAGCTAAGTACGTCTATTATATGTAAGTATAAAAATACCAGTTTTGTTATGGAGATCTGTAAGCTGTCTTTAAAATAGAACTATAAAAAATTTTGGTTGTTTACAACAATGAGGTAGGTGTGGTAGAACATAATCACAAATGTAAAACTACTTATTAATTATTTGACAACAATCAAACACAAATTTTGAAGAGTCAACTATGTTAAGTTGAATGTTACTAAACATTTACTAATAACTGTTACCTATTAAATAACAAACATAATTAAAACTCCTGACGATTAATAGGTAAATTAAAGAAAAGTTTAATTGCTGTCAAATATGAGATTGCAACTATTGTCTTTATATAAAATAAATCTTGTTTTAGTATCAACATTGGCAATAAGTCTGCCACTTTCGAGTCCTTAAGTAGCAGATGAGGTATCAAGATAGGAAAACTACAACCTATGTAATATTAAAATTACTTTATAAACTATATCTTCTTGCATTTCTTCTTGAATATTAAGAGAGGAAATATTTACATATTAATATTAATATTATTGTTATCAAAAAACGTCACAAAAATCATTAACATTGTTAACAAGGAATATGAAATATATATACAGCAACATACCTCAAAATCAATACGGATAATCTCACAAACAAAAACAACAAAACACCTCGTATCAAAATGTGCAAAGGATATAAAATTGTATACTAAAACGTTAATAAATCGCACACTTGACATTTCAATCACCTAAATTGAATGACATCAAATGTGAGAATATAACAATTTAAAGCGAAATATTCACTGGCTTGAGTATTCAAGAATTAAAAGGACTTAGGTGCTTTAATCTATGGCAATACATATATTTAAAGTTAAACCTATGATCTAAAAATCTTATTCAATAATTAACAATGACCTCTAGTTAAGTGCTCTATCGCCTTATACTATTTCCTAAATCCTTCGAAACGAAAGCACCAGCATATAACAATTACAGTCCAAAAATTCTTATAGCGAGAAGCATAGAATTTTTGAGGTATATAAACATAAGTACATTGTAAAACGGTATACGAGTCAACTATTGCAACATTACTATAAATGGAAGAACTAACCGCGTAACACTGTTAGAAAAAAATAATAAAAAATCCCTGATTGAAGTTACATCACAAATGATATTGTATCATCATGATATCTCTGACTAACTCTGATGAATTATCACACATGTGACCCGATGTCAATCTATTGTAAAAAATAATCACAATGAATGGTAAAATGCGTATGAAAAATCATGTACAAACAATTAAGTACACAAGTGTCTCATGGTATTTGGAAGTTACATTTGGAAGTCTAAATTTCTAAAGAAGCCCTATTATTATCTACTAAAAACTAATGACTGGCGATTGAATGATCTTTCTATATGACTTTATGTGCTTTATTTTACCTGAATATATATCACTGCAGACTATGACTAAATTCTATCCAGCCAACTAGCATGCTTTCCTCCAATGGCAAGCATTTTTTTACATAATAGTATGTAACATAACATCACAACACAAAATTCATTCATGTCTAAAAACACAGTAAAATATACAATTACATACATATGAAACACAACAGAACGGTATGTATTTAGTTTAATTTAATTTTGAATTTTTTTCAATTACTAGATCAAGATTTCCTTCTCGGATCATGACATCCAAGATGTGGACAAGAAAGTATACTAAAGGGCTGGATCATATTAATGTATATAAAAGTAAAAAAGTACTGAAACATAAAAAATCCCTGATTACTACATGATTCTCAACGGAAACTCATTTAGCGATTTGTACTCACATACTGATATAATTTGTTTTATTAACCTGAGTGGTAGCTACGAAATCGTCACTAATACTCATATCTACAAAACACACATTTTTCTAATTATTGTTATTCATTTCATAAATCTGATTGTTTCCCTTAATAAAATAATAATTGCTTAAGAAATGAAGCTTATCTGACGAATTCTGGAAGCATCTATAAAAACTCCATATATATATAATAATTATTTGGAAAAGTTCGAACCATTTTTTTTACTTCTTTAAAGGTACGTACAAAAATATTGTTGTAAAGGCAAAAACGCTTTTGTACCATTTTCACCTGAATTATTCTTGTATACATATTGTATTTTATTTTTCTAAACATATTTAATAATAAATTGTATACTTATCACCTGTAACTGTTACTATAAAACATTTTTATATTAAATATGTTTATTAAAGTGACGGACAGAAAGTTACGAAAATTTCACAGCAGACGCGACTACATACAACTTTAAAATAAATTTAATTAGGCACTTATTTAAGATAATGGTAACGTATACGATTTAGCATAAATCTGTAATGTACCTGTGGGAGTTGCATTTAGAGAACAGTCAACAAACGTTCACCACAAAATTTAATTACACACAAGAAACTAAAAGTTCTTATTCTTTAGTTTGGCAAAAGACGGAGACGAAAGAATTTGTTCGTCCATGATCAATCAAGTGGTGCATATCCTAATCTTGAACAGGATATATCACTTTACACACCCTGCAAGTTCTTTAAAACATTCACTAACTTAGCAGTGGTTGATATAGTGAGATATAATTAGGGATATTAAATGAAATACTTATGTTTTACTTTTAATTGTGGAATTACTATGAGAAATTGTAAAGTAGTTTTGTAATGACGTTGTTATGTGGAAATGGTATTACTTTTAATCATTGAAAGTTGAATCAATAACTGAGGTGTAAAAACCTATAACACTAAAGGTTTATATTTATTCTAATTTAAAAAAAAAAGATGTAAAAGATTGCCGGAAACCAAAGAACAGAGTACATATTATGTATGCACCCAGGGATGATTAACCTTTCTCCATACAATTCTAGGCTTCTTTTTAACACTCTTTGAACTTATATTGAAGATGTACATATAGTTATTTATTCGATTATCTGGCTAGAAAGTTGTAAAACTGTTTTCGCTGCAATTCACAGGTAGAAATGAACATTATATTTATAAAAATACATTGATAAGACAATTTCCGTTGCCAAAATAAATAAAGGAATTGATACGTGAATAGTATACATTTGGGACATTTAAAAATATGTGAGAAGACGTATATCAAGGTGGTCCATGAAATCAGTCGCGATCTGCTGAAAAATTTCCCCGTACAAGAGTTTTTGGGGACCCGTTGCGGTACATACTAAAATTGCATTCAATAAATCACGTCTAATCGAAAAAGACACTCAACTGATATTAAATCTCTAAACGCAGTACTCATCTACAACAGTATACTGAGAAAACATCAATTACTTTTTTTAAGTTATTTTATAACTGCAACGTAGTCCAAGTATTAACTTTTCTTCTAACTATTACTAATATACCGTATACACTTTAAAACCCTTATTATCTTGCACTTGTCAATTATATATACTATGCTTGAGGTAGACGGATGGAATATATTTAGTTCTTTAAACTCCTATTACAGAGCTTAAGTATATGAGATCTGGGAATAGCAAAATACAAACAAACTGAAAGGTCATTAAAATCTTACATTTGAGTTATATGTTGGCTGAATGCTGAAGATATAACGATACCTGAATCTATCCTTACGCTAATATCGATGTTTAGTATTTTGCTGTTCCATATAAATATATCTGTAATACATAATAATAAATATATGATAGAGATTCAAACTGAGGTAGTTGGATGGAATAACGTGAGAATGTTAATGGCAAGAAAATCGGCAACTGAAACGTCTTAACCTATTCATCCATCTAAAGTACACTATTCACCTCCAGCCTTGACAGGTTCAGGCTCGACTTCGTCTTCGCTGTAATCTTCTTCTTCGGCAGCAGAGGATTCAGCATCGTCATGTGGTTTGTCCTGGTTAAGTCTGTCGTGATTGACCAGGCTTTCCTCGTTCCTTCTGATCTCGTCGTTCCGTTTCATCATAAGCTCATTGACGTTCTGAAATTGGTGCATCTTCTCCAACAGATGTTGTTGCGACGCCTTATCCAAGCCCATCGCGTTCAATTGGGCTATCTTGGCCGCCTGCATTGCGGCGGCGGCCTGTTCGGACATCATCCCCATACCGAGACTGTTCTCCGTTATGATCTGTAAGTAGGTGTCGAGAATGGCGGAACCGGTGGTGTTCGCGCCTGACACGGGGGGCGCGAGCGGCGCTGGGTAAGGTTCTTTGGACAGATTCGGTAGCGAGTCTATGCTCTTTGCCGCCACGGCCTGACCCGACCTGCTCGGTTTAAAATTATTGTGGTGATTCATCGGAGGTGATATTACGAAATCTAAGCCTCCGTACCTGGGATGCGACATGGTCAAGTCTTCTGGGTCATTGTCCCCACATATCGAACTGCCCGCCTCTGAGGCGGCCCCCGAGTAAGCGCTCTTCGCGTCGAGCTTCACGTCGGATCGACGAGGGCCCGTCGGCGACGCCCTCGCCCTCAACTCCGCAGGACTGATCTTCACTCCTGCTTTTGCCAAAAGCCTAAAAATACAAAAGAGTGTTGTTAATTTTTATCGTCAGTCGTATCAAAACTACACAAAGGATCAGTGACATGAACCTTTTACCTCAATTCGCCTGTTTCTTCAATAATGGTTAGTTCAATTGTGATGTATTCAATGAATCAAATAGGCACGTTTATTTTTTGCAAAACTATCCACTATCAATAATTCAATGGGGTTAAGGTGTTTTTTATAAATCCGCAGATCATGCTTTCAATGCCGAAATAATGCCCTAATTTTTACATATAGGTAAGTAAACTTTGCAATTAAACAGACAATAAACTGCACTTAATGGAACTTCACTAAATTACTCTAATTTAAGAACAGGAAATAACTGTAATAACACACTCAGGTATAAATTGGCTCACTGAGAAAAATCTACCATCGAACTCATGTTGGACTCAAATGCATAATTCATTATAATCACAGACAAATAATATATCGCAACCCATTTATTTACAAAATAATATATTGTGAAGATAATCACACATTCTAAGTCATTTTTTATATTGTTACATTAATGCATGTATTTTCAAAGAAAGGAAGAAGTGTAGACAGACCAAGAAAAAGATGGGCATCATAACAGGCAATGGCTTATTACTTGAAGTGAAGAAGAAGCATTAATGCAACTGATAAACTCTTCCTTATGATTTGCATGTATATTGCACTTTTGATATGGGTGGCAACATTAATTCATATGCTTTCAACGTGACGACATGATACTTGGTGAACTGCTTTATATGGAATTCAAAAGACACCATTGTTAATAGGTGCGTGATGTGTAAAGTGTATGAAGAAAAGGCGTTTGGATTATTCTTTCATAGCTAAATGCAACAAATTAATGAGGAAAGTTTATAGAGGTTATGTTTCCATGCAGATTACGTTTTCAATGTATTTTATTCCTTTAAAAGACAACCACGAACATATTTCTATTTTAATAGTCAATTTAAAAAATTATTTTAAGATTAAACTATACCATGGAACAACAAAACAGTTGTACATAGAACAAGATGCATTTGAAGAAAATTGAGTTTGCTGCATAATGAATAGAAATTAAATTTTTCTAGTCTCTCAACTTTGCTTTCTTTTGACCCTTACTATTATTAGGCCTATGGACAACTGTTTTATTGCTTATTATATTACAACTCGTCAACAGCGGCCATAGTTGCTTCCCTCTTTGCACGGCGACCAGCACCTATATTGGCACGTAAATAGATAATACTTTCTTATGAGAACGCTGAGAACAGTTATATTAACTGCCTGTGATTATAATTATAATTCATAAGCCATAATTTGCTTACTTTACTTCATATCCTGGACGCCCATTGAGTCAATTCTCGTATATATTTGGCATATAACAACTACGTGCAATTGATGACATCATTCAAGAATGATAATGATTATAGTAAATCCACTGAGAAGAAAACATCCATGAAACGAGAAAAGGTAGTAAAGTTAGACAACACCTAATACACGTTGTTTGCTATTGGTGGAAAAGTCATAAAACTTTTGGCGGGAATTGTTGATGTACAGAGTCGGTTCAGTAAAATTGACAAGTTTAGTTGTCTGATCTATGGTTGTCTGTTTAGCGTTCAGGTAAGTCGTTGACTTTTAGTTGATGGTTTATTTTAACGTATCGCTATTGTTATTCAGGTTTTTGATATAAATTTGTATAAACATATTTCTGTGATCTATTGCAATTATGGAAAGACACCTTCCCTGCTCGCCTCCCAAAAAGAGACCTGGAACATTACTTAAGCTGCGGGGAGAAAACCATTATTTTAAATGTACTATACAGAAAAGAAAGAAATGAACATCCTTAGTAAAAGATAAATTATAGTCAAGGCGATCATTCTTAATGCGACCCTGTACTTATTCGCTAGCTGGTCGCAACCTTCAATTTCGACGTTTTGTATTTCATGGAAGTTTTCTTCTCGATTTTCTTCTCTTTACTGGTACTGGTTAACTTTTTACTGATGGATATGTACTTGACCACCAAAACGCTGGCTCGAAACCTGGACTTTGGCATTTCAAGAATAAGGAACATTGTGGAACATACAGGACTATGTCCTAACGTAAGAAAAAGAAGAAGAAGATATGTACTTCATGTGGGAGACAATTCATGCATGACTCTTCGAGAGAAAAAAGAAACAAGTCCTTTATGTCCCAAGAGATTTCTTGATGATTCCAGTGATGATCACAACATGATCATACATACTTCTGAGTATGTGTATTTATCATAATTTTGAGAATTACTTCGGATAGAATAATGCACTAATTATCCCCGGATGATTACAGTCCGATTTCAAGCCCTAATCACCAAAGTAAAAACAAGGACACCTTGCCAGATAACAAAATTCCCTTTTGGTTTACCTGCTCGCTAAATCGGGATCGAACGGCGCCGGCATCGGCAGGACCGGTAAGTCCTTCGTACTGATGCCTCGATGCTGCCTGGACATGTGCGAGTGCAGGGAATTCCTGGATTTGGCCACCGTCCCGCACAGGACGCATCGATAACCTGGACATATGGTGTGTTTGTCCTCCAGGTGTGTCCTCAAGGTGTGAGCGGATCTGTAAATTTTGCCGCACTTCGGGCAAGGCCTCGGGTCCGTGGCTCTCACTCTCATCATGTCTAACGACCGCCTCGTTGCTAAAAAGAGGAAAGAACACGGTCAAAAATACGGTAAAATGTGTATACACACCTAAATCTAACTGGTACATCGACTAGATCGATTTCGGTAGAGATTAAAAAAAATTCTACGCATCATGCTAAATTTTATTCAAGAAAAGAAAGTACAGATATCTATCAAATGTAGGTAAAAATAAATTTTCAGTCCATTGCTTTTAACATGTCTTTTTCGCAATACTGGTAACGAAATTAAATTTAAACTCCAATTATAATACTACAGACATCACAATTGAAACAGTTTTCGATAATTCAAATGAATCCAACTCACCGCTCCAACTTCTAACTTAAACCTATGTTTATTTAGATAATATTGGGTACTTTAAACATTCATAGCTTTTCAAAAGCGCAACGTTTATACATACTGTTAATACTTTTTACAAATAAACTACGCAAGTGTCGTAGAGAAGTGTTTCACTTATGGCCACTACTTGAATCGCAGGTTTGAACTGTTATAGCTTCGATTTGGCAGCTCAAAGCAAGTCAATGAGTCATCACAGAACAGAACTGTGAATTGACAACCGAGAAATGTTCTCCGATCTCTTTTCACAGATTCCATCTGACTTGTTTCATAATTTCCCATTGGTGAGCGTGCTTGGCTCTCATGTGATTTCTGACGGAGTTGGGATGTGTAAACGCTTTACTGCAAGCCGATACGGGACACACAGGACTGTCCCTAGGATAGTGTTGGTCGATATGGGTCCTTAACGAGTTGATCGAAGGCATAATTAGGTCGCACAATGGACATTCGTATTTCACGTCTGCAATGGCCATCTGGAAGGTGTCCATTCCGCCACCGGTCATCGCACTGGCACTGGCATCTGCAATGCCAAAATCTACGATGCACTTTTAGATGTATTTATCAGTTAACAATAGTTAAACACCAAAACATTTAATCAAACAGTATACAAAAATAGAAACAGGCGCGCTAGTCGAGTAATGAATAGACCGCTTCCCCGATCAAATTATTCATTATTTATACAAGATCCCGATGATAGATGTTGGCAACCCCTGTTGATTTATATTTCACCTCGACGACGGATTCTAATGGTATTTGCAGCTAGCGCATAAATCAAAAAGGACCTCTGTACATCGACCTCGGCTAAAAACAAACCCCCTAAACGAACACAACAAGCGTAACTTGATTAGAGCGGAGACGCGGCAAGCGAGAGCGAGGGCTGCTTGTTTCAATGCATATCTTTAAACGTCGCTTATTGTGTAATGGATATACGAGAAATTCAAAATAAATCTCGAGTAACGTCGGGCCCATTCGACAATATCGAATAAATGCGGATTCTCGTCTTAAATTGACTGGGTAATTTAAAGTTAGTCTCCACATACAGTTCACACTTTACACTGATGGAAGAAATGGGTAAGTATGGCAAAAATCTGTACGGGTACAAGGATAGGTATTACTCGTTAAACAAGCGGGTTGTTGGACATGAACACACTGTTATATGCAAACAGTGAAAACAATGTCCATGCTTGGACAGTCTGACTAGGTAATTTAAAGATAGTCTCCACATACAGTTCACACTTTACACTGATGGAAGAAATGGGTAAGTATGGGAAAAATCTGTACGGGTACAAGGGTAGGTACTACTCGTTAAACAAGCGGCTTGTTGGACCTGAACACACTGTTATATGCAAACAGTGGAAAACAATTTCCATGCTTGGACAGTCTCGGACTTTACTCTTAGCAACCAGACTTTTTATATGGTAAGCAAATGTAAAAAAGTGATATTTGATGTGGACACGTATGTTCACAATCAATCACTATGTGAAAGGAAAATTTCCATATACCTATACAAAAAATAACCGAAAGCGAATGAAACCTATTCGCTGATTGATTTGATTTGAATTTGATATAAAAGTGGAGTAATGTCACTGTGTAAAATCAATAACTTTACACTGAATTTTATGCTCTAGAAATTATTACAGGCGCCGATTTTCCGTCAAATTAACCCTTTGTGGAGTAGCTTGTTGAAAGGTATCGTTCCGTTGGTTGTTTAAGTTACACGTAACTAAATATCGTGAAATCATCACCGATCTGAATGTTCCTAAGAACTTGCCCTTTTTTCTATTTTAAGAGACGTTGGGATCCCTTATGAACCCCCGTAATTGGGGCGTCTCTTTGGGAACAAAGCTGTATGTGCTTACATTCGATTTTCTATTGTAGCAACCGAGCAATTCTGCTGCGCCATAACTGAACTCCTCGGTACGAGTATTGTAGTAAAGATTTGCCAATTTCAAACACCCCCATCTCAGCTAAATACAAAGGTATAGTCTCCCCTCCTCCTCCTCCACCCCCATCGCCGGTTCTCCTCTCAACTGGACTAGAACAGAGCAAGATAGCGAAGGAGGTTCGAACATCGAGATTGCTCTGTGTAAATCCCTCGACCCCTCGTATCTCTGACATTGGTCTATTGATTTATACCGCTTGTCCGTTCTACGGTATATCTGCTTTTGTCCGAATCGGGAAAGCGGCGGAGGGGGCTGGTCAAGTGCCGAGAAATGGAGGGGGAAAGGGGGGAAGGAGGCAGGTGGTGGGTGGAAATTGGGAAAGTTTTTAATAATATTGTTCGGAAAAGGAAATGGAGTCGAGGGTGGGGGGGAGAGAGGGGGGTGGAAACGGGGAGAAACGCCCGAGGGGAGGAAGGACGGAGTAATTGTCAGACACGGAGATATTGCTAGAGACAGATGACCGCGGGATGAATTGGGGTAAATATGCCGGAGTCAGCTCTTCGGGTAATTTCTTTGTGATTCTCGTGAGAAGGGAAATTTCAATCGGTATAAACTTACCTTTAACAACGCATGCCGTTGATTTAAGCCACAACATGGATCTGTGTGGCCGCTATGACAGCAAGCTGAATGTGGATTTACGCTTAATGCGTGTCTTGAATGTAATTTCCGAATTTACGAATAAACCAAAATTGCGTGATTGTGAAATAAAAAACAAAAGGTATTATCTTTAAGAAATGACAATAACAACTATAAAAGTTCTGTTGAGTAATGTCCAGTAATCCAACGTGAAGACACGTTCATTTCGACTTCAACGAATTCTATTTGACAGAAGCATAGAATTACTGATTATTACAGAGAGATTCCGTATGGTTGTACAGTAATATCTATCGTTATTCACTGATAGATATACTTTGTTACCTATGACAGCTCTGTTGAATAATGTTACGTTACCCACGGAGACAAATCTATCGTTCCGTGGTCGAGCACGGAACAGCCTAACTAGGAGCCATGTATGAATATGTTCATATTCATACAACTATTTATCAGGTGGATTTTAAAAACATTACTACTTACTGATTGTCGATATTCTTTACATAGGTATTCACTTTTAGGGGATGTTTTTGGAATATTGAGGCATGATTATAAGTGTCACATCATTCAATATCCTAAATTTTTGGAATGGTTTGGCTGTCTTATTGTCAAAAAGGATTTGCACAAAAAGTGATGCTTTAGCACCTTTCCAACTCTTTCTTTCAGCAGCCATAATAGTTTGACAACAATTTTGTAATGACAGTTCTATAAGTTCTTCCAATTAATGATCAATAATTGAGGAGACAGTTAATCTATACACACCATTAGTGTTGGTTTTTGTAGACTTTCAAATGGCGTTTGACAGATCATTTGGTCTTTTCGTGCAAGTTTATTCTGCTTCGATGCTACTTGATTAAAATATATCAATCTAGTACAATAAAATATATCTAATACATGTAAATACATTACATGTAAATGTTGATGGTTCCATTTGAATTATGTCATTTCTAGTTCAATGAAGTTAGAGAGCAAAAATGTATTATCTAAACTTCATATTAGCAACCAATTAATAAATAGCTGATATTCATTGAATTCAAGAAGGTCAAATATAGTTTCGACCTTTTGTGACCTGTGGAAGTTTTTTTTCTAGGTTGTAAACACAAAAGAAACAAAATGGGAATTGGGAATTGATATTTGATATGTAAAAGTGGCTTGATATTGTTGACTTTTTGTTTTGACATTACGCATTATAGGAAACTTACTGTGGAACCCAATCAACTTATTTACCTCAACCAAGTTTCAAGAACCTAAAGTTTTAAAGAAACCGAGTTCAGACCTGAATTCTAAGTGATCCTTATACTGAAAAGTTCTAAACCTATGAATCGCGTACTCTAAAATACTAAGACCTAACATCCAAACCTATTCACCTGTTAAATATTTGGTGTTTAGAAACTCTATAAATCTAAAGTGGCGCTTTTTAAGAAATTTAGTGGCGATTTACAAACTAGACGTTGACGTAAATAACATTATAACAAAGTAGAATTTAACTGAAGATCCAAGACGTCTTTTTAAAGGTTTGTTATTTGTTTCTTCGAAGATAAATATTATTCAATTAAAAGTATGGTTGCCACACTGTAAAGTTTAAAAAAATATAATTTCTTAGGGTGTCCCAAAAGAAAGGAGCTATCAAAATTACCTCATGTAATCGTTATAAAACTACATATATCGTAATTGATTATATTTTAGTACTGTGAAGTGTTTGGAGTTTCTGGTTATTGAGTCGTGGGTTATAGAGTCTGCAAGGGAAGTAAATGGAAACGGACACAATCAGAACGAGCTTGGAATGGGTCCATTTCTTGCAACCTGATGCGTAATTGAATACTTTTCTCACCTTCCAAACATGAGAAAACAATTTTGAGACAAACCTGAAATGAGAATCCCAAAATAGACAGTAACAGTCCAATCAAAAGTACTTGTACCAATAAATTATTCGAAATAAATTATACCCTAAATTACATACAACTTATTGAAGCCACACACGCCTCAAATATAGTTCAAAAACATTTAACTCACTTTCTAATAAATCCTAATCAACTTTAAAGATTATGTATATGTCGTGTGTATATTTCATTCGAGGAAAATGATGAATGAATATCAGAGAGGAAGATGGTAACGTTTATTTTCATTACGAATAACGGTTTAAACGTTGCCAATATTAGATACATCAAGAATCTGATCATATTATAGAATATGCAAATAAACTTTAACGAAAGTCAGGGTATTTAAGTGTAGGAAAATTTTAATTTTAAAGTTAAATAAATAAGATACGTTATGACAACAATTATAATACGAATATGTTGAATTTCGAAGAGGAAACGGTCGATATTAACGTACATTCTAATTAAAATTGGTGTGGACTTAGTTCCTTCTTCTTTCTAATAGTGGAAACCTTTGAAACAGCGAATGTTGAATTTAAAGTTCACTACAAAGCTCTGTATGGAATCAGAATGGTTTCGTTAAGACTTTGGATTGTGGTGGTGGAAATAGTCAGATGTAAATTAATTCGGTTACATCTGCCTTGTGCGAATACTGGATAGGTCGCTAATAATATTTACCTAAAATAGAAAGGCCGTTCGGAATGATTTCCTTCCTCTTTCATCGCGTCTGGCATCCGAAGAATTCCACTCCGGCCAGCTCTAAAACGTCGGTTTATTAATGTTCAAGTTGTGTAGTGCGGCCAATAGGCGCTCACATCATAATCAGATCTAACTCTGCAGAAACTCTCTCTCTCTCTCTCTCTCTCTCTCGCTCTCCTGTTGGTAAATATCAAGTTGGAAAGTGTATCTACCCGAAAATTTATCAGGCCATGAAAGAGAATTATTGCCGTTCCACCAAAACATCGAAGCCGAATAATTTCATTTCATTTCGTTCGGAAAATGTCTGTAGTGCGTAAACAATCTTAACGAGGAGCTTCTGAAATTGATCGGCGAACTGTTAGGGATAAACTAGCGAGGGGAATGTGCGGGAGGGGGCGGGGGGATGGGGGGCGGCCGGAGGGATCGAGGGGGAGAGAACGGGAAAGTAGGCTCCGGATAGAAGATGTAGGAGAGCGGAACAGCCCCGAGAACCTAACGGGAAATCGGGTCGGTGACTGACCGCCCTCGCGAATGTTTTGCCGAACTTGCGATATATATGTATGCTCAAGTCGGGGTTTTATTGTTATTTTTCCCGTTTTCTTCCATTATTTTTTTACCAAGAATACACTTTTTTCCGATCATACGTCTAAAAAAAGCGGTAACCATGGAAAATACAAGTCGATAGTGGTAACATTAGTCGAATACGAAAAAGGCAGTCGATTCCATAAGTCACCATAAATTGCGTTAAACCAGAGATAAAAAACGTCTTGTTCTCCTCCATATTAGGTAGGTATTAGGATTTTGTCTGTTATAGCTGTTTTCTTGGTCTGCCAATACTTCTTCTACAGTTATAGTTCACTACCTTCTTTGGGATTCTTTCATCTTGCATTCTGTCTACATGCTCAACCATCTTCTCCTGTTTTCTATAATTCTTTCGTTGATGGTAAAAATGCTCAATTCTCTTCTTATACTCCTCCTTCCTCCTTCTAGCCGTCTTCTAAGCTTTGGATATAGGCCTCTCTCATATTTTTCCAGTTTTCCTTGTTCTGTGCCACTTGGTACCAGTTAAGTCCAGCTGTTCTTTTGATGTCATCATACCATCTTTGTTTTGTTGTGGTCTGCCGGTGCATCTTGTCTTCCCCCAAGGTCTCCATCTTGTTGTTTTTCCGCTCCAATTGGTTGTATTTCGGGCAACATGTCAGGTCCAGTTCAATTTAAGACTACCTATTCGCCTCGCTATATCTTCGACCTTGGTTCTATTTCTTATCCACTCATTGGTTTTATGATCTTTAAGCGTTATTCCTAGCATTTTTCGTTCTATTGATCTTTGGCGTACCTTTAATTTATTTTGGATTACCTTTGTTAGAACCCATGTTTCGCATCCGTAGGTGGTTACTGGGAGAATGCATTCCATGTAAACCTTGGTTTTTAGTTTGAGGGGTAGGTTGGAGTTGAAGACGCGTCGCATCTTCCCGTAGGCCGCCCATCCTAGATATAATCTATGATTAATTTCAAGTTCTTGATTTGTTTTTCCCAATGTTATTTCTTGACCTAGGTAGACATAAGAGATCACTTTCTCTACTTGTTGTACTAGCACATTTATACTATCTCTGTTTGCCCGTTGGTTTGTCATGAATTTGGTTTTAGAGATGTTCATTTCTAGGCCTACTTTTCTTGCTTCTTGTTGTAGTTCTATAAGCATTTGTTCTAATTCTTATATGTTTGGGGCAAAAATGGCAATGTCATCAGCAAATCTTAGGTTACTGAGTTTTTCTCCCGATATATTAATTCCACTGTCTTGTAGGCTTTTGAAAACATCCTCCAGCACCAGTGTAAACAGTTTAAATGACACAATGTCTCCAATTACTATCATTCTTATACTATCATTTTTAATTCGGTCGATACGTGTGCAACCTTTAACCCATCCTAAATATTTCATTTCTTGACTATGCAACCTTTTTTCTTATTGTCCAGGTCTCGCTACGTAAGTCAGGATTGGTACAGGCATCGTCTTATAAAATTTTATTAGTTTCTTTCCTGGTTTTACGTTTAAGTGTTCTAGATCTAACTATTTTAGATCTAACAGGGTATTTACCTGAAAAGGCCATTACTTTGGTCTTAGCAGATGATATTTTGATATTGTTGCAGTTTGTGTATTCCCATTTGCAGGTCGTCTTCTGATTCTGCCATTGATACTAGGCTATCTGCATAAGGAATCAAGTTAAAACTGTATTTTGATCTGATCTAATTCGTTTCTTAACTTTACTCTTCCATTCTTTTATGATGTCGTATATATATGTTAAATAAAATTGGGGAAATACTGCATCCTTGTCTAACACCTCGCTTATTATTATTTCTGGTGTTTCTCTTCCGTTTATGTCCATTACTACTTTAGTATCGTGGTACAGGTTTCTTATTATTTATTACTCTTATTATTTGTTTTGGATATCCCCGTTTTTACATAATTTCGCTCTATTTAGGTTGTCGAAAGCTTTTTCTAAATCTGTAAAGCTGATATGTGTCTCTTTATTGGATTCTCCGTGTTTCTCAATCAATTGTGTGAATATCCCATCTATTGTTGATCGTCCTTTTCGGAAACATATTTGTTCTTCTCAGATTATTTGTTCTGTTATGAGTTTCAATCTACTGTTTAACATTTTGGCACAAATTTTTCAGGATGATTCCAGTAAGCTTATCCTTTTATAGTTGTTAGTATCGTTTTTATCACCCACTTTAAATACTGACAGTACTTTTGATATTTTTCATTCCTCTAGTATTCCATTGTTTTTCCAGCGTTTAATTTAAAGAAGTCTCAGTTGCAGTAGTGTCCCTTCGTATTTCAGCAATTCTGAGTTGATACCATCTTTTCCTGTTGCTTTTCTGTGTTTTGTATTTTTAAAACCTTCTTTTAGTCCCTTTAAATCTATATCATCTAGACTTTTTACATCTACTCTTTCTATATCTTCATCTTTTGCATTTGCACCCTGCCACAGTTTCCTGTAGAGTTTTACCCAGTTATCTTCTTCTCTGTTATTTATTTGGATTCTATCGTTTTCTTGTTGAGGTGCTTTCATTATTTTATATATCTGTTGTCTACCACGTATATCACTTTCAATTTTAGAAAAGAGAAAGAAAAGGAACAAAAGAGAAGCTTATATCAGTACTGGACAAAACCAACTGACATATGATTACAGTTTTGTTCCATCAAAGTTTGGTTGTGCTAGATCTGCTAGAAATAGATAATTTATGATGAAAACTGACTCCTCAGTAAGATTTCAAAATTAACCCTAATTTAAATTCAATTGAAAGTGTCTCAAATTTAAAAGCAGATTTGTCAGGTTGTGACGTAATGAGCGTATTAAGAAAGCGCAAATGTTTAGTTTAAGTAATAATAGGTAATTTTTGGAAGGAAAGATTAATATATTTAAAGACGTTTACACAAACTGGTTTAGTAATGATTGCTGGTTTTTCTAACGGAAATTGATAATAATTTATTGACAAAATACCGGAAAACACGTTATAAATGACACACTAAATCCAAATTACAACTTCCCAAACTGCTGCCTTAATGTTTTGGTTATAACGTATCTACTGTCTTTTTAAAGGAAACTATTGGCAATATGAAATATACCTGTTTTGAAAATAAAGTCAAGAAAAGAATTAGGCAGCTGATATTGCTGGAAAATTATAATTACACAGCGAAATGGTTCGATGAAGTACAATGTATGTAGTGTCTTTCTAACTGAAAGTGTTCAGTTGCTCAAATACATTGGAAAGATCTAGCTGCTAAAGGTACCCACTCACAAAATGAATCATAGTAGTACATTGTAATTACCTACTTTCTTTGAATTAGTAATTTTTCATGCGCATGAAGAGAAAAGGTCAGATCTTTTTCGTATTCAATTTTGTGGGTTACTCTAGTTTCACTATACTCGACATGAAAAATCTGCAACTTTTATGGGATGTTATCTACAACGTTTGCTATGTATATCCCTCGTAGAAAAATGAGTTTTGAGCCATTATTCCCACCAATATAATTTATTCTCTTTAATAGCTCACTATACAACAATTATTGTAACAATAACGAGCACCTACTAAAAGAAGCAATTATTGTAACCGTGCTACTACGAAATGTGTAACTGTTTTGCTTAATGACCGTATAGCTCTCGGGGAGAATTCATTTCCTTCATTTATCTCACACAAGTACATTTTGCATTGTCCATATTGAGAAATAAGCCTATTATGAGAACATATGCCGCTTCAAAGAATTGTGCTATTCATGAAATAAAAGCAGCTTTAACTTTAAATCCGTACCTCACTATCCTTCAGCCATATCTTTAATTAACTCTCATTCATTGTTGTGATGAAAAAAAAATGAATTAGGAGCTGTTATTCATAATATCCAGAGAGTTAAGTCTGTAATATTCAACAAAATGAGCCAGACATTACTGAATGGTGAATGTGCAGGCGCACCCGCCATTTTGTAACTGCAGGTAGAAAACTTCCTAAAGTGACATTATATGCAGATTTCAGTTTAGGATAAGTAAAATTTGACACTTACCAACCCCCAAATAATTAATTAAGTGATATTAAATGTATCTAGTAGGTAAATTAGGTAAACACATGTTAGCAGAACTTCAGCAGAATATTGCTAGGTTTGCAGAACATGCATATAGGTAAGCTCTCTGAAAGTTCTAACTTTTCTTGGTGGCTTTCATATGCATTGGATAACCCCTAAAACAGTTATCTACTTATTAACATTCGAAAAATAATAGGAAACTTATGATAAGTTTTTAAATCAGTGTAATTTTTTTTTGAAAATGCATTCCTAACTACAAAACGATTAAAAGTGTATTAAAATCACATGAAGAATAAGAGAGTTCTTACGCTTTTCAATGTGTAGTAAAATGTGTTCAGAAAACTAAATGAAATTGGTTTAAATGAAGATTATTTTCGTAGTTGCAGAATATTGTAAATAATTTTCGTTCTAGAGCTGCCAGAATGATAAAATTTTAGTGAAATTAACTGCGGTTCGTAACCATTAACTCTATAATTACCAGACTTGCAAGTTTCGTTAATATCAGAACGATGATTAAGAAGTTATAGCAGTTCCAAAACGATATCCGTAAGATTATTACATGTATTGGTGACTATCAGATTCTGTGGGGTTTTAGGGGGAGTTTCTTTTATAATCGAAACATTTGTCAATCTTGTTATTAATTGAAGGGTTATAGTTGCATCCTGCAAGTGCTACTGCGACATTTCCGCCTTGGTACTCCCTCCTGGAGGGGTGAGTATGATTTAAGAAATGTATTCGATGTCAACCCCGCAAAGTATTCTAAGTAAGAAATTGCATGTTTTCTGTGGAGAACTTTTATTTTCAAATAAAAGTTTCATATATGCGACTATTTTAAGAGAAAATCTTTAAATTGGACGTTGAAGTAAAAATTTAAGTTCAGAAATCTGAATCCGATTAAGGATAATTTTAAAAAGAGCTGCCCTGGGAGTTTGGCTAATGGATGCCGGTCGCAATAAGTCGAATCTAAACGATTTTATTTCCGTTCATTCGAAGGTTATTCATTTCGCCTTATGAAGGTGGTTTGGAAAAAGATTGCGGGATTAAGCAATTGAATAAAACGTCGGTATCTTTATTCTTCAGCGGATCCCGGCTACGACTTTCATTTTCGCTACCCTTTCACCTAAAACGTTCGCCTTTATGAACTTCAAAGCGTTCAATAACGCCACTCCAAACCTTTCATTTTCCATCCGAATGAGATACACGCGTATATATATGTGTGTGTGTGGATATCCATTCGGAGCAAAATATCTCTCGCTATCTCCGCATCTCGACGATATTACATCAAAACTATAACCGTTAAAACATGACTGCAATACAATATCGTCTTGAGGTATCGATCGGCATGTATCTGCGGAATGGCAATTTGGAATATTGCGTCTGTTATTCCCCTTTTGCGGAAACCTTCGATGCCCTTTATATAGGGTGGCCGGATGAACGAATCCGACGGACGCGGCAAATACTAAATCGATAGCTTTAAAATAAATTCGATGATTAGAAGTGGGATTATGGTTCAAGAAGGCCTTCATGAACCAGATTCTAACTCAACAATTATCAAAATTAAATATTCGCAATTGTTTGACTTAAATCTTTGCTATAGTCTGTCAAAATAACCCATGGAGTAATAAAATCTCATAAATGCAAAACCGATACAAGGTGGCATCCACTAAATTTTGGGAGTTTTATAGTCTTACAGGCTGCCTTACGGAATCGCTTTGTATTTTGAGTGACTCACCCGAAACACGTGCGAATATTGTACGTCTGGCTATTGTAAACATACAGGGAATAATCACTCTCTGGCGTGCGGTCGGGGAAAATTAGTAAATACGCAATAGTCGGTAACTGGAAAAATTGTGCGTGTCCACACTAGCATCGGAATTTTGATTCTTGATGGAATCGAAACAATCCAAAATTAAAATTTCTCATTAACTGAGAACGGCGCTAATTTTGGGCGTTTCGATGGTCCCGGTAAATTCTCCATACTCCAAAACGTATCTCCGTAGTTTAAAAATACCACTATGAACACACAGGACTAATGGTTTCCTGGTAAACTCAGGTCTTTATTTTGAAATTCAAACTGTCACTGTCTAATTACACACACTTGCACGTCTAGGCAATGATGACTGACTACTGGTAAACTGATTTTAAATGAAATAAATGGGCCGATGCTATTTACATAAACACCCGAGATGTTAACGCAAGCATTTGCAGCTGCAGTTCCCTTAACTTACCTAGAATTGCCGAGATGACAATATCCGTTCTGGTCTCTCCTTGGAATAGTTTAGAAAGCAAACTTTGAAAACATAACAAGTAAAGATCTTTATTGCGTAAAAAATATTTATTATGCCTCTTCACAGTCACTTCCTGCTGTGACAAAATTAACATTAGTGACGGAACATTAGTAGAATCAATGAGTGTGTATTAATCAATGTAGCTACAAAATAGTTGATAGTATTTGGTTGTGAAAGTAATTGAAATTTTTATGTAATGCAAGTTTTCAAATTTCACAAAATAGTACATGCAAATCTCTCCATACATAGTAATGTAAAAACATGAATGAATGAAATTTCAAGATTTGATCACCAATATCTTAATCGACAAATTTGCAAGATAGACGTCAAAATTCCAACACTTCGCTTTATATAGGAGATATAAAAAATATTACCATAAAATACTATAAATAAATACCGAGTTCCGATATTATAACATATTATATTAATGACAAGTTAACAACAAATCAGGTAAAAATGGAAGCGTTTCTGAGTTGATAACATTCGCGGTCGTAATGCCTACCTTTCATTAAAACAATTATAACGGTTATAAGCAAACTTATCATTACATATACGATTATAACTCATTTATTAATTTCCGTTCATTTTTTTAAGAACGCCTCTGGTTACCGGCGAAATAATCGTTTTATTACTCCACGGGTTATTTTGACAGACTATAGCTAGATTGCCTAAATAAAACTACTTCTACCACTAACAACTTTCATTATTAGTACTATTATATTATTATTATTAGTATATATGACACTGATACGTCGACATTGAATGAACTAACATTAGATCCTACCGCCTATAATTAAGATTATCCCTAAGAAGAAAGATAAAATGTTCGAAATGAAACGTGGGAATAATGAAATAAAGAGCAAATAATTACTTCCCTACATGATGGCGTATTAACGGTAATGTATGTAAGTAGGTAAACGACACAACAGCTACACTTCCGTTTTTCAGTAATTGTCTATGTTGAAATCGCCTCCGAGGAATGTTGTACATCTGATCGTACAATAATCAAGAAAATTTCGATGTTAGAAACGAAAACTCAAACAACACCGTTAAATTTTCAAACCTTTGAAGCTCGAAAACATAGAACTTCATGGATTATATACGTTACGTCCCATGCATACATCAAATGTATTTATAGAAACACAAATTGTGGATGTGATATGTTATTAGCACGTTATTTCCTAACGCTCTAATTAGAGACGGGAAAAATGCAGTTGTTCGAAAAATCTACGTTGTTCAGTTTTACTTATATTGGTAAGATTGATTCAAACAGACTAAACCGGGAGGAAATGACCCTATTCGACCAAATGTCGGTGTACTTCTCCCAATCCACCTCACAAGCCTATTGTATTAAATACATCACAAATCATCACAGATTCATATTTATTTCCACTCCATCGATTACAGAGAATATGATGATGGGTGTCAGCAATTACAGATTCGGTTATTCGTTATGGGTGTACGTTCGGTGTGTAGGTGTAGCGTAAATGTTAAAGATGTTCGAAAACAAGACGCTTCACGAATATTTTAATCAACGCTTTCCGGTTCCAATAATATCTGGAGATAAATTTAAGTGACGAAACGTATTTTGTTTCGTTGTAGCGAGAGAGTTATGAGATTCTTATGATGCAGCTTTCAATATCCCGAGTGTTATTTAGGTTTCAGTGAAGATATTAGAAACGGTTATTATTAGCTGGAAGTGTGTTAATAAATTTTCTTGCAAATTGTACGTGTTTTAGGAACTTCCCATGACAACGCTAATCATAAATGCGGGATTTGGAGTCTTCTCAGAAACTTTCCATATTCTCCAACGTTATATTAAAAAGCACTTGTCGAGTGAAGTTTCCGTGAATTGCCAAAATGTCATGTGATGACTGAGGTTTCTAAATCCTGAAAATTTTTCCATATACCTGCTGGGACTCTAAGGGGCATTTCAGGTTTAGTTACTTGTATGATCTCATTTGAAAACTGTCTTAAAACATCACTACGGGGCTTCTAAAATTTCCCAAGCGACTAGTTTAGTTCTACTGGCCTTTGAAGCCTTCTTAAGAACCTTTTTTGCACTTTCTGTAAATATCAGCCTATACAACACTGTATAACATATGTGACAGGTTTTTGAAACTGATCGCAGTATTTATAACACTATTTGAAAATGTAAGGAAACTTACTTAAAAATATGTCGCATTCCCGAAAGTATCTTTAAGTGTAGGCTTGTTATTTGGTTCGATTAACCAATTCGGTCTTCTGAGAACGTCTCAAAAACATTTTGGACTCAGGATGAGTTTTCTGAATATAATATTTATTCCAGAAGTCTTTAAGTGCCTCAGAACAGGAATATCCATCAAACATTCGTAAGTCATTTTTAAGATCCCAAGAAGTTTTTGAAACTGCTCAAATCTTCGTATTAGACTTCCTGAGAATCTAAAGAAATTAACCTAAAAATATGTTGCATTACCTAAGTACCTTCAAACTACCAATGTGCCTAGGCTATTATTTGGCTTCGATTAACCATGTTAGGTATTCTTAGTGCGCCTCAAAAACTTTTCAGTCTTATGAGAATTGAATTTTGACTTAGGAGTATCAAAAAGTTTTCAAAACATCTGTGCCAGAAGGCTTTAAGTACCTCAGAACATACATCGTCCTCAGAACGTTCATAAGTCATTTTACCATCCCAGGACGTTTCTGACTTTCTGAGAACCCAAAGAAGTTTACCTGAAAATACGTCACATTTTCTAAATTATCTTAAAGCTGCTATAGTGCCTTCGATTAACCTTCTCAGGTATTTCAACAGCGTCTCAAAAGCCTGTCTGCCTCATGAGAATTGGGACTCAGGAATCTGATAAGAGTTTTCAGAATCTGTGTCAGAAGGTTTTAAGCATATCAGAATATGTATGTGCCTCATAAAGTTCGTAAGTCATATTTACCATCCCAGGACGTTTTTGAAACTCTCAATCTTCGTATTAGACTTCCTGAGAACCTAAGGAAATTTACCTAAAAACATGTTGCACTACCTAAGTACTTTTAAACTACCAAAGTGCCTAGGCTGTTATTTGGCTTCAGTTAACCCTCATAGGTATTCTTAGAGCGCCTCAAGAATTTTTTAGCCTTATGAAAATTGAATTTTGACTTAGGAGTATCAAAAATTTTTCAAAATATCTGTGGCAGAATACTTTACGTATCTTAGAACACATTATAGGTCTCAGTACGTTCATAAGTCAATTTACCATCACAGGACGATTTTGACTTCCTGAGAACCTAAAGAAACTTACCCAAAAATACATCCCGTTTCCTAAAGTATCTTTAAGCTGCGATAGTGCTTAGTTCTTTGGTTTCGATTAACCTTCTCATTTATTCCGAGAACGTCTCAAAAACCTGTCAGCATCATGAGAGTTTGGACTCAAGACATTTTCGTCTGGATGTGTCAGAAGGCTTTAAGCATATCAGAACAAGTCATATTTACCATCCCAGGGCGTCTTTGAAACTCCTCAAATCTTCGTATTAGACTTCCTGAGAACCTAAAGAAATTTACCCAAAAATATGTTGCACTACCTAAGTACCTTTAAACTGCCGAAGTGCCTAGGCTGTTATTTGGTTTCGATTAACCCTCTTAGGTATCCTGAGAGCGTCTCAAAAACTTTTTAGCTTTATGAGAATTGAATTTTGACTTAGGGAGTATCAAAAAGATTTCAGAATATCTGTGGCAGAATACTTTACGTATCTTAGAACCCATTATAGGTCTCAGTACGTTCATAAGTCAATTTACCATCTCAGGACGTTTTTGACTTTCCGAAATTTACCCAAAAATACGTCGCATTCTCTAAAGTATCTTTAAGCTGCTATAGTGCCTAGGCTATTCCTTGGTTTCGATTAACTTTCTCATTTATTCCGAGTACGTCTCAAAAAACTGTCATCCTCATGAGAACTTGAACTCAAAACACAAGTTTTCATCAGAATCTGTGTCAGAAGGCTTTAAGCATATCAGAACGAGTCATATTTACCATCCTAGGGCGTCTTTGAAACACCTCAAATCTCTGTATTAAAATTTCTGAGAACCAAAAAATAGGTAGCACTGTCTAAAGTACCTTTGAGCTACCAAAACGCCCAGGCTGTTCTTTGGTTTCAATTAACACTCTCAGGTATTCTGACAGCGTCTCAAAAACCTGTCATCTGAACTCAGGAGTAGGTAGGCAGGTTTCTGGTAACTTTCCCTTGTAGATATTTTGTAGAAATCTTTATTAAACTTTTGAGGCTGCTCTTAAACTCCATTATTCTACATTCCTAACAATAAATCGTATTACTTGTGCTCATTTCTAAAATCTCGATATTTAACTAAGGTACTGGGCTCACTTGTTTCTCCCGGTACCCTTCTTCCTGCGTAAAGCAATTCGTAAACGCGAATCCCCATAAACTAGTCGAAATAAAACCGAAACGGGGGTCGATAGTAAACCCCGCAATTCGAAAAATTGCTTCCTGTAATTATCCTAATGCCTATTGCTGCCCCTTTTCTGGAACGAGAGATCTATAAAGCAATTACATTTGCATGGGAGATAATAAAAAGTTATAAGAAGAGGGAAACATAGTTATTAAAAAAGATTTATGGGCTAATAAGAATCAAAACAAGTGGAAAGCAACGACGGGACGTTCCATTTCGTTAATTAGTACAAGCGTTAGTAACATTTGTGATGTTAGCGGCAGTGGAGTTGCTATTAAAATTTAATTTTTTACATGTAAAAGTTAATTACGAAGTAAATTAGTTACAAAGGGACGATGAGTAAGTATCCAGATGGATCGAAGAACGATTAAGTTCCTTTTCGATTTTGAAATGCATGTTTTTTAATAGAAGCCTTTAGTTAAGATTAAGGGCGGCGTAAAAGCATCAACCCTGTCGAGATTTCGACGTCGCACTTCCGATCGTTCACGCGAACGGGAAAAATAAAAACGGGAAATATCGAACTACATTACACTAACTTGCGAAGAACAAAAGCCCTCGTTTCCCCCATCGTTCTCCCTTCCCTCGCACTCTCTCTTTCTGAAATTTTCTAGGACCGTATCAGTTGGTAATGCCGGGTCTTTCGCTATCGACTTTCGTGCCTGGACCCCATAACGCACATTTATTACCCCGGTTTCGATAAAAGCACCATTGCTTTCGGTATATTTTAAGAAATTACTGACTTTTTTCTCGAGTATGCCACGAATTTTTCCTGCTCCTTCAACATTAATTTTATTGGCGTCAGGAAAGCCTAACTTTTTTTCGGGGTAATACGGGGATATTGCATGTAAGGAGGATGGCGGAATCGAGGGAACACGAGTTCGATTTCCATTTCGGTGAAAGTGCTGCCTTTTAGCTGACTGCGGACAAAAGGAAACTAAATACCAAAACGCCACATACTTGAATATGCCTTACTGAAATATTTGAAATGTGGCAATCTACGTGAAATATTCCCATTCTTATTGTAAAGGGCAGTTGATAACATAACCAAGACAAGCAGATATCACATTCTTCCATCTTCTGTCTTTCTTGTACTGCAACAATTTTAATGCTCTCTGCTGGAGCTGAAAGTGAGTGTTATTGTTATATTTTCTTGTGTCATAATTTATATCAATTCCAGATGTGTAAATGGTAGCTGGTGACACTCTTTTGCATTATGCAAAAAACTACTTAACCCTTGTTCCTTTTCCTCGAGCAACCCCTACCAAAATTGTAAAAATTGGAATTTTGCATGAAACCACCAACCAACACCTTTATTGATTAAAAATTTATTGTAGCAAAATTAATAATAGTTCCAAGGGATTCCTGTGGAACGGAGATGGGCTGTGTTGATGTATGCCTAACCGTTGCAACAGTGCGCATTGGAAGACTATAACGACTAAGTTAAATTTCCTGTCCTCGAGCTTATACCATGTAACATGGAAAAACAAAAGCATTGGAAACAACTATTAACATCCATAACTAGAGAGAAGTCGTTGATATAGTTGCAAAACGAGAAAAGAGCAAAATATTTTTTTTTACTGAAACAAGAAAATGCACCTAGAAGAAGCAATTGTTGAAGAAAGAGCAATGTTGGGAATGCACTCTTATAAAGAAACCAGAATACTGATAGGAAGAGGTGTGGAAAGGTACTATGAAATGTATCAACTATGTGCAACCAAACACTCTCTCCAGGTCTATTAACCATGAGTTTTGATGTCATCCCACCCATCACCCCGTATTTGCCTACGGTACTGACTCCTTGTACTGATTAATTGTGAACTATGAAATAAGACTCTAGTAGAAGCAATCTATGTCTATTTTTCATTACATGTACGGAGTATTGTTCATTCTGTGTTTTTACAGTGTCAACCACTTTGTCAACCACTGATTTCATTCCTCTGATATTTGTTCAATATTTGTTCCTCGGCCTTCGCAAGATTTCTACGGTAAAGCCATGATAGAGTTATAGCACTTAAGAGTCTGATCTTAGTGCATCGTGAATCAAGAGTGTATTGGACTATATTAAAAATATGGTTCCAACTATTGGCGTTATAAAAGATAAAAGCACTTAAACGTTTAAAACTTAATTGGAATTTGTCTCTATTTGAAGTTCGGTCAAGTGTTTGAAAACTAAAATTGGTTATGTGTCTGATGACGTCACATGCTTGTAAACAAAGGTCTTCATATTAAGGTTATGAATTTTGCGACAAATATTCCTGGATTTCTGGTATTTAGTGTCGATCATGTGTTGATTCAATATAAGTTTTATTGTATTTAATTAGGAAATAATAACGGGCAGTCATTTTGTGACAGCGTTCAGTAGAAATTTGCCTAAAATAAATGCTACATAAAATACTTGTAAAATTACACTTATAAGTCATTTTCTTTTAAAGAAAATTATTGAAAGCAGCAGTTTTTATCAGATGTTTTCTCACAACATGAATAATATAACTTTGTGTTCATATGTTTCAGCGAGCTAATTCTGAAGATAGTGAAGATGTTTACTGGCATATGACGTTATGAAGCCATACAACTTTCGTTTGACGCGAGGGAGGGTTTTGGCGGTCTTTTATTTCGTTGAAATTTATCTAAAATACAGCGATTAAAACTATTTAAATACAGGCAAGCAGCGTAATATACAACAATAAACCTACAAACACGATTTCCCAAAATCATATTATGTCAAGGTGAGTTTACAAACTCAATTAAAGTAAGAATTAAATTAACAACTAAGAATTAAGAAAGATAAATACAGGAAAATCTCAACTGCAGTTTATAAACTTTCGTATGTCAATTAAATTGATAATTAAGATTTAAGAAGATGGTTATCTTTCATCTTTTCAACTAAGAATTAACAATTATGTTTTTCGCGCATGTGCACAAAGCACACAATTTTCGGTTTTAAGCAGCGTTAACCTCTAAACTCTAATCTATTAATTGCTATCAATATGGATAGTGAAGAAGATGTCGAAATGATGGGTGTTCTTTTATTGGTGACTACAACTTTGTTTGCAACTGGAATCATCAAGAAGCGAAGAAATTGGAGATTTAAGATACGGCCGATGAACAAAAATCGAAGAAAAACCAGTATACGGAGCTTTTCTATCGAAACGCTTGGTGGGAAACCAACAAGAGCAAAAGAGAAACCAGCAGTAGTTCGTTAGCACGACAGGGAGAGAAGTTTTGCAACGTTGCCGGCCGAGCACGCAGTCCAAGTCAACGCGTGTTATCGCTTCACATTTTCGGATGTGTGCGGTACAGTGTGCGGAGCGGATGACTGTAATGTTTCACGAGCTAACAACATCGCAAAAGGTCGTTCTCTGTTTAACTTGCGAGAAATATATGGCCTTTCCTTCGCTCTCGTGCTTATCCTATACTGCGACTCTTTAGAAACGGTCTGTATATAAATATATCGTTAAGTATGCTGAACTGAATGATAGGGACCAGTTTTCTAAGTATACCAGGATGAGCCCTGAAATGTTCAATTATGTGTTGTCGAACCATTTATCCAGAGAAGTACAAGAATAGACTCCATTTCCCCTGGTCAAAGATTAGCGATGACTTTACAGTATGGCAATAAATAAAATGAAACGTAGGAGTATAACCACTATTTCTATTAGAGCTATCTAGCCGAAGGATGCTCTTTTCAAGAGATAGCTTTTAATAATTTCATAGGAAAAACCACGGTTTCGTTAATAGTCGCTGAAACTTGTGACGTATAAATGGTAAGTACTTTCTCCCATAGTGTTGCCTTCGCCAACTGAAAATACTTTTCGCGAAGCTAGTGATGGGTTTTGCTTCAGATGGAATATGCCAAACTGTATTGGGGCTATTGATGGCAAGTTGGTGAACATTCAGTCGCCGAAGTTCCCTGGGAGTGACTACTTTTCATGCAAGAAGTCTTTCAGGTAGGATTTGGTTACTAGTATAATCGATTTTACATATTTTCTAAATATTGCAGCATCACCTGAATGGCTACTTGTGATAGCTATTATAAATTTCAATGGGTGGATGTCGGTTTACCGGGTTCAAACAATGATGCCTCAGTATTCATGGAATCAATACTTGGCCAGTTGCTGCTACAGAAAGAATTACCAATTCCTCTCCAAAAAAGCTGCCAGGAACACATCTGTGTTTTCCTCACTTCCTTGTACCAGATCATATATTTTCACTCCACGAAAATATCATGAGACCCTATCCTGGAAAGTACTTAGGGGAGAACAAGAATATTTTCAATCATAGATTGTCCAGAGCTCGTAGAACCATTGAAAATACGTTTGGCATATTGGCGCAGCGTTAGAGACGCTTACGGAATCCTATAATTGCAAAAACAGAAACTTGTGAGAAAATTCTATTGGCCACAATTGTTCTCCATAGTTTATTACAAAAAGGAGAGGAAGATTTGCCGATTGAAGAGAGAAGGTATTGCCCAACTGGATTTGTCGATACTCTGGATGCCAATGGCAAGATAAAAGAAGGTGCTTGGAGAACATGCCTGGGCATCTCCAATTCAACACTTCCTTTACCTGGAACGTCTAGTACAATGAAGTTATTAATTTAAAGTTAATCATGTTTATAAACGCCCCCTTTAAGTCTATAGTTGTTAATTGTTAATTGCCAATTCTTAATTTTAATTTGGTTGAGTTTGTAAACTCACCTTCAGTCTTTTTAAAGCAGTTTTATTGCCTTTAAAAGTTCTTTCTATATATATTTATAATGTTTGTAAAGTTAAGCAGAGAGTTCATAATGTGCCCATTCAAGTACACTTACATATTTGCATGTAAATGTTTAATTAGTTTTGGTAGATTTTAGAAGCGGATAGGTTTTAGAGAAATTTTCAAAGATCATCATGGATTTACTTTTGTCAATATTGGATTAAATGTCATGGCACCCACGGTCACTAGATCTCAATCCACTTATTTTTTTTAGAATTTAATAGGTTTAATAACAAAACTTCTCTAATGACAATGTAAGTTAATTGTGAAAGATAACCTTCTAGACTCTGTTAATGATATTTCGAAAATAATTTCATTAAAGGAACGGAATTATGAGCAGACTTTAGAGACGAATTCGTTGAAGTATCTTCTCTTAAATTTCTTGTGTAATTACGAATTGGTATAAATCTTGTGATACTATCTTATTTCCAATGTTTCATTTGATAATCGATAGAGGTTGTTACCAAAATAATCTGACAATTCTGCCAGCTTTTCTGGGACATTACAACTACTATTTTCACCGTCACCAGTCACTGTATTTCATCATCAGTAAGTAATCAGAACCATTTTCTCCACAATTTCTCTTAATCCACATATATGTAGTATTTCAATCAACTGATTGCATTAGCCATATTGTTTTTTTTCTCTATTTTTAATTCTAATCAGATAATCTTCACTTATCAAGGATTCTTTCTACGGGTGATCGGCTTTCTCGCCTTTCCCGCCGATAATCCAACGCATCGAACGTCCTAAATTTAATTAATGTAATTTTCACCTAAAATACTTTTCCTGATGAAATGGCGGGTGATTTGGGGATTAAAAGAAAATACGCTCCGATAAGCAGCTTAACGCAAAGCCCTTTTAGAGGGGCGTATGCTTTCACCACAAAACGTCCCTTGTCTCGATGCCAAAAAAAGGAAGAAAAAACTTTGGTTTCCTCTTTTTGTCCGATTCAGATAATGGCCACTCGGTCGTAATAATCTATTTTAGAATCGTACGTTACATAGATTTAAAGGGATCGAATTCGTCACTTATCGAAATGATCATGCGGAGCAGAACGATTCATTAGACGTTTCGACGTAAATTCGACAAAGACTCGTAGCAAAATAGCAATATATTCGAAGTGCTCCCCACCCGACCTCATTAGTTTCCCATTTTTCCTCCACTTCATATTAATTCCGGGCTCGCGTCGCTCATCCCAATTTTCCCAATACGCTATCGGTAGTTACCTCTTGGAAATAACATTTATAAGAACATTTTCGATTTCCCGAGTTTAAAAGGAAAGGAACACATTTCAACGGATATTTCGGAGGGTGTGAGAAAATCCAGAGAAAGCCGGAAAATACAGTAAAGCTGTTTATCACCGAGTGCGTATTTCTTATATAAAACATTGAGTGGGAAGCAAAAGGAGCGAGGAGGAAGAAAAAAATTCTCAGGGGTGATGTCAAGACGAGCAAAATAAAAAGTGGGGAATTACGGAATTAAACGTTATGGTAACGACGGGACGCCAAAAGAATCCTTGAAACGGATCTCGTTAGACGATGGGCTGTAGTGGTAGGAGAACAGTGAAACTAAGTTTTCAAAACAATTTCCAGGAACAAAATAACTGTATTGATTTAACTGACTGTAAAAAAACGTTCTGTTTCACTACTAAATTCCTAATTTGTAGAGTTGAGATTACAAATATTATCCTTTATCACTAAATTAGCTACATTTTAATCCTTGTAGGACTTGATGAGATGATAGTTCCGTCTGAAATACCCACAGAACTTAAATTAAATGCAAGATTATGATGCGGTTTTGAATTAATAAATCCTCTATAAGGATCAAGAGATTAGCACTTCCTAATACTTGTACGAGTTAAATATAATTAAAAACATTCAATTGGTTTGCATGCTATTAGGATTACTGCCTTAATTTAAAAGGTTACAACAGATTTTCCACAATTAAAGGAAGCCAATGAAAATTAAATATCTTTATCTACTTTGCATCACTAATGATCTCTATATTACACCGAAAGTAGTGTAATAATATTCATATTATTACACTACTTTTGATAACTTTTAGTTTTGTTATATTGGTACGTCACCCTGTCACGTAGACGTCAAGGTTAAATTATTAGTATTTGAATAAATTTCTTGAGCAGCTTTGCGTATTTCTGAGGGTGTACAGGTCAATTCTACATTTTTGTCTTTCATTTCGCGCACGTAAAGTAAGTAGTTATTGAATTTCTTCTAGGGCAACTAGATTTTCAAATTCAAATACGAAACGTCAATGTCAGTGTAACCAACCAACGCAAAATTCCCTAGTGTAATACGAAAACTTGAACAGCCAAAATTTAATGAATTAATAAAGCAAAGTAGATAAAATAGTATATTACACTCGTTTGATAAGACGTATTGTCACACTCGTTATATTAAAGCACTCCTCGCTTCGCTCGTCGTGCCTTAAAACTCTCGTGTAATAATACTCAGTCTTATTAAACTAGTATAATAATATACTATTCCTGCTATTCGCCTTAATTAAACGAAAAAGTAATAGTTCAGCGGTAAACATTCGATAACTGCCTGATATTCGTAATTGCATATACTGAAATTAAATAAAAAGGTACCATTTTAACCTAACAAAATTTTTCAAAATTAGTGACAGGTACTTGTGCGCCTCAAAACCGCGAAAATCGGCAACTCATAATTTCCGTGTTACTTTGTAATCGACACAAATACTATCAAGAAATTGAAAATGGGAATAAAACATTCCAAAATAAAAGCGAGCGGTAAATAATAAAATAAAATGCTCGCGACACGCGGGCCGAGTTAAACGCGAAAAAATGGCATCATTTTCCGACCGAAGGAGCGCTTTTTTCCGCATAAAATATTCCGTACTTCAAAGATATGAAAGCATTTCCATTAAATAAATATGAGACGATTCGTTTCAGAGTTCTATTCTAAAAACCATCGCGTACACAATTGTCCTGTCACTTTCATATCTCTCGTATAATATCCACCACCCTTGCCGAGACCCTCGTTTCGGACACTCGACTGACATATTGCAAGCAGCATTGTCAAAATTGTCTTTGAAGGGGACATGAAATATTTAATATGGAACTTTTCGCAACTATGAGGTATGAGGCGTGCAAAATGCCTCCGAATGGAAGTCCGTATCAGTCGTAACAATTTTCAACGAAACATCCACGTAATTAATTAGCTCCTCCGTACATTTGGAGAAAACATAAAGACATTTGAGTGTAATTTTTTCATAAATTCATCCCCCTATACACCAGCGCTAAAACGTAACTGTAAACTATTCCTCACGCGTACAATTAGTAAAGAAATGCAAGTACATAATTTTAGTAAGAAGATTTCATACTGTATTAGTCAAAAAATCGGTTAAAACATACCACGAATTCAAGGTAGTTTGTACCCACAGACCATTAATATAACTAGACCCGTTTGTTTACAAATTAATGTATTGCCAAGATCTTAGCACATTCTAAGCGTTTTTTGCGCTGTTGCATGAATGCAGATGACGAATTCTTTGCTTACGATTTGCGTATACATCCAGCTTACTTCGCCTTTGGTTGGTCAGTTATACGTAAATCTAAAATAATATAGACTTTTGTTATGAGTGGCAACATCGCGTCCTAGTCTTTCACGTGATAGAATTCGTTGTGTAAGCGGTTTGTGTGTGTATTTTGATAAAAATAGAAAACATTTAAAAATGGTTAATAGGTGCAAGATATGCAACGTTTATAGCGATGCAGGGAAAGCCTCGGGATTGTCTTTTCGTAGGTAAATAAAGAGATTTATTAATGACATTTTTTGAGGTTATGTATCATCTCAGTGGCGTTCTATCAGTGATATTATTTTAGGTTTCCAGTAGATCCAATTAAAAGAAAAATTTGGATTTCTGTTTTGGCACTTATCGAAAATGATAACATAACACAATCGTCCTATATTTGCTCAAAACATTTCAATAAAGATGATTTTGTGTCTAAAATAGGTGCAACCGACAATGCTAGATATTTAGAGAGAGATGCTGTTCCATTACCGATGCATATAGGTTTTGAACCTAAAAGTACTACAAGGTAATTAATTTCTACCCTGTAACTGTGTTTAATAGAAATGTCAAATTTATGAATTTGTCACAATTCGAAGCGAGACAGTTTTTTAAATTTAAATTTCAATCTTTTTAATGTAAATTTCAACAAAAATATTATACTGGTTACTGGCGAGAAACAATTATTTCTTAAGATATGAGAAAATATAGTAATTTTATTAACCATTATTAACCATTTTATTAAACACTAAACAACTTTGAGGAGTTATATCTCAGAAGCTAATGAGCAAAATAGCAACTTACTATGTATAAAAAGAAGCGTCTTTCCGAGTACTTTCCGGCTATGTTTCCAGAATTTCATTTAACAAAAAATTCGCCGAGATAATCTATTTGTTTATAAGCAAGAAAAAACGACACCAACTTTAAACAACGTCTGTATCCGTTCTAATAAATAGTTTTTAATTCTGACAAAAGCACATGAAAGCCTGTTCCTTCTTATATATGCCCAGCCAGTTTTATTAAACTAGAGTTCTGGAAAAAAAATTTAAACAATTTTGAAAATTTTCAATATTTTTCGATTTTTCTGGATTGCAAAATGATTGTGCAAAATCTACTAAACCCATCAAAACGAAATTTACAGGATTCTTTTCTTATAACTTCAAGATTTTCTGCTTGTGATATGAAAGTCCTAACTACATTTTAAAGTGCCTAAAATAATAAATTAAAAAACCACTTTTCTGGGCCGATTTTTTTTTTGTTTATTACTATTTGGCAAAACCGCTAATAAATTTTTGAATTTATAACCTACGCCATTTTATGTAAAAAGCGATTCTGCAACTTTTTCCTCTCTTCAACTTTCTTCTAAATTCAATACTTAAAAAGTTAGAAGCAAAAGAAGTCGGGAAAAAACGCGTTTTTAATGTATTTTTAAATTGTTGTATTTTAAACAAGGTTCCCGACCTCTGCGCTTTGAGGATAAGTCAATCCTTACTCTAGACATTATTCCCGAGGTATTCATGTAAAAATATTGCGGTTTCCTTTTATGTAAATCTAAAGCAAATTTCTGACAATGGGTCTTGGGCTATACTTATTGTATGCATTATTACTGTCACGATGATTTTGATAATCTATGTCCTTCTATAATTCATTTGTCTCTTATTGCGCACCTTTGTTACCTAGCATGTAAAGGGCTTCATTGCCCGTTGATCTAAATAAATAAATAAATTATTTCCTTAATTTTGTTTCCTTTTTGCCCCTTATTATTGATACGCCTATGGATAGCTATTTTGTACGCTGTCAAAATTCGTCAACGGCGGCCATATTTCCTTTCCCCTTTACACTGCGCCTATCGGCTATGTTGGCATGTAATCAAACATCAGTTTCTAATGGGAACACCGGGTCTAGTTATATTAATGGTCTGTGTTTGTACCCTACCTTAGTACTATTTGATTACTACATCTCATCGCAACTAGTACTCCGGAAATAAGTCATACTTCAATTATGTACCTGCATTTTCAACTATCTCTAAGTAATATTTGGTGGTTCATCCACAGTAAAAAATACATAGTGTCCTAATACAGTCTAGAGTAGATTTTGGCGAATATGATTACTTGGTAAGAAATATAAGACGAGTCACATGACTCGTTACATTTCAAAGTTAACCCCACGCATATCTCTTCAAACGAAATTGTACTCTTTTAATTTCTAAATAAAGTTTCCACAAAAACATGTTTATTCCGCTGTATGAAATAAAACCAAGTTAATAAATTGGACGGAAATAGAACATAAATGTGGTCACTACACATTAGAAATATCTACATAAAGTCGGAAGTCCATTTAATCATTTTCAAACGAGTGGTAAAGTAAATTTTAAATGTGGTGTAGGTACACTCGTTCTTTCTGTACACATAGAAATTGCTAACTGCACCTATCGCATTTTAACTATAACTTAGTATCCTAAGCAGACAAATTTATGACGTCATTGTTTCAATCATTGACAACTGTAGTACACAATCAAAAAGGTAACGTTGTACGAAAAAGAGCTATAGACATTAATTTTAAATGAGACTGGACTGAATAACTTAGAAATTTGATAGGTGAATATGTGATAACTTACCGAAACTATCTGGACTGTTGTGCATCCCCGAAGGTCCGGGCATCAATCCTCCCAAACCTGTAATAACAACGCATAAAAATAATTGCACGTTTTTCCATTCAATCTACATCGTTCATAGAGTTGTGACGTAACAACAAAAAAACTTCACCTAAATACAAACTTTTTTTTGGTCAAAATAGTTACACGCTATATTACAATAAGTTCCAATTAACGCTGATTTAATGGGGAAAATCTTTTGTTGTGTACGTGGTTTATTAGAGCTTGTTCTATGTAAATCACAATATATACATATACTGCTTTCGTGAATTTCTTTTTTCGAGCCAGTTCGTGTCTGTGAACTTTCACTCGGCCAACGAACAGGCCAAAATCGAAGATATTATAAATTTAGGGGCGGTCGTAAAGTGGTGTTTAGGTGAAATTTTATCTCATAAATAAGTGCGCTTTACATTTACATAATGGCCGTTTTTCTCTAATTTATTTGCCATTGATAAAATCGACGGAATAATTTCGCTAAGGTCACCTAACGTGTGTTTTAGAAGTAACCATAATACGATATACGCAGTAGTAGTTAATTGCGTGGATGCAGGTGTTCTGGAATCGATGTAAATTTTAAATTTGTTGAACGAGAGGTTTTTGGTATTTGTTTTTATATCATTTATTGATGAGTATTAAAATTTGACACACCATTTGTGAGCCCATATTGGGCTCACAGTAACCAAAATATCACACTGTATGAGTACTAGAAACAAATTTAGTTGACATTTATTTTCAATGCAAACAACTACTTCGAGGGCTATTACCGTTACCGCAATCACAATGTTGTATCAATTTATCTTCCCGAATCTCGTTGGTGAAGGTAAGACAAGTTTACCTCTTACAGGTCCGTCTAAAACAATCTGAATTTAGACTTACTGGTGCCATTTTTGGGACTGATTGCGTTTAAACTACTCCTGTCACTAAGAATGACAGGACTTACAACACCATCAACATTCTTCCTACCTTGAAGTCCTAACAACGCCCCGTGGAAGCCGGGCGTCCTGGATGGATCCATAATTCCTCCGCCGTTCGTATTGAATGGATGATGATCGTCTAACATAGGGTACTCGGATGGTTCAGTCTTTGGAGTAATGGGTTCGTCGCCATGTTCACTCATGGCTGTATCACTACTATTGCTATCTTCGCCAGTCGACTGCGCTTGCATTGAAGAGTTGGAATTTGCCTTCTACAACAACAGACTATTATTAATAACAAACAATGAGAAATGAGTCGAATCCAGTCAAATTTGCTCGGAGTGAGGTTCCGATGGGTACGGAGGAATTCCATTCCTAATTTAAGACGTAACAAAGCCTTCAGCGTGCAAACTATAAGACAATTGAGCATCTTAGATTTTAGACTGGTTTTCCAAAGCTAAATAAACAAACTTTCTGCCAAGCCGCAATGTGTCATCTTGTTCCATTCAGGAGCTGGCTATTTTTACATATCTAAGCCCCACATAGATTATATATTACTATAAATTCTGTTAGAGTTCAAAGATTGTTTTCTTGTAGCGTCTAATACGCCAGTTAAGTTAGGCTTTGACTTTTAAGCCGAGTAACTTCGAAATTAAAATTTTTCGGAACTTTAAAACACCTCTCGCTTCATCTATGATCAAATCTAGAAAACCCAATTAAAACTCTATCGACGTTTAAGAATGTTTCCCTACAATAAAGAATTAAGTTGCAGGTAATTACTGTAGCTTCAGGAATTAGGTATTATATTCGAGTTTGATTAGTTCTTTAGCCGAGCATTAATTGCGGAAAGTTGTTATACATTCTAACCGAAGTTTCAAAACTGAACTTTTTGAGAACTCAGCAATTCTATTTCATATAAAAGACCTGCAAAAACTACACCTCTATTGAATTATTATTGAAATTAATGAAGAAATAAGTTAATGAGAATAATTTCAACTTTGACTTGTAAGTACAGTAACCTACAAAATTAAAGCCTTTGGAAACTTTATGAGACTCCTCTCATTGTCTTTAATTTAGAAAATTATTACAACCTTTATCGACGTTCCAGAAGATCTAAAATAACAAAACACTTGCAATCAATTGAACTCTTAACTCTTAATATCTGAAAATGGATGCGATACCTTGAAAATAACTTCATATGGGGGGAATAAAGTGATTGAATGAAATGTAAAAGAGGGTATCCAAGATTCAGCTAAATGATTCCACAAGGCGAACAAACACTTCTACTTGTACATGTGCAAAACATCTTTTCTTGCCATACAGTTGCAAGTTTTCTTTGTTGTCGGAATAGATCATTATGTGACTAGAGCAGGTAATTGGAAAAATCCTGTAAATTTGGCAATACCGCTTCAGAAACGCACGTGGTAATAATAATACGGCGCGTTATAAAAGAACAGACCCGGCTTATAAGAGTTGTTGATTGCTTTTTGCTATCATGTTTTTTAATTCGTTAGAAAATTGCTACTCATTTGTGATTTCTGTGTTCTGTGGTTTCTCTTTGTTTTTATGAACATTATGTATTTCTAATACTGCCTTTCATTGTGTACTACTGTGAGATTAGTTTCGTAGCTAAATTTAGAAAAAATGAAGTGCATAGCTGTGTTTTTTTTTGTGAAAATAAAGGAAAAATTCCAGGAGTAACCTATTTTCTGTGGAGTTTAAGTAAAACGCTACAGCAGAATTGAATACAAGTACACATTGTAATCGTTCAGAATTATTGCTTATGAAGAACGATTCCTACGATTACGAAGATGATAACACTCTTAACTATAACCTGAGTTGTAATGAATTATGTATGAAAAATGGATGAATTTTGAAACTGTAATGGTTTGTTGTTGGGAGCCCAACAGTTTGTGTTGGGAATGCATTTGGGAGCTCTGTGGAGAGATCACATCAAAGAATATTTGAGTAACAACTTCAGGTTGGAAGATAAGTTTGTGGTTAACATTAAAGTCAAATTGAGATCTCCGATGCTATTCAATCCCTAAATTTGAGGGAACTATTTGTTCCATGAAATTCTATGAATGTTCTATGAATTTTGAAATTGTAAGGGTTTGTTGTTGGGAGCCCAACAGTTTGTGTTGGGAATGCAATTGGGAACTCTAGGGAGAGATCCATTCAAGGAATATTTGAGTAACAACTTCAGGTTGGAAGATAAGTTTGTGGTTAACATTAAAGTCAAATTGAGATCTCCGATACTATCCAATCTCTGAATTAGAGGAAACTATTTGTTCCAAAGTTTTATGTTGGTGTTGATGACTCAGTGGTTAAATTGGTATACTGATGGACAAACATTTTTTGTTGAGAAAGCATCTTTCGGCGCATAGAGAAGTCAATTAGAGAGGGACTTCTTCCCTTCCGACTCTCTCACTTCACAGCGCAGTGTTGCTTGATTTAAACACAAATTACCGACAATTACAATAATCTTCCTAACTGACACACCAACGACACCTAAAATTGTATTTATCACTATATCCACAGGATATTTCCAATAATATTTAAAAAAAACATTACATTACATAATTAATATGTTTTCCAAGTATATGTGGCTCAATCTGATGTGATAATATCAATGGAGATCGACTATGAAATCGCAACAGACTAAATACATTTTATTTCCTATGGTAGCGAAGAAGTAAAAAAGATGTTTTGTATGTTTTAGGGCGCTTGTAGGCTGTACACTTAGAGATATCTTGAGAGAAAATAGTACACGAACAATTTTCTTTTTTTATGAAAAATCACACTATATCTGTGGTTTTTTTATGAGTTTAACATTTCCATTTTCAAGAAGTCGGTCCTAGCAAATGTTCATGTCAGATTCATGAACGAGAAGTCAGAAACTCTTAGTCCTGCCCTGATGACACGGTGAAACCGTTGTTTAATACATTATTTACTGCGCAAACTCAGAAGTAGGTTAATTTGCCACATGTGGTGCCAAATTGTTCAGAACTGATTGGCGTACTAAAGTTTATTACATTTCTGTGGTTAAGTCTCGTTTATCATTAGTTATCTCGAAAAGGGTTTAGGATACTGTGAAGACTTCTTATTCATATCAAGATTCGTATCGTTCATCGGTATGACGTATTTATTTTTCATGCCACGCTGCGACGAAAGGTCCTTCACTTCGCCGATTGATTTCTTACCTCCTTGGTGAGTATCGTCGGTCCCCCCTCGAGCGCCTGTCCTAGCAAGGACTCCTGCTGGAGGAGGTCCCCATTGTTGGGCCTCGAGGAAGGACTCCTGCCCCTGTCGGGGGTGTACCCTTCTGCCCTTTCCGAGCTCCTGGCCCTCTTCGCCGGCGGCGACGATAAGCCGTCCTCCCGCGTCGTTTCCGGCCTCTCGCTGCCGCCCCAAGGCATCGACGCCGAGCTCTGCAACAAGAAAGAGAGGAAGAGGACGATGAAAACGACGACGAGGGGAAACTCTGGCGGGCGGGCGTTATTGCTGGCCCTGTCGATACTAGGTCAATTTTTATGGTTTGGAGCTGAATTAGGGCGACAGTTTCGGGGGATATTGGATGAGAATTGAGATTTTTTTAGGGGTATTATGTGGCTGTTTGGGATTACGAATGACATATTTATACTTGGAGTCGGAGTTTAATATTTAGAAACTGCAGGCCTTTATAAAAATATCGTTCCTTTCACGAATCGGAAACTCTCAACTTACACTGGAGAACTTTATTACGGTCTGAGGAAATACGAAGGAAGTTTCATTTGCGGTCGGGCTATTCTCAATACGGGGCGATTCAAAAATGTACCGACAAACTTAAAACTAAACATTACAAATCGCCAATCCATCTTGTTTAGAACGACAAAGGCGCAAAGATCTCAATCACAAAAACTCAAAAATTAATTCATCGCAAACTGGTAATCATGAACACCAGCACTACTATCGAAAATTCCATAATCAAATGGAACTACCAAAAAATAACAATTTCGCCAATGATTTCGAAAGTTAGGAGCAACATATTTAAATAATAAATTCTGAATTTCCAAACCCCTAAATCATTCAAGTTTTAACCAAAATTGTAACTTTTGGGATATGTGTATCGAAATTTCCAAAAAATTATTTTTTTTTCCAAATCGGTAATCTCTATTCGCAGCATCACTAAGTTTAAATTTAAATGGAATTCCCGATTTAAAAATTGAAATAAGTGACATGGGGACACTTTCTGCACATGCTTGTGAAAACATGGTCCAATTTATTTAAATGATTAACTTTGAACCTCCAAATCCTTTAAACTGTTTACGTTTCAACCAAAACCGTTCAACTAGTATAGACACTTTGAGTCTGTTAGAGTAGTTTCTCGAAATTCAAACCGCAGAACATGTCGAAAAATAATACTGTACCGTTTATCCCAATTTATTTACGCAGTTCTTAACAGTACTTAATTTATTTAGTCTAGTCCTTAACTAATTAATTTATATTACACACTTAACGCACTAATTTATTTGTACACTTTTCACTCTACGACGACTCATTGTCTACTATTCTTCGACCGACGTAATTATATATCCTCTAATGTATTCCAGAACGGACCAGATGATTCTTTCTCTAATTGGACGTTTCCGGATTGCTCGAGAAGGTTTTCATGGTCCCCTTTGATCTGCGCCGCCTGCGTCAGATAAGAAGGAGCACGCTTCACGCTGATGTTTACATTTCGCGTTACAATACATTACAAAGTGGTAATCATTTTGGTAGAACTGCCACCATCAAATTTAAAATAAATGAAACTCCAAAACGCATAGTTGAAAGGTGCAAAATGGTGGCAATTTGTGCTAATGTTAAACTCGAACTTTGGAGTTGGTAAACTTCAACTATTGAACCATAAACTCCACCTAAAAGCTTGATACCTTTTTGCCAATGTTTTATTTTAAGGAAAAAAATATTGTAAACATCTCGGCGTTATTTTATTTACCAGGATGGTTTTTACCACATGTTAAATCTATCCACCATGAAATGCTGAAGGCGATTATTTATATTTATGTTTATTTCACAAGTTTTCTAATTGTCACAATTAAACTAATAATTATTTTTTGGGCAAACGCTTAAATTTTACATATCGCAGTCTTTTTGGTGTAACTAAGTAAACCGGTGCAGTTGAATCAAACTAGAGAAAAATATTCAATGCTGTCTGGAAACAATACAATGTTGATGTTCGAAGAATGGAACAATGGCGTGTTTCCATGCACAGATCTAATAGTAATTCGTGAGAGCAAGAGAAAACATGCAATATACTAACGTGCGACAAGTAAAACGCATTCTTTTCCTCTTTCTAATTTGGCCGGTATGCGAAACACATTACATATACAGTTTTACTAGATGTGGCTTCAACAGGGAACATTCCAATAGTGTTCAATAACACTCCAATGTATCAAAACAATGTTATTTTGCCTCACTTTGGATAATATCTTAGGTGTAATAGTTTGGGAAGAATTGAGAAAATATATCTTCAGTTCCTCTACATTATTGGCCCGATTCTAAGTGAAATCCACAAATTTGAGACTTCCACATCACTTATGAAGTATGTCAAATTTTCTTATTTTTGATAATGTTTCTGTACAAATACGACCAAGCTAATTGTTATTTGAAAAGCTGTGATTTCTTTCGAATTCGCATAAAGGAATGCCAAAGATAAGCTAATGTTTCATTTTAAGAACACGATGTGAAATACAGTGTTGAACTTCGAACAGAAGTAGCTTCATTTATAAACGTTCAATTTTTGAATCTAAAAAGCTAAAGTTAGGTTAATCACCTTAAACAATTCGATGGGGCAAATTCGTCTTCTATGTATAGTATATAGCAGTAGCTTTATTATTTAGTGCTAAATTGTATTTTGTACATTTAACATTTGACGCACATAATTGTAGATGGGATATTTCTATATTCCCTAGATCTATGAGTACGTTTTGGTAATATTATTTTTGGCGGCATTTATGCTGGTAATAGTAGCATAGGTACATTTATATTTTTAAAGCGATTAATGGTTCAATATTACTTAAGATACGTTGGGAGACTATACCAGCACTATCTATTATAATAAGATTGCATTATTCTTCTGAAAATGTACAGTTCATGTGGTGTATTGCAAAAAGCATTTCAACTTAATTAAGCGTTGCTTCAATATGAGTACACATATTGCAAATATAAATTTTTCTACACCATTGTCAAATATGTGCTAAAACTAACTCAAATCTATTTTCTGTAAAAGAGTCAATTTGGGAACAATCCATTTAAAATTGTGGAATGGTTGATAGCTAAAGACCCATCTCGAACGCCATAAAGATGGCTATAAAGCCAACACCTATTCCTAGGAATGCCTTCGAATGGGTTCTTAAATTTTTTCCCAACAGATATTGGCGCATTTAACCACTTATTAGCATAAATTATGGGAGTGAAATCTCGTTACACTCGTAACTCTTCCGAAACCTACGAATAGGAGGCTGAATATTCGACGGCCCGTTATGATCACCCGGGTTTCGGGTAGAAGTTCTTTTTACGTTGTCTAATCGAGCCATTACACCTTTTTATTCGGATAATGGACAAATGTTCCGTGGTATTTCCTTCGCTTTTTATAATGTTCATATCAATAACATATAAATCTGATACCTGAAGCTTTAAAATGTTCCTACCATATTCGTTTGGGTCATTAAAACGTGTGGGTAGTCGAGTTGAAATTGAGGTTGTGTCTGCGATAACGGCACCGGTAGGAAACCATGCGATTGCATGTAGGTTTTATTAAAAGAGTCTAGGACCATGAGTTACCGGAAAAAATTAATAAGATTTGTGTCGCAGTTTATTAAGAGGGGCAATTATTTAAATAGCTGATTGAATAACGGTACATTACAAACCCGCGGGTAAACAATTTGAATCTAGGCATAATTACAAATGGGTAATTTAAAAATTCGATTAGGAGAAATTCATTGACGCCTATAGCGAGGTAATTATTTTTTATGGATTTATGAACGAAGCTAACGGAAGAGTGCCATAAATTAGCAAATAATGTGCTTTTTTCAAAAAATCTCCAGAACACCCAATTCCTCGTCAAAACTACACCGGGCTACGATACCAAAATATTTTTGATCATTTGCATATGAAGTTTTAAATGTATTTACAGCGACGAGAGCGTAAGTGGAATAAATGCCCGCTGTCGGTAGGTGCGACACGGCGAATAATGGCCCGGGTGTTTCAAATGTGAAAGGAACAAGCAAACACATTATTTTATTACACATTGTAAAATCCGAAAACGTTAATTGTCAGAATTTTTTTATCTTTAAATACGTATCTACTTATTTATTATTACCTTGCTAAACTTGATCGCGGAACCTTGAATTTTCGACTATTTTATGTAAATTCGAGAATATTTAACGCAATTATTTAAAGTATGCTCGCACTAATTAATGGCCTTAAATGCAATAAATGATTTTGTCTGTAGGAAGAATTACCGGTAATTATCCTAGACAAGGTATGTACGACCGGTCGTAATTTGTTTGTGGGAACTGACTGGTATATTACAATCGTGTTCAAATAAAAAATTATCAACGTTTCTTTCTCGAAGGGAATATGATACATTTATCTGACATAAGAGCTACTTATAAACTGTAATTTAAATAGATCGGTTCACATGATCGTTTGTCACTTGCTCGTTTAGATCGAATGGTAGCGCAACAGCAATTATTTATCAAGGACCGAAACAAAAAACAATTCAAGAAATTGGATCTCAATATTAGCATAGTTTAAAACTTTTAATTGCCTTCATTATAGCTTCGATGTAAAAAGTTGAATAGTAGGTGCGCAATATCCCAGTTAAAGATAATTGGAATAGCAAAGATAGATGCAGATTAGATAAGGTACATAGCAGACAAATTGATATATTTGAATTATAAAAAAGCAGCTTAAACCACACCACTATTTTTAGACAAACAGGTATAAGGTCTATCTCATAGGTACAGGTGTGCTAAGTACACTTGATATTCTTGTGAATAAGTGATAATATACTTAGTGAATTGTTATAAATTAATGGAATAATACCTGCACGAGTTACGCCCGAAGGGTCCATTTTATAGAAAGTTTGTATGAGTAATAATTTTAAATTTAAATGCGCACTCGAAATATTAACGAATAAATAATTAAAATATTTAAATAACAATTAATTGTATGCATATATCGAATTAATTGTAAAACGGTAATATGGGAACCATCAATCGAGAGAAATGTTTTGCACTACAAATTGAATCACTTTTCAATATTTTCTAATTTAAACAATTTAATATGAAATTTAAAGACCCCAAAGGGACTAATAAATCAACATCAATCTAGTAGTAGTAAACGCTGGTGAATTTTATATTAGGTATAACTTGTCCATTTTTTCAAATTATTTATCTTATTTAATTCGATAAATAAGTATCCTAAACAAGTGTTTATAAGCGATTGTTATACATATGATAAAAAAAAAACGATAATTATCAATCATGTAATACTGGTTACAAAATATACAGTCAGGAAATGGCAAAAACAGTTCAATCAAATAAACAAATAAATAATGAGATTTATAACAAGTGTATTGTAAATTGTATTATTAAATTTCCACAAAAAATGTGATCCGAAACACTTTTTTAGAACAAGTAATTGTGTTTACTTTATTTAATGAATATTAAAAGTAAGGAAGCATATACGTCCAAAACAAAATTGAATATAGTTGAAACACTTAATTTTATAGTTTAAATTATAATATCGTCTACTTGTTTCATCGTTAGAGACCAAAACGAACCAAACTTTTTTTAGTAAAAACCTGTCTTCCGATTGACGTTAATGAAATTTGTTTTCGACAATCAGTTCGCTTAATTACGCTCTTGATTACATTATTTTTCGCCGTTGAAAAACACGGTGTTGTTAAATAAACAAAAAGAATTATTGATTCAATGTTCACCTACAGAAGCTTGTTGTGATACTGAAAGCTTCGAAATACTTTAATGTTTAAACTTACGAAGAAAAAAACATTTTTTAATGATGTTTTGATTTAGTAACGGCATTTCCCCTCGTTCACGAGTCTTCCTATGAGAGGCTAAATTTGGTTGAGTAATTGAAGTACATAATCCAAAAATAGAAGCTGAAGTTATTGGAGTACATGCATCAACAAATTAAATACAAATGACTAAGTTCTATTGGAAGCTGTCTTAGGTGCTGAACAATTTGACAGGACTACATAACGAAGTAATACTAAGGATAAAGGAACGGAGATGTAATGAAAGGCTCAGAAGAAATGCTAATTGAGCAAAGCAAGCAATACGAATATTTTTAAATATCTCTGTTAAACACAAACAAGGGAACTTTATATCAAGTTTCTTAACTAAATAAAACTAAAAATTTTTGTGGAAAGACCATGATTAGGCAATTATTTGGTAAATTCAACAGTAGTATTCCTCATTAAAAGAAACAACTATTAAATCTAGTGAAAAGGATAGATGCAACTACGACAAGAGTATATTTCAACAAAGATTAAGACAAAGCCCTTTCAGTAAATGACAAGAAATGGCATCGCATAGAAATACAGTACCCTAACAAGTGTAATCAAAGACATAGCAAGAGAAAAGCGAAGAGAACAACACAAAATATGCAGCAGGCATGGTAAACAGGATTCCCGGAAAGTTGCTCGCCGACAATTGCTCGCCGGGAAAATTGCTCGCCACCCAATTGTTCGCCTCATAATTGCTCGCCAACAGATATTATTTCTCATAATATTATTGTTAGTTATAGCTAAATGCATATGAATTTAAAGAAAATTAATACACAATTGCTAGTACCATTAACCCTTCGAACTCCCTAACCTTAAAGGCTTCAACGTAATCCTCAAATATTTATTGTTAAAAGCGTTGAAATGTCACTCGTTAACAGTAAATAACTCAATTTACCTCAATTACTCATTTACTCAATTTGTGGTTACCAATTTTCGGAAATTTAACTGTTAACTGTTACAATACTGTTCAAAATGGTTTACCAAAAACCAATAACTTTTGTGAAGGTTGGCATCGGCAACAAAGTTTCAATTGTGGAAAAATTGAACAATACATAGGTGGTGCTAACCCCGTGGTTGCACGTTAGAAATATAGTTTTTAATTATAAAAAAATTATATTTAAAAATTTAGATATAAAATTTAGATTTCAAATTTGTCAAGTATTTTCATATTGTCAAGAACGTTTTGATTTATATTTGTATTTGTTTTGTATCTGTTACAGATTTTCTGTATTATTTTGATGTATTTGAGCTATCTTTAATAACATATTTTTTTAATTTGGTTTATACAATTTTCAATTTTCTAGATTTTATGTGTCGATACATGAGTGAATTTGTACCTAATCGTTAAATTTTTGGGTTCAATTGTTTGTTAAATTGTGTTTGTGTTAAATTTATTTTTATTAGTATTAATTAGCAATGGTTTACTTTCTGAATATGACAAATTGTTAATTAAAAATTGAAAAATAAATGCCATTATGTCTAGTTGTTAGTATTACCTGAATCTAAATTTACCCGATGGCGAGCAACTGACTGGCGAGTAAATGTGTGGCGAGCAATTTTCCCGGCGAGCAATTGTCGGCGAGCAATTGTTGGCGAGCAACTTTCCGCACACCGGTAAACAGAGGAAATAGAATGAACGACGAGGTAAAAACAGTGCTTATCAGAAATGGTTCAAAGACTGAATCAACAGAAAATAGAGATAGATCCCAAACGAAAGCAGAGGCCATTGAAAGAACACAATTTTTGTTATCTATGTTATTTCACTATATTAATGGTTCATTTGGCAACAAAACAAGCCCAATGCCTAATAATGAGGAGCTCAATCTATAGAAGCCTGGATGTTAGTAACAAGTTAATGAAAAGAAACTCATGCAAGACACTGAACCTCACTTAACATTTACAGATGCATAAAAGACAACTACTTGTAGAAGCAATATATACACAACTACTTGTAGAAGCAATATATACACAAAACACATATATGAGACAATCGCTTCCAACTACAAATATTATAAGTGCTACAGGTTCACAGATCCAAGAAATATTCCAGTGGAGAGAAAAGCTAGTGGACTACAATTAATTGAACTAACAGACTACAAAAACGTCTCCAAAAAATCAAGAAAAGTGTATTTAGTTTTGGTATTTAAAGAAGGCTATCCCAACTGGTAATAAATACCTCACTATAATATGTATTCTGTGTTGGTCTTCTGAATAATAGACCAATAACTAGCACTAGGCCAATGAGCAACCATTTATCTAGAAGCAAACATACAAAGACGATGAAATTGAAGTAAAACTATGGAATAAATAGCCACATAAAATTAAAGTAACGAAAGTGTTGTGGTGGGATTATAGCATGCTTCTCCTCGTCTTCAGTTTATTTGTAAAAGTAACACTGCATATATAGAAAAGACACTAATTTAGAATTTACACTCTGAACTTTGTTGATGATCATGTAGTACGCAAAACGGAATTTATTATGAAGCTCTTCTATGTAGAAAACAACAAATTGGGGTCTCCTATATGGAGTCTGTGTAGCAAAGTCGAGTAAAAGACGGCCACAAAACTTGCAAAATGATCAAGAAGTATATTGACAACTGTATTGACAATATCTCTAGAATTAAAATTATTTAAAACAGGTGACAGTCGATACATAACCATAACGATATCGATACATGATATATCTAATACTTCCCCTCGATGAGTTATCTTAGGGAATTAAACTGCCACCTTCTGCAGGCCCAAAAGAGAGACACAATGTTCATGGTTCAATCTTGTGAGCGCCTTGGTGAGGACATCGGCCGGCATTTCTTTGGACGCTACGTGTCCCAGCTTAACTGCTCCGCAACCGACGACCTCTCGAATAAAGTGATGGCGAACAGCGATATGCTTGGTTCGCGCGTGGAAGACTGGATTTGAGGCGAGTTTCTCGGCTCCGACGTTATCGTTCCACAGCTTCACAGAACCCACGAAGACGCCGAGTTCACGTAGTAGACGTCGAATGTACAAGGCTTCCTTTGTAGCCTCACCGAGGGCCATGTACTCGGCCTCAGTGGATGATAGGGCTACGGTCCTTTGCTTTCTTGAGTCCCACGAGATGCACCCGCTGCCCATCTTGAAAGCGTACCCAGTAAAAGATCTTCGATCGTCAATGGATCCAGCCCAATCTGCATCCACAAATCCTTCGAGATCTCCCTCCTTGCTCTTGAAAGTGATTCCCACATCTGCGGTGCCCTTCAAGTAGCGTAGAACCCTTTTCGCTGCACTCCAATGAACCTTACCGAAACAGTCGTTGAATTGCCCCAATACGCTGGCAGCGTGAGCCACATCGGGACGAGTAGCTACAGCCAGATAGAGTAGACAACCTACCAGTTCGCGGTACGGTGGTTTTGGTCCATCTTTCGAGTTCCAAGGTTCGATCTTCATCAGTTTTGTCCCAACGTCGAGGGGGGTTGAGACAGTTCTGCAATCTTTCATATTGAAACGATCCAGCAGCTCATTCACGTACGTACGTTGGCAAATATTGATACCGTCGTCGCTGACTTTGAAGTCCATCCCGAGGCATCTCTTCAATTCACCGATATTCTTGACGTCAAAATGTTTTGTCAGTTGCGTTCCAAAAGAAATTGCTTTGTTTGGATTACGTGACATGACGAGGATGTCATCCACGTAAACGATGATCATAGTAAAGTTTGCGTCACTTCCCATGATGTATAAGCACGGATCACCTTTTGTAGGACGAGCACCCATGACGCGAAGGGTCTTATCCAGTCGAGTGTGCCATGCGCGACCAGCTTGCTTGAGGCCATACAGTGCCTTCTTCATCCTGCACACCTTGTCACCGGTTTCTATCTGCTGCAGCATAGCTTTGGCATCTGCTTCTACGGCTGGGCCGTACTTTGTTGGCACTCCTTCCTGAATGACATAGCGAAGAACCTTTTTAAATAAGTCCGGAGTTTCCATATACACCTCCTCCTCGAGCTGTCCGTTCAGGTAGGCAGTCGTGATGTCGTATTGTTTAATGGACATCCTGTACTTGGCAGCTACAGCCAGTGCCAGTCGAACGGTGCTCAGCCTTGCCACAGGAGCAAAAGTTTCGTGGAAATCTACGCCTGGCATCTGAGAGAATCCTCTGGCGACGATCCTTGCCTTCCGTTTTTCCAGAACTCCATCAGTACCGTATTTGTTCCGAAGGACAAAACGGCTCCCGACGGTGCTTCTATCTTGAGGACGATCTACCAGGTCCCATGTTTCATTCTTGAGAATTGAACAAACTTCGTCGGCCATAGCTTTCATCCATTCGGAAGATTCGTCACTAGATATGGCTTCATCCAAATTCACCTCGGTCAGGTAAGCGAGGCCAGTCATGTCTTCTCGAGTCACCATGTGATGTTGCTTACGAGGTCTACCTGGTCGTCCAGTACGCAGAATTTTTGGTCTCCCTGCACCACGCTTCGTGATCGGTCCGGGTCGATCCTCGATACCACCTTCAGCTGGCTCGAGAACTGCAGCGTCCACCTCGGGTAGTAGTTCAGCGAGGTTTTCCAAGTCAACAGCATCCAGGAAATCTTCCTCGTCGGAGATCATCTCCTCTTCTTGATTCATCTGGATGGTCGGAATGTTCTCAGCTGTCTGTTCAATCTCTCGTTCTCGAATTACCTCTCGAACCAACGGTACTTCGACGACTTGTTTATCTCTTGACTCGTCCTTGCCCGTCGATTCCGATTCTTCTACACAAAATTGACCTTGGTCACCGCTTGCTTTGCTTGCCATGTTGTTGAGGAACTTCACATCTCTTGATATGCAGACCTTCCCCTCACTTGGAATCCAAATTCTGAAACCTTTCGACTCTTCACTGTACCCTACGAAAACTCCCGTCTTCGAGCGTTGGTCCAGTTTACTCTTCTTTGGGTCGAGGTTTAAAACGCGAACTTCACAGCCGAAGGGTTGGAAGTAGCTAACATCCGGTTTTTGTCCATGCCAGACTTCGAACGGGGTCCTTCCATTCAGCTTACTGGTTGGACATCGGTTTCGGATGTAGTTCGCTGTGTTTACAGCCTCTGCCCAGAAAGATATCGGTAGACCAGACTGAATTAGCAAACATCTTGCAGATTCCATCAGTGTACGATTTCGACGTTCTGCCGTTCCATTTTGTTGAGGCGTGTACGGCACGGTTAAACGCCGCTTGATACCGTGCTTGCTCAGGAAATCGTCAAACTCCTGATTCACGTATTCTGTGCCGTTGTCGGATTGAAGGAACTTCACCTTCCTTCCGTGCTGAGTCTCTAGTAAACTCCTTATCTTCTGGAATTCTTTGAAGACCTCGTTCTTGTGCGCCAGGAACCTGACTTCGCACCAACCGGAACAGTCATCAATGAAGGTTACGAAGTACTTGCTCCTACCGTTCTTCGAAGTTACCCGCATCTTGCCGCAGACGTCTGAATGGATGATATCTCCAGGGCTGGTTTCTCTGGTTGGCGTCGATGGAAATGGCTTTCGAGTCATCTTCCCCTCAAGACATACACTACAGTTGAGTTTGGATTGTGGATTCTTGATCTTGACACCGTTGATAGCACCCGACTTCGCAACGTCGCGTAGATACTGCTCGTTCAGATGCCCCAGACGAATGTGCCAGTATTCCAACGAGTTCTCTTCAGGTTGTTTCTTGGGAGATTCGACCATGTCGACGATCTTGCACTCATCGACGTTAGCGCACTTCAAGTAGTAGAGTCCATTGGCACCACGCTCAGCCGCCATCACCACGTTTCCATCTGCGTCAACAGCCTCAGCTTTCTCTTTACTGAAGACAACGGTGTAACCTTTATCCGTGATCCTTCCAACAGAAATAAGATTCGAGCGAAGATCTGGAACGTACAAGGTGTTCGTGAAATGTATAAAAGTCTCACGTCCTTTGATATCGCATTTTACTGTAGCGACACCACGACCCTGCACACTTGTGCGTGCACCACTGCTAGCCAGGTTCAAACCTCCTCGCTGAGTAGCGTCCACTTCGGTGAATGCTTCTTTCTCGCACGACATGTGTGACGTACATCCACTGTCCACGCACCACGAATTCGAACCGCTGTATTCACCAACACGATAAGCGTCGTTTCCAATGATCTTCGCCTCAGCATATAGACTCACGTCGTTTGCGAAGTGCGATGATTGTTTCTTGACCTTCTTTGGTGTTGGGCACTGCTTGGAGTAATGACCATAACCTTGGCACGTGAAGCACTTCATCTTCGCTTCATGTCCATCATGGTTATTCTTCTCAGCAGAATTCTCGCTCGTTTTCTTTATTCTCTGTTTCTTAAAAGGCTTCTTCTGAACTATCATTGCGCTCTGACTTTCCTGCTTCTTGCCGTCTTTGCGTGCTTCAAACTCCTCCTGAATCTTCACTCGTAGCACCTCAGGTTTAGGAAGATCATCTCGGGACGCGATTGCACATCGAAAATTTTCGTAGCTGTCAGGAAGAGCACGTAGCATGACAACTGTCAACAAATCGTCGTTAACCTCGATATCCAACTCACCGAGTCTATCGACGATGTCCAAAAATTTTTGAGTGCTGTCTCGAGCATCATCATCCTCCTTTATTTTGTGCGAGATCAGTTGATTCAGGAGCGCGACTTTTCGAATCGGACCCTTAGACTGATAAATACCTTCCAGCTTCGTCCATATCTCACGCGCTGTTCCGCATCCTCTGACCTGCTTAATTACGGAAGAGCTGATCGCCAGAATTATGTCGGACTGGGCCTTCAGATCTCCGTCGGTCCAATTCTTCAAATTTTGGGTCGCTAGTGCAACTTCCGCTGCATCGGCGCCGGCCGTCGCTGGTTCAGGTCGAATGCATGTTCCGTCAGCATACCCCCAAGCATCGTTCTTGATCAATACCGCTCTCATGTGGATTTTCCAGGTCTCATGGTTGTCCTTCGTCAACTGCTCGAAACGTCCAGTGACCGAATTCATCTTGAATTAACGCGTCCAACTGATACACACTTTTTTCGACTCGGATTTTCACCGCAAGCCGCTATATCTATATCTTTTCTGGCGCTGGGCCCATAACCTGTAGCAAAGTCGAGTAAAAGACGGCCACAAAACTTGCAAAATGATCAAGAAGTATATTGACAACTGTATTGACAATATCTCTAGAATTAAAATTATTTAAAACAGGTGACAGTCGATACATAACCATAACGATATCGATACATGATATATCTAATAGTCTGAACTTAGGAAAACAATAGCATTTAGTGCTGAACTCTGAGGAAGGATTTCAAGCAAAAATTGACGATCATGCAGTGACCAAACAAGTAGATGAATTCTGTATAGTAACCACTTTGGAAAATTAAACAGTGAGTCTATTAAGAAAGGAGAGTAGTAGGATATCTGAATTAATATGGCGGGACAAATTTAAACAAAACAGAATTGGAAAAATCATAGAGTCAGTGATATCAGATATGGAGCTTCAATGAACTTTAAAAGAGGATTTAATGCTATCGAGAAGAACGTTAGTATAGTATCTAACCGTATTGGAAAATTAAACAGAAAATCTGCTAAGAAAGGAGAGTAGTAGGATACCTGAATTAATATGGCGGGACACATTTCCTAAGAAAACAAAACAGAATTGGAAAGATCATAGAATCAGTAGTATCAGATATGGAGCTTCAATACACTTTAAAATAAGATTTATAGCTATCGACATGGATTATCTGAGAAGAACATTAAGTACTGTAACAGATGCAAGAGAAACTGTGGCGAATAGATTTCAGAAGAGAGGACTAAAGTGGTTCATACCTGATGATTTATACCCGAAGTGAGATACTTAAATACGTTCCCACAAGACTATACCAATGTAGATGCCTGTTGAAAATAAAGGAGGAAGGGTAGGACGATCATGGAATGAAGAAACTTGACGGACAAGTAACGAAGATCATGCTTGAAAGGGAAACCTTTGACCACTGAAAACGTTGATACAGCGGTAATTTCCGCAGTATTTATACATATAAGATAATCAAAAAATTATACGAAGGCAATTTTATAGAGATTTTAATGCTATAACTCCTGATAATTTTTTGTGAAATGACTTGCTGTAAAAGCAATAAATAATAGTAGGTATAAATTTTCAGGATTATCGATAACAACCTGAACATGTTTCCAGTTTTCAAAGTTTTTGGTATTATTTATTAACTGGTCTCCAACTACATGACTATGAAATTAAAACCAACATGTTTCCTCCGATTTAATTAATCATGCAATAGAAATAGGTTTAGCAGTACACCGTAAGATTATTTTTGTATTCTTAACATGTTTTATCTCCGTCGAAATTAATTATTTATCCATTTGAGCAAGAAATAAATGACGTAATACACCTGTTAAAAACATCCTACACAAACAAATAATAAGTACGAAACAACGGTAACAAACAATAGCAATACGTTGGATACATCTCCTTGTTCTAAGCCTCGGTCGATTTAAATTTCTGTTATCCAAATAGCCATTGTGTATCATTAGACCAAATATAAGGAAATTACAAGTTACCCAAGTAAAATCATGATCATGATTTTGATCGATCGTAATTTTTTGTTGCCTCGACCGCAACGTCGAGATCAAATTACGTGCTCTGCCCGCATAAATGCCAAAACCGAAGTAATGATTCCGTGTAACGATTTTTTTCCCGAAAGGAATTACTCATCTTCTAGCGTGCTCGCGTTCCTCATTGTGGGTTATCGATCAGTTAATCAAATCTGCACCGCGGACTTCCAAAACGCCGTATAATTTTTCTATCTGGAATTTAAAAGCTCGGGGCGCAGACTGGAGCTGATTAAAAAACGCCTGTCACATATTCATAAGCCATTTAAACAGGACCTGCAGACGCGTCGGTGGCGTTAAATCTGGTTAAATAGAATAAATCTGCTTTGGTATTCGGAAATATTGTTTAAAGGGAACCGTGATGGACGTATGTAATGGTTACATTTACAATTGTCGGACGCTTAACAATTGAAATGACACTTTAGGTCAGATTTAAAGTTCCCCAACCCTGCAGACCATTAATTTTCAATGATCCTTGCGTTTAGTAAGCAACGAAACTACTTATACAGTACTTATCTCCTCTTCGTGGTATAACAATGTTCCCGATTCAAATTCAAATGGTGCAGTAATTCGGATGCCTCCCAAATATTTATAAGATGAGATATTTCCAGCGTTAATATTTTGAAACTTACTCTCCTAATTACAAGTAAAATTAGCCGTAATTACTAGTACGTTGCGCAACGCCAAGGCACACACGTGCGTGTTCTGTAATCGCAGCAGGTGATGCTTTTGGAGAATGGGAAATCAAATATGAAAACTCTGAAAGAATTTTTGTGAACAATTGCTCTGAATGTATAACATTTGAAAGGCGAAATTAAATCAATATCTTGCAATCGATCGTTCAATTTTCATCGTACTTCGAAAACGAATCGCTATATTTCATCAAGAGTAAAATATGTCGAATCTCGGAAACTTTATGAGTTAGTAAATTGAAACTTTGCCAGTATTTCAATGAAACTTCAACCAATCATCGCGAGGAGTTTTAACGAAATTGGAATTTCCGTGAATTTTCTACAACTCCTTTCAATTGATTATTAGGGCGAGTTGGAAAACGTCATCAGATATTCTGGTCACAATTTCGACAATTTGAGAGTTAATTGTTTGAAACCGGGTCGATCGCTTAAAAAAACTAACCAAGCAATATATAATGAGTTTCGCTTGAAATTCAGTTTTGGTAACTGCTCTACCATTTCTGCTCAATTTTCAAAAAGCCGTCAGCTCTAAGATGCCTATTTATAAATGTATAAATTTTCTCTCATTTAATTATTAGCATGAGCATTATTAGCATTAGCATTTGATTAGCATCAAAATTAAACAACTTCAATCAAGTTTTCGACTACTTAAAAAAGCACCAACTAAACTAACTAGATTTCAATGATACTGTGATCTTGGTTAAATTTCGAAAGTTTTTTAAAATTAGCCGTATCTTCAACTTAGCAAACTAATTACCCTCACAACGTCTCTATTCATTAATCTGTTCATGATTTACCAAACTGAAGCATTGTTATTATGTTAAGAATACTCCAACAAATCGTTAAGATGAGTTTTACAGAAATTGGTGTTCCAGAAAATGTTCAACAACTTTTTCTAATCAATCGACGGGATGTATTGAAAACTGTCATAGGACATATAACGCCTGATCATAGATCTTAAAAATTTTGAAGAAAATGATTTTCAATTTGGCCAATCCTTTAAAACAACTCTGAGTTTCCCTCGAATTTCAGTTTTAGTAAGTTTTCTACATTTTTCAAATTAGTCGTTATTGAGGTACATCTTAAGTTATGTACCTAAGTAAGTTACATCTTAAGCAATATATAATGAGTTTCGTTTGAAATTCAGTTTTGGTAACTGCTCTATTATTTCTGTTCAATTGTGGATTTTCCGTATTTTTTCATTACGAGTCCAAAAAGCCGTCAGCTCTAAGATGCCTATGAATTATAAATTTTCTCTCAATTAATTATTAGCGTGAGTGGGAAAATGACACTTGACCTAAACAACTTTGGGAATACATCAAAATTAAACAATTTCAATTAAGTTTTCGACTACTTAAAGAAGCACCAACTAAACTATGTACCTAATTAGATTTCGATGATATTGTAATCTTGGTTAAATTTCGGAAGTTTGTAAAATTAGCCCTACCTTCCTACCTTAGACTTAGAAAAGTAATTAATTACCCTCAAAATGTCCCTATTCATTAATCTGTTCATGAGTTAGCACATTGAAACTTTGTTATTATGTTAAGAATAATCTGACAAATCATTAAGATGAGTTCTACCAAAATTAGTGTTCCAGAAAATGTTCAATAACTTTTTCCAATCAATCGATGTGGTGTATAAAAAACCGTCGTAGGACATATAACGCCTGATCATTCTTAAAAATTTTGAAGACAATGATTTTAAATCTGGTCAATCCATTAAACTAATTCTGAGTTTCACTCGAATATCAGCTTTACTAAGTATTCTACATTTTTTAAATTAGTCGTTATTGAGGTACATCTTGAGCTACAAAAATTCGATATCAACACAAACCAAAGCCTACAGTGAATTTCACGTAGCTAAATGTAATTTCTCGCATTTTGTAAAATTAACTCTTAGTGCGAAAAAATGTCATTAGACCCAAATGTCATTAAAATCAATTCATCACATAAATCTAAAATTTATACTTAGGTAATTGAAATAAAAACCATTAGTCCCAAAATGTCTTTATTCATAAATCTGAAATGTGACACGAGTGTACTTTGTAACTGAAACATTCCCATCATACTGATAAAACTTCAACCAATCACTACGATGAGTGTTACCCGAATTTGAAGTTAAGTAAATTTTGTATTGTTAATTCTGATGTACCGATTAATTGGAAAATGCCATCAGTCATAAAATGAACATATCAAAACCATGATCACAGCATGACCAGACAAGTTTGAGAGCTAATGACTTTAAGCTTGGCTAATCGCTTAAAGCCGTTTTCTACAATATGTCACTATGTATCTTAGTGCAAATCAAAAAAGCTATTTGCCTCAAAATGTCTATCATTCTAAAATCTGGGAGTTAGTAAACTGATATTTTGTCAGTATTTTCGTATTCTACCCACTAATCATTAGGTAGTTTTGTCGATATTAGAGAATCAATCAATTTCACTGTCTTACTGCAAATCAAAAAAGCTGTTTGCCTCAAAATGTCTATAATTGTAATTGTAAAATTTGGGAGTTAGTAAACTGATACTATTGTTAGTATTTTCGTAACCTCTCAAATAATCATTAGGCAGTTTTGCCGATATTAGAGAATCAATGAATTTCACTATTTTGGTGCAAATCAAAAAAGCTATTTGCCTCAAAATGTCCATAATTCTAAAATTTGGGAGTTAGTAAACTGATACTTTTGTCACTATTTTCGTTATCTCCCATCTAAACATTAGGTAGTTTTGTCGATATTAGAGAATCAATGAATTTCACTATCCTAGTGCAAATCAAAAAAGCTATTTTCCTCAAAATGTCTATAAGTCTAAAATTTGGGAGTTAGTAACCTGATACTGTTGTCACTATTTTCGTTATCTCCCATCTAAACATTAGGTAGTTTTGTCGATATTAGAGAATCAATGAATTTCACTATCTTAGTGCAAATCAAAAAAGCTATTTGCCTCAAAATGTCTATAATTCTAAAATTTGTGAGTTAGTAAAATGATACTTTTGTCAGTGTTTCCGTAATCTCCCAACTAATCATTAGGTAGTTTTGTTGATATTAGAGAATCAATGAATTTCACTATCTTAGTGCAAATCAAAAAAGCTATTTGCCTCAAAATGTCTATAATTCTAAAATTTGGAAGTTAGTAAACTGATACTTTTGTCACTATTTTCGTTATCTCCAATCTAAACATTAGGTAGTTTTGTCGGTATTAGAGAATCAATGAATTTCACTATCTTAGTGCAAATTAAAAAAGCTATTTTCCTCAAAATGTCTATAATTCTAAAATTTGGAAGTTAGTAAACTGATACTTTTGTCAGTATTTTCGTAATCTCCCAACTAATCATTAGGTAGTTTTGTTGATATTAGAGAATCAATAAATTTCACTATCTTAGTGCAAATCAAAAAAGCTATTTGCCTCAAAATGTCTATAATTCTAAAATTTGTGAGTTAGTAAAATGATACTTTTGTCAGTGTTTCCGTAATCTCCCAACTAAGCATTAGATAGTTTTGTCGATATTAGAGAATCAATGAATTTCACTATCTTAGTGCAAATAAAAAAAGCTATTTGCCTCAAAATGTCTATAATTCTAAAATTTGTGAGTTAGTAAAATGATACTTTTGTCAGTGTTTCCGTAATCTCCCAACTAAGCATTAGATAGTTTTGTCGATATTAGAGAATCAATGAATTTCACTATCATAGTGCAAATCAAAAAAGCTATTTGCCTCAAAAGGTCTATAATTCTAAAATTTGGGAGTTAATAAACTGATACTTTTGTCAGTATTTTCGTAATCTCCCAACTAATCATTAGGCAGTTTTGTCGATATTAGAGAATCAATGAATTTCCTGTGCCAATTTTTGGAATTGGTCGTTAATACGAGTTCTATCTAAGCACAAGATCATATGTGAATTTTTGAGTTAATAAATTCAAAACATTGTGATTCCTTCAGCTTCCCCAAACAACACATTCAGAGTTCTACTAAAGTACAAACTTCATTTTATAATGGTTTTATCAATACAAATTTTTGTTTAAACGACTTATACATCAGTCACATTTTTGAGTTTGTTTAGAATAGACCTATGAAAATATTATATATATTATATACGGTGTTTGGAAATCAGCAAACAGTTTTTGGTGTTTTTAATGAGGAACATGCGTGATTATCGCACTCGAATGGAGGTTTCCAAGTACTGCCTAAGCTACTGTGATAAAACGAGTAATTTTCAACCTAAAGAATTATAAATACCCATCCATAATTTCAATTACTTATTAAACTAATAATACATCTTTTGAATTAAACGATATATTGATGATAAGTTTCATTGTAAATTTCAAAAAAAAATATGTATATGTACTGTTATGTAATTGCTCGTTTCGAAACATGTCTGATCCGTACATATCCGAATTGTCCATCGCATTTACAATCTTGCATCACAGTGTCTCTCTTCGTGAATTGTTTTAAAATCCGAAAAGGAAGATACTTTTTACAGCCGAATATCTCCATATAAGTATAATATATGCAATAAAAAAACGACATTAGAAAGGTCTTTTCCGAGTTACTAGACCAGCTTTATTGATGCCATTATACCGAATGATCGAATAGGCGTCATCTCTATCTATCCGTCCGTATACTACATTAGATAGTTTATTATTATTACTCTGATTGCGCTAATGAAACTCGTTTCTGTGTCCTATATCGAAACACTTAAGGCTTTTAATTATAAGGTAACTTCCTCGTTACTTTCCAATGTAAAAATCTCGATTCAATTCTGAAATAAATTATACGTGGATAGGTATGTGTGGCCAAATATCAAATGTCATGCATATTTTAAGTTACAACCGGATCGGTCATAATAACGATTTTATTTCTTGGACAATTCGATTATCGTTTCCTGTAGATAAACTATTTTAAACCGCTTCAAGCAAAATTTTAGAAACTTTCCTCCATATTGATTTACATTAAGTCATACTTTAAAGATCAAAGAGACAGAAATCTTTGGATTAATCAAAACTTTCGTAATTAAATATCAAAAGTCATGCATATTTAACGCTCGGACTCGTAATAAAAATAATTTAATATGATTGTGCCCGTTTCAATTTTGTCGGAGACATTGGTAACGTCTAAAAAACGAAAAATGGAATTTTCGTCGGGAATAAATCTAATAACTTCGAACTCCAATAAAATATATCAAAGTACTGTAACAGAATGGAAATAAACCCAATCAGCATAAATTTGCAATTTTTTTCGATTTGACCTCTTTATATATTACCAAAACCGCTCATAATTAATTAGGAACAGGTTCGGGACAGACTATAACACATTTTAATCGCTACGTACCTACTGAATCTACGTCAGATTGCAAATACAAATGAATTTTTTTCAAGCTCGACTATCGTAACGTTTAATTGTGCACAACAGGTAAAAATGAGTTCGATACGTAGGAAATCACCAAATCGGAATGTTCCCAGCATTAGGTAGTCATAAACGACGAGAACAATAACCTCTGTAGCCATCTCTCTACGTCACATCTAAAAATCTACGAGAACTTTTATTTCGAACTCTATAAATTCAGTGTTAATGGACGCCGGTTTTACTACACACCGGCATGAACAAATAGAATGAAAAGTGAGCCCGTGTAGGTGTACTTACCGGTGAGATCTTGTCTTCTGGGGCAGTGGTCAGTCTTTGTCCGGCAGTAGCCCCGGCGGGGACGTCCGCTAATCCCCTCACTTGCAACATTTGTGCAGTCTTTAGGAAATCTGTTAAGTGCTCCTGCCCTATGTGGACCTCGCCGTTATACATAAACCTGAAACGAATTAATTCGATCAAGAGCAGCTCGTGCTAGTTCAAAAGGGGAAAATGACCGTTAAAATGTAATTAAGCGAAGTAGTTTCGATGGGTTTTCGACGGCCAATCGCCAGATTTTAATAAACTCTGGCAGAGTAATGTGTTACACTTGGCAACACTGAGACAGTAGAAATGTTGTTGAACGTTGAGCAGTATTTAGTAGATAGGATGAATGATTATTAAGATACTGCTAGAACGTAATCATATTCAATCTACGACGCCCAAGGGGTTGTTGTTCAAAGAAACTTCCTAGGAATTTGTAGAGCATGAAGCTGCTTTTTAATCTTAGAGATCACATATTTTATTCTGATCAGCAAGTGAAACCCACTGGAAACACAATCATGACCAATAACATTGGTATCTAATTGAATTTCTGTAACAACCAGAGATTCCCCAAATTTCCCACCTTGGCAACGTTGTACATATACTGTCACGCTTGACGCTTTTGGCCACGTTGCCAGACTGATCCCTTAAAGAAGTGGTTTACAGACATTCAATTTTTTTTATTTGCTCTGCAACCCACTTCTTCACCGGTCTAATTAGCAATGTAAAATAAGTAACTTATACTTAAGCTCGCTGAATCTTCAATCGACTGTAAATATCATTAACACTTTCATCGATAAAAATCAGTTTCTAAAATATTCTACCATTTTGATGTAAGGTATGCACAAATTTATTCACGGAAACGTTGCAGGAAATTCAGTTTTGGTAAGTGCTCTACCATTTCTTCTCAATTTTGGATTTTATGTATTTTTTCATTAAGAGTCCACAAAGCCGTCAGCTTTAAGATGCGTATTTATAAACTATGAATTATTCTATACTATACTATAAATTCTCTCAATTAATTATTAGCGTAAGTGGGAAAATGACACTTGAACTTGGGGCATACATCAAAATTAAACAATTTCAATTAAGTTTTCGCCTACTTAAAGAAGCACCAACTAAACTATGTACCTAATTAGATTTCGATGATATTGTAATCTTGGTTAAATTTCGGAAGTTTGTAAAATTAGCCCTACCTTCCTACCTTAGACTTAGAAAAGTAATTAATTACACTCAAAATGTCCTTATTCATTAATCTGTTCATGAGTCAGCAAACTGAAACTTTGTTATTTCGTTAAAAACAATCTAACAAATCATTGAGATGAGTTCTAACAAAAGTGGTGTTCCAGAAAATGTTCAACAACTTTTTCTAATCAATCGATGTGATGTATTGAAAACTGTCATAGGACATATAACGCCTGATCATAGATCCTAAAAATTTTGAAGACAATGATTTTTAATTTGGCCAATCCTTTAAAACAACTCTGAGTTTCCCTCGAATTTCAGTTTTAGTAAGTTTTCTACATTTTTTAAATTAGTCGTTATTGGGTTCATCTTAAGTTATGTACCTAAGTAAGTTACATCTTAAGCAATATATAATGAGTTTCGCTTGAAATTCAGTTTTGGTAACTGCTCTATTATTTCTGTTCAATTGTGGATTTTCTGTATTTTTTCATTACGAGTCCAAAAAGCCGTCAGCTCTAAGATGCCTATGAATTATAAATTTTCTCTCAATTAATTATTAGCGTGAGTGGGAAAATGACACTTGACCTAAACAACTTTGGGAATACATCAAAATTAAACAATTTCAATTAAGTTTTCGACTACTTAAAGAAGCACCAACTAAACTATGTACCTAATTAGATTTCGATAATATTGTAATCTTGGTTAAATTTTGGAAGTTTGTAAAATTAGCCCTACTTTTCTACATTCGACTTAGAAAAGTAATTAATTACCCTCAAAATGTCCCTATTCATTAATCTCTTCATGACTTAGCAAACTGAAACTTTGTTATTATGTTAAGAATAAACTAGCAAATCATTAAGATGAGTTCTACCAAAATTAGTGTTCCAGAAAATGTTCAACAACTTTTTCCAATCAATCGATGTGGTGTATTGAAAACTGTCATAAGACATATAACGCCTGATCATTCTTAAAAATTTTGAATACGATAATTTTAAATTTGGTCAATCCTTTAAACTGTTTAAACCAATTCTGAGTTTCACTCGAATTTCAGTTTTAGTACGTTTTCTACATTTTTCAAATTACTCGTTATTGAGGTACACCTTAAGCTACAAAAATTCGATATCAACACAAACCGAAGCCTACAGTGAATTTCACGTAGCTAAATGTAATTTCTTGCATTTTGTAAAATTAACTCTTAGTGCGAAAAAATGTCATTAGACCCAAATGTCATTAAAATCAATTCATCAAATAAATCTAAAATTTATACTTAGGTAATTAAAATAAAATCCATTAGTCCCAAAATGTCTTTATTCATAAATCTGAAATGTGACACGAGTGTACTTTGTAATTGAAACTTTCCTGATAAAACTTCAACCAATCATTACGATGAGTGTTACCCAAATTTGAAGTTCAGTAAATTTTCTACTGTTAATTCTGATGTACGGATTAAAATGCCATCAGACATAAAATGACCATATCAAAACCATGATCACAGCATGACTAGACAAGTTTGAGAGCTTAAGCTTGGTTAATCGCATAAAATGATTTTCTACATCTTTTTAATTAGTCGTTACTGCGAGTAGAAAAATGTCACTATCTTAGTGCAAATCAAAAAAGCTACTTGTCTCAAATTGTCTATAATTCTAAAATTTGGGAGTTAGTAAACTGATACTTTTGTAACTATTTTCGTAACCTCCCATCTAATCATTAGGTAGCATTGTCGATATTAGAGAATCAATGAATGCCACTATCTTAGTGCAAATCAAAAAAGCTATTTGCCTCAAAATTTCTATAATCTTCAAATTCGAAAACGAATTAATTCGATCAAAAGCAGCTCGTGCTAGTTCAAAAGGGGAAAATGACCGTTGAAACGTAATTAAGCGAAGTAGTTTCGATGGGTTTTCGACAGCCAATCGATAGATTTTAATAAACTCTGGCAGAGTAATGTGTTACACTTGGCAACACTGAGACAAATGTTGTTGAACGTTGAGCAGTATTTAGTAGATAGGATGAATGATTATTAAGAAATTGCTAGGACGTAATCAAATTCAATCTACGACGCCAAGGGGTTGTTGTTCAAAGAAACTTCCTAGGAATTTGTAGAGCATGAAGCTGCTTTTTAATGTTAGAGATCACATATCTATTCTGATCAGCAAGTGAAACCCACTGGAAATACAATCATCACCAATAACATTGGTATCTAATTGAATTTCTGTAACAACCAGAGATTCCCCAAATTTCCCACTCTGGCAACGTTGTAAATATATTGTCACGTTTTGACACTTTTGGCGACGTTGCCACACTGATCCCATAAAGAAGTGGTCCACAGACATTTAATTTTTTTATTTGCTCTGCAACCCACTTCTTCACCGGTCTAATTAGCAATGTAAAATAAGTAACTTATACTTAAGCTCGCTGAATCTTCAATCGACTGTAAATATCATTAACACTTTTATCGATCAAAATCAGTTTCTAAAATATTCAACCATTTTGATGTACGGTATGTACAAATTTATTCACGGAAACGTTGCAGGTGTCGGATATCTCGGTAGGTACCAGTCAAAAAATCTTTATTATAAAGATGCAGATGATCATCATTTCCTCGGATCTTTTAGCACCGATAAATTGACATTCTTGTGAAATTTATGTCTAATTTATTCGGTAGTGAAATCAGATTAAATATTCTAGTCGTGATCCATTTTAGTGCATTTATGTGGATATTATATGTATTCGATAACGATCGATAAAGAGGCGTTGGACTGAACCGAGAAGTTTCTCTTTTTTTCGATTAGAGCCGAACTTTTCTAGTTAAATGTCAGAAGGTAACGCGTGTTCCGATGCAATTCGGAAAGCTCGTTGCCAGTTTTATCATGTTAGAAATAGAAATCTAATGCTTCCAGCGTTACGTTATAGATTTGAAATGGAAACGTGTCAAACAGCACATATTGCATCGATCCACCATTAGTTCATTTCTTTTTCTGAAGCATGAAATCCAACTTTTCGGCATTTTCACATAAAGCTCGTCTATAACTCAACAACGATTGTTTTCAAGCTCATGGAAAAAGAATATCGGAATTTTGTCACTGTTTATTGAGTGTCTAGACGCTTAAAGTGTATAGTTATTTTACAATTAGGTATCAACTGCAATGAACTGTTTAATAGTTTATTAGGTTTCACGTTAAATATGCCACTTAACGAAGACTCCATGTTTAAATTTTTGAAATCCCTCATTTTCGTGTAACTAGCGTTTAAAAGTAAACTTATTGACCATAACCAGAGCTTCAATGAAAAGTTTGAAAGTTTCATCATTTTCATTAAATCATTTCAACGAGCGTAAAGTAGAACTAACATGAATTCATATTTTAAAATGACTTCAAACGTTGAGAACCTCTACATACTACATGTACCTGACATTTCGGTTATTGTTGGATTATACAAAGTTCTAACCGTCGTTTCAAAAGTGGTAGGGTAAGAATAAAGGAGGCAAACTGACCTTAAAGGCTATTGTGATGGTAGTGACAAGAATGTAGTTAAAATGAAATCGGTTATACTAAATATGAAAACCAGTACCTAACTATAACCGGGTAATGAATATTTATGCGAGTACCGAGATTCGGTAGGTAATGAGATTCGTATCAGGTAACTGCCAAAAAAAATTAGTATGTACATATTGTGCACGCATAAATATGTACATACGTATAATTTGTAAGACGCCAGGTATGTTCAAGATAATTCAGGCTTGCTGTGTTGCTATTACATTAAGAACAATTTAGTTGTGCCATAGCACAAATGTAGAAATGGTCATTTTCTTAATTTACCAAATTACACTATTGAATATAGCTCAAGTAGCACTCCAATTTAGTAACTTTAATTACGTAAATATCAGATCATTAATTATTTTTCATTAGAAAAACTTGTTACACATAGTACATACTTGTGGTACTATAAATCCAAAATTGCATCATAGAACTTGTAACACTGGTGTATGAAGCAAAAGTCTATGAAAGTTACAAAGTCGCTAAGTGACATCAAAGTTCTTGCACGATCATTAATTATGAACGACGAGGCGATGATGCCAACACTAATTTTTTTTACACAATTTTTAACACACAAGTATATAGTATTAATGAGATGATTACCATTACAAGACAAAGCTTAGTCGTATGGGAATTAATAACCTCACACAACACAATGGTTATTCAGTTGGATCATGAAAACTAAACAGCACATGTTGGCAATATACACCAAAAATTTTACGCAAAAGCATTTAATCTACGTCTCGCTCCATCCAAGAAATTCAATTTTACAATAAAATGAATCAATGAATCCACCACTTAATCTAATTTTATTAGATTTTTATTATTAAAACGGACTAGAAGGAGGTCATTGCATAAGTTTATCAAGGCTTTTGGCGCCTAATTTCAAACTATAAGTTGGAACATTAGAAATGACAGTACTTATATATTAATGGTGAATTTAATAGATTACAATAATACATAATAACTATCTACGTTTCGTTTTGAATATGTAAATCTTATAACACTAAAAATGCTTAATTAAAAATTTCATTATTTATAGCAAAACGGGTCTTGCTTGGAACATAATGAATATTTACTGTCTAGACAAGGTACTTATACCAAGAATTTGGCATGATCTTTCTATTACATGACTCTATCCATGACATAATTCTACGCTTGATTTACAACTTTGCTTATCATTATACACCTGTAACATTAAAGAGCGTTTCATAATGTCTTACAATTATTCATCAAACCTAATCCAATTTATTTCAAGCGACAGCTTATAATATACAATAATTTTGCATTAACGTGTATGTATTTAACAACCTTAAGTATCTTTTGGAATAGTAGTGCTAAGATTAGCACCTTCGATGAATAAAATGAGTTGTTAAGAGTTGTTAGGTCTCGAAATTAAAAATAAAAAGTAGCATATACAATCAAAAACCGTATAAATGTTTATAACCTTTATTATTTCGCAAATTCAAGATCTGTATAGACTAGCAAACAAGTAATAAAATGAGTCATCTTCGCGATCGTAACTTAAAAGAAAAGCTAGTAAGAAAAGAAGTACGCCGAGACCGTATAAACTAAGGAATTGATTTCTCGCTATTTTAAGAAAGGTGTCCGGATATACTGACTGGTTCACTGGATTGTGAAGTAATGTTATGTATTTCACCTGGGATTAATGTGTAATTTTTGATTACTAATTTAGCTATTTATTTCATAAAGTTAAGCTGTACTTGAGAAGGTGAAGTCTGTCGTAAATCCCGAATGGGTATTTTTGTTTCGCGGTAATATATTTATTTAAGACAATCATAGAAAGATAATGACAGAAAAATCTGGGAAAGTTGTTTCGAAAACATAGTCAGTTTACGTTAAAAATTGTAATAACAAATAATGATGATTGGATGTAAAAATAGCCAATGCACCTAACCATGAATGAGATGACCAAGCACTCCAATTGTTATTTAAATTTTTATGATAAATTAGTAAGGAAACGATAGTCTACCTCTTATTAAAAAAATGAATGAATATTTATAATAATAATAATAAAATATAAAAAATATTTTCAATAATAATGATAATCATGTAAAACATCCGTAAAAAATGTTTATATCGTTCAACATCATCATTCAAAGGTATTTATTACTAATTTAATTTTCTAGAATTCAATAGCGAATTCATCACTAATTTTTTAAATACATATTTTACCTATATACCTACATACTAAACCTTCTTTTCATTTCAACACAATACCCTATAATAAAGTTTATGAATTTAGTTTTTCGTAAGATTAATAGTAATACCGGTAAAGGAAGAATACCTTCAGCCGATAAGTGTACTTACATTTTCTCATCGAATTTTAAGAAATTCTAGGTAAATTAAGAAAACGTGATAAAAAAAGTCGACTAAACTTGTTCAAATTTAGCAACCATGTACAAAACCACAAAAATTAATAACTCTCGCATTGATCATTCTTCGAAATTTACACAAGCTCATTAAGACAATTATCATATGATCATAAGATGATGACATGCCCATTCCTGTACAGCTAAATAAAAATACCCCCATATCCGGAAAAAAATATTTTAGTTTTCATTTTGTAAGATTTGTTATACTTTTACTTTTTTCAAAATTTCTGAAGGAAACTACAAATTTTTCGAAAATGTTTTAAATTTTGTAAATTGGATATGTAATGTATGGCATTTGAAGCTAAAAATGGGATAAGATCCAAAATTTGCTTTGTTTAGAACAAGTCAGCCTTTTTAAATACCTGGGATATTACAAACAAGCTAATGACTTTCAATAAAATGTGCGGTACCACCAGATGAACTGTAGTAAAACACTGTAGGCGAGAAACACAATTAAAGTTTCACAAAACAATGGCAGCCTCCACTTTGAAACTTGGATAATCAAGAAACAGACTATGTCACAATTTGAAGCGGCTGAAATGAAATTTCTAAGAGGGTAAATATGGGTTCAATTACAGACAAAGTAGCTAACTATCAATGAAATTGGTACTCTCATGTCCAACGAATGCAAGAACCTCGGCTACCTCGAAAAGCACTAAATTATAGACCGAAAGACGTAGCGTAAGGCGACCCAGGAAAAGATGGGTAGTTGAGTCGGAACAGGCCAATAGGCCCAACCCGTGAAGTACCATGAAGTACTCATGACCAACGAATGCGAATCTCGCCTACCTCGAATAGCACTAAATTATAGATCAAAAGGTAAAGCGTAGGGCGACCCAGGAAAAGATTAGCAGTTGAGTCGGAACAGGCCAATAGGCGTAATCCATGAAGTACCTTGAAGTACTCATGTCCAACGAATCCGAATCTCGGCTACTCCGAAAAGCACTAAATCATAAACCAAAAGGCGTAGCGTAGGGCGACTCAGGAAAAGATGGGCAGTTGAGTCGGAACAGGCCTATAGGCCTAACCCGTGAAGTATCATGAAGTACTCATGTACAACGAATGCGAATCTCGCCTACCTCGAATAGCACTAAATTATAGACCAACAGGTGAAGCGTAGGGCTACCCAGGAAAATATGGGCAGTTGAGAACCCGCTAGGTAGACGATATATCAGCGACTGATCCTCAGCCTGGCCGGAGAGGCGGCGAACTTACCTCAACAGACTCTCCATGTCTTTCTGTTGCACGTCGCGAAGGATGACGATGGGGTGCTGGCAGGGGTTGGCCTTCAGGAGCCGCCTGAAGTACGGACTGCATGCCGATAGTACCACCTTGTGCGCGGTGAATGAACATCCGTCGCACGCGAGGGTGACGTCCACGAAGTCCTCCTCGTCCCTGAGGTGGCGAAAGGACGAGAGTATGCTCGAGTGGAAGTCGTTCCATCGCAGCGAGTACTGCTGCTCCGGGGAGGTATCGCCCCCCATTGGGCAAAGGGAAGGTGCAATCTCTACGCCAATGGTTGTGCCGTCCTCGCTACAACACCGGAATGTGTGCGCGCCTCTCGGGTGCGGCCGGGTGCTGGGTGCTATCTAGTTGTCATTTAAGTGCCTTTCTTCCTTTTATTTCCCCTTTTCACTTTGTCTGAGGTAGTTTCGGTATTGGCGTTGATAGCGCGACGACGGACTCTTCGGTCGACTGGGGCTGCTAATGGCCGGCTTGCGTTTCAATCTTTGGCCTTGTGCATCTGTAACAGAAAGCGCGATTTGAAATTTTGGAAAATCACCGTTATTCGCGCCGCTCTAGCGGTGTCACACAGATAGACTCGCGAAATAGCCTTCAACCAAAATGAAGACAAAAATCGTTTTCTCAGCAGTTCTAATCGGCGAGCGAACTTTTGACACCAAATAATGAGGGTACCTGCTTTAATTGAAGGGTCGAATAATCTTACAAGAAATTTCGCCAAAGGCTTAAGACAGGTAGATAGGAAGTGTATCGGTACGAACGGTTCAAGCCGTTTTAATATTTTCGTGATAAAGATGGGATTTCCCATAATTTGCGTATCCCTTGCCCTCACCCATTTCCCTTGCCCTTCAATACTCTAGTGATAAATATGTGATTTTCCCTTAATTTGCGTATTCCCTTGCCCTTGCCCATTTTCCTTGCCCTTTAAAATCTCTTTAGTGTCAAAAAAACCTGTACAACAAAACCACCTTTTCGGTCATGGTGTCAAAAATTCCCATCAAACCATCGTCCCCACCTGATCGGTGTTAAAACTTCCTCCGCCCGTTCTAATGAAGCTGTATTACACAGGGTGGTTATAACATGACATTGTCAAAACTACAACATAATAGTTATGGCACCAATAAAGAAATCATAGCATTGGGCGAGTTTACTGGAAGAATAGGCAGGAAAGTACAGAATAAAACAATAGGACGCCATGGAGAGGACGTAATGAATGACAATGGTTTTCGTTTAATAGAACTGTGTGATCAGCAAAATCTGAAAATTATGAATGGGTATTTTCAGCATCAAGACATACATAAGTACACTAGGATCCACATAACAAAGCATCAAAAGTGGGCACGATAGCAGAACGTTATGCATTTCTAAAATAATGCATACAAGAAGCTGCAAATACAGGAAATGTTTTGTTCTACAGAGATGATGTACTGGAGGAGATGCTGCAAACTGACAATAATGGATCGCGTGAGAAACGACACTATTAAAGAAAGATTTCAATTAGAAACATCATGGATATGATATGGTAGGTATGGATAAATATGGTATGGATAAAATAAAGCAAAGACGACTTTTATGGTAAGGGCACCTAAGACGAATGGACGAGAATAAAACAGCAAAGAAATTATGGCAATGGAAACCTCCACAAAATAGGAGACAAGGGAGGCCTAGACAGTCCTGGAACACTGTAATGAAGAAAGCCATAGATAAAAGAGATCTAGAAGAAGCTGACTATTTAGATAGAACCCTTTGGAAGCTGAGATACGGTAGATGACTTAACGAGTTGTACTAAAACTGATACATATACAAAACTATAACAATGTTTTGAGCGCAATGAGCTGGACAACCATCGTTTCTGGGCGTATATTAGCATTTTTCAACATATTCAGCATATGCAAAGAAGCGTATCGATTTAAATTCCCTTCCACAAATTACGGCCCGATGACTCCATTATAAGAAACACCCCACCAAATATTAGCTTGCTTAGAATAACGTCTTATACATGGGAAACGAAATTTAGGGTCGTCACAGCTCCAACATCTACTGGTGTGCGAGCTAACGTTAACTTGCTCCGTCAGAAAAACAATTCAACAAATTGATTTACTCCAAGGATATCTCCCCCAATACACAAACAGATCCGAATCGTTCATATCCTTCCAGACTCTCTTGTGGTTTCACTTTCTCAACATTAATCCTGGAGAAACGATTTTCAATACGTTTAATTGGATTAAAGTTTCTTCAGTTGCGTTTAGGGAAGAAAACTTTTCGAAACAAATTTTGCTCGCAAGCAATAAGTGGCTTTAGGAACCATCGTCTTGTAAGGTTTTGTTTAACGTGTTATGCGAAAATATAGAACATTCAAAAATCATTCCGAAGGAGTCACTGTGATATATTTTGTTGTTTGAATTAATTTGTATCTTTCTCAATTTTTAACCTTCATTGCATAGAATTGCGTAGGAGATGAGTACCTACTAGATATTCACAAGTATCACATTGTTTATTACGGATATTGTTAGCACACATTGTTTCTTTGGAGTGTCTTAAGCTGGACTTTCACAGAAATTTCGAATTTCGAACTTCAACAACACTACAAGATATTTCAGCTTTTTAAAAATGGAAGAGTGGCAGTGATGTTTAAGTTGCTTTTTAAAAGCTGAGTTAAAAGAGCTATAACGTTGGATTCAAGAATTAAGACATCTAGTCGTGCTAGTCCAATTTTGAATTGTGCTGGTAATGAGTACCAGATATTCAAACGTATCATATTGTTTCTGATGGAATTAACAGATTATTTATTAGTACAAATTATATCTTTGAGTCGGGAGTTCTAGGGAGTTGCGTGGACTATCAAAAGAAATAGTAAAATCTTGTGAACCGCTTTTTTGAATTTTGATGCTCTTGATCTACAATTTTTTTTAGCTTCATGAAAATTGAATAAAATCACAGAATGGAGCCACCCAGAAGTGCTAGTCCAATTTTGTATTGTGCAGATGATGAGTATTAGATACTCAAATGTGTCATATTGTTTCTTATGGAATAATCAGATTGTTCCTTTGGACTCTCTTCGTGACACACCTGGACTTCCAAAAGAAATAGCAAAATTTTGTTAACCTTGTTAAGCTTTCGAAGTTTCACTCTTAACGACATTGCAAAGCTTTTCAACTTTTTGAAAATTGAATAGAGTCGTAATGATGTGTAAGTTGCTTTTTGAGCTTCAAGTTAAAAGAGCTACCACGCTAGATCTAAGAATTAAGCCACTTAGACGTGATAGTCCAATTTGGAATTGTGCTGATCATGAGTGCTAGATATTCAAACGTACCATATTGTTTCTTATGGAATAAACAGTTTTTTAACACACATTGTATCTTTGGATTGTGAGTTTCCGGGACTTGCGTGGACTATCAAAAGAAGTAGTAAAATCTTGTGAACCGTTTTTTGAATTTTGATGCTCTTGATCAACAATTTTTTTAGCTTTATGAAAATTGAATAGAATCACAGAATTGAGCCACCCAGAAGTGCTAGTCCAATTCTGTGTTGTGCAGATGATGAGTATTAGATACTCAAATCTGTTATATTGTTTCTCATGAAATAAGCAGATTGTTCCTTTGGACTGTCTTCGGGACACACCTGGACTTCCAAAAGAAATAGTAAAATTTTGTTAGGCGCTTTTCGAATTCTGACTCTTAACGGTACTGGAAAGCTTTTCAACTTTCTGAAAATTGAATAGAGCCGCCATGATGTGTAAGTTGGTTTTTGACCGTTTAGTTAAGACAGCCATCACGTTGGAACTAAGAATTAAGCCACCTAGACGTGATGGTCCAATTTGGAATTGTGATGATGATGAGTGCTAGATATTCAAACTTGCCATATTGTTTTTTATGAAGTAAACAGATTATTAACACAAATTGTATCTTTGGATCGTGAGTTTTCAGGACTTGCGTGGACTATCAAAAGAATTAGTAAAATCTTGTGAACCGCTTTTCAAATTTTGAGTATCTTGATCTACAAATTTTTTTAGCTTCATGAAAATTGAATAAAATCACAGAATTGAGCCACCCAGAAGTGCTAGTCCAATTTTGTTGTATTGTGCAGATGATGAGTATTAGATACTCAAATGTGTTATATTGTTTCTTATGGAATAAGCAGATAGTTCCTTTGGACTGTCTTCGGGACACACCTGGACTTCCAAAAGAAATAGAAAAATTTTGTGCTTTTCGAATTTTGACTCTTAACAATAGTACTGCAAAGCTTTTCAACTTTCTGAAAATTGAATAGAGCCGCAATGATGTGTAATTTGGTTTTTGACCGTTTAGTTAAGACGGCCATCACGTTGGAACTAAGAATTAAGCCACCTAGACGTGATAGTCCAATTTGGAATTGTGCTAATGATGAGTCTTAGACATTCAAACGTGCCATATTGTTTCTTATGGAATAAACAGATTATTAACACAAATTGTATATTTGGATCGTAAGTTTTCTGGACTTGCGTGGACTATCAAAAGAAGTAGTAAAATCTTGTGAACCGCTTTTCGAATTTTGACTCTAACAACACTGCAAAGCCATTTAGCTTCTTGAAAATTGACTAAAATCGCACTGATGTGTAAGTTACTTTTTGAACGTTGAGTCGAGGAAGCTTATCGCGTTGATCCAAGGGTAGTTCAATTTTGAATCAAGAGCACTATCATTTTAGTCTTGAAAACAGAGCACCAAGCTTTGAATCACAAGAAAACTTTATGTTGGTGCGCTATCACTAGCACTTTGAGTCATTATTTAGTTATACTTCCAAGAAAAGTTCAAAATCAACCAAATGAGATGATCCTAATGTAAATAGGCGAATTACCAGAAAACAACGAGATATGAATGGTATAGGCTAGACATTGAATAGAGTGTCATCTTGAGCTCACTAAACTATTATAGCCCTACGTTGGACCAACTCAACTTTTCACTCAAACTGTCCCTGCATTTGAACGTCGAACCAAATTTAACGGTCGAAATGTAAAAACTGCCGAGCACGATTCAACGGTTTGCTTTGCTTTCGATTACGCATAATTGCCAGCAGAATTTGATACACAACGTAACGAACAACAAGCTTCGTCGTACATGTCTGCGAGTAATTATACAAAACCCGAATACGGCAAGTAATAAATTACTCTTACCAAATAATTTAATAGAAAATTATAAATAATTGTTGGTGTGGTCGTCGGGTGCCAGAAAAAAATGCGATATGAAATAACCTTTAAAAATAGAAAGCAAGCTCACAATAGTACTTGGTCGGAATCACTGCGATGGTATTCACTCCTACTTGAAGTTGCTTGTGGTAATTGAAGCCGGCATAATACACATTTAGATAAAAGGGATTTCGACATCTTTGATGTGATTTTTAGACTGAATGTTTATTCTCGATTAATTGATATTTATAAGCAATTTTAAGTTTGTTGATAAATGTAGAAATTAAACGTATGATATTTATACCTAAAGGTTCGGAGGATAATATTTTTTTAGGCCATGTTACGAAACAAAAATCACGAAAATTAGTAAAGCCACTTTAGACTGACCGACTTTCAATGTAAGTGCACAATGTTTACTTAGTTACGAAAATTAATATATGACTTAATGCGTAAAAAGTTCGAACTCTTCTCTTCTCTCCTGATAGATTAGGAAATCCTGAAAACCGATCATCTTCGAATGATTACAAATTTTAATAACGCACGTAGATGTTCCTTTAGCATTCGTTTTCCTCCGTATTATGGATATGTATGTACATACGTAAGTATGTAAGCTTCTATTCATGACTTGTTAAACCAGTGTGAACTAAAGAACAGTTTATAAATGCTTGCATATTTCTTCAGAGGTAAACAATTCTCATATTAATCCTTCGAGCAGCGCATTAATGTAATTAAAATGTTAATACTAACAACAAAAAACAGAATAATGTAGTAATTAAAAATAATGGCGCATTTCATAACGCCAAAATAGATTCCTAAAGAATAATGAGAATTATTTAGAAATTTATTTAATGTTGGTAGGTACCCCTCTCTTGTAATGGTCAGATTATTTTCTCCTGCTGAGAATTAACAAAATTTATTACCTGGAAAAAACTCACGTTCAGAAAGATTCTAATTAAAAAATAATTATTTTCGGTGTGGTTAGAAATTGAATACAATTACGTATATTCAAAAATAGAGGATATGCTGCAATGTACTCGCTGTTTAAATAAACTAAACTAGGGTTTAAGTGCCATCTTATGGTGTGCCCTGCACTTAATGAGACAGTATGAAATTGCCTAAACATCCGGTTGAATTTCGGCCAAACTGCTTGCACCCTTACACAAAGCCACCCTCTTGGCAAGAAAACAAGCTGAATATGTACAGGTTCAAAAAGGCAGATTCGATAAATTGCTTAACATCCCACATAAACATGAAAGATGATGAGTTTCCGTGTAAACAACAGATTTTTCGGTTAGAAATGTATATTGATGAGCGTTTGCTACATTTTAAAGTTAAATTAGGGTTTTGTTTTACAAATTTCCTCAAATTAAAAGGAAATGATGTTGTTTTGATCTACTCTGGCTTTATGCATCCCACATCCTATGTTTCAGGGGTCAATTTAAAACGCAAAACTTTACAAACAAGACGTAAACAAATGATAGAAAATTCTCTTAGGAATGGTTTTCTTGAATTTTTTTTACCATCTTTTCAAGAAAACACGCGTATATTTATTACTATACCTCTGCCAAGTTTGCTGTGCGGAACGGTAGAAGTAATTTATAACGTGGATTTGTAGCCACAAGGTTTTTACATAATATTTAAATAACGTTAGTATAAGGCACATTCGAAGTGAACACAACTTTGAACTCTGAACACTAAATTTTGTATTCCACTAGATTTTCGCCTTATCTAACTGGAAAATTGTTAACGAGATAATTTTCAAATGTATGGAATCTAAATTGTTTAACTAAAAAATGTCTGCAAATCTTATAGTCCACGAGAATTTTTTAAATATTTTAAAATGGATTTAAATTTGTATAGATAATTAAAACTGCATCTCAGTTATTCACTTCCAGACGGTACAACTGTTTATTAATAAACAACCTCTCTGAGAACAACTTTTAGTACAAATTTTGAAAGAGCTCCTGAACTATAAAATTTGTGGATGTGGCTAACTTCACACCCGTTAAAACTGATAGAATTCCAACAATACTTAGCATTAGAATTGATCTAAACCGTTATGTATATGTATACAGCACTGATATTGCAACAATTACTGAAACTAGTATAGATTCTAGAAGTTGCACCTTTACTGATGAATCTATAATGACATTAAAATAGTGATCAAAACTAGAAGCAAATCCTCTAGAACCAGAAGATATTGTCTACTGTACTGATAACTGCCGCCAAAATAACCCATTTTTCTTCAATTTGAAATCAGTACAATATTGTTCATATAGTATGATTTGGACAATTAGTAAGCACCTATTAATACCTTAGTTAACAAGCCCGTAGTTTTAAATGAAAAATTAAAATTGCACATATTGGTAAAATCAAAAATCCATCAGATTTATAGTTCGCTTCCATAGTTAGCGCATGGCATGAGTAATGTCTTGCATCATCAGACATTCATTAGTATGTCTATATTTAAGACTGAAATAAAGCCAGGCAGCAATGCTACACTAGAAAACTGTCCTTTTTCTCACAAACGAAAAGTGGATAGTTAAAAATTTCCAAAATTGAACTCACAAGTTGGATTACAAGATTGCATATAAGCTAACTATTTCTCGAAATATTCTGCTTCAAAGATCGATTCTAAAATTAAATCCTGTCGCCCTCTGTCTCAATACTCAGGAGACATACTCCTCAGCTGAAATCCCCAAAAGTCTCTTGATCTCCCAGAAACCCCCTTTGAACCATTTAAATCACAAGTAATCAATATCAATGATTAAGGGTAAAATTGGTCCTCCTCGACCACGCTAGCCCTGCGTGCATTTTCCTGAGTAGGAAAATGGGGTAGGACGAATTGGTTCTAGATGGGTTCAAGGGGTTTGGACATGATTTCCCCAATGTAGTATAGAGGCTACCCGCTACCCATTATTCCCAAAAAATACGTGTAGCCCAGCAAAAACTTAAAATGGGAATGGACTGGGCATATTGCCAAAAGAATGGAGGATAGATGGACCAAGAGAATACTGGAATGGCGGCCAAGACACGATGCTCTTAGATGCAGGGGCAGACCTCCTACAAGATGGTCAGGCGACTTGAGGAGATTTAAAGAAAATTGGATCCACGTGATACAGGAGAAGGGTGGAAAGGTCACTTTAAACCATTTAAATCACAAGTAATTAATATCAGTAATTAAGGGGAAAATTGGCCCTACTCTACCACGCTAGCCTTGCGGATAGGAAAATAGGAGAATTGGTTCTAGATGGGTTCAAGGGGTTTGGACATGATTTTCCCAAAGTAGTATAGAGGCTATCCGCTACCCATTATTCCCAAAAAATACGTGTAGCCCAGCAAGCTACGGAAAGAGCAATGCTAGGTACATCCCTAAGCGGCAAGATACCCGATACAGTAATAAAACAGCACACAAGAATGACAGATGCTATATATTTGCTTAAAAAACTTAAATGGGAATGGGTTGGACATATTGTCAGAAGAAGGAATGATAGATGGACCAAGCGAATACTAGAATGGCGGCTAAGACGCGATGCTTTCAGATGCAGGGGTAGGCCTCCAACAAGATGGTAAGACGGCTTGAAGAGACTTAACGAAAATTGGATCCAAGTGGCATATGAGAAGGGTGGAAAGATTTAAGGGTGGCCTACGTCCAGCAATGGACACTTAATGATGTGGTTGATGATGATGACGATGAATTAATATCCACGAGGTGTTAATTTCAGTAGGATGCCACCTGGGGTCCTGTAGAGTTCCCACGACAAAGGTTTCCATTAATTCTACAGGATTTGCAAGGTTGGTCTCCACATAAGTCCAAAAGCGATTCAAATCAACCCTTCGAGTTCCTGCCATAGACTCAAAGAAGTCTCCAAAAATCACCTAAGATCCTCCAGAGTTTCCGGTGTCAGTCAGGAAAGAAATTATAATCCCAAAATCTTTCCCTCGTCTCACACATTCGATTTAAAATACGTCAATTTGGCAGATTGAATTTGCAAGACAGCATAACTCTCTTTTTTGTTAAGGTATCCAGAAGAGCAGAAAATCGTGAAAATTTTCACAGTTCTATTAAACGTCAATTTAGTAACAAAAATTTTAAAAATCTGGTAGACAGATTGTATTACAAATCTGATACAAAACTGTCTAACTGATACCTTGGACGTAAATACCTCATACACTTAGATAGGTTAGGTGATAAGTACCTATCAAACAGTTTAGGACCAAAGTTCCTGTTCGAATCGAGAACTTATTATTTTAAAAAGAATTGAAATACAATTCCGTCGCGATATTATAACACTCACGTTCAATACTGAATGAAATCCTCGAGAAAAGACCGGTAGAATCCACTGTCTTACCGCCTCTCATCCATTTAGCTTTATTACAATAACACCGCTGTTCTCTGTTATTCATCACCTTTTGCAATAGGCAACAGCTTTTAGGAAAAAACTGACAGCTGTTTACGGTTGCAGCAAACATTTAAAATATTCCTCACTTTACGGATTTAAATAAATACAATTTACGCTAATAGACTACAGTTGTGTAAATAGATTAAGGAATAATATTATTGAGTCAAAGAAAGGTTTGCTGGATTCGTGTTGTATGTTTTTAAAAGTCTCGCTCGATAGGAATTTAGCGCAACGGTTATTGGCGTTATATCGCTCAGTTAACGATTTAGATTAGGATTATGCTGTTCGGTGCGCGTAAGTGGGACACAGTTTGAAAACATCATTTTTTCACTTCAAATACGTTAAAACAGATCGATGTACGCACATCGGACGGTTTAAAATACTCAAACAACTCACATCCATTTATTATCGTCGTATAAAATGAATAAGTTTCTTACCAATTTTCATAGAGAACGAAGTAATTTAAGCCTTAGGCATTTCTTAAAATTCACAAGAAATACGCCACTGGTAAGTGTAACCAATTACCGTACAATAACATCGAAACAAATTCAATATCATAAAATTGAAGCTGCCTGGGATTTTGATCGGCACCACACGATTGGCAAGAAGATTGACGTTTGAATCGAATCGGACCATATTAAATTTATTTCGGTAATTAATTTAAAACGATTAAGACGTCCTGCGGAATGGACCGTCCGTTTCGTTGGTTTTTAGGTTACCGACGTTAACGTTAACGACAAATCTGAACACTTTTCGATGGAAAATCGAGCGAAAATAGACAGAACTCGATTACATTTACACATTACTTGGCTTCATGAAACAGGCGTAATTTCTATTAATACAAAAGTTTCAAAACAAAAAATGTAATATGCATGTGGGAAGTATGGTATAATATGGTGAATGCGTATTTATCATTAATTTTCCTTATAATTGATTTAAATGTTTCAAGCTAAAGTATGTTATATAATATTAAACTTACATCAAAGTCACGCTTTATAATTGAACAGTTCTTAAATGATAAATACCGTAAAACAACAAAACATTTAAAAATAAATTAATAATCACTCTAAAGGAAATTACTCGAGCATTATTTTAAGACGGTACGCATAACAAAAAAGTAAATTCATTTAGTAAATGACCGTAATGAAGTACTAATTGAAAGTACTTATCTAGATAGTTAGTGTTTAGTTGTAGTTTGAACACACTTAAGATTATTTTCGGAATTTTTCATTCATATGGGAAATGTGAAGAGTATTTTAGTTTAGCAATTTGGAAAACAAAAGATACAAAACTTGTGGTGGGGTATTATTTACTACAATTATCGCAATATAAATGGATTAAACCAATTTTTAGTCTTTTAAAGCCGATCAGATACAAGAATAACATTTATTTCTATTAACAGCTCACCCCGTTCTTATCGCTCTATTGAGAAATATTTATTCTTCTTTATGTCTAATATGTCAGCTTTTAAAATTATTCTATGACTAATAGATTTACTAAGCCAATGACATGTATCGGAATTAATTGGAAATTTCTTGGATTTCCTTTAGTCGTAATGGATTTCATATGAATATTTAAAAAAAAATTGTAGTATTGTATAAAGTGACTTTTAGAATAATTTACTTATAAATAGTTACAAATATAACATCGATATTGTGTAAAAAGAATAAATTATCTGAAACTACACTAAAAACAAAAGATGGGACAAATATTTACACTTTCTTGGGGCGTTTGTAATTATTTTAAGCAGGATTCAATTCTGCCAAAACTAAACAACGCTCGGAGGACACGCATCAATTCTGCCATAAGTTACTTAGAGGTTAGATCGCAAATTATCGAGTCAATGATATAAAGTGGAACAATTAGTACTACAAATTATGATTTCCACAATAATGGATTCGTTTTAAGAAAACGAAGTATAATGAAGATACTTTAAAAAATCAGTAATTTTTAGTAGATACCTATTAGGTATTATATTAGTTTATTTACTAGGAAGCTTTGTATTACAACTACAAGCAATAGTGGTGTTAAATTGTAATTATTGTCGACAAGAGGGTGAAGGATGCAGTTCAACAATAAGAAAATATAATTACAGATACCAGGGTAATTTTGTAATTATTAACCAACAAAAGCAGCATGTAGGTTATCCAGATACATAGAAAGCATTGTCACTTTGTATTTTGAACAAATCAAAAAATAAGAAATGATCGGATTGATGATAGGAATTGAAACTAATTAGTACTAGTGATAATTATTATAATGATATTCAAGCGCAACGAAGTTAATGCTATAATTTGCTTAGGTTAAGTTCTGAGTTAGATAAAAGTTCCATTATAATTTTTTTGGTAATTTTTAATTGTAATTACAAACACAATACTATTTTACAATAGACTTTTTCTGAAAGGCAAACAACAAAGAACCTTACTTAGTTGCAATTATATAGCCAATAAAACTGGAAACGTTTTAATCCATTAATGAGTAAACACTGCAGTCTCTTGGGAGTTTCTGTAATTATTTTTAAATTAATAATAGCCGTATGCATTACAATCGTTAAGGTAGTACCTATCGTAAATAGTCTGAAACCAAATAGGTAAAATGAGAAATTGAATCGAAGATAGGAGGAGTTGGTATCAACAAATTAAAAATTCATTTGAGACAAATTAAGGAATCGGCAGATATGTTCATGATGAATTAATATATTGGTACTGTTAGGTACTGAATTTGAAAATTGCATTATTACCTCGTTTTGTAATTAATATTTAATCGATAATAGCCTTGCATTGGAGTCACTTAGGTAGTTCCATTGTAAATATGACTTAAGTGACTAAACCGACGATAGGAGTTGGAATCAAGAAATTATGCATTAATTTGAGACGAATTAAGGAAGCGGCAGATTTCTTGCATGATTTATTAACAGTGAATTAAGGTATTGGTGTTGTTAGGTAGCATGTTGAAAAATTGCATTACCTATTTGCTCGTTTTGTAATTACATATTTTTAAATCGATAATAGGCGTATGCATTAGTTACTTAGGTAGTACCTAAACTAGTGCAAAATTAGAAATTGCACCGAAAAACGGTATTGAAAGCAAGAAATTATCAATTACTTTGAGACAAATTAAGAAAGCGGTAGATTGTTTCCATGATTTGTTCATGACGAATTAATGTCTATTGGTGTTTTTAGGTATAGATATTGAAAAATTGCATTAAATCTCCGTTTTATAATTATTCTTTAATTGATGTTAGCCGTATTATATTACAGTTACTTAGATAGTGTCTATCATAGTTTGAAACAAACAGATAAAATGAGAAATTGTACTACGATTTGTTCATGATAAATTAATATTTTGTGTACCTATGTTTGATAGTATAATGAAAAATTGTATCAATTCCTCGTTTTTTAATTATTATTAAATGGATACCAGCAGTAGGCATTACATTTAGGTAGTACCTACTTATGGCAAATATTTCGAAACAAATAGACGAAATGCGAAATTAAACAGAAGACAGGAGTTGGGATCAAGAAGTTATAGTTTAATTTGACACAATTTATGAAAGCTGTAGATTGTTTCTATGATTTGTCCATGATGACTCAATGAACGTTATTGGGATAGCCTATTGAAAAATTGCATTGCAAGAAATTATGGATTATTTTGAGACAAATTAAGAGAGCTATAGTTTGTTTCTATGATTTGTTCATGACGAATTAGTGTGTATTGGTGCTGTGTGCTGTTACGTAGCATATTGGAAAATTGCATTACATCTTCGTTTTATAATCATTCCTTAATTGATAACAGTCGTATTGTATATTACAGTAACTTAGGTAGCATCTATCGTAAATACTTTGAAAGAAATAGATAAAATGAGAAATAAGGAGTTGGGATTATGGATTAATTTAAGATAAATTAGGAAAGCTGTAGATTGTTTCTATGATTTGTTCATAATGAATTAATGTGTATTGGTGTTGTTAAATAGCATATTGAAAAATTGCATTAAATTTTCGTTCTATAATCATTCCTTAATTAATAACAGTCATATTGTATTACAGTAACTTAGTATCTATCGTAAATAGTTTGAAAGAAATACAGAAAATCAGAAATTAAACCGAAGATAGAAGTTGCGATTATGGATTAATTTGAGACAAATTAAGAAAGCTGTAGATTGTTTCTATGATTTGGCCATGACGAAATAATGAATCGTTGTTGTTTAGTAGTAAATTGAAAAATAGCATTAATTGCAATAGGGCAATAGCATTGCAAGAATTATGGATTAATTTGAGAAGAGTTAGGAAAGCTGTAGATTATTTCTATAATTTGTTCATGACGAATTAATGTGTATTGGTGATTTTAGATAGCATATTGAAAAATCGCAATTAATTTTCGATTTATAAAAATTCGATAATTTTATTAATAATAGTCGTATTGTATTACAGTAACTTAGGTGATATCTATCGTAAATAGTGTGAAAGAAATAGATAAAATCAGAAATCACATCGAAGATAGAAGTTGGGAATATGGATTAATTTAAGACTAATTAAGAAAGCTGTAAATTGTTTCTATGATTTGTTCATGACGAATTAATGAATCGTTGTTATTTGGTAGTAAATTGAAAAATTTCATTAATTGCAATAGCACTGCAAGAATTATGGATTAATTTGAGAAGAGTTAAGAAAGCTGTAGATTGTTTCTATGATTTGTTCATGACGAATTAATGTGTATTGGTGTCGTTGGATTGCATATTGAAAAATCGCAATAAATTTTCGATTTATAAACATTCCTTAATTTTATTGATAATTGTCGTATTGTATTACAGTAACTTAGGTGGCATCTATCGTAAATAGTGTGAAAGAAATAGATAAAATCAGAAATTAAATGGAAGATAGAAGTTGGGAATATGGATTAATTTGAGACAAATTAAGAAAGCTGTACCTATAGTGTTTCTATGATTTTTTCATGACGAATTTTAATCGTTGTTATTTGGTAGTAAATTGAAAAATTGCATTAATTGCATTACAAAAAATTATGGATCAATTTGAGACAAATTAAGAAAGCAGTAGATTGTTTCTATGATTTGTTCATGACGAAATAATGAATCCTTGTTGTTGGGAAGTATGTATATTGAAAAATTGTATTAGGTAATTCCTCTGGTAGGTTTGTTATTTAAATAAACGGTAGTGCTTCTTAGGTTATTTCTGTGACGGTCGAAGGGACGATTTCAGGAAATACGCTAAATTCAGCCATAAAAGTAATAGATAGATATATTGAAAAAATGCATTAATTTCATTGGTAGGTTTGTTATTTAAATAAGCGGTGGTGCATCTTAGGTTTTTTTCTGCAAAGAGCAAAGCGACGATTTTAGTAAATACATACTCTAATTTCAGCCAGAAAAGTAATAGATATATTGAAAAAAATGCATTAATTTCATTGGTAGGTGTTATTTAAATAAGCGGTAGTGCTTCTTAGGTTATTTCTGCGAAGAGCAAAGCGACGATTTTAATAAATACCCTAATTTCAACCAGAAAGATAATAGATAGGTATATTGAAAAAATGCATTAATTTCATTGGTAGGTAGGTTTGTTATTTAAATAACGGTAGTGCTTCATAGGTTTTTCCTGCGAAAGACGAAGGGCCGATTTTAGTAAATACCCTAATTTCAGCCAGAAAGGTAATAGATATATTGAAAAAATGCATTAATTTCATTGGTAGGTTTGTATTTTAAGTAAACGGTAATGCTTTATAGCTTTTTTTTCTGCGAAGGGCGAAGCGCCGATTTTAGTAAATACTCTAATTTCAGCCAGAAAGGTAACAGATATATTGAAAAAATGCATCAATTTCATTGGTAGGTTTGTTATTTAAATAAGCAGTAGTGCTTCTTAGGTTATTTCTGCGGAGGGGGAAGTGACGATTTCAGTAAATACCCTAATTTCAGCTAGAAACTACAACAGATAACTGATAAATTTCGAAAGTGTTGTTATGTAAGAAGCAAAAGCGAAAGAGAGAGAGAGAGCGAGAAAGAGAGAAGAACGAAGACGGGGAGAGGAGCCGAAGGGGCAAGAAGCTCTATTCCGATAAGTCATTGAAATAAATAAAATCAATACAGCACTAAAAATTAGTAAGTGGACAATGGCAATGGCGCAATGGCAAAAAATTCGGGATATGCGCAAAAATAGAAAAAGCGAGAGTTAAAAACTACGGTCGGTGCGCAAGAAAAAAAGTCCATTTCTGATTGGTTCCCAATAATTGCAAAATCAATACGCGCACTTTTAATGCAATTTAATTGATCAAACATCGGAGGAATGACGAATTCCGCGTGCGTGTGTGTGTGGTGGCGGAGCGCGAACAAAACGCCAAACTGCGCTGTCATCACAAACACACATTCTCTTTCTGATACATAACATAACATATATACACAGTGTCCTTTTTTAACGGATCGCTCCGTCCTTTTCCATCTTCACCCATTTACGCACGGATTTTGACACACGCATCGCGGGGGGAAAACGAGAAGATAATTACTGGGAGGGGGGAGGCAATTCGAATTCGAATTAATTAACAAGTAAAAACGGTCACTAAATGTAATGTAAAAAGTAAATCTAATTACTCACTGATTCGGCTGCAGTAGTAGTAGTAGAACACTCCGCACTCGGGGAAAAAATTCAAATGGTAAATAACGTACCACGTGTGTGCGGCGACGGCGGCGGCGGCGTCGCGTCGGAGGGGAAACAAAAACAAAAAAAAAATGAAAACTGCAACGAACACACCGACCCGATTTTAGGTTAACACTGTACCGGATAAGGGATGAAATAATTTATAAAATAAAATAGAGTCGAGGACTACGACGACGACGTCCGGGTATAGAGCGCACACGACGACGACAGCGAGGATAGAGCGAAAAATAGAGCGGGAGCGACGGAGAGGGCGAGAAAGAGCGAGAGAGAGAGAGAGCGCCTCCTCCTCCGGACAGAGTAGTAGTAGAGCCGTAGAGCGGTCGCAATTGTTGAAACAATCCGTCCGTCCCGTGCGTCCGTCCGCACACAGCCGCCCGCTTAACTTAGAAGGAAGAGAGCGTGCAGAAAACACTTGCGCGTCGACCTGCCCGCGTTTACCGCCTACCACGTTTCGAGTGAACTCGGTACTTGCTCTCGGTGGCACTTACTACACTTCGCCCCATCATGGCTGCTTTTGCCGCCGAGAGACGAATCGGTCGGCCGGTCGGTCGGTCGGTCTCGCTCTCTCTCTCCCTCGCAGCGGCGGGAAGGAGGAGGTGAGAGAGAGAGAGAGAAGAGAAGAGGTCGGAATTATTAACGTAGCTGCAACTACGCGCACACACGCACACACACACATGCAGGCCGGCCGCCCGTCACACTCCGTCCGGCTCTATTCTGATTTGCACCTCTCTCTCCGCCAGGCACTTGTTTATTATTATTGTGTATCTATGAGATGAGATGCTGGCGCACGGGGTTGGCGTTGCACTCTCTCACACTCTCTCTCTCTCTCGCTTTCTCCCTCTCTCCCCTCTCTCTCTCTCTCTCTCTCTTTCCGTGTGTGTCAGTAGTGTGCGACTGTCGACCGTTTTTCGCCGTGATTGATGCGATGATGCACTCGCGGGATTCCGCCGCGTCTCCTCCGCGGAGCGACGACGGTCCCGCGACTTTTTCATATATCTCACGAATCGTCCGCGCTATTAATAAAACCACCCCCTCCCCCTAATCTCCGAACGGGATTTTTTTCCTTCATTGAATAATACGTACTCGCTGCGATGATCTATAATTAAATACGCTGTTAGTGGGATATTTCACGATTTTGTAATAAATTCGTAAAAGAGATGAATACTAAGGGTAGTTCTTGGGAGTGAGCTATTTTGAATTAGGGGATGAAAACCTTCCGCCAATATACAGCAATAATTGTTTTCCGGTTAACTTAAAAACATCATATTTTACAGTTTCGTAGCAAATTCGTAACAAAGATCAATACTACAGGTAGTTTTTGGCAGTGAGCTCTTTGAAGGGATGAAAAGCTTCCTTCGAGATGCAGCTGTAATTGTTTTTAATATAAGTTAAAAACGTCATGTTATACAATTTCGTAGTAAATTCGCAACAAAAATGAGATCCACGGAAAGTTTTAGGGGGCGAGCTCTTTAAAATAGAGGGATGAGAAGATTATATCTTGATGCAGCAATAATTATTTCAAGATAACTTAAAAACGCCATGTTTTACAATTTCGTAGTAAATTCGAAACAAAAAAGAAAAATACGGGCAATTTTAGGAAGTTTGAAATTAGAAGGTTGAAAAGCTTGCTTCAAAACGCAGCAATATCTGCTTTCAAGATAACTTAAAAGCGTTATGTTTTAAAATTTCGTAGTAAATTAGTAACAAAAAGACGTACTACGAGTAATTTTGGAGGATGAGCTTTTTGAATTAGACATGTATTAAAAGCTTGCTTCAAGACACAGCAATAATTGTTTCCAAATGATTTAAACACGGCATGTTTTACAATTTCGCAGTAAATATGTCACAACTAGGGGTAGTTTTTTGGGGGTGAGTTCTTTGAATTAGGGGTTAAAAAGCTTACTTAAAGATACTTCAATAATTGTTTTCAAGATAACCTAAAAACGTCGTTTAACAACTTAGTGGTAAATTCGTAACAAAGATGACTACTACGAGTAGCTTTTGGGGTGAGCTATTTGAATTAGAGGGATGAAAAGCTTCCATTAATATACAGCAATAATAGTTTTCCGGTTAATTTAACAACGTCATGTTTCACAGATTCGTAGTAAATTCGTAACAAACTACGGGTAGTTTTCGGCAGTGAGCTCTTTAAAGGGATGAAAAGCTTCCTTCGAGATGCGGCTATAATTGTTTTTAATATAACTTAAAAACGTCATTTTATACAATTTGGTAATAAATTCGTGACAAAGATGTGTATGAGTAATACGGGTAATTTTTAGAAAGAGAGCTTTTTGAAATTAGAAGGATGAAAAGCTTGCTTCAAAATGCAGCAATAACTGCTTTAAAAACTTTAAAACAGCATGTTTTAAAATCTCGTAGTAAATTCGTAACAAAAAGGCTTACGACAAGTAATTTTAGAGGATGAGCTCTTTAAATTTGGGATATGAAAAGCTTGCTTTAAACACAGCAAAAATTGTTCTCAAGATGACTTAAGAATAAGAATGGCATGTTTTACAGTTTCGCAGTAACTATGTAACAAATAGAGGTAGTTTTTTGGGATGAGCTCTTTGAATTAAGGGGTTGAAAGGCTTACTTCAAGATATATCAATAATTGCTTTCAAGATAACCTAAAAACGTTGTTTTACATTTTAGTAGTAAATTCGTAACAAAGATGACTACTACGAGTAGTTTTTGGGGGTGAGCTATTTGAATTAGAGCGATGAAAAGCTTCCTTCAATATGCGGCAATAATTGTTTTCCGGTTAACTTAAAAACGTCATGTTATACAATTTCGTGGTAAATTCGTGACAAAAAGAAGTATTACGAATAATTTGGGGGGTTTTGATCTGTTTGAATTAAAGGGATAAGAAGCTTACTCCAAGATGTAGCACTAACTGTTTTTAAGATAACTTGAAAACTTATAAACTTAAATATGTAAAACAATTTTATAGTAAATTCGTAACGCAGATAAGTATTAGGAGTAGTTTCAAGAACTAAGCCCTTTGAATTAGCGATCTGAAAAGCTTCAAGACACAGCAATAGTTATTTTCAAGATGACTTAAGAATGGCATGTTTTACAATTTCGTGGTAAATTTGTAACAACTAGGGGTGGTTTTTTGGGATGAGCTCTTTGAATTAAGGGATTCAAAAGCTTACTTCAAGATACATCAATAATTGTTTTAAAGATAACCTAAAAACGTCGTTTTACAATTTACTAGTAAATTCGTAAAAAAGATGAGTACTACGGGTAATTCTTGGGGGTGAGCTATTTTGAATTAGAGGAATAAAAAAGCTTCCTTCAATATACCGCAATAATTGTTTTCCGGTTAACTTAAAAACGTCTTGTTTCACAGTTTCGTAGTAAAGAATACTAAGGGTAGTTTTTGGCAGTGAGCCCTTTGGAGGGATGAAAAGCTTCCATCGAGATGCAGCTATAATTGTTTTTAAGGTAACTTAAAAATGTCATTTCGTAGTAAATTCGTAACAAAAAGGAGTAACACGAATAATTTTGGAGAGTAATCTCTTTGAATTAAAGGGATGAGAAGCTTGCTTCAAGATGTAGCACTAATTGTTTACAAGATAGCTTGAAAACTTAAAAACTCAAATACGTAAAACAATTTTATAGTAAATTTGTGACGCAGATGAGTATTAGGGGTAGTTTAAGAACTAAGCCCTTTAAATTAGAAGAATGAAAAGATTGCTTCAAGATGCAGCAACAATTGTTTTTAAAATAAGTAATACATACATTTCTTCAAGTTCGTAGTAAATTTGTAACAACTAGGAGTAGTTTTTTTGGGGTGAGCTCTTTGAATTAAGGGGATGAAATGCTTACTTCAAGATACATCAATAATTTTTTTCAATATAATTTAAAACGCCATGTTTTACAGTTTCGTAATAAATTCCAAAGATCAATACTACGGGTAGTTTTTGGAAGTGAGCTCTTATTGGAGGGATGAAAAGTTTCCTTCGAGATGCACCTATTATTGTTGTTAAGATAATTTAAAAACGCTATGTTTTACAATTTCGTAGTAAATTCGTAACAAAAAGGAGTAATATGAATAATTTTTGGGGGTGATCTCTTTGAATTAGAGGGATGAAAATCTTACTTCAAGATGTTGCAGTAATTGTTTTCAAGATAACTTGAAAACTTAAAAAACTTAAATTAAATATATAAAACAATTTCATAGTAAATTCGTAACGCGCGCATATAAGCATTAAGGGTAGTTTTACGAACTAAGCCCTTTGAATCAGAGGAATGAAAGGATTGCTTCAAGATGCAGCAATAAAGGTTTTCGAAATAAGTAATACGTAATTTATTACAAGTTCGTAGTAAATTTATACCAACTAACGGTAGTTGTTTCAATTAGAGGGATGAAAAGCTTCCATTAATAGACAGCAATAATTGTTTCCCGGTTAACTTAAAGACGTCATGTTTTACAGTTTCGTAGTAAATTCGTAACAAACTAAGGGTAGTTTTCGGAAGTAAGCTCTTTGAAGGGATGAAAAGCTTCCTTCAAGATGCGGCTATATCTGTTTTTAAGATAACTTAAAAACGTCATGTTATACAATTTCGTAGTATATTCGTAACAAACAGGAGTAATACGAATAATTGTGGGTTGTGCAGGTGATATCTTTGAAATAGAGGGATGAGAAGCTTGCTTCAAGATGTAGCACTAATTGTTTTCAAGATAACTTGAGGACTTGAATATAAAGAAAATATTTTCATAGTAAATTCGTAACGCAGATAAGTATAAGGGGTAGTTTTAACAACTACGCCCTTTGAATTAGAGGAGTGAAAACATTGTTTCAAGATGGAGCAAAAATTGTTTTCAAAATAAGTAATTCGTAATTTTTTACAAGTTCATAGTAAATTTGTACCAACTAACGGTAGCTTTGGGGTGAGCTATTTCAATTAGGGGGATGCAAAGTTTGCTTTAAATGGGCAATAACTATTTTCAAGATAACTTAAAAAAGTCATGATTTACGAAACAAATTCTTAACAAAGATGAATACTGCGAGTAATTTTAGGGTGAGAGTTCTTTGAAATAGGAGGATGAATAACTTACTTCAAGATGCAGAATTAACATTTTTAAGATAACTTGAAAACGTCATGTTTTACAATTTCGTAGGAAATTCGTAACAAAAATGTGTTCCATGGAAAGTTTTAGGGGGGCGAGCTCTTTGAAATAGAGGGATGAGAAGCTTATTGATGCAGCAATAATTACTTCAAGTTAACTTAAAAACGCCTCGTTTTACAATTTCGTAGTAAATTCGTAACAAAGCAGAGTAATAAGGGTAATTTTAGAAAGTGAGCTTTTTGAAATTAGAAGGTTGAAAATCTTGCTTCAAAATGCAGCAATAACTGCTTTAAAGAACTTTAAAACGTGATGTTTTAACATCCCGTAGTAAATTCGTAGCAAAAAGGCCGGCGTACTACGAATAATTTTGGAGGATGAACTCTTTGAATTAGACACATTAAATGCTTGCTTCAAGACACAGCAATAATTGTTTCAAAATGAATTAAAAACGGCATGCTTCACAATTTCGCAGTAAATTTGTAACAACAAGGGGTAGTTTTTTGGGGTGAGTTCTTTGAATTAGGGGTTGAAAAGCTTACTTCAAGATACATCAATAGTTGTTTTCAAGATAACTTCAAAACGTCGTTTTACAATTTAGTAGTAAATTCGTAACAAAGATGAGTACTGCGAGTAGTTTTAGGAAGTAAGCACTTTAGAATTGGGGATAGAAAGCTTTCTTTAAGATGCAGTAACTTACAATTTCGTAGATAATTTGTAAGGACTACAGGTAGGTTCTGGGGGTGAGTTTTTTCAATTAGAGGTATAATAAGCTTACTTCAAGATGCAGCAATAATTGTTTTCAAGATTACTTAAAAACGTTATGTTTTACGTAGTAAATTCGTAACTAAACTGTGTAGGTACTACGTGTAGATTTAGTAAGTGAGTAATTTTGAATTGGAGGGATGAAACCGTTTTCTTTTTCATTGTGTGGAACAAAAAAACCTATTAATCTGAGATCTTGTTGACCCAAATTGGTTAATTATTTATTTAAATAACGACGAAATACTATGAAAATTTTTTAATTTTTTCCGTAAAATTGTAAAAGAGCAAATTCATACAAGAAATAAAAGATGACTTAAAGATGACTATGTACACCAGGAAAAAAATTCGTCGAAACAATGAGTCTCTTCAAATGTGAACGGTCGGCTTATCTACAAACTCTTCGTTACAAATAGTCTGTGTCAAAATGTTTCCTCGCGTAATGAAAATTTACACCGCGAATTTTATGGCAACACTTAAAACCAATCACTTTTTCTAACCAGACACAAAAAACGACAAATACTTACAGACAAAAACATCCTAAAACCCTCTTAGGCTTCAGAGATACTTTAAGATTCTACTCAAAAGTTCAAAAGTAGTACTAGAATGATCAGATCTTGGCCTCGTTTATAAAACATGGAAAAAATCCTGACTGACTTTCATTGCGATTTCAGGAAGTATTAGCGACGGGGTTAGCTTTAGTCATTGATCAGCGATCGATGAAGGGACGGTGAACTGGTGAATAATACTGCTGGATTACTTTAAAGAGCCATAGACCGCAGATTGTTGCGCGAACTTAAAAACTACTACTGACTTAACAATGATTTCATGCATTCAGTCCGGTGTGCCGCATCTCTACTCTTAATAATTTACACTACAGACGTAATAACCTCAACAACCTATTGTAAGACTGACTATGCTGGCGATACTCAACTTTACTATCCATTTCCTCCATCAAACACACTTCAAGCTTCTTAGAATATAACTAATGATCTGGAAAACGAAAAAAGAACACAATTCAATTTTGAATTCTTAGAAGTGCAAGCACCATTCATACACACACAAAAGTGAAAAAGATCTTTGTGAAGAATTCTGTAAAATTGCAAAACTCAAGTACCTACACAGTTAAACGTTGTCCGCTCTGCTAGAAACCTATTCCTAATCGCTGATTTATTGCGCTTTCATGAACAAACAAAACAATCTCGATAAAAAACTATTCACTACTGTCAAGCTTTAATAAATTAATCGTCACATAGTTTTCTTCCAATTAAAAAGAACTCTGTGAAAGTCGGATGTTGTTATGACACTTCATCTATGGTCCTTGTCTCCGCATAGAGGACAAATATGAAACACAAAAAGTACAAAACACATGTGTAGACTAATATATGGCCTCCGCAAATATGACCACATTTCGCATAAGATTAATGAATGCAATTGGTTTAATAAGAATAACCGTCGGCTTCTCCACCTCGGTGCGTAGATTATTTAATTCAACGTATGTACTCTAATAATTTGGTAGCAAACTAATTGATACGTAGAACAATTATTGGCAATAGAAATACAATATTCAAGAAACAGACACTATGCCTAATATAGAACGACCATTTTTAAGAGAAGTTTCTCATTTAATACAATTACTCTATATTGGCAGAGGAATTCATGTGTTGAAAAATTACCAAGACACCTTTCCTTTGAATCATTACATTTAATTGTTTTGTACCTGTAATTTAATAATTCTGTTTAATAACGGGCATTAGTATTATTATACTTATGAAATATTCCATTATGGTTAAATGGGCTACAAATCAATGTAATTTAAAAAAAAAGTTTAATTTTCATTTACAAGATTTGAATGCGATTTGACTACGGCCAATAGAAGCAAAATTTTAAATACGTCAGGATTTAAATAACCAAGATCAAACTTGACATTCAAATTTTAGGAAATTGCCCCACCAATTCATACATGATCAAATACTTCATAAAAGTCTAGTCTGTACACGTTCATAAATGCTGAAAAATTAATGAATGTGACGTGACGTATGAAAATAACAAGAAATAAAAAAATAAAGATAACCGAATTTTATAAGTTGCCTGTGACTTCTATGTATTTATCACATATTGGAAGTTATAGAGTAGTTGAAGTTATCACATAATTGAACGGCATGATAAAGTTATCAACGGCAATGACACTTTTTAGGTAATATAAGAAAATTGAAGTGCAGTGAAAATTTTCGTAAATTTGAACGTTTAATCTGACGTACTTTCAAGCCAGCTGCACTCGTTAAAGTGGTCTAGCAATAAATATGCAATATAATATCGCAAGTGGGGTTAGCATATGTACATGTTATTTCGAGAGGAAAAGCGCATAACTCGCATAAGTACCTATTTGTGAAAGTAATATTTTAACCCCTCCATAACATTTTATGTCGTCTTTCCCCCCTTCTCTCTCTCTCTCACACACACACACACTGCTGCTCCTGTCAATTTTAAAACAGTTTCTCGACTTGTAAATGTGTGAACAGCTCCTCGCCTACTTCCGCCTGCATTTCCTACCTCCTACGGCTCCTACCTCCAGCATCCCCCACTACATCATCCCCTGTATCATCCCCTCTCTTTTTCTCTCTCTCTCTCTCACTCCCCGAATGTCATCCGGTATGCAAATATTTCTTAGAATTTGTCAAGTGTGTTCTGTGTTAACAGAACGCAATTAGCTACATTTGTTTACGTTCGTTAGTCAGCGAGTCGTCGAGATTCATTAAAGAATTTAGTAAATCTAATTTACTTACGGTTTCCTGTGTTTTCTCACTGTCACTAGAAAAACGAGGGAACCCGCACTGAGGTCGCCCGGTGCACCGGTAATGATCATGTGTAAAATGTTTTTTTGTATGCGGTTGATTTCGTAACATGGCGTACCATACGCAGTTATAGCTCCCTCTCCCTCCCTCCCTTTCTCGCTTTCGCTCACTCTCCTCCCTCCTCCCTATCTCTAGTTACGCGTATTTCTCTTCCGCCCTTACGTATATATATCCCTTTACCCCTCGAAAACAAACCATATCGATTTTAGGAGAGCGAGTACCTAATATAGACTTGCAGTATAGTTGCTACGGCCCTTTTCCCTCGTCTAGGACCTACGTCCTCGGCCGTTGCAGTGCGCAGGGATGTTAAGGTTGCCGCGCGCACGTCGCGGATAGATGCAGGAAATGGAATTGCTGATGTATATCCCTCACATATTGCCTTCAGTCGGTTAAAGGTGAAGGAATAGAAAGAAACTGGGCGATATAAATAAGATGGACGCCATTTTGAAAGGGCCTTTATTGGACCTTAAAAAAATAAAATAAATCGCTCGTAGGTGTTATCGATTGGTTAGAGGGTTGTTTCGCCATACGCACCTGAAGACGTTTGAAGAGTTTTGAAGTTGGATTTGATTCTGACTTTATGGTCTATTTATGTAAAAGCTTTTTTAATACTGACGTTCGTTCCTCTGGGCCAAGTGTGTCGAATTGCTTGGGAAAGCTATGTTATAAAATGAATGGAAGTTACAGAAGGATTTTTTTCTTTTGAAATTACCGATAAGAATAATTTCGTTAAGCCCTTTTTGTTTTATTTTTGGAAATCCTTTTTAAAGTCTGATAAAAGAAGATTGCCGGTTCGAGTTCATAAAGTATTTGTTTCTAAAGCAATAAAAAGAGTGAAAGAACAGTGTCATGACATTTTTTTTCAGGTGTTCGTGACTGTTCTACGAGGGAAGTTCACTAGTAATTGTCGTCCCTGACATTGTTAACTGCCCGACAATTGGATAAAATGGTTTATTTACTTGTCAATTATTCACATTGCTGCACTCTACGTTTCAAACGTAACGAGCGCTTTTTCGTTTAAAATTTACCCAATTTTCTCTCTGGAGACAGTCGTATGACGTGTTTTTAAACTACACACACATACCTATTTATGACTACGTTGATTCTTATGATACAAATTTAGATTACAAATAAAGGAAAAATTCCACCAAACGTCAGTCACTATTGGAGATGTTAGAAACATGAATATGAAGATATTTAGAGAATATTCACAAATAGTACCTACTTCAGTATTTCTTTTGTTTTCGAATTTAATGTTTGGGTAATTTTTTTCTATTCTGTACAATTCCAATAGTTAAATAAAATGATAAACCTTTGTACCACTCAGGATAAACGTAGTAAGATTACGTTAAATAATATCCAGATACTAACAAGAATTGTAGTGTACTGATTGTAAGCCACTAGTTTGTTTGGTTTTACGGTAACTAACTAATTAATTCATATAACACACTTAACGTTTAATTTATTTGTACAATTCTCACTTGTCGTTTTTCGCACTGTTTACTCACGCGGCTTCTCGTCTAATCTAATCTCTCCGACCGCAAGCCCGTGTTTATATGTCTTCAATAATGTATTCGGGAACCTTCTGCTATACTCTATTTTTTCATAATAGTGTTTGTTCTCGAAAGGAGTAGATCATTCTTCCTTTGATAAGACGTTTTCGGAACGTTCGGGAAGGTTTTTATGGCCCAATTACGCGGAGCGGCCTTCTCTCCTTGAACTGAGCCGCTTTAGTCAGATAAGAGACGCCCTGCGTGCCGATGTTTATATTTCGCGTTACACTATCAACCACGAAACATAACTAAATTAACTTTGGCAGGATGAACTGTTCAAGAAACTTCAGGGCAACGCTAATATTTAGACACACTCACAAGTACTCAAAATTATGATCTAAATCATCCGTGGCATGCACAATTAACGAGGTATTTCGGTTAAAATGTTTTAACAAAAGGGCAGTAAGGGCAGGTAACCCAGACAGCACATTCACATCGAATGGACTGACATTGGACGTCCCTCACTGAACATGGCTGACATCCATTGGACGTCCACGTAAAGACGGTTGGATGTACAATGTACGTCCATGGGAGAGCCAAAGTACAACATTGTGGACGTTCCATGGACATCCTTCTGGTTATCCAAAGGACGTACTATTTATATCCATGGGATGTCCAGGAAGACGTCAATTGATATCCAAAAGACGTACAATTGATATCCAAATGACATCCATTGAATGTCCAGGAGGACGTACATTGGACTTCAATTGATATGCAAAAAACGTCCATTTTACATACAATAGAGAACCAAACGACCTCCGCATTGGACGTTCAATGGACGTCAATCGGATGTTTGCAGGGCGTCCATGGGCCAATAATAAAAGTAGACGAAAGATAGTAGAAATTTAATTCTCCGAAATATTCCTGCAAATTTTTAAACCTTTTATCTTTTGTTGAAATAGGGAAGTACATTGGACGTCCATTTCATAGTCTTTTAAGGACGCTCAATTGATACTACAACATGGATGTACATTGGACGTCAATTTCGTAGTCTTTTAATGTCGTCCAATTGATACTACAACATGGATGTATATTGGACGTTCATTTCATAGTCTATTGAGAACATCCAACTCATGCTGAAATAGGGATGTACATTGGACGTCCATTTCATGGTCTTTTAAGGACGTCCAATTGATACTGTAACATGAATGTATATTGGAGGTACATTTCATGGTCTTTTAAGGACGTCCAATTGATGCTGCACCATGGATTTGACGTCCGTTTCATAATCTTTTAAGGGCGTCCAACTGATGCTAAAACATGGATGTCCATTGGACGTACATTTCATAGCTTGTCACGAGCGTCCAACTTTTGGTGGAAAAGGGACATACATTGGACGTCCTCTGCAGATCCATGGACGTTTGTACGTTTAATGGACCTGTAGTGGACGTCCATTGGATGTAGTGTGTTTACTGGGAAAATCCCAAAAGTTGTCTGGGTGATCAAAAGCCCAAGAACCCACTGTGAATGACTTTCCTATCAACTGCAACACCCGACTAACAAGACAAAAAGAAGAAATATTATACTTGAACTTCTTTAATGAAACTCTAAGAAAATAAATCTTATGAATAGTATTTTAGCCTAAGGTCATATAGTAACCATAACATTCAAGTTAAAGGTATTAAATTTAAATTAGTTATAAAGTAATTGAAACAAAATGACACAATTCTATTGAATTGTGAATGGTGATGACTGCGTGTAATACTTCTTGAAAAATGTGTGACCAGTATGGTGCCAAGTCGCAACTCCTACCTGGAATTTGAATTCCATACAGACCCAACAATTATAGCGAGTCAATATACCCATATAAAATCCTACAAATCCAACTGCTTCCTAGCAGATTCAAGTATATCTAAACATATATTTCGTCGCCTAAGGCATGCTGCATGTAAGAAACAAATCTCCATTGGATTACAATTTGGGCACCAAATTACAAAGCCATACTCTAAAACTGACCCAAAACACACAGAATACAGAGTTTTTGGTTTCAGCATTTAGACCCTTATACATCCTACTAATAAAACCTAACATTATGTTTGCTTTAGATGTTACAACCTGCAAATGATTCAAAAGGCTGAGCTTAGGTTCAAGACAGATCCTGAGATCTTCATCACTGGAACATTCGCAAGAACAAGTCCATCAAGCTCATCATATTGGGAGCCTAAGGAAAAATCTCTCTATTAACAGTAATATGACGGCATTTCTCAATATTTAATATGAGATCGTAAGTCAAGCACTATTCTCTATTTTCTTGCGACTGATAGCACACAAGCTCATTATAAATTCAAAACATTGTACAAAACATTATTGGGTGATTCAAAAAATTAATGAGACTCGTAAGCATTTTTCCATTAGAAATGTGCGTTTACTCAATAACAAATACATTCAATATAATGGTTTTTCCCGTTGAGAATAAGGACTTTTACTTACCAGTTTCAGTGGACTTAAAATTGACGTGGTTGCCATTGTGGAATGTGAATTACACAACACAATTAACGTAAAAACGATTTCACAAATTATATCAAACACCTGACTGTAAGCACCGATTGCCAATAAATGTCAACTGAGTCAATAAAGAAATTTTTCATATTTATAGCTGAATGTCTCGGTTTCGTACCTTCCTTAAAGTAACCAACTTGGCTTAACTTAAGTGTTGTTTGGATCACGTTTAAATATTTCTTCTTAGAAATGATTAGTTATATTAGGTACTTATATGCAGGTACCTTGGCGTTAATCACTTATGCCCTTGTACTCTTAATCCTACCAACCAGTAGGTAGCAACAATACACATGGAAAATTTTCAGTCATGTTGCATATTTTGCTTATAAACTATTAGTATTCATGTATTTGAACGTTTAATACAATTTTGCATTTTTGCGTTCGTGAGAAATAATGGTTTCTCTGGTGTCTCTCTGGTAATTGGCCTACGGTTTATGGGAGATAATGATATGTTTAGAATTCGTGCTATCACTCGCAAGGAAATAGACTTTAGTCAGACAATCTCGACAAGTAGAACAATACAGCAATCCAAATTAAACATAACCTCAAACCTGAAATTATCAGAAAAAGAGGGAAAAAGCAGATCACTTATTTCCGAATATCATTTGTAATTTCGATAAATAAAATTGGCTTCAAATAATTCTAAGACGACTGATTCAATGAAAACCTGGAGGTACTTACCCACATTAGCCCTACCACCAATTTTGCCTTTAAGTATCTCTTTAACTTTAGCCAAATTTGAAATTAACATATTAATTAGATACAAGTTCTTATGCTTAAAATTGTTTGATGGCAATGATCGTTTATTTGAAACGCTAACTCATTTTCTAGCTCAGGTTATTTCATGTAGACAGCCGTTAACCGTCAGCTTCACATGACAGTGTTCCTGAGAAAATCTAAAACAACTAGTCCAAGATCAATAAAAGACCACAAAAGGCTCCCTTGAAATTCCGGGTGAATGCCACGAGTTATTGCTCAGTTACACGATTTGAATTGGTAATAATATTCGGGAAAACAAAATTTGTCGTGATTTATTTAGGTATTTTTATATGGAAGAAAAATAATCTTAGGAGAAATTTAGGAATATTTATCGAAGTTTTATCGCTTAAAAAAAAAGGGAGGGGGATGGAGATGATTTCCTTTTTATCAAGCTTCCGTTCGTATCTCATTTAATTACGTTTTTCGGCGATGTTTTCGGAAGCGCTGATTTGATTTTAAATTTATTTCTTTCGATGGCAATTTTTACGAATTAAAGGATTTGTCATTATTGTTTTTCCATTATGGGGGCATACATACAACAGTTAATGTAAAATTTCTCAAGGGGATACGTTAGGAACATGTCATTTAACGACGCTTTCTAGGAATTAATTTTGAACAAACTGTATCTGTGTATAATGAAAAACGTAACATCTTTTCAAACTACTAATTTAGCAAAGCACTTATTTCAAACAGAATGTCTAAAAAATTTGCTTTAAATCTAGTCACCTTTTAGTGACTAAATTCAGTACGAATCAAGAGAGCTTTAGCGAGCTTTATGCGGGAAAAGCAGTTTTTGGAAGTTGCTCCTTTGAAATCACATTAAAATAAAAATAAAAGAAGAATCGCTTGGTTTGCTTTAACAACATCAGGTAAAAGTTCTTGTATAATTTCAAATCGAGTTTGGATGAACTTTACCTACAGTAATTAGTTCAAATTTCTTTTCAAGTATAATCAATATAGCATTATTGCTATCCATTTTTGCCTTTAAACATTTTTGTTGTTACTTTACTTTTTACTTTCTGAACAGTCGATGTGGATGTGATAAACTATTAAATCGTTAGATCCATTTAATGCATAATTATTATATGATGTGAAAATATTTGTAGTGAATATTGTTTAATAAACAATCATTATTGATACGTCCGTCACCTGAAACTGAATATTTCTAAAATATGTGAGCGAAACTGGAAGCACTTCATTTACTTGACGTGCGATTTGGGAAAAAAAGGTAATATTTCCTCCACAAAAATTAACGTGGGGCTAAGCACAAAAGGTGAGAGGTAAACCGGCTATATCTACCCTCGGTCTCGGCCTTGAGCTTTTGTAAGTTTTCGGGGTTGCGTAAGGATAAGCGACAAGAAAATTTATTTGGTCTTTGCCCCTACCGATAATAGGATCCAGGATTTTATTTATTAAGCAATCGATTACATATAATCCATACGGGTTTATCCGAGCGTTAATTATTGACGTTTGACCAATGAGATTAATGCGTGTAGGCAGGTATTAGACGTCACAAAAAAAAAGTTTTCAGTTGGCTTAGTACTTGTAAATCTCTTTCTGTTGAACAGGACATAGGATTAAAAACGTGAAATGGGGGCGAAGTAGCACAAAATGTTCCTATATTAAACACAGAATCTGAAAGTAAATATTGTATTACATTAAGTGCAACCAAAGTTAATACAAAAATTCATCATTTGGTCAGGTAAAAAATCAGAGACCTTCTCAGACAGCTTTTGTAGAGGTAGCCATTGTGGATTACTGCATTGGGTGCTAAGAACATAAGATTCTAAGTCGTCAGCCTGTCACACATCAGATCGATTCGTAGATATGAACACCTTTAAATAAAAATATCTTTCTTAATGCATTAAAAACGAAACTAACCTAATATGTTTGTTTTATCGATCTTAACTTATATGAATCTTATACAATATGACAACCCCTATATTTGCTCTGTTTAAATTTAGAAGCTACCACTGCTACACTTGAAATTCCCACTACACACCCTCAAAAAACAATAATTTTCCAAAATTCCACTCTAAAGGGGGTGAAATATGATTTTACGTTCGTTTCAATATATCTTTAATACGTAACTGTAACGACTCGTCGAAATTGAATGCTTGTATTTTTCGTATTCGCCCCGTAAGCACGTTGAAAACTGGTTAAAAGTGAGGGTAATTAGTGAGCCTTTTTGTATATAAATGTTTTCTGAAGTTATTTATGTAGTAGAAAAGCTGTACTTTGCATTATTGAGAGAACATAAAATTAGTGCAGCTGTTACCTCAGTCAAACCTAATTCTTCGTAAAAGGTGATCAGCCCTTATAGTGGGGTTGATTGCCTTTCGTAAATACCTACAAGTTTATTAAGAATACAGTCCATTCCTTGAAGGTAAAATATGGCGTAACTGTATAATTTTCTGAAACTGCACCGATTTGCACCAAAATTTGGCTATAGATTCTACATACCCTCTACTTCAAAGTTGATCCTGTGCTATATGGTGATTTTTATTTTTTAGGGGTGAAAACTCCACTATTCGAAAATATTTATAAAACCATAGATTGGAGAGTGTAATACATTGAAATCATCGATAAATAAGTAGAATGAAAGTCAGTTGATATTAAGGGACATAACTCATGAATCGACATTTAAAAGCCACCCCCTAGCATAGCTATAGTTCAAAAAAATAACTTCAAAACGTTCTGTAGCAACTTGAAATGATTAAATATCTCCGATTTGCACCAACATTTGGATCCAAGTTCAACTTACTCTCTACTATAAAGTTAACTCTGTGCCGGGGGTGGCTTCTTATTTTCTAGGGGGTGAAAACTACCCCTATTGAAAAATTATTATATAAGTGTAGATTAGAGCTTGTTATAATTATAAAATTATAGATTGGAGAGTGTAATAGGTTGAAATCATCGATATCGATAAATTAATAGAATGAAAGTCAGTTGATATTAAGGGACATAACTCATGAATCGACATTTAAAAGCCACCCCCTAGCATAGCTATAGTTCAAAAAAATATCTTCAAAACGTTCTGTAGCATCTTGGAATGATTAAATATCTCCGATTTGCACCAACATTTGGATCCAAGTTCAAATTACTCTCTACTATAAAGTTGGCTCTGTGCCGGGGGTGGCTTCTTACTTTCTAGGGTTGAAAACTACCCCTATCGAAAAATTATTATATAATTGTAGATTAGAGTTTGTTATAATTATAAAATTATAGATTGGAGAGTGTAATAGGTTGAAATCATCGATATCGATAAATTAATAGAATGAAAGTCAGTTAATATTAAGGGACATAACTCATGAATCGACCCTTAAAAGCCACCCCCTAGCATAGCTATAGTTTAAAAAAAAATATCTTCAAAACGTTCTGTAGCAAATTTGAATGATTAAATATCTCCGATTTGCACCAACATTTGGATCCAAGTTCTACTTATTCTCTACTATAAAGTTAGCTCTGTGCCGGGGGTGGCTTCTTATTTTATAGGGGTGAAAACTACCCCTATCGAAAGATTATTATAAAATTGTAGATTAGAGTTTGTTATAATTATAAAATTATAGATTGGAGAGTGTAATAGGTTGAAATAATCGATAAATTAATAGAATGAAAGTCAGTTGATATTAAGGGACATAACTCATGAATCTACCTCTAAAAGCCACCCCGTCGCATAGCTATAGTTCCAAAAAATATCTTCAAAACGTTCTGTAGCAAGTTGGAATGATTAAATATCTCCGATTTGCACCAACATTTGAATCCAAGTTCTACTTACTCTGTACTATAAAGTTGGCTCTGTGCCGGGGGTGGCTTCTTATTTTCTAGGGTTGAAAACTACCCCTATTAAATAATTATTATATAATTGTAGATTAGAGCTTGTAATAGGTCAAAATCATCTTGAAAATAAGTAATTATGATGAATTAAAAATTGTCATACCTTAAGAATTATCATCTATAACAGTAATAATTTAAAAATATTATTGAAATATGTTATTCAGCAACTCGTAATAAATTAATCATGTAGTGATAAGAAATTAAGACTTATTTATCGTTTTAATTATTTATTGTTTATTCATAACTTTTGACCCTTATGAAAACCATCGGCAAAAAAATGACCAATTATAGTTAAACATTTGTTTAGCAAAATATCTGTTTATTAATTGAAATGTAATGTATTATATTACAGCACAAAATATAGCCATAATACATGTAATTCATCTACCTATGCTTTAATAAGGGTTTAAAAAATAATTGGTTTTTTATCCATAACTCGATTAGGTGTTATGTTATCGAGCTTTTCAAAAAACCATTGTGAAGGGTTTTTCAAGGGCTATAAGGCTCGAACAAATTGCTATTTACAAATATGCAAAATTTAATCGGCCATGTCTTATTTAATTTTAATCCTACAAAATAATTCATAAAACCAAAATTTTCAAAACAGCATAACCTACAATTTTGTATTGTACGAAATGTTGCTTTTCTCTAATAGTTTTCGATTTATTTTAAAGAAAAGGGAACTTTTTGGGAAAACACAAAAATCTTCCTGTCACCTCATGCTCAACTTTTTTCAGCAATTTAAACTAAGCATTTTAAACCAGCTAAACTTGGAGAGCATACAAGTACATAAATAAAGTGAATTGTTATGGGGTAACGATTATTTTCAATTAGGGTGATAATTAGGGGGTGATTTTCATGTTGTTTCGCGACGAGAAAAATACTGATCAACTTTACTTTTGTCCTAACTCGCTCAGAATTGATACTACAGACTTTTATAAAAAAAAAATAAAGGCCCTTTCAAGCACTTCAAAAAAGGTTTAATGAGTTTACCCCGAAAAATGTATTGGTTTCTTGATATTTCACGTTGAAACTTTCAATTTTGGCGTTGAACGAAGAACCAACTTTCAAAAGCTATTTCTCCGCTTATATTGGGTCTACACACATTAAACCCACCATCCTATTTGTTTTTTCATAGCCTATATTTTTTTGGTGATTTTTTTGATAAAATACTTACTTTTTGAGCACTTCGCAAAAAAAAACAGTTTTTGAAAAAGCATTTTTTTGGTTAAAACGTCATTTTCGCGTGCTAATAAATCGAAACGTATTGACTTTCAGAAAAAAATGTGTAGTACAAAAGATGTTTAAAATTGATTAATATATCCATTCCCGGTATTACTTTTAATGAAAAATTTTTCATCCCCGAGATGGGGTAGCACCCCCTCCCCCAAGGGTAAGACACGGCACAGGGTCAACTTTGAAGTTGAGGGTTGGTAGACCTTAAATCCAATTTTTTGTGCAAATCGGTGCAGTTTCAGAAAATTATACGGGAAATTGGTCAAGGACTGGACTAATATCATTTATTTTATGTTGAAATGAAGTGATAGCAATAGTAGTAATATAAATGTTAAACATAAATCAATTACTAGCTCGATTCATATTTTAAACAGCAAATTTTGACAAGCTTGAAAGCACAAAATGGACACACAATTCCCGGTCTCAATGTTACTGAAACCTTAATCTGGCCCAGAATTGCGACAATGATCGATTTAAAAACAACAATAAAACTACAGCGCTTCCAGTAACTTCCAATTCATCGAGACTTTATTTTCCTCATTCCGTTCCAAAAAAAAAACACGTTTCGTTACATTTTTTTACCGTCGTTTCCCGGAACAATTTCGAGAAATTTAAAAACTTTATAGTCTCCATAACAACCCCGGACTACTTCTATAAGCGGGAAAAGTGTGTTTTCCCGACGTCTCCAAAGATAAGTCGGTCCGAGGCGCATGAGATATCGTTCTGTATAGGCGCCACACGATCTGGAGCGAGTCGTCTTCCTCTTTCCTCCCTCTTTTCAAACAACAACCGAGTTTTATAATCTGTCGGTAATTTAGTGTTGTTTTTACTGGAACTAAAGTTTTTTAGGAGCTTTGAAATTTAATTATTCCCTTGTTTCCTTTCGGGAAGGCTCTCGAGACGAAAAATGTAGAAAAGCGGGGAGAATGGGTCTGTCAACAACAGTCGAAGTTTCAGAGTTGATGGACAGAACGAGGCGTTTTTTTAATTTTTGTGAGATTTTGGACCGATCTTTGGATTCACCAAGTCAAAACCAAATTAACCGGGAATTTTCAGTAAACGCAATTTCCTTCAAATATTGAAACTAATAACTCACTCAAGTTATATAATGAATATAACCTGTTGTTCAACTAAAAAAATAACCATTTCACCCACTGCTTGACACTCTACGGCAGTTAATATTTACTAACGATTTCAGTAATCAAACGTATTTTAATAGCTTTTTATTGGAACAAGCACTTACAGCAAGAAATCATTTTATTGACCTTTCAATCTCAAGTGTAGTGCGTCATAAAATAACATCTAACAATAATCGGTTTATATCTATCGAATCATAAACATTGTCGCGAATGAGTGTGTAGTACTAAAACACATTACGGACTAATATAACTAGTTGCTGTAATAATCGACCTGTTTTCTAAAGAAGATTGTACAAGCGAGGCATGGAGACTAATAATAATTAATTTAAACTTGTAGTTTACGTTTATTGCGCGGCATATGAAATGTCAGATACGAATGTATATTTTCTGTAATTAATTTTTTTTTATGAAACAATCTTGGATATTTTTATGAAAACTGTGATGTCTCACATACCGTGACATTTCTCAATTTCGTGTGCCAATGTAAACAGTTAATGGGAACTGGCATAACTTAAAATATCGAATTTATTTTTTTGGCACTTGTTAATTGTCAAAGTGTATCATAATCATATACTACGGGGGTCGGTACGAACATTAATGTTTTCATGAAGACCTGATCCAAATTCTAAATTTACATGCATTTAAAAGAATCAATTAGTGGGCATTGGTATCATAAGACTACACCATTATTAACATTGCATTCTATCTAATATTTCTTAGAGCAAAGCTCTTAAGGAATGTTTTCGTATAGCAATTGGAGAGCCTACTTTAATTTCAATTTGGATTGGCTAGAAAATTTATTTTTCGGGAATTGTTAATTGTGAAAGTTTATCATAATTAGGTATGCGCGACTGGGATCACCAGGAATATAATTAAAGTTTTCCTGAAGACCTGATAAAAAGGTGTATTTGTAAAAAAAAAAATTATTTATTTTAATTTCAGAATTCATAATGTACAAGCATCTAAAAATTCCCAATAGTGGGCATAATAATAATGCGATAAGACTGTACCATTTCTAGAAATTACAATCTATCTATGTTGGGATGTTCTCGGGGCCAGGAGCCGAAGCTGAGTTGATGTTCTAGGTGGAACCCCCAAAATGAAACACTCGTTTCAAAATCCAATCTTTAATAATTCAGCCGACGTTTCGTCCCGGATCAAGGACATACTCATGGCGATTTTACAGGTACAAAAGCATTCAGAGCCTTATCTGATGTGCGATGGAAAGGTCAAAAGATCCACAAAAGTCCTTTGCTCACAAATGAGGGACCAAGATCAAAAAGGAGCCTCATTGAAACGAGTGTTTTATTTTGGGGGTTCCACCTAGAACATCAACTCAGCTACAATCTATCTAATTTTACTTCGAGCAAAGCTTTTAGAACATGTATTAGTACAGCAATACAATCTTGGAGAGTTTACTTCAACTCCAATTTGGATTGCCTAGATAATTATTGTAAATTGGTTAATGATGCTGTGGACATAAATTGGTGAATTACGGTAAGAGTCAGAATAAGAATTTTGTCTGAACAATGAGTGAGCCCATAGAAGAACTAGAATCAAACAAGAAGCTGTAGAAGAAGGTCGCAAACCAACACTGGATGAAAGGGAGAGAAAAGTTAGCACTAGAATGCCATGGAAGTGGTTAGTGGTTACCCTATTAATTCAAACTTCTGTTAGTGCTAAAAACTTGCAGCATATTTATACCTCTGTCACACCCAGTAAACACTAGAAGACTTTTGGCAGCAAAGTCAATGGCAATAGGCGTTGCCTGGTTCTGTGGGAAGAAACGTCTAGTTTACTTAGCCCTACTAGATAATGTATTTACAATTTTATTTATCTTCCTTTCTGTTCTGTTTGTATTTGTTGTACCTTCATTTAGATCTATATACAATTATTGGTTAAAATTATTATCAAGAAATATTATGGTAACCGACAAATACCAATCGATTTCTGATGTCAGAACATCGATATAAGATATTTTTTAACGGTAACTGTGTACCTCGTGGATTTAGTTTTCTCTCTTTTCTGCCTCTTGACAATAGTAATTAAAGTTTTCCCAATATTTTCCTGATTCTTCACTTAGTTATTTGTTCCATGTTCCTAACTATATTCCTCTTGTATTTTTGCCATTCAATTTGACCTCGAAAAGCTTTGGATATTGTTCAAGGATAGCCATCCTTGATAAACCTGATGTTTAGTCCTTTTCTATAAATTTTATTCCTAGTTAAACCAATCTGGTGAAATCTGCTTGCAAGTGTTTTCGTAAATGTCCATGTTCTGCTCAAAGAAGAAAGGAGTTTTTAGCAAGGTGTTAAGTTTACTTGTTCTCGTTGATTCCCTTGTTTTCGTTGTCCCCTGTAACATATCCTTCACACCTAAAGTTCCCCACCAACTCACCTAACACTCTCCTTGGTTAGGCCACATATTTTGTTTACTTTTCTGTAGATATGTACAGTCACAATTTTAGTTTCACTTCTATCATTCATGTTATATCCAGCTGTTCACTATATTGCACTAGTAACGGCAGCGAATCCTACACATTTCCCGATATTCCAACTTGCAAAGACTTTTTAAAGAAATGAACGATTAGACTGTGTTGACAAGTAGTAGAAAACACCGCAAATACTTTCTGACAAAGGGTGGTTTTAGGGTCGATGTTGTAATCAACTGTCTTAATTGTAATGAGATCTATAACAGTTGGATACAATTACGATACTCTTTTTCCTATCAATATTAGATTTATAGTTTATTGAAAAAATAAGATACACACTTCCCTTCTAGTAGAGCAATTTTGATAAAAATCGGATATCAGGTGTAAATCATAAATTTCAGACATTTCTTCTTATTCTTCTTATCCATATCAGGTATTAGGCTTTTGCTCGTTATGGCTGTTTTCTTGGTCTGCCAATACTTCTTCTGCTTCTACATTTACAGTTCAGTATCTTCTGTGGAGTTCTTTCATCTTTCATTCTGTCGACATGTTCTTTCCATTTTCGCCTATTTTCTGTAATTCTTTCGTGTATGGTAAAAATGTTCAATTCTCTTCTTATACTATCATTTCTTGTTCTGCCGGTATGTACGCAACCTTCAACTCTTCTGAAAATTTTTATTTCTTGAGTTTGTAACCTATTTTCGTGTTTCTTGGTTATTTCCAGGTCTCGCTACCGTAAGTCAGGATTGGTACAGCTATCGCCTTATAAAATTTTATTTGGGCTTCCTTCCTGCTTTTATGTTTAAGTGTCTAGATATTGTTCCACACATAAATGAAAATTTATCAAGTTATCCTTCTGCGTCTTTATCTGGATCACATCACATATCGCAACCTGTTCTAATATTTCCTTATTTAAAAGTACCTTAGATCTGACGGGGTATTTACCTGAATGGGCCAATACTTTCTCATAGAATTCAAGTGTGAAACGCGAATGATGATTATTGCGAGTCTCTCATATGTATTTGATTAGCCACATGATACAAGTGAGTCTCCAATGATCCAGCCAACCTCCATACTCCCAGAATTTGTACTTGAAAGTACTTGCGAGAAAGTCTCGATAATGGATAATAGATAATGATATCTGTTCCGATATTTCCTTGTTTACAACTATCTTAGATCTGACGGGGTATTTACCTGAAAGGGCCATTACTTTCTCATAGAATTTAAGTATGAAAAGCGATTGATGATGATTGCGAGTCTGCCATACGTATTTGATTAGCCACATGATACAAGTGAGTATCCGGTCATCAAGCCAATTTCGATACTCCCAGAATTTGTGCTTGACACTACTTGCGAGAAAGTCTCGATAAAGGATAATGATACCTGGTCCAATATTTCCTTGGTTAAAATTATCTTAGATCTGACGGGGTATTTACCTGAAAGGGCCATTACTTTCTCATAGGCTGTAAGTATGAAAAGCCGATGATGATTATTACGAGTCTCTCATATGTACTTGATTAGCCACATGATACAAGTGAGTCTCCAATGATCCAGCCAACCTCGATACTCCCAGAATTTGTGCTTGACAGTACTTGCAAGGAAGTCACGATAATGGATATTGGATAATGATACCTATTCCGATATTTCCTTATTTACAACTATCTTAGATGTGGCAGGAAATTTACCTGAAAGGGCCATTACTTTCTCATAGAATTTAAGTATGAATAGCGAATGATGATTATTGCGAGTCTCTCATATGTATTTGATTAGCCAACATGATACAAGTGAGTCTCCAGTGATCAAGCTAACCTCTATACTCCCAGAATTTGTGCTTGACAGTACTTGCAAGGAAGTCTCGATAATGGATAATGGATAATAATACCTGTTCTGATATTTCCTTATTTACAAGTATCTTAGATAGGACGGGGTATTTAGGTACCTGAAAGGGCCATTACTTTCTCATAGAATTGAAGTATGAAAAGCGAATGATGATTATTACGAGTCTCTCATATGTACTTGATTAGCCACATGATACAAGTGAGTCTCCAATGATCCAGCCAACCTCGATACTCCCAGAATTTGTGCTTGACAGTACTTGCAAGGAAGTCACGATAATGGATAATGGATAATAATACCTGTTCTGATATTTCCTTATTCACAAGTATCTTAGATCGGACGGGGTATTTAGGTACCTGAAAGGGCCATTACTTTCTCATAGAATTTAAGTATAAAAAGCGAATCATGGTTATTACGAGTCTCTCATATGTATTTGATTAGCCAGATGATACAAGCGAGTCTTCAATGATCCAGCCAACCTCGATACTCCCAGAACTTGTGCTTGACAGTACTTGCAAGGATGTCTCGTTACTGGATAATGGACAATGATACCTGTTCCGATATTTCCTTATTTATAACTATCTTAGATCTGACGGGGTATTTACCTGAAAGGGCCATTACTTTCTCATAGAATTTAAGTATGAAAAGCGAATGACGATTATTGTGAGTCTCTCATATGTATTTGATTAGCCACATGATACAAGTGAGTCTCCAATGATCCAGCCAACCTCGATACTCCCAGAATTTTTGCTTGACAGTACTTGCGAGGAAGTCTCGATAATGGATAATGATACCTGTTCCGATATTTTCTTATTTACAACTATCTTAGATCTGACCGGGAATTTACCTGAAAGGCCATTACATTCTTATAGAATTTAAGTATGAATAGCGAATGATGATTATTACGAATCTCTCATATGTATTTGATTAGCCACATGATACAAGTGAGTCTCCATTGATCCAGCCAACCTTGATACTCCCAGAATTTTTGCTTGACAGTACTTGAGAGGAAGTCTCGAAAATGAATAATGGAAATGGATAATGATACCTCTTCCGATATTTCTCTATTTACAGCTATCTTAGATCTGACGGGGTATTTACCTGAAAAGGCCATTACTTTCACATATAATTTACGTATGAAAAGCGAATGATGATTATAGGGATTGTCTCATATGTATTTGATTAGCCACATATGATACAAGTGAGTCTCCAATGATGCAGCCAACCTCGATATTCCCAGAATGTGTGCTTGACAGTTCTTGCGAGGAAGTCTCGATAATGGATAATGGATATTACAACTATTTTAGATTTGACGGGGTATTTACCTGAAAGGGTCATTACTTTCTCATAGAATTTAAGTATGATAAGCGAATGATGTTATTACGAGTCTCTCATATGTATTTGATTAGCCACATGATACAAGTGAGTCTCCATTGATCAAGCCCATCTCGATACTCCCAGAATTTGTGCTGGATAGTACTTGCGAGGAAGTTTCGATAATGGATCGGCCCGTTGTATGTGGGATACCCTGCGCCTCTGACGTTCCTCGCGTCCGTCTCTATCGGAAATAGTACTAGGGCGTAATTTCGTCCCTTTTTCCGGCGTACGTAGGAAAACCGGGCTCTAGCTCGGTAGGTTCCCGGAAAATCGATAAATAGACGCCTGTGACGTCAGCGCGGTTTCACCGACGCGGCATCCCTCGGAAAACGCCGAAAGCTTCCGATTGTGCAGGTGGTGAACTGATTGACATTTTTTTCATGCGGGCTGCCCTCCATGCTAATGCCATAAATACAAAATAAATCAAAAGTCTCGATATAGAGATAGTGTACAGTACGTAGTGATTAAGTGCCCAGCGAGACTAAGCTGCAGTGCTGTAAGTGTTGTCGTTCCCGTCGCTTTCCGTTTAGTTCCAATGTTTTTTTTCTGCATTCGGTTCATCCTCGTTGTAATTTTTTTCTTGATAAGATAATCGCTAATGAGACATGTGTGCGGTATGAACCTGCTCCCCTCGGTTGTCGCGCGTACTCGACCCTAAATTTTAATGTTCATCTCGCAGGACATCGTGCCCGAACTTCATGCTAATGTAGGTCAATTTTTCCCCGGTCCATTTGCGAGTGTGCAAATAAGAGCATCTCTTACAATAACTGCTCAATGAACAGCAATAAAACTAATTACGAGAGTCTCTAACGGGTAGTGCAGTTTCGGATTTGCGGTTATTCGTGACATTTACTCTCGTGCCCTGCCATTGTCCTAACCTAACCTGTAAAATGGTTATGCTGAGGCCAATATGGAGCAACGTGGTATAGGAATGCCATGACATCAAGGCAACCCCCTGCTATTGTTGACGGCCAGGGGACAGTCACCCCACAAATTGGAATCCAGGTGAGAAATGCTTATCCCTTAGTATGCTTGTTAGCATAGGCTTGGAACCGCCTTCAATGCGGCATATTTCTGAATGGCTTGCAAAAATGTCTTATTGATCTCCGAATCATCTTACTGCGAGTAGATAGTAAATATCATATCATGTCATGCCAGATGTTTCATAATGTAGTTGTGCCAAAAATTTCATAATAAATACTTAATGACAAAATTTTTGACAACCACTCTTTTACACCTTTATTAAAAGGCCTATTCAAACAGAAGAACCTACCATACTGTCACCAACTTACAGACTTCAACATGGGCAATGCAAGTAACATAATGACGCAGTTCTCACGTTGCACCGCTTTGTTATTAATTTTCATACTGATATTCAGTTGAAATTGATATCTAAGGTATTTTTCAAGTGTGTCTTACAATTACTGATTGACGCAATGTTAATTTTTAATGATAAACAGAAGTTCAATTTTTATCGTCATCACTTTACCGTTTTGTGCAATTTGAACATGGATATGATTCCCTACAATATTGAAGACAATTTGTTTATTACGATCAGTAAATCGTTGCAGTGCTGGTTTTTTGATATCATATATAGGTTATATATAGCAGTATATGTCAATCTCACACAAATTATTAACCCCCCCCCCCCCCCCGGATTTCTCCACATTTGAATAACACATCCTCATATCAACCAATTTGCTGAGCCAAGCAAAGCTTGTCGAAAAGTCGAAATTCCGCTTTAGAGTATTAATTTTATTTTTTTCCTACTAACGTACGAGAAAATGACATTTCACTGTATTTCTAAAACATTTTTTACCTTCTTTCCCCAGTGGACTTTTATGCGATGATAATCCATCATCTCTTTTTTGACATGCCCTTTGCCTTTTGCATAAGAAAACTTTGGTACCTAATGTATTTAAGGGAACGTGGAAACACTTCCATATCAAAAGGAAACATTTATTCCGCAAAAAATGAACAAAACGTTTCATTCATGATTTAGCAGTAATACGTAAGTTTATGTAGCAAATGTACATTACCCGAGTGCTGAATAAGAAAACACGGTAACGATCAATAAATGTATTATTTATTTAAGCACGTACATTTGCATGTAATAGAATCTCCAAATTCCGCTGAATACGATATCAGTCCAAACCGACTGCAGGAAACTCTCTAACATAACGGAATTGCGCTTAATCTATTTGTAGCTACTTACACTCACCGTCTAATTAGAACGACTTATCGAATTTCATTTTAAAAAAAAAGAGAGATTATTTATTGCGGTAATTCAAGGTCCAGATATAAGAATAATAACGGAAACGTAGGAACCAGTTATCTGGGAAATGTTGTCAATGTTAGTATTCAGCTTTGCTGAAGCAAAACATATTTGTGCTTTCTTTAAAGAAATCCAATGGTGTATGTTTTGATAACCATTCGACTTGTTACTAATAGTTCTACCACATATTTTAATGCCAACTGTACAACTTTAAGAGCATATGAATATTTCAGAAATTTACTTAATGGTACAACAGAGCTAAAAACAATTCAAAACGGAATCTCAACACTATAAATCCCTTCAAAAACCCTTCAGTTATTTTCTGGACAGGTTGCAATAGCTAACTGTTGCGATAATGAAGACAAAAAGTGTGATCTAAATAAGATAATGGTGAAAACTTCTGAAAAGATATTTTCTCATCTCTTCAAATAAATTGATTCTCAATTCTCCAGAACCCAGAATGGCATTGAAGTAAAAGAGGAATTCTAAAAATACAATATTACAACGTTTCCAAAATAGTTGAGATATATAACAGGATTTTGAGAAGTCAATTAATAAAAGTAACGACAGTTTCAGAATTGTTACAATTCTATAAATTTTCCAAAATTTTTGTAGTGTCTAACAAGACATTGGGTAGGCAATTTTTAAAATATTAAGTATGTAAAACTATTTTAAGAAAGTTAGGTACAATTCTGTAAGACTTCTAAAACTTTAAAATATCCAGAAACACCCACAAATAATTTCTGGAATTTTAGAATGTTCCATCAAAAAAGAAAGATGTGTAAAATTCTATACAGATTCCTAAACCCATGACACGGCGTCAAAAAGGTTGTAGGCGAATCCATAACTTACATATCGAGTTTTCAATGTTTTTGAAAGAATTCCAGTTACTTCCATTAAATTTGCAATAGTTTTGAGCCCAAAACATGATTTTGGCCACGAAATTCCTAAGATTACCAAGTTTTTCAAGACAACAGTTCCAAAATTGTTTCACATATTTAATAGATAATTGTGCAGGCAATTATTTAAGTTATAAAAAAAAATAGTATACAGTTTTATAAATTTTTTAAACAATTTTTAACAATTTTCTTCACTCTTCACAATTATTTTTTCGAGTAGGCAATTCCTTAAACTGTGAATTAAGTGTCTTAAAATATTTTAGAAAAGTTATGCGCAATTCTAAAAGATATTTACTTTCGATAGAAGTACCTGCAACTATTGTAATTCCTTCAACTTTACAGCATTTCAAAGGAAAGAGAAAATATATAGAATTCTATCCATGCATCAAAACTCCTCATAATGACCAATAAGGTTGTTGGTAAATTTAGATTTGACATCAAGATAGCCTCAAATGTGTTTGGAAAAATATCCACAACAGTTTTGTTGCAAAAACGTGATTTTGGGTATGAAACTTCTAAGATTATAAAGTTTGTCTACTTTATAAAGTTTCTAAAATTATTGACATGTTAGACAGGATTTTATTGAGGCAGTGCCAAAATCGTTAATTAATTTAGAAAAGTTGTGCCCAACTCTATTAGGCTTCTAAAATTTTTGTTATATCCTAAAGTACCTGCAACCAATTTCAGGAATTTAAAAGAGTTTAAAAGAAAATTTATCAAAACTCTATATAGGCACCTAAACTTCCGACATTGCACTAGATAGCTTATTGATGAATCTAGATTTTACAGGTAATTTCAAATATGTTTGGAAGAATTTCAGTAAATTCTATAGAATTTCCACAGTAGTTTTGAGACAAAATCATGAAATTCCTAGGCATTTCTTAAAGTATAAATTATTTCAAAATTTCAGAGGAAAGTAGTACCTATACAATTTAATGAATTTTCCAAAATTATTGAGACTTCTATAAGAATCTTGGATAGGCAGTTAGGCACAATTCTATCGAATTTATAGAACTTTCTATATAACCAGAACTACCTGGAACCAATTTTTGGGATTTCAAAGATCTTATAGAAAGTCAAAATATATAGAAATCTATATACGTAGGTACCTAAACTCCTGACATTTGGCCAAGGGGTAAAATCAAGAAGATACATATAGAGAATTTCAAAAAATATGTTTGGAAGAATGTCGGTAAATACTATAAAATTTTCACATTAGTTTTAACACAAAAGCTTCTAGTTGCATTATCAAAAATATTTGGTTAAGAGGTTATAAGAGATACCAAAAAAGGAGAGACATAGCTAAACGCTCTATAACTTATGTTAGTATATAAAGCTTGGATTGGATAAATTTGGATTCTGAATTGTCTGCAATTCAGAACAACTTTGGAGAAAATCAGAACAATTAAAAAAGATAGCTGAAATGAATGAGAGTTCGTTAAAATTCTTTGCTAGAGTTTAGAGTTTAGAATTTATAATTCAAGAGTAAAATTCTCATTTAGTTTGGTGTAAATTGGTTTTGGTCATTTTGTCACTAAACGTCAATAATACCTTCGATAAGTTAAATTGACAAGATATTGTAGTTTATCCAGAATTTTTAAATTATCCTAATGAACTTAATACCTTATTTATTATATGTTTAGGATCTGTAAAACTACCTAAATGTGAACAACGATACACTTCTAACTTCTAAACGACGCTTATAACTCCCTGCAGAAACATCCCTTCTTCTATACGTATTTGAAAGAAGAATTTATTATTTCTTAAAATTTATTGGCCGATGCTACGCACCTGGAACGAACTTTTATAACGGGGGTGCAGCCTGTCATTGCATTTATACCTGCACCCCATCACCTACACCGAATAGCACAGAATGCGACCGAACGGTACAGGTATAGGGGAGAGGCAAGAAAAAAATTCGGCTACAAGTCGAATGGAGTGTAAATAAAAATGATAATTATGGTAGGTAGAAAAAGAGTGGGGATACGAGAGGGAGGAAAAAACAATTGGTCCGTACAGGGCGGAGGAATCAGGATCATCGTCGGCTGTGGGAAGGAAGACATTAAAACTTAAGAGGGGAATCAATAACAATGGGAACACATAATAATCTATACTAGAAACTTACAAATCAAATGAAATGATATATATAGTGCTGATAAATTAAATCACACTGGAGTCCATTTTGGAAGCAAATTGTTATGGGAGTAACACTAATGTCGATTGATACATAACAACCACAAAAATCAAAGCTTTCGAAATAAGCCATCAACCTGATTCAGCTCTATCCTGTGAGCGTTACTTGACAGGAATTGTTAGGGATAACCACACTAGATTGAAATAAATTCACAACAATCAGCAATGTGCCAATTTTGCTCTGACAGGCTGATGAAGGCCCAAAACAGTAACAACTTTTATATCAACTCAATTGAAATGAGGTAACAATGTGGCTCACATTCACAACAGTTGCTATCTAATAATAGAAGAGACATGGCATCCGTCATAACACTGTGCATTCTTCTGTCGGATAAAGCCTGTAAACTCCCATCCAGGATGTTCCTAGTTTAACTAGTGCAATAATACAACTACTAATACATGCAACTTTAACGACTTTGATAAGTGAGATTAAATTAATACTTACCTATGAGACTAGGTTCACAGGCAGATAAGCAGATTCTTAGGTATCAATCAAAATAGGCATAACAATTTTCTTACGAAATGAACCTCAATGTTTAGATATAATTATTCACAAGAAAAGCGTTACTTAGTAATTAATTACCTTAATTACATATCACAAAGCAAGCTCAAAGGTAATAAATATGTTTTTGGAGCATGAATTTTCAAGGGAAGATTGCTACAATTATTTTATTGAATAGTGACTGTTTTCAAATCTTCCTGCAAATCGTTATTTATCCTTCTTACAAAGCAGATGTTCCAAGCACGAACTTTTTTAGCATAACAACAGTTTCCTTTATATTTATACAATCTATTCGAGTACAATGTACCTCACACAGTAGAAACACACGTAGGTACCGACATTTTCTTTTCATGAACACTATATTCGAGAAGGTTTATTTTTTCCATTGCCATAAAAGTCCCGTCACCATTATTAATAGCGACATTTGGTGCAATTATTCGAAGAATAAATTAAACTTGATTGAGAAACCTTGTTTTTCCAGTACAACCTAAAAATACGGCCCCGTCTATTTAAAAGCTTCCCGTAGCCGAATAATAAGACATATTTAAAAATAAAGCATACTTAATTTACAAATTTAAGTTGAACAAATAGTTGAAATAAAATTTAAAAATAGAAATTGTCGTCTTACTTAGAGATCTTTTAGGCGGGCCCAAATTTAACACACCTCCGTATGGCTCGGTGTGTGTACGCGAGAATGTCTTATTTTATACATTGTTTTTACTTAGAATTTTATTTATATTCGGTTAAATTAGTACCGTTTTCCAATAGGTAATGGAAATATTATTTCGTGCCAAAAAAATTGTTTTAAATTGATTGCAAAATGAATTGACATTTTTGAAGAAATAAGAATAATATTTTCAGTAAAGCTAAACGGTCCAATAAAATTTAAGCGTTACATCGAGAATGATCTGGCAATACATTTCTCACTCAGTTCAAAAACACGTAATATCCATTACGTATTTAATGTAATGATAAATATAACAGTAATAAAATCGATTACACTCATTGAACTTTGTGTTATTTTCGGGATTAATAGCTATACAAAAAACTGTAAAGCTGGTGATTGTGATTGCCCATTTCCAATATCAAACCCTTTGATATTCAACAAGGGTTAGCTCTAAATGAAAATCCAACCAAAGTTCGATTATTTTTGTATTTTTCGATATTGTGAAAGTTTATCGAAAAATTATCTTTGATATGAAACTTTATTCAAAGGAAGCTAATTTCGTTCCACTTATTTACAAATCTGGTCATATAAAGTGCATCGTGCAGAAACTTGGGGACAATTCTTAAGTTTTTTATAGGAATTTCACAGATAAGTGATAAAAAATTGTTATTTGAAATACGAAGATGTAAAATTTCTTTATTTTTACGGATTTTCACAATGGCTTCTTACGTTCTGTGGCAAAATTATTACCGACTTTGTTGTAGTATTAATATCATGTTTAAATTTAAACTGGACTTTTGACTAATAGGTCCAAGAAATTCTGTGAGAATATAACGATTTGCACATTTATATTTTGTCATGTGTATATATAAAATATTTCCAAGTTTATGTTAATTAAAACCCAATTGAAGATGAAGTGGTTGATCCAAGACGAAGCAGTTCCTTGACGATGTCAAATATTATGGAAGATAACATACATGTAAAGTTGTTGAGAGTTATTTTTATTAATATAAATATAGCATATAATATTATATAATACTGGGTGATCAAGAATGACTGTTTGAGTTGGCAATCCTACCTGGAGGATTTTTTTGCCTAAGGGTTTGCAACACTACAACCAGATATGATAATTTTACATAACAATCAGCGATAAGATTGTAGGTTATGTGAATAAAAATTAACGCTTAAAAAATGAAACTCGAAATACAGAATAATGATTTAATTAAACAGCTAACAGTAATGCTCAAAATGCCCCCCATTTTGGTCCGACATAAATTAACTCTTCTTCTTAGGCTCTCGAAGATATTCCCCAGCATATTGGGGGTAATGTTTGCCACTTCCTGAACTATTGCCTCTTGCAGCTCTTCTTCAGTATGCAATATGTTCCTAAAGACATTGTCCTTCAAGAGCCCAAATAACGAAAAATCTAATGGAGTGAGATCTGGTGACCTGTTTGGACAAATGTCCTGACTAATTACTCTGTCGCCAAAATTCTCTCTTAAATATCCCATAGCAGCACAAGCCGTATGTGCCCTTGCAGAGTCTTGTTGGAAATATCTAATTTGACGCTCTTCGTCTGTTAATTGTTTTATAAAAGGCCTCAAAAGGTGTTGGATATATCTCCCCGAATTGACGGTAAAATTAAAAAATATCGGCCCATACACCCGCGTCCTTGAGACTGCCAACCAAACATCAACTTTAACTGGGTGCAAATGTGTCTGTCTGATAGCATAAAGAATTTAACCTGACCAAATTCTGTAATTTTGTTTATTCACATAGCCATTGAGATGAAACCAGGCTTCGTCGGAAAATAAGGTATTGTCAAGGATATCATTATTATTTAATATGTCATTGAACCAATTACAAAATAAAACTCTCTGCGGGCGATCAGGAGGGGTTAATGACTGGACGATGAAAATTTTGTAAGGGTGGAACATTAATTTCTTTTTAAGCACAGTGGAGCAACTTCCATATGATAAACCTGTAAAACCGTGAATTAGAACAACATGGAAAACTGGAAGTCTTATGGGTAAGAATGAATATTGGTTGAATAGGCATAAGGACCAAACCTGTTTGAAGGGAGAGCTTTCCTAAGGATTTGCAAGGACTTCTTTGCATTCGAGTTCTGATATTCTAGACAACTTCCTCGTTTAGAGGAGGAGGTCTACCAATTGATTTTTGTTTGCTTACGCTCCCTGTGTTTAAATAACGTTCAACTACTCGCCTGCAATGTTGCAGAAAGACAGCAAAAGTGACCAAAGTTTCCGGAAACAACTCCTAAAATTGCTGGTATGTCGCTTCGAGAGAGTACTACCAACCAGTAATTGGGTTATAAATCCCGCTTCGAAAGTACGCCATCCCAATGAAAATTTCGTGTTGTAACGTGAAAACCATTTTAAATAAATAAATTTGAAAAGAATACCAGAAATTTGAATTTTTAATAGCAAATTCAAATTACCAGTTGTACCATTTAAAAATTAAATTCAGCATTGCCAACTCAAACAGTCATACTTGATCACGTTGTATATAAAATAATATAGGGATAAGGAAGGTTCGGTCCTTGAGAGAATGAGAGAAACACTAAAATTCCCTCACCTTTTTTAATAATCTAACATTAAGCTTAACCCTCTTCGGTTCGGACCACAGAACATCCATTCACGGAACATAAGCATTTTTACGCTTCCACACAGAACATAACAACATGGAACATGACATAAAATTGGCGCGAAATACAAACTCTGCATTGTATTCCCACAATAATTAATAACACTTGGATTACGAAATACGAACCACATTGATGACAAGAATATTATTATTATTCGCACGACGAGCGAAGCGAGGAGTGCTTTAATAGAACGAGTGTGACAATACCTCTTATTAAACGTGTAAATTTGAGGTTATGTATAGCTAGTAGAAATCCATATTTTAGCAAGGCGGGTTTCTTTTATTTTACATGGGAATTCCACAGCCGACTAGATGACAAACATTTTGAAACACGTTGTATTTTTATTAATATAAATATAATATATAATATAGTATAATAATAATAATATTATATAATATATAATACCTATAATATACGGATTAAGGAAGGTTCGATTCTAGAGAGAAACATTAACATTTCCTCACGCTTTTTAATAATCTAACATTAAGCTTAACCCTCTTCGGTTCGGACCACAGAACATCCATTCACGGAACATAAGCATTTTTCCGCTCCCACACAGAACATAACAACATGGAACATGACATAAAATGGGCGCGAAGTACAAACTCTGCATTGTATTCCTACAATAATAAATAATAACACTTGGATTACGAAATACCAACCACATTGATGACAAGAATATTATTATTATTCGCACGACGAGCGAAGCGAGGAGTGCTTTAATAGAACGAGTGTGACAATACGTCTTATTAAACGAGTGTAATATACTATTTTATCTACTTTGCTTTATTAATTCATTAATTTTTGGCTGTTCAAGTTTTCGTATTACACTAGGGAATTTTGGGTGGTGGTTACACTGACGGCACTCACATTGACGTTTCGTATTTGAATTTGAAAATCTAGTAGTCCTAGGACAAATTCAAAAACCACTTACTTACGTGCGCGAAATGGAAGACAAAAATGTAGAATTGACCTGTACACTCCCAGAAATACGCAAAGCTGCTCAAGAAATTTGTTGAAATACTAATTATTTAACCTTGACGTCTACGTGACAGGCTGGCGTACCAATTTAACGAAACTAAAAGTTACCAAAAGTAGTGTAATAATATGAATATTATTACACTACTTTCGGTGTAATAATGAGATCAATAGTAACGCAAAGTAGATAAAGATGTTTTACAGGTATATTTCCTTTACTGAAAATAATGGGCAGTTGTGAGGAATGAAATGTATTTACTTTAGTAAGTAAATTGTCACTATAATAGTTACTGCTACAAAGTAAGATCTCACGTTGCCAAACTTACTTTTCAGCTATTCAACAATATTTCACAAAGGTGGGCATTTGACTAATCTGAGGCCCGCTGAGATGTTCTGAAAGTATCGTCTAAACGTATATTAATTCGAGTATTTCTTAAGATATGCTTGGTAATAAACATCTATGAAATGTAATGGTAAATACTTTCAAAATTGATATAATTAGTAATTACTTAGGGAATGTTGATCTTTAACTTCTAATACCGGCTTTAAAACCTAATGAGACTTAGGATCATTTGGATGAATAATTGATTAACCCCTTTATAATTAAGAAATGGATTCGGTTAGATTGTTAAGCCTCGATCAAAATAAATTGTAGCGACGGTGCTGTCAAAACTAAAATTGCAGTTAACTATAAAGTGCAGTTAAAGTTTTTGCAGATATTCATTTTCCTTAAAAGTAGGTAAAAATGTAAAGTTTTCAGTACAAGGTGTTAAAAATGGATCTTTTAAGAGTGACTGTTTCGTGAACGAGGAAATGTGTTATTGGTATTCAAGAGTTACAAATTTTTTAACAAAGTGGTGTTGCATATGTTAAATACCCAAAAAGTAAAACGACAATTCGCTCTTGATGTGTCTGGAACCATTTGATCCTCTTTGGCATAATATTTTGGTTTTATGAAAGTGGACGATAATGTAGCTCCCCACTGCAATTTACGGGTTACTTTGTCAGACCTTTTTACCCTCCGTTGCAATTCATAAATGGGGCTCATTAAAATCCTTTCATTCCCTGCAATTTACATGCTCTTCAAAATATGACCGAGGTTTATGAATTTTTTAACTTGCACATCCATTACCTTTTAACAAGCGAATTTGAAATTCAAAGAAAAAGTGACAAAACATGCATTTTTAAAATAAATGCAGTGGTTAATGAGTTTTGAGCTTTTTCGTAAATATTTACTGAATCAGTCGTGGGATCCAGCGAAACACGTTGCTTCGGCAAACGTACTTAAGCAACAAATTTCGTCCGTTACAAGCAGGTAAAAATATCTTTCCACAAAAAATATCTGTAATGATTCAACATTTTTATTCACCTCATACAATACCACTCAGCATTGTGCAATTATTCATACAAAAGGAGACAGCAGAAAGAGAACCCTCTTCCTCGCATACCTGTTTTTAACGCATTTAAAACTTTCGCCCTTTTATTAATTCCTCCTAATGTAAAAACCTAATCTCGAAAAATAAAATACCCACATTTATCACGATCGCCAGTCGAGGCCCTACAATTATTTAGCAGATTTCAAATCCGGGCCCGGGGGTGAGACGAGGGTGTTCGAGCATTGTGGAAAGGTTGATTTAACATCTGAAGATGCAAGGTGGTTGAAATGAGCCCACCACACCCCTTACGAAGTCGATCTTTTGACATTACACAGCCCCACGGGTGGTACGTCTCGGAACAGGTACTCTTAAGTTTTACGTAAAAGTGACATGACAGGTAGGAAAAAGTACACCTGAGAGGACGGACAATGTGAAATTAAGATACTTTTCGGCATGGATGCGTGGAAGTCCCTCTATAATCTCCATCGGTATTTAATATGGCCGTTCTGGGGCTGAAACCGAACAAGTGAGAAATAGAAGACTCCATCAAACATAAACCGCAAGGACGTATTTACGATCTCATAATAACTTTCTACAGTTCAGTATTTAATACTTCACCTGCTACCCGTCGATTAGTTTCTTTTCACCGGTAGCCATTATCTTAAGACAGATAAAGTTATAAAACTAAATCCGTGTACGCGTATTCCGTTCCAGATACATACTAAATACAACCGATAGGCGATTGATTCTTTCTTTCGATAACACGAAAATGGCAAACAATACAACGTAAAAAATTGATCTACAAACCGTTTCAAGTTACGCCCATGACGAAGAAGTTATCGGAGCCATTATCGTTTCTTCTCCACTTGGGATAAATTCTTTTAGCAGCAAATGTTTTCTTCTTCCAGCAGATTAATTGTGAAAAGGTATTTCATTAGTCGATCTTGACAGTGAGTCAGGTAAGATTTAAAAAGGTGCATATTCTCGGTCGGAATAACGATCGTCTAATGAACGCCGGGGTAAGGTTGAAATATACTTTTTGGGTCGATTTGACCGACGAAGAAGAACTAAAATAGGTTGTTATTAACAGCATCTCGTAATTAAATCGGATTCGAAGTATTCACCACTTCTGGCACGTTATAAAGGACAAATTTATATTCGCAAATATTGAAAGCGGTTCTGTGAAAGTTTGCGAAAACAAATTTTCAGTTTACGTTTTAAAATCAGGCAGCGTTCGTACAATGGGACTGGAGCTCCCCTTGGAAAAGAAGCCCTTTTAAAAAGTCATCGCTTTCACACACAATAAAATGGCGCAATGCAGTCGCAATTCTGGACTTTGTCATGATTGCTTGAAATAGGTCGTATTTAACATCCCTCTCCGCTACCTACGCTATAATGCAGGTAAAAGTTTGTTAGCCGTACAAGGTGAAAGTGCCAAACTTCAAAAATACACTTATAAATATTTTTATTATAAAATATACAATTGGGATTATAATTTAATTTAGTATAATTATAATTGCAAGACAAGAATCATCTATCCTTGTGTGAGTTTTAATCCTTGAACCTCAATCATGCTATTAAGGGGGTAGTCTAGTTCTCAATTTAGGAAAAATCGATTTTTCAAAAATGTCATTTTCATACAATACACCCAAATACACCTTTAAAAATAGTGTACTACTGTAGTTTATTTTGCTCATAGAGCTGGAGAAATTCGTATGAGCTTGAGAGTGTGTGTAACTTAACATACTTTTATTTAAGATTTTCTGTAATTTTCGAAAAAATACTTTAAACGCGTTTCTCTCGAAACAACGTTTGTCGACTTAGTTGACACGATTTAACCAAAACCACTCTACCGATTTCGCTTAAATTTTAAGAAGTTACTCCCAACACGTGTATTTTTCGCTCGAACTAGGATTATAAAAATTGATTAATATTTACACCTTTTTTTAAACAATTAATATAAAAAGTAGTGCAAAAAACGGGTCGAAAATTTTAAAAGTCCGCCATTTGGTGTCTTTTCAGTTAAAATGATTGTTCAGGCGATAGCCGCTTAGGTACTTATATTTTAATAATCTTTTGAAATTTTTCGTTTCAGATGTTTCTGAATGGAGAAATCGTGTCAACCAGAAAAAAAGGGGCCCTCTTGAGACCGCCGTGTTACGCACATATCGGGGCCTAAAAATTAAAAAAAAAACTCTTTTTGTAATACTAAATATCTATATTATCGTATGTAAAAAAGGCAAAATGTGAAAATAAATTTTCGTACGAAAAAAAAAAATGGATAAAAGCTATTGAGAATGAGACTACCCCCTTAAGTACCTACATGAGTCAAAATTTCATATATATATATATATATATATATATATATATATATATATATATATATACCATTAGTAACACTTTTATTGTTTCTTAAAATCGCGTAACAACATCTATATAACGATTTTAACACGTCGAAACTTTTTTTTATACTTACTTGTAACCGTATATTCCTCGATGATTTTATAATTTGATTTCTCCACAGTTCCTCACCAAATTTTCGATTTCAGTTTTTAGGGCTTCCTTGTACAGACTTGTACATTGTCGACTGACCCCCGAACAACTTAGGTAAAAGAATCCTGCAATAATAACAATAACAAACCCCCCCATCCGTACGTGTGAGATTCTTTATAGAAACTCAAAAAAGGTCAACCAGTGCTTAGTACCCTTTGTGAGTTGGAGCCCCGTAAAAATTTCAAACGACTATAAAATAGATATAAACAATTACATTAATGTCCGCTTTACCACGATTTGATATTGACGTGTCAGACCAGCTTTGGCGTTCTAGCAAAGAAATTTCCAGTTCGCGTGATATGATATACCTCGACTGAAATTAGTTTTTTAACGTTGTCAAAAAATATTCTTTTAATAAGAAATGATGACGAAAATAATGGGGAATAAAAGTAGAATCTTTAATCAAATAATCGGCAAACAATATTAAAGGTTATGTAAACCAGAAAAAAACACAAAGTCTTCGCCAACCCATTTATTAAGAATGCGCTACCGGTTTCGACTTCCTAAAAGTCATCTTCAGGCTCGCACTATCCCGAGTGTCGATTCAATTCGGAGTAAATACCTGGAATCAATTAGTCCTCCGCGGCATGACGAAGTGAGGGGAAAGTAGAAACAAGGGCGTGTATGTTTCATTTTGTCTTCGAAATATAAATAATCGAAGTTATATCATTTAATGGAATGAAACAAGGTTAGTTTGCAACTATAATATTGAAATAATTATAGCGCTACTACAGAAATCAGATGACTGGAAGAAATATTGCCTAATGAAAAATAAAAACGAATATCACACGTGTACTGACTAGCGCGTATTTCGCCGGGCACCGACACTGTGCCCCGACCACGTGTTCCCTGTGTAAACAAGTTTCTCGATATTGCCATTTTACGGGTTTCGACCAATGCTTTATACAGCGGATTTTTAAATTTTGGCAACTACGCTTTTCTCTGTCTCTCTCTTTACGTTGGAAATTTGCTAAAGCGGCAAATCGCGCTAACTTAGGTATGTGACTTTATGAGTTTTGCGTGTGCCACTCGCAACTTGGTGTGACTATGAGTCACTCGTGAAGAAAAACGGATTTTGGTATAGATATATGAGAAAACATTAGTTATCTTATACTTAACTATTAGTTATAAGTTAACTATTATAACTATTATGACTATCTTATCAGAACTATTAGTTATCTAATTAGAGACTTACTTTATCTTACCAAGTAAAATACTAACCTTCAGGCATCAGACCTAAAAGTCATCTTCAGGCTCAGGTAAGTAAGATACTTACCTTCAGATAACTAATGTTTCCTCATATATATAGTAAGGTACCTTATCTTACCAAGTAAGATACTTACCGTCAGATAACTGATGTTTCGTCATATATCTAGTGCGAGCCTGAAGATGACTTTTAGAAAGTCGAAACCGGTCGCTCATTTTTAATAAATTGGGTGGCGAAGACTTTTATGTTTTCTTCTGGTCTACATTACAATGGCCAACTGTGGGAAGCTGGACAAGCTTCTGTCATTAGAGGTTATATTGTGGAGGATTTATTTCAGAAGTCGCCATATTGTGTATGCCACAGAAATAAAATACTTAATGTTATTGAATCATATTAAAATTTTGATGAATGACATTTTTTTTATGGTATTGGTATTGGGATACATTTGACTGAAGAAAGCTTTGCGGAATTTGTAAATGTTCAGTATTAATTCTTCATTATAAAAATTTTGTACTCATCTTACCATCATCTCAGATTTGATAGAATTTTCATCATAGAGAAAATTTTGTTCGTATAATGAGTCTTTAGCACAAAGAATTTTAAACCCATAAGACAATTTTGACACTTTATTTTCCTGAAACAAAACCTTCCAGACTATAGATATTAATTTCGACACAAATAAAATGACAAAAACACTGAATGAAATTCAATTTTAAATTTAACGTCATGAAAAGCATGCGTTTAAAGCATGAAAAATTTTATTTCGATAAGACAATTTTGAAACTTTACTTTCCTGAAACAAACCTTCCTGAATATAAATATTAATTTCGATAAAAGTAAAATGACAAAACACTGAATAAAATAAAATTTTAAATTTAACGTCTTTAAAGACATGACAAAATCTTAAATACAAAATTTATGGCACTATTTAAACAAATTTAAGCTAGTAGATACTAAAACTTTCAAGTTACAATATTATCAATTTGGAAACAATTACAAATTATAAGTTACAAGTGCTATAGATCACCTCAGTAAAAAAAATCGCACCTTAATATGGCAGCCTTTTTAATTAATCATTTATAAATAAATAATAAATCATTTTTAATCAATTAATCAATTTAAAAAAAAATGGAAGCTTCGACATTGTGGAGAGTACAAAAAAACAACGAAAAATGTATGAAATTTTCGATATATCCAAAAATAAAAGATACATGGGGGAGTCGTTAAAATTTTTTGGTTTTCATGTTACTGTCATGTTAATGATTGACATTTCAATTAACATAAAAAACTGCACAACTTAGTCAATTTAACCGATCTTCCATCTCTCCTATTAACATATGAAAACAGTCATCCTGTATAAATCTCTAAAATAAATGGTGCAAATTCAACAAAAGAACAAAAACCTGACGAATAGAGCCAGTACAATTGAATGTAGAGCAGAAATCATACCAATAACATTTATGTACTTAGTTTTAACGAAACTTACTTTTGTAGATTTCACTAAAAATTTAAATCTTTATAAGCGAAGGTTTTCCTGCGGTGTATGGTGTGAAGAAGAATTCATTAAAAATATGAAACAAGATGGGCAACATTAGCCTTAAAGATCTCTTCAACGTTTCAGGATCTTTTCTAGCGACTAGTGGGACATTAGAACATTTGCAATTATGGTTAGAAAAATAAAGAAATGTTGCCTGCAGGTCTGGCAAAGTAATGTAAATCTAGGAATATTCACCGACCACAATTCACCGACCAACAATTCACCACCTCAACAATTCACCGCCTCAACAATTCACCCTCAAAAATTCATCGATTCCTTTTTAAATCAATGGTAAAATAAAATCTAAATGCCTTCAGAAAAGCCAAAAATGCCTCAGGAAAAAAAGTGCTAAGGGGCAAGGAAAGTTCATCAGAAACCGGCTGAAGAACTACGAGCTCGGTGAATGTCCCAAGTAATGTCTAATGTCCATTAAGAGTTGTCGTGCAAGAGACAGCAAATGTGATAAAAATCACACAAAAAATTAAAATTTATAAATGAAATTTTCGTATAGCGACATGACAATCGCCAATTTTACTGTTTTCAGTAACTGTAATTTTTGGTCAATCACTGAGCAATTTAGTTCATTACAGTAAAGAACTTCAGCGAAAAAATTAGTGGCATTAATGGAAATGGCATCATTCTCAATTTAACGTTTGAAACGAAGTTTAGTAAAATACGTCACTTCGTTTATATGGTAATTCACGATTACCGTCCTGTAAATGCCTGAAGAAAATCCTGTAGCTTAAGTCGTTGCTTTACTGTATTACAATAATTCATGTCAGCTACATATAAATTTTAAGTAACATCTCATTATTTTCTTGTGCAATGCAAAATCGTTCTTTGAAAAAGAGATTGAAAGATAGCATAATAAATACAACTTTCAAAGTGAGGCGTTCTTATTTCGCTACGCTCATATCTTACAAATTATCATTTTAGGCAGATGCAACCCAAAAAATCTTGCAATTCCACCCATCCCCCTTTTCGATTCGAAATTCCTCGAAGCGTTATTAATAAAATTAGGCCATATCAGATGGTGGGACCGATCCGAAACAAAAACCACCACTAATTACACGTGAAGCTATATAAACCGCCGTATTAATTCTTTTTCCTTTTCAAAAAAACGAAGATGCATCTTCAGGTCCACCTGGAGTCGTAGCATTAAAATATCGTCATAGTCCATCTGCTGCGGACGGCATCCGTTTAGAGAGAAGGGTTTGGCACGTTCCGAAAGATACGCGTGCTCGAGACGAGATGTGCTCGAGGTGACGGTGCACCGGGTGATATTGAGTTTATTTGAATTATGGCGAGGAATGAATCCAAATTTCATTCCTTGGACACGTCAGAAGTTTAACGAACAGGTTACACATATATATAGGGCTGCGATTATCTAAAATAACATGGTAGTGACAAGGAACTTGCGTTGCAGAGATTATCATTCAAATTATTTTAAATGTCCCGCTAATACAACTCATTGCGGAAATTTGAAGAATGGAATTTTTCCCGCCAAATTTTAAAATTCTCCCGACCTTATTTTTGTAATCAGCGGTCTTTCACGCGTGCTTCCAGGAAGTCTTTTCTTAGGAAAGTAATGGAAGGAACATAGGAAAAATATCATTGAAAACGGGAGAGCTAAAGTTTCTTAATATTTCTTAAATATTATTACTATTAAATTTTTTAAATTAAATATTAAGTAATATTTTAAATTATCAATGTGACGTCGAAGTACACAATATTTAGATTATTTTTACTGTATTATGCCTTGTGATTTTCTCAATTAAACTGCCTTAGCTTATCAGGTCTCATTTGGTTTGGTTTCTTTTCATTTTTGAGGTTCAGTCTTGCGTGTGAGTTAAGATCTCGCACTTTTTTCTCAATAGCCCCAAAATTCCCCAAATTTTTTCCAAAATCCCTGACTTTTCCCGATTTCCCCGACTAAACTGAGAATTCTCTGACTTTTCCCTGATTTACCAACGTTGAAAGTGATTCCATAAAAAAAAATGGATGTTAAACACTTCTTTGGCATGTGTGAACGTTGCAATTATACACAAACTTCTTTCTTATCAAGAAAGCAAATGACAGTATTTTAAGCCTGGAGAACAATTCTCTACATATCTCTATTTTTCGTCACAATTTCGAGCCAAAGTGCTCACAGCTAACAAATTAGCTGAGATATTGCTAGAATTTGCAGAATTACTACAATTGCTAGATATTGCTGGAAATTCGGCTAAGAGAGATAACTCCAACAGAAAAATCTGGCCCTGACAGTAATAGGGTTGATCAGATGGCTAGTAACCAGCTCTAGTAAAATTTTTAAATTACTTGCAGTATCCAAGATATCGGAAGGCCGAAAAAAAGATGGATATCGTAACAGGTAAAGTGCCTAAAACCTGAAGTGAAGAAGAATAAGAAGAAGAAGATATTGCTAGAAATTTACGTTACACACGTTATTTCACCAATTGTATTTGGTAGAAAATTTCTAATTTGTAGGAGCAATTCGACCAAAGTGGTGCCACTGTTCACGTCAAATTTACGTAGATACTTAGTAAATTTGGTGATGTTCTATCGTAAGGTATGAAATCGCCGATGACCTATTATATAGGTGAAGTCTCACATCGAAATCAAGTCATGTCAAATCTATGTCATATTTGGTACCTAAATACTCACCTTCCCAGTTTACGACTGTCACAGAAATATATCGATTTAGATTGAAAATTTACTTCATAGTGAAAAGTAAGAATGGTATACACTTTTCTTTAGCATAATTATCAGGAATCTTAGTTAGATACAAATATTTTATTGAAATTAGACTAACTTAACAATTGTTATCAAAAGAAATCGTTTAACTATTTTATCAAGTGTAATGAAGTGTGCTTTAATATGTTGTATAAACTGAATATAACTTCGTCAAATATGTTGTGTTCTTAAAATTTGGAGCAATTCTGTCTTTATGTAAATATTATAATTACTCCCCAATCAAATTTGTATTGTTTGGAAATGTGCATTCGCCATATTGTTTTCAAGATATCTAAGTAACATTTCACTTAAATTACTGATAAGTTTGGTAAATTGGAAGCACCTACTGGGATGAATAATTATAGGTATTAAAATTGAGTTAGTATAACCAGTTGGTCGCAATGTGACGTGACATGTTACAACGTTACAGGAATTAAGTCAAAAATTAATTTTTGATGTAAATTTGACCACTTAATTAGTCAAACAGGAATCTTCTAGGAAACAGGATTGGATGACTTATGTCATTTATTAGGTGATGTTCGTGACACCTACTAAATTAATTTAATACGTAATATAGCGAAAATGTGACCTAATAGGTGAAACATGGTGCCGTCCATATTTCACCAAATTTCTACCAACAAATAGACTATAACCGATTAGGTGACATAAGTTATGTAGTATCAAGGGTCCTGTTCTACCTATTTGGTAATTATGCCTCTGCCCTACCTGTTAGGTAGTCCGATATTACTTTACATAATATTATGACTAATAAAGACCGGACATTGAGGCAAATACCTGGTGCCTGCCTTTTTTGATGATTTTTCCCAATTTTGCCTTTTTTTGAAACACAGCGCCTTTTTAGAAAAAATTTTGCCTTTTCCAAGTATTTCTAAAATAATCTTAAGATAAATACAGTAGAATCCAAAATGTGTAAAGTTATTAGCACCTCAGTTAGAAGTGATCAAATCTTAGAAAATCCAGGGTTGAATTGAAAATGGCATTCTCGGTCCGAAGAGCGTTCACGTAAAAGACCGTTTATGACAAATTATCCCTGTGTTTATGTTGGTTATTCCTGTCACCTCACAATACAGCTTAAATCCCTGATGCTAGTGAGCAACCCTGTTTTAAGATAAATCTAAGTTCTTCGCTGAAAAAGACGTATTTATAGGTTCACAATTTATGACCTATTAGGAGCCTTTTTCACCAAATTTTCACCCTACTTATTTGGCCATCTTGAACAACCCTACATAATTCACTGAAATATATCTCTATTTCCAACTGAAATAGGTAAAATTCAGTTTGACTTATGTGAACAACCCCTAGATTTGTTAGCTAGGTAAAATTTAAATTTATTTAATTAATTATCAAGTTTCTCTAGACCATATTTCAAACGTTGAAAATGTATCAGAATTTTTGTTTTGAAGTAGTTGCTAGTTTCTAGAGAAGTTAGTTTGTCACAGGGGATTTTAAAAGATAGGTGTGCGCCAGAATGAATACCAGTTAATAATTGATAATAATGTAATAATAACAATTGTTAATTATGTTGCAAATAATATTCAGCTTTAGAGCAACCGACATACCATTGCAGCCTGATCAAAATAGTAACAGATTTTCTCACATTTTGAAGTGTTGTTGGGGTAACTTTGAATAACAATTAAATTCAGTACTCCAACAAAAAAATAATTAATTTGGTGAAAATTGGAAAATTTTGGTGAAAAATTTTTAGTCCATTTAGCGGAAAATTAACGGGAAGACGTGATCAAAATTGTAGAAAGTTGAAAAAGGAACAAAATAACCTGTGGTATGTTGGAATTGATGTAAAGAATTTAAGTTGTCAGAATCGTTCGAAAATTAATACCTACTACTTAACATTTTGATAGTATTTAAGACGGTATGACTTTTATGTATAATTAGCGCACAGAAGGATGGGCAATGGAAGATGGAAATTTTTAACACTTTCGTGCAACATGAATGTGACCTCAGGAGATGATCCGATAAACATTTAAGATACGGCATCAAAACCGCTGTGCTGTTTGAATTCCATTTTTTTCCTTTCTATTTTTACCTTTAAACGGGACTCGCCCGTAAAGGTCACTTTTTAGCGGGTGCAAATATTTATAATTTCGCAACTGAAGTTATGTGACGGTCATAATTAGAATGCACCAAAATTTCCAACAAACCTTTTCTCACAGACGTGATCTCTTTCAACTTCCACCGAATTATTTACACATCATTAAACTTTTTCGGCTGCTCAAATCCACCTCCATAAATAATTCACAAAAAACGAAAAATAATAGCTCAACTACCGAAACAAAAGAAACCTTGAGACAAGGCGGTATTAAAGAATTTTCTGGGTAAGTTTCGAGAAACGGTTAAAAAAATATGTTAATTTATCGTTTTGGCTTTCAGAATAATTCAGTAACCGCTTTTGTGATCTAAGAATGACCTGTGACTGCGCGGGTATATTACCGCTAAAGAAGATTTAATGTCTTGAACGGGAAATTCTCGGAAAGGTTGATTGTATATTTTAAATTATAGGGCTGAGGTTTACCGATGGAAGAATATCGATATCTGGCGATACGAAATTCACCTTATACGTAAAATACGTCCTGTAAGTAGAAATAAATCTCGAAGAGGCGACAATACACCGTATATCTCAGAATAGGTGTAAAGAGGTGTAACGGAAAAAATTTTAAGATTGGGAAATTATTCCTGTACTAAATTTCTTTAAACTACCTAGAGGAATGAATATTTTACAGCAATTTGATACCTGTCGATAATCTAATTTTATTCTTAATACCAACCCTGTAGCTAACATTCATCTATTCCATACAAATAAACTTGTTCTTTTCATGATGTGTACTTGTTATATCATTCTTTGCTAAATGCAATTATTTGTCCTCATTGTTCTTTTAACAACATGAGTAAATTCTGTGAAATTCCGGTTCATTGTTATGTTATATATACCATAATAACACATTAAATCTTCACGTTGTCTGCTTGGGCGCCAGTTTTGTGCATGAAAAACGACAAGAGCGACGTGCCCTTCAGACAAGATTTTGCCAAAAAAAATATATTGTACAATTCGATAATAGAATAAATCTTGAAAGTTTAGAAAAAAATTTTGGGGTGGATTTTAAGAATTTCCAAAAACCGTAAAAAGCAAGTGTAAAGTGCCCTTTAGAGAAAAATAAGGAAAAATACATTTTATCTACTTTGCGCTATTAATGATCTCATTATTAAATCGAAAGTAGTGTAATAATATTCATATTATTACACTACTTTTGGTAGGTAACTTTTAGTTTTGTTAAATTGGTACGTCAGCCTGTCACGTAGACGTGCGTAGACGTCAAGGTTAAATTATTAGTATTTCATAAAATTTCTTGAGCAGCTTTGCGTATTTCTAGGGGTGTACAGGTCTTCCATTTCGCGCACGTAAGTAGTTATTGAATTCCTCCTAAGGCTACTAGATTTTCAAATTCAAATACGAAACGTCAATGTCAGTTATGTCAGTGTAACCAACCTACGCAAAATTCCCTAGTGTAATACAAAAATTGAACAATCAAAATTTAATGAATTAATAAAGCAAAGTAAATAAAATAGTATATTACACTCGTTTAATAAGACGTATCGTCACACTCGTGTGACAATACTCAGTCTTATTAAACTAGTATAATAATATACTATTGTCTACTTTACAGGGTGCCTATTACCTATTATACGTTATAGTGTTTTTTTGTTTTTGATAAGTTTTTGAAAATTTTCTACCTTTATGAAAAATTATATTTTGAAAAGCAGTTCGAATTGTTCGAAAATGAGGGCCATGGGAATTCCAGCAACAATGTGGAGGATTTAATAGACTCTGTCAGACACTAAAAGTCACTTTGCACAGCAGGCCTGTGGAGCTACAAATTCTAAAAGGACTTATTTTGGATAAAACGTGCTATGTGCTGTATATACTTCAACAGTTCGAAAATGTGGTACCCGGAATTTTCAGACACACTGTCTAAGGATCCACTGGATCCTACTAGCCACTGGAATTCACCTGAAACTGCGGGCCTGTGGAGCTACAAATTCTAAAATGGCATTTTTCGGCCAAAACATGCTAAATCCTGTTTATACTTCGACAGTTCTAAAATGTGGGCCCCGGAATTTTCAAACACACTGTCCAAGGATTCAATGGATCCTTCTAGCCACTGGAATTCACCTGAAACTGCGGGCGTGTGGAGCTACAAATTCTACAATTACTAATTTCGGCCAAAACGTGTTAAATTCTGTATATACTTCTATAGTTCGAAAATGTGGGCCCCAATATTCTGCGTTCCATTTCATGGACCTCGCGACAGTGTTACTAAAATTCGCAGGTTCCACATTTTTGAACTATCGAAGTACATACAGGATTTAGCACGTTTTGGCCAAAATAAGTCATTTTAGAGTTTGTAGCTCCACAGGCCCGCAGTCTCAGGTGAATTCCAGTGGCTAGAAGGATCCATTGGATCCTTAGACAGTGTGTTTGAAAATTCCGGGGCCCACGTTTTCGAACTGTCGAAGTATATACAGGAGATATCACGTTTTGGCCGAAATAAGTCATTTTAGAATTTGTAGCTCCACAGGCCCGCAGTCTCGGGAGAATTACAGTGGCTAGAAGGATCCATTGGATCCTTAGACAGTGTGTCTGAAAATTCCGGGGCCCACTTTTTAGAACTGTCGAAGTATAAACAGGATTTAGCATGTTTTGGCTGAAAAATGTCATTTTAGAATTTGTAGCTCCACAGGCCCGCAGTTTCAGGTGAATTCCAGTGGCTAGAAGGATCCAATGGATCCATTAGACAGTGTGTCTGAAAATTCCGGGGCCCACATCGAAGTATATACAGGAGTTATCACGTTTTGGCCGAAATTAGTACTTTTAAAATTTGTAGCTCCACAGGCCCGCAGTCTCAGGTGAATTCCAGTGGCTAGAAGGTCATTGGATCCTTAGACAGTGTGTCTGAAAATTCCGGGACCCACATTTTCGAACTGTTGAAGTATATACAGCACATAGCACGTTTTATCCGAAATAAGTCCTTTTAGAATTTGTAGCTCCACAGACCAGCTGTGCAAAGTGACTTTCAGTGTCTGACAGAATCTCCTAATTTCTCCACATTGTTGCTGGAATTCCCATGGCCCGCATTTTCGAACAATTCAGGTATATACAGGATTTAGCACGTTTTGTCCGAAGTAAGTCATTTTAGAATTTTTGGCCATTTCTGGGTATTTTTTATTGACCCCCTGCTAGCTTTTCTGAGCTCTCTGTGTACCACATGTTCGACCTGTCGACGTATATACAGGATTTCCCATGTTTTGGCTGAAATAAGTAATTTTCGAATTTATGGTCATTTCTGGCAATTTTTGCCCGCTTTTCGGCCAATTAACAGAAGGTTTTCAATGCCAAATGATTTTTAAGATCGCTACTATATCATTAAATTGTTATCATATTATTAATATAATTGATTATTATAATTATTTTATTATTAATTATTATTAATATAATTAATTATAATATCATTAAACATCTTGTCATTTTTGGCCAAAATTGGCCAAATGTGGCCAAAAATGTTTTTGGCCCAGTGACTTTCAAGTACTTCTAAAGACACAAATTCCTGCGCAAACCAGAGCATCCTATTACATTCCGTGTATGAGTTATAGCGGTGGCCGCTAACTTAATATTAAGTTAGCCCACCTTTTGTAGCTCCGGCTATTCAAAAGCTACAAAATTCGTTTTCTCGCTACAAAAAAGACACAAAATCTCTACTATTTTGTTTTGCCGGCCTGAGGAGGGTGGTCCGCCAACTTTATATACATAAATTTCTCATATTAATGAATGTATATAATGGACCTTATGAGCGTTCAGTACAACCAATCAAATCAATAAGAACTATCAATACGTTTTCCTTAGGTATACATTTCAAGTTGTAACTGAATATTCATAGCAACGTAGTTTACACTGAAGTTCTACAAATATCAACAAAACGTGTTTTTCGGGGTTATTACTGTAATATATTTAAGAGATTTTAATTATCACTGCATGGTCTCCCAGTGTAGAAGAAACGTTTTTGAATATGAATGGTTACTTACTGTCGAGCCTTTTATATTACTTTTAACGTCTTAAACACGCAATTACTTTCAATTTCTATGCACGAAGAAATACATTGATATCCATATTAGATCGTCTGAAAATATTTTCATGGCTTTCAGATTGCATGGGTTTTGCTTAAAAGTTTTATTATGTGCCAGTAGTATAACTGCGATAACCACCAGTTCTAAAATTATTAGATGCCACAATAATCTCTTCAACTACTTTTTCAATTCTGCCAATATTTCAGTATGTAATAAATAGAAGAATTATTTTTAAAATGGTTTATTGCTATGTATGTATTTAAGCACAGAATTGAATCTGTGAATATTGTAGATAATATTATTTAAAAGTAAATTGGACTTCGTTTCGTTTATAGAGTGCTTCAGGAGGTGACAGGGGAAGCCTCGAAGGATTAGGCGCAGCTGGAGGTCCAATATCAGCTTCTGTTCCGGGAGCTCGCCTCAAGCACCGGACTCCCAGATTCAACGCTTCTGGTAGTCTCAGTGACAGCTCCTCCAGTGTCAAACGACAGGTACTACTTATCTAATTTTACGTAACGAGTTTAGTAAAATGCGCAGGAGATCTCATTGCGAATGAATAAGAATGTTAATAATGTCTCCAACAAGTGGAATTCCTTCGCCATATTCGAGACTATAATGTTTGGGCGCGAAAAGGAATTTTTGAGTTTAAAAAGGGTTTAAAAAACAGATATACAATGTGAACCATACAAAACTACTCAACAAGATTTCTACAGTTTAAATTGAACAGAACATGGCTCACCTATTTTCATTTGAATCTCTCCAAACCGAAAGCACGCCGTCTCAAAAATTAAATCCATATGTAGTTCATCATAGGTGTTTCCATAATCTGCTGTTGATTACATACGTAATCGGTAATTTATGAACATTTTCAAGATTGTTAATTTCGGTCAAAACTTCACAAATTATAAGGTGATACCCATTTTTTTTTCAGAGGTAGCAAACAGCGAGATGACTAATTGACCGAGGAGAAATATCGAATTTATCAAAGTCAATTAAATTGATTTATGTAAAAGCATCTCATTAAAGACGGCAGGAAATTTAACTACTACGTACTTCGAGTAATCAAAACCGATATTTCATTACACCGAATTCTTGAATTTCCAGTTAATTTCAAGTTCACTGAACCGTCTATTACTCTTGAAGGATAACCAAAAGCAATTCTAGCAATTCGGTGATTATATGTTATTGAAGAGACGCGACTGGTTTCAAATTGAATGCTATTTGGGATTCAAGAATTTTTAGGTAATCGGTTACACATAGGTAGTGTTAGTAGTAGTAGCGTGGAAAACACTGGAATATAATTCATAGAAAACTTAACGTTCAATGATTTATTGCAATAGTAACAGGAAAACGCTAATTAAGAATGGACTTTGTATTATTTACGTGGCGAGTATTCAAAATGCAAATTCAGCAATTATTAATAAATTTTGAAAAAGCAATCACTTTCAGTCGTTACGTGAAATGAGTAAAGTAATTTCCAAAACAAATATTTTATGAAGTATGTGCACTGATAACATAACAGTTTCTAGTATATACGTGATTATACATGGTCAAAAAATTTTAGCCTATCTACAATTAACTGTCTGCCACCGTTATTAAAATTTTACATTTTAATATCCCCGTAAAGATCATTGAGCAGATTTTTGATCACCCTTTACATCTACACTTGTGTATGCAAGATAGATTAAAGAAAATTAAATTTTAAAACAATGTCCGAGTGTTTACTCACTCTATTTTTTAGTCAGCCATAAAAATAAAACGGAGAATCTTTGGTTCTGTTTTGTACTTATCTTGGGAAATGTTTGTGTTGTTTCATTTACCTCTTACCTCCAGTTAGTTGTGAAGTATCGCGTGAATAGTAGGTACAATAAATATGGATCCAAATTCTACGTTTTCTAAAGTTAGGATTAAACTGATTGAGGAAGAATTAAGGACTGATTTCGAAATGGTGAGCATTAAATAATTTAATTTAGTTTTGATTTCTAAAGTAGGTACTATGAGACAAAAATGGACTAGCTGAAGGAAAACCTGGGATTTAGTATATATATTTTTTAAATTCCTGTGAGTCTCCAATTCCTTTTGAATTTAAGGAGAATACAATATTTGGGGAATTAGTGAAATCCACGTTTTTACTTGAAAAATTTAAAACTATACCAATAGTATCTATATATGTATGTAGGTGGGAATTTGGCTGAGGAGTAGATGAATTCAATGTAACAAAACCCTTATCCTTATCATTTGTGATTTCAACCGTTTTTCCTTATTTTGTAAAACTTCTATAACAAAAATATATGGAGTGTCATCAATGAATCACTAAAAAGTTTCATAACGTTTTTTGAAATTCCTCTCATATAGAATTCTCCTATAAACGATATAATCCCACAGGGATCATTTGAAAACTCGTTTGGTAGGTTAACAACTTTGAAACAAACTATTTCTTTTTCTAATACGTAATCCAATTCCACTCTTTACTTGGATCGTGGGAGGCTGTGAACTTTAGGTTGTAGTTTTGCTAGAATTTGAATAAATAAAATAAATTACAAGCATATATTTAAAGTGGACTTTGCGAAATTCCCAAAGAAGGAAAAATGTTGCACAGCTCGTTAATATTAATAGCTATAAGATGAGTATTCAAGTAGAGTTTGTTTTAGGTTTCAAAAGTGGAAAGTCAAATTAACAGAAATTCTCTATTACTAAAAATAACCGGACGCATTTAACAAGTCATTACGGCATTTAATCAACGGCAGTGTCAAAATTGCATCAATTTAAGAGGACTAAAATTGTCAACGGTGTTTTCCATTTATTTTTAGAAGGCAACCGAATAAAAAAGGACTTACCAGACCAAAATTAATTTTTGGGCGACAGAAGGGGAACCCATATCGAACCTAGTTGTATAAAAAGTAGATATTTAGTTTATTATATATTAATATTATAGTAAATTTAGTAGTATTTATATTAACATTTTTATATATGCATATGAGAAGTTGGAATTTAGAGACAATAAGATACCTGCAGTGATCATAAATTTTTATGAAAACTGTTAAATCGGTTGTTTAATAAAAACCAGCTAAAATTACCACTTTACTTAAAATTTAGTCATAGGCTTTAAAGCGACCATCTATTAGTGTGACGTCAGAGGTTTGTAAACACTACAGCCGATTGTTGCGTACATTTTAACTTATTATCCTCGAGACGGAATCCAAGTTAAAAACTGCTCTTTAAGGTTTAGAGAATAAGATTGTTTAGGTTGGTTTAAAGGAACCTAGAAGATTTACTTGAAATTATCTCAGGTCGTGTTAAGAGTACATGGATCTCATTGTTATTGTAGCTTCTTCAGAATGTTCATCTACAGAAAATTGCCCAAAGGCATCTGCAACGTTAAAGCCATAATATACATTTAGAATCATCCAACTTATAGACATCGAAATTAATTTGAAAGTTATATGTTTGAAGAAAAAATTTGTAACTATATAAGATGTCTAAGCTTCGCAACTTCAACGGTACATTAATAATCATTTTACTTATTGTTTCACAAGTCTTGTCAAATTTCCTTAAATTCCAATTGTGCTAAATAAAGTTGACAACATTCGAGTTCAAAAATAAAAGAGTTGACTTAGAATTATAGCCCCGGCTACATACTGAAAAATTATAGTTTTCACGGCATAATGTTCTACAGATATCTGAAAGTTTTAAATCGTAGGGGGGACCATCAATTTTTCATTATTTTATAAATATTAATAACTTTTGCAATAACAGTGATAAATGAAATGTAATACACGAATTATGAAGCCTTTAGGGGTCTTTATAAGTGTGCAAAATTTCAGCAAGATCGGGTTATTAGTTTACGAGATATCTTATTTGTTTATCCCAGAGACTCAATGTTTAAACAATTGAGCTTGCCCAGGCTGCAATCCTACAGATATTTAATAAGGTGAAATAGTTTCCTTGAATGCCGAACTATAAGTTAAGTTTGAAAACCAACTTATTTTTAATGAAATTGTTGTTAAAAAAATCATTTTAAAAAGGGGCTAATTTTTTGCTTATAAACAAATTGAATAACTTTTTTGTCTATTGTTACACACGTTTTTAATAAATCGCATTGAAAAGGTGGTAAAGAAACCTTTTATTTTTTTTAAAAAAAAGGTTCTACTGTCAATAGAAGTCGAGATAGCAACATTTAAAAAAAAATCATATCTTCATTATTTATAAACATTAAGAGCCGAAATTTTCACCAGTTTTACATAAAGATCTAAATGTTAGCATAGGATTTATAGGTTTAATATCTATGCACCTTGATACAAGTTATAGCCCTTTAAAGTTAAGGTTTTTCGCTCAAGTCTACGATGTCGTAGTGGAGGGGATAGCAGATCGTTTTGAAACCAAAACTTCAAATTGGACGCGCTAATTTTTTTTTCGATATCTCGGCTTCTAGGCAACGTAGAACCTTAATTTGTTTTTATTTTGGGGTAACTCGACGAAATTTTAACATGTAACCTATTTTCATCGCCGTGGAAAATTGGAAAATCCCGAAAAAATCAATAGATACAATTATCTTTGTGTTTTATATTTTTATACAATTAATATTTTTTTATCGCCCTAGAAAATCACTGAAAATTCAATACATACAATGATCACATTTTTTTTACAATATAAATGCAAATTTTTTGCAACAGTTTTTGTTATTTAAATTTTGTATAAAATTGGTATATTTTACAATTTCATTGTTATGAATATTACAAATATTTACTTCAGATATTTATAAAATGATGAAAATAGTCTGTTTTAGTAAAATGCTATTTATTATTATAATTACAGTTTAATATATTTAAATATATAATTATAATAACAGTTTTTGTTATTTAAATTTTGTATAAAATTGGTATATTTTACAATTTCATTGTTATGAATATTACAAATATTTACTTCAGATATTTATAAAATGATGAAAATAGTCTGTTTTAGTAAAATGCTATTTATTATTATAATTAATATTATTGAATGCTATCTCGGCTTCTATTGACAGTAGAAACTTTTTTTAAAAAAAAAAGTTTTTTTTACCACCTTTTCAATGCAATTTATTAAAAACGTATCTAATAATAGACAAAAAAATTATTCAATTTGTTTGTAAGCAAAAAATTAGCCCCTTTTTAAAATGATTTTTTTTAACAACAATTTCATTAAAAATGAGTTGGTTTTCAAACTTAACTTACCGTTCGGCATTCAAAGAAACTACTCCACCTTATTAAATATCTGTAGGATTGCAGCCTGGGCAAGCTCAATTGTTTAAACATTGAGTCTCTGGGATAAACAAATAAGATATCTCGTAAACTAATAACCCGATCTGGCTGAAATTTTGCACACTTATAAAGACCCCTAAAGGAATGTAATTCGTGTATTACATTTCACTTATCACTATTACTGCAAAAGTTATTAACATTTATAAAATAATGAAAAATTGATGGTTTTTTGCTAATAACCCAATTGTTTATTTATCGATTTTAATTTATAAAAAAACCAAATTAACCGTCTTTTTATCCTCTACAACTTTCCTGTTGACCACTTTTCTCTAAAATGCAACCGGAAAATTCTATGAGGAAAAATCGATTTTCTCACCTTAACCCACTGTTTATAAAAAAAACAGGGACGTTCTAGCTGTATATGGTCATACAGTGATCTTTCTATAGGTCCCCCCTACCATTTAAAACTTTCAGATATCTGTAGAACATTAAATCAACTTTTTTTTTTTTTGTAGCCTGCCTATTAATTAGCTATAGTGTGATATAAAAAACCCTTATTTACTTAAAAACAAGGACATGCATAACAAATTTATTTTCGATTAACATGATACTAGGGTAATAGTCATCCTATTGAAGCTACACCCTGGATCAAACAAAAATTAAAGAATACTAGACGTTACATCAACTATTTTATGTATTCATACATATGCATGTTGCATACGAGTGGTTGGTATTTAGAGACAATTTACTTAAGCACGCTACTAGTTATTTCGGGTTGTGCAATTAAGAAAAACTTTCTAACCTTGTTAACGAATCCGTTTGCGTCATGCCATCCAATAAAACCGCTATAGAGCATTTTTCAAGAGTCCACACTGCTGGCTGGGAAGGATTCTTGAATCGGTAATGACTTTTTCTAATTAGTGATTAACGGCACCTGTTTAATAATCAAATAACTACCATATAATGTCAAATTTAATAACACCAAAGTCTGGCAGTAGCCATTTCCTCGTTTTTACTACTGCTTGTAGCGCGTCGATAAATTTATCGGGTAAAGATCCCAACAGCGGATCTAATAAATAAGAGTTTTTTCTCGTAATTTATTCTCCTGTTAAATAAATGGTGTGCTCCGCCAGATTTTCTCCAATCACGATTATTTTTTGATTATTTTTTATTCGATTTAAAGTGGGATTCATGCTGGGAACTAACAGATGTAATTTTTGATATTAATGATTTAATCTGTTTCTGTTAAATTGATAATTCGTGAGAAGGAAGAAACACTAGTTTTCGTTTAATTAAACCGCTGTAGTACAAGCACTTATATAGTTCATTCCCATTGATATAGCTCCGAATGTAGTTCCTTGAACAAATTGTGAGTTTCAGAAAGGGACCTCTATTTCCATATTTGTTGTGAAATAGATATCATAATTGTTATACTCATCGTAGCATTTCGTATTTCTATTCGTTCAATTAATCCGGCTTCACGACAGCACACTCCACATGGTGCTAATGCCAAAAGTATAATCTCCATTAGAAAAAATAAATGAAGCCGTATAATATAATACAGATCAACTTTCACAAGATTTGTAATTACGTACACGTCTAGTTATTATTCATAGCCGAAATACTTAAGCATTAAAAACTATTAAAACGCGGGATTATTACTGTATATTGTGGCGGTGTAAACTGTCTGCCAATCAGAGCTGATGCTTCTATCGTCCATAAGTGTTATTTTATGTTGCGTTATGAAATAAGTTTATATATGCACCTTTTAACGTTAATGTGGTAGTTTAGAGCGAAGACTGAGTACGAAGTCCTGTTGAAATCGTTCCACATTTATGGGCCATCTCAATTGTGTATCGGTGTACAAAAGCACCTTTTCTTAACTGGACTGACTACTACATACCTCGGCTCTCTAATGTCACTGATTTATTGGTCATAATTCGAATGTTATCTTAAAAGAAACGCTTCTCATTACTTTTATGGCGGATGGGCTATAATGAAAAAAAGTATTCAGATGGCCGTTGTACGGTCATCGATAAAACACGTTTTTTCTATGTGCGGAGAAATTCACAGGGAGATAGAACAGAGAGAGAGCAATATTTGGACATGTTGTAATCGAAACATTATAAAAACTTTATAGGAATTCAGTACGCTTTTACTCAGAAATTTTGTGAGTTTTAAAATGCCAGGTGACGAGCTATATTTGATCCTAACAGATGATATCAAAGCAACAATTGCTGTACTCTCCATGAAAATTTAATGAGTGGTAACCAGATTTTTGAACAACTCTAATTTGACCAGATACAAAAATGAATTTTGGAATTTCAAGACAACCTGTGAGGTCTTTGTGAATTCTGGGGGACAAATATCTAAAACTCAGTATTACTGTAGAGTGAAGAGCTTGCCAAGCAACAATAATACTAATTATGAGATCAACGATATTGATGGACAAAACAGGGGAATTGAAACGCTTTTAGACTTTTGGGAGATGTACTGAGAGATATCTACACAGAAATTCTTGTCTTTTGTATGTAAATTGTATAACATTGTTGAAAATAATTGTAATTAAATTGTTTAAGTCTTTTGTCAAGCGTAATATTTAGTTATAGTACCTCAGTGCTTCGAGATATTGTTCCAAACGAATATTACTATGTCAGATATGTATTTTTAAAATGTGGTGCAGTTCTTTCTTTAATTTGGATACACAATTACACCCGAAATTTAATTTAATTTGTTTGAAAACATACATTCGCCAACTTTCGCAACATCTAAATAATATTTCACTTAAATTACTAATAAGTCAAGTAACTTGGACGCACCTATTCAGATGAATAACTCATACGTATTAAAATTGAGTAATCTTGACCACTTGGTCACAATGTAAGGTGACATATTACAACAAATAGGCCAAAAAATATTTATGGTGTAAATTGCCCTCTTAATTAGTGAAACAGGAATCTTCGCCTTATGTCACCTATCAGGCGGCGTTCGTGATACCTACTAAATTAACTGAATGCGCAATGTGGCGAAAATGTAACTTAATAGGTGAAACATGGTGCCGTATATATTTCACCAATTTGCGATTTGGTAATTATGTTCTTGTGCGATCTGTTATGTGGTCTGATACTACTTAACAATATATTGCGACCAATAAATTATTAAATTATTTTATATAATGATATAATTCAAACATACCAAAAACAATTTGCAATACAACAGCATGGTTTTCTACCTAGCAGATCTACTGTGAGAAACCTATGTGTATTAACAGATACAGCTGCAGAAGCTATACATGACAATAGTCAACTTGATGTCATCTTGACAGATTGCGCGAAGGCATTTGATACGGTTGATCATGGCATTCTTATTGATAGAGTAGCTATGTTTGGCTTTTCTGCTTGTAAGTGTATAAAGTCATACCTATACTCAAGAAATCAAAGAGTTAAAGTTGGGAACTGTCTCTCAGACAGCTTGATTGCTTCATCAGGGGTGCCACAGGGAAGTGTACTTGGTCCCCTGTTATTTTTAATTTTCATTGACAGTCCTCCCTGCATGCGTGAGATCATCTGAGAGTCTACTTTTTGCAGATGATTTCAAAATTTTTAAAAAAGTACTGAGCTCTGAAGACTGTCAACAGTTACAGAATGACTTGGATCAGGTAACTCATTGGTTTTCAATTAGTGGAATGTCAATCAATATAAATAAATGCCAGGTCATTACATTTACGCGTAAAAAGAACTTTATTGACCATAAATATACCATCAACAACTGTATACTGCCAAGAAAAAGTGAGTGTAAGGACTTGGGTGTTATCCTTCAAATAGATTTAAGATTCAATAAGCATTACAGACTATTATGAATCGAGCATATAGGGCACTTAGATTTGTCTTGGATAAAATTGTATAATTCTCTTGTAAGACCACACTTAGAATATGCGGCTGTGATATGGTCACCTCAAGCAGAAACCCATTCCAACGCTATTGAAAAGTTCAAAAAAGGTTTTTAAGATATCTCCATATCAAGAAGTAAAATGTATATCCATGTATGGTTTCATATAAATCAATGTTAGTTGATTATAATTTTGATACTTTAAGCATTAAAGAAGCATACAATGTGTTATATTACCAAATACTGTGAGTTATGCTTAATCAATAGGATTAACTTTAGGGTACCTAAGGTAGCTTTAAGGAAAAGAGACTTGAGACTGTTTTCCACAAGTACTTGGAGTTGCTCACCAATTCAAAACATGCTGAATGAATGTAATCTTTTAGTAGAAAACTGTGGTATAGATTTCTTCAACACTAATATAAGAGCAGTACAAGCTTATTTTAGGCATTTATTTTTAAGCAATTTGCATATGTAGCTGGTCACTCTGATACCTCACGTTGTTTTAATGTGTCTGTGTATGATCTTAGTGTGAGTCTGTTGTGTAAGTTTTTCTTTTATGTTTTAGTTAGTAGGCACTCTTACATTATAACTACTTTCTTGTGCTATGTGAGAAGATAAATAAATAAATAAATAAATAAATAAGTAGGAACCTTTTTTCACCAAATTTTCAGTTCACTTATTTGGTTACCTCGAAAACCTCACCTACTTCACTGCAATTTAACTCAATTTCGACTTAAATAGGTCGATATTAAATTTGACATTAGTGAACAATGCTTAAATTAGTTTGGAGTTCAGAACAATTTTCACCAGCACACTGGTACATCCACATTAAATGTCCGTCTGGATTCCAAATAAGTCCTCTCCCTCGTCGAAGACGCGTGCAACTCGTTTTAATTAATTCAACGTCTATTTAGATTTACATTTTGTCTCAAAGTTCAAATTTGGAATGATAAATGTGAATTTCGTCACGTAGAAAACTCTTATTTATCGCCTGCATGAGCCCGTTACCGATGCCCCTCTCGCATTATCCAAATATTCGAATTATCCGTCTGTACTTTTATTTTATAATCTGATTAACCAAAAGAAATTTCGGCTCTCAGGGGCATTCAAACCAGTTTCCGAACTGGTAATATTTGAAAAAGTACTGTTGTTCATTAGACTGTAAATTTTTTAATGCTATAATATATGACATTGGGACGGATGTGAAGTATTAGGCAATTACCGACTGCTCCTCGCCTCTAATTAAATATTATAATTATGTTTTTTTCTACTCTTCTGTATTAAAATCGTTTACGATGTATTATTAAACTTGTTGGGACCAAAAAAAAGGAACCATTTCTCAAGCTTGAATGGACAACTATTACAATAAGACGAGTACCTATTTGGTCTGAGGCGGAGAAAATCTGAGGCGGTATTAATATGAAGCTTCATTATTTCTCCTCTATCACAATAGAAGTAAATGATACATATCTACTTACGAGTTAAGAAAAATACAAGTGATAAGGATAGGACACCGCAGGATTTCACTGATACATACAATTACTGTAATTATTTATCAAATCAATCTTTTCACTATTAACTCGTAAACAATCTCTAGTTCTCAAGCACCATTAACATTTTTTTCGTACTGGTGAAACCCGCTTGACCAAATACTCTTTCAGCAAAGTAAATAATTATTTTTATTCATAAAGGTAATTCTAACAACCGCGAAGTGTGCGCTAGCCTTGAGGAAAATATCTTCAAAATCTGAGACGTACACCTTTTTTCCTTCGAGATCGAATAAAGTGGTCCACTACCCGAAAGCTATACTTATATACGAGTCCTGTTCTAGGTACGAACGCAACCGAACCATAAAACATTATGACCTAGGGGCATCGAGAGCAAGACTCGTTTCAAGTTTAGAACAATTAGAATAAATTAATCTTTAAGGTATTCCGCTCGGGTAACGCATGATCAGGTTCTCATGATTCGATATATTTTATTACGTTGTTTTTTCTCTCTCTCTCTTGGCTCCCAGTTATTTCCTTTTCACTGATTCGAAGGTGTCAGATAAAAGAAAAGGCGAAGAAATTAATTCGACTGGAAAAAAATCGTTAGAATATTTAAAGTGTGTAACTGTACTTCGTAGAAGATTAGCAGATCAATATGCAGTTCGGAGGAAATACGGAGACGAGTTGGAAGTGTGATAAGGATCTTTGTAGAGTCTGCAATCGGAAGAAAAATATTTGAGCGACATATTCAGGGTGGCACCTTCTCTCAATTTATCAAGTGTTTTTATACCAGATCTTATTGTAATTGGTGAAATGATTAAAGTAATTAAAAAAATTGAAAGCAGTACATGCAACGTAATCAGATAATTGACCTAGAATATCTTCACTTTCTAGATTCATGTGTTGTTAAATTAGAAACCTGTGACGAAAGACGTGATTGTATGAAAGGTCGTATTTAATTTGTACATAACTACAGTAGACGTCCTTAAATCTCGATCAAACATCAATTATATTTATCTCTGGACGAGAATTCGCGATAGTTTGAGGTCAATTGACGCCCAAGTCTAGAATATAAAAGCATTTTTGTTAGGTCTCGAAAGTGTTAAGGTAAATGCTTTTTATATACAGATTTTAAGGCTTTAGGGCTGGTGCATATTATTCAAAGACCAGGGTTCAAAGACCAAGGGATTATATTGAACTGCCATGTTAAAAACTTCCCAAAATTTGCTGGTATCATGATTTGGGTAAATAATATTTGATTGTATTGCGTCTATAATAATCTGAGTTAGTTTGTTATTTATTACTTAAGACGGCTTCACTTTTGTTTAAAGAAGTCGTATATCTTGTTTGGAGGATTGACAGTGTATTGACACCTTCAGATTTATTTGACGACTGCATATCTGAATATAATTTTTAATAACGAACAATTTATCCTTATCGTGATTTTAGATATATAGCAAAAATGTGTAAAAGTTAACAATGACAGTTTACAATCCTCAGCAGATATATACCTAGATAATAATTATTTTACTCATTTTTAACAACATAAATACATTCAATGCAATGTTATGGCCACAGATCTAATCATAAAGTCAAATCTGCAAATAAGGTAAAAAATGCGCATATTTTTTAAACGCCTGTCATAAAAGACTTTAATTTGTGAAAAATATTAACAATATGGAATCACATTATTTAGAGCAAAATTAAGGTAGCCCCCAAAATAAATAATAAACGCTAACTTGCTGAAAAATATCTGCTTCTACCCTTCCGCAAAGATGATCCGCGATTACCGTGACATTGGGCACTTGAAACAAAAAAACATTAACAATATTAAACCATAATAAGGCAAAAGGAAGTAACAGTTATTAAAAAACACTAATCATTATCAGATAACTGATTTCGCTTTTTATTCATTGCGCAATTAGAAAGTAAGTGCTTTTGCCTTTCTGTATGAAGATATCCCTCATTGCTGCTGATAAGCTTATCTTAAAAATTAATATTGAAAGTATTAACCGTTCTGGATTGTAACGAGTTATAATGTAAAATACCTCCAAACTACTAACCTTAATAACAGCTACTTTAGTCTTCCTCCTCTTATACGAAGCTTTCTGCCATTGTCGATAATAATACTCACCTGAAACAACAAAAATAAAAATCTTAGCGAAATTAAACCAAAATGAGACAAAACGTAAATAAAACCATACTTATAAAATCATTTTAAACTACTTGTTAGGTATGGATGCTTTACACACATAATGCTAAAGTGTTTAACACTTTAATAGCTGTCTGACCCAGGTTCAAACTATAAACTAAACCAGGCTGATAACTAACTCTTAGGTGTTCAATATGGCGAAATATGATGCATACGTAAATCAAAAATACGAATACATGTAAATATTAATTCTATAAATACAAACTTTGAATCGTGTAACTGGCGAATAGGGCAAAACTAGACTTCCAACGACTAATTTACCCAGTCAAAAGAGACAATTTGAATTAGGAGGAACTACAAATTCAAGATAAGTTGAGAAATAATTTTATTTCTTTCACATCAAAAGGCGTACGAGAAAAATAAGCCAGAAAGAGAAGAGGAAGACAAATCTACAAATTTTAGAGACAAATCAGATATTTGTGAATTCTATGATCATATCATTTTGATTGGTATACTAGACAAATTACCTGATATAATGAAGCGTACAGTGCGTCAAGTACCGCCGAAAATACTAAAAATATCTTCCAAACACTGAATAACGTTACAAAATCGCAATAGCGTCATCAACCATAACCTCACAAACTTCCCTATGAAGCAACACTCATTTACTCCGTTGCATTGAAATGAGCCCCAATTTCATAGGCGAATTCCATTGATACGAATACATCAGATTGAAACATTTAAACGTAGAAGGTGTATTAAGTATGCAACATTATGTGTTTTTTGTTTGTACACATGTTGTAAATTATACGGGCACGGGTCAACTCGTAAGAATTAATCCCCGGTCCGCATTTGACCTTCGCGACATTGGTCAACTCGTAAGAATATGGTTCCCTAGATCGGTCAACTCGTAAGGGTTAGAACTACCTGAAAAATCCCAAAAGGGGGATTATGGTATTCCTTGCGAGAGGGCAAGGAAAACCCAGCGGAACCCGACCCTAGGCTGTGCCTTAGGGTCACAAAACGCATATGATCATTAACAACAAGCAACGCTTTGCCGCGTTGACTTTTAATACAATCCACAACTATCTCGGTGCGATCCATCGTCACCATTTAGTTGGAACGTAACAAACCACCCCCTTATATCATATTCTTAGTTTCAACAAATATCCGAACTACTTCGTTGCAATCATCATCCCCTTGATTATTTCTGGGAATCCTCTTACGAGTTGACTCATCCAAAACTACCCTTTAACAATTTACTTGCCGGTTCGCTTACCAATTGACCCATTTTAGGGTTGGGGATTAAAATTTCTTACGAGTTGACCGCCGCAGGATTATACAACGCTGCGCTGAGGGCTGGTTGAGGAGAAGGGTCAAACGACGTTCCAGGACACGTTGTCCCGCTACTTTTGAATGTACTGCTCAACGCGCAAAAAGAGGTTTTCCCACCAAAAAGAAAAGTAAAATGGCTGTGCCACGTTTAGTGACCAGTAGATGTGGTTAAAGATAAAATGACCAACTGGATAATCGGAGGAAAAAGAAAGAATAAAGAGGAAATGTTTACAGGAACCAAGAGGATTTAAATACAAAGTGGATAACAGTAGTATCAGCTGCAATGAAGTAATTTAGAAAGCTTCTTGAAGTAACTCAACTAAGGATACAAGCCATACATGCTTACCTAAATTTGAAATCCATATACTTATGAACCAAACATATTTAAAAATGGTTAACTCCTATATTTTCTAGGTTCATAAATTTACGTTGTATTGGAATTACTTTTATGCAATAATTTTTGAAACGGTAGTTTCTGGGATAAAGCCGCATCATCTTGTAACTTTTTATCACGTTAAGTTTTCCAAAATAATATTTCTTTTCTGTGTGTGTTAACGACTTCTGGATATTTTTTTCACAAATAATGATTTTGTGATTTCCGAGAAAAGGGAAGGTAAACTTCGAATTTTATGCCATACAAGGGTTAAAATTTAACGAGAAAAAGACATCAAAGTATATATGCTACGGGCGAATTGCCATCCTGGGCGATTTACAATCTGCCTGGGCAAATTGAAAATCGCCCGGGTTCTTAGGCAGATTGTAATCTGCCTTGTGGTCTCTTGGGCAGATTGTAATCTGCCTTGTGGTCTCTTGGGCAGATTGTAATCTGCCCTGTAGCATTTTGGGCAAATTTAAAACTACAGCAAACAAAGATATTGAACACATTTTCTCGTGTTGGATGAGGGATAACGAAACATCAAAATGGTCTGAAGGTCTTAGAACTGTTCAGTTTATGAAAAACAGAGCTCACCATTCTGGTATTCAAATGTCCCCCTACGAGGCGATGTTTGCTTGCAGTTCCAAAGTTGTTCTCGCATCTTCAGATTTACCAAAGGACGCCGTAAACGCTTAAATACTGAGAATGTATTTTCGAGAGTAGAGGGTAGACCACCCACCATACAGTTAATCGCGAAATCAAACCTATCTCGGATAGATGGCGGCCGATAAGGCAATGCTCAATCTACTCTTGATTACATATTCAGACTAAACTTGGGTAAGTCAACCGCCTCCTTCCGGGATCTGTGCCTGAGTTAATCCAAGGTGAGAACCAATACTTGTCTGTGACAAGCCGTACGTTATCCGTATTTTCCGTTGCGTCTGATATCCGTTTCCGTTCTACCGACCGACATATATGTAATTGTGAACGTTACCGACCGCTAGATTTAAACCGACCGAATTATTCATCATTTGTTACGTAACCGTCCGATTGTGAACGTAACTACCGACCGATAAATGTAATTGTGATCGTTACCGACCGTTAGATCTAGAACGACCGACACCGTCCGATTGTGAACTTTTTTCATTCAAAATATTTCCCCAAATTGCCCAAAATGCCACAGGACAGATTGCAATCTGCCCAAGAGACTGCAAGGCAGATTACAATCTGCCCAAGAGACTGCAAGGCAGATTACAATCTGCCCAAGAACCCGGGCGATTTGCAATTTGCCCAGGCAGATTGTAAATCGCCCGGGATGGCAATTCGCCCGTAACATATATACTTTGAACCTATTTGTTAAGGTTTTTCCAATGACACACCAAAAGCAATAATCTGCTGAATTCCATGATCCACGGATCAATGAATCTGTATAGATTCATGGATCCGTTTATCTTCTAGTTGCATTAGTAAATATCAATAGAATCTCATTGGCACTAGTTGAATGGTCCAGGAGCTAAAGTTTTTAATGTTCCTATGGAACATCTTAGGAAAAACCTAAGGGTTTTTCTTTGACTTTTCTTGCCAATCAACCCTAAAGGAAACACGGTGGAGGGTTAATCAATACAAAACCGGTCTATTCACTTCTTAACATTCCCAAAACAGCACCCCTACACTACTATTTTGTTAACATACTCGACTTTCGCCGATACATTTCACAATATCGCATGTACGAGATTCGACGTTTCACGATAAACAGCTTTGAAAAATTACATTTCGCCCTCCTCTTATTCAACAGCGAAACTCCATCGTAATTAAAACTATAGACCGTTATCGGTACCAAGCGCCACGCACGCCGCCCATCCAAAAAACGCAGTAATTTTCTTATAAATAAAAATTACTCGGAGAATTTGAACCATTATTTCAGTACGTTCGTGACTTACCCCGGAATAAATTCACGTTGAAACGATTCTTCAGAAACGGTATAGGCGGTCATGCAAAGTCATGATTACGACATTCGATAATGAATTTTCGTTTCAGGCGCACTCACTCACTCCACGTTGTGTGTGTGTGTGTTTGTGTGTGTGCTTTCAGTCGCTAAAACGGGAAACGACAAGACGATTCTTTTTTAACTAAACACAACAAATCTGAATTCGCGAATGTATATTCAAATTATGTATTTGATTCCGGAAGGTCGGGGCAAGGTCACTTTTAGTTTATCGACCTCCCGATTAGCACACCCAGGTATAATTAAACAGAGAGCTTTCACCAAAATCTTCTTAAATAAGACAAGAAGAATAGGAAATAAAAAAGAATTTTCCGTTAAACATGGAGGAAGTATTATTTGTCTAGAACCCAATCTGTAATTGTTGTGTTTTAATATATTTATTTATCCATCAGTATTATCTCCACCAATTTTTGAATTTGCATCGAAATTTGGTAAAAAAACCAGTCTTTCACCTGAATTTACTTATTCAAATACGACTAACTTTTATTTTTATACCCAAAAGACGTATCTTAAAATCTCCCTTCCCAAAAATGCCGTTTCCGTTATAAAAACTCTAAACCGTAAATTTTTTCCTGATATAATTTAACGAGGAGACTTGGAGCTGAACATAAAGATAAGTGTAAATTTAATGTTCTAATAAAATTTAGAAATATTTTAACGCGACATTTTAAATCAATTTCGTAATTATTCTCGTTAATCTTGGTAAAAGGTTTGATTAAATTTTAACCGAAAAACGCAACAAAATTGGCAACATTCCTTGAGACTCCATTGATTTTGAATGCTTTTGTGACATATAGACTTTCATTCAAAGTACCTTTTGAAGAGTCCATTGAGTTCTCAACGTGTTAAGTTAAAATTTAACGATTATTGGATTTACAGGTAGAATTAAGATACTAATTATTGTCCCATCAGACAAGAAGTTGTTTATATGATTATAAATAGTTGTAAATAGAAGATACGAGATGAAGAGAATGGTAGGTACTATAACACCAAACCTGAATCAATCTGCACGTTTATTACTTAGGACGACTAATATGACACTTTGCTTCTTTTATTCGCTTACATAGGTCACCCCTTAATTGATTTCGTCTATTAATCTCCACCTCATAAATATGTATTTAACGGATGTCGGCCTGTAACAAATTTTTTAATCAAAAATTTCTGTAAAAATTCTCGTACCATAATTTATTTTTATTGCTTTCTCAAATACGAGATTAATAAAATTATTTTTAAATGTTAATTTTATTATCACAAATTCGGTATTAGCGGCGACTCCTCTTTTGGTGCGGTAAAAAAAATGAATTAACTGTTTTGCATCGAACAGATGGTGTATGTTACGGAATACGGAGTTTTGATAAATATTTCGAAATTACCATTAAAAAAGTGCACAGATATACAGTTAGATTAATTTAGAATTTTTCTGGTTTGAAACGTACAGAATGTATGTGGGTAATACCCGTTAACAATTTTTTTCGCCTGTCTTTTAACAACATTTGAAAGTAGTAACGTAATGGCAAGGACCAAGCATCTGTTGAATAGGAAATGGAAAAATTTAATTTCTGATTGTGAAAAGTTGCTTCATAACAATTTTGAAATTATTATATCCTGGGACAATTATATGATTAATTGGAAATTACACAATTAACCACGCCGTGTGTACATTAAATTACCATTTATCTCAAAATTCTTCATATTGTGTCAAATTCCTCGTCTTTTGAAATCAATACGATATGAAATAAGATCTCTTCAACAGAATGGTCAACACCAAAGACATTTATCAATAATATTATGCCCTTAAATCCGACGTTTATCTGCACTTAAGCCGACCGGCTTGAAACGAGGCATGACTCCACAAAAATTAAAAATTCTATTAACAGGTAGAAATTTCTTTCCGACGCTCTTAAACTATGTCAAAACTATAATGTCTATAGCAGTCGATCTTGTGTTAATACTCAAATGTAAGAAACGACTCAAATAATGTTTAAAACGTGCAAGTAATAGTCGTTTAATGGGGCTCACTTGGAAGAAGGGAAGTCTGATTTTACTCAGGGTGTGGGAAAGTAATTATTTTTATTGTCAAAGACAGGAAATCGGTAGGACACATGCAAAACATATCATGTGTCTTGGATAACCTCTAAATCAGAATTTCACAGAAGTTATTTACAAAGAAAGAGAAAGAAGAAGCATGCATGCCAGGCGGTCAAACAGCTATTAGGAAAAAGGTTGGCTCACATAACGATACTCTGAAATCCTCGTTAAAAATCAAATACGAGCATGGCGTTTCCGTCTGCCTTAAATTTTGGCCCGCCCGAATTTCTAATGGCAGTTTTCAGTGGCGTCACAACTTTGAAATACTTAGCTACGAAATCGATAATTTACCAACGCTGGATTCAAACTTTGTTGCCTAATACCTTTCAAACAGTCTCCGTGTAATTAAACCACCCTTTAAATAGTTAGTATTCTATCACAGAATTGTCCTGAATTGCGGTCTTAAATTCTTTGATTAATTTGATATTAGGTTCCACCGCTTTGGATCTGAACTTTTTGAAGGTGGAATTGGATAAACCACGCTTGATATTTCCAGTAAAATACAATTGTGTAGTACAATCAACACAACTTAATATGTGCATACTGCACATGCATACTGGAGAATGGAGAATAATATTATAGTGAATTCTTGAAATGACAATCTATATAAAGCCATTTCCACATTACAATTATTATTTGCAGATTTATTGAAACTTTATTTAGTGTAGCAAAATGAAGTTGTAGCATGTAGCATGTAAATATAAACAAGTCATCAAGAGTATGTGACTCGACTCGTTGAGTTCATTAAAATCATTGAAACATCATAAGTAGGAGAGGCACTTTAGCTTGGACTGGTAGTAAATTGGTATGGATTTTCATCAAATTTCAATCTTCTTACTGATACCGAATGCAGATCTTCCAAAATGAATGGTAAGAATCTAACGTAGCATCATAACTGGTTATCCACAAATTTACCTCCTCTACATTAAAACAGCCTACATTTTTCAAAACATTGACGTATTATTATTGTATCTGTATTTTCACTGAATTAACTAGTAGTAAACTTATAGCTACAAAGATATAATTACACACAGACTTGTTAGAATATTGCAAATAACTTATTTGATGCAAGATAAACACCTTGCTTCATCTTTTCACTCTTCTCTCTCTTATTTACTGCTAGCTGTAACCCGTCGCGGCTTCGCCAGGGAATATTGTAATTGCAACGGTTACAGTTTAAATTTAACGAAAAATTACTAATCCATGGGAAGGATTAGGCACCTACTTATAGTTTAATACTAAATGAAGGACAGAGTTTAACATTTAAACACTACACATATCTTCAATAGCAATAAATACACGCTAAAATATAATTTTAAGAGATACTTACCTACATGCACTTATTTCATGACTTCATATGTTGCATTTTAAAAAGTAGTATTTAATTTACGTGTATTACGAGATCTCTCTCGAAAATTAGGCACAATATAACTAAATTTAGTCTAAATTGATCCTTTAGTGACACAAATTGTTAGAATGGAGCTCAGAAATCAGACTACAAAACAAGCAAGAAGTTGTAAGGGTAAGGTATCGAAGAGAAATGTACACAGCAGCAGACTACGAAGAATAACTGATTCAAAATAAAAGAAATACACATGACAACTCGCACAAATTGGTAAGATGATTTAGGTAATGAATGATTTGACACATTTTCTGGTAAAATTCAAAGTGTAATTAAGGAAGTAGACCAAATCAGACATGTAATAACTAAGAAACTAAGAGGAGACTCTCAAGAATGTTTTCGTGCAAACAAGGGCAAAATGATAAATTATCCTAAGGCTCTACCTACTTATTATACTCTAAATCCTTTATTTTCATTTGTAGCAGTAATATCACATCAAAATATACACGGAAGAATATTCGTTACTGTACGTAAAGAATGTTAAATATCGTGTAGTCATATTTTTGTAATTTTTAAAATAAGGTAAGATAGATATTTTTTTTAATAAAGCGAAAGCTGGAAAGCTACTGATATTAATTAAATATGTTGATAGTACGTATATCTTTGACATGAAAAAAAAATTTTTGAATGAAGTATATACTTAAGTGAATTACTTTGATCCATTCTACTTAGTCCTTGAACAATTAGTATTTGAAACAAAGAAAAATAAAACTAACAAAAAACCCAGTTATTTTTAAAAGTGAAACTAATATGGTGACAATTAATAAAAATTTGATACTAGGTACAAAACAAGTAACTCATTGTAATCGATATTGTACAGAAGCAATTTGATATCAATATACAGTTTTACAGTATTAATACCTGAATAAATGATTGGAAGTACATATTACTAAGTCAAGCACGAACAAATGTTGAATTAGCGCCAAAACCAGCTGATCGAACTATCAAGTTTAATGCGCAAGTCTTTATTCAAGTTTATAGTAGTCCGCTGTCAAATAGTTTGAAAGTTGAAAGCTCGGTCTTCGCCGTGAGATGGCGCTTTGTGTTATCTGTCAAACTGAGGCATTTCGTACAGGGCGGCAATGAAAGTTAAATTTTTGATTTCTGTGCGAGATCGTGCAGAAATTCGATTCCTGGGTACAAAGGATATGTATGCCGAATTTAATATAAATTTATGATTCATAATTCGATTGGAATCATTCCAGTGAATCACAGAGCTGCGTGTGCGAATCGAAACCCTTGACGGCTTGTTGAGATTTCTTTTATTGCAATTTGGCATTTATGTCGATCTCGATTGAGTTTATCTTTCTATGACTGTCTCGTTAAAGTATGTTGATGTTGATTCAAGTTTGAAGACACTTATTATTGAACATATGTATCCTTGGGTATGTTTCCTTTGGCAGGAGAGAAGAGACTCTAATTCTTTTCTTTATCTAGAGCCAGTCGGGCATACCAAGTCCATATATATATAAATCTCTAATGATTCCTTTGGCAGGAGAGACTTTAAGGTTTTCTACGGCTGTCGCCACTCCGCCTTCAAGCACCATGGACATCTTCTTTTCTGAATATATCTATGTTCTGCCGCGTTGATTGGAGAGTCACTAAACCTTTCTTCTTCTTCTTCTTTAATGGGCTCGACCCATTTACCCAGTGTCTACTTATGCAACTAACTTTTATTCTCCTGGAAGTCTGAAATGGCTCTCGGAGGTAGTTCCAGGTAAATTAGGGTTTATTTGTAAAATTTTACTGATTAGAAAAATCGTGGTTCCAAAGGAAGTGCCTCTTCAAAGGTTAATGTTATAATGTTTGAAATGCTTAAATAATAGACGAAGGACCTTAAGGTCCATTTCCCTTAGGAGGAAAATGCTAGACATGGGGGTAGCAACAATCTATGACAGTTTTCTATAATTCTTGGACACTCAAAGAGCAGGTGTGTAAGGTTCCCAATCTTACCACAACTACATAATGGGTTGTCTACGACATTAATTTTGAAAAGGTGAGAAGGTGCATATGTATGTCGAGTTTATTGAAATTGAGAAAACCCAATGGAATTTTTGCATAAGGGTGGTTTAAAAATGGGGCCAAATTAGGGAGGGCGTGCAGAAGAGGTCTTGAATTATATCATTATTTAAGACTTAGACTCTGGATGAAATCTCAGGGGGTGGGAACCATTTGACATACATTTAGCTACAAATTTATTGGTTAGGCGTCTAGTTTTAAGATCTGTGATCCCTCCTAACCCTTGCAGTGCCTGGATGGGTGTGGATTTGTGGCAACCTAAGGGCGTTATTTTGTATTGCTTCTACTTCGTTAAAGATAGCTTTATTATATACATTAAAAATGTAGCAACAGTAATCTAGTTGGAAACGTATGGTGCTCTTATAGAGTATTGAAATAGTTTTAGGATCAGCGCTTCAATTCGTCCCACAAAGGGCTCTAAGAATGTTGAGCCTTTTATGACATTTTTTTCCAAATACAAAGTGATCAAGAAATACTGTTTAAGTTGGCAATCCTACTTACCACACCAGAAACAAGTTCAATATTTAAAGGTACTGCTCGAATTGAGCACCATTATGTTCCAAACATAAATTCACTCTCCGTTTTAGGCTCTCGAAGATCTTAATTAACATCCGAGGAGAAATATTTGCAACTTCCTCGATAACGGCGGCTACCAGTTCTCCACCTGTATGTAGAACATTACTGAAAAACTTGTTTTTGAGGTGCCCAAAGAAACAAAAGTCTAGAGGTGTCAGGTCTGGTGACCTACTTGGCTAGATTCCCGTACTTGTGACTCGATGGCCAAAAACTTCCAGCAAATATTGCATTGTGGCACGAGCCGTATGTGCTCGAGCCGAATCTTGTTGAAAGTAGCCATTTTCGCGCTCCTCTACGGTTAATTGGGCAACGAATGACTGGAGAATGTGCTGAATGTATCGTTCAGAATTAACTGTGAAGTTAAAAAACACAGGACCAATTACTTTCTGCCGCGATACAGCCAGCCAAACACCAACTTTAGTAGGATGTAAGTTGTTCTAACAGCATATGGATTTTCACCAAACCAAATTCTGTAATTTTGAGAATTAACATAGCCATTGAGATGGAACCAGGCTTCATCGGAAAAGGTTTTATCCAGGATATTATCATTGTTCATTTCCTGATTGAACCAGTTACAGAACAGGACACGTTGTGGACGGTCAGGAGGATTTAGGGATTGGACCATCGAAAATTTGTACGGGTGGTATTTCAATTTGCTCTTCAACACAGTGGAACAAATTCCGTAGTAAAATACAGTAAAATACAGTAAAGTACAGCCGTAGTAAAATATAATAATATAACAACCAAACCAGCAACCATACAAAAAGGTGTTCGACAGGGTGTTCGATCTTGTCCCCAATGCTTTTTAACTTGTACTCCGAACGCATTTTTGAAGAAGCCATCCAAGACTCAAGTGCTGGGATTAAGATCAACGGTAGAACGCTTAACAATCTTAGATATGCTGATGATAATGCAGTAATAGCGGATAGCCCAGAAGCCTTGCAACGCTTGCTAAATCAACTTACCGCAGTCGGAGATCGTTATGGCCTTAAAGTAAATACCACTAAAACACATACTCATAATATCAAAAACCACAGAGGCGCCTATAAATATTAGCATATATGGGAAACGAATAGAAGTGGTATAAAAATTCAAATAATTGGGGACCTGGATTAGCAGCAACCTAGATCCAGATGTAGAAATTAGCTCCAGAATCGAGCAGGCAAGTCCCACCTTCAACCTGATGCGGTCACTCCTTTGTAATTCCACCCTAAGTCTGAGTCTTAGATACCGATTTGTGAAATGTTATATACACTCAGTCCTGATGTATGGCTGTGAAGCATGGACTCTAAAGGTTAACACCATTAACAAAATAGAAGCCTTTGAGATGTGGGTACATCGTAGACTTCTCAAAATACCTTGGACAGCGCATGTCACAAACGAGGAGAGCTCAATGCGAGAGAGAGCTGGTGCACACAGTTAAAAAACGAAAAACAGCCTACCTGGGTCATATAATGCGTGGGAGCAGATATGAGATCCTGAAACTGACAATGGAAGGAAAAATTGAGGGCAAGCGGGGCATAGGAAGAAAGAAGCATTCATGGCTAAGGAACATCAGAGATTGGACAGGTATGGATGCCCACTCACTATTTCGAACTGCCCAGGATCGTCAGAGGTTCGTCGAGATTGTTGCCAACCTTCAATAAATGAAGACGGCACTCTACGAAGAAGAAGAACGGAGGGTCTACCAGGTGGCTTTCCTTTCTTCACCTTGCCTGTACTCAAATATCGTTGAACTACGCGCATGCAGTGTTGTTTAAAAACGTCGATAGTGAATACAACTTCAGGAAACATATCCTCAAATTGGTGTAAAGTGGATTCCAAGGAGTATTGCCACCCAGAAATGGGGTCATGAACTGCACTCCGAAAATAAGCCATGCCAATAAAAATATACTGTTCTAATGTAAATAGTACCATTTTTATATTTTTATAATAAAAATTTGAATCGCCGCCCAAGTGTCAATGCTGTCACTGTTAAACGTCGATGTAGCTGTCAAGCAACCGGAAGTGGTCCCAGTTCTACCATTTTAAAGTAAAATTTAGGATTGCCAACTTAAACAGTATTTCTTGATCACTTAAAACGGACGTCCCATTTCATGTTGAAGGTAAGATGTAAGATGTATCACTAAACCTTGAATTGTCGAATAGAGGCAGTAGACAGTGGAATTTTTCACATCTCTTAAATTGCAAAAATGCTCTTGGGCGTCTTTGGTGCAGAACCTATTACGAATCGCAGTCAGAACGATTTTTTGCGCCTCCTGCAACATCCCTTCGTCAAAACCCATAAACGAATTATGAAGATACGCTTTTTACATATATTCGCCTTGCACTTCCGAGAATCTTCTCGGTGATAGCCGCTCATTCTCACGACTTTCGTCATTCGAGAAGGTCTTCTAACTAAAAAGTAATCCGATATCGAGCTCAAAAACGGCACTCGAAAATATTTCAAGTAACCCGAAAAACAAATCGGTCCAGCGTGAACATGTGCTGTGCGTTAGTCCACCAAAGTTGTTTGTGTTATACCGACTATTAATTAAAATAGTCTGAGTATTTCTAACGACAATTCGACATAGAGAATTTTTCACTTCTTAAAACGTACTCTCGGCGTCTCGGGTATAAATAGTACTCCAAGATGTTGAAACCGTAGCGGCAGTCAGTGGATACCGTTTTTCCGTCTCCAAGTGCGATATTTAGAAATTTTACGGGAATAATATACTGCTCTATCAAGTCGGTCGAAGGAATGTTAGTAAGAGTAATTGATTTTGGTCGTGACGAACATTTTAACAGCACTTTACGGTATTATACATTAGATACTTAATTTAAGCGATCGGGAATTTCAATGCCTTATATATTTACTTATGTTCTATACGTCAATCCAATATCTGCCCTATCAGACTCTAATTTATGTACGTACTAGCGCCATTTCTTGCTGTACACTTCGCCAAGTGATAAACTAATCTCATTATGAAAATCATTTTTTTCTTAATAGCCACAAATACGGCTACATCTTTGATTTATCGAGCTGTTACTTTGCGGGGGGTCGACGTTGGATAAAAATTAACGTTCTTAACGCACGGCTTCGAATGGTGATGTTAAAATTCATAATTTACAACAATTTTTCAAACAATCAATAAAAAACCGTACATAAATCAAAAGTTAGCAGTTGTGCATGTGCTGCAAGAGATTGTCTTTAAACGATAGAAATTTGGTTTGTTTCGAAGGACGCTCAAATTTGCATTTAAGTCCAGTCTAATTATAATATTTAAAAGATAAATCTGATTACTAGAAAGTAGTGCTACTTTTGTTACATTTAAAACATTTATATTACACTTTCGGATTTGACAATCACCGTTAAAAACGTCCAATAGCGGAATCGTACGAGGCAGTAAAAGTGAATTATCGAGTCATTTTAATGTCACCGTTGGAGATATTCTCAAGATTTTTTCTAACTGGTAATTGTCCATAAATTTTGGGCCTGTATTTGTGTAGGTGAATCAGCTAATATTGGCAATTACCGTAGAAAGTTGTACTGTTATCTTTAAGGATTGATTATTGCTAGTGAACTTTGATCTTTAATATAAATTTAACAGTTGTCGCGCCATGAATACTGATGGAAGTACGAATAATTATCTAATTTAAATAGTAGGTAAGAAGTGGACGCTATAAAAACTTCCGTCTATTCAAATAGATAATACCAGACCTCATTCAAATAAAAGAGATAATTAACTCCGGACCTTTACCTACACTCACTGTTCCTTCCTTAATTAACATTCATCTTATTATAAAGAAATAGAAGTGTCATAAAACAGCATAAGTGAAATAGTGAACGTGACAGCTTCTTGATGGATTAGTTTACATCTCAAACCAAGTAGTATACATATTGTAGGTATCTATCAGTAGCAACGAACCTCTGACACAACGTTTGGATTTATAATTAATTTATCAAATTACTTGTCACGGAAAAGAATTTGAAGGCAACGATGTAAATTAATTGTGATAGTACGACGTTATTATTAGTAGAAATTATTTTCAACAATATTTATACGATATTCTTAACCCATTTTAGGAAATCACAAAAAAGACAACTTGGTTAGGTTGTGACAATTTTTAATAAAAAGTAGATAACCGCAATCAACATAATTATTGGAAAAACGGTACACAAAATTTATTAATCCTCTTCAGCTACGAGTAGTATTTTAGCAGTTGTACGGTAAATGTTTTCATGAATAATTCTGTACTTTCAAATCTATAGTATATCACATATTCAACATTCTTTTTCCACTTCACATAACACCTCCAGGTGAAATTTGTCAGAATTTCGACGCTAAATAGTATTTATTCACTTAAAATTAAATAACTTGTCAATGTCCATTATCAGCTTTGGAAGTTGTAGCACATTAACCTAATAATCCTTTCAAGAGATATGTTCCTCCTAGTGTATTAACATTTTAAATAAGCTAAGCTATTTATTATGCAACCCGAGGAATCCGAACGGTCCTGTTATAATACTCGTAGATTATTTTTAATACCAAATTATGATCCTTTATTGTAAAATGTTCGGATAAAAATGTGAATACGCCAAAAAAAGGTTTAAGGAACCGTTATAGTATACAGGTTTAATGTGAAGGTTCATTGCGACACCTACAAACAAATTTTGGATAAAGTAAACTTTACACATTAAACTATTAATAACAACAGTAATTACAAGGTACAGCCCGTTCAATATTTGTTGAGTTAGAATTCCAAGAAACTATTAAACCAATAAACCCCTTATCCGAACTACTGTAACAATATACCGCGACAGAGGCGTGCCTTAAAAATTTCGACATTATTGTCAATGTCGAATGCACGCACAAGCTGATATGGTAAGTGCTACGACCGCGCCGTCAATGACTTTCTACCGCAACTCATTCTCGGAATTCTATATCAACAAATATTGAATGGGCTGTACTTGTTATAATTTTATGATCAGAAACTAAAATTGTAACAATTTTTTTGTATACAAGTTAGTATTTTGGCACTAAAAATTTTAAAAGCGTATCTAAAATATTACTATATTTAGTTAAGAGTTATACGGCGTTAACTCTATTTAACTTTCTAATGCTAGTTAAGTCTAGTTAATCTACAATTAAAGACTTGAAATCAAATCCTAATTCTGATCCATAAACTCTAGAATTTACGTTTCAATTAATCAGAGTAATAAATAATAGTAATCACCAAGTACCATATTTTTTTTGTAAAATTCAAACTAATTTTTCTCTTGATCATTTCTTATGGTAGACTAAACCTGATCTAATTGTAGTGCTTTTAAGTAGCTTTTGGCAATACTGAAATAAACTCAACATTTAGAAGTGTCTTAATAATCCAAAATTAAAGACTTTAAAGCACAATCTAATTCAAAGCATGAAACACTTGAGTTTATGTTTTAATGATTCACAGTAATTAAATGGTAACCACTACAATAGTTCTCTAAATTTCGGTTTATTTTGTCTTTACATCAATTTTAGTTGTATGCTACATATTCAAGTAGGTACTTTTCACCAGTTTGGGTAATACTGAACATAATCCAAAATGAAAATAGTACTCGATATTGTACAATTACAATACTTCAAATCACACTCTATCCCTAAGCTCTAAGCTCCTGAGTTTATGTTTGAATGATTCACAGTAGTTAAATAGTTATTATTACATTTTTTCTGTAAAACTCAAATTATTTTGTCTCTAAGTCACGTTTTAGATAAACCTGATTCTATTATAAAGCTTTAAAGCAGCTTTTGGTAATACTTAAATCAATCAAATATATATTAAAGTGTCTTAACAATTCAAAATTAAAATCCGTAAAGATATATTTTTAAGTTTATGTTTTAGAGATTCACTCATTGATGAAATAGTAAGTAAGTACTACCAACTTTCTTCAAAATTCAATTTATCACGCCTGTAGACCACTTTTCATTGTGGAATAAATATAAATCAATGGTGATGCTTATAAGTGGCTTTTGGCAATACTGAAATAAACTCAACATTCAAAAGTGTCTTAATCATCCAAAATAAAATACTTTTTCGCGCTGCCGCTATCGTAAATCGCTCATATATGCATAGATACGTAGCATGAAAATGGCAAATAACATTCGTGTATTATTTTTCCTTGACGACGGAATGTAAATACTGTCATTTACATTCCTATAAAAATCAAAAGAGTAAATCAAGTTGATTTATCCCTAGTTACGCATATGTCAGACTGACATATGTAAGTCTGACGTATGTCAGTCAACTTCTGTCAGGTCCAACCTAAAGCATACATTTTATTTTTTGTGGAATCTTGAGGAAATTTTCAACGGCAGCGTGAAAAATCTAATAAGCCACTCGGAATGTATCGACTGTTAACATCCTCGGCAAGTGACAAGCCTCGGCTCGTGCATACTTGCCTCGATTGGTAAAACGTCTTTATATTCCTTGTGACTTAAATAACTACAGGGTGATCAAGAATGACTGTTTGAGTTGGCAACCTACCTGGAGGATTTTTTTGCCTAAGGGTTTGCAATGCTACAACCAGACAAGGCGTATCAACTTTAAATAGGTTGCCTCAAGCGATCCTGACCTACCACAACGTCATCTACGTCACACGGTGACCGGCGATACAAAAAATACTTTGAAAAACTCAAAACTGTTGTCAATTACAAACGAAAACGCCAGCCAAACGCCGAATTGTCAGAGTAATACAGAGCATAGATGAAACCAGAGTTAGATTAAACACAGGTAATAAAACTCAGACCTGTGTCGCCAGTCTACGTCACGAACTCCGCCTCCCCTGCGCGACCCCCTCGCCAGAAGCTGTTCAATGAGGTAACTTTTTTAAAGTTAATAGGCCTTGACAACCAGATATGTTTATTTCATTTATTTGACAAAACAATCAGCGTTATGTAAGTGGCTGGATCGCCATAGCAGCGAAGCCAGCGAAGGCCAAATAATAGAAGAAGAAGAACAATCAGCGATAAGATTGTAGGTTATGTGAATAAAAATTAACGCTTAAAAATGAAACTTGAAATACAGAACAAAGATTTAATTAAACCGGCTAAAGGTAATGCTCAAAATGCCCCCCATTTTGGTCCAGACATAAATTAACTCTTCTTTTTAGGCTCTCGAAGATATTCACCAGCATATTGGGGGTAATGTTTGCCACTTCCTGAACTATTGCCTAATGCAGCTCTTTTCAGTATGCAATACGTTGCTAAAGACATTGTCCTTCAAGAGTCCAAATAATGAAAAATCTAATGGAGTGAGATCTGGTGACCTGCTTCACCAAATGCACCTACTAATACCCGTACTCTGTCGCCAAAATTCTCTCTTAAATATCCCATAGTAGCACGAGCCGTATGTGCCCTTGCAGAGTATTGTTAGAAATATCCAATTTGACACTCTTCGTCTGTTAATTGGTTTATAAAAGGCCTCAAAAGGTGTTGGATATATCTCTCCGAATTGACGGTAAAATTAAAAAATATTGGCCCATACACCCGCGTACTTGACACTGCCATCCAAACATAAACTTTAACCGGGTGTAAATGTGTCTCTCTGATAGCGTAAGGATTTTCACCTGACCAAATTCTGTAATTTGGTTATTCACATAGCCGTTGAGATGAAACCAGGCTTCGTCGGAATAGAAGGTATTGTCAAGGATATCATTATTATTTAATATGTCATTGAACCAATTGCAAAATAAAACTCTCTGCGGGTGATCAGGAGGGGTTAATGACTGGACGATGGAAATTTTGTAAGGGTAGTACTTTAATTTCTTTTTAAGCACAGTGGAGCAATATCCATATGTTAAGCCTGTAAAACCGTGAACTATAACAACATGGAAAAGTGGAAGTCTTATGGATAAGAATGAAAATTGGTTGAATAGGAGGCATAAGGACCCAACCTGTTTGAAGGGAGAGCTTTCTTAAGGATTTGCGAGGACTTGTTTGCATTCGAGTTCTGATATCCTCGACAACTTCCTCGTTTAGAGTAGAAGGTCTACCAGTTGATTTTTGTTTGCATACACTCCCTGTGTTTAAATAACGTTCAACTACTCGCATGCAATGTTGCTGAAAGACAGCAAAAGTGACCAAAGTCTTCGAAAACACTTCCTGAAATTGCTGGTATGTCGCTTCGAGAGAGTACTGCCAACCAGTAATTGGGTTATAAATCCCGCTTCGAAAGTACGCCATTCCAATGAAAATATCGTGCTGTAACGTGAAAACCATTTTAAATAACTAAATTTGAAAGGATACCAGAAATTTGATATTGAAATAGCAAATGGCATCTGTCAATGACCGCTGTCAATGTGACCAACCGGATATTACTCCAGTTGTACCATTTAAAAATGAAATTCAGTATTGCCAACTCAAACAGTCATTCTTGATCACGTTGTATAAAGCACAATCTAATTCAAAGCACTGGCGTCGATAATTTTTTTTTGGGAGTGGTAATACATTTCCATCATATAAATTTTTTTTTAAAAAAGTGATAATAAGTAGTAATAATAATAAATAAGTAGAGTACGAAAAAGTAACTTTAGTTTTTTTTTTGGGGGGGGGGGGTAGTTACCCCCATTACTCCCCCTTATCAACGCCCTTGATTCAAAGCATGAAACACTTAATTTTATGTTTTAATGATTCACAGTAATTAAATTTTAACCATTATAATTGTTCTTTAAAAGTCAGTTTATTTTTTCTTTACGTCAATTTTCGTTGTAGACTAAACATTCCAGTACTTTTCACCAGTTTAGGTAATACTCAACATAATCCAAAATAAAATGTTCGATACTGCACAATTACAAGACTTCAAATGACACTCTATCCCTAAGCTCTAAGTTCCTGACCTTATGTTTGAATGATTCACAGTAGTTAAATAGTTATTATTACATGTTTTCTGTAAAATTTAAATTATTTTGTCTCTAAGTCACTTTTTTAGAGCAAACCTGATTCTATTCCAAAGCTTTAAAGCAGCTTTTGGTAATACTGAAATCAATCAAATATATATTAAAGTGTCTTAACAATTCAAAATTAAAATCCTCAAAGACATACTTTTAAGTTTATGATTTAAAGATTCACTCATTGATGAAATAGTAAGTACTACCAACTTTCTTCAAAATTCAATTTATTATACCTTTACACAACTTTTTATTTTGGTTTAAACATAAATGAATTGTGATGCTTTTAAGTGGCTTTTGGCAATACTGAATAAATCCAACAATCCAAAATGATGAAATAGTAAGTACTACCAACTTTCTTCAAAATTTATCATGCCTTAACACCACTTTTTATTTTGGATTAAACATAAATGAATTGTGATGCTTTCAAGTGGATTTTGGCAATACTGAATTGAATCCAACATTTCAAAATGTCTTGATAATCCAAAATTAAAGACTTCACATCACAATCTAACCAAAAGCGTCAAACTCTTGAATTTATGTTTTAATGATTCACAATGATTAAATAGTAACCATCTCCATTCATTAAAATTTAGTTTCCTATGTGTTTAGTTCACTTATAGTTATAGACTTAACATTGCAGTGCTTTTCAGCAGTTTATGGTAATATTGAACATAGTACAATGATGGAAATATCCTATAAACTAATACTAAAGACGTCAAATCACAATCTAACCCTAAGCCCTAAATCCATGAGTTCATGTTGGAATGATTCAGAGAAATTAAGTAGGAAATAGTAAATTTTTCGGTAAATTTCAATTTATTTTGTCCAAATCTCATTCAATTATAGTGCTTTTAAGCAGGTTTTACTAACATTGAAATCAATGCCACATACGAAAATGTCTTAAAGACTTCAAAGCATAGTTCTTAAACGTTAGACTTTTGAGCATATGTTTTACAAATTTACACTAATTAATTAAAATAGTAACCACTACCACTTTTATTGGAAATTAAGTTCATTTTTCCGTATGCTACTTTTCGTTTTAGAATAATCATAAGTAAACTGCAGTGCTTTTCAGCAGCTTATGTTAATACTGAAAACAGTCCAAGAAGCGAAAGTGAAAGGCAAATGGTACATAGGAACAAATAGAACAAATAGTAGCTAAAACAATTCCCTTACAAATGGTCTCAAAATACACACCAGCAATGTAATATATTCGCCTTACAGACGAATCCCGCCTCTCGTATACGATTATCTTCGCACCTGAAATTTTTCCAGCTTCCCGCGTTATGAAACCATACGAGAATATCTTATGTAAACTATCCCGGCCGCGTTGTTGCTGTTCATCAAAACCTCATCTATAGAACGGAATCGTTCACTATGAACGTCTAAATAGATATCAATACGGTAGAGTTGCGAGGCATTACCCGCCGTCATTGTGTATATGCGTTCATTGGGAACATCGATAAAGGCAAATATGGGCAAATTACGAGAAAAACCCATTGAAGCAGAGCAAATTCAAATTTACTACGTGTACGTGAACTCGAAGAGAGGTAACGAATTGGCAAACAAAGATGTAAGTTTGATGTACGGATGAATGTGCGAGTTCGCGTAATTTACAAACGGATTTTGAGCACAGAAGATTATTATTATTATTCGAGCACACACACGCGCGCATAACAAACAGATTAAGTATTGATTTGAAGTATTTACGTACTATGAACTAATATGTGATTTACATACTATACTAAACAAATATGCGTGGGGTAGATGTACTTATAATGTATATAGATATTCTGTACAACTCACAGAAAACAACTAATTTGGTAGTTTCTCGGATTTGGGCGCAAAAGTGATTTAAACTTTTAAAATCATAGTGGCTCGTTTTCTCCCCAATTTCTCGCTTACAAGTTTCATTAAAACAGTACCTTAACTCACTAACGCTAAACCTCAAATGTTAAACTCCGTAATTTGATTGGTTACATGACAAGGAACACCAAAGTAACATTTCCAAGAGTGATTCTTATTAAAATTGATACAGGTTTCACCACCATCAATCTAGATTACTAAACACTCTCGGAATTGTTTCGAGACTTTGCATGCCTTTCATTACACGTACGGTCAAGATAGTATGACCGCAACATTTATATGTAATAGATGTATTTATGCAATTTACTATATTTACTAGAGTTGAACTTTGTATTTCTGCCAGCGAGAGCACATTGTAACGAGTTAGATTGGTTATTTGGTTTTGCAACATTTTTAAAAAGGGTCACAAATTCATACTTTGCTTTTGTAGCCGATTTCTATACCGAATACCTTAACAATTTTTTATCTTTATTGCATCCTGACTCTCATGGAAGTCATGGTACAAACCACTAAGTTCAATTACTGACTTCAATAATAACATTGACAACATTACAAATCAGAGAACAAATTGGTTCCATTTTTGTATTAAAAGTAATAGCAATACCCAAATTAGTTCCATATGGAAATAACGATTGAATAAACGAAATTTTACGGTACCGTAATTTAGCAGTTTTGTTTTAACAAAATAATCCCTCGCCTAGCATCGTTAAACCAGGCTTCTATTAAATCTATTGAGAACCAAAAAACTTTTTACGGTTAAAAATTACGAACAAACAATTAAATTAAATCGCTAACTATGTATCTTACATACATTAATTGGTGTGTAATTTCGGTAATAAGCTTAGTGAGAATAATGCTAATTAAATCACAATGAATATGAAGTATAATGGGTTGGAGTCTTGCAAGCGTTATTTCTGTAACAGTTCTTCACATATTCATGAAAATAATTTAATGCTTAACAGAGTGAACGTAATGGAAAATCCGATTTTCAAGTGTACGTACAAATATATTCCAGCTAAAAAATGAGTCATGTAACTAATTAAGGCAATGTTGCAGATATATCACATACTGAAATATTCTCATTATAAAAAAAGTACCGATTTCTCGTAAGTGAGCGAGGTAATTGGTATTTCCTTTACATCCTCGATAATTACAGTGTTGATTATTCATAAGTACGCTTCTACCTACCTACATCGGAGTCCAGGCCCGCTCACTTTGAATTATAGCTGTTTGTTTCCCAGAACAAGTTCTTGCAATTTTTGTGAATCATTCACAAGAACTTTTAACACACTCGATGAAGGCGATTTTTGTTACCCGAAACGGGTAAATGAACGGAGAAGTATAATTACAGTAGTACTGATGGATTTTTAGGACATAATGTACAAGGATAGTGACGAATTTAAGCACTTAGTATTAATGACTACTGTAATGTTAATATAACTAGAATAATATTAAACCTGGCCAGTGTTGTTGATGAAATTGTTATTTCCATATATACCGACATATCTCACACGTACTATATTTAAAATTCAAATTTTTATTAGGATGTATCACTAAATGCTTCTTGTGTTTAATGTTTATCGAAATAACTTATCTTTCTTAATGAATGAATAAAGAAATTTCAAACGCCCTTAGTATATTCGTTGCAAGTGTTTTCGTTGAAATACTTTCATTATAAAAGGAAGTCAAGTGCTGCTAAAATCGATGAAATCGCTGAAATATGCATTTTTATTTTTGTTTGACATTTGACAGTTGACATTTTCTGAAAATACGCTACATTTTACATTTTGAATCTGAAAATCAGTTCTGCAAATGCTAGAGCCGACGTTGGAAAATTGTTGAAATGGAATGATGCATCAGACTTGCTGCAAGGCAAATTATGTGATTGCATTGCAGCACCACAGTGGAAACAAAAGTATCATTGATTCACATTTGAAATTTCATGTAGAATTTGTTGACAATTCAGTAGAATTTATTATAAAAGTCGTCACTGATAATAATTCATTTGTCTAATGTACTCAGTGTTGTTAAAAATACTTTTAAAAATGTATTTACTTGTATTTGAAATACTTCTCTGGACAATGTATTTAAATACAAATAACAAGTATTTCGTTTTTGTGTTTAAACAATATTTAAAGTTGTAAATTATTCTTAATTGCAGAAATGTTAAGCATAACCCCAGGAAGCTTAGAATTCCTATTATTTTTTTTCGTGAAATTGTTGAAATTATTCAATTTTTGAAATTTCTAAATCAGTTTAAGAAAATGGGATCTAATTTCTAATGGAAAATTTCTAATGAAGTTCTAAAATCTTTGTTTTTATTCCCGAAGTTGTGAAGTTTTCAATTATTTTCAAAATATCTAAGATATTTGTATCGAAAAGCATCAACTACATAAGCTGACTTTTATACACTAAACCTAAGTTTATGCTTTTAACACTTAAAACCATACAAACCGTCTCAAAAAGCGTTAGGAATTATTTTCTTTGCTTCATGAAATCGTAAATTTTTTGCAATTTTCCGAAATTTACCAACTACTTTGTAAACAAGTGTTTAGAAATTGAAGTGATACTTCAAAACACAACAGGCTAATGTAAGTTTCAAACTTCTAAAAAATAATCCCAAGGCAAAGATGTCGACACATTAGACACTTTACTTTTTAACTTGATCTAACGAAGTAGCTAATTAAAAAACTTCATTAGTTCCTTTTCCAACTTCATATATGGCAGCTCAAGTTATTTGTGTTGCATTAGAGTTGTCATAAGTTCTATAAAAGCTCCTTAACTTCTTTTGAAACAACAGCTTAAGTTTAAGATAACTGCGACTTCTTTAAAAATGTCGACAAGCTACTTAGTACCTTAAAAATTGTTTTACAATGTCACAACTTTTTTAAAAACTTTATGAATTGTACACCTTCGTTAAGATAATCGCAACTCATTTAAAAGTGTCGTAGGATCATTATAACTGTAACAATTAGCTTCAAAATAAGCATGTAAGTACTAAACCAAAATGTAAATACAAAAAATGAACAGCCGGAAATATGCTTAAAAAATGTATAAAAATGCGCATTTATAATTACTGTAACAAAATAAAATAAATGTAAGAGCATTTAAGGAATAATTTAGCAAATAATGGATCTTTACATTGCACAAAAATGTATTTGAACTACTGTATTTAAAATGTCAGAAGAAATGTATTTTAAATACACAGTAAATAAAAATTAAGCTTATGTAATTAACTATGTATTTAAATACATAAAAAGTATCTAAAATACATTTCTAAATACATGTATTTAAATACTTAACAACACTTAATGTACTTATGTAGTAGGTACTACATGTAGTACTTAACGCTTGTAAATGTAAAATGGAAATGTTTGGCATTTTTGAGCTCCATTTCATTTTGGGATTAGTAAAACCTTATTTTTGACACAACAAATATAAAAATCTATATGGTGTTCAAGATAGTAGTATTTATTAAAAGGTGTTTGAATAAATTTCCCACATTAAGAACACTAATAGCACCAGCTTGTACTTTTATTTTTTTTATATGAAAATTTGAAACATTTGTGGTAATCAACATTCGCTTTATTTTGCCACTATTAGACAGAAATTCCAAAATTGTTGTTACACAACAATGGAAATGCAACAAAACATAAAGAAGTTTCATCACTAGTAATTTCCAATTAAATGAACGAGAGTCAATCGATAAATCTTGGAAACCAATTATCATATATAGGTAAAGAATTATGTAATATTTCAATTACATTTCTGAATTACACCCAATAATAGCACTAACGCTATGGAATAATCCAATAATTATTATCATGAGTTTCTGAACCTCAGGATAAAATGCTGTATGGATAAAAATTACCTTAACAAGTATTTCGTCGTGGTTCGAAATATTAAAATCAAAATCGAAATATTATATTGACTCTATATTGACTTTTATTGAAAATGGTACTAGGCGAATCGATATAAGTAGTGCAATTTCGCATTCATTAAATCCCTACACTGAGACTACTTTTTCGGATAAATCTTAATTTCTAATAAATTTTTCATTGCAAATCTACAGTAGTTGTTTCTGTAATTTCAAATAGCACTTGGGTAAAAAACGCCGTATTGATAAGTGAATACTTTACAAAAATTTGTAATACTTGCAATAGAAACCTCCGTTTTCTTCCACAATAATTGTACTCACAATAGCAAGTCGGTAGGTACCTAGCATCCTTCTTGACGTCACATATTTTCTACCCAGTACCGAATTCCCTTTGTACAATTTAGCATCGGGTACCTACTATTTATTTGTCTTGTACGTCAAAGACAAAATGAAGGCTTCTCAAGGTCGGACGTGGGTTAGGTACTTTTTTTTAGTTGGGGTACATCTAATTTCGGTAAAAGCAGGTGGCGGGTAAGGAGCCTGCATTTTCAAAATTGACGCCTGGGCTCCGAAAATTTTATGTGCGCATTTGCTGCCGACACTAAGATCCTTGTTATCGTCGAATCTTGCCCTAATGATGCTCCCAGGCATTGACGTACGTTCGGAAAATGCGTTAGGTTCATTAGGGGTTAGGAATTATGATTCCACGTGTATCTTCGGCCATAGTGGTGGGGTGGGACATGCGATGTGCAAGTGGTGTGCAATGAGCTTTTGGCAAGTATAAGAGGATGTATTGTTGCATCTAACACGATTATAAAAATTGATGAGTTTTACTATGATTTTGAAGATGTAATTGGGATTTGTTTCAAGAGAGTTTAAATCCGAGACGTTCCTGTCGGGATCCTTTAAATTAAATCGTCTTAGCTTTGAATTTCCACGCTAATCATCGACATTTTGCGGTCGATCCGAAATCACCGGTCTCCCAATTTAATAAGAACACCATCAATACCTGTGCTACCAAACCCCCGGCCACACTCAGTCCTTCTCTCTTCCTCTCCCTCTACTCTCTATTCATTTCACTTTCGATTTCTCTTTCTCTCTGTTTCTCTCTCTTTCACTCGATCGCATTCGGCTGTGGCCGAAAAATAAACGCGCCGGTTATTTGGATATATTCTGGGAATGGCAGCCCGTGTAATTATCCATCGGTATGGGTGAATACCTGGCCCGGGATGACTTTTAACGCAATATCAAAGTGGCATTTCTCTGATATGGGTCGAGGGAAATACCTTTTGTCCGAGAGATCGTCTACAAACCTGCCTCGGTAATGTTTTGTAGATACCAAGTGCGGATCTTTGGTGGATTGCCGGTTTTAACGAATACTTGTTCACGGAGACGTTGCCATACTGTTGTCATTTTGATTTTAGGCGACGAGTAAGGGATTTCTAATGGAATAAATGGAATCATGGAATAGAAAATATTTAATATAAGTGTTATTTAATCAGTAGAATCAGTACCGCATACATAGCTTTCAATGATTATAAGGAAGCTCTCGATATAGTCAACAGAAGCAAACTATCGACAATATTAGAAAAATACCGCAACACCTAATCTAAGCAATTCAAAGTTAACATAGAACTAATTAAATTAAAAAAAAATAATGAGGGGAAAACAAGCCAAAATGCAAGACATAATATAACAATACCATTGTTCTTATAAGTATTAAATTTAATGTTTTTTTATAATGCAATATACCGTTGTTCCATTTGCCTGCCTTATTTTCTATAGGAAAATCTATGGACTTAAAATGAATTTTAATTTAATTAGATTTTCCATCTTTTTAGTTAAATTTTGTATCTATTTCCTTTAACAACGTGTCATATATATAAAAGTAAATTAAATTAGTCGTCTCCACTGAAGGGGAAAACTTTTAAGACGAATTAAAAATCAGAACATTGAATTGAACAAAAACTTAAAATGTAGTTTTAAAAATTTACTAGAAAAGATTAAGTCAATAAATTAAATAGTAAATTAAAACTTAAACAGTAGGAAAAATTGTTTTCCCCATTTTTCACTGAAACTGGTTTTTTGTTTTAAATTAATCAATCATAATCTAATCTATTTGTTCAGCATAACCCCGCATTATTTACTTTTTTTTCTGTTAAGACAGAAAGGTGAAATTTTTAAAATATTACAACTCAAAGTTTACAAAGGGATCTCATTCCATTTCATACACAAAAGTGTCTCATTTCTAACAATTAAAAAATCAAAAGTGTCAAAATAAGCCAGGCCTTTGTAATTTTCCACTACATAAAAATTGTCTTCTTAGTGCGCCTTCTCCTTCCGGAGGTTGGCGATCCAAATGGCAATTGTAGTTTTGGAAACTGCAGCACGGAATATTTCTGTAGGTGAGCGGTCAAACCATCTCCTCAGGTCCTTCAGCCATGAATTCTGGCGTCTTCCTACTGATCTTTTACCCTGTATTTTGCCTTCTATTATGAGTCGAAGTAGCTCATATTTTTCACCCCTCAGCACCTGACCCAAGTATTGAATTTTTCTTTTTTGATGGTGTTTAAAAATTGTGATAGTGTTTAAAAAGTTGTGACATAAAAATTGTCACAACTCAAAAAGCGAGAGTATTCAAGGCTTGGCATCGACATTATGCAATAATAATGATGGATCTGATTTTCCTACCGCCTATTCTTGGAAATGATAAGTTGGTTATGTAACTGGATTTCCCCAAGCTCACTAACAGCTTTTCCAGTTTTTCCAAAAATGTAGGTTTTTGACCTGTCACTTTAAAAATACTAGTGCGATATCTCTCAAGGAGAGCGACAAGGGTGCCCTCTTTCTCCCGCACTATTCAATAGCTATATAAACGACGTCATAAGGACATCATCATCATCATCATCATCATCCAGCCTTTTTCAGATCCACTGTTGACATAGGCCTCCCCTAGTTCTCTCCGTTCGTCTCTGCTCCTGGCTGATTGTAACCAGTTTGTGACAACTCTCTTTATATCGTCCGAGGACATGGCAGGATAAAATCTTCATCATCCTCTTTCCAGGATTAGGTGTAATGTTATCTGTTCCGATCTGTGCTTTCAAGCCATCTTATTCGCGGTCTTCCTATACTTCTAATATTTTTTTAAATTATATTTAATATTTATTTAATTTTTTATATATTTATATATATATATTATATATAATATAATATAATATAATATAATATAAATATTTATATTTAAGAAATATTTTTAAACCATTTCTTACTTCATAATTTCTGAATCTGTCAATTCTTGTACACCCTTTGATATGACGCAGAAATCTCCTTTTTGCGTATTGTATCTGTCTTTCATTTTGTGTCATTAAAACCCATGTTTCGGACCATGTTTCGTATAAAAGTGTAGGGACAGCCTTCACTTTATAGAACTTCATGCTTGTTTCTTTTCTTGCCTGTTTTCCAACAGTTCTTGTAATAGTTCCATATATTGCCTTAAATTTACTTATTTTTCTTTCTACGTTCTTGTTAAAATGATATGTGATGTTAAATAATGGGTACTGGAAGTTGGAAATGTTCTCAATAGCCTTATTGTATATTGCCATTTTAGATCTAACTGGGTGTTTACCTTTAAAGACCATTTCTTCGTTTCATTGATTGATATTGTTAATTCATATTGTAGGACATGTTGAATCAACTTATGAATCGCTTTTTGTACATTATCTTCTGTTTCTTCTATTATAATTACATCGTCTGCATATAGTAAGATATTCAAAGCCAAGACAATTCCGCTGCATTCAGGTTTCCACCTCCTTACCAAGTCGTCTATATATATAGGTTAAAAAATGTAGGTGATAAGCCACATCCATGTCGGACACCTTGGTTCGTTACAACTTCTCTTGGCATGTGTAATTTTGTCTCTATAAGGATACTTGTATTAAGGTGTAAGTTATTGACAGCATTAATGGGGTGAATTGGTATGCCCTTGGTTTCTAGAATCTTTCATAATAGAGGTCCTTTAACTTTACCGGAAGCAGAATAAAATAAAACAAAATTTTAAGATTGGTTATAAAATTGTAAATACACTCCTGTTCGCTTAGACAGTCTTAGCAGATTGGGAAGACATGTACAAAGAGCTACATAACGTGGTAAAAAGATATAAAAATTATGGCATTCTGGGGTACGCAACACCTAAGAGCAAAAATAGTAATCGACGATCAGCCACTAGAGCAAATGAACACCTTTAAATACTAAGGATGCAATGTTCCTTACGATCAGCCACATAAATTAGAACCAAATTTACAACGGTTCCAGCAGTTAACAGGAACAATAAAACGCACACTACTCCATAAAGTCAGCAAGCATAAAATTTTACAAAACATTGTACCAACCTTGTTATACGCATCCTAGATCTGGACTATAACGACAAATCAAATGAAGAGAATAGAAACTGCAGAAATGAGACTTTTAAAACTTCTGGTCGGATATGCACTAACATATCGAAAAAGAAGCGCGAAAAACAGGGAAGAACTGGGCGTTAGAAGCATAACAGAGATAATAGAAGAAGGAATACGTTTTGAGACAATAACATTAATTGTACTACATACTAATTTTATGTGTAAAAGAATTAAGGAAATTATACTATTAAGGTACTGAAGTCTAGTTCCTTTGTTTCTCCTCCCAATTACCACGAAGTCAGGATATTCCAAATTCCAGATAATTAACAACAATAAAAGAATTATTCTCGAAATAGTTTGTGGTAACCACACCACCAAAGTCCGCTCCTGGTACGATGACGTGAAAAATCACAAATAATGTAGGCATATATACCTGCACACTGGTGCGGTTTGTTTTCAATATTTGGTCGAGCAGCCAGTCGAGATATTCGTTTTGTGGTCGAGTCCTTCAACGTGGTACGTTGAAATGAATAACAATAATTGCGCAGCATTGTCGTTAGTTTTATCAATTTCGAGGTAACATTTGTGCGATTTGTGTCAGAAATGTATGAATTGATCTTGTGGATTTCTACCTGCCATTTGCCAATGATGAGAGCAGTCGGAAACAATCGGTCAGAAACAGATGTTTCACCTTCTGTGTTTTGCGTCATTTGGTTGTTTGTCGATGTTCAATAATCGCTTGATGTTATGGGTCTTTTGGAAATCTATCTATTATCAGAAACAGTTTACAGCGGCAATGTCACTTCTCATAACTGAAATTCACCCAATTCCAAACGCTTATTTGCCTAGAGCATCTCAAAATTTGTCGGAACTTGTTCCATACCTGCTCTTATTAACTTTTAAAAGTCAGTATGCAGGTTTGAATTTCACGTTATTAAATGTAATGGAAGATCAATCCCAGAGATGTTTAATTTTTTTGAGATATTAAATAAAATTGGCTGAAGGACAAATTGCTGGATTAAAATATGTATGAGAGAGGAGATGAAAACCTCAACCAATTTGGTTGTCATCAAAATCATCATTTTCGGCTTAATTGTTGTATATAACCCATTTCCAAGCTCTGTTCCGGATTTTGTCCAAAATTGCTGGATTAAAGATGTATGAGAGAGGAGATGAAAACCTCAACCACTTTAGCTCTCATCAAAATCATCATTTTCAGCTAAATTGTTGTATATAACCCATCCCCAAGCTCTGTTCTGGGTTTTGTCCCAAATTGCTGGATTAAAAGATGTATGAGAGAGGAGATGAAAACCTCACCCACTTTAGCTCTCATCAAAATCATCATTTTCAGCTAAATTGTTGTACTATATAACCAATTTCCAAGCTCATTTCCAAGTAAATAGATCATGTGTAATATGTAAAAATGGTTTCTATATCACACATTACAATTTATGAAAACTCATGAATGTTTTAATTGTTTAACTGCATACCCTTACTTCTTGCTTGCACAAAATTCCCAAATAAACTGACCAAACTGGCACTGTTTGTACACTACTTCTCCTTTGTAGTATAAAAATACCTACTGGCTTGTTTCACGTCTCCATTTACTTTATCTTCGCCGCATTTTCACCTTTACCGGTTAGTTCTCGAGTAAAATAATACCCGGCGAAAATAAATCCTAAAATAAATCCCACAAACCCGACTAAAATCAGAAATGAAGAAATGCGACCTAACTTCAAGACCTTCATAATTCAAAGCGGCAGGTAAATATACTATATCGATGGCAGTGTCGGTGGTCCCAAGTAATTGACCAGTTTTGTTATTTGAAACAAGACGAAGCGACGGACTTTGGAAATACGAGGGTCGCAGGAAACGTTTTTAAAACCAGTTGTTTAGAATGATCATCGATGTTACTTTTAGACAATAATTTTGTCGGATTTATATCTAATGTTTAACTGTTGTTATAGAAAGATTAGAAGCATTAGAAGATACTGCGTTGTTAATATATGGATTAATTACAAAGGCTGCAAAAAATTTATGAGACAACTTTGTAAAATGATTTCAACGCTCAGAACATAAATCATAAGATCATAAGTAAATAATCATATGGAAATCCTTAAAGACCTAAGCTTTTGCGAACCATCTTACCCTTAATTCTTGACAATATCAGTTATGGGATTTAAAGGTAGTACTCTCCTATATCAGCTGTTGCGATCACACGCAAAAAGGCTTCTGGCTGATATTGCGTAGCACGGGGGTAGTTAGTGATAAATTTTTGATAAACACTTAATTTCCAAGTTGAGGATAAGTGATCCAATACTGCCATGTACGTAATTTTAGCCAAAATATCTAGATCCTAGATTTTGCTTCAATTCGACCCACCACATTGGACCCACGATCTGTATCTCAAAAATTTGAGAGAGGTTTAATAATTACCAACACTAAATTGGAACTTAGCTCAAAAATAAAACGAGAAAAGATGAACAACAAAACAACAAGAAATTCAGGCACAATAAAAGAAGTTTCTAAGGAGAGTTAAAGGATGTACAAACAGAGATAGATTTAGGGATACAGACATCAGACAAATATAGTTTTTACAATGTTAATGATGCGATAAAGCAATACAGAACATCTTCGCAGGATGGACGATAATAGTTTGCCAAGAAAAGCCCTCAAATACAAAATGTACAGGGAGAAGAAGCCTGGGAGGAGCACGCAAAAGATGGCTACCGTAACAGGCAATGTGCCTAATACTTGTAATGAAGAAGAAATTTGAGCTTAAGCCCTAAAAACAGTAGCCCTAACATCAACGATATTCAATACACCATTTTTCAAATAAAAATAAAAATTAGGAAAAACAAACTGCAATGAATTTAGTGATGCCCACGATATTCTCGTTTGCGAGAATCTCGTCTCGTCTCGTCTCGTTTTCGAGACGAGACTCGAGACGATACTTTAAATTTTCCTTGCGAGACAAGACGAGACTTTTGAAAGTCTCGTCTCGAATATCGCACGAGAATCTCGCAAAAGTCTCGAAATATCGCAGATAAAAATGGCAAATATTAATTAATTATTCTAAATATCTAAATATTTTTTAAAATAAGATCGTAAATTTGATTACTTCATCGAAATATAAAAAAAACTATTTAGGAGCATTGGCATAGACATTTTTACGAATCTCATATTGGCGATATACAGTGGTTAAATCTATGTAATGCATACAACTCTTTTCCACCTAAAATAGCCATGATTATGTCCGTAATATCGGACGAAACGCCGGCAATAAATTCGTTAGCAACGATTGTTGTTTCATTTTTTGGGGTTTATTCAAGAACGTTCCTGCATCCTTACGCATCTCCCCGAGAACGTCAACCCATTTTAGATGAATACACTTTTCATGAATCCACCCAAACACCTCAGTTATATTATGTATGTTGCGAAAAAATCTATCCCATTTTTACTCCTTAGTACCGTACGCAAATGATAAAATTATTTGTATATGATGGCAATTTATTCATTTTCCTATTTCCCAACGTACAATAATAATTATTACCACCGAAGTATGAGAAAACAATCGTAATATTAATAACTGAGATATTAGGGCGATATAATCTATTATACTGTTTTTATATACTGATTATGTTTTTTTTCTCGGTATTTTGTTTTTGTTCGTTGAAATCAAAATTATAAGTGATTTTATTATTTTTTGTAATTCATGTATCTGTGATTGATATTCTTTTTTTTTCTATTTATCTTGTTAGAATACTATGTTTTTGTTTTTTAAAAAAATTGTACTGATTTTATTTGTATATTTTATTTAGATAGGGAATATAAAAAATTTGCGAGACTTGCGAGACTTTTGCGAGATTCTCCCGCGAGACATGAGACGAGACGAGACTTTTATTGCGAGACGAGACTCGAGACGAGACTTTCCACTTCCTTTGAGAGACAAGACGAGATTTTTAAAAGTCTCGTCTCGTCTCGTCTCGTGGGCAACACTAAATGAATTCAAGTTGATATTGTAAGAGGACAGTAGTAGTTTTCAATTCTGCAAGTTTGGATTTGGAACAATTTTGGATTAGATTCTGAGTTTCATGTGTTAAAAATCTTGTTAGTAGTGTTAGTCCAGTTTCTGGTTTAGAAAGCCAGCCAGATATTGGCTCGAGCTATTGAACGATTTTATTCTATCTTTCGAGCAATGTTCCGATCTGATTTTCTACCCTTAATTTGTATTTTCTTGGCAATTTATTTTTCAACTGAGTGTTTAAATTAGTTTTTAAAGACAAAACTAAAGATAATTCCAAGGATTTAAGAAGACTATCATTAACGAAAGATGGAAAAATTACAATTTATTGTAATCATTCAATAGGGGGTTGCTGTACGAAAAGATTTTGTTCATATTTTTATCACAGACACTTAGAAAACACTGACGCTTTACGTTCGTAATTTCTTACAGCCCTCGTATCTTTAACTGCAAAATATTAAATAGGAATTATTCCTTTCAAGATGAATTATAGTCGAGGATTACCGATTTTACGAGTCCGTGTGAGCTCTGAATTTATATCTTTTTCTATGAAATTAGATTTTTTAAGTTGTTCCCCATCTCGCCTTAATTCGATGGCCAAAGGCGGCAGCTCCTTTCATGTCCGCGTTTTAATTTTTCTCAAGACTTTTATTGTTTAGGTAAAAGACAATTTTGTGTTTTAATATTTCGGGACGGTCGTAAATTTTCGATTTTTCAGGGTGATTTCGACACCACATGTGTGTAACCGAGATTAGTTAGTTTTTGAAATGTAAGTCTGCCAAGAAGGGAATCGGTTAATATATTAGATAATAATACTAAAATATGGTAGTAAATACTTTCACAATACCTCGTAGTTAACACAGTTTCTAAACAAGAGATACTTGTCCTAAGTATTGCTTTGTAAATACCGCAGAGCGAAATGGTAAAATTGGCGAGCGGTCGTTGATTAATGGAAAATTCATTCTATTTAACGTAATTTAAAAACCGCTTCTCTGAGGCTATCCGCTCTCCCCCATCCCGAAAACAATAGCTCAAAAATTAAAAACGGCGCATGATTCCATTGTGTTAAAACGTTTCTTTTCGACGTACGAAATTAATTTAAATTGCAGAACGGGGAACAGCTGAAAAACAAGACCCGTCTTCAGACAAACAATTTTAATCAGTGTTTCATGTTGAATCGGAATTGCCATTATGTATACGGAATTCTAGGAAACGAGAGGTAAAGCTAGACATATCGTTAAAATAAATTAGAAATATTAACATATGGTTTCGAAATGCACTTAAAGGGATATTGTTGAAAGCCGTATAATTAAACGTTTTCTCTAGGGCGGACGTGCCGTGCTAGCCACACAGGGACGAACTGTGCTTTTTATCCCTGAAGCTTAAACGCATTTTTGAAATCCAGAAAATAATCACATGTTTATGATCATATATCATCAATATCATAATCATAATTTCATCATAATTAATCGTGACATTAATTGACACCACTTTTTTCAAGCAAATTGTCTTGTTCATTGAGTTTAACAAGACCAATGATTTTCTTTGTATTCTCTACGAGTTACGATTTAATTATAAAGCAAACCATATTTTGCGCAGTGATTGCTAAGCAATAAATAAAATGATTTTTCAAAAATAAGCCTCTAGTGCTGGATTTATCCATATCCCTTCTCGTGGAAAGCCAATAATGGTTATGGAATGTTCTTTTAGAGCTGTAGTATACTGTCTACTTTGTAGAATGCTTCTGATTTATGATCCACACTTTCACTGTTAGTTACTTGTTGATAAGGTATATTGCTGATGATTGAAGCTGATTCAAAAGTATGTTTTTTCCTCGGGAGCGATCTATTATTATTTACCTAAAATCGACCGTTGTTAAAACAGGGTGCTCACAAAATTTTCCCGCCAAATTTTAAAATTTTCCCGACCTTATTTTTGTGATCAGCGGTCTTTCACGCGTGCTTCCAGAAAGCCTTTTCTTAGGAAAATAATGGAAGGATCATAGGAAAAAATATTTAGATTATTTTTGCTGTATTACGCCTTGTGCAATTCTCAATTAAACTTATCAGGTCTCATTTGGTTTGGTTTCTTTTCATTTTTTAGTTTCAGTCTTGCGTGTGAGTTAAGTTCTCGCACTTTTTCCCAATAGCCCCAAAATTCCCGGAAAAATTCACAAAATTCCTGACTTTTCCCTGATTTCCAGACTGTGTGGGAACTCTGTAAAAATAACCTAATTTTAAATAGTTTCTTGCTATTATTGCTATTTGGCAAATGGTAATAAATTGGCAATATCGGCAAAAGACTTCACATTGCCCCAAACAACAGATTGGCATGTTTCCTGAAAGTTTCCGCCTTTCAGCTCATCTAGAAGAATCTTACTTTTGAATTGAAAGATTGGATCCTATCAGTCAAAGAAGTGAAATTAAATAGAACAAAACTTATGAAGTAATGTAGGTAGTCGGTATAGTTGATTCTTGAAAACACTTTTCAAAATGTCTTGTAATGATATCAGGTAACTTTTTGTTCAAAAACTACCAATAATAAAGATTTTAAATAGGCTGAGCATGCAACATTTCTTACTGTAGAATTCATTGATATCAATAGGAATAAAAATTACTACTAGACTACTACAATTGTCATTAATTAAGGTCGCCATTTGAAGAACTACTGATTTACAATATATTCATAAGATGATGACTCATGAAAACCTAATGACTCAAACTTGCACCATTATTAGGAAAATGAAATGAACAAAATATTTATCTACGATTGAAACCATTTGATAACAAAACTACCCTTCTTATATTTTAGCGAGTTATGTGGAGTAATTAAATTATGCAAGGAACGGCTACAATATTTGTCTGATTCAAAACTTCTCACAAGCTACGATTCGAAGGTAATTCCAACGATTCAACGATAGAAACAAATTCATGGATCAGTTACAGGGGGAAGTCCGTTCCTGCTGTGGTGGCTTCCTCGCCGAACTTGCTCACCTATATTCAAAAACGCGCGTGCTAAGGCTCCGTTGCAACAACGGCATGGCAGATGCCATTTTGCAGGCAACCCAGACATGTGGCCCAGCGGCCTAAAAACAAAAAAACCATCGCTAGAGAGAAAAGGATGGAAACGGTACGCGAGAGAGGGAGAGAGAGAGAGAGATGAGGAGTTGGCTTATGTAACCAGTCGACCTATATATGGTCCAGACGCCCAGCAATGCAGAATTTTCGGTGTTGTTTTGTGCTGCCACCGGAATACTGCGTTTCTTTATAACCAAGGTCAGTAAAGGGCCGGTTCCAGAGACTGCGGTCAGTGGGCGAAGGTTAAAATCATGATTACGACCAATTTGAAAATACTTCAAATGTTTGCCAATCCACAGGATTGCGATAATGTGGAAAGTATTATAATTTTAAGTGATTTGTGGTAATGAAGGGTCTTCTCAGGACCTCAAAGGTCTCAGAAATGAGGTCCATTAATATTAAAAGATGAGAAGCCTTTTTCGATGTCTCTCGATGAAAAATGGAGCGAAAATTAACGACCCACAGAACATGATAAATAACACTCGGCTTCTGACAAATATTGTAATGTTTCTGATAATAAACTGAACACAATGGAACAAAATCCATCAAAAAGTACAGGTTATGTGCTGCACAAGCAGAACAGAATCATATAAAGGTACGACATAAATTGGTTAATAGAAGAAGAACTTTTTATTTATATGAGGACTGTCAGTTTTGGAGTAGTCGATCTCAGAATTCCAAAGATTGCTTCCGCCTATACATTCTACATTCTCTCGATACCAAATCTTTTGTTATACAGATTCTACAGGAAAGTTCCAAAATCAAATATGTTTGCGCTAAATATGCTTAATAACACTCTAGCGTTAGTCCCAGAAAAAGCAATTTGGCTCTACATTAAAGTTCTACAAAACATTTAAAAGAGTTGTTTAATGTACTGATCGCGGTTATGTGATAGCTTATCGCATCGCTATCTAGATATCGTCACCTGTCGCTATAAACATTAAAAGTGCGGTACTTTATTCAGCGTGTCCTTTCTCATATGGACCAGCCATTTGTATTGTAGGAAATGCAAGGTATAAAATAAGTAAAATATACTTTCGGAAATAATTAAGGAATCAATCAAGACGTGTTGCATGATCAGACCATATAAAAATCTTTATAATTTTAATAACTTTTAGAAAACCCATTGATTTCTTGTCGAGTTCATTGAGTTTATATCCCTTTAATCTTAGGAATTGAAATCCTCAATTTCTAAGGTTTTCAATTAAAACGTATCAATTGCTTGTAAGTCCTTCAAGAGACATTCTAAGGTTGTACAATTCTTGTCCTTCTTGGCATTTTGGGTTTACCTAGAGGGGTTGATATTTTTTCCAATTCTTCGGAACTTTTCCTGGGTTTCTAGACAATTTCAGGATTAATTACAAATTCTTCAAGGAAGAGTTTAGGAGCTTATAAAACTCTCTTATGATCCTTAAAAGTTCCTAAATTTTTTCACGTATCAATTGCTTGTAAGTCCTTCAAGAAAGAGGATTGATATTTTTTCCAATCCTTCCTAACTTTTCCTGGGTTTCTATATATTTTCAGGATTAATTACAAATTCTTAAAGGAAGAGTTTAGGAGCCTACAAAACTCTCTTATGATCCTTAAAAGTTCTAAAATTTGTTCACGTATCAGTTGCTTGTAAGTGCTTCAAGAGACATTCTAAGTTTGTACAATTCTTGTCCATCTTGCCGTTTTGGATTAACCAAGAGGGTTGATGTTTTTTCCAATACTTCTGAACTTCTCCTGGTTTCTAGATATCTTCAGGATTAACTACAAATTCTATAAGGAAGAGTTTAGAAACCTACAAAACTCTCCTAGGATTCTTAAAAGTTCTTAAATTTTTTCACGTATCAATTGCTTGTAAGTCTTTCAAGAGACATTCTAAGTTTGTACAATTCTTGTCCTTCTTGGCATTTTGGGTTTACCAAGAGGGTTGATGTTTTTTCCAATATTTCTGAACTTTTCCTGGGTTTCTAGATATTTTAAGGATTAATTACAAATTCTTCAAGGAAGAGTTTAGGAGCCTACAAAACTCTCTTAGGATTCTTAAAAGTTCTAAAATTTGTTCACGTATCAGTTGCTTGTAAGTCCTTCAAGAAACATTCTAAGTTTGTACAATTCTTGTCCGTCTTGGCATTTTGGGTTAACCAGAGGGTTGATATTTTTTCCAATCCTTCCGAACTTTTGCTGGGTTTCTAGATATCTTCAGGGTTAACTATATATTCTTCAAGGAAGAGTTAGGAGCCTACAAAACTATCTTAGGATTCTTAAAAGTTATTAAATTGTTTCACGTATCAATTACTTGTAAGTCCTTCAGGGGACATTCTAAGTTTGTACAATTCTTGTCCTTCTTGCCCTTTTGGGTTAACCAAGAGGGTTGGTATTTTTTCCAATCCTTCCGAACTTTTCCTGGGTTTCTAGACATCTTCAGGATTAATTACAATTTCATTAAGGAAGAGTTTAGGAGCCTACAAAATTCTCTTATGATCATTTAAAAGTTCTTAAATTTTTTCACGTATCAGTTGCTTGTAAGTCCTTCAAGAGACATTCTAAGTTTGTACAATTCTTGCCCTTCTTGGCATTTTGGGTTAAACAAGAGGAATGATATGTTTTCCAATCCTTCCGAAATTTTCCTGCGTTTCTAAAAATTATTTCCTTTTTAATTACAAATTGTTCAAGGAAAAGTTTAGGATCCTACAAAACTCTTTTATGATCCTTAAAAGTTCTTAAATTTTTTCACGCATCAATTGCTTGTATGTCTTTCAAGAGACATTCTAAGTTTGTACAATTCTTGCCCTTTTGGGCTAACCAAGAGGGTCGATATTTCTTTCAATCTTTCCGAACTTTTCCTGGGTTTCTAGACATTTTCAGGATTAATTACAAACTCTTCAAGGACGAGTTTAGGAGCCTACAAAACTCTCTTATGCCGGGTCCACATCAAGCAGACAAAAATGAGACAAGAATTTGAGACAGAGACACAACAAAATGAAAACAAAAAAGTTTCAGGTTTGACAGACAAACAGGAGACTTGGTGTCCACACCACAGAGACAAAAATTAAAACATGTAGGTACATACAACTACGAAACAGTCGAGTTGCCAGTATGAATTCGAAAGCTCTTTCAGTTAGTTCAGTTGTTGTGTAATCATCTGGCAGTTCCGTGAACAAGAAGAATTTTTTGAGAATGCCGAGCGAAGATTTCGAGTTGCTTGTCAATCTAGTCAATCTAGTGGGTCCTGCAGGTGCCAAGAGGAATACAAATTTTAGGAATGCGATAAGTGTAACCGAAAGGCTTGCACTAACCCTATGATTTTTGGCAACGGGTGATTCCTATCACAGTATCATGTACCTCTCAAAAGTGTCTGTACAAGCAATGTCCAAAATTGTGTCAGAAGTATGTGAGGCCTTGATCACCGGAATTCCGGCCTATCGGTTGTCAATACACTCTGAATCTTAATTCGCTTTCCTCACTTAGCCGGCAGCAACGGTTGAAGCTCAAATGCAATGCAAAATGCGGCGTTTTGTCTCTGAGACAAAAAATTTCTTTGATCTTTACCGACTTGCGATGGATCGGGCTGGAGTCTCTGAAACTGCAGACAAAACTGTCTCGAGACAAAAAAGTCGCAAGAATGTTTCCACTTTGTCTGCACTTTGTCTTGAAACACTGAAGTTTCTGTCTTGTCGCAGTTTTGTCTGCTTGGTGTGGACCCGGACTTATGATCCTTAAAAGTTCTTAAATTGTTTCACGTATCAATTGCTTGTATGTCCTTTAAGAGACATTCTAAGTTTGTACAATTCTTGTCCTTCTTGCCCTTTTGGGTTTACCAAGAGGGTTGATATTTTTTTCAAACCTTCCGAACTTTTCCTGGGATTCTAGATATCTTCAGGATTAACTACAAATCCTTCAAGGAAGAGTTTAGAAGATTACAAAACTCTCTTAAGATTCTTAAAAGTTCTTAAATTTGTTCACGTATTAATTGCTTGTAAGTCCTTCAAGAGACATTCTAAGTTTGTACAATTCTTGTCCTTCTTTTCCTTTTGGGTTAACCAAGAGGGTTGATATTTTTTTCAATCCGTCCGAACTTTTCCTGGGTTTCTAGGTATTTTCAGGATTGATTACAAATTCTTCAAGGAAGAGTTTAGGAGCCTACAAAACTATCTTAGGATTCTTAAAAGTTCTTGAATTTTTTCGGGGATCTTTCAAGAAATATTTCAGATATTGGGAATCTCTTATAACGAATTTTATATTCCACAAATATTTGCAAAAACATTCTGAATCAATAATCCGAGAAATATTTTAGAATCTTAAAATCCTTTTGTAATTTATAAGTTTACTAGAAAAATTTCTAAATTAATTAGGCCTCAGGAAATGCCCTCAGATCTATAATTTCTACAAAATTCCAACAATATTAATAAAACAATACCTATATCCAATAATTTTTAGGATAATTGGACGTTTCCAAATAAATTATGGTTGCTCCCATAAATAATTCGAAAACTCATAAATATGCCTCAAGATTCTTATACATTTCGAATATATTCAGAAATTCTTAAAGGAAAGTTTAAGAATCCTTTAGGATCTTTAAAACTTCCCAATGATTTATGACACCTAAATAAAAAATAAGGATCTTAAAATCTTTCAGAATTTTGTACTTTTAAAAAGAAAATTGTAAAATTAATTAAAGATTTTATACGAAATATTTTAAGCTCATAAAATTCTACAAGTCCATCAGGATTTTAGACACTTTCGAAAAGTTTGTGAATGAATCTGGATTATTAAGGGATGGCCTAGGATATTGCAATCCTCTTAAGCAATTTTTCATGGCAGTCAGATATGTTTAAGGTGAATTACTGATGGTTGCAAAAACAATTTAGGAATTAACATTTTTTTTAGTAATTCTTCAAGAAATGTTTCATGATCGGCAAGACCATTCGAAATTCTTTATGATCTTAGTAACGTTTAGAAAACTTATAATTTCCATGAAAACTCATTTAAATAATGGGAGAATGTTCTCGGGGAGATGAGATGAAATCAAAAATGTTCTCGATGATCCCCAAATAATAAGAGTAACAAATCGTTTACAATGCCGACGTTTCGCTCAGAATCCTGAACATATTCATGGCTCTAAAAATATGTTAAGTATTTCCTATTTCTTATATAATATATATATATATATATATATATTTACATATAATATATAATTTACAAAATCTTGAACTTCTGAGGCATTTAATTAAAACTCATTTTTTTACCTTTCAGTCCTTCAAGAGACAATTTTGGACCTGCAGACCTTTCGGTTTACTCAAAAAGGTTAAGGAATGTTTTTTGCAATTATCCCGAACTTTATTTTGGGCTTCAAGACAATTTCAGGATAAATTACAGATCGTCCAAGGGACAGTTTAGAAGGCTACAAAACTGTCTTAGGATTCTTAGAAATTTATGAATTTTTTCAGGGATCATTTAAGAAATAGTTCAGGTCGGACATCCTCTTAAAAAGTTTTTATACATATCGGAAATTTGGAAACAAAAATTCTTCAGGATTCTCAAACACTTGAGAGACTTACAGAAATCCTTCAAGAAATGTTTAAAATCTTTTAGGATCCCAGCAACTTTTGGAAAAACTTCCCAATGTTTATGATCCTTTCAAAAATAAATAACGATCTTAAATCTTTCAGGATTTCATACCTTTCAAAATAGTTGTTAAATTAATTTCAGTTTTAATTAAATTGAAAGGTTAGGAACGAATCAGGACTCTACGATATTGTAATCTTCCTAAACATTTTTTACAGGATAATCAAAAGGTGATTCACCGATCCTTTCAGAAATAATTTGGAAATCGACAGACCTGAATCTTATAAAATTCGAAATATGTTTCCAAATCCTTCAGTGAATATTAAATTTCCTAACAGACCATTAAAAAACTGTTTCTATGCCTCAAAACCGTTATCAAGAGATTAAATAATAAGCCTATTTATATCATTAATGTAATATTTGTAATGATTATTCGAGTAACTTTTTCGTTTTGTTTCAGGAATCCTCGCCAACTTTGACGCTCATATCGTCAAAGGTAAGCAGGCCATGCGTCCACAACGTTGTCCAATCAAGGTGTGTGTAACTGTGTGCTTCTATTAATTTAAACGAGAACAACTTTTAACAAACTCTTTATCCTCTAGTCCCTTCTACTTTTACCTTTTGTTGTTTCCTGCGTGTCTGCATTGTTGTCTGCGTTTTTCTTTCTGTTACTCTTTTAATTTCTCCAGATGCACACCGAAGGATATGTGAGCAACATCAAAAACTTTGAGACGTTTAATGCTCCGCAAAATTGATGCGATGATCAAGTCGGATAAGTCTTGCGTGATGATCAGTTTTGACGAGCATGCATTCAGTATTGATTGGACATGAAAACGAACTTGAACCCTTTTACTTCGTTATGCATTCTTTAACTTTTAGCTACACTTTTCATTTACACGTATTTCATAAACCAACTATTCTCTTTACGAAGTCATAGTTCAGAGTCAACGTAACATCTGACACTTTCGCCTTAGGTTCCATTAATTCCAGTGATTAACAGTCACAATTACCGTCATTAGACTATTCCATACCTGGTGGTTTGTTGAATAACGTTACCGGTGTGGTTCGCGTCCAAAGATTGAGACAGAACAGTGGCAAAATGACTCAGCCGAAAGCGACTGTAAAAACTTGATCGCCCGTAATAATGACGTCTCATTCTTTCATTGAAGCGGCTAAAGCCAGCGATTAATCTCTCGATATTAATCGAGCCATGCTGATATGTTTTGTGTTGCTCTCTCTGCACTCTGCGTGCGCAGGGAGAGGTTGCGATGGAATTGAGGTTCCCTCTGTGAACCAAATTTGGGAAAATTGTGTTAAAGTATAACTAACCCGGTTTTCATCAGTAACAGGTATCCTAACTATTTTATTTCAGTTCAAACGTAACTCAAGAAGAATTAACGTGTTGGTATGTCCACTTTCTCATCTGGGTACGATGGGTTATTTTATTGCCATTAAATCCACCAGAAAGCACTGGTGCATCCTCTCGTTATCAACTAACCAGGCGGTTATAACTTTAACGATTCTACCAACTCTACGGTGGAATTTTTAAAAGCCGACGAGGCACCACCGCTCACTTAACGTTATCGCGTATTAACAATTAACTAATTTACCGCAATAAACATTCAAATTAATGCTTGCATTATCAATCAATTCTCACCTGCTCGCTTATAACCGACGATAATTATATCCGACGATTAAAAAAATCATCCGCCGGGATTGTTTCTTAAAAATTTTAATGTACCTGAATAATAAAATAATTAAGAACTCGTTTAAGAAACTGAAATATTTGAAGGCCGAAAAAACTATCCGCATTATCCATCGACTTATGTCTAATAATTATTATGATGCTATAAGAAAATTGTACTTTTTCGGTCCGACATTCGGCAATAACAATAAATCAAGCAGTTAATGTAAATCGTTGAGAGAAAAAACGTTGCTTTTTTACAGTGCCGTCCTACATCGATATCGATGCAGGCCAAAAAGTAACCGGTCTAATCCCAAACGCGGCAAGCTTAAATCTTAAATTACATAGGTACATAACGAGTAATATTATCTATAAAAAAATATTATTAAAATGCAGAGAAGCTCCGTTTACCTTAAAAACGGGAATACTCATTTGATGTAACATTACCAAATTGAATTACGAACATTCGTGCGTTCATTACATCATATACTAATAAAAATAAATATAGCAATTTTCATTATAGACGTTAACCTAAAGTGAACCATATTCATTACTAGTGATAAAACGGTATTATTCAACCATATTACTCATTTACGCACTACTGACTGAAGTAATTAACGATAATTACATTTATAATACGATAATTACATTTACAAATTTAAATTACCGTAAATGAACAGGCTGTTTAACGAATACACTTATTAGGTATGCATCTACATACATCTGAACATGCGTACTTATTGTTATTAAGTCACTTATAATTGGAATATGTATTTGTTAACAGTGGATAAGATGTGACATTTTAGTCAAATTAATCACAACTTTTTTCATGTCATACTAATGTGAATGTAACTAGTATTCACATTATCAGAGTTTACTGGTTAATAATCAGAAAACTATTTGAAAAAAAAATTGAAACTTGAGCCAGCTCAATAAACATTGTTATACAAGTTTCTTCATGCCACACAATATTTTTCAATACCACCCAAGGATATTAAACAGACTTATCGACTATGACATAGGTATATTGTTTTACTAAAGAATAACTGTAATGGTAGAAGTTACAAGTTTCATTGGATAGTTTCACTATCCAATAAACTACCTTTTTAATGGTTTGTAACATCTCTAATTGTTGATATTTTAGACAGTTATAAGAATGTGGTATTAAGCTCTAAAACACCAAAGAATTTTCGAGAGTTTTCTATCTGGATGTAAAAATATATATTTAAAAAATATAACAAGATAATAAAAAGTAATCTCTTGAAATAAGATTTGGAAATTATTTTTATTATATTTATTACTTATCATATATTAGTATAATATACATGTTATATTTATTATGGTTACCATACGCTGGCAACTTTATAAAATTATTTATGGATGGCCGACGTTGTGGCGTGCTAAACATCTATTTTCCCGTTAGTTTTGCCAGAACGTAACGATTTTTCAAAATTATTTCCTACAGTTATATTTACAATCATTATTCATTCATAACCTTAAAATATTAATTCAATAAATGCAGTATTTTCAAATCAAATTACCATATTATATTTTTTTTAAATGTATCAAAAAGTATCAATTCCAAATTTATGGTTTTCAAATTTTAACACACATAAAAACGCATGGTTTGTACCAAGAGTAATGACTCATACTTCATCCAGCTGGAGTGCTTGATGACCAACTGAATGCCACTTGGAGCAGCAATAAGTAATCAATTATGTGACAAACTTGCCAAGACCCCAGACAGGACTTCTTGGATAATTCTAGAGGGCTTTGGATAGAACATCCCATTAGATCCAAATTCAAAGTAGTGTATTTTTGATACCGAAAGGATGGTCAGTTTTAAGTTCGTACCACTCTGCCAGGACGTGAACTCCAAATTCTCAAAATGCTCAAAAGACTGATTCCTTATATCTAGATCAATGATTTCTGTAAGCTTCACCACGACAATGTCACTCAACCAAGCGATTTCCTGCCTTGGTTGGGTCTTCATAGCCACCCTACAGCCTATAAAAATTTCTTCTTGATTCCTAAGGTCACAAAAAGTACGAAAGAACCTCATTGAGCCGAGGTTGGACGAGGTTTATAAAGGAGATTGCCGTCCAAGAGGTGTGGAAGTGGCTTGGACATCTGCCTATAAAATATGTATTGACGCAGGAGGGTCATTCTCTAAAGAAGTTAATGTCAATTTGATCGATAAACTCTGTACAGAAAACCATGACTCATTACTTTTGGAACCAATTATGGGAACAAACCTTCCCTGTTTAAATATTGGAACGAGTAAATATTACAAGGTAAATGTTGTATATTTCAATTTTGGTAGACAGATCGATGTACAGTACAGTGCCAGTACATGCCAGTACATGTGAGGCGCATAATAGAAGATCAAATTTAAATTCAATTTTAATTTATAAAATTACAGAGTCAACAGGAAGAAACCTTCAATATTAATAAACCAAATCTTATGACAAGTCAGTTCTTCACTGCTAAAAATATAATTTTAGCAGTAGTATATTTCCCTAACTTCTGCAGTTAGGTTTCTTTATGGTTTTTCGTCTCTCACTGTCTCATTTATATTTTTTCTTTATGTGTTTTTTAATACAATGTTTTCTATTGTTAGGTACCTTAATAATGTACTCTTCATAACAGGTTAAAATCATTTGGTCCTAATACAATAATCATGTGTATCAAATCTTACTATCACTTGTTTTTTCCAGAATTTGACTGTAATTCATAGATTTTGGGTTATCTATCAATAATGAAAACTAACCAATGTATTTCCTAATTGCACAACATTACGTAAAAATTGATGCAAACAATCAGATTCAAGTTTTAAATTGAAATTTTGGAAAATGCGTGAAATGTATTTATTAAACGAATCAAACTTCGACTGAAAAGTCGGACAGAAGTAACTTTCGTTTAACTCCCTCGTCACTTTCTTACGTTCCGGCCTGGAACCGACCGGTCTACGGTCCAAACGCTCGCCGAATCTAACGTGTTATCGAATTTCGACAATACACGGTATGTACTCATCCAGTACCCGCTGTTACAGACGATCGTAAATTGGGCCTTACCGGCTCACCTTGAAGGGACTATGATGGTTTTTGTGGTTCTTTGCACTGTGACTCCTTATAGCTCACCACCGTAAAAGAAATGTGGAAGGGCATAATGCTATCGTATATTAGGATATTTCTTTTTGGTTTATCGCTTTGACGAATGGTGAAGAGCCAGAAGCAAAGAAACCGTAAGATTGTTTTTTGAGTTTTTAATAGGGACGTACTTTGACATTTTGTTTCATTGTACTTTTCACACAAAAATTATGCTTGAAGTCCCTAAAGGTTATAGAGATTTAAATACGAAACAAAATTGAGGTTAGGAAATTCCAACTCTCTAACTTGAACAAAAAATCATAGGTAACGGTCGGTTTTAGTTATAGAATGCATGAGGTTTAGACGTGATATACGTCTTATAAATCGATGTGCGGACTACACGCTCCAGAAAACATTGTAACGTTACGCCAAACCCATGCGTGCGAGCGAGAGCGAGAACAATACACAGAGATCGACCTTAGCGTTTGCCTTGAGACGCATCTATCTCTCTTTCACTACAGCGTCCAAGTGAAAGGGAGACTGGCTCCACACAACCAATGTGAGACATGCGGGAGTGAGATAACGCGTCTATCTCAACCAAAAATACATTTAAGCTAAATTCTAACTTGATAAATTTCTAAAACATTGAACATAATTTAATACATTATGTTTACGATTAAAATAAAATAAAAAAAAACTTAGATACTATACTCGTTTTATAATAATAAATTTAATGGGTAGTTTGTTCCAAAATGATTCATTATCAAGTTTTGCTTGCAATTTTTTTTACCTGTAAATTTTCATGTGCCGCTCTACTGGTATTGAGCTATTTATTATTTAGTTTTTACATTACTTAAACTATGTCGGCAGGTAAATAATAAATTGTAAGTATCTCAATACTACAGCAGCACATGAAAATTTAAAAATAACATTCTACTATTGCGGCTTTTTGAAATTCGTTCAAGAACATTTTGTGCAGCAGAAAGATTTAAATTAAGAATGTGAAGTAATGCCAGCCCAACCAATCTGTCTTGAGTCATGGTAGACCTCAACCACGTTTTCAGTTTTCTTAAAGAAGAAAAACTTCGTTCTGAAGGAGCGACAGAAATTGGTAATGTAATTGATACTTTCAATAGCAAATATATTGCTGGATAAACTTCTTCGTCGCATACGTTTAAATATTCCATGGCAGTATTCGCAGTTATCTTACTTTGCTTTTCATTGGCACCCTTAGGATTCCATTTTAAAAACCAAGAACATACCTCTGCTGTTACCAGTTCCCTATATAAATCATCTTTATTTAAAAAAGATTCAAAATCATTAATTAAATCATTTAATTTAATTTTGAAAGTTGGTAAATGTAAATTACCTGCAAAATTTACCGGAAGCAAATTGTTTCGATATCAAACTTTGTTAATGGTAAATAAACTAAATTTGCATTTACGTTGTATAGGTGAAAATTAGTTTATTTAATTTGGTTTCAGTATTTCAATATTTTCTATAATAAAATAATTGATAGTTCCAAAAATGTTTGATATAATGGAAATCTGGGTTTCAGAAACAAGTGATTTTTGGATATGTTTATGTTTCATTACAATACAGTTAATTATGCCTTGTTAAACTTTATTAAAAAGGCCCTAAGTCTATTACACAAAGTTAAGGTTTAAATTTACACTTTTCATTGTCATCATATAATGACTAGACTACCATGCAGTCTTCATGCACGATCAGATTTGAATTCAATGCGTCTCTAAGCACATTTCCCACAAGAGAACTCTGCAATTCCACTCGCAACACTAGGCGTCCACTTTTCCCTTGAAGTTGTTTTGAATTTACCTCCAATAGTACGTCCAACCGTTTTCGAGACAGTCACCATACATCACATCGAACCCGAACACAACGATAACAATCATTATTTATATATTCGTCATGTACAAATTTATTGCTTTCAGCATTTGAATTTCGTCCCGACCTTTGAAATTATTGCAAAAGTTGGTAATATTTCAGAATGTTTGTTCGTTCGCCCGCAACATTGTTATATTGGGAATCGCTGAACGATAACAACTCTTAAAAATTTTATGATTTTTAATGCTGTCGCTACGTCACTTTATCTGTGCCGTTGGACACTTATTTATGGGTACATTATTTTAAAATTTTAAAGTACCCCGATGTTGTAAACAGCATCATTTACCACTACTTTACCTAATTTATTCCGAGAATAATATCGAGATCATTCCAGAACGACCAGTTATAATGTATTAACAAGTTTGGGAGAAAGAGCAGAGAGGAGTTTAGCTCAAGAGTGATCCATGCAAGTTTCATTGGTAACTTTCTTCATACTTTAAGCGTTTTGAGTTAGGTTAATGAAGTTTTTAATTGTTTCTCTTTCAGTAAGAACATTACTGTTAAACAGTCTTCCAGTTGATACTTAAGCATGGTTGCAAGTCTCTAATTAATCGAGGATACCGATATGGTTACCTTCGATTACTTGTCGATCTACAGAAACGTTATAGTGGCGCCCAGAAACAATTTGAAGCTAACCTTCCATTAGCAGTTAAAAGTCCATCCCTGTTTCTAAACCCGTTCAAGCGACGTTATATCTTCAATGCCTAATTATTGTTTACATCTCAAGGTGACCGCATCTGTATGTGTAGTCGTAAATACTGCTATATATCTCAGACAGGTAAAATTTTGGTACCTGCGACTCGATATAATGCACCTTTAATTCTTCACTTTTTAACGAAGGTACCAAGAAAGAAGGCTCCGAACCGAAGCACACACACACACACACACACACACACACACACACACACACACACACACACACACACACACACACACACACACACACACACACACACACACACACACACACACACACACACACACACACACACACACACACACACACACACACACACACACACACACACACACACACACACACACACACACACACACACACACACACACACACACACACACACACACACACACACACACACACACACACACACACACACACACACACACACACACACACACACACACACACACACACACACACACACACACACACACACACACACACACACACACACACACACACACACACACACACACACACACACACACACACACACACACACACACACACACACACACACACACACACACACACACACACACACACACACACACACACACACACACACACACACACACACACACACACACACACACACACACACACACACACACACACACACACACACACACACACACACACACACACACACACACACACACACACACACACACACACACACACACACACACACACACACACACACACACACACACACACACACACACACACACACACACACACACACACACACACACACACACACACACACACACACACACACACACACACACACACACACACACACACACACACACACACACACACACACACACACACACACACACACACACACACACACACACACACACACACACACACACACACACACACACACACACACACACACACACACACACACACACACACACACACACACACACACACACACACACACACACACACACACACACACACACACACACACACACACACACACACACACACACACACACACACACACACACACACACACACACACACACACACACACACACACACACACACACACACACACACACACACACACACACACACACACACACACACACACACACACACACACACACACACACACACACACACACACACACACACACACACACACACACACACACACACACACACACACACACACACACACACACACACACACACACACACACACACACACACACACACACACACACACACACACACACACACACACACACACACACACACACACACACACACACACACACACACACACACACACACACACACACACACACACACACACACACACACACACACACACACACACACACACACACACACACACACACACACACACACACACACACACACACACACACACACACACACACACACACACACACACACACACACACACACACACACACACACACACACACACACACACACACACACACACACACACACACACACACACACACACACACACACACACACACACACACACACACACACACACACACACACACACACACACACACACACACACACACACACACACACACACACACACACACACACACACACACACACACACACACACACACACACACACACACACACACACACACACACACACACACACACACACACACACACACACACACACACACACACACACACACACACACACACACACACACACACACACACACACACACACACACACACACACACACACACACACACACACACACACACACACACACACACACACACACACACACACATACCAAATTTTATTATCCTCACTTATTATAAAAGTTTTACGTTACGTATTAATGCTTTTTCTGACGTGGGTGCGTATAGGTAAAAAGATGTTTGATGACGGATTTGAGAGAGAGAAGGAAAAAGCCGTTTACCGGTGGGAAGTTAAAAATATTTAATTGGTCGATATGTGCTTTAATTAACTGGCACGAAACTAAGTAACCTATTTAAATTAATCCAGTATATCGAAGGTACACTAGATTTGAATGATAATAAACGGGATTTAAAGATTTAAGATTTGAAGAGCAGTCTCATGGAATCTGTTGATGTATATTTCGTTGACTGTTACGACTTTACTTTGTGTATTAGAGAATGCGAAGCTGTATGGCCACACTGTATGCATTGTGACTTTTGATCAACCTCCATATGCAAAAGTTCGAGAAACTGTAATCAGCCGCACCTGACGGCTCTGAAATATCGAAGATCATCATCAGACACGGAAGATTTCATCTTTTAATGTCTTTTCTTGGAGCAATTGGGCATATTATGCAAGGAAGCGGTATGAAAGCAGTACTCGCAGAGATTTATGCACTGAAATCATTAGAAAAAATGCTCAACGGTCATGCTTATGCAAGAGCTGTCCGAGCTCATACCTACTTCAGCTTGCTTTAGCAATTATAATATTAAAACTAGTTGATATTAATGACATTATGAATGCAGATCTCATCGTTAATAGTAGTATTTTTCCTTTATTTCCATTGAACATCTACCAAATACACACTTTTGTATTATGTATACTGCACTCAATACCTACAAGAATATTTTTACTATTACAAGCTCGATATAGCAGCAGCTGTCTTCAGCCTGTCGTCTTTAGGAAAAGACACCCTTCCTCACTTCTTACTTGTCAGATTGATCAACTGTCATAAAACTTGTGAATTGCAAAAATATTTGTACAAGTAATAAGTTCAGTGTACCTCTCACAACCCATCTACGTGCTTTGCTATTGCAGCCATTATAGCCCTTCAAGTGGCTTTCGGCGAGGGATTACTGAAGCAGGGTACACGTGAAGGTTTTATTGCATGCAATTCAGGAAAATGTATACGTAATAAAGTAACGCACATACATGGAAAATAACGTTGCAGATAGAAGTGATTATAAACTCCTGGACAAAATTAACGCACCACACAATTAAACTTGTATCATTACAATACCGAAATTAATATTGCAATAACATTTTTGATAAGAGCTTATAGTTAGGTACTGTCTAGTAGCTAGTAAATGAATTTAGCAAATCAGGACGTTATCTCTAAAAATTTTTTATTAAAGAATTTTTTTTCTTGGAAACAATGCAAACATGCAAAACTAACGAAAACAATAGAATTTTCAGACTTAGAGATGTTCTAATATCGTGTATGTCCTCCTCTACTCCTAATTACTGCTTCCATGCGTCTTGGCATACTGGAGATCAAATTTTGAACGACTTCTTGAGGAATATTTTCCCATTCCTGCATTGCTACATCTACCAGTTGATTGCGGTTGGCAGGTGGAGGTGTACGACGTCGAATCCTTTTTTTAATATCACCCCATATATGCTCTATTGGGTTCATGTCAGGACTCTTGGTTGGCTATTCCATGAACGGAATAGCTATAGCATTTAAGTAGCGAATAACCTGCCCAGCCACATGAGGACGAGCATTGTCCTGCATAAACAAGAAATTCGGTCCCACAATAGGAGCAAATGGCATTACATGGTCATCAACAATATGTTCCAGATCATAATCCGCATTCATTGGCCTACCACGTATGGGGACCAATTCTGTGCGGCCATCGAAACAGATGCCTGCCCAAAACATTACAGAGCCACCACCAAACGGAACTCTTGGAGAGATATTGCAACTTGCAAATCTCTCTCCTAGCCTTCTTCAGACACGCTCACGTTCATCAGAAGATTTAAGGTTGATTCTCGTTTTATCTGAGAATAAAACCCTCTTCCAATCATTACGAGTCCAATCTTGATGTTGTCTCGCAAAACGCAACCTTTGAATTTTGTGCTCTCTGGTGAGCAGGAGTTTCTTGGCCGGTTTTCTGCTGTCTACTCCAGCTTCATTAATGCGCATTCTAATCGTTCGGGAAGATACAAGAAGATTGCGAGCAGCTACGAGTTCATTTTGTAAGATGGTACTAGTCGTTGTCCCGTTTCTTAGAGCGGATTGTCTAAGAAAACTAGAAAACATTCATTTATTGGATTTGTACACCGTTTTCGCCCTTGTCCCGGCCATCGTAAATGAGAACCTGTCTCGTTAAATCGTTTAACCATGCGACTTATGCTGGAATGGTTTCTTCCTATCCCATTAGCAATATGACGTATCGAATTTCCCTCATTCAGCAAAGTTGATGCTCTTACTGCTTCTTCCACTGACAAATTTGTTCTGCGATTCATTATTAAACTGGACAACACTCGCGCTTACACTACCAATAACAAAAAACCTTGGTGGCTCAAAACAATTAGTCTTAATAAGCAACAATTTCTGATCAGATTTTAGATCAATTTTCATCGAAAATGCTTTTCTTTGCTATTACACTTTTAAATCAAAACCCATGTTTTGTGTAAAGGAACGAAGTCGATATAAATTATACTTGAGATTGTTTGTCCATTTTTAATTAGAAACAAATAGAGGTAAAAAAAATCTGTTTTTGGCTTATAAGTTAAATTCCAAAGCTTTACAAATTTTCTGTTTGGTAAACAATTCTTTTTAGTATCATAACTCTTCTCCTTCAATTTGCTGTCTTCAGAATTCACCTATACACAATTGTTTATGCATAATAACATTGCAAAAAACGGTTCTAGGATAAATAATCTTATTAAAAAAATCCCTTTGAAATTTTGTGCCAAATATTAAGTACCCCTTTTTACGTGGAAATATTTTTTTATTCAGCATTATTAAAAAATATAATTATTATAATACTAATATTGATATTTATAAATATTAATGATTAATTAAAGTCTAAAAAAATACTGGACTAAATTTCTCGATGTTATCCCTGCATATGTTAATAAAAAGCTTATTGTGAGGCTTATACTATAACATAAAGTCTCAAGTTTAGTGAAGGTTTGAACTGCATAATGATTTTCAATTTTCGAGAAAACCACAAATACATAGACATAGACATTTGTTCTACAGATATCTAAAAGTTTTAAATGGTAGGGGGGACCTATAGAAAGATCACTGTATGACCATATACAGCTAGAATGTCCCTGTTTTTTTATAAACAATGGGTTAAGGTGTGAAAATCGATTTTTTCCTCATAGAATTTTTCGGTTGCATTTTAGAGAAAAGTGGTCAACATGAAAATTGTAGAGAATAAACAGACGGTTAATTTGGTTCTTTATAGATTAAAATCGATAAATAAATAATTGAGTTATTAGCAAAAAACCATCAATTTTTCCTTATTTTATAAATGCTAATAACTTTTGCAATAATAGTGATAAGTGAAATGTAATACACGAATTATAAAGCTTTTTGGGGGTCTTTATACGTGTGAAAAATTTCAGCCAGATCGGTTTATTAGTTTACGAGATATCATATTTGTTTATCCCAGAGACTCAATGTTTAAACAATTGAGCTTGCCCAGGCTACAATCCTGGAGATATTTAATAAGGTGGAATAGTTTCCTTGAATGCCGAACTATAAGTTAAGTTTGAATAACAACTTATTTTTAATGAAATAGTTGTTAAAAAATCATTTTAAAAGGGCCTCATTTTTTGGTTAAGTATAAACAAATTGAATAACTTTTTTATCTATTGTTAGACACGTTTTTAATAAATTGCATTGAAAAGGTGGTAAAAAACCCTTTCATTTAAAAAAAGGTTCTACAACCAATAGAAGCCGAGATAGCAACATTTAAAAAAATCATATCTTTATTATTTATAAATCTTAAGAGCCGAAATTTTCACCAATTTTAAATAAAGACCTAAATTTTATTATAGGATTTATAGGTTTAATATCTATGCACCTTGAAAAAAGTTATAGCCCTTTAAAGTTAAGGTTTTCGGTTAAGTCCACACGATGTCGTAGTTGGACGCGCTAATTTTTTTTTTTTCGATATCTCGGCTTCTAGGCAACGTAGAACCTTCATTTTTTTTATTCTGGGGTAACTGTTAACATTTAACCTAATAACATATTAGCATTTTCATCGCCGTGGAAAATTGGAAAATCCCTGGAAAGTTAACTCTGCCTAATGCTGTTTTGCCATTAAAAAAAAACAAAACAAAAATTATATTCTAACTTTAGTAATGGTCACATTGACATCGTTTCTCTATCTTATTGACAATACTGACAACAGCAAAGAAAGTAATCCGAGTGTTAGATATAAAGTACAGTTAGCGTACAAGAGGAAACACCCTAAATCACACGATGTTTACGTGGAAACCAAAAGAAAATTTTACATTTTCGACAAGTACAAAAAGTCTTTAGGAGAACAATCTAAAAAATGTTTTTGATTTCATCTTCTCAGAGAAGTACATCGCTCAAAGGTGGAAGTAAATCACAAAATCGACCCAATTTAAAAAAAAAAAACACGTGGTCTAAGAATTATAACAAATCATGTTTCGAGCTCCTATCTTCAGTCAACTTTCTAAGACGAGGTAAGAGATATAATAAAAAATGTAATTTTACACAATGTCTGGAATAGATATTAAAATATTACAAATACCAGTGTTGTACAATAAAATTCATCCTCAATATATCGTTGTAAAACGCATTAAACGTATATTTCAATCATTAAAAAAGCATTCAAACTGTGAGGAAGTCAAACAATATATGGGAGATTTTTTTAAAAATACACCAAAGAAAGAATTTATGTTGATGAACCTTCTGCGTTATCTCTTTGATTATGCAGTTGTCTGGCAGGCCGGCATCATAACAAAGGTATATTTTTTATGTTCCCTAACTGAAAATAGAAGTTGAATTATTTCTGATGAATGTCATTTATTCCAATTTGAATAATACGAGTCTTACTAAAACGTTTCGGGTTGCCATTCCGATGAGCTTGCGACGATGTTTGCATAATTAACAGTCGAATCTACAGAAAGCAAAAGTAAAATATTCAATTACTCAAAGTTCCTCCGTTCCCAGTAAAAGCTTTTCCATTTAACAACTTTATTTCCCCTTGCGGACGTATACATCAGTTCGAATTATATGGAGTTCCATCGCCACATAGAAGGTCCACTATCCCATGCAATTAGAACGTCTATCAAACCTTCGTGAGCGTCCTAACTTTACTTAGTACTTAATTAAGGTCCAAGGGGGCGGAGAGGGACAGAGTCATGAGCATTTGGATTCCGTTATTAAGGCAGATAATCTAATTATTTGATGGGAATAACTAGAGTATTGATTATGTAGGCAGGACGAATATCGGGCGAATTTAGGTGATCGGTCTTGCGAAGAGACAACGCTGGAATTTATTATACGCTAGAGGACGTCGGATATTTTTTCAACGGGTGTATGAAGAGAGGATGGTCATATTGAATTTGATTGATTTGTAATCCGTTTTATTTAGCGCGTGGATCAATCTTATGGTCTTATGAGTGTGCGGATAATACAATAATTGTTCGTCTGTTTTACCTGACCAGAAGGGCGCCCTGGCTTATTATGCAATTAGTTTATTTTATATTATTTTATTATTATTTTGATTGATTTGTAATCCGTTTTATTTAGCGCGTGGATCAATCTTACGCTCTTATGACTGTGCCGATAATACAATAATTGTTCGCCTGTTTTACCTGACCAGAAGGGCACTCTGGCTTATTGTGCAATTATTTTATTTATTTTATTCTATATTATTTTATTATTATTTTGATTGATTTCTAATCAGTGTTATTTAGCGCGTGGATCAATCTTATGGTCTTATGAGTGTGCGGATAATACAATAATTGTTCGTCTGTTTTACCTGACCAGAAGGGCGCCCTGGCTTATTATGCAAATGGAATCGGAAATACCTGAAACCGGGACCTACCTCAATGGTTTTTTGGGCGATTATTTAAATATGGAGCCCAGACTCAGACGGCTACACTTATAATTTGGAAATTATATAGGAGCTATGTTTTAGCTGTATGGTAACACTAAATACACTGCCCTTCACGCAAACTCGAACAGAATCTTATGGTTTACATTATAATAATTTATTTTTTAAGATCGCAAGTACTTATGATAATCTAGTTAGTTCATTGCGATATTTTAAAAGTGAAGTTGAGAACACGAACGTGTTGTAAGCGAATATTTAACAAACGTGACATTTGAATGGTTCAGGTGCCAGACGGTTTATTAAACACTTAGTGTGAAATTACTACTAACAACTACGTTTATTTGCGTCCCCAAGCGTTAGATTAAAAAGTATTAATATTTCCTATAGTCTTCAAAGAAACCCCTTAAATCTGGTATGTAGATAGGTATATCATGTATTCACACGTAAGAAATAATATAAAAAGTAAAGACACAATATTTAATAAATGAAGAAAAGAAAATAAGCAAATAAAAGTTGCTGGCTGAAGTCCTAAATAAGAATCAAATTCTAACCTCGAATTTACTGAATTTAATAAATTGTGGAACTATCGAAAGCATCAAGAAACAAGAAGTCGAAACAACTGAAACAGCATAAATTCATAACGTTTAAAAAAAACTCAATGATTAATTGAAGAATCTTCAAAAATTTTGCTATCTAAATAACCAAAATCATACACAAAAATGTGTTTCCGAAATAGTTTCAAAAATTCTAAAAAGTCACGTTCTCGAAAATTACTAGGCAAAAGATCCCTCAAAAATGGACACTTTCAGGATATAAGAAGGTGAAACAATGAAATCTAGAACTCCATTGCAACACAAAACTTTTACAATTTTAAGGAAGCTTCAGAGCTTTGTCCAATGTTAAATAAAATTACAGATTACAGCGTTTCAGGAGAAGGCTCAAGATTTCTAAAATGTTTCTAAAATAAATTTATGTAAATCTAGACTACATCTAATCTAAATTTCTAAAAAGTCAAAAACGACAATTCTAGAATTCTATAAACATTCTTGAAATTTTAAAGATTTCCTAGTGGCTTGCCTGAATGACTTTTAGGGATATTAATTAAAACATCATTCAGAATTTAAAAAAAAATAGCAAAAGTTAAAAACTGTATCTTTCAGCATATTATAAGAAACGTAAAACAACGAAATTTTGAATCTATTGCAGTACAAAGTTTATTCAATTTTAAGAAGATTTACGAGCTTTGCCGAATGTTAAATACATACTAAAAATATTTTAAAAGCACTTTGGAAATTTGAATATCTAAATAATAAAACTTCAGTTTATAGATTGCTTTTTCAGGAAAGCTACAAAAAATTGTAAAATGTTAAGAATGTGAAACTAGTTGGATTCAAAATATTTTTTGGAATTTGAAACAAACTTTTCTAGGCCAGTAGAAATATTTTTTATTAAAGACATTTTATTATATTATTATTATTTTTATTATTATATCTAGGGTTTTAATAGGTACGTAAAATAATACGATTAAGGTCTAAAATATTAATATTTATGTACATAATAATTATATTCCAAATTTTCAAAAGCAGTATAAATTGTAACCAGCGCTTTTTCAAATCAAAACATTATTGTTATGCAATTTAACTAAAAAAAAACTAGGGTATAAATTCAAGCAGCCAAAAGGTTAAGTAGTATTTGAAAGCATTTGATGGTAAAAGTTGCTATGTCACGTTTTTCTATGATAAAATGCAAAACAGGTTTACCTAGAGACCATTGTGTCTTAACTTATGTCATAATCATACCAGAAAATTAGTAAATTTCATCTATAAAACACATGATATGGAATATTAAATCAGCTTTCCTTTAAAATTCACCTTACGTATCATAACAGTTTAAGTCTATAGTAAATCCACTGAGAAGAAAACTTCCATGAAACACAAACGTCGAAATTCAAAGCGCGCGACAAGCTAGCGAATAAGTACAGGGTCGCATTAAAAATGATCGCCTTCACTATAATTTATCTTTTACTAAGGATGTTCATTTCTTTCTTTTCTGTATACATTTAAAATAATGGTTTTCTCCCCGCAGCTTAAGTATGTTCCATGTCTCTTTTTGGGAGGCGAGCAGGGAAGGTGTCTTTCCATAATTGCAATAGATACAGAAATATGTTTATACAAATTTATATCAAAAACCTGAATAACAATAGCGTTACGTTAAAATGAACCATCAACTAAAAGTCCATTATCACCGTCAACGACTTACCTGAACGCTTGTAAACAGACAACCATGGATCAGATAACACTAAATTTTTTAATTTTACTGAACCGACTCTGTACATCAACAATTCCCGCCAAAAGTTTTATGACTTTTCCACCAATAGCAAACGACGTGTATTAGGTGTTGTCTAACTTTACTACCTTTTCTCGTTTCGTGGGTGTTTTCTTCTCAGTGGATTTACTATAGGAACCACAGAATTAAACCTGGGCGGCTCTACACTGGCGTGTTTTCTGTACTGAATATTCTATATTTGTTCTATAATTGCTCTATATCTTGTCACCGTTTTTCGAAAAGTAATTTAGCCATTAGCTTTTGGCCATTAGCTCATTTCGTGATGTACTGAGAAAACAGCAGTGTTCCTCATTCTCCTAGGATTCCAAGAAACTATATTTCAGTGTTATTTAGCGCTTCCTAGAATTTGTGCATAATTGCACATGCTCTTAATTAAATTCCTTCAACATCATACCTTTAATATCCCAAACACAAGTACGAATTCAAGTAAGTGCTATGCAGTATACGACTATTAGAACGAATACCAAGAAATACCTTCCGTGACCTATCAGGAACTGAAATTATTTGTGCCAAATCAAACCCATAGAGAAAATATGCAAATACCCAAAATAATACGTTACAAAAATCCCGATTGGCTACTTAATAGCCTGCAGTTTGGTCGGGTCATCTAGAATTCCGACGGTCAGACAACAGATATCGTGATTACCGTTATAGATGAAAAACGAAATTGTACCTTTTACATTTTACAACATTCAACATATCGAAAACTATTCCGCAGTGCAGATACTATTACGCCGACATGCCCGACTTGATTGAGCTCCTGGTATGTTATTATATTAATACGGATCGTTTAGATTTTTTTTTCTAGATAAAAGTGTATTGAGTGAGCAGGGTCTTTAATTTACGCAATGAAATTAAAGGTTTATTTTTTCCTAAAGTTTGATCGATAAAATACGGCGAATTTCATTAAATCGTGGATGATGGGAACGCCACGGCGATCAATTAATTTGTTACATGCAATAAAGAGACTCATCATTGCTTACAACTGGGAAGAAACGAGTTCTGCCAACGATGGTGCACAGCACCGAGTTAGGTTAAATCGATTGACTTATAAAAGCTGTAAAACTCGGATAATTCGGTGAATTTTCTTGATTTTAAACGCAATGTATGCAATTGTACCCTGGAAGGAATATCGATAACTACAAAAATCAACATTTTATTTTGGGCCTTTTTCGACGTAATTTAGAGTCAGTTCTCCATAACTCAGTGTTACTTATAACTGAGATTTCCTGTCTATTAGTCAGTAAACCTTGCCTATCTCTAACTCGGTTGTTTCCATGGAGTATAAAACTAACTTGTATTACCTTATTATAATTTGGTCACTACTGCACGGAGAAAATCAAATGACAGTTATTCTCTGCTTAACTCAACACAAATGAATGTTAGGAAAATACAGTTATAAATTCTTAAAACTGAAATAAAACGTATTAAAATTGTATGGCAAAACTTACATCTGTCGATTTATCAATAACATATCAAGTTTAACTCCATTAATTACGGCGTCATAAAAGCTTAGCTATTTGAAGTTAGGAATGTTTAAACTTGCTAATAAAGTGGGAGGTATTGGTCACACTTGCCTACTGCTTTGCTGTTTTTGATACTTTTATTGTGCCCTATTGCTTACTTAGCTAAATTTGAAGCTTAGGTCTAAAGCTAACATTACCTCCTCATTATTTAATTTGCAGCGTAGCTTGACAGCAATACTAGCGACGAGCTTTCAGATAGTTTGCCTTGTAAAGACACAACAGAAAATTTTACACTCTACCCTGCCTGGAAACCAATTTATCATCTCCATAGTTACTTTTACGGGTTGTTAATTCATCCAGTCCCCCTAAGAGGGGAGACACACTTTTCTGAGGGTAATAGTTACAGCTTCTTCAATTCCAGCATTTCGATATCAGCCAATTTGGTTTTATTAATACGTAGACTACCCGTACATCATACGCTATCCGTGAATTAATGAGCTAATAAGCGAGATGATCGATAAGCAAAACCAATAATGACAGAAGGTGGTAATTCAATGCAATTTTGCGTTACTGCAACAAAGTTCCTTTTCTACTTATTATAGTGCCAATCAATTAGTAGATTGATTGAGTGATAGAAAATTAAATTCTGATTATTTGTGTAGTTTGGTCTGGAATTTAATTTTTTTTTGAAAAGTGTTGGCACTAGTATGAGTGTTTTGAAAGTGGTGTTTTCGGGAACGATCCAGTATAACTCTTTAATCCCTTTGGATTCCTTGTTTCCAAATATTTCTTTAAAACTCTTTTTGTTGAGGGTACTGAATTTGGTAGTACTGTAGCTGATTTTACTTAGATTACACACACACGAAAAATGTTTCATTCGAGAGTGAAAGCAAAACAACAATTTATGAGTCCAAAATATGTGCATATTATAAATGATTCGATTAGGAGTTCTTCCTCGAAAATAGCTCAAGACAGTACCTACTTATAAATTTTTTTACCTGTCGTGAGGCGCACGAATTTACCGAGAAATCCTAATGGCGTATTAATTCGCGATAGGATTTTTTTGCCGGAGGGGTGGCAATGTCTGCAAGGAAGGTAAACTGGCGAAGGTAGGTAGCGGCCGGTCTGAGCGAAGATGGCTCTGAATATGTGCCCGGTCGGCCTTTGAAAACTACCGAATTAGAGATTTATGAACATCTCTGTGGGAATACTAAGCGTCCGGGCACCCGGTTGGGATCGGTCGCAGGACCAGCGCTGCTTCTACCCAATTAATACCCCGAATTGGGTAATTGGGTTAGCTTTCGCCATCGGATCGGATCGGAGAGGTTGTTTGTCCATACTACCCATTTTGGGTTTTTATTTTCCCTTAATTCATTAGTCCCTTTGGAGAAGTTTCTTTACATCACCTTTTATCTCCTCGATATATTTAGACTTGTTTCCTTAGGGAGCACAGCATAGCAGTATAAAATAAACCTGATGCGCAAGGCGCTTAAAACCTTTCATAAATTCTCCTAAAATAAGTCGAACAAGATCTAATGAAACAAGTAATGTTTGATGTGTATGTGACAGATTTCACAATCCACAAAGAATTTTTAGATTAATGTAGCGCACCATCTTAAACATTACGCATGTTTAAAATGCCAGAATCTTTCCAGGGAATCCAAAGAGAGTATTGTTTTCCCTTGCTTTGCTTGTTTATAAAACAACAATTGATATATAACGACATTGGGCCAACATTAGCAAATTATGTTTATTTGACAATCAGCTACATGTATCTATAACTCCATTCGAAATAGGGAGAGAGTAATAAATAACTCAAAATCGGAGGTTAGGGTTGTAACAAAGGGCGTACCATCCTTATTTCCCTGATTTTTAAATATAAATTAAATTCACCCATCGAACTGTTTCCATTTTAAAATTTCTTGAAGTTGTATCGTACATATAGTGATTAAGGATTGAACCTAAAAGGAATGAATTCATATAATTACCAATTTAATCGGTGCCGTTAACGAAATATATCAATGAATGATATTACTTGTAAATATTGAACACTTTTAGACAATTCGTCAACTCGGAGACCATTTTGGAAAGGGTCTTTTTTAATGTGGACACTTAATAATTTGTTCAGGCACCTTTACTCTTCCACTAAACTACTTAGTTAACTGTTACCAGAGATTTACCTGTAGGATTAAGAATTACCTGGAAATGGGGTCGAAAGTTCTCCCTCCGTTGAAGGAGGTATAAAAGGGAAATACCTGAATTTCGGTTATTCTTATTCTAATAGTCTTACTATCAAGAATTAAATATGTCAAGTCTTATGAACTTTACCCCGTGTAAGTTACCGAATAAGCAGGCGTTATCGTGTCGTGAAAAAGTGGTTGTTTTAAATGTATTTAACGGATTGAAACATCTACATCCTAAATCCAGCGTAGATGACCTAGTTGAAATGTGTCACAAAATGACGGGATATGGAAAATCAACGATATATCGCGTCAAAAGGGAAGAGAGGAGTGGAGAGGTGAAGGCTCCAAAATCTGCACCAGGAAGACCTCAAATGCTTGTTGATGAGGATAGCAAGAGACTCATTCGTCGAACGCTTCATTCCTTTTTTTTCAAACGTGAAATCCCAACATTGGATAAAATGTTACATGAACTGCCAGAAGACTGTATGACATTGAAAAGGACCAAGTTGTGGACGATTCTGAAGGAACTAGGTATTTGTTGGGATAAGCGAATTAAAACTTCTCCTCTTCGGGAATCCGATGAAATTATTTGCTGGCGAAGAAGCTACCTCAGAGATATTAAAAAATTTCGACAAGAAGGAAGGGCTATTTTTTATCTGGATGAAACCTGGGTAAACCAAGGATATACCGTGGGAAAAGTGTGGCAGGACAAAAGTGTGGTGAATCCGCGACAAGCCTTTTTAGAAGGTTTATCAACAGGACTAAAAGCACCGGCTGGAAAAGGTAAACGACTTATTGTTACCCACATCGGCAGTACTAGTGGCTTTGTGGATGGCTGCTTACTTCTTTTTGAATCGAAGAAGACGGGAGATTATCATGAAGACATGAACGCGGACGTTTTCGAGGAGTACTTCGTTCAAATGCTCGATCTCATCCCACCTGGTTCCGTAATTGTCATGGATAATGCGAGCTATCATTCCAGACAGGTCGATAAATCCCCGGTAATTTCTTGGCGGAAGGCTGAAATTTTAAATTGGCTGATAAGAAAAAATATTCCGTATAAGGAGGACATGGTCAAATCGGAATTGATATCAATTGTAAAGACCTGCAACTTTCGTAAAAGGTATGCAGTTGATGAAATGGCACAAAATCGCCAAATAACTGTGCTTCGTCTTCCGCCCTATCACTGCGAACTCAATCCCATAGAATTAATATGGGCTCAGGTAAAAGGCTATGTTGCTCGGGAAAATAAAACATTTAAATTAAAAGATGTTAAAATTCTTCTGGAAGAATCCATTCGCAGAACCACCTCTGAAAATTGGCAAAAAGTCATAAATCATGTTATAAAAGAAGAAGAAAAATTTTGGGAGTTAGATTTTATGATTGATAACGCCGTGGAACCCTTAATCATTACTGCACAGGATATCAATGAAGAGAGTTCTTCAGATGATTCTGAATATTAATTAATTTCAACTTGAAAACATTCCTGAACATTGCGTCTTTCCAAAACCTCACGATTACTCCTTTTTCTTTTGAACGTGTACCTTTTGTATACCTGAACGGATTCTTGTACGAGAAAATGAGATTTCTGAAAATCGATTTAGGCATACTTATAGTTACCTATATTATTATTAACTTAAGATTTAAACCGTTTTGAACTGTTTAAACAAGATTTGTTATTCTTGTAAAAAAACGTTTATTTCCAATAAATATATTATTATTTTATGCCATTTAGTTACTTCTTTTGTATAATTTGTGAAATTGTGCCACGTTCCTCGTTTTAAAATTTTTTTGTTTCTTATAAGCTCGGACAAAAGTGATGTTATGTATACTTTGTGCTTTTGATATATTAATTTAGTAAGTAATTAATTTGGATTGATGTATATTTCTATCCCTTATGGCATATGCCAGTGTTAGGTATAATATTAGGAAAAGTTCAGTTCTTTGAGTAAAAGTGAATTAATTATAGTTTCATTTCGACCTCACGGTATAAATTTATTATTTATATATAGGTTCCATAAATTCTAAATAAACAAATATTGCTTATGATTACTTTTTTTCTTTAAATAAAAAACCCCATGGCGTGACTCTGATGTGACGATTTCAAGTAAACGAAAACAGTGCGAAATAACCGAATTGGAGTAATAGAGAAAGAGCATTCAATTCTTCATAAGAAAGATAAAGACGGATTATATCCCTTGACCCGAACGCAGGTAGAAATTTGATCCGGGTGCTTTTCAATGTAATAGTTCCTAGGAACAGTACAGAGACGTATAACTAAATGCAATGTTTATACATATCTCGCCAGTACTACAGTTTTTGAGGATTTGCATTTATAATGACATTTTATTACTCTCTCGATTTTCCGAATGGAATATAATCGATATTCTTCATCATCATCATCATCAAGCTCTTTATTGCGCCCAGTATTGAGCATAGCCTTCCTTCCTTTCCTCCAGTTCCCTCTGTTTTGTGCTGTTCTCGTCCATCCACATCCTGCTACTCGTTTTATGTCATCATACCATCGCATAATTGGTCTTCCTCTTCCTCTCTTTCCTTCCCATGGTCTCCAGCGAATTATTCGGCTATTCTATCTGTCGTCTGTTAAGCGGGCTATATGTCTTGCAAAATTCCACTTCAGGCTTGTGACTCTCTCCACTATATTTACGACATTTGTTCTCTGTCTAATCCATTCGATTTCTTTCTGTCTCTTATTGTTACGCCTATCATAGCTCTTTCCATGGCTCTTTGTGTTGTCCTAAAATTATTCATCATTGTCCTTGTGAGGGTCCAGGTCTGTGCTCCATATGTTATCACCGGTACTACACACTGTTCAAATATTCTTGTTCTGAGGTATTGTGGTATCCTTCTATTCTTAAGTAAATGACTTATAGTAAGTCATTTACTTAAGACTTATGACTTAAGTAAATAACTTGCCAAATGCTGCCCATCCTAGTCTTCTTCTCCTTTCTATCTTTATCTCCTTGTTACCCTTTCCTATCTCTATTTGTTGTCCCAGATATATATATTCTTGAACATTTTCCAATATGTGCCCGTTGACTGTTATTTGAACTTGGTCTTGGCTCATTATCTTTGTTTTTGTTTTATTCATTTTTAGACCTATTTTTGAAGATTCTCTGTCTAGTTCGGAAAACATTCTTTCAAGATCCACTGTGTCGTCGGCGAATAGCACAATATCGTCTGCAAATCTTAAGTGTGAAATTTTGGTTCCACTTATGTTCAGTGCTATATTTCCCCATTCAAGTTTTTTGAAAATTTCTTCCAAAGCCAAGGTAAAGAGTTTTGGGGATATTGTGTCTCCTTAATCGATATTAGGTCCATAATAATACTGGCTGGGCATGGCGCAATGACATTGCACCAGTATTGGCTATTTGTATGTTTTTCAACATTTGCTACTAATATCAAATTGATATTAGCCAATAATATGCAATGCTGGGCGTAAGTCTACAGACATTGGGCCGAGATCAGTAATTTATGGTTATTTCAGTATTCGCAATATATATCAAATCGATATTGGGCCAACGTGAAGCTAACCATTATATATTGTGCTATCCGAGCAGAGTCTATACATCTGGTAAGACCTAATATCTCGATTATTACTTCCAAATGTAGTTGCATGATTTTTTTATAACTTCGGTTACAATTTTACCAAAATTCAGTTATAGATATGCTGAAGATAAATTATGGTACTTTATTCTCAGAATTATATTTTTCAATTAGAATTCTAGGCATATAAAATTATGAACTGAAACTGAAAGCAGGCGTAGCCTCAAAAAATACATGTGAGCCTCTAAAGTCTGCTGATTTTTTAGCAAATTCGTAAGATTTGGAAGTAATGAGTTAGTAAAAACAAAAATCTAAATCCGGCATTCAACACACTGTCATAGCTTTGCTATATTATGCGATTTTAGACATACCAATTACAATTTCTACTGATTTTCTATCCTCTCGTTTCATGATGCCTCTAATTGTATTCCTTAGTTTAGTAGTATTACGATATCAAATAATATGATTCTAAAGAGAGATTTATGATTAATGGTGCATTTCTTTAGAAATAATAATAATAATTCATTTTCGTTAGAATGAACCTCTTTGATCAAAAACGACTAAATTTTCAGGGCTGAAAAATAAACCTACAACTAGATAAATTATGATGTACATATATTACGCTTTATAATTTCAGTGTTTACGTAAAGCACACACAGTTTCCAACGCATATTTCTATTGGAATAGTATTGATTTCAATTATCATACAAATGTGTGGCTAACTTATTCAGAAAAGCTTATAAGCAGACGTTTGCGTATAAGAGGTGATAACTAACGGTTCTCGTACTGTTTTTGTGATTATGTTCATATTAATATAGCTAGATTCTCTTATTGCTCTTTATGGAATTTAAAGTCCAATTAATGGGAGTAAAAATGTAGCGTCCGGCGTGCATGCAGGGTTTCACTTCTCGGCCGGAGGATACTTCGCGATCTTCTTCCTGGAAGAAGCGCATTGTATTGACACCATTTCTTATACGACACGCGGGCTACACCAAATGTTGAGCCTCAACATAGCCAACCCATCGAAAACTATGTTTATAAATCGATTACAATAGAGAATCACGTTTTCGAAATGCCCGTGAAATAAATTACTCCCCAGACGGGCTTTTTGTTCTCCATCGATATTAATGTCTGGCCTTCGAGGGTCGAAAAGTTTATACATATACAGAAGACGTCTGAAAAGTAATACCTATACGGAGTTTTATTACGGGCCAGAATGGATTTTTATCGTTACTGAAAAATCTCGATGAAAACAGGAAGATAAAAACCGAGCTGAGCAAGCACTGAACCGATGAGAATCGCGTTCGCCTGCGCCTATATATGTGGAAGTTTCGAAAAAATATATTTTCGCTAGGAGTGTTGGCTTGGAAGTTTAGCAAATAACGCTAGTTTCGAGAACTTCTATTTCTTTCTTCTTCAAATGTTTGCGATTCCGTTTCGTCCGCATTTACATTTCGCTATTTACTTTCGATGGTTAAGATTTATCTATCTGGATAAGTCTTCCGGTGTCGGGGAACTGGAATTATCAGCGCCATAGTGGGCAAAATAATAGTACTAGAATAAATAAGCAGTCCCTTTAGCAGACTGTGTATGAACAATTTGAATTCAGGTCTCCATGCAATTTCGTTACTTTTGTTATTTTATGAACTTCATTGTTAATTGAGACGAATTCAGCTATGCCGTTTCACCTACTTAAGTTTTGAAATGTCAAATGCTGACTGTCAAACTATTAATTGCATCTTTTGCATGCTATTTTGCCTTATATGTCAAATACTAACTGTCAACTTATAAATTGCATCACTGGCAAGCATTGTGCTTTGCTAAAGGTCAACTTATAAATCACACCTCAAACAAACTCAGCTGTACTGTTTAACTTGCAAATGTCTTAAAATGTCAAATGCTAACTGTTATTCCATTTATTGCATCTTTTGTAGGCACTGCGCTGTACCACTTTGCCGTGAATGGTATTAAAATATCAAATTGTGACAACTTATACATTCAATCATTGGCATTACAAGCACTTTGCCTTGTATCTTATTAATATGTCAAATACTAACTGTCAATTTATAAATCCTAACTAAAACAAATCGTTTAACTAATGAACGTGTTAAAATGTCATCTTGTCTCAACTGAGACATTCAGCTATGCCGTTTCACCTACTTACGTCTTCAAATGTCAAATGCTAACTGTCAATCTATTAATATTGCATCCTTGCATCTTTTGCAGGCCATATTGCCTGTCAAACTGATTGTGAACTTATAAATTGCATCACTGGCAAGCAACGATTGCATACAAAATACGATTGTGCTTTGTGTAAAACTTCAACTGTCAACTTACAAATCACACCTTAAATAAACTGAGCTATGCCATTTTACCTAAAAACGTCTTGAAATATTAAACGCTGTCAATTTACAGATAAAAACTCTGGCGAATTCACTTGTACTTTCTACAGTTTTGTAATTTGTATTTATTTGTACATGTACATACACATCATGGGAAACAAATTTGCAGAAATTCAAAAATCGTTGGTTTCTGGAATTTTGAAATGAAATCAAGTGAATTGACACATTCAAAATATGTCATTCCACGTAGTGATCAATATTGATATGACTGTAGTTACGACGTTATCACTTCTTTCCAGTTAGCACCTTCTTGGTTCTTTACTTATTACCATGCATTTTGTTATTTCAGGCGGAATCATCATGCCAAATCTTTTCGATACAACGTTGACAATATGACAGTCTTTGCAAGTTGTCCTCGTTGTCCGCTATAAGAACTGCGTCATCTGCATAGCACACTATTGCTATTCCGTGTGGCTTCATTCTGTAGGCTTCTTTCATTTCCACGTTGTGGATAACCTGTTCCATGATAAGTATGTACAGTAAAGAGCTGAGTGAGTCTCCTAGATTACTTCCAGATTTTATAACTAGCGGATCTGTTGTTCCCTCTGATGTTATGGATCTGTTGTTCCCTCTGATGTCATGACCTTTGTTGCGTTGTTCTCGTTAGTATCTTTAATCAGTAGATTATATTGGGGTGTATGTCTTGGCCTTCTAATATTTTTGGGATGTTAGTCCTTCCTACTATTTAATTTCACAAAAGGTTAGTAATTTTAACAGTAAATCATCATGTCAAACCTTTTCGATACAACATTGACAATATGACGGTCTTTGCAAGTTGTCCTCGTTGTCCGCTATAAGAACTGCGTCATCTGCATAGCACACTATTGTTATTTTGTGTGGCGCCATTCTGTAGGTTTCTTTCTTTTCCACGTTGTGGATAGTCTGTTCCATGATAAGTTTGAGCAGTAAAGGGCTGAGTGCGTCTCCTTGTCTAATTCTAGATTTTGTAATTAGGGATCTGTTGTCCCCTCTGATGTTGTGACCTTTGTCGAGTTGTTCTCGTTAATATTTTTAACCAAATGGGATTTGATTGGGGTGTATGTCTTGGTCTTCTAATATTTTTAGGATGTCAGTCCTTCTTACTACATATTTAATTTTCCAAAAAGTAAATACTTTTAACACTGACTTGTCTATTCGCCTGGAAGTATCTCCTCATTTCTTTCTTTTGGGCTTGGAGACGTTTGAACGAATCTCTGGTGCGAGATTGGCCCAAGTGGCTTCAGCTATTGAGCTGAACGCTGAGAACTGATTTTTCAGACCTCTCCGTTTCGCTTTGTTCGAAAGTAAATCCGACAAACAACTTTTCCCCGGACGACTTAACCCCTTTCCTTTTCCCCTCTTAACCCATTTACTGTTCGTGTCACCGTTTTCAACCAGATAAACATCCGATATCGAAACCCTTCTTTTTTCCCTCCCGATTGATACCCTACATTCTTGTCGATACGCCCTCTCTAATTCTAAATATAACTATCGGCTCATATCGACCTTTCCGATCCCATTTGTCAACGTGCGGAGTTACCCTCGAATTCTCCATAAATCTGCCGGTAATCGCCGGGAATCCTAATCGTGCATAGATCTGCAATCGCCCCATATACGAAGAAGAAGACGTTCCGGCGACGACGTCGACGCTTCGGCGTCGGGACGCTAGGCGTCGCTGTCCCCGAGCCGATGATCGATGGGGGCGCGGCGCTCGGAGGGTGGCAAATGCTCGTGAACGATTCATTCAAGCCTTAAGGCGAAACGGGGGATTTTAAATGCCAGCTTAATGTATACAGGGTGTTCCGAGAAGGGCGGTTTCCCTAACCCAGGCTTCAAACCAAACCCTCTATAATTCTATTACCAGGACGTATGAATTCACAACTAAGATAACGTGAATTATGTTATGGCATCCAAGGTAGAAAGGATTAAGTGCGAATAATTTTCTCAAAAGTTATATAGTACTATTAGTAGGCATCAGATTTTCACAAAATCCACCTCTTTTACTTCAACGCATTTAACCGTTCACCTGTGAAATGCACTTATCCCACTCCATATCCTATCATGACTTCATTTAACTTGCTCTCGCTATTCTATATTTTTGGATAACTGTTTTCACTTTGCCTAGATGAACCAAGTTCTTCTTCTAATTGTTATCTAAGAGCTGTGAAGCTCTATGTGAAGCTAGCCACATCCACAAATTTCATAGTTCGGGAAAAAAATTCTCTTTTACTCTCAAATTTACTACAAAAATTTTTCTGACTTGTTTGTTAATAAATAATCTCTCCGAGAAGATTTTTTTTGTAGATATATTGAGAATAAAAGAGAAAACATTTTTTCCCGGACTATAAAATTTGTGGATGTGGCTAACTTCACACCCGTATCTAAGAGACCCTATCTGGGGATTTTGCCGGATAATTGTTAAATGTGTAATACCAATAAGCCTAATTGATGATGTTGGATTTATATCAAGAAGAGTTATACATAATTCAATAAATGGAAAGGTACTGTAAAATACACTATATATAGCGCATAATAATGGTAATAAGGTACACATAATTAGTAATAACAAGATGACAGTTTGATTTTGCCATTCAATACGATTCAGATATTGGGATTCAATTAGATTCCACCAGAAACTAATAAGGCGAAAGTAATGTTTTACTAGAAATATGATGCTCAAAATCTGATTAATAAATACATCTTATCCCAAAGCGTAACTGTGTAAGTTTATTATTGAAATATAATTCTCCTTACTGTACCTACGTGATTCTAATAAAGGACACTTTATCTTAAAATGCAATCACGCACCTTTAGTTGTCAAAATGACGTATATCGTACTAATGTAAGATATTTGCAATATCTTTAAGAATGCGACTATAATTTTACTGATGATCAGAACTAAAGCTATTAGATATTGTAACGCGAAATGTAAACAGCAGCGCGAAACGTGTTTACTCTTATCGGACCTCGGCGGCCACTTCAAAGCGCTCCGTTATTTGGGCAATAAAAACCGTCCCCAACGTTCAGACAACATCTTATTAAAAAAGAATGATTTATTACGTTCCGGGCGTTTCTAGATTAACATTATTAGAAAAAAGAAGGATGGGGCTCTCTCTAGTAGCTTCTGGAGACATAATAGAGGACTATAAAAATAGCGAACGCTGCGGACGAAGATTAGATTAGACGCGAAGCCGCGAGTGAGTAAACAGTGCGAAAAACGGACAAGCGAATGGTACAAATAAATTAAAAGTTAAGTGTGTTATATAAATTAATTAGTTCAGTAATAGTCTGAATAAATTAAGTAGTGTGTAGTGTATATTAGGACAGTATAAATAAATTAGAATAAACGTTACAATATGGTCAATATAAGGCTGTCTCTTGTTTTATTTGTTTTTTGCACTGCAATTGCTTAATTACTTCATTACTAGTACTATATCTGGGTGATTTTGCAGGTGCACTATGAATTTTTTACCATACTCCACACTCACTTCACAGATAGAATTTTTAAGTTGATTGTGTTAAACCATGAAGCGTAATATGTAAGCTTTCAGATTCAGAAGTTTTCAGCTTCAGCATTTCGACTGCCTCCTCTAGAAAAATTTCTTAGCGTCCAGGATCCTTTTGTCATTTCTAAGAAAGTGTTCTCATCTTCCAGTTTCTTCCAGAAAAAATTCCACATTACCAAAAATTAGTTTCAGCTTCCTTATTTCGGGAATTTTTTTGAGAAAAGGATCTCCGCTTTCATGTATCTTAATTGTCTCTCCCAGAAAAACCTTTGGGACCAGGATTCGTTTGATTTTCTTCAAGAAAGTGTTCTCGTCTTCCAGATTTCGGCTATTTCTGCCAGAAAAATCTCTACTACCAAATTTTGTTTTTCTATTTCCAACAAAATGTTCTCATCTTCCATATTTCGAGCATGTTTTCCAGAAAACATCTTCGCTTTCAGATTTTCACTGCATTTTCCAGTAAAATTTATTATCGCAGATAATTCGTTTGCCTGTCCCAAAGAAATCGTCTCGTCTTCCAGATTTCGACTGTTTCGTCCAGAAAAATTCTTAACCCAAAATTTCGCATGCTTCTTCGGTAAAAATGTTGCTAAATTATCATCATTTTAGCATATTTCATAGTTTCCAGGATTCGTTTACCTCTCTCAAGAAAGGGTTCTCGTCTTCCAGATTTCGGCTGTGGCTAGCCGTAAACTTACATTTGAAAAGTTGATTCTGTAATGTTTCCCGTAGGACATTGCAACTTTAGTCCTGAGAGTCAATGTAGAACTTTATTCCTAATAGTTTTCATTTGTTTCAGAAGTGTGTTAGGTTTCTGCAAATCACTGCAAATAGGCACAGTCAAATTTTGAGTAAGATTAGAGACACGCTAATTAAATATAGCAATTATATCATGGAATTTCAATTCTAAAAAAATCAAACATGAAAATCTGTCAAAAACTAAAAGATTTTTTTTCCATTCAAAACCTTAAAAAATGTTTATTAACACCAAAACTATTACTAACAATTTCCCTATATTAAACAACTACACTGAGTCCTAATAACGTTAGCTAATTAAAGCACAACGATGTCCACCGACAATTAACGCTAAAGAGAACGTATCGCAATAAATATATTCTTGCCGTACAAGACAGAATTAATTTTTTATTTATTCATAGGAAACTCCTCGGCCAGCACCTGTCTCTAAAAAAGGCGGCGGTCACTTGAATACGGCGGTCGGTCACCTATGAACTTGTTTCAAAAATCAGTTTATGGTAAAAGTTGGATTTTTATCGAATTGTGAGAAGTGACAGAAAAGTCGCGTCGCATGGTTTAAGTTTGCATACTTGCAACGATGACTAGAAATGCGTATACGTATTAAATAGTAATATAAAAATAATCTATAAAAAGTATTTAATTTCAAAATTCAAAAACGGCTAGGAGAAACATTGTGAAAATAAATGCAATTTTTGCAATTGGTTGCTTCAAACTTCTTATTGAAACATACGAGGCGACTACAATGCAGCCTAATATTATTGTAACGCGAAATGTAAATAGCGAATATAATTGAGTTGTGTATAAGCGAGCTTGCGGTCGGAGAGATTAGATTAGACGTGAAGCCGCGAGTGAATAAACAAGGCGAAAAAACGGGCAAGCGTATTGTACAAATAAATTAAAGTTAAGTGTGTTATATAAATTAATTAGTTCAGTAATAGTCTAAATAAATTAATTAGTGTGTAGAGTGTATAATTAGGATAGTGTAAATAAATTAGAAATAAACGTTACATTATTTTAAATTCCAAAATAGGATTGGCTAGCAATTTTCGAAAAAGCACGATTTTAGCTCCACTCACTATAAGTTGTGTTATCCAATAATTTTATTAACAGTGTAACGAAAAACGAACGTTGCTTTTATCGTCATCAATCCCTAAATTGGCGTGGAAATGATAATCGAGTAAGTTCATCTAATTGAAAAGTGTTTTAGTATCGAAACACCTGGTATAAATTTAATTAACTTGTATTTGGGAAATTTAAACCCGAAATTTCGTCGAGAGCACTAAAAGTCGTAGTGCCCGTAATAAAACCACAATTTATGTAATTATTTAGGAAGTGTCTAAAATGCTCGAACGTTAGAACCAGTTCCTAATCAAGATTCTGGTAATAAATATCGGCTATATACATTTACAGTAGGTAGATACCGAGAATTACATCATATCATCGGTTTATACTCTGTTATAGTTCTATGTACGGAGCTTTTAAAAGGTCACCATTACCGGACCATAATAAATACCGATGGAATTTTAAAGGTTGAAGAAGATACGAGACGCACTTATACAGGATGATTCACCTTTAAATACATAAATCCTCGAGAATACTAAAATACTCTACATTGTTTCGTCTAAATCCCGAACGAACGATCGATAAGTTTAGTTGTTGCATATCAAAATTTCGTTGTTATTCTGCAACGAAGCGTTCTAATTGCCATAAAAGCATTTTATCGATGCTCCTCCTGAAGAGGATATGAATCGGTGGATCCGATAACACTCCAACTACATACTTGAATTGTAGGTGTATGAAAATAGGTTCACGTGCTAGCCACGTGGTTATTTCTGGATATTACATACAGATAGTACATTGGCAGAGCTCAACTCCACTAATATGTGGGAATGTGTTTAGTTCGTGTTCAATTCGAAAGGCATACTGATACTGCAGTTAATGGATTGATTAAGTGTTAATATTTATCAATTACGCAATTAAGTAGAACAATTTATGCGAGTTTTGTCAATGATTTTGCTAGGTTTGTTGTTAAAATAGTATACTGGAAAATACAAGATGTGTCGATCAATTGCAAAAACTTACTGAAAATCATTTCACATGTTAATTTAACCACAATTTATATATTCTGGAGGTATTGTACACTTATTATTATTATTAGTCTATCAAAATTACTATTATTAAGTCGTAATAAACCTAGAGCGCCATAATTAAAAGAAACTAATACCATTCGAATAATCATAATGAACACCGTAAAGAAAACTCGTTTGAAAATAAAAGAAAATAAGAATCCAAAAGCTTCTAAATAAAGCTGGAACCTACAATACCAACTCCAAAAAAGTCACCAAATTGCATTTAATAACCCAAATCCCAAATTGCCCTAAAAAGCTAGTAAACGGTAGCTGGAAAACCCTAAAAATTAGAATATGAAGAAGAGAGTGAATATCAAACAATATTTGCAACAAACTAAATAACGTACCTATGACAATAAATATTGGTACTATAAAACAATCTGACATCGTGCGTTCTAACCTGCCAACTCACTTTTGGTTTTATTAAACTGTCAAAATAACGTTTAACGAAAACATGTGAAGAAAGTGAAGTATTTTGAAACAGACATCATTATCGAATAATTGTTTTTGTTATGCAATTTGATACTAGGTATAACTTATCAACTGAATTTTGGAATTGGTTCTGTCACAATGACCACTAACGAACATTTTAGAAAATCCAGCTCTTTTATTTTTGCTGAGTTATATAAATCTCGAAAAACAACAAAGTTAATATTCCAACCTGTCAGTTCAATTTTGGAACTTTTAACTGTCAAATTTAAAATCGAAAAAGGTGAAGGGCAAAAATCATTTTTAATTTTTTTGCTTCGAAAATCTGGGAGTAGACTGACGAAGTACTTAAATGGCATCAGAAGTCCTATCTATGGAATGAATGAATTTTACGAATTAATCTACATAGCATGTAAGAGAACACATAAGACATTATTGAATCATTATGCCCAAAACGTAAAACATAAAAGACTTGTAAGCTAGGCTCCTAGAACGACTTTATAAGAAGACCCTAGAATGAATTTAGAACATTAAAAATCACAAAGAAAAATAGTGGTAATTCAAAGAATCCACAAGCTCAAATAAGATACTCATAAAGTTAACCTGAAACATCAGGAGCTGTCTATGAAAAATGAAAGCAATTAAAAGAACTCGGAGGGTCGATAATACAAAACCAAATAGTTTGATAATATAAATAATTATTAATTATTAATAATAGTTAATAATGAATAATACATATATACACATAATTCGTGTTGCTCTACATTTGTAAAATTATTACAGTTTAAAACTAATGAAATTCAAAAAATGTGTTATTTACGGAAATAGTCTCTCTAAATCAGTTACACTGATTCAGTGATAAAATTTGCCTTTATCTTCGAATACAAATTGTACTCATTCTATACTATTAGAGACAGAAAAACCGTTACAAATCAACCAACTCTAATCAGAATGAATTACCTCATTTTACGATTCTGATTATGCATTGTATTGTATTGCATTCACATCTTAATCAAATCGTTGAAGTATAATAATTGGGGTGAGCGCCTAATGGAATTATTTAGGTAATTTCTGCCAAAAATAGTGGGAGGATTTTATTTAAACAATTAGGCAAATAATAATGAGGTGGACAAGAAACAAAGTTTTCAGTAGTGATCATAAATTTGAGAATGTGAGATTTTCATTCATTAATTCCACTGGATAGTCTTCTTGAGCATTTTATTCTATTATTTGCAAAATTTGTTAAAGCGCAATTATGAAAATATCTTCAAAATTTATTTTCACCCAAAAATGATCCATTCTATTACTTCAAATTTTATATAAACATAGTTAATAAATGCCTGATCTACACAAAATGTATCCAACGTATTTGCTTGCAGCAAATTAATTCCTGCACCTACTACCTACACCCCCTCAGTGCAGTTGAGGACGCTCTCCACGGTGCGTACACGCATAATACGTTCCTGCTGTGGGAACACACTAACAGGAGTAGCAGGAATGCACCTCATTAAAGTTCGATAACAGTAGTAGGAAAATATTCTGAGTTTCCCCTCTCGCTTCGCCTGCTAGAGCGACGCTAGCCGGATTTATATTTAAATTTACGCAGTAAACAACGTATTCATTATGGTCCCCAACTACTTCGGCGTTTTATAAATAAAAAAGGTACACTCTCTCTGTACGTACGAATAATAAAAGATGTTTCATAGTCGATGCAACTGCAAAACTGTGCGATCGAATGAGATTATCTCGTAATCGATTGTAATCGAAAAAAAAAAAAAATATGATAGGAAACTGAATTTGGGAGATTATAATAATAAAAGTATCCTGGCACCACCCCAAGTTAATGTACAGAATTTAATTGAATGATATATTCTAAACAAAAATGGAGATAATTGTAGCTGCATTAATTGGATAAATAAATTAATGGAAGATTTCCATTAAAAGCTTGTAGTGTGATTTTCTAATTTGATGGACTTCTTTTGCAGTAATTGCTGCCTCAAGACGTCGAAGCATTAAATCTTTGATAATATGCAACAAGATCTCACTGTAGACCTTTACTGTATCATGGTTAACCTTTTTATTATTAGTCATTGTTGGACATACCTCCTGTCAACCAATTTGTCATGGTACTTCTTCCCATAACGGTTCAAAGTGGATGAGGTATATATGGTATAATAAATCTAGCTGCTACCCGCCTCGGCTTCTGCTGCTCACTAGGTATTTGAAAAACTTACAACTCGAATATGCCATGATCGTGATTAGCATACAATGATTCACCTGACCTGATAACATATGATATCTTTTAATCAACACCTGTTTACGTCATCAGCCCATTGACAATGTTCAGTGAAGAATAATTAAAAAACACTTACCTTGAAAGACGACTCCATCTGACCTTTTGCCAAGATGTCTGCCATCGTCGCCAATATGACTGGTATCTGAAAAACAAGGTAGTGGCAGTATTGGGAACATTGAATCACAATTGGATAGAAAGAAGGTAATTGGTTCTTTCGAAGTAATTTAAAAATACGAACCATTAGAGGATAACTGCTTTTATTCCTTTTGCTCAGTAGAGTACCGAAGTTTCCTGCTATTGCGGCTATTTTGACTGGGCTACTTAAATAGATAATATTTATAAAGCGACAGAAACAAAATCAAATGTGATATAAAAATACTAACCATTAAAAGACAACTGTGTTTGCCTTCCTGCTTTTTTACGAAGATGTCGCCACCGCGTCTGAAAATCTTACCTGAAAAATTAAGGGTAAAAATAATTATAACACTGAAATATAATAACTTACAAGAATGATGAGTAAAAGATTATTTAGAAACTACTAACCTTACAAACAGCTTCTCTCTTATAGATCTGCCCTTGTCTGAAGTTCTATGCCATTGTCGACGATAATACTCACCTGAAAATGTAATAATAAACATAAGCACAACATTGGATCATAGTAATATATATCTGAAAAATGAAGTTGTCCTTACAAAATGATTAAAAAACAAACAAACCATTTGACAATGACATTTAGGCACGATGGCAACGCCTCTACCCTTGCCACTGCTACAGACTACACGATGTCCACGACTATACAGCGCACCTGAAACAAGAATAGCAAAATTAATAACATTAAACTACTAGGTGACAAATAGTTAACATTTAAATTTATAAAAAAATCACATAACAAATAACAGAAATACCATCATTGAAAATCTGGCTATTAACTCGAAAAATCACTATATAATTACAAAAGCAGGAATGCAACAAATTTAATGAAATAATCATGAATCTGAAATTGTTTATATGTTTTGGGTTTCTGTTTGAATATTTCAAGAACATGGTATAAGGACACATATCAACAATATGTACAACGTGATCAAGAATGTCTGTTTGAGTTGGCAATACTGAATTTCATTTTTAAATGGTACAACTGGAGTATCATCCGGTTGGTAACACTGACAGCGTCTTTGACAGATGCCATTTGCTATTTCAAATTAAAATTTCTGGTATTAAAATGGTTTTCACGTTACAACACGATATTTTCATTGGAATGGCGTACTTTCGAAGCGGGATTTATAACTCAATTACTGGTTGGCAGTACTCTCTCGAAGCGACATACCAGCAATTTCTGGAAATGTTTCCGGAGACTTTGGTCACTTTTGCTGATGTCTTTTAGCAACATTGCATGCGAGTAGCTGAACGTTATTTAAACACAGGGAGCATAAGCAAACAAAAATCAACTGGTAGACCTTCTACTCTAAACGAGGAAGTTGTCGAGAATATCACAACTAGAATGCAAAGAAGTCCTCGCAAATCCTTAAGAAAGCTCTCCTTTCAAACAGGTTTGGTTGTTATGCCTCCTATTCAACCAGTTTTCATTCTTAATCATAAGACTTCCACTTTTCCATGTTGTTCTAATTCACGGTTTTACAGGTTTATCATATGGAAGTTGCTCCACTGTGCTTAAAGAGAAATTAAAGTACCACCCTTACAAAATTTCCATCGTCCAGTCATTAACCCCTCCTGATCACCAACAGAGAGTTTTATTTTGCAATTGGTTCAATGACACATTAAATAATAATATCCTTGACAATACCTTCTTTTCCGACGAAGCCTGGTTTCATCTCAACGGCTATGTGAATAAACAAAATTACGGAATTTGGTCAGGTGAAAAGCCTTATGCTATCAGAGAGACACATTTGCACCTGGTTAAAGTTGGTGTTTGGTTGGCAGTCTCAAGGAAGCGGGTGTATGGGCCAATATTTTTTAATTTTACCGTCAATTCGGAGGGATATATCAAACACCTTTTGAGGCCTTTTATAAACCAATTAACAGACAAAGAGCGTCAAGTTGGATATTTCCAACAAGACTCTGCAAGGGCACATATGGCTCGTGCTACTATGGGATATTTAAGAGAGAATTTTGGCGACAGGGTAATTAGTCGGGGCATTTGGCCAAGCAGGTCACCAGATCTCACTCCATTACATTTTTTGTTATTTGGGCTCTTGAAGGACAATGTCTTTAGGAACATATTGCATACTGAAGAAGAGCTGCAATAGGCAATAATTCAGGAAGTGGCAAATATTACCCCAATATGCTGGTGAATATCTTCGAGAGCCTAAAAAGTAGAGTTAATTTATGTCTGGATCAAAATGGGGGGCATTTTGAGCATTACCTTTAGCTGTTTAATTAAATTATTGTTCTGTATTTCGAGTGTCTTTTTTTAAGCGTTAATTTCTATTCACATAACCTACAATCTTATCTTATCGCTTATTGTCAAATAAACATATCCGGTTGTAGTGCTGCAAATAGACAAATACAAAAATTTTCTAAAAAGTGTTGCCAACTCAAACAGTCATTCTTGATCACCCAGTATTAAATTCACTGAGGTTTTAAGGAAAAACACGGCATGGCAAAAGTGAATAGCTAATTAATTTGTCCCACTGGAAGACAGATTTTATTGTCTTAATAAATTAGGATTATTTATTAGTTAATATACTATATGGTATTAGAAAAACCATATGTGCCAACCTTTTAATAGATTGTTCAACAGAACTTAAAAAGGTAACATCAATGCTTAGTTATCAGGTTGCATTTATTTTAAACATTTAATTGGGCTTTACTGAGACCTTAAATTTAATATTTCATTACATGGGGTTGTTCAAGTTTTTCAGATTTTGCACCCAATTGAATAACTATCGTAAGTAAATCATGAAATCGGGGACAATGAGAAATCTGAAATAAAATAATCAACAGATATTAAAACTTTGATGCCATCTTTTGCAACTAATTAGAATTAAATTGTACCTTAATTGGTGGGGATATCAATTTTATCAAGTTTCACTTGTATTTTGCGAAAAAGTTATAACAAGTTCCAAAGCTGTTATTTTACTGGAAATGCCGAACGTTTCATAAAATCACTTTAGAAATAAGAGTTTGAAATCGTGGTGATCGTCCATGATAACCATTGAATCGCAATACCCTGCGCACATGTATTTTCATAAATATCTTCCTTGAAGCAAATTTCAAATAAAACAATAAATCGGACACTCGAATCGTAGACACACTGTACATATACCTAGCGGCCTCTAACTTATGTGTTTTTCGCAACTGTACAGCAAAGCTTCGTTAAATACCCATTAAATAACGTTTAGAGAAATTACCCACATTTATTGCTTCAAAATACTATTTCGGTTTAATTTATTTTTTGTCTACCGGTGCGTCGGGAAATTCTCGACCGCTATCTATGAAATTACAAGTTAAACTTGCGATCTCCAGCCGTGTTATTAGCGTTAATCAATTTAACAATTCCTCAGAAATTCGAGCTTATATGTAATATGCGTGTTCGCGTGTTACACACGAATTCATAGAATATCGCATGATCGCACTACGGTTCGGGTCCGAATCTTGAATGTACTATTTCCATTCTGATATCTACAAGTGAAGGAAACGGGAAACGAGTTGAAGAGACTATACTTAACGCTTTTTTGATGGAGTTTAAATAAAGTGCTTTTGGTGATAAGTGACGCAATGATATCTCGAAAAAACAACGGTTTCGTTATGATTTAATCGAGCTTAATAAAAGGTTTAGCGAGTAATTTGAAAAATATTACAATAAAATACTTTTTGATAATGTCGCAGAACTAAGAATTAAATTATGGGTAAGTATGTCACTCATTAATACGACTTTTTCGAGTTATGTTGAATATCCCTACCCTATTTTAATTGACCTAATTGTTGTTTCATCAATGCTAAAATGGCGTCGAATCTATTGAATCTCCTGAAGACGTTAAAAGAAATATTTTCTTGATGTACTCATTGCATCAACCCAGTTATCATCCAAAAGAGTTCCCAAATCACTTTACTAAATTGTTAAAAAACTTTGTATAAAAGTCATAATTTTGTTTAATGGTTTGAATGCCTCATCAGGCAATTATGAAATAAATTCTGGTCAAATTGTGCTGTAAGCTCACCTATACAAGTGTTGAAAAATAAAGTGGAGAAAGAAAAATACCAACAAAATCCATATTTGTTTGACCATGCTGGATAATGAAGTAGTTAATTAGTTGACAAGCTAATTAGTTTTGTTTGACAACCCCTCATTAAAAAAATAACAGAATTGTTGCGTTTTTTGAAATCTTAATATTTAAGTACAAGAAACGACCTCCGTATGGATAATTAATAGTTTGACCATACTTGATCAACATTTACTTCTTTATTATTATTAATGTATGTATATATAATACCCACCTTCACCAAACCCATATGGGTACTTACGGAAATAATAGAAATATGAAAATTGTTTAGCTATTTTGTTCAATTCGGATCACGCTTTCCATTCCCGAATCACTCTACTACTATCTGAAGGTTCGCTTAATCATTTCGTTAATAACAAGTACCCAACAATTACGTCATATATAATTTATTTTTATTGCCTAAATTCACTGTAAATATCTTTAGTCTCGGGTACATACCGTATACTTATACCCGATCAGATAAAATATTTAATAATTGGTATAACAGTACATTTCATGAAGATCTAGTACCCATACAGGTTTTATGAGATTATTGCTCTAGGTCTATTTAAATTAAGGCACCCGTTCAAATCGTTGCTGCCGAGGTCTCAGAGGCCCGGGCTATTTAAAAAAAATATATGTATAATACATACGTACATAAATACCAATCCCAATATGCCAAGACCGCTAGTTATAATTTATAAACGCTTTCAGACTTCCGAACCATTGACTTAGCGACAATTTGCGGTACTAATTTAGTAGTTTTTTTTTCTATTATTGCTATGGTTAAAAATAATTGTGTCTTACATTTTGAAAAGATTATCATATCTTCTCAATATCTACTGTTTTAAATTTTAACCGGCAAGTGTAGGTAATTACTACTGTCATTCGTTCAGGAACTACTAATTTTATGGTTGATCGGATGTTAATTATATTTTTGTGCGCAAAATATGAAATGACTGGTTTACAGCAGGTGTGCTGTTTCTATGATTCTTAAGTAAACAACTGCCAATACTTATTGCGTACATAGATGTACCATTTTAATATTGGAACAACCCTAAATATCTTTGAAACGTACAAAAGTTACTAACAACTTAACAAATGGATCGCATATTGGTAAATTAAACCCTATTAGGAGTGATATAAGTCCTGTTGATATTGGTGTACCACAAGGTGCCATATTGGGGCCTCTATTATTTTTAATTTATATCAATGACATATTTGCTATCTGAAATGAAGACTCAACTGTCGTTTCTTATGCAGATGACACTGTTGGATTCTGCACTGACATATCATGGGATAAAGTAAAAGAAAAAATGCAAAAACTTACTTATGAATTAAAAATGTGGTTTGATGAAAATATACTAACCTTAAATGTTAAAAAATCTTGCTTAGTAAGTTTTAGAAATCATACTGATTGCATTCCTGAAACTTTTAACGTTACTGTAAATACTGAAAACATAGTCAGAGTGTCTAGTGTTAAATATCTAGGTATAATGGTAAACCAACATTTAAGATGGGATGTTGAGGTAAATAGTAAAGTAAGTAGATATATTAAGGTATACGATCTATGTACTTTTTAAATAAAAAAAAAATATTGCCACATAATTTAATGAGAGTATTCTATGGTATTTATTACAGTCTAGCAACTAGCAACATATGAGATAATTGTATGGGGGTCTGCTAATAAAGCAAACATAAATATGTTACTATCTATTCATATTAAACCTATAGTAACAATAGTTTCAAATAACAATACATCTAGATCCTATGGCATCTACACCTGCCACTACCAATAAGGAAACAATATAAGTATTTTCAGATCTATTATGTACCACTATGAGTCGTCGAAACGAAAATATGCAGAAAAATTGAAAAAAAAAACAGGAGATAACCTAATAACAGGATAACAGGATAACAGGAGATGCTTTACCTAAAATACATAAAGAAATTGAAAAAAAATGTCATATATATACAGCTACTTTATTATAATAAATTAAATAATAAGCTGAAATTATTGCAAACTAAAAAATGAAAATCTGTATTTAAAAAAGCTATATATTCTTTAAGTGTTTCAGAAGAATTATTTACTTAATAAATAAAATTAGACCAAAACAAAAATAGAGAAGATAAAATGTAGCATAAAATAAAAGATGAAAATGATTCACATGGAGCGTGAAAAATGGATCTACACTTTATATATTTAGTCTTAAGATTTAGTTTTAAGAATTTAGATGGGTAGGTTAATGTAACCCAGTCTGCGTACAGCTACTTTGTAGCGGGCTAGTAGTTATTTATCTGTAAAACTACAGTCTTGTATTAAAAATACTGTAAATAAATTACATTAAATAAATTATCAAATGGCTATAAAGTTTAACAAGATAACTAGCGGATAATTGGTTGATACTAAAAATTTTCCAATGAACCATTTTTCTCAAAATCATTGCAATTTCATTGGTTTATTGATTCGCTTACAATTTGACAGTAGGGCGCATTTCGGTTCCACCCACCCATTGAAACCTTAGGCTAAACCCTAAGCAATTCAGGTAGAACGGTGGCCGAAGTCGGCGTACTTATCAACGTACCAGAATCCTCCGCTTGCGCTGAAAAAGTTTCGTGGCCGAAATCGGCTGCTCCGGGTATGGGGATAGCAGATTTGATTTTTCTACCTTTTGTAACAACTTTTAATATCATATGGACTCTTATAGCCTCCATTTGATATAGTTATAGCAAGTTAAACAATTAAATTGTTATTAACTCTTGTTTGAATCCACTTATGGAAAATTGGCGCACTTAGTCGTTTTTGGCAATGCAGTGTAATGCAATATGAACTCAATGAATTGTATAAAGCGCAATAGAATAAACGCAGCCACTGACATATTCACTATTGCTTCGCATGGTAGATTAGTAAACGCCACTTTTAGTTTTCTTGTTAGAGTAAAATAATTCCAGTAAGGTTAAGTTATTTATGAATTCAAGTTAGAAATCAAGTAAGCAGCAAATGTTGACAAGAGTAGAAAACAAGTGACACTTCATCCTTCCTGCATCGTAGCAGTACAACCTTAGATTTGCAAATAAAGACTGCAGAATGGTCGGATATTGGAACCATCGTTTCACTCCTGAATCGATTCTCTGATTGTGATTTATCGGGACCAGATGCCCCGAGATGTATATTTACACTTTTTGTATTCTACTTTCCGGATGAGCAAAATACTATCGCTACTACATTTAAAAATAAATAATACAAATCCGAGGCGTTGATGATCCGCCGTTAAAAAATAAACCAGGAACATGTTTTGCAACATATTCATAAGTCCCAGTAATTTATCTGCCGGCGACGATGCGTGAAGTATTTTCGTGAATAGGTGCGTGTGCGTTTATGTTCTTTTACGCAACTTACCGGGACTACCCACGCGTACATACACACGCATTATACTCTTTCTTTCTTGTGGCGTTTCCTTTAAGAGTTTTCAGGAATGCAGAGAATGTATCGATCTGATATCGTATTTACACTAAAAGTATTCTCAATTACTACGAAAGGGCTTTTAGCGTAAGAGATTTCGATTTGGTTACTTCTTATATGAAGCTCAGTGGTGTGCATTAAAGAAAAGCCAAAATGTGATTAAAAATTGTAACAGGGAAACGAAAATAAACGATGGAAAAGCTATACTCCAATCGTGTCTACTTTACTTATCTCATAAGTACAAGATAGCTTTATGATCTGTAATATTTGTATTTTGTACAAGATGTACTAATTGCAAGCCCAAATTGTAATTACCCAGTCTACTCACAATAAGTAATAAATAGCTTGTGGGACTAAATATCACTTCGCAAGGGGTAAATTTGTTCCTTGACACCATGCATCTTCTACAGTCTTTGTAACTATAATTACAAATGCCAAATAATTCTGTTAACTACATTAGATTAGATTTATTAGTTCCACGCGATGTGGAATCATTTTTACCGACTTTCACACGTTACGCAATATTTGCGATTATATTATTATTAATTAAATTAATTAATTAATAAATATAATATTAACAATCTATTTTACTATTAATTTTAGTAAGGAAACAGTTTTGTGACAGTACGGAAAATGACTCACGAAGTATTTCATTATTATCTAACTCTTAATAGCTAATCTATCCGATAATCTCAATGGGTAATTTGGAGAGAAAGAGCACGTTGCGAAGTTTCGGCGTTCATTTTCCGCCCTTTTTCAAGCGCTATAAAACGGTAAACCAAAGTTGGAAGGCAGGAAAAATGAAATTTTGCCTTTTCTGGCGATTCCTGGCAAAAATATATTTTTCTCTATAATTGATGCATTTGTGCATATTTCGACAAAATTCATATAAAAGTCTTAAGCACTAAGACGACAATAGACATCAACTCAGTGGCTTGAGTGACGTTTGTATCTTTTTTCTTATTAACGCTTTATTAAAATAATTTTAAATAGCTTAGATCACATAAATGGCACTCAACAAAATTCCAAAAGTGACCGAAAACAAAGGTGCCTTATTAAAGGCATTACTATATCTGAACAAATTTGATAATCCAAATATATTTGAATTGGATCTGATCAATACATTTTCTATCAAATTTTCATAACTTCATAACGGCTCTACCGATTTTGATGTACAATGGCTCATTAAACTCACTTCACCAGAAGTAAATTTCCGCTTACTTCACGAGTGTCACTATTCAGTGAAAACAGCTGCATGTACGAATATTAATCAATATACTGATTGATCAATTCGATTGCATGTGCGCTGTTTGGTTTTCAAAAATACATATTGAGCGAAGTATTAGATATTCAATTATATACTAAGGCAAATAAGTACGTAACCACCGCATGCAACTCACTTTAATTTCAAATTAAACTCGATTGCTGCAATTGAGTTATTTTTCAATAAGAGTTACATGAACATTAGTGTAATAAAGTGTTATGATCCTATTTTATCTTCATCAGGTTGGTTATTTGGAAAATTAATAGTAAAAACTAATTGGAAGAGCCTTGTGAAATATTCCAAAAAGAAGAAATTTTTTTTAATGTAACCTGGTATCAATTTTTCACAAAACTGACTAACTACTACAGCTAGAGTATGAATATTTAATTAATGGTGTATATTTCTTTTACAGTGTTTAAAAATAGACAAATTCCAAATACATTTTATTCATGTAAAGGCTTACGCAATTTTTCGAGCAACTTATCCCATAAATCTTCGAACCCAATAAGAACCAGAAAAACATCTAAATAGGTTGGATGAGGCGTTTTTGGACTTCAGCCATGTCTTTACGTTCCTATTTTTACGTTTTCATTTATAACATCAGTGCACAAAGCCTTAATATCTCACAGAGAGAAGTGCTACTACATTTTATTATTCATTTAATGAATAACACATTTCGAAGAGTAACGGAAAAGGGAACGCGAGGACGCCACACAAAAGATAATGGCAATAAATGTTAAACATCAGGATGAAACAATATTTAACCTTCTTCGAGTTAAAGGGAGTTTGAAAGTTGATGCATTGAATCGAGGCTCCAATTGATTTATAAACTCATTGGGTGTATTACAATTAAACTTTTAATCCACCCGACCCAAATTTAAACATTTTACGGCCTGATAAATATTGACGGATAATACCGCCACAGCATATTTTCATCCTAATGGCTACAGGTGGTCGTACTAATCCAAAATGACTAGATTGATCAACTGTGCGACAGGTTAGAGACAAGCTAGTCTACATTAGTACATTCTAACCAAGTGTACGTTTCTGAATGATTTGGGCCCTAAACAACAAGGCAAATAGAAGAGAGGTTAGCCAGAGCAAAAGTGAGATAACTTACCAGGATAACCATAATAGAAAAAATAAAAGCGAAGAAAATGGCACAAAACACAAGAGATTTATTTAGAAATTTAATTCAATTTTACTTTATTATTTACAATATAGAAAGTTATCTAGAAATAGGATAGTGATAGATTGACATAACTAGCTCGCTACTCCTTAAGGGTAGATAAGTATGGAATATATATACATAATCTAGAACACAACAAATAAATGTCATGGTCACGAGTTTGCTATGTTTCTAACCAATAATCTCACCAAGTGTACGTTTCTGAAGGTTCAAAAGTTGGGCACTGCAGAACAAGGCAAATAGAAGAAAGGTTCGCCAAAGTAAACGTGAGAGAACTATACCCATGGAGGAACAAATTAAACTCGAGAAACGAAGAAAATAGCACAAAACGGAAAGGATTTATCTACACATTTCTGGTCCATTTTATTCTACTGCTTTTAATTCTAGAAAATTATCTCAAAATTGTGCTGTGATATGTTAACATAACTGCTCCCTGAGCCTTAAAGGCGGAAAGGTATGGAATATATACACAATAGAAAACATAACACATAATAAATAAATGCAATGGTTATGAGTGTGTTGTTTCTAACCGAGTGTACGTTTCTGAAGGTTAGAAGGAGTTGGGCACTAAAGAACAAGGCAAATAGAAAGAAGATTTGTCAAAGTAAACGTGAAATAACCTACCAGGATAACCATAGAAGAAAAAATAAAACGTGAGGAGCGAAGAAAATGGCACAAAACAGAAGGGGTTTATTTAGAAATTTCTATTCCATTCTATTCTATTATTGTTATTCTAGGTAATCTAGAAATAGGGCAGTGATAAGTTAACATAAGTGCTCCTTGCGTCCTAAGGGTAGAAAGACATTGAATGTATACATAACAGATAACATAACATATCACCTGAGTTTGTTATGTTTGTAACCAACAAATTAATCAAGTGTACGTTTCTGAATGTGAGAAAGATTTGGGTATTAAACAGCGAGGCAAATAGAAGAAAGGTTTGGCAAAGTGGACGTCAGGTAACTTACTAGGATAACCATAGAAGAGAAAAATACAACCTGAGTAGTAAAGAAAATGACTCAAAACATTTACTTAGAAAATTCTATTCTATTACTTATGTTACCTATCTCTAAATAGGGCAGTAATAGGTTAAAACAATTGCTCCCTGCTCCTTAAGGGTAGAAAGCAGTAAAATGTAGATACATAAGTCAGCATAACATAAAACAAAAATGTCATGGTTGGGTTTATGTTTTGAAGTAGAGGCAGTTCTGATGTTTGCGCAGATTTGCTAACTTTTACTAAGACAAACTGTATATACTTCTTTTTACCCACAATCAATTATTGCCACCGATTCCGCATTTCGGCCAACATATACATACACTCCTCAGATATATTTATCCCAAATTAGTCTAAAAAGACTGATTTGAAGAACCACCCGCCACTGTTTGTTAAAATTTGTTCGGCACATGAAGCATATACCGTACGGGAGGGAACAAGAAGGCAGTTCGGTGGGCGTTCGAAGGGTGTTGAAGGTCAAACGTTGAGAGCTGCAAAAGAACGTCCCGGGAAGGTCATGTGGTAGTAGGTAAAAGAAATTGCAGAGGGAGCGGGGTTGCAAGGGGTGGCGGAGGAGTAATTCGATACACACACACACACACACACACACACACACACATACCGCTCACAAAATATACAGACCCAAAACGGAGTCGAGCATTAGGAAATGCAATTGGAGGTCCGTGGTACGCGGTACCATATGTCGCAATGGTATTTTTTGATTGACTCAGCAGTGACGTACGGGAAATTAATTTTTGCTAAAATTGGGAAGTGACGTTAAGGTAAGCGAGTTTTCAGGAAATTCCTCCAATTTGATTGGTAGTTGTTTCTGGAGAGTTCGTACCAAAATTCAAAGGGTTTCTTGATTCTGTTGTTAAAATGAAGGCAATTGAGGAAGCAAGAAAATCTACGATGGCATAGCAAGTCAAAAATTAAAGGTAGTCTTGGTGTCTTAATATTACCATTGTATTGGAAGATGTGTAACCTACTCCAACCAATTGTTTTAGATAATATATTTTTCACATGAAATAACGTCAGAATTATAGAATATTTATATTAACTGGAGGACAGTCTTATAGTATCAACTGCCTCACATTTCAATAATTTCCAGTGGTTTGTAACATTCGTGAGGCTTTTAGGTATGTACACAACATTTTTGATTTAGTTCTGTAAATGAATTATATAGGAAAGTTTCGGTGTTTTCACGTTATCTTAACAAACAACTCTATCAATATAGATTTGATATAACAACGCAAATGCGGGCGTTATAAGCCTATGTTCCATATTACCTGACTCACAAAAAATTCTCAACCTTGATTGTTTACAGAAATGCCAATAGAACAATTTAAGTGCCAAGGAAAGTCTGGGCTTTCATCTCCACAACACCACAACGTAAGCGAATAAAAGGTGAAATTTTAGGTTATTTGAAGGTATGTTAAGGTGTTGTATGTCGAAGGTATATTTCATGTATCTGCAACCCTTCCTTCAATTTTGCCAGATTACCTCTATTGCATTTAAATAGAAAAGGCATTGTGTGGATTGCCTGTAATGCCGCATTACAAAAGTGCTGTAAAATATTAATAGTGGATCATCTTACAAATTTTGTTAGACCTAGTGTTGAAATTTCCGTTCTTCTGATTTAGCATTAGGTCTTCTGACTTGGATGTCATTAGTGCAACTAGAGACACTCATGAAATCACTATGTGCCAAGATGCATTGGGTAAATCCACGAGAGCCTTGAGAAGGTACAATGAAAATAGTACTCAATTCTTAAGACAACATTATTGCTAGATTTGTTAGACTAAATTTTGCCAGATTACCTCTATTGCTTATAAATAGAAAAGGCACTCTGTGGATTGCCTGTAATGTCGCGTTACGAAAGTGCTGTAAAATATTAATAGTGGTTCAACTATCTTACAAATTTTGTTAGACCTAGTGTTGAAATTTCCGTTCTTGTGATTTAGCATTAGGTCTTCTGACTTGGATGTCATTATTGCAACTAGAGACACTCATGAAATCAAATTGTGCCACGATGCATTGGGTAAATCTACGAGAGCCTTCAGAAGGTACAATGAGAATAGTTCTCAATTCTTAAGGCAACATATTTACTAGATTTGCTTGACCAAATTTTGCCAGATTACCTCTATTGCTTATAAATAGAAAAGGCACTCTGTGGATTGCCTGTAATGTCGCGTTACAAAAGTGCTGTAAAATATTAATAGTGGTTCAACTATCTTACACATTTCGTTAGACCTAGTGTTGAAATTTTCGTTCTTGTGATTTAGCATTTGGTCTTCTGACTTGGATGTCATTATTGCAACTAGAGACACCCATAAAATCACATTGTGCCAAGATCCATTGGATAAATCTATGAGAGCCTTGAGAAGGTGCAATGAGAATAGTCCTCAATTCTAAAGACAACATATTTGCTAGATTTGCTAGACTGAATTTTGCCAGATTACCTCTATTGCTTATAAATAGGAAAGCCATTCTGGGGATTGCCTGTAATGTCGCGTTACAAAAGTGCTGTAAAATATTAATAGTAGCTAATAGCTATGTAGTAATGTAATAGCTAATAGTAATAAGGTAATAATAGTTAATAGTAATGTAATTATCTTACAAATTTTGTTAGGCCTAGTGTTGACATTTCCGTTCTTGTGAGTTAGCATTAGGTCTTCTGACTTGGATGACATTATTGCAACTAGATACCCTCATGAAATCGCATTGTGCCAAGATGCATTGGGTAAATCTACGAGATCCTTGAGAAGGTACAATGAGAATAATGCTCAATTCTTAAGACAACATATTTGCTACATTTGCTAGACTAAATTTTGCCAGATTACCTCTATTGCTTATAAATAGAAAAGGCATTTTGTGGATTGCCTGTAATATCGCGTTACAAAAGTGCTGTAAAATATTAATAGTAGCTAATAGCTATGTAGTAATGTAATAGCTAATAGTAATAAGGTAATAATAGTTAATAGTAATGTAATTATCTTACAAATTTTGTTAGGCCTAGTGTTGACATTTCCGTTCTTGTGAGTTAGCATTAGGTCTTCTGATTTGGATGTCATTATTATAACTAGAGACACTTGTGAAATCACATTGTGCCAAGATGCACTGGATAAATCTATATATGAGAGGCTTGAGAAGGTACAATGACAAAAGTCTTCAATTCTTAAGACAAAATAATCGTCCAATACCCAATTTTGATATCAATAAAGGTTATTCTCTTTTAAGAGATACTTATACTGTGTTTATTACGTTCACTTATAGTTGATTATAACATCCCCTTTGTGAATCGTAACAAATCAAAGGATTATTATTAGGAGAACTGCCGGCAGTCCATTCGACCAACACGTCTTATAATTTTAATAATTCTTATAGTTCTTATAATCTGAATATTTTTGAATCGAAGCGAAATGCACTTTTCTACATAATCGAAAATACATATTCAGTTATTTTTACGTATGTAACCCTTTTGAAGGCATAGTCTTATGGAATATCAGGTGTACAGGGTAAACCACAAATCAATCGCATTCATTATGATCATATGCCCTCCATAGGTGGATTAAATTCAACTTTACTGTAACTCCGATGGTTGTTAGGTGATGTGATAACAGTATATCATCAATAATTATAACTGATTTAATGCAAAATAGGATTACGTGATTGTTAAATTAGTCAAAAATACATTATTAACAGCATGAAGTTTACTGTTTATTTTTAAGCTCTGGAGGCAGTAGAAGCATAACCAGTGAATCACAAGAAATGCATTTTCTTGAAATCTTTCTATTAGTAGACAATCCAAATTTGTTCGCCTTATCAAATAAATTTACGTAAGGTTCTTAAGACGTAACAGGAAGCTGTAATTTTTCAAAAGTCCACCCAATTTTATTTGGAATTTTACACCTAATAATACACCATTTTCATTATCACTCGTTGGTAAATCAAGTCCCACAACTACTCTCCTCGTAAATAAGGTAAATCACAAAATTACGAATAATAAATTGAAAGTTTTATCACGAATACAAGAAAAATTATTCGTTCATTAAACGGGAACTCTCCCTCTAAAGTCTGCTATCTACGATGTATATTATGTAATTCATCGGCGGCGACACGCGAAATAAATGCAAATCTCTTATAAATTACCCAATAAGTTTCGTTCCTCCTGTCAAGTGGTGAAGGAGTGTGGCAGACACTGCGATCATTAGCTAGCTAAAACTAGTAGGAGGAGTAGTACCATCGAATGGGGGACCTGTGTAACGTTGGATACCACCTTTTATACTATGTTATTATTTTGTCGCGCAAAACGGAATTTTTCAACGTTTGAGTTAACAAGGTGTATATAATTAAACTCGGTATTTACATACAAAATTGCCTTCAAGACTATGTAATGTCGCTACTATGAATATTTTGTTAAACACGAATTTACATCTAGTTAGGTAAATAGAATGATATAATATTGTGATGTTAGTAACACGTTACAACTCGTAATTTTTAGAAATTACAATTATCCATAGAAATATACTACTTATAATTTTATAAATAATCTAAGGCGAGTTTAATATTATGAAGTACCTAATGCTTTTTAGTGCCAGTATAAAGTTTAAAGGAAACGTAGGCTAGTTTGCTTAGCGAGAAGAAACTTGAAACTGGTCTCTTTATAACTATTAATTGGAGCGTTAGGCTAAAATAAAAATCCAAAATTAAACTCTCTTCCACAGTACATCAAAAGTATTTTCCCTGTTGCAACACAAGATTAATTAAATTGTCACTCTTAATGAAGCAAACGTTTGAATTAAATTCGTCAGCAATTAAGAATCAATAATAATTATTTCCTCATTAAATAATAATTAATGACAAGGACTGTAAATTAAATCGCAAATGGTATAAGAATCAAAATGAAATTAATATTGTTTTATAACAAATTAAACCTATGAAATAATTGTACCCATACAACTATTGCCATTATTACAAAAATAGAAATTCGTAAATTGAATCAAATCTTATTTAATAACTTTTTAATAAATTATCAGCCACTACAATGTGTGAAACTAATATAAAATAAATATAACCCAACAGTAAGATAACATAACGTGAATCTAACATTTAATATGTATTCCTAATTTTACATACAATTTCCAGAACTATCACTTTGAAAACACTACTGCCCTCTAACGTAGCGACGTCAAATATTGATTCTGAGCCGAAGGCATCCTTTGCTGTTTGATACGTGAACTACAGATTCTTTCGTCCGCTTATTCATCCCGAGCAATAGATGGCTCTGTTGCAAGACTTTTTAAAAATTTAGAACAAACTTCGATTGTTGAAAGATATGAATTTTTTATGATCGAGCTATTTCCCAAGAAAGACACTTCGCAATTTGCTGTAGAACAAACATAAGCTCAAGTTGAGAAATTAAAAGAAAATGAGGTAAGTGGGTATGACAAATATCGAGTTGTTAAGTTGTTATGAGAGACAAAAAAGATATTAAATTGAATGAAATTTGCGTTTGAATAAGGGCGGGAAAACGCCTAAAATAGATAAAGCCTTTAGTGATGTCACAAGTAACTAATAATTTTTCAATGTTATTCAGTCTTTTGGGTCTTCCACTAAACATAATAAAATTGGGGGTAAACCAAGGAAATTACTAGGTAGTCGACTTCAGTAGGTATTTAAAATCTGAAAAACCTAAGCATTGATGGGAATGCTGGAAACTTTCCAGGCATCCTGAGATAATTAGGAATAAATTCTCTTTAAGTTACCTTTTAGTTGCTTTACTTAAAATAAAAGTGAATCAGCGTTTTATCGAAACTTAACGAAAGTTGACTTAACTTGTCAAATGTGATATTTGAAATTTGTAATTTCGCAGTTGTCAGTATTTATGTTGAGCGGCAACGAAACACAGCAACATAAGTGAAAAAATATTGAAGTGTTTACTCACCATGCGATGTTATTGTGAGAGACTATTTTGTCTTAAGTTGAACTGTTAAATTATGTGTAGGGTTGGGTCACATAATGTTGTAAATGTTGTAATGTATTTCTAAAAAATCTGAACATTACATATGTCTAAAAATAATAATATAATTTGAGAATATTCATATCACTACCAGAATGATTAAATGTAGATACAAAAACTGAACGCTTGCACTGTGAATATGTGTAATTTGTTAGCAGTTAAAAGTCGTATTAAAAAAATGTAATATGGAAGCATCTTAAATTTAAAATTCATTTATACAAAATTACAATTGGGAGATGTATTAAAGGGGTAAAATACCTCTAGCACTTCTAGGGTGGGATACAGGACCAGAAAAGGGATGATATACGTAAGAATCAGTAAGATTGACATGTGAAAATGATATCTCAGCCCAACAACAAATATAAACATATATAGAACATTATAGAAGATTAAGACAAATGGTAAAACTCGGTGCAGATTAAATTTTAAGAAAATTCGTAAAAATGAAAAGATCTGCATAGAGCTTTGAGGCCATTCAAAAATTTGGGAGGCATCTAGTAGAGGGGGAGGGGGGTGATTTTGCTTGATTCATATTAGTCGTCATGTGAACCTTTTGGATGGTTCTACCGAGAATAGTATTTTAAGAATACCCTAGAATACTGTAGAAATTTGAAATAAATGATGTCTAGAGACTCTATGTACATACAGCTAATTAAAAAAAAAAGAAACTGAAAATTGAAAAAAAAGGTTTATGTCCAGACAACGTTTCCTTCGCATTTATAACAAAAATACTTCAGATAAAAGTTGTAGCTCACTGAAAAATCTTTAATTTGGCGTTTTATGAATTTAAATTGTTTAACAAATGCCTGAGATGCACAAAACGCCTGTTCTGCACTAATTTATAAATGTTAATAAACTGGTTATTAACATAGCAACATTTAGTACGACTTAGAAATGAGGCATTTAATGTGTTTTTAAGATGTGCTAAATTTCAGTCAGATTGATAAAATAGTTTACTAGTTATTCTAATTGTTTACGCCAGAACGCAATTATTTAAACTTAAAAAAAGTAATAAAACAAATTATTATTTATTAATTGTCATTGCCTAAAAAAAAGCTGTTTCTCACGAATACCTTAACTTTAAAGGGCTGCAGCTTTTTACACGTTGCGTGAATAAAAAATCTATGAACGGAATCATAAAACTAAGATATTCATTTATGTGTTAGAATTTAAGCTCTAAATATGTATTTATAAACAATGGAGATATGATTCTTTTTATGAAAAAAAAGCTATCTCGGTTCCTATTGGTCGTAGAAGGTTTTTTTTTAATGCACTCACTCACATGTTTGTACCGTGAATAATAATAAAGTTATTCTAAATGTTTACTAGCTAAAAAGTAACAACTTTTCCAAACGATATTTTTAATAACAAATTCAAAAAATATATAAAGTTTTCTTGGTATATCTCACAGCTAAAGCCACAAAAAATCTATTTCAACTATCAAAATTTACCTAGATTCATTATTTAGGCAAGGACAATTGTTTAAACAATTGCCCTCTGGGATAAACAATTAGAATAACTTGTAAACTATTTCATCAATCTGGCTGAAATTTAGCACACCTTAAAAACGCATCAAATGCCTCATTTTCAAAAGGTTATGTTAAATGTTATGTTAATAAGAAATTTGTTAACATTTATAAATTAGTGCAAAAGTAAGCGATTTTTGCCATTATCTCAGGCAGTTGTTAACCGATTTGACCATATAAAACGTCAAAATAAAGGTTTTTTTAATGGTCTACAACTTTTATCGAAAGTATTTTTGTTAAAAATGTCTCGGAAACGTTTTATGAACAAAAACAGATTTTTTTACTTTTGACCATTTTTTAAAAAAATGAGCAAAATTAGCTGTACGTCTTCATGGATTCGCCATCTAGTACCCCCGAAATACATTTTAGGACCTTAAAATATCTGTATAAATTGTTTTCATGTTTTTTTTTACCTAATCTGGAGTAAATCACATTATGGGAAACAAATTTGCAGAAATTCAAAAAATGTTGGTTTCTTGAACTCTGAAATGAAATCAAGGGAATGACACATTCAAAATATGTCATTCCTCGTAATGATCAACAGGGCTCTGTAGTTACGACGTAATCAATTCAAAATTTACCTAGATTCATTACTTAGGTAAGAACAATTGTTTAAACAATTGCATTCTGGGATAAACAATGTGGATAACTTATAAAATACTTTATCAATTTGGCTGAAATCTAGCACACCTTAAAAACTCATCAAATGCCTCATTTTCAAAAGGTTATGTTCAATGTTGTTATGTTATAAGAAAGTTATTAACATTTACAAATTGGTGTAAAAATAAGCGTTTTTGCCATTATCTCAGGCATTTGTTAACCGATTTGAATTTATAAAACGCCGAAATAAAGGCTTTTTAATGGTCTACAACTTTTATCCAAAGTATTTTTGTTAAAAATGTCTCGGAAACGTTTTATGAACAAAAACAGATTTTTATTACTTTTGACCATTTTTTAAAAAAATGAGCAAAATTAGCTGAACGTCTTCAAGGATTCGCTATCTAGTACCCCCCAAATACATTTTAGGACCTTAAAATATCTGTATAAATTGTTTTCAGGTTTTTTTTTACCTAAACTGGAGTAAATCATCATTATGGGAAACAAATTTACAGAAATTCAAAAAATGTTGGTGTCTTGACCTCTGAAATGAAATCAAGTGAATGACACATTCAAAATATGTCATTCCTCGTAATGATCAACAGGGCTCGATAACTCTGACGTAATCAATTCAAAATTTACCTAGATTCATCCAAAGAGCGGATTATATGTATACAAAAAATAGAAAAATATGTACATAAATATGTAACGATTTTTCGAAATACATGTAAATAGTTGCTAAAAATATGTAATAAATTAAAAATTTAAAGGGAGATTTTTAAATAGCAAACAAGCAATATTCATCATAAATATATTTTTACATTATTCCAAAAATGTATGCCTTATACCCTACCTAACATTATAAAAAGTGTTAACCGTGTTTTTCAAAATTTTCTACAGTAAAATTTTGACGCTTATCGGTAAACATGTGGTTGTACCAGAAACTTCTCTCAACCTACCGAGGTTATCGAGGCATATTTTAATTTTGGCAACAAGATTTCACTGAAACTAGTCTCTACATCAAAATTCCCCTCAAAAATATTTGAAATATTTTGAATAGTTTTGAACCATTCATTATTTTCCAAAACCTGATTCAATTTGTTCAAAACTATATTACCAATTTTCCCGCTTACTTTTTAGAATTTTTAAAAATTTTCTATTTTTTCAACAGAATCAAGGTTTATGACATGTCATTAATCTGTTTGCATCAATCTTACATTCTCCACAAAAACGAAATACCAAGAAAGAAATACCTAAAAATACAAACACCTAAGACCATACTTATCGCACAGTTATACTGTGCTTAACAGTAGGTAAGGTATTGGTTTTAAAAGGAGAGTAATAAAAAAAACAATAATAATAAGAAGGATTATTTAGATAAAAAAGATGAAATCATGTAAATATATGTAACTATATTTTAAATATATAATTTTATTTAACTTTGATGAAAATATGTAAAATATATAAAAATATGTGAATTACATATATTCCGCTCCGCTCTTTGTTCATTACTTTGGCAAGGACAATTGTTTAAACAATTGCCATCTGGGATAAACAATTAGAATAACTAATAAAATATTTGAGCAATCTGACTGAAATTTAACACACCTTAAAAACTCATCAAATACCTCATTTTCAAAACGTTATGTTAAATGTTATGTTAACAAGACGTTTATTAACATTTATAAATTAGTGCAAAAATAAGCGTTTTTTGCCATTATATCAGGCATTTGTTAACCGATTTGAATTTATACAACGCCACATTAAAGGTTTTTTAATGGGCTTTTAAAGTATTTTTCTTAAAAATGTAACGGAAACGTTTCATGAACAAAAACAGACTTTTTCCACTTTTCACCATTTTTTTAAAAAAACTAAGCAAAATTGGCTATACGTCTTCAAGGCTTCGTCATCTAATACACCCCAAATACCTTTTAGAACCTTAAAATTAAGATTATCCCGTGAAATCGATGAATTTGGCATAGATTGACTGGACTAGCAGTATTAAGCGTCATTTTGCTGGCACAACAAGTATTGAAACAATTGATTCTCATCCTCATCGATGAGCTCCGGCGCGTTTATTAATAAAATAATACATTTTTTTTATTTCGGCGACACATCACAGACTCAGTTAGGCTCGGTATTTTTAGCCACATCTTTGGCAAATGTTACGATCCACTGTGACGATAGTTTCTAAATGCAAATAATAAACCGGCCGCCCCGTTGTGGACAGTTTTTTAATTTCGATCCGCGACGCGACAATTCCGCGAGGAACGTCCGAAATCGTGAATTCTCGATTGGATCCATCCAGTGATATTCGGGCAAGATGTTGAAGAAGAAAAATCACCATCACCATCACCATCCGAAGAAACACGTTTACATTCCGTTCGCGAGGAATCGGAGGGTATGTTTGTTGTAAAACGTGTGGCGCTTTTGTTGCGAGAGTTTAGTTTTTGGGAGAGCGATAAAATCCGAGATTTTATGTGTTGAACTTGAAGATCGCTTTAAACGCGTTGGCAAAGTATTTAATGGTGAATATATTTAGTATAGTGTCTGCCCCTTGTTGAGAAATTGACTGGACCATCCAGTGTTTCGCTAAAGGCGTTTAAATATAGAAGGAGTACTTTAAGATTGCCTGCGTTTTGCATCTAAACAAGTCGTTTATATGCAATATCGTCGTAACGTTGAATTTAAACTTCTAATAAAATGCCAAACGTTTGAACGACACGATTATGTGTGTAGCTTAGACGAAGTGACATTGACGTTAATACAATATATAATTGTTTTAAGCGATATTTGTCGTACATGTAGGTATATGCTATGGGACGTGTTTCCATTGTTTTAAATCGGTAATTAACGCGACAAGGAGAATCCTCCCCTGGGAAATTATTACTTAAATGATTCCATACACGGAATTGCATGTAATTAATTAATTACGGAATAAAATAAAAACGGACATTTTCATGTATCTAAACCTAACATAAACTGTTTCGTTTATAATTAATGTAATTGCAATTCAGTTTCAGAAAGCACTCAAATACAAAATTTACAAACTTATTTGATAATTGCGATAACCATTGCGCTTTTGTAACTATTTTGGTTGGAAAAAAAAATGTATTTTAGGCACTTGCCTACCCTTTCATTACCACCTTTAATGCACCAGGCGTCCACTATACAGGGTGTTTATCCTGTACAGATATATTGAAATATCTGATTTGCCTCTAAAATTTGTTACATGTCTTCTTTCTCTCTTTCTTCTAAAAGTTTTTATTGAACATTGAATATTTATTCCATTATCGAATATTTATAATCAAACATAGTCCGATGAACACATCGCCATTTTTTAATTTTACAACTTAAGGATGATAAAGGGACTACATATAATAAATTTTTTTTAACAAGAGATATTTGTAATGGTGTGAACAATAGGCATTAACATACCAATATGATATTTTACAAACCCATTAGGATCCACCACAATTTTTTTGTACTAAAAAGAGGTGTAATAATTATTTTTATAGTAATCAAATAATTTCGGAAAAGGCAGCAAAAGTCTGAAAGGAAATAGTGGAATGACTAATTGATATTTCAAAACTCAACATTAATTTATCGCCGAATACAGAAAATACAGAATACAGAAAATTTGGTTAAAAGTAATTCTGGACTAGCTATTAAAATTAATTAAATCACTGTATATTGATAAAAAATACAAGCTTTTGTATCTAATCATTTTCCCAAGAATAGGTAGGAAATTTCTTTTTGAAACAACTCACATCAAACTTAACATTACATTATAGAATAGAGGAAACATATATAGAAGACCAATTTAAAAATGGAATACATTATAGTCCAGTCATATTAGGCCAAATTAGGTGAATATCTCGGAAAATCGACATACCCAGTATATTAACACGTAAAAACTTCTATTTTAGCATCCTAAAACTTTCCTCAAAATTCACATATAAGTCGGGGGTCAAATATCGCAAAAATCGATTTTTTCTACATTTTTTTTGCAAATATCTCGTTTTCTATGGGTTTTACGCTATTTGTATCCATTATCGATATTGTAGAGAATCAGATTCTCTACAACTTTTGTATTTAATATTTCTTCATACTTCGAACTGTTTTCGAGATAGATGGCGGAGAGCGCTGGTCAGAGTATCATGTGAGGTCAACTGGTAGTCCCGATCAAAAACTCGTAAGGTTATAAATTATTGCTAAATATATAATTATCATTTATTATTAACTATTACATTAAATTCAATCTTTCTTTCTAATAATTCTAAAATTTATCAATTCAATAACACTCATATTCTCTTTCTGTAATTGAAAAATTATTAAGGGACATACTTTAATTACATTTTAATTATATTCTCATTTACACTAATTGCATTTGAAGTAAAAAATAATTAAGTACATCTTGTTTAAAATCCGTAAACTCTTAAATATTAAATCTATCAAATGACACTTTTAATAAAAACATTAATTAAAATTTTATTTCCTTTCTTCTTTATTTATTTAGAAAGTCATTACATTGATATAAATTAGATTAGAATTAAAATATCATTTAAGTATCTTCCTCAGCAATTTTTTAATTACATGGCCAGGTAAGTGTTATTAAATAAACTGACACTTAATTAAAAATAGATAAGTAACCAAAAAAATTAATCTAATGTAAAAGTTAATAATAAATGCTAATTAAACATTAAGCAATAATTTATAACCTTAATATTACGAGTTTTTGATCGGGACCACCAGTTGACCTCACATGATTCTCTGACCAGCGCTCTCCGCCCTCTATCTCGAAAACAGTTCGAGGTATGAAGAAATGTTACATACAAAAGTTGTAGAGAATTTGATTCTCTACAATATTGATAATAAGTACAAATAGCGTAAAACCCATGGAAAACGAGATATTTGCAAAAAATGTAGAAAAAATCGTTTTTGCGACTTTTGACCCCCCGACTTTAAAACTTGCGACCATCCAACTATATGTGAATTTTGAGGAAAGTTTTAGGATGCCAAAATAGAAGTTTTTACGTGTTAATATACTGGGAATGTTGATTTTCCTAAGTGAACCCCCTATAATGACTGGACTATTAGGCTTCTCATTGGGAAAAAATTAATTATTTTTTATCAAAAATTATCTTTTATTACAATTTTTTGTAAGTATGATGAGAAGCTCAACAGCCAGCAGCAAAAAATGATGAAAAACCGTGTACAGACCAATTGCAATGGTATCTGGAATTAATTTCTTATTTAATAATGAATGAAACTTATTTAAATATGAATTTAATAAACAAAAAGTTTTGAATTTTTAGTGATCACCGTATACATATTTTTTTAGGACAAAAATTGACGTGGCGTCTCTTAAAAGATTCTAAAAATGAAATTCTATCAAAAGAATTTCATAATTTTTCAATTCAACACAATCAATTAGGGGGATGTCCCAAAACGAATGCTTTGATATGTTAAAAGAGGTGGAAATGTAAGTGTTTGTTTAAAATTTTAGTAAAAATTTATGATCAAGTTATTAATAGGATAAGTGATATTGAGCTACGGAAAATCAATCTTCTGTCTCGATTAAAAATACGGTATTTATATTTTAACTACAATTATTCCAATAAACTGCATTATGCTTCACTTGAAAACATATAACACGTTTGTACCATACTAATCATCAGACGTCATCAAACAATATATTCTACCGTAGCCGATGAAACTAATGGTAATACAAAGGAGATCAGACATCTCCTAGCATATACCCAAATTATCTGTACATGTAGCATTAGTGCTGACTCCACCACTGGCTAATTATTTCGCGATAACACTCAAATTGTATTATTCTAAAGGTATCAAACGGTTCAAAAAAGGAAAATCTCCTCCCACCATAACACGTGACGTGGAGATCAAAGAAAAGGGAGAAAATCAAGTAAAGACACACCCCCGTAGAGTATCTACGGTCAGTCAGTTGTTCGAATCGATACTTGCGTTTGCGCACAAGAGACAACCCCACCTCTGTTGGACGTGTAAAAGCAGGACCGCAATAAATTAAATTTCCAGTTTTTCTCTCTCCCTCTCTCTACCGAAAGTAAATTCATATTTTCATACCGATTGGATAAATTGTGAATTAATGATAAAGGTTAGATGAGTCGTCTAGATTTATAAATAATTACTGGAGTAGGTAATAATTTTCTCACGAGAAATGTAGAGATAACAATAAATTTTCAAAAGGGTAGAATTTAACAAGAAGAACCAAGTATGTACCTAAGTTATATAAGATTCAAAGCGACACAAATCTAGGTTTCAATTGCTATTTACTGTGCTATTAGAATACAGTAATATTAAACAAATACTGGAGTACAAGTAACAGGAGCAAAACTGTATGCAAGAGGAGGGACGGATTTGACGATGTTGAGTTTCAACACCACCTTCAAAATGGGCTTTACAACCCTGTATATGTCAATGTATGAATTTCCTGGTTTTCAGTACAAGACCCAAAGTCAATGAAACTCTTTGTAGTTGTAACGTAAATATTATTAATTAATTAACATTAGGAGTAACTCTTTTAAAATACCTTTATTTAAGTTTGTCTACTTTGTTTAATTTACGTTTTTATTATTGGGTAATTATAATGTAATTATAAATTATAAATGATGAACACTGAATTGTGTGCGCCGATCAAACTTACAGCAATTACAGCAAAAACAGCTTGCGGTCAAGTGTATATAAATAGCAACTAATGTAGTGAATACAAGCAATTCTAAAAAGAACTAGAAATCCAAAATGTCATTCGATACATGTTACTAGTTTGTGTACAGGAAGAAAAGTTCTACTTGTAAGATACCAAGATAAAGCAGTCACCTTAATCTTTCTATTATGTTTTCCTGCAGTGGAATGATTACGAGTCAGAAACAGTTTGTGACTGTTAGAAACAATTGAGCATTATTTTGTTTTCTTGCGTAAATCGAACAAAATCAGTTTTTGCTTCAAGTACTACCAAAGACAATACGCCTTTGGTACTACTTAGTTCTTCAGTTTCTTATAAACTTCAATCTACTGGATGGTCTTCAACTGCAGCGCTATAGCCCTCTTAAGGAAATATGGGGGTTAGAAATTGGAATAATCTTTGTTATGATTGATGGCTCAAGTGGGAAAAAGTTAATATACACCTTATTTCAGCTAATAATAAAGCAAAATTTCATTTAGGTATTTGTGCAATTTTGAATTTCCTACGTTGAATTTGTTTCGGGGTCATTTCCGCCAACGGTTGTTCCTTCATGAAAGTTGTTTTGTTAATATTGGATAACTCTAGAAATATATCTTTCTACACCTTTATTCTTGCATCAAAAGATTAAGGACACAAGGGTCTATGAAATGGTGATAGTTGGGATTTCGGGAAATGTCAATAACTGAGTTATTTGAAGATATTCAATTCGTATTTACGTGTACTACAGTTGCTTAATAAGCTGTAACTCCGGAAATGTATCTTTCTACACTTATATTTTTATATCAAAATATAGAGGATATAATAAATGATATAAAATGATTATAGTATTAATTCCCAAAAAATGTTAATCTGAACCTACCCTCGCGCAATAGCTCAGTTATTGACATTTTGAAAGTTTCTACTAATTCTACTAATTTTGGTCATCTTATAATCCTTGATTTCTATTGTTTGTTGTAAGAATGAAGGTATAGAAAGTTATACTTGTGGAGTTACCCAATATTAACCCAAACACCTTTCATAGTTTGCGGTTAACGACCATAGGCGGAAATGACTCGCGTACAAAATTCGACTGGAGATTCGGCTTTAACATTACACACGCTAGTACACTTGTACTTCTTCTAAATCACGAAGACATTTTTCTAACTTTGAAAGTCTAGTACTATTTTCATTGATGTGAACTATACACTGATTAACAATTCTATGCATCTTAACGATTCTTCCACTACTTTTATATCTATAACCAAATTGGCTTTGCTTTCTTATCTTTGATTTATCACCAATGACGTAATTTCCGTATAGCTCGTAAACCTTTGCTGATGATGATCTACAATTGATACGAAACGTATCCAACAATTTTATCCCTTAGTTCGTCCCATTGAAACTACTAAGATATCACGTTTAAGCACTGCTTCATTTTAACGTTGAACAAAAAAGTAAAAGACATTTCTCCTGGAATTGTTTGCATGACGTGCAGAGCTCTAAGTTTTTTAAGTTACGGGGAAGGTTGTTAAATATTGCAGATATGTATCTACTTCCAAGAGATGGTATAATAAAGTCAGTCCTGGAACCAAATTGAATTATTTAATTATTTTGATGATAAATGGTAGGTAATTTGTCATTAGGTCATTACCTAAAATCGTTACGTTCTGATAAAATTTATACTAAATTTGTAATGAGATAAAGAAAAGGGGTACTTGTACTAAAATTTAATTTCATAAAAACCCTTTCAACATTTTTGAAATGTGATTATTAGTGTTAACCATTAACTTGGTGTCTTATATAAATATAGTATAGGAGGTAGCATTGAATTGATGTGTACCTATCAATTAAATTGTTAGCTCTTTTCAATTACATTGTTATGAAAGCGGCACAGATTACAATTTTAGACATTTCAATTGTTATGGTATTTAAACAATTTATTACAAACAAAACGATGAGCTTACAAGATTGTTTATATTAATGCAAAACACCCCAATTCTGGTTATTCATAATCATATTAATTCTTGCAGGCAGTTCTAGATTGAGCAGTTAGCAGTTTTAACAATTGATGTTAAAAAAGGTGTAAAATACAGTTTAATTACAGGTAACAACTGTTGTGGCTGTTATAAATCAATCAATACAAGTGTAAGAGTGATAACAATTTACTTGTTGAAACGACTACAAGTGACTGAATTTGAAAATGTTGAGTCTGTTGGAATGAATTGATGATACTTATGTAAGTAAATCTTATTTTTTTGTTCTTAGTAAACTGCTAACTACAGCTAGCTAGTCAACACAATACGTTTTAATTCCATAAATCTCTAAACTTTATAGAGCTTTCCAAGTCGCATTTTTTCCAGTAACTATGAAAATGTAATGAAGTACCTATTGGTTTGTTCCAACAGCGACAGAAACTGGTTTCAAACTGTTAGAGGCACGCGCAGTAGAAATTATCCGTACGAATTTGGACCTAATAGGACGAATATTTTCCACTGCGCATGCCTCTGACAGTTTGAAACCAGTTTCTGTCGCTGTTGGAACAAACCTATTACCTCCTGCAGAACATCCTGGAAATTTTAGTGGAAATAAACTTTGTAAAAGCTTGAACAACGTTCTAAAGTTTGTCATGGTTGACAGAGATTAAAGCGAAGTCCATAGATATTCTACAATATTTTTATCTAGAATCCACTAGAATATTAGATGGATTCTATATTAGAAAATATTAGATGGAGGTGAGGGGCGCATGCGTTGATAATGGAGGCACACTTGACAAGCTTCGTAGTCAGGTCATTGTGACATTGACAACAAATTGTTCAGTGATAATTGCCTGTTCTGTGGAAATTTTAAAAAGAATTCTGTAAAACATTCTATAAGATTTTGAAAACTAATGCAACCGCAATTAATGCAAATTTAAGGAAATTGAAGAGGTGAACAGAAAGATTGTAACCATGAAAATGTAATGGAACATTATTAAATTTCGAAAATTAAAGATGTACTTGGCATCAACATCAAATGCGTCGATTTAACATTCCTTAACTATAACACCTCGAGGTGTTTCTCAAAATTTGAATATCTAAAATTGATTTTAAAGGTATTTAAGAAAGTAGAAAAGCATTAATACCACGTTTCTGTTGCACCCAATGAGACACCTACTTTCTCATTCCTAAATTGTTATGCTTATTATTATTAGCAAGCATAGCACTTGTGTTATGTCTCTTCCTTGATAGATAGCAATCACCGCTCAGTTCAATTCAATTGATATAAAAGTAGTTATAGTACGATTTTAGATATTTCGGTTGTTAGGGCTTAAGTATCACAAACATCACAATTCGGTTATAGAATATGGTTGTTGTGAATCTAGATTGCGGCAACTGTGGTAATACCTACATAACGATTATAACATTATAACGAATGGATGTTTCCAGAATATACCATATACTTGAATCAAGTTCAGTTAAATCGTAGAACATAGAATACAGTGTAACACTTTGGCATCCATGTGGTTGTAATGTAATAATCATAACATGCAGGACGCAAGTATACCTAACTTAAATAATACACGAACATTCAGTATACACACACTAACCTTGTTGAGACTCACAACAGGTGCCTGCTCCTTAATGTAAGTCGCAGGAAAGCACACACTCGCCCGAAAAGTCATCGCCACCTGTTGCTCGGTCCAGACGATTCGCCATTTTCTCCCCCGGGTCAAAGCGTCGTACCAAGTGCCGACGCATCGTTTACGGTCAAATAACTGACGTTCGAGACTGAATTTAACGCGAATCGACTGGCCATAACCAATGCCCATCGATTGGAAGTAAAATCGCGGCGTGACATTTCGAAATTACCGAAATTTTTTGATAACGAAACGTAATTACCGGCGTACCGACGCACATCCACACGCACACGATGGGAAAGGGAGAGGAAGATGGACACGGTGCGTAGCAGAGGTGACGCAGGACACCAGGAGGAATTAAGGGGGGGGTGACTTAAGATATGGCGAATGCGCTTAATTCTGGCAAGTCGGACTTTGGTTTCATAATACTATTTTAATATTTAGTGACTTTCACGAGTCTTGCTTATCTACTCATTACCAATCTACTTAGAATGGTTTGAAGGTTTTAATACCATTTGGAGAAATTTAGAGCGAAGGTACATACTTTCTGAGCCAAATCTTAAAAGTTACTCTAAAATTCTAAATCTTGCGGATATAATCCAGTGGTAAAATTTGAAAGATCCCAAGTAATCAAGAGCTTGTCTATGATACAAGCAAAATATATTATTTCAAAAGAAGATGTGGAATTGAAACCTACTTACAAAATTCCTGAGAAGTAGAAATGATTAAAACATCCCTACTGTCTTATGGGTAAAAACCAAAATGTATAGGATGATGCTGGAAATGAACTTAGACAGTCAATTCAGTAGTTAAAAATGAAATTACGAATATCATTTAACAAATTAGTTTAAGAAGGAACAAGTTCAAAATTCAAAAAAAATTAAGTGTGTTCTTGGCATTAATAAGCTACTGTAAAAATGTCTGAAGGAAAACCAGGGATGGCTATGATATGTAATATCATAGCTCCTCCTTCAATAAATTTATCAGTAAAAATTTGTCTTATTAATACAATTATTCCTTATACTAGGTTATTAGTTATATTTTTATTAATATTATTTCCTTTTTTTAGAGCGGCATATTCATTATATTTATATGCTTTGTCTCAGCATCGTTTTGCTGGTTCTGGAAGGTACTCCTTTTCAGCAAAGGGCTTTTTTTAAATAACCCCAATATGAGATGATGTTCAATGACTGTAAATGTTAAGTTTTTAGCATTTTTTAGTTGAAATCAATACTACTCTAAACAAAATAGAGAACTGAAAAATTTGATATCATTCAACCATACCTGTTCATCATTAATTGGAGTACCTACGTCGCGGATCTCTCGTTAATCTAGCAATCTCCATGATTTCTAGTAAACGGAGTTTTTCATTTGAAAATGTTAAATATCATAATGAAGTTGATCTGGGAGAAGGATGCGTCAATGTGGAGTTAAGGAAAACTTTCTCTTCTCTAAGGAAATATCATTCAGCTTCTCTCATGATTAATTTTGATTGATTGGTTGATTTAATCCTCCCGTGATTAAAACAAGAGTGAATTTTCTTAACAGCATCTCTCCATGTTTGCTATTAATTCTGGCGTTTCTTGGGAAGAACAGGCAAAACTATCCAAATTATCCAAATTTGTAATTTAGTTTTCAAAAGTAAACCGAACTTTATAAAAGCTTTTATAAACTTTTAGCTTAGTATTTTGACTATACAGCTTTTTTTCTCCTAAAATGGGGCGCAGGCTTGAATTTCAACAGCAAATTCAATGCTGGGAGAGTTGGAATTGTAAATCATTTTTACTTCAAAAACCAATATAAAATTTGTTAAACTAATCGGTGTATCAGTTGCAAGCCAATTTAATATTGATGAAACTGGTTTGGTTAGTGGTAGCTATTAATGATAAAATTGATTCAAATATAAGGAAAATTACTGAGTGTGCTACTTTGTTGCGTTGTAAGAATGGTAAAATTATAACCACTAGTAACGCCCTTATTCCACGTATTTTTAAAACGAAAGGTTTACATCATATTAAGTTACCTGTGACTCGATTAACCAAAAAAAATTATGGAGGACTCTACTGAAATTAGTTCAAGATTGGATTGAATCTTGAATATCCAAACCAAACCAATGAGAGAAACAAGGAAACTGTAACCGTTCTTATTTTTCTATAAAACATCTAAGCAATACCCAAATTCTATTTCTATCGCCAAATTTAACCTTGAAACCTGACCCAGTGCAAAATTATAATCTTACAAACTTAGAGTAAGTTAGGTAAAATGCTGAAAGCGTTTAACACAACCAAAGGAAACTTTTAATAAGTTCAAGATAATGTCAAGTAGCTGTTAGATGGTTTAGTGAAATCTGAAAGAGCAGTCTTTAAAGAAGAGGTAGGTACGTAGAAGACCAGAAAAGGTTTCAAGCAACTTATGGAACCTTCCATAATTTACTTAATTAACTTAGTATGGTTAAAATGAAAATGGAAGCGAGAGATGACACTTAAATGATCTCACGAAAGGAACATAAACTGCTGGAAGCTATTAATGCAACCTAAAGAACCTTTGAAGATGTTCAAAGCAGTTTTAAGTAACGACTAGATGGTTTAATGACATCTGAAACACCAGTTTTTGAAAGAAGACACGTAGAAGAAGAGGAAGGGTTTACAGACACCCAAGGAACCTTTCAGTGAGTCCCGAAAGACTTAAAATAACTTCAGATGATTAGAAGCGATGGAGGAAACTTAGAGGAACTCAAGCATAAAGGATTCATTAAAAACTATGGACTGAAAATATTTCCAGACTGAATCGAATCTTTGAATAACCAAACCAAAGCAACGAGAAGAACAAGGAGGCTGTAGGTTTTCTCATTTTTCTACAAAGCAACTAAGCAATATCCAAATTGTAGTTCTTACAACAAATTTAATTTTGGAACTTGACGCATCACAAAATAAGGACTCCATACAAATTGATCAACGTGTTTAACGTTAGCGTTTGTTTAAATTCGTCATGGCAAAATGTATCTTAAAAAAACTAATCTCCATATCGTGGCGAACCGTAATATTGGAATAACTATTTAGGTTTAGAAAAATTGATTGGTTTGCTTCCTAAGGTTTAAAAAGTGAACTTTCAGTTAAAGAAATATTGAATAGTGGTAGTCAACTTATAGTTCAGTAACGAATGGTATGAGGTATGAGATAGTATTCTTAAATCAATTATGGAAGATTAAAAACTTTCGACAAAACGAAGCGAGTAGAGTGATTTTTCCATATTGCCTTATGTGCAGAAATTAATTAACTGATGTAATAAATATTACTACTTTTATGCTTATTTAAATGATGACTTGTTGTTATTTCGCAATTCTCATAACGCAAGCTTTAAAGCTTTAAAGTAGGAACCAAACTACAAAGCATTATATTCCTACAACAATTCTTACATTTTTAATGGAGTTATTAACTGTATAAGTTAGATTTTAGATTTCTTTATTGATGTGCAGTTATCAATGACAATAAGAAATTTATACACCTGAAATGGTCCCCTTTGAACTTGTATAAATCACCGTTCCTTGATGTTGCAGATAACCACATCAGCCATTAAGTAGTTTTCAGTATTAATAGTACAAATGAGTATATTTGATATTAATAAAACTTAACTGTCCAAACAAAAATCCGACCCAATCAGAAGTATAGTTTATTACTTAAATTAAGTAAAATGAAACAAGAAAAGTCAAAGGGAAATACAAATATAGATGTTTCTCCGCATAAACGAGATTTTTAATTTGTTCGTTTTAACTTAATCTATTATTTTATAAAAAATAGAGGACAAAATTAGTAACAAACTTGAATTTGTTACACATTACACATAACGGGGAGATTAAATAATTTATTTGTTCTTGGCGTTATGTTGCCTGCTATTGATTCTAGTAATATGAAAGTTTAATTGAAATAATAAGTTTAGAGAATCGATGAAGTTGTGGAAAAGTTCATAGAGAAATACACAGAAGTAATGCACTCTATAAAGACAAGCAATAAATTAGTGTCTAGATTAAGATCAGTATTTTCTAATTTATAGATAACTTAGTATATTACGAACTGTCAGTTTATAGATGGTAAAGAACGAATATTTGAGGTATGGATGCTGCTAAATTTTAGCTGAAAGATATAGCTGGAAACTAACCTTGTTTGTAAAATTCTTGCAGTTTTAAATATAAGTAAAAACGCCCTCCTCTACTTGAAGGCGAATGGGAGTTTAGTATCGAAATAAGTACCTAACAGTTGTCAGTTTTCCTAGAGAAGGCAGTTGTTAATCGAGTACCTAACTAAAGTGAAGGTTGCTTAACTTATGAGTAACACTATTACAATGTTACATGTTAATGTTACGGTGGAATATTACATTAATGTAATAACATAATAAAATGTTACATTAATGTTACAGTGGAATATGTAGATCTGACTAATTGGGAGGTGGGTAAGGCAAGAGGAGTAAGAAAATGAGTACCTTCCACACGCATAATTGAACGTGACTCTGACTCTGTTATTATCAGATTGAACACATGGGCCAGTTTTTAATAAAAAATTAATTTAAAGACGTATGTCCTTTGTATTTGGCCCACGTATCCATCATCTTATTATTACGATATGAGTAACAATAATAATATGTTTCTCGGTCATCGCGTAGTGTCCCCATCATATCCGTCGCCATTCCGGCATCGATCGACGTCGGATCGGCGTCTGGATCAGGCGTCGAGTTCGACCCTGGCATTCCAGTCATAAAGCTTTTTACTCCAGAAACCACCATGCCATGAAAATTTAAGCTTTAAATTTGAGCAAGACGGCGCTCGACCTAGCGGCAGTCGCCGGTATTAACGTTGTATTCTTAGAAAACAACATTTTCACATCGATGTGTAACAGAACTTGCATGCCTTTCAGGATTTTCAGTGGGATCGGTGCGAGAGTGGAAGCGGTGCCGCATTATTATTAGACTTTTGTTTAGAGACCGGGCGTGTAAGTGATTTTGTTTCGGTGTGTGGTTTTCTGAGCGTGGTGCATGCGAATGTGCCACAGAAATGTCGCAGCATGATGGGTTATAATAGTTATAATAATCAGGGATATAACAAGTTATTCACACAGGTGAGAAATACGGAAAAGCGCCCCTGAGAAAATTACACAAACAAACACTTAACACACGCATAATGCAAAACACGACACTATTTCGTTAAATCTAATATGTAATGTCGCTATAACCACCAGTACGTTCGTAGGTTTATTAACAAAATAAGTAATACATACATAGCTTGGTATATACGTGTGTTATTTTCCGGCAGTGCAAAAAATTATTGTTAAACATATTATCCGATTAATTAAATCATTATTTCGATCTTGCTTTTATACCACGTATTTCATTGACCGCCTTTTAAATAATTAAGTATTAATTTCCTCCAATATCATTTCATATTGTTTTATGAATGAAATATAGATCATGGTGATGATCATGCGCAACACCACGTTTGCTTGGTTTTCGTAGTATTTTATTTAAAACTACTAAACGAATTACTAATTTATCTTACCCTCAGAACAAACATTGCGAAAATTGTCATAACAACGTGCTTTAGAATGTGTAGGCGACTAAAACAAAACAAGAAGAAGAAGAATCGTGTAAAGGTTACATTTACCGCATCGACATTTGGTATTTAAACAAGTACCTATCAGAGTTATGTATAAGCACACTGCAGATAACATCTACGTAAACCGTTATTACAACGTCCAACTAATTTCTTACAAACGTTTTAATTTGCTTATGAAAGTTAAAATTTAGTCCAGTTGTTGTGAAAGTTAAAGGTTAATTTGTCGCTAATAATTGAAACTGCCTGGTGCCACAATGGAAATTGAGTGTTCTTGGTCTACATATTCGCCATCGTCATGCAATTCTCTCATTGGAAGCTTGCCCACAATATTTTTTGCGCTCCTTTGATATCAATTCCAATGTTGCATCTGCGACCCAATATCGACTAAATCAATGATTTTACTCCATTTTATTGCAAACATGTTGGGCTTAACACATTGTAAGGAAGGGAGTGTTTTAGTTATACAATTAGTAAGCGAGTTCATTCCTTCTTTGAATTACGGAAGGATAGCAAATATCTTAACCTCCCTAATTGCACAAATACATTAGAAAACGTATTTAATTAAGTTGTATGTAGTCAGAGCATTGTAATAATGTAATGACAAATAATGGTTTGGTTAACTATTTTAGGCCATATCTGTTTCCTCAATGTGTAATTAATTTTAAGTTTAAAAGACTAAGGGAAGCTATTATTTTCTTAAATACAGAAGAACTTAATTATCTGGTACGATTTTAAAAACAGTCATAATATGGATTTGTTATTTACATATTCTAACAAGCATGTATATTTTGCATAGTTGTTCTTGTTTAATCCACATGTCAAAATTTTTCATTCTAGTTTTGATTTTTCTAAAAGCTCAAAGTTACATTGCAGATTATTCTACGTTAAGCTGAAAAGCGTTAAAAATCAATAAATGGTCAAAATACTTTATTATTCAGAACGACAGTCATGTGCATATTCGATGAAGTTTTCCCATTGTAGGCTTCCCTTGTGTAATTTTTACTAGTGTTAACGTATAATATGATGCAAATACAAATTCTGTAGTACTTACTTCTATTGAAAGATTTTTTGGTAAATTGTTAATTAATCTAGTTCCAAATTTAATAGGTCTGATTGGGATAATATAACTCTGTAGTTCTGGAAAATGACAGTTGTGTGTTAAAACACTGGAAATCTAAAGTTTCTTGGATTGTAACTTAATAGTCTTTTAAAAAGTAACTGGCTTTGATGGAGAGCTTTATTTTTGTGGTGCTGATTTGCTCTCAAGGAACGCAAATTGATCTATTTTAAAGTCTTATTTGAAGTCAAAATATTTATAAACCGAAATAGTATGGGAAATCTAGTATGAGTGTTGATTTTCTACGTTGTGTTGTTTTAATGCAAAGCAAACTATTTTTGCGACTACCGTTTTATTCCTCCTCTACTAATGGAAAAGTTGGGTCGTAAAACTGAATGTTTCCGCTAAACCATTACTGAGCTGCAGCAGAAAACAATTTAAGATTGTGTGTGTAATTTCCAGGAAATTGGATTTGTTCAAATTGTTGTATTGATTTCCATAATATTAATGTTGTGGAGTATTAATTTTCTACAGTTAGATACGATTGGATTTTTTTATCCTTCCTTATTAGTTTGAAGTGTGAATTCTAAAAAGGAGTACAAGTCGCATTCATATTTTAAATAACCATATATGGAGCAACAAAATAACATAATAAAATACACAAATTTAGTTTTGCAAATTATTTTCTACCCTATAGCCTCTACGTCATATGGTTATATTCGAAAAAACGTTCAAAGAAACATATGGGAAAATTTGGCAGTAATACTTTAAAACAAACATTTCAGTTCCACGAGAATGCATAAATATTTACCTAAATTTTTCACAGCCGAAATAAAATTCACGTATCCGCCTTCATTGATTGGTGTGACGTTAATGCTTTTGATATTCAAAAGATGTAAACATTTTGATATATCCTACTAAGTTAGGGTATGCATCTGTTAATTTTTAAATTTCCCCCAACATCTCCTTTTACTTGGCCTCCTCTTGATCGATACGAGATTGATTATTGGGCGCTAGCCAATACTTATTAGGTCAAATAAATATGAGTACGTATAAAATTAATGTTTGTCTCTTAACATCTCTCTCAGTTATCAAAAATCGTATGTTTAATACTTTACAAATCCTGCTACTAATTCAGGAACCAAATTTAGACACTGTAACAATGTCAGCTTGTCCATAACAAACAATGGATTTCCAATATTTCTAAAAGTTATCGATGTACAATTTTTACGATAAACAATAACTTATATCGTGGTTTATGCTTGAATAAAATTTTATGTTGACATAAAATCATGTCGCCACACACATTCTTCCAACGTCTGATTTCACGACCAGTTCAGATCAGTCCAGAAGAAGGTTACGTAATGCTTATGAAAATTTTTCGACGTGATAAGAAGCATGTGAGTATTTTCCAATTACACATGTAAGTGCAGTATCTTCTGAATCTTTGTATTCGGGAATTATTAACAACGAGGTAACGTAACAAAACCAAGCATCAAAGGTTTATCAAATTGTCACTATATCATAAGCATCTGTTGTGTTAACGGACTGGATCTCCAAGCACTCCCACTCCACACACTCGTAAATTACCAAACCTACTAACCAAAAGTTTCAGACCACAAATGACTAACGATTCTCATTAAATTTCCTTTTTAGTGACTTCATATATCTCTGAACTATGACAGAATTAAATTGTGCGTGCTAAAGAAATTTCAGCAGAAAGTTATATCTTTACTTGTTAGTATTATAGTTCAAAACCAGAAACGCTCGAGCTTCTAGTCGTTTCTAGTTTTGAAAATTTTATTTTTATATGAATAGGTAAAATAGTGCTAGAACTTTCTTAATTCATTTTAGTGAAGAGTACTTCCCTCTTGAAGTCTTGTAATACTGTCGCATGCTTGCCACTTCAACTAACATATGTCCAAGTACACCTCGTTGGTAAGGAACAGGCGATATTTGAAGGAGATGCCTGGAAAGTCTGAAAATAATTTTTGTTCGTTACTACGGAAACGTTCGTACAGAAATATGCGAGTGATATTTGCATTCTACGTTTACCGATTCACATTTAGAACGTCACTCGATATTTACGTTTCCCGACACGTTAGATTCAATAGTTTTGGACTTTCCAAAATTACCAATCAACACAAGTTTGCTAGAGCACGTTTGAATCGTAGATTTTGGCATTAGATTTAGATTTGAACAGTAGTCTCACTTGTAGTGTTTCGGATTATTTCATCTTAATTGCATTTTGAGATTCAGAGTTTCATTTAGATCTCCATCTAATCATGACAGGGTTCGACGTGAAAAAGTCTTTCGAGCAACTCGAAAATTATATATTCAAAATGAGATGAGTATTTTTGTAATAAAAATACACAAACTTTATGTAACAACTTTACATGATTAACGAATTCTAGATATGTATCTAGATTTACATGGAAGGCTCTATTCGTTAGGTAACAGATGGTAGAGTGTGTTCTAAAATAACCCTTTACCATTGAGCAGAGCTGAAAATGTTGAGCTGTTTGAGCCTTGAAGCTACTGAGCGTCGAGAATTACGAAATTGGAGCTCATTAGCTCACATTTTCAAAACAGCATATAGAGCTTCTTTACTCAGAATTTCAAATTTAAATAGATGGATATTCAGCGAATATCCTAAATCTTCTTTACAATTATCGTAACTGTTACATTGCCTTTATTAAATGCTCGATTTTAACAAAGCTTGGGCCTCTTCTAATTTCGACTCTATCGTTCTCAATTTCATGGATTTCATCACATCATTCATCAGTAAAGACGAGACATAATGGACGTTTCACGACATGGCTTTTTACATATTACACCTCTTGACTCTCCTTCTTGTTTGTAGGGTTCTGCTGATTCAAATTATTCGCAACCTTCATCGGACGTGTCGCTCGACGAAGAAAAAGAAACGCTTCGACGAGAGAAGGAGAGGCAAGCCCTTAGTCAACTGGAAAAAGCAAGGGTAAGATATTTTTACGATAATAATTACAATTGGTGGGTCACAGTCGGCCTTGACATTTTGGGGAGGATTCGTGGTTCCCCATTTGAATATTTAAAGACACGAAATTAACAATCCGATGTAGAGGACTTTTTCGATTGATTAAAAATTAAAGAGAGTTAAAGTAGAGACTATTAAATGTTAATGTTGCTAAATACGAAAAATAGTAAAGTTTGTCAATCTAAAATAACTCTGAAGGGGTTGTTAATCATTAATTGGAAAATGTAGGTCACCATTTTCCTGGTTAGACGGTAAATCAGCAATTAAACAAACGATTATTGTTGCCACAGATTAATCTCTGGATACTAAGAAATTGTTAAATACAACCCAATGGTTTGAAAGCCAACTCATAGCACTCAACCTGTATTAACACCTAGAAGTGTTAATAGGGAGTCCATGTCGAACATTGCAGCTACTAAGCATCATTATGTAGAATTGGAATCATGACCAGATGTTTGGGTCGTATTGTGTTGCATATGCGACGCAGTAGCGCAGCTAAAATAAGACATTTTATCCAGGAAGTGCGAAATTAGCGCTCACTTGTGCGAAAGGAATTTTACCTGGAAACCATTAAGTTGATATTTATAGAAAACTGACTCATTAGTTACAATTTCAATGGTTTAGTAATTTCTAAATAAGGAATTCTGTATGACAAATACTTACCCAGGCATTAGTAGGCTAGTACCCAGCTAATAATTTACGTGAAATATCACTAGAAATTTGTCATTCCTATATGTTATTTCATTAATTGTATTTGATAAAAAGTTAAAAATTTTTAGCGATAATTCGACCAAAGTGGTTCTACTTTTTACGTCAAATTTGCTTCAACCATTAGTAAATTTGGTGAATATCTGTCAGCAGACGAGCTATTAGGAGGAGTCTCACGTCCTAGCAATATTCGGAAATGTATCTTAAGCTTGTACTTCTCGTCGACATCAGTATCAGCAATCTTATTTAAATAAAAATATTTCATGCTCTGATGTAATTATACTTGACCAACATAACGTCTTAAATTCGTGTAATACGCAAAAAAATAATTTTTGTCAAACCTTATACTTGTACTTCGAAAAATAGCAACGCGATTCAAAAATAAGCGTTATCAAAGTAATAGTTATTTATGGTACTAGTGTGTTATGTTGAAAATAAGTCACGCGAGAAGACTTATACCACGAGGTCGTCAGGCCGAGTGGTATAAATTCTCAAGTGACATAGGAAACATATCACTCGAGTGGTAAACAATGTTTTATCCAACAAGTGGAAGAAATCGTTTTTTTATAAAATAATAATTAATAAGTTTTGTGATCAAATCAAAGCTACTTGCGTCTCAGTACCCTATAAATGTCAGAATGACTTGACAGTGAATTTTTTACATTTTGGTTAAAGTAGGTTGTTTATTTGGTAAATATACCTAAATACTTTAAATATGAACGTGACTTATAATCCATAACGCACTAGTGAGTTATGGATTAGAACACGCTAGTGTGTTATTTGATAGTTTACTTGTCTAAAATAACAAAAATAACATTAATAATGGCATTCATAACTGTGATGTGTTGGATAAATTGTTAAAATATATTATCAAGTGTGTAGTGTATAATAATAGTACTTTAGTGCTTTGATATGTTGTTTAAACCGAATTTCATTCTGTCAAATATGTTGTGTTCTTAAAGTTTGGAGTAGTTCTTTGTTTAATATATTTAGAAATTAAGCTTTAATTGCTTGGAAATGTATATTTGCCATTTAGCTTTCAAAATATTTGAATGATATTTCATATAAATCACAAGTTAAGTACTCGAAAGCACCATCTTGGGAGAAGTAATTTATAGGTATTACTATTGAGAAATCTTGACTACATGCTCACATTATAAGGTACCATGTCAAAAAGATGGTTTTGACCAGTTAATTGGTGAAACAGGAAATTTCTACTTATCTCACCTATTAGGTGGTGTTTGTGACACCTACTAAATTAACTCAATACGAAATATAGCGAAGATGTGACCAAATAGGTGAAGCTGGTGCCGTACATATTTCACCAATGTGTTACCAGCAACTAGAGCCTAGTTACTAGACTATAGGGTGATATAAGTTACGTAGTATCACAGGCTCTGTTCTTCCTATTTAACAAGTATGCTCTTGTGCAACGTAATATTGCGACTTATTGGGCACCTTTTTTTCACATAATTTTCTAGTGAGGTACCTAAGTCAACATTTAAACCATTAGATTGAATGGAACTATTGAATGAACAAGCCATGCATGTAAATCACCTACTTCCAACTTAACCATCCCGACATTAAGAAACTCTTGCCTTATTACACGAGAGTGAGATGACTCGGTCCGCTGGAATGAACACATAGTTACACCAAAAAGATAGTTTTGATTGGATTGGGCGAAGTCAAACCACCACAATTTGTTTCATAGAGTTGACTGAAAATCTATTTACCTTTACTTTGTTAATTTCAGACGAAGCCGGTAGCATTCGCTGTTAGAACCAACGTAGCGTACGACGGTTCCTTGGACGACGATTCCCCAGTACACGGTTACGCTATTTCTTTCGAAGTTAGGGATTTTTTACACATCAAGGTAAACCATTCACACGAGGAAAGAATAAGGAAACTTAAAGCAATCATAACCTGAGTTCAAATTAGGTTTGGCTGGGTAGATAAGTAACTTTCATAGTTTGTCAAGTTACAGGGGAAATTTTTGGCGACTGACTTACACAGAGATCAGTTGTGGCTAAAGTGATTTAAATTGAGGACGTATGTAGGGTTATAAATGGTTTTCAAAATAATTGAAATGGTTCAAACTATCCGTGAATTTAGAGGATACGTCCATTGATTACGAACCTGACTGGGTTAATGTATGAAACTTAGTTCAAAGACCGAAGGTTGTCCAGCGTTTCGATGGTAGTTAAACCATAAGAAAACACCAAGTCTTTTCCACTATCTAGCAGTCATCTTCAGGCTCGTACTAAATAAATGAGGAACATTAGAAATAGAAGGTAAAAGTATCTTACAAAACAATACACACATAAAAAATCATTTTAGGGCTCCAGCTGAACAATATGTGAACATAAATGTCTGTTCTATCTGTGACGTCTCATGATTTTTTATGTGAGTATTGTTTTGTAAGATACTTACCTTCTATTTCTAATGTTCCTCATTTATTTAGTACGAGCCTGAAGATGACTGATAGACAGTCGAAACCGGTCGTTCATTTGAAATAAATTGGTGGTGGAGACTTGGTGTTTTCTTATGGTTTAATCTTAGTTCAATTTAAAAATGCCTTACAGGTGCATAAAATGTACCTATACATGCTTGCCAATGGGGCATGTATCAACATACTTTTGTTCCTTTGTCATCAACCTATAGGACGCTGGACATTGTGAAGCAATATTAACAATTTAATTTATTGATTAATTATTGTGACAATTATAGGTACACTCAGTTGATTTGATGTTTGGTGCATTGTCTTTTCTCTCCGATACTTTCACGTCTTAATCATTAATTAATTGCACAATAATTACGTGTTTGTAGCAGCAAGCAACGAATTTGCGTATAAGTATATAGACATGTGTGTTTCGTGACAATTCAGCACCTTATTAAATTATCGGGTATGAAAAGCAACCCTACAAAAGCTTAAATATTAGGTCAGCAATTTCGTGTAAGTCAACAAAAGATCCCGTAAGCCGATAGTAATGCATCAATCTGATTAACGTTTCACCACACACACACACAGTTTTCAATTTTGCCGCATTACAACGCATTAATCGTCCCGAAACATTTTAACGTTTCCAACGTATCGAACAGGAAAAGTACGATAATAACTGGTGGATAGGCCGTCTGGTGAAGGAAGGGTGTGACATCGGTTTCATCCCCTCTCCCGTCAAGTTAGAGAACTTGCGACTCCAACAGGTCCAGACGAGGACGACCAAACTCTATTCAAGTAAAACCAGTTCCAGTTCTAACATAGGGGCAGCTGGTAACGATGTTTCCAGAGGTAGCACTCCTCCCACGCCCGGTATGTCCCATCCAATTCGCATTTTCGTTTCGTTGGATATCGATGTCGTGGATTTTGTTTTCGTAATTTTTCGATTCACCCACTCTTGGTTTGGTTCCTTTGATCCAAGTCGAACGGCTATCAGGAATGAAAAATGGTTGCAGTTTGAAAATTATTTTCTAAGATCTAGTAGCACATTGATGCCAAATTCCCAAAAGGGCGCCAGGCAATAATTACTGCATGATAAGCTATATGCCTTAATCCATCGATCACTTGTTTTTTGTTCAAATACATTTTGACTTAATAACATGTTTTTCAGTCTCAACAGCCGTTCAAATTACTTATTATATTTTTTAATGTATCAGTAATTTGTTACAGACTTACTTGTATATATTTTTTCATATGTGGAATTTGGCATGTTGAATGTCGTCAGACTTAAGAATTTATATTATCCAATGTAATATAGTATGCACACAATTTTTTAATTCGCCAATTAACTTTTTTTTTTAATATATTTCGTTAGTATTTTAATCGAGATTTGTAAAAATGTTTCCACTTTGCGAAAACGTAAGGTAAAGTACTTGTAATCCAGTTGAGTTAGTTTCGTATTTAATTTCTGTAATTATTTTTGTTTCACCAATCCTTATATCCCTTCATTGCCCCCCCCCCCCCCCATCCACTTAGTACCAGTAGAAGTAGGTATGTAGTGTAGATCGTAGAAGTTGTTTGCATCTGACGAATTAATAGGTTGCTAAACTGTAAGTTTAGCAACTTCAAAAGCGAGTAGTCATTAATTCGTCGGGCGTAAAGGCATTAAATTTTCCGGTTAATTGGTGAAAGACTTTAGTCTAAATCCCGTTTCAATTTAATTAAGTTACAGAGCTACAAATCCCTTCTAATTGCTTTAACTTAAAGCAAATAACATAAATTTTGTCCTATTTTTAAAGCCTCACTTATAATAAGTTACGTCTTTAGTTTTAGTTGAAATCAGTTACGTTAGATGCATTGTCCAAGAAATAGTTATTTTTCTTTTAGGAGATGAATCAGACTCTATGGGAAATGCCCGTACGGGAAAATCCCTCACGACGCCACCAGCAAAAGAAAAGAAAAAGCCATTCTTTAAAAAGCAGGAAGCGACAGCTCCATACGACGTAGTTCCTTCTATGAGGCCGGTGGTGCTAGTAGGTCCCTCACTGAAAGGGTATGAAGTAACTGATATGATGCAAAAAGCCTTATTTGATTTCTTGAAACACAGATTCGAAGGAAGGTGAGTCACCGCGATCACGTTTTATTCCATTAGCGTTTATGATATCCAGCGTATATTCCAGAATTATTATAACTAGAGTGATGGCGGATATTTCCTTGGCGAAACGTTCGCTCCTTAATAACCCTTCAAAACGGGCGATCATGGAGAGATCAAACACCAGGTCGTCTTGCTTGTTAGAAGTCCAAGCGGAAATTGAGAGGATCTTCGAACTGGCGACAACATTACAACTCGTGGTGCTGGATTGTGATACTATAAACCATCCTTCGCAACTTGCCAAAACTTCTTTAGCTCCGATTATTGTATATCTTAAAATAAGTAGCCCTAAGGTAATATTATCCGACTTATAAGTTTATCCGTCTATATCGATGCTTTCTGTAGGTTTTGCAAAGGCTAATAAAATCCAGAGGTAAAAGTCAAGCGAGACATTTAAATGTACAAATGGTCGCGTCTGAGAAACTAGCTCAATGTCCTCCAGAGATGTTTGACGTTATTCTAGACGAAAACCAACTAGAAGACGCCTGCGAACACATAGCTGAATATTTAGAGGTACAGTTCCCAAATCAATGTCACAAGTAGAGAGTAATTTTTATTTTAGAGATTCTCACATAATAAAGTATACCGTTAATATTTTATAGGCTTATTGGAGAGCCACTCACCCTGAAACTAGTATTCCAAATGTACCCCGACCAATAGGTAGTTCCCCTCAAGCTTCTCCTAGTGGGGACCAAGGAAGACCCACACTACCAGGTAGGTAGTTGCTTAATAAACTCTCAACTTCTAACATAAACACAGTGTAATTATTTACCTCTCATAGCTATGATCCTGTATATTTTGCTCTATTTTTAACATAAATAAAACCTTCTTTTTGAGTAGTGTGATAACCGAGATCTTTGCTATTTGGAAAATTGTGACAACACGGAATGATTCTTTTGTTGCACGAGTTAGATGGGAGACATTTTTACTAGTATCTACCATAAAGGGTTGCAATTGATTGAAGCATCACTCAAACTCTATTGATAAATCCACAGGGAAAGAGACTGTAATGGTATAAACGTTGGAAAACAGTGATAATGTAATTATTTTGCCAGATGCAAAAAAGTTTATATGAATAAATAGCATGAGCATTATAGCATGATTAGGTGGTTAGATTTATAGTAACTCTTTTGGTTGATCAAGGGTACTCAATACTCAATTCTTTGTCAAAACAGAAGTGCACTCGCATACATATGAAATCTCATTGGTCAGTATTAATAACTATTTCTGATAATCAACTGAATCACAGGTACTAAGTGTTAATTGAATTTTGTATAAGTACAGATTGTGGTTTACAATGAGATGTGCACTATCTGAATCAAGTCATTAATATCACAATTTCATAACTTAAGCTATAAAATCAACATGTATGAGTATGTTTGGTGAGTTTCCTCAAGGAAAAGCCATTTCGGTCAAGGCAAATGAACCAAGTATGTCAGAAATGTGATTTTACTCTAAACTTAACTTGACACAAATTCCCTTTTTATGAGATGAAACGCATCTGAACGTTGTATAATTCCTTTCCAAAAAGCAAAGATCAATTACTTCAGCTCATTTAACACACTAACTTTTTTTCAGCACATCATGATGTATACGGATATCCCCTCGAGTCTAGAGGTAGTCATGCAGGTGTTAGATATATAGGATTGCAAAGTTGGGATTCAGTAGACTCTTTAGAATCACTGTCTTTTCTATAAATTTCACTGCATGATTGTCTTGAGCCGTAATGCATTTCAATTTGTCATTATTTCACGCTTAGTACATTATTGATTTGCATTTCTTTTTCAATAGAACATGTGATTGATGATGTAATAATATTCGAGTCTTTACTATTTGTCTAACACTTACCATAATTTGAACAAGAAATTTCGACTAGATGTAAAGTAAGATATGTTTGATTTTACAAATTTCTTGGTCAAATTCACATTTAAGGGTGATTGCTAGTGCTATATGAAATATAAACATATAAAGAGCTATAAAAGTCAAGATATATAGATATAAAGCGCAGTTTTAGTAAAAAAGAAAGTTTTGTGCAATATTAAGAAACTGAAGAGTATTTTTGTATCGTCTTGTATTTGTGTACTGATCGGGAGTTTCTGATATTTAGCACTCAACTTGTGTTTGCAGATAATCTCATAGTCATTCCGTTTTAAACATAGCACATATTTCTATAGTTCATAAAATGTACAGCAAAGGGTCCAATAAAATGATGTGATATGAATAAACATTATTGAAAAATCGACATAGGATTTTATTTATTGTGCTTTTTCAGATTATACTGGTTCAATGACTCCGATACCAGATATTAATTAGACATGATTAATTATCAAAGCAGGTTTAGTTGATTTATGCACGGTATTTATTTTCGTTTTTCTTTTTCTGTTTCCGATAATTTCGCTTCGCTACACAAAAAACGCTGCAACGCTTTATCGCTAAATTTGCACAAAATAAAACAAATGAATAAACTTGACAACCGCAGAAGCTCCTGGTAAAATTTGGCGCGCTGGCTCTACAGATTTGTTTGCTTAGCTGGTATATAAGACGTTTGTAAGTTTGAGTTTGGTTTTATCTAACATTTGATTTCGGATTGTTACATCAGTTCATCCAATCTCAATATCGAATGGGACTGTAGACCTCGAAATTTTGTCAAATTGCGATGAATACGACTAGTGTGAGGTTCGTTCCAGTAAGCAGAAAATCGTGTTGTAATTTGGTTATTCCTCAGTTTATAGTAACGTGTTTGCAACATGCTTTCTCTTTGTTGGATCAAGCCTACAGTGGACATATTAGGGTACCTACATCAAACAAACACATAGTGTGAACAAAATGATTTTCATCTAATCTACTTTTGAACTTGTAAATTGTGTTTGTACTTGAAATTGTGTTACATTATTCACATTACAGTGTTATTCAATGTGTTTTTGGTGCACATTTTATTCAATTTCAATGTGAACTGTCTCAACATAAACTCAGCTGACAGGATAAGAAAACGCCAATTCGTGTTTTGGTGCGAATGAGACTAAATGAAATTACTTTATCTTACACAATAGACACAAGAATATATTGTTCTTTGGTGTATACTTGAAATAGGAAACTACTACTTATAAGAACACTACGATCTGAAACATTTAGATGATCTCCGGTCAATAAGAAGTGCCGTAGTCTGTTTATTACTTTTGTTTAACGAAGAATTACAATAACAGGAAGTGAAATCTATAAAAAGTAGAAATAAGTAATATTCAGGCATTACGCTTGTTGTTCTTTAATTACACGTAGATATATGTATTTACGTCATAAGTTTCATCGCACTGAATTTGTGTTTTTATTGTAAATAACATGAGTGTGTTGTTTTTGAAAGGATATTTTAGCATTATCGATGTTGTCAGTGTTCTGCTTTTTTAATGGATTTTTGTTTAAATTTTGAAGTTATTCTCTACCATCTTTTTGTCGCATTACGTATAATACCTATAGCAATAACTATAAATCACAGTAATTAGTTTGTTATGAAATGGTACTATTCTTCCCTATGAAATGACTAGCCTAATTGGGTATGTACATTGCTCATTAAACTATATCTAATTTTTGTATATACAAATGAATGTATACATTGCTATTGCGCTTTTTTTAAAATTTTATATCATATTTCTCAATACCATTTTGTAATATCAATGTCGTTTCTCACGAGGTCTACAGATTTATCAATCACCTGAACTCAAAGAGAGTTTATTGAGGTTCGATTTACTAATACACTGGAATGTTAATTAGAGATCGTTCGTTTTAAACAATATTTACGAGACAGAAAATACAAGCGCATACGTAGTAGTACAACACAAGATTTCTTTTTCTGACAATACTGATTTTGTGCATGAAAATTCGTTAACAAGTTTGAATCGAGTGTAAGTTACTCAAAGATACGAGAGTGACGTTTGTAATCAAGAACCTGAACACTTCTGAGATCGAACAGACGTTTTTGACACGAGCAGGTAGCTAATTTACCCCAAAAGTGCGTCTTTTGAATTTCTTTCGTACGTTAGGATTTCAGGATACACTCAATCTGCAAAGTGGCTGAATTTGGGCGAATTTCGAAATAAAAGTATGATCAGGCAAAGAATTGCAACGCATTTCAAATATGCACACTTATTGTATCCTTTGATGCTTAATGATCTAGACGTTGCAGATTTGATATGATTATGATATGATATTAACTGAATTTAGACAGAAATGCTTGGCTTAATCATAAGTTTAATTTTAAAATATTTTTGATTTACTATGATGTGCAGTAAGGTGGTACAAGTACTGAGTTTTCTTTAATGTAATTTATGTCTATGCTTTAGTCACTAGTAAACCATAATTACTGGTTAGACAAGAGGTCCTAACAATTACCAAGAACGGCTTCAATTAATACTCATACAAAAAATTAATGACATTTTATACCTTTACATATAAGGTACTCATACATAAGTGTTGTACTTGGATCGATTTCTCAAATTTGAGTTGTAAGCATTTAATGTTGATAAATGTTTTAAGCTCCCTTGAGTCCAAATTTTTGTGTAAATAGGTTTTTCTGGGAAATTAAACGTGACAAACGGTTCAAATTGTGAATTTAGATTTTGTACCTTATCAGCAGCTTTCAGTAAGCTTTCTATGATAATTAGCCGGGATAGGGGGGTAGTTTACAGTTGTCATTTTTAAGTTTTTTTGAAATTACCCAGATATGCGTTCTACGATTTTTTTAAAACTTCGAATATACATTTTACTGTCGAATATATATCTTAAAGCTTAATAACATTTTTCCTAAATCTTTTTTGAAGGACATTTTAAAGTTTTTTGGAAATTTTCTCCAATTTCGTTACAAGAATTTTTTTAAATAGTTAATATTTTCTCCTTCAGAATATCTATAATGAAAGATGAGAAAAATGTAAGAAATATGTTAGAAAAATATTAGAAAGTAGTCAGATGGACACATCGTCAATTTATGAGAGGGAACTAAATGAGTGGGGAACATTTTCTACGTACAATGTTGTATATTTTGGAAGTAATTTGTCCCTTATGCCTATTACCAGAATATAAAACGCTCTTAATATTAATAGGTACCTGTACAAAAATTAAACAAATGGGGCATGTAAGTTCTCAGTCTTACAGCTTGCAATTCAAAAATGCAGCAATTCACAACTTAACAGAATAGTTTTAACCATCTTTCGGAAGAAGTTCATACTTAAAGATAGTTGAGATGAAATATAGGGAGATGTCTCAAAGTCGCACCCATCCAAAGAAACAATCAAAAGTCGATCTTGAAAAGGAAATATTATATTTAATATTCATCTCAAGCAAAACGTTGCCTACAGGCCCATTTACACTCTGATGGATTAGAGGATAACTTCAGTTAAGATGTTGGTAACAGGAGGTAAATATGACAAACACATTATTAATTGTGTTTCTTACAGGCAAAGTATTGCTGAAGATGAACCCTAGAGGTTCGAAACCCGTTAAGTATAATAATTTCTCCTCAAGTATGGGTGCGACTTTTAGACCTCTACCTATGTGGGATAGGTTTAATATATCCAGTTATATACTTCCAATTGGTATTGGATATCCTAGCCCAATCGAATTAGCTCCAAAAAGGGACAAACCTTGCAAAAATTTTTGACAGCAATTTACCTTCGGAATTGTTTAGGCGGGGTCACTGGAAGTCTAAATTTAGATTGCCGGGGTACCAAACCCTTTGCGTCATCCGCCATCTTGAATTTAAGGGTGAACTTTTGTTTATTAAATAACTCGTTTATTTTCAATTTTAAACGAAAACTAGCTATTACAAAAGTTGTTTAAAATTAAATTTCCTACAATTTTGGTTCCTATTATTTTCTTCCTAGTCGATTTATACCCGAAAACGTGGGGGTGAATTTTTGTTTATGGAACAACTCGTTTATTTTCCATTTTACGCGTAAAATTATAATAAACAAAGTTGTCTAAAATAAAATTTCCTACAATTTTAGTTTCTGTAATTTTTTTCCTACGATCGATATTTTTCGATGTATACCCGAGAAAAGAGGGGATGAAATCTTATCATTGTCTTTTCACGATTATTGTCAATTTTACGCGAAAATTTGTGATGAATAAAGTTGTGTAAAATACAATTTCCTACAATTTTGGTCCTTATCAATTTTGCCGTAGGATCGATATTTTTCTATTTATACCGGAGAAGAGGTGAGGGTGAACCTATAAGTATTGTATTCTCGAGTTTATTATTGATGTTTTCGTATTAATTTTTTTTTTTTCGATACTACGAAAAAATTTATAAGTTCCAAAATTATGGGAAATTTAATGTCAAACAACTTTAGTCATAACAATTTTTCCCGTAAAATTGACAATAAACGTGACAATTCGATGGTAAGATTTTACCCCCACCTCTTCTCAGGTATAAATCGAAAAATATCGATTCTACGACAAAATTGATAAGGACCAAAATGGTAGGAAATTTTGTTTTAAACAACTTTGTTCATCACAATTTTTCTCGTAAAATTGACAATAAACGTGACAATACGATGGTAAGATTTTACCCCCACATTTTCTCATATATAAATCGAAAAATATCGATTCTACTGCAAAATTGATAAGGAACAAACGGGTAGGAAATTTTGTTTTAAACAACTTTGTTAATCACAATTTTTCTCGTAAAATTGACAATAAACGTGAAAAGACAATGATAAGATTTCACCCCCTTCTTTTCTCGAGTATACATCGAAAAATATCGATCCTAGAAAAAAAAATGATAGGAACCAAAATTGTAGGAAATTTTATTTTAAACAACTATGTTTATCACAATTATACGTATAAAATTGAAAATAAACGAGTTGTTCAATAAACAAAATTTCAATTTTTTCGGGTATAAATCGAAAAATATCGATCCTAGGAAGAAAATGGTAGGAACCAAAATTGTAGAAAATTTAATTTTAAACAACTTTTGTAATAACGAGTTTTCGTTTAAAATTGAAAATAAACGAGTTATTTAATAAACAAAAGTTCACCCTTAGATTCAAGATGGCGGATGACGCAACGGGTCTGGTACCCCGGAAATCTAAATTTAGACTGCCAGTGACCCCCCCCCCCCCCTAAACAATTCCCAAGGAAAATCGCTGTCAAAAATTTTTGCAAGGTGAAATCCTAATTCGATTGGGCTATCCAGTTAATCTTCTCATTCATCCAATTCCATATCTAATAAACCCAGTTGGTATATGAAAACTGCACGAGTTAACTTCCTGAAACATTTTCCTGGCGCTCAAGCCTATCTCACACCAGAATGTGGTTTTGAAAATGACCCAAAATCAGCCATTTGCAGTTTCAGTTAAGAATATCTTGAACCACTGACATGCTGAAGTGATTTTAATAGCAGATCAAAAGAGACCATTCAGTAAAACCTTAGGGGTGAAAATTTTTCGGAAGCGTTCAAGATTCTCGAGGCGACTTTGAGGTTTTGCGTGACTTGCAGCTAGCACCCGTACTGAGCCATAGTTTGATACTGACTTGTGCTATTCTATGCAGTTCCAACTTTTCATACCGCTCACGCGAGGAGTGTCAGAGGCAGAGTGGATAGAGAACGGGAGTACGACGATTATTTACAGAGAGCAGAACACTTGAACACCCATTTGCCGCCTCACCTCCACGGAAGCGACGAATACCGGGAGAGGATAACCTCGAGGGAGGCTAGAACTAGGGAAGAAGAGTTCCCGGCACACAGAGGCTCTTCGAGGAGGGCCCTCAACGCCATATAGTGGAGGCTTTCCACGGAACAGCCAATTGAAGAAGAAATTCATGATGACCTATCGCCGAAGGCGGAGGCTTACTACAAACCTCAGATCCCTCAGGAGTACCGCGACAGTCGGATGGAGAGGGAGCGACGCTACGACGAGGCGTTCTCAGAGAGGAAGAGGACGGATGACGAGAGGAGGTACGCCGAGAGGGAGAAGTGGTACGCGGAGGATTTGAGGTACGACGCGTCCGGTAAGAGGTACCCGGAGGACAGGAGGACCGTCGCCGTCGAGAAGAGTAAGCTGGAAGGGAAGAACTACAGGAAAGAGCTGCTGGAGAGATTCGCCGACATTGATCTGGAGGATCATCATGAGTTTACGAGTCATCAAAGATACTACGAATAGGTAACCGATTTACAAGGTATTATTGGCCTAAATACTTGTTAGTTCGTAAAACTTTAACGAGACGACACCCGATGAAAGACAAGAATCGCAGCGTCGCATTAACGTTTCGTTCCCGCCTCGCACACTCTGGATAGCCGACAGAGTCCCAGCAAATCAGCGTACCTATAAACTCGTTACTGCTACGTAAAGTTGAGACCGTTCAGATTAGTTCCCTTTTCGCGCGTTCGCTTCTTGTCTTTCCCATCCAGGTGTCCATTCGCCTGATCAAATGTACAAAAACGGTAAAGACGAAACGAAGATTTGTAGTATCTTTTTGCATTCTTCAATGGGGTGTTCCGTACAATGTGATTCTTTACAAACTTTAAAAATTTTGACCATTTTGGTGCCATATTTGAGTAATAGCTCAATTTTTGATCAATCTTATTATTAAAACAGAAAAAAATATATTCAAGCTTTAATCTGTAGCTATACTTAGGATTTTTAATTAATTTGTAAGGAAGGGTACTGTTGAAAAACAAAACCGTAAAATTTATGTATTTTATATATTAATGTATAATAACTTACAAAGAACTGAGATATTATACTTTGAAGGAAAGTGTACTCTATATTGGAGGATTACGTATTTTTGCTTAATTTCTAATAGTTTCATTAAAGACCAGACAAAAAAAGACTCTCGGGTCACTCAAATTAGAACAAACATATTTGATTTCACAACTTCTCGTAGATTGTAATATAACCCGACCCTTTGTGGACTAACAATTTTCCCATTTGCTACGTTTAGTACATTCAATGTCAACCTAGTTCATTTTTGCCTGGTCTTTGTTACCTACGTGATATTAATGATTAATGTCAAGTTCTTGACTGATTTAGGAAAATTTAGGAAAAGTTTGCACAGCTCTTAGGGCATTAATGCATGACGAGAAACAAAAATTACTTTATATATGAAGATAACTCATATTGGGAAGGAACTAAACTTATGCAAGTTATGTATATTAAACAATAGATTTGTTAATGGATTTTGCTATTTACACTTAAGGGTTGGTTAAAATATCGATTGGCCCTCTATAAACCCAGTTTGGTTTCGATTAAACGACGTTGTAAATAGTCCAGAACTTAATTTCGTTTTGATGTGATGCTTAGTGCCAATCGTCTTTTAACGCTCTTACTTCGAGACAATCACTCGTAATAAATAGTATCTAATAACCTATACGTAGAAAATAGTTTAGCCGACGATTCAGTACGTACTTATTAATATTTCCTTCATACCCATCTTTGCTGTTTTAACAAGGTAATACACGCTTTACATCATTTTCGTTGTATTTTTAATGATAGCGCCCTTTATTCACCCACAGTTGAATCTAAAGTATCCAGTATGTGGTGGCAAAATCCAAGAACAAAAGCTTAAGCAATTTTTGTAAATTATGAACTGTATGTGCCACATAAGAGTGGTTATATCACCGACCAATTTCACTACACTAAAACTAATTGTATAGATGTAGTTCTCTAAAAAACAAAGAAATGATTTAGGTTTTTGCACGGGCATCTGCAAAGTTCGGCGATGTAGGAAATGGTCATTTATAAGTTGATATTTTATTCATTCTCAGGCGGTTATGAACTTTGCTCGATGCGTTTACATAGTTATAGTGCCATGATTTTCTTTACATTTGACAATGAACGTAGGTTGGACGTTCAACGAAGTATATTGAAACCGAATCTAGTAGAAAGTGCAAGCAATTTTTTTCGTATACTTACACCTAAATACATATAGAAAATCTCAGGGAATGCTTAGTTTGTTGTGAAATAAAATAATCGGTGTAACAAGAAAGAAAGTGATTTTGTTCAGTACTGCTCTCTTTTAAGTATGTGGATTGTTTTATAGAAAATAAATATAACGAGCTTACTTGATATTTTCAGTATAACATTTTAGCAGTAACTGTATTGTTTCTTATCCCAAAATTGAGTACTTATGTACCAACTGCTATTATAAGCTCTATGAACGGTTTTTAATCAAAGCGTATTATTATAAGGTTCCATTCGAAATGATATAGTTATGTATGTACGAAAATGTATGCAAGTATTATATTTTCATATGACCTGATAGTTTAGTTATTGATATATTTGCCTTGTTGATTTTTGTATCCACAGCGAACATATTTTTAAATCGAATTGTAATTGCGTATACAATCGTATGTATCCTCGATTAATTTGTTGGAGTTCAGCCTACCGTCCAACCTATCTTATAATGAAAAGGGTTTCATATTATGCTGTTAACATTAAATGAGTCTATTGAATATTTCAAATATATGTAATTATTATAATACTTAAACAATAGCTAAACTTTGATACAGTGTAAATAGCTATTATTAAATATTAAAAAATTCTATACTATTTACGATTGTGTTTTTGATTTATATAAATATAGATTAGAAAAAAAAATTGAATAAAATTTAAAGAAATATCAATAAAAAAATTGTTGAATGAAAAATTTTGTAATTATATATTTATCAGTTACTATGAATGCCTTGCTATGATATGTTTTTTCAAAGGATTTACGTTCGTTCATTTTGTTTTATGTGAAGAGTTCGATGAAGCGGCACTATTGACGTGCATTTTTCTAATGAAAATAAATAAATCCTTGAGACAAATTTACCGCAACGTGTTTTATTTATTTACTATCTCGGAAACTGCTAGTATTTACAGCGATAAATTATGAGTTTAAGTGATGTCAAACGATCGTACTTGACCAATTTCAGTTGTATTGGTGTACTCCAGTCATCAACGGTAAAATACCGTATTACTCTGGAATTTTTTGAAACAAGGTCGATATCTTTGAAAATTAGGATTTAGGTAGTATTTATAACGTTTTTCAAAGTTGAACTTGTGCCGCAGTGTGCTTTTTCGCTATGGGTGGAAGTTACTTAGAATTGGTCAGTCTGTCGATTTCTCGGCATATTTTGATATTAATTTTATGACGCACCGGCTTATCGCAAGAAGTTAAGGGTCTATTGTGTCTTAATGCTTTGATTGTAGGTATTTTGCAGCGAGAAAAAGGTAAATGAAGGGGCGTATTGAAAAAAATGATAAAATAGAATTGAAATAAGGTATACTTATATGAACAGTAATTATATATGAATAGTATTCTACGAATGTTGCGAAAAATGTTTAACAGATCAAAAACATATATTAGATAATATGGTTGTGATTGGATGATACCATTTTACCATTCATAAGTTAGGTTTTAAAATTCATTTATCGCGAGGGTAGGTATAAATACTACCAAAATCCCAATTTGCAAAGAAATCGACTTTGTTTCCCAAAATTCCACTCGAAAATGACCGATGACTGCACTAGTGTTATTTTTGGTGAGATTAGTAGGGAGGAAAACGAAAAACGCTACTAAAATTAAAACTATCACTATATATAACAATGTTATGTAGGTAGTATGTAAGTACATAGTTGGATACGTGTGAATCCACAAGATTTACTCTGGCTATTCTACATAATACTAATACAATATCAATATGTATATGGCGTAATAAAAATTAAAGTTGATATGTACTACGTTTTCACTACATCGTCAGATCCGGTGGTGCCGTCTCCAATATTATTCTTCTCCAGATCGGTTTCCTTCTCTTCTTCCTCTTCTTCTTCATGTGTTATACTGATGTCTCTCATTGAAGGTCTGTGACTTCTGCGCCACCCTTCAGGCGTGACGGTCGTGGTCTTGGTGAGTAGTCGAGGTCCCAGGAGGGTGATTAATATAGCCCCAGTGGGAGCGGTTAACATTATGGACAACACGCATGTCGTGAGTATCTTCTCTCCGTAGCTGTGTTCTATGGTATCGTCAGCGACTATGCCCAGTACGACGGGCGCTAGTGCTGCCTAAAAGTGTGATCATATAGAAGAACAGAGGGCGAGATAACAGACAGGGCATATTTTTGGTTCAAGTGGGCCCTAGGCCCATATACCATCTGGGGGCCCCTCGTAGGGATACTTAGGTCAATCTTGGGGCCCCCTGGGCTAGGAAGCCCCAGGCATGGGCCTATAGGGCCTATTGGAAAAATAGGCATTGCTAACATAGCGAACTTACCTGGACCGTAGCTTTCGCCATCCACGCCACCGCTACGAATATCTTCTCTTTGAGATTCAGTTTACAGCCGATACCGACCAGGAACGTCGCTAACATCCTGAGGATGACGCCCGTTACCAGCATGCCTAGGCATATCGACAGGACGCTCCCGTCCAACTCGTTAAATTTGATCGAAGCCCCGGTAATACCTACAACACAGTACCAGTGAGTGACGACGCCGACAGTGGTAAGCCGGCTGGAGGTATACCGAAGAGTATCGGCTCGAAGACCATCCAGAATATCTCGAATGCCGTCGACGCCGGATTATCTTCCACTTCCCAGCCTTGTCTCGTCCAGACCACCAAAGAACAGAAGGCTGCGCTCACGCATGCTAGAGGACCAGCTCCTCCGTAGCCCAACAGCTCGCTACCGAAGACCGACACAAGTCCTCCCACCAGGAGCATCAGCACCCTGAGGGGAACCACGAACGGGTCGTTCTTCTCGGGAATGAAGTTGCTGATCACGCCCCAAAGGACGCCGAAGCCTATACCTGAACGGAGATAATGGAACCAAGTTAATATCGTCAGTTGTGTGGTACTCAAAGGCGACATAGTGACAGGTTCAACTTGTCTTTCTCACGATAAAGAGAGGAGAGTATAAAACAACTTTGATTAGAATAATATTTAAACGTACAAGTATATCCACAGGACTTGCAATAGAATAGTATTGTCCAAGTAACAAATTTCTTTGGGTATATTCCAGTACTGCTAATTTTGAAGTAGATCTCCTTATATTGGTATACACCACGGTGTGAAGCTGGTATACGAGACCTCGCGATCTCAGTTAGTTCTTGGCTAGTTCTAGGCGTCGTTCCTGTCGATACAAGTGTCTTAAGGTTTAGCTCTTTCATTATTCGATTTCGAGACAAGTAAATGAGCGAAACGTAGCTACCAATTGATACGTGAAACGTAGTAGATTTTCTTCAAAATGAAATTTGTAATCTTCATCTTCTTCTGCACTTTAAGGATTAGCCTGATTTGATTTGCCATCTTCTTCTGAACCTACCCACGTCTCTTCTTCTACTTGGTCTGTACTGCACTACTTGTTTCACTCAGCTATCTTCGTTCATTCTTTCAATATGTGGTCTCCATTTCAATGAGTTCTGATGCGTTCATTGAGAATATGTTTAATTCAGCCCTTATTTCTTCATTTCTTATTTAGTGTCTTATTGTTTCTCAAGTTTAATTTACTTATGTCTATACTGGTGTTGGTTTCGATGCTAGTTACTGATGAGGTATCGAGAGCCCTTAAATTGCTCTGGAATTACCAGACATATTGCCAAAAATGTACTGTTAATGCTGCAAACCAACAAAACCAAAATGGCATGTAACAAACTCGTAAGCTCACCTCCAAAGACGGACAGTGGTCCTTGAATAATAATGGCGGTCAAGGAACTGCTTGAAAACATGATGCTTTTCACAATACCGAAGATCGCCACGGAGGCAGCATCATCGACACCCGACACGGCTATAATAAGGGTCGGGATCCCTTTGGCCACTCCGTATCCTTTAACCCTTAATCGGAAGAGGCATGGCACCACTACTGCCGGCGATACTGCTGCTATGACTGAACCTATAAGAAGAATTGAAGATGTGACTAGCTTTTATCTCAATAGTTATAGTTCTTTAAAATCTTTAGTCATCTCTTGAGTAATTAGGGTTGAACTTAATATACAAAAACCTACTTATGCTGGGTAATTGAATATTAAAGAGTCAAAGAAGGAATTAGTGACGATGACTTTTCTGTGCTGAATTCATGGCACTTATAACTCATTACTTCTTTTATTTCCAGACTTCCAAATTCATTGACTTATTCCAACAAATCTTAGGACAGTACGCACTATTATTGTGATTCAGGGTGTTGATTTTTCATTCTAATTACCCAATAAAGCTCCATAGCTCCACGGTAGATGGAGTAGATATACAGACATCACAGCGACTACTCCTGCTTCCACGGTCCATGGCACTAACCCAAGTTTAATGATAGTGAACCACAATCTCTTAAAAGCGTTCGGGTCCAAATCTAAACCCGCCCTTATTAGAATTATGACCAGGGCGATATTCCTAAAATGGAAAATTTATAACCTTAAAATTGGGCAAATTAAGTAGAGAGGATAACTTCATAAGTATTAAATTGTATGTAAAGTATTTATAAACAAAATGGCTAATGGTGAATATGTGGGAATTGCGCAGGTGGTGCTAAAGTAGGTAATCACTTAACAAATTGAAAATGAAATCACAAAACATACCAAATAGCATTTATGGAAATGGTTACAATACCATTTCCCTATACTTCACAAGATTAAGAATCAAATAATTTTTGACATTTGAATATTCCGATTATTAATAAAACTAATAAAGCGTGTAAGTATTGGGATATAAATTGGTAAACTTCTTTTTCCAATTGCCAAACTGCTAACTTACAATGTAAATCATTTGCACGCGTAACGCCAATAAAGAAAAGAAGAAATCCACCAAGTGGTAAACGCAGCAGCGTCATTTTCGTTTGTTCATGCTATTTGAGTCTACAGGGCGATCTATTCATCTGGGTCATTAGCGTTAGCGTAGCGTGTACACGCTCTTGGCAACAGTGTGTCGAAGAAATTAACACCACTTAAAACCAATATATTCGTAAACTTTCCATCGGCGTGTACACGCATTTCGTTAAGTGGCAATAAACCGACAATATGCCTTATAAATTTGTAGGACAAAAGGCACTCGAGAGGACTCGTCGAGTGGAAAAACATGAGATTGATTGAGATAATTGTGATAAATGTGCTATTAATAGATCATGTCTGCTTGATTTCATTTATTTGCGGCGTGTACACGCCGCGTCACACGAAATCAATTATCACGGAAAATACGCGAGCTTCGCTGATTGGCTGTTTTCGAGCGACTTGCAAATTTAGCTCGACTGAAGAACAAATATTTTTTTGGGTCCCTATTAGACTATTTACACGTTTAACGACCGATTATTACCTCAACTCTTTATTGATTGCGCTGAATCCCTCGTCAATATCTACTATGCCAACGTTTTGGAGCAACATCCCGGTAAATAGCATTCCTATAAGGGCCGGTAGGGTCGCCAGAGTCATCAGCCAACCGCCGATATGGGCGCATAAGCACAGCACGATTAGCTGGAAGAGGCGACCGTCTGGTGGCGCTGCAGTGTCGCCTATCACCGAATATGTCACGCACCATAATAGGAATCCTATCAGGGACAAACCTACCGAAAAATTAAACACAAGTTTGTACATGTGAAAAGATCAGTACCTACCAAATATATTTAAAATAATCTACAAGGTCGGTATGTACATTACAAGCAAGCATAATTTCTCAATAGAAGGCAGCGATAACGAAATATTCTATAATTTAAATAAATAACATAGATACCTAACTACGCAGTATTGATACAAGCTAATCTTACCTACTATTCTGGAAAATTGTCTGTACGTGGGACAAAACGGGTATGGGCATATCTTGGGCCATAGTTTTGGACTCCACGACGGTAGACCATCGTCTTTTGAACGGCATTTTAGGCAAAAACCGTACCACCAAGACCTATATAATAGAAAAGAAATTTATTCACAAGCATAAATATGGACATAGCTTTATATGGACTTAGCTAATATGCTTTATTATATTGTCTGTTAACTCTAAGTATAAGTAAATTTTTAGATTTAAACTCTTGAACTCCACTTTGAAATATTAAACACTTGCAAACCCTTCGAAGCATGGATTGAATCAATTAGACCATATTGCCTTGTAAAATTTAATATCTAAAGATTCCTTGTAATTGATAGTCAATTAAATAATCGCTGGAGATTTGTTCACGCATGTTCGAAAATTTCATTACCCCTTATGCCCCTAAGATCGCATTTTGAATTCTCACAAAATCTTTATACCCCTTTATAAATCGTATAGTGGTTATTATATCATTTCTAATCATATTTTGTACTTTCTGAGTAAAATAAAACACCTGACAATATTAAAATTATTCCACATATAACACATATTACATATTAAACACGCCACTCACCTGTTGTCATCCTCTTCATCTATCCCAGAAAACCTCGTTCTGTTTGAATGATTGCTGATAACTGACTGTTTCCGGCTCCTTGTTTCACCGTTGATATATTTACCACTTTCTGAAAGAATGTGTTCTTTAGAATCAAATCCGTGCATTACTTATTAAACCCAAGGAAGGTATTTTCAGTATGTATGTGATTAGATACATAAGCGTTCACGTTCGTTGCACTCATTACTCATAGTTAGTAAATGCTTTGCATGGTTTGACAAGACAAATAATAATAATTTTTAGTCAAACAGCAAAAAGTGAGGTAAAAAGGAACTTCTGCGACAGTAGAAAACATTGGTTTGTACGAGGTTAGGTGAATTAATATTGTAACTTTTAATTAACCTACAATTATTGGAACGAATGTTCTATTAAAATTATATTTGTACTTTTATAGCAGACAGGAATGTAAATAATGACGTTGATTGGAATGGTTATGGAAGGAACACAAAATTGTATTTTCCTCTTAAGCAGTTGGTAACCCATTTCTTTAATGTCCAAAACTTGTAATTTTTATTTTACTTGATACAAATGTCCTCATTTATTCGGCAACAGTTTGGAAGCTAAACTTAAAGTATGTTTTAATAAATCCTTAAATAAACACTCAGTTGTATTTGTCTGTATATATTTACATATTAGAACAAAAATCTCTATAGTGTGGTAGAATTCCCTTATGTAGTTAATTTTAGTGACTCTAAGTCATTCTTTGGTCATCATGTTTGATTTGTAGATACCTGATTTTGACTTTGGATTAATGAAATACAATATGCTAACAAAATTGAAAAACAGAAATCAGTTAAGTGTTCCCTCCAATGTTTTTACATTTCCCACTTCTGATGTAAACTGACTAAAAACACGAACCGGGAGTGTAATTCCATGTTACCATGTACACACCTGCCCCCCCCCCCAAAAAACAGTTCTTTCTGTAATTTCTACCAATATCTGCATAAACGCATTCTTATCTAACCAACAATAACTAATTTCCATTATTTACCACTCTTAGGGGACGGACTGTGGAAATCGAGATCTCTGTTCTCGGTACTCTTGTGTAATATACTTTTCTTCCTGACAGGTCCTATTTCTGTGTGATCTGAGCAAGCTGATATTTTCCTGCTTGGCGATTCATAGCCTGGGTTGTCCTGCCCATGGAGTCCACTGGCGATGCTGACTTTCCTGCTCCTCGTCGGCTCCGTGTGGGGGTAGGGGTTGGTCGATACTGAGGAGTCTAAGTTTGGATCTGTAAAAGATCAATGGAGCTGTGGTGAATGTAGAAAATGTCGTTGGTTTGGTGGAAAGTGAAGGGTTAGAATCGTATTTTGAGTGAATAATATCCAAAAAATAATTTTAAAATGTGTTTTACGTTTGAGGGTTCACTTGACAATTATATGATTTGATATGATATTATGATTAGATGTAGTATTCCAAGCTACTTTACATCAAAAAAGCTACTGTATATCAACTTAAACAAATGTTCTGGTGAGTTTTATATTATTTATTTCTTCCTTGATATGATTTAATTTATTAATTAAAATATTTATTAAAATTAATGAGATACATTATTAATTGTAATAATTAATATTATCCCTTTTTTGTGTTGAAGTTCCTAATAACTTGCTACCCCTTAATGTACTTAATTAATTCTCTCCTTCAAAAATAGTTATGGAATAACATGACCAGTAGAGCCCAACACTGAATTCAAAAATAATATGTAGAATATTGTAAATTCCATATTCCACCAATAATTTTCAATATTATTAAAATGTTAATTATTTAACCATGAATATGTATAACGGCGTAAAATGTAATAACAAGTTTTAAAATCTACTTTATGTTCTCCAATAATTTACATAGGTTTGTAATTATGTTAATCCAAGTCTGGGTTCACTACGCGCATTTACTACACAAAGATATATTGGGTCGGTATATAGCTATATTGGTAATATTTTATGCTATTTTAATATCCTGTTATAAATTTTGGTTTCCAAAGTTCCAAGAGAGCAATTTCGAAAACCACTTTGACTTCAGCAAACCTTAAAACCAAATGTTCAACTTAAGTTTAAATGAAGATGTGTATAATTATACATAATTATATCATAATTATAATTATATTTACATCTTAATATTTTGCTTTAAGAGTTTTACAATTTTTTATTAAGACACCTTACATTCCACCACCAGCAACACGTTATCTGTCCACTTTGCTTAAATATGTATTCATATTTGCATAACGTCAAAAATCAATTAATAATTAAATGGGAAAATTCAATACAATTGTTTATAATATAGATATAGGTGAAAATTAACGCTTTATGAACATACTTTTAATTATGTAATACGGCTACCGTGCAAAAGGTTTGTTAACCGCAAACTGTAATCTTCTGAGAATCACACACTTAATTATAATTGTTACGTTTTATGACAGTAAAGATGTTGTAATTAGGTTTAATAATGAAAATAAACTCCTTGTGTACATGTAACTTTACGACAAACCCGGAAAATATATATATAATTATATGGTTTATTATCAATTTCAATTTTTCGAGTTTGAATGTTTATTTTTTGGATAATTATTTCCACTAATTTATAATTGTATCTATAGAAATGGAAATACAACTTAGTAATTTGTCCATGTAATCGTTACTACTTTTTGGTAACTATTGTTTAAAATACAAATAGAAAACTTGCCATGTATATACTCAACACCAACCTTTACATGGAATATATGTAACAAATACTTCTGTCGGACGACTAAGTGAGTAAAAGTAATAATTTAATAATTTTTATCGATTTTCAACTCAAACTTGAACCCGGTTTCTTATAAACTATAATAACTTATCCATTCTATCCTTTGAAACATTATTTTTCTTTCACAATCCACAACTATTCATTTACACTAGAAACGTCCACCTCTACCCCTAACCACCGTTTTACCTCTAATTGATATAATTCACTTACAAAACGAAAACTCTCTCTTTTAACCTATTCGGATTCGTGTAGATATGTAAGACGCGGTAAATTGTGATTGAAACAATAACTGACCTGCTGAATCATCGCTGCTGTCAGTCCAACTGTCGTAACCCATAACGACAATTAAATTAGAAAATAATAATAAATACTAAGCACACTTCGAACTTCCTGTCTGAAGGAATCGCAAGGATTTGACGTTCTTCAGTGTTTTGTTTGTATTAAACGGTATTAGCGATAGTATTTAAACCGATTAATATTTAATCTAACCAGATGATTGTTATCACAGAGCGAATGGTAGCTACAGTCTGGATGATTAGGTATGAAAATCCCTTGCTTCTTCGGTCAGACATATATATTTCATGTATAAAAATACTTTAAACGTTATATGGGAACACTTACCATATTTAAACGTGTGATGACATTGCCTTATCACATTTATAAAAATTTAATAAAATTATAAAAAATAGTCAAAATTTAATTTTGATCAACTTGACAAGGAAAGAGTTTAATAGAAAAAAAATATAGGTTTTGTAATTATGTACCATTTAAGTACTAGTACCAAATCTGCTTCAAGTGTCAATTTACCTTCATCGAATCAAACTGACAGTCTTACAATCAATTAACGCCAATTATATATATTACTTAATACTAAGATAATAAGCGACAAAACTGCATACAAGGTTAGGCGTAATATTTCGTTTACATAAAATGGAACTGTTGCATTCTTAAATGGAAAGCAGAGTTTGTCAATGTTTTTGATGAAACTGCTTTCAACATAAGTTAGTCAAATGGCTTTCAAAACGGAATTAAGCGATTTAAATAACGTGTATCTATACAAAGTTTTAAAGTCATATTTCACCTACTAACTTGCAACACTTGGATATCTTACTTAACGGGAGTTAGACCTAAGCAAGGGTTTAGGACTTTTCAGTAAAAGAAACTAAAATGTTTTGGAAGAAATTTAAACTTGTGACATTATAAAAAGTAATTAATTCGTTTTAAATTAACATTTTATTTTCTACATATTTTTGTTCGTCCTTTTTTGAACGCAAAAAATAGAAATTTCGTATTGAGCTGATATGTTTATATATTAAATTTACTTAAAAAATGTGTCCTGAGTTATTAAAGAATTAATTCAAAATTGAGTTGAAACGTCATTAAGGCAAAAACTAGAAGAATGAGTCAGAATTGAGCACACAAACAGAGCCAGAATTGAGTATAGATGCCATGAATTTCAAGCTGGATCAAACAATTATTCAAAATTGGGTAGATACATCTACAGCTCAGATTGCTCATAAAATTGATTCCGAATTGAGTACTGACTTTCTTAAAGCAAACTGTCTAAATTGAAATCAAAATTGAGTTAACAATTGATCGAAAAGTAAGTTGAAACATTTTCAGGGAAAAAGCGAGAATCATCTGTGAGAATTGAGCTAACTAACAGAGTCGAAATTGAGTATAAATGCGTTATACTTCGAACTGGTTCTAAAGAGGGATTCAACATTGAGTAGACCCATCTGTCGCTCAGATTGTTCATAAAATTGATTAAGAATTGAGTTGTAACGTTCTTATACAAAACTATTTAATTTAGAATCAAAATTTAGTTAACAGTTGGAAAACTGAGTAGAAACGTCGTCAGGACAATTTACTTAAAAAATGTGTTCTGAGTTATTAAACAATTAATTCAAAATTGAGTTGAAACGTCATCAAGGCAAGAAACTAGAAGAATGAGTCAGAATTGAGCACACAAACCGAGCCAGAATTGAGTATAGATGCCATTTAATTTCAAGCTGGATCAAATAATTATTCAAAATTGAGTTGACACATCTACAGCTGAGATTGCTCATAAAATTGATTCCGAATTGAGTACTGACTTTCTTAAAGCAAACTGTCTAAATTGAAATCAAAATTGAGTTAACAATTGATCGAAAAGTAAGATGAAACATTTTCAGGGAAAAAGCGAGAATCATCTGTGAGAATTGAGCTAACTAACAGAGTCGAAATTGAGTATAAATGCGTTATACTTCGAACTGGTTCTAAAGAGGGATTCAACATTGAGTAGACCCATCTGTCGCTCAGATTGTTCATAAAATTGATTAAGAATTGAGTTGTAACGTTCTTATACAAAACTATTTAATTTAGGATCAAAATTTAGTTAAGAGTTTGAAAACTGAGTAGAAACGTCGTCAGGACAATTTACTTAAAAAATGTGTTCTGAGTTATTAAACAATTAATTCAAAATTGAGTTGAAACGTCATCAAGGCAAGAAACTAGAAGAATGAGTCAGAATTGAGCACACAAACCGAGCCAGAATTGAGTATAGATGCCATTTAATTTCAAGCTGGATCAAATAATTATTCAAATTTGAGTAGACACATCTACAGCTGATTGCTCATAAAATTGATTCCGAACTGAGTACTGACTTTCTTAAAGCAAACTGTCTAAATTGAAATCAAAATTGAGTTAACAATTGATCGAAAAGTAAGTTGAAACATTTTCAGGGAAAAAGCGAGAATCATCTGTGAGAATTGAGCTAACTAACAGAGTCGAAATTGAGTATAAATGCGTTATACTTCGAACTGGTTCTAAAGAGGGATTCAACATTGAGTAAACCCATCTGTCGCTCAGATTGTTCATAAAATTGATTAAGAATTGAGTTGTAACGTTCTTATACAAAACTATTTAATTTAGAATCAAAATTTAGTTAACAGTTGGAAAACTGAGTAGAAACGTCGTCAGGACAATTTACTTAAAAAATGTGTTCTGAGTTATTAAACAATTAATTCAAAATTGAGTTGAAACGTCATCAAGGCAAGAAACTAGAAGAATGAGTCAGAATTGAGCACACAAACCGAGCCAGAATTGAGTATAGATGCCATTTAATTTCAAGCTGGATCAAATAATTATTCAAAATTGAGTTGACACATCTACAGCTGAGATTGCTCATAAAATTGATTCCGAATTGAGTACTGACTTTCTTAAAGCAAACTGTCTAAATTGAAATCAAAATTGAGTTAACAATTGATCGAAAAGTAAGATGAAACATTTTCAGGGAAAAAGCGAGAATCATCTGTGAGAATTGAGCTAACTAACAGAGTCGAAATTGAGTATAAATGCGTTATACTTCGAACTGGTTCTAAAGAGGGATTCAACATTGAGTAGACCCATCTGTCGCTCAGATTGTTCATAAAATTGATTAAGAATTGAGTTGTAACGTTCTTATACAAAACTATTTAATTTAGGATCAAAATTTAGTTAAGAGTTTGAAAACTGAGTAGAAACGTCGTCAGGACAATTTACTTAAAAAATGTGTTCTGAGTTATTAAACAATTAATTCAAAATTGAGTTGAAACGTCATCAAGGCAAGAAACTAGAAGAATGAGTCAGAATTGAGCACACAAACCGAGCCAGAATTGAGTATAGATGCCATTTAATTTCAAGCTGGATCAAATAATTATTCAAATTTGAGTAGACACATCTACAGCTGATTGCTCATAAAATTGATTCCGAATTGAGTACTGACTTTCTTAAAGCAAACTGTCTAAATTGAAATCAAAATTGAGTTAACAATTGATCGAAAAGTAAGTTGAAACATTTTCAGGGAAAAAGCGAGAATCATCTGTGAGAATTGAGCTAACTAACAGAGTCGAAATTGAGTATAAATGCGTTATACTTCGAACTGGTTCTAAAGAGGGATTCAACATTGAGTAGACCCATCTGTCGCTCAGATTGTTCATAAAATTGATTAAGAATTGAGTTGTAACGTTCTTATACAAAACTATTTAATTTAGGATCAAAATTTAGTTAAAAGTTGGAAAACTGAGTAGAAACGTCGTCAGGACCATTTACTTAAAAAATGTGTTCTGAATTATTAACGAATTAATTCAAAATTGAGTTGAAACGTCATCAAGGCAAAAAAACTCGAAGAATGGGTCAGAATTGAGCACACAAACAGAGCCAGAATTGAGTGTAGATGCCATTAATTTCAAGCTGGATCAAATAATTATTCAAAATTGGGTAGACACATCTACAGCTCAGATTGCTCATAAAATTGATTCCGAACTGAGTACTGACTTTCTTAAAGCAAACTGTCTAAATTGAAATCAAAATTGTGTTAACAATTAATCGAAAAGTAAGTTGAAATATTTTCAGAAAAAAACGCGAATCATCTGTGAGAATTGAGCTAACTAACAGAGTCGGAATTGAGTATAAATGCGTTATACTTCGAACTGGTTCTAATGACGGATTCAACATTGAGTAGACCCATCTGTAGCTCAGATTGTTCATACAATTGATTAAGAATTGAGTTGTAACGTTCTTATACAAAACCATTTAATTTAGGATCAAACTTTAGTTAACAGATCGAAAAATGAGTTGAAACGTCGTCAGGACAAGAAAGCGCGAATAATGTGTGAAAATTGAGCAGACGAACATATTCAGAATTGAGCATATATGGTTTAAACTTTAAATTGGTTCAAATAATAAATTTAAATAAATAAAATTTTAATTGAAATAAATTCAAGATTGAGTAGACACGTTTGTTTATAAGATTTAAAGTTTTTGAGTTGAGTTTTAACGTCCTTAAACCAATTGTCTAAATTTAAATCAAAATTGAGTCAACACACCTATAGATTATATTGATCCAAATTAACATCAGTCAGTATTAAGCTCAAATTTCTCTAAAATAATAAGATATATTGATAGCCCAAACTCGTAAGAAATAATTCACAATTGGATTGACACGTCTTCAGGTGAAGCTAGCTTAATAAATGGGTTAATAAATAACTAAATAGATAGGTACGTCTATAGGACAAACTGGCTTAAAAAATTGATGCATAATTTCTGAGGTGGCAATAAACCAAAAGAGGCCAAAATCCAATATAAATGCATATACATCGAATTGGTTCAAAAAAGGAACTCAAAATTGAGTAGACACATCTACGGCTCAGATTGGTCATAAAATTGATTCCGAATTGAGTATTGACTTTCTCAAAGCAAACTGTCTAAATTTAAATCAAAATTGAGTTGACAGTTGATCGAAAAGTAAGTTGAAACATTTTCAGGGAAAAAGCGAGAATCATCTGTGAGAATTGAGCTAACTAAAAGAGTCGAAATTGAGTATAAATGCGTTATACTTCGAACTGGTTCTAAAGAGGGATTCAACATTGAGTAGACCCATTTGTCGCTCAGATTGTTCATAAAATTTATTAAGAATTGAGTTGTAACGTTCTTATACAAAACTATTTAATTTAGGATCAAAATTTAGTTAACAGTTGGAAAAATAAGTTGAAACGTCGTCAGGACCATTTACTTAAAAAATGTGTTCTGAGTTATTAAAGAATTAATTCAAAATTGAGATGAAACGTCATCAAGGCGAAATAGTCGAAGAATGAGTCAGAATTAAGCACACAAACAGAACCAAAATTGAGTATAGATGCCATGAATTTGAAGCTGGATCAAATAATTATTCAAAATTGAGTAGACACATCTACAGCTCAGATTGCTCATAAAATTGATTCCGAATTGAATTCTGACTTTCTTAAAGCAAACTGTCCAAATTGAAATCAAAATTGAGTTAACAATTAATCGAAAAGTAAGTTGAAACATTTTCAGGGAAAAGCGCGAATTATCTGTGAGAATTGAGCTAACTAACAGAGTCGGAATTGAGTATAAATGCGTTATTCTTCGAACTGGTTCTAAAGAGGGATTCAACATTGAGTAGACCCATCTGTAGCTTAGATTGTTCATAAAATTTATCAAGAATTGAGTTGTAACGTTCTTATACAAAACTATTTAATTTAGGATCAAAATTTAGTTAACAGTTCGAAAAATGAGTTGAAACGTCGTCAGGCAAGAAAGCGCGAAGAATATATGAAAATTGAGGAGACGAGTAGATTCAGAATTGAGTATATATGGTTTAAACTTTAAACTGGTTCAAATAATAAATTTATAAATAAAATTTTAATTGAAATAAATTCAAGATTGAGTCGACACGTTTGTTTATAAGATTTAAAGTTTTTGAATTGAGTTTTAACGTCCTTTAAACAATTGTCTAAATTTAAATCAAAATTGAGTTAACACGCCTATAGATTATATTGATCCAAATTAAAATCAGTCAGTATTGAGCTTAAATTTCTCTAAAATAATAAGATATATTGATAGCCCAAACTCGTAAGAAATAATTCACAATTGGATTGACACGTCTTCAGGTGAAGCTAGCTTAATAAATGGGTTAATAAATAACTAAATAGATAGGTACGTTTATAGGACAAACTGTCTTAAAAAATTGGTGCACAATTTCTGAGGTGGCAATAAACCAAAAGAGGCCAAAATCCAATATAAATGCATCTACATCGAATTGGTTCAAAAAAGGAACTCAAAATTGAGTAGACACATCTACAGTTCAGATTGCTCATAAATTTGATTCCGAATTGAGTACTGACTTTCTCAAAGCAAACTGTCTAACTTGAAATCAAAACTGAGTTGACAATTGATCGAAAAGTAAGTTGAAACATTTTCAGGGAAAAGCGAGGATCATCTGTGAGAATTGAGCTAACTAACAGAGTCGAAATTGAGTATAAATGCGTTATACTTCGAACTGGTTCTAATGACGGATTCAACATTAAGTAGACCCATCTGTCGCTCAGATTGTTCATAAAATTTATTAAGAATTGAGTTGTAGCGTTCTTATACAAAACTATTTAATTTAGGATCAAAAATTAGTTAACAGTTGGAAAAATTAATTGAAACGTCGTCAGGACAATTTACTTAAAAAATATGTTCTGAGTTATTAAACAATTAATTCAAAATTGGGATGAAACGTCATCAAGGCAAAAAACTTGAAGAATGAGTCAGAATTGAGCACACAAATAGAGCCAGAATTGAGTATAGATGCCATGAATTTCAAGCTGGATCAAACAATTATTCAAAATTGAGTAGATACATCTACAGCTCAGGTTGCTTATAAAATTGATTCCGAATTGAGTACGGACTTTCTTAAAGCAAACAGTTTGAATTGAAATCAAAATTGAGTTCACAATTAATCGAAAAGTAAGTTGAAACAATTTCAGGGAAAAAGCGCGCGAGAATTGAACTAACTAACAGAGTCGGAATTGAGTATAAATGCGTTATACTTCGAACTGGTTCTAATGACGGATTCAACATTGAGTAGACCCATCTGTAGCTCAGATTGTTCATAAAATTGATTAAGAATTGAGTTGTAACGTTCTTATACAAAACTATTTAATTTAGGATCAAAATTTAGTTAACAGTTGGAAAAATGAGTTGAAACGTCGTCAGGGCAAGAAAGCGCGAAGAATATATGAAAATTGAGCAGACGAGTAGATTCAGAATTGAGTATATATGGTTTAAACTTTAAATTGGAACAAATAATAATTCAAAATTGAGTAGGTTTGAAATTTAGAATTGAGTTCTATCGTCCTTAAATCAATTGTCTAAATTTAAATCAAAATTGAGTTAACACGCCTATAGGTTATATAGATCCAAATTAAAATCAGTCAATATTGAGCTCAAACTTCTTTAAAATAAGCAGATATATTGATAGCCCAAACTCATAAAAATAATTCACAATTGGATTGACACGTCTTCAGGTAAAGCTAGCTTAATAAATGGGTTAATAAATAACTAAATAGATAAGTTTATAGAACAAACTAGCTTAAAAAATTGATGCATAATTTTTGAGGTAGCAATAAACCAAAAGAGGTCACAATCCAAAATAAATGCCTTTACATCGAATTAGTTCGAAACAGGAACTCAAAATTGAGCTGACACATCTACAGGCCACATAAAATTGAACCTGAACGTCCTCAGACCAAACTGTCTAAACTGAATTCAAAATTGAGCTAACATGTCTATAGGTTGTACTGTCTTCAAATAAAATGAGTCAAAATTGAGTCGAAACGTCTTTGAACCGAACTGGACGAGAAGGAGGCCTCGAATTGAGCTAAACCGAGACTAGTGCAAGCTAGTTCATAAAACTGATTAGAATATGAGTTGAATATGCCAAATTGGCTCAATTAAAATCAGGAATGTGCTGACTTTATATAGATCGGAATAATTTAATATGTGAATTCGTCGTTTACTGCATATTTATAATGAAGGAATTGGTTTTTCTGACATACTAAAATTTTCTTAAACTTTACCTATTAACTCTTCTTAAAAAAATACAATTCGTAATTAACTCTAATCTAAGAATCAGTGTGAACTTTCTAGAGGTGTCTGCACAGATTATTACCAAATTATTTACTCTATTTAATTATTGTTATATAATTTGATTAATTACAGACAAATATGTCGAAATCGGTAAGTAATACGTAATGATTTATTTTACTACGTTAATACTACCCAATAAGGCCCATTAGTTAGCTCGTAATCAGTAATACATATTAAACACTGCTAATTTTTTTCAATAGTTGTGACGTACTTGTTAGAAACATGTTAAATGAGATTTAAGAAACGATGTATCATCGAAACCTTCGAGAATTGTAGTTACAAATTAAATACAAATTGGTCGCCAATTCTCCAATTATCGGTATATAATTTTTTCCAAAAATATTGATCAATTCGATATTGACAAGGAATACACCGAAACTTTTGTTAACTGTTTACGTTACCAATAAATAGTATATCCGTATTTTTTAAATTTTTACTGAAAAACAAGTTTCAGGAGTGAATTTCGTTCATAAAATAAGATGGATCGTACTTAGCACTAATTTAAAGTAATGATTAACAACCGTGCTTAAGCAGCACTAATTCAGGATCGTTCTCATGAAAGTCTCGAACTAGCTAGACCTCTTGTAGTCTTATGCAAGTATTTAGTAATACATCATTATACTTGTTAAATGGAAAACAAGACCTAATGAGAACCAAGCATATAAGTTCACAGGTAAAGAAATTCTGGTAACATTACGCTACAATCCAGTGCTTGGTGGAATTTGATAAATATTTAATTGTATTTAATTGTTGTAATCTTAAATGCTAACCAGAAAATAGAAATCAACTGTTATGTAACGGCATTACTATGAATAATTCAATGATCTATCAATAATTCATCGATATTTTAAAGACAATCTACACGCTATAAAATTTTAAGAAGAATCATTGGATCCATTTAGAAACATTACACGATATTCTTCGAATTAGAATCCACATTCCTGCGTTGAATTTGAATTGTGTCTAGATGTACACCTGGATTTCACCTAGAAATCTAGTGCCAACAACAATTAGAAAGTAATCAGATTATAATTATGAATACGAGTGTGACATGTTAAATTTATCAAATTGAAGAATGAATTTTCTTTGGAAATATGTTGAAAAGGGCTGTGGAACAATATGGAGGAGAAAGTTCTTCACACCAAACGAAATGTATCCCAAATTACGGGAAATAATCTAAAATATCTATTGTAGAAAATTTAAGGGGTGGATCTCTTCATTAATCAAGATATCATTTTTTAAATCCATAAAACATAATACAAGACGATTTTCCTAATTCAAAATTCAAAATCGTTTAACTTGTACGCATCAAATCAAATCTATTAACATTAACCGCTAGAATTAGTAACTGCAATTCCTAATACACTAATATCCGCTTCGTGAGTCACGAGTCCATGACTATAGCTTATCATTTCCTTCCAAAAATATTATCATTAAAAGTCATCCAACTCGAATCACTTAAAAATGTTCACGCAAAGGTTTGTCGTCACATCTTGGTATGCTTAAAACGTTTGAACTTCCTTTACGTGTCGCGAAAAGAATCTTAGTATCATTGTTCCATTTTTTTTCAATGACCCGAGGATGGGTATGAATAATTTAGTAAGGGAGACGCAGGATTTCTATTATGGAGGATGAATAATTTTTATGAATTGTTTGTGTGCAATGTGACGTTTAGATTATCGACCTCATCGATTTCCAAGTATGTAAGTTTGGGCGATCGCGGTTTGCGATAGTGCCTTCAAGGCGAATTTTATCGTTTTCAATTCTGCATATTAACTAGAGAACTTTCTTAGGCAACCTTAAATTTGGTACAACTATTAACAAATATTTACATAAGACGAGATAATATAAATTAAATTATTCTTGAATCCTCTCATTTTTTTATGGATTTTTCAATGGCGTAACCTTAGAATTATTTAGCTGAGATATTCCATTAGAGTATAAGTATAAGTATGCTGTTCTCGGTAGACTAGATAGGTTATAACTTCAGTTCTGCCACGATGGTAATGCAGGTCTTTTTCTTATATGAGGCACTTTATATGAGAAAGTAGTTGAGTCGATTTTTCGAATTTGAGTTATGATTTCTAAAGGTCGCCGAGTTCAAAAAACATGTTATTGAAATAACGTTTGTGTAAGTGTACGTGTGTTACGCTTTTTTCGGAAACTAAAAATGACAAAAGTTTCTCATTAAAATCGGCTGGGATAAAAGGGAACTTGCTCTTAATATTTTTCAGATATTTGGAAATTTACTCAAAATCCACTTAAACAATTTTTTTCTAAAGTTTGGGTATAGTATTCATTCTACTATCGAATATGTATAATAAGGTTTAATAACATCTTTTGCTACATCGTTTCTGAAAGACAATCTACTTTTGTATTTTTTCGGTTTTTCGAAATTTTCTCGAAATGCGCATAAAGAACTCTTTTTGAACTTTTAGTATTTATTCTACTATCGAATATTTATAATAAAATATGAGAAAGTATTCTGATGAACACATCGCCCTTTTTCAGGTAGAATAATTTAAAGAGGACATTTTCCATAATGACAAAATTATTTAACATAACTCATTACAAACATATATTAATATTAAACTAATAATAACATGAACCTAATTTTTCTGGAAATTTACGTTTCAGTCATACAAGTAGAAGTGGCAAATTTTAATGCACGTGGTAAAACGTCAGAATGGGATTGCATATATAATTTATAGCAGGGACTCAAGATTTTACAAGTTTTATCTTAAATATTTTGATTTTTTTTTTCCAGTCCACAAGTCCACAACTAATATTTTTATTATGTTTGTCAAAAAATAAAGAAGATATTCAAAAAATTTATTTGTGAAATAATAAATTTTATACCTTTAAGTAATACCAACCTGTTACATGTAGAATTAATTACACATAGATACCTACATAATCTACAATTATTATATCACGAGTGTACATGTACCTTGAAAAAATTTGATAAAAAGTAAATAACTGGTCTGTGCGAAAAATTATTTACAAAATGAAGGTAAATATTATTTAACATTGATTATAACAATTTAATAACATTGATGTCTTCTGAGAATATGTTTGTTGTTAAATACTTACCTATTAATGCTCGCTTTGTTCAATTTAACTCAGACCATAATCATCATAAAAATAGAGTGTTAATCATTTAAGGAGTTCAGTAGTGATTAAAACATTACCGAACTGTATAAATTTCTAGAAGTTTACTTCATCCTTAAAAAGTTAACTTATTAAAAAAGCTATTAATGAGGAACTAAGACTTAATGCATTTTTTCTTTTTACAATTTTGCAATTTAAATAATTTTCTTTGTAAATTACAACGTTATCAAATCCAATTGTTATAATTTCTTGCTACCCTATTTGTAAATTTTGAACAAACAACTAAAGTGTTAAAGCTCTATTGAACCCCTCCTACCAGATATTTATTGTATATGTATTGTACACATTTACATTTTCAAATATAAAATTGTCACTATGAATGATGGGCTAGGGACCTAATAACAAAATTTAAAAATGAAGTTTTCACTTAAAAACCTGGATTAAAAGGCTTATTACTTATTAAATACTCACTAGTCATTCCGGAAAACGTTTCTTCCCCTCTTCACCATAAAACGATTTTCACTACCATCTCACGAAGAAAGTTTCCAGAAAAATACCTCAATTTTGGTTTTCCGACTAATTTTCACCGACGTTACCGCGAAAGTAATTCAACACCGTACCTTCCACTTCTACCGTCTTACCTTATAACGTTTCATTATAAATATACGACTACTTTCGCACGATATTCCTTCTGATATTCACTCGTTCTACGTCAGTGATTGCCAACTGTCAAATATTTAGTTTTTTACGTAACGGAATTAACAATAAAATAATAGTGAAGCATTATTTGAAGTGACTTTTAATGATGCTCCTATTTGGAAAAATTTCAGTACACACAATACTAAGAATCCAAGGTTTGAAAAGCTTCGTTTTATGGTTATAGCATAGGTTAAACACGTAAATAAATTAGAAGCAAGATGTGAGGATATATTTCTTTACAAGTTTGTAAGTGTTGTAAGTTTTAATCGGTTTTAGTAACAACTGATAAGCATTTAGTCTGTAAATGCACTACTAGTTAAAAGATGTGCCCAAAAGTAAATTGTACGTGTGTAGCGAACATAAATGAAAAAGTCTGAAAGAACATAACGCCTTACTTCTAATTATTATTACAAGCTTTTCATAACTTGGCACTACATTACAGTGTCTTTTAGACACTAGATATTCCTGGCAAGATTTACATGTGAATTACAGGTTAGTGTTTCTCTGTATTCCAATAGTTATTACCAAGTGAAGCAGATTTTGAAATTCATTGTAATGTTTTTACCACTTATTAAACGAACATGCTCATTAGTATCGTTACCTTGAATTATGTAAATCAGCGATAGGTATCAACGGTTAGATAACCATATTCAGTTTTTTCAGTTACTCGTCAAAGTAATTAACTAATTTATCGATGATTTGCATCGGATACGAATGAACCGTGTCAATGAAAATTGCCTTCTTTGTGATGAGAATTATTAATTCGACGAATGATTTAATCCAATCTATTACTGCGTTCCTTACTGGCAGAACTGCTGCGTGTCCATAGAGACTTACCTTTGTATTTGGTAAAACTGTTTCTAACTATACGTTAAAAGTTTGTCATTTAAATGACTCAAGTATAATTATATTACAATAAATTTGGCGTGTATGGCAAAACTTCATTATTACTGTCAGTCATTTGTCAATATAAGCACATAGATCAGAGAAATTAGTATGTATAATCAATACCCAATTCGGAACAGTCTCTGCGAAAAATAGCTGAGAGTTGTTTTGGGTAAAATTATCATGTAAGAATAAAGTGGATGTGAATTATGCTTGACATTAGTGGTAAATTTTTGGTAGATTTATATCTAGTATTGCATTCGTTAACGAAGTCGAAAAAATAGGAATTCAAATGCGGTTTTCAGGTTTTTGGTATCTAGAGATCATACTTAATTATTTCTCAAAAAATTATATATATATATATATATATATATATATATATAGTAGTGAAATTCGCGACGGAACAAATGTACAAAGGAAAATTATCGACTTACGCGTCTATTCCGTTAAGAAACGGTAACCACCGACACGTGTTTCTGCTTATTAGCTTCGTCAGGGTGATATAACCAAGCTCTGAATGATAACGATGTTTGACACTTGGAAAAAAAATTATACAACTCTACAGCGTTCTTTTTGAGTTGTATAATTTTTTTTCCAAGTGTCAAACATCGTTATCATTCAGAGCTTGGTTATACCACCTTGACGAAGCTAATAAGCAGAAACACGTGTCGGTGGTTACCGTTTCTTAACGGAATAGACGGGTAAGTCGATAATTTTCCTTATATATATATATATATATATATATATATATATATCGGATATAACGAAATTTGTCTTGCAAGCTACAGGTCGCATTTTTTAAAGAATCACAACGAAATTTGGTACAAAAATCAGTTGGCCGAAAATCTCGGTCGAGTTCGTTAATGGGCCAAATTGGTCCAGCGGTTTCAAAATGGCGGCTTGTTATTTTCAAAAAAAAAAATCAAAAAATTTTAATTTTGCGTCTGAGAGAAAAATGTTACTTAGGTTTTTTGTTGACCTTATAGAGGCGAACGACTTTTGCATAAAACATATCTTTGAAAAATGTACATAAAAAAAGTTATATGCAAAAGTTAGAAATTTTGACGTTTGTATTTTTTTAACACCTCCTATACATTTTTTTGGCACATCGTGTCTGTTATATTACTCTATATCCTACCCATAAATCTACCTTTCAGCCTGGCATGCCATGGGGTTTTTATTTATAAGCAAACATATCTAAAAAAAATATTATTTATACTTTTTCCCACTAAGATACAACAAATAATATTCTAATTAAATATCAACACAATTTTACTTGTGGCGCTTTAAAAATCCTTCAAAATGAGCTTACAAATTATTCTATGTATTTGTTGCTTTGTTAAATAGAAAAAAAATATTAAAATTGGATATAATTGTTTATAACCTGTAAAACAATATACTTGTCCGAAGCTTTTCAACAAAATTTCATATTGTAATACAACTCTCCTCCTTCAAATTAGTGCTTTCACAATTCATTTAGATCCCCTTGTTTAAACATAATAACATTAAAAAGAAAGGTACCTATTGGCAAAAACAATTTTAATTTTACAAGAAAATATTAATAAACCTTGAATTTGTATCACTTATGAAGTAGTGTAAGACTCTCTTTTTACCCAGAAATAGGGTATTTATCGATTATTTTGTGAGTTAATAACAATTGGAACAAATCTAATTTTGAAACGTGTTTTCTATTTTTCTCAGCAATGAGTCAATAACGCTCATTTTGAAGACTTTCTGAAGTCCTACAAGTAAATTTATGTTGATATTTAATAAAATTACCCATTTTAAACTTTTTGGCGGGAAAGCTTAACTAATGAGATTCATTTACATGTATTTGTTTATGAATCAAAATTGCCACTAATATAATGCATAATTTATATCCAGTTTTACCCAAAACATCTATCAGATATTGTTCGCAGAGAACTGTCCTGGTTAATCCTTAATTTTTCTTAACTAACAATATTAAAGCTGTTTAACTTACGAATATCTATAACATTGCGAATATTCAGATTGTAATTAAATCTGAGTAGCAACAATATGACTTAAAAACGTTACCAATCAGTGGCAAAAAGAGTCCAATTAGTTTTCAACTAAACAATATGTAAACACGACTACGCATTCCTGACTATATATGTCATTAACTAATTTTTCTACCTTGTACATATGCAGGTACGTATTAGAAAAGACACGACGTTTACTTGACACATTTCTTTCCAATGTACCAAACAACAAATTGGAATTGTTTGTTTGTTAACTAGTTAGCTCATGATACGTTACTAACCAAATATGATAAGGTCTAATAGAAAATCAAAACTTTCAATAAAAAGTACTAATTTATTGCGAGATCGTCGTTTCTCATGTTACGTTTGTGATCACGCGAATTGTAATTAGTTGCTAAATTATAATTTTTTAATAATTCTGTATCAAATCTGGAAAATGGACCACACTACATTTAGTACATACATAGGTTGATTAAACTGTGTGACTAGAAATAAGTAATTCACGGTGTAAATTGATGTTAATAACAATTAATTATGGTTTTATAAGTAAAATTAAGAAAGCCACTCATTTTTGGGTTTACCACCTTAAATTTGAGCTCCTGGTATGTGGATCATTAAATCACCATTGTGACGCGTCGTCACAATAAGTAAATTGTCTCTCAATTATTTCCTTTATCAATACCGACACCCATAGTACCTGTTAGGTAATCTTTTTATTGTGTACTTGTTATTTCGTTAATTAGCTGTTAGAATTGAGAATTATTCGACAATTGTGCTAATTGAAATAATGAGGAGACTCTTGCAAATGTTTGCACATGGGATACAGAGTACATACACGTACGCAGTAGTTTTTTGGATAGTTTGTTAAGGAAAATACCTGTGTGTGTATGTGTCTAGTAGAATACATTATTTTTTCTTTACATTGTTTTCGTCACAGATAAAAAAATTCCAAATGTTCACGAATGAACCGAGTGATATGTTATTTATTATTAAGCAATAGCTGTTGATTCCTTCCTTCAAAGGAACTATTGAAATGAAACGTTTATTTCTCCTTACACAACAAGATACTTTTGAACCTTATCTAATGATAATCGGAAGTAGTAATATCGATAGTAATCAATATGACGTAATTTCAACGTAGTATCACGGAAAGTGTGATGCTAAGATCGATTTTTATCACTGAATCAAAGCTAGAAACAATAATATTAGTTATTCCGATGTGTGCTTAGTCACATTGACATAGGCGTACTGAAACACTGAAGTCAAAATAATAATTTAATTAACACGAAATGACTGTAATAACGGACATTCAATGTTAATTACTTCAATAGTGCCTTTATGTTATAACCTACATGAAACTTCAGATTGGTGTTGAATTTTTCGAAAGATGACTCGAGAAGGTATTTATCCATTACTTTAGAAATGGTGTCCATGTGAAATTAACAACCCTTTCTCATATTTGAATTTCATTATCTACCCAAACCATCAAAAGGCGTACAGCTTGTTTACCTCTTCCGAACTGGTTACAAGTGATTGTTGATTCAGTATCAGATTTCAGTTAGTTTAATTAGGAGTTGACTGTAAATTGGGTTTATATTGGAAAAATTACCTTTTGGATAGTTCAGGTACTTAGCACCCAAAGTATGATATTTTCGAATGCAAATTTTATTACAGTCGTTTTTAAAAATAATAAATAATCCTCATTGGAATATTAGTTATGAAATATTGGAGCATGGATCCTTTGCTCGTTAAAAGATTATTATTACATATTTAATTTCTTCGTAGTATTAGTGTGTTTTGTGCTATAGTAGCATCAGCTTGAGGTTAGTACCTTTAACTACCCATTAAGGCAGTAAAATTATTCCCAAATCTTAATATGTATTTGTATAATAAAACCTCAAAAAGTATCCTATTGCCTCATGACTGTAATTAGGAAATAGTTAATAAAGTAACACAAAATTAGTTTCCCTATTTAAATCCCAACATTGAAAATATGATATCAGAAAATGTAATAGAAAGATAATTTGTTTACTTTGTTCGGTGCTTAATTAAAAATCGCATTAATGATCTGTGTGCAATTACAGTTGAACTGAGGCTTGGAGGTGTGATTCTGTTGTCATTGTGTTTTAAACATTGTAATTGTATACTTTCGTGAAATACACAAGATCATAAATAAATTAGGTAATATTATCACTAGAATCTAATTTGAGTTAGATGGAGAAATAAGATGAGAAGACTCTTGTCAAACCTATTATTAAATCACTTGAATAACATTCTAACTAATACCATCAATCTTCCAATTCATCTAATTAAACTTGCAATGCATTGTCTCTACTGGGATCCGTATTAATGATACTTCCACTGTCTACAGTTTCCTCCACTTTTTTATCATCGTCGCCGTCGTTATCGTCCTCGTCATCTTCCTCAATAATACTGATATCCCTCATGGACGGTCGCCTGCTGTACCTCTTCATTACTTCCGGTAGTATTAACTGGTGAATTGGTTTGGCCTTTGTAAGAAATCTAGGGCCTAGGAAGGTGGTGAGTAGGGCTCCTGTGGGCACGGTGATGATTATGGAAAGGACACAAGTAGTCAGCACTTTTTCTGCGTATTTGTACTCTTCGGTGCCAGGTAGGACTATGGTTAAGGCCACAGGTCCGAGGGCTGCCTAAAATTAATAAACTAGCGTTAGTTGGGGGAATTGTTAAAGTGGATTCGGTGTAGGAAACAGGAAACATTAAGTTGATTTATGTACCTAAATAATTGTATTAAAGCTAAAGTGGTTTTTAAGTCAAAAGTATAATGGGGTTCTTAATAACATAATGACTTTTTAAAAAAAGTGAATGACATATTTGATGTACTTTACCTGAACGATGGCTTTGCACATCCACGCAATCCCAACAAACACTTTCTCCTTAAGGTTCAGCTTGCACCCTATGCCGACCAGTGTGGTCACCAGTAACCTAGTAACGACACCTGTCATGACAATGGCGCATCCGATGGAAACGACGCTGGCGTCCAGTTTATCCAGTTTTATCCTTGCACCAGCGATGCTGAACAATATCGGCTGAACTATCCTCCAAAATATCTCGAAGGCCGTGGTCGCAGGGTTATCTTCGACCTTCCAGCCTTGCTTGGACCAGTTCGAAAGGGCCACGAACGCGGCAGTCACGCACCCCAAAGGGCCCGCCCCTCCGTAGCCGATGTGTTCGCTGATGAACACCGCCACCATTCCCCCTGCGAGCAACATCAGGATCCTTAGAGGTGTCAGAAATGGGTCCCTTCGCTCGGGGATGTAGCTGCAGAGGATTCCCCAAATCACACCGAAACCTACACCTAAAACAGATCGTCAGTTATCAACTAGATAATATGATCTTGCCTAAATCTACTTTATCGCTTTCATGTGTTACGAGTTAAGTAGACTGGTAGAATGATAAGGCATGTTTGGAGACAATTCAATAAAAAAAATTAGTTCGTTGCGAAACGTTCATATATATTATTTATTTCCTTACCTCCTACAATTGATAATGGGCCTTGTATTATTATGCTTGTTACCGACGTATCAGAGAACATAATGCTTTTGATGACACCAAAAATGGCCACCGAAGTCGAATCACCAATACTAGCAACTGCGATTATTAGCGTTGGTATGCCTTTGGTAACTCCGTACCCCTTTGAGCGTAATCTAAATAAGCATGGTACGACCACAGCTGGAGCGACGGCTGCTACTATGGTTCCTACAAAATATCAGCATAACAGGAAATCGGTAGACTTCGAGAATAATACTAATAGGAACTATAAACCTCTGAGAACCTACACTTCCAACTCATATGACGAAATTAACAACGACAGTTTTTTGTTTAAGGATATACTGAATTTTAGCTCGATAGATGAGAGAAAATTTAAACTAATATTGTCTAATGGGTGTTAATGTCAGTTGAAATATTATTAAAATTTACTGTACTGGGTTCAGTGGAGAACCAACTGGATATGGTTCATGATATTAGTCATCATGGATTTGACGCTACAGTTACAGTTGGCATTTGTTCCTTTACGTGTGTCTATCAACTCTAACGCACAAGATGTGGACCACCCAAATCCCATATGTAGCTTCCCATGTTAATAGGTAGATAAATATAAACGATCCAACATTTCCATTTTTCTATCAGGTCGATAGACTGAGGTGTGTAAATTTTCCTTTGTATTTTCTAAATATTCAAAATTTCAGCATAAGAGAAAATTGATAGATATCGAGAATAATACTATTCGAAACCATAAAGTATCTCTTAGAATCTACACCTCCACTTCATATGACGAAATTAATTAACCACAGTTAATTAACAACCACAGTTTTTGGTATAAGGATATACCGAATTATAGCTCGATTGGTGACAGAAAATTGAAACTAATATTGTCTAATGGCTGTTAATGTCAGTTGAAATATTATTAAAATGTACTGCATTGGGTTTAGTAGAAAACCAAGTGAATATGGGTCATGATATTAGTCATCGTAGATTTGACGCTACAATTACAGTTGACTTTATTCCTATTTTTTTGTCTATTAACTGTAATATACAAGATGTGGACCTTTCAAATTTCACATGTAGTTTCCATGTTAATGGAAAGGTAAATACAAACGATCCACCATTTTCCCCTTTCTATCTGATCCATAGACTGAGCCGTGTAAATTGTCCTTTTTGGCAGTAAAATATAGTTTAACATTACATGGTTGGAGATGTTGTATTAACCCATCCATCAACCATAATGGGTACCTAGGAGAACGGCATAATTCCACGGTATTTTCAAGAAGTACTTGGACAAAACGGTAACCGTCAGTGCTTCTATGGTCCAAGGTATCAACGACAACTTCAGGACCGTATACTTCAGCCTCTTCAAAGCGGGCGGATCCAGATCTAACCCAGCTCTCACCAGAATCACGACCAATGCCATCCGGCTACGGTACCAAATGCAAATTAACGAATCTCAGGACCCAACGGGATACATCACCTCAACTCATCGATGATCTCAGTGAACTTGTCGTCGATGTCTATCACTTTCAGGTTCTGGAAGAGCAGACCGGTGAACAGCATCCCCACCAGTGCCGGCAGGGTGGTCAAGCTGATCAGCCAACCACCGAAATGGGCGCATATGCTCAGCAGGATCAGCTGGAAGAGGCGGCCGTTTGGCGGTGCCGCCGTTTCGCCTATGATCGCGTAGAGGACGCCCCAGGAGAAAGTCCCTATAAGTCCCAGGCCTATTATCCTGGAGAATTGACGGTACGTCGGGCAATATGGATGCGGGCACAGGTTCGGCCACCACGTGGGTTGCCACGAGGGTTTATTCTGTTCGTCTTCGGCGTTGCATTTCAGGAAGAGCGAGTACCACCAGGAAGTACTAGAAGAAAATGTGCACTTTTGTAAGGAATGTGGAAATGTGTAAAAGATACAGTTGTGCCAAGGAGAGGAAAGCAACTCTAGTAGGTATTTAGATCGTATACGTAATTTTAATTTGAAGGAAAGCAGAGACTACAAAATTGAGCGTGCTGCATTTTCAAGTTTTCAATTTATTTAAAGTACTATTCATCACATTGGGTTAGATGTGAAAAGAATTTATCTACAAAGTGTAATGAAAAAATGACAAATATTTTTAATAAATACATAAACTTTAGACATAAATTGGTTTAAACAATTATAATAATTGTTTTCCCAATGGCAGAAAAAATAACTTATTGCTGTTATTAGGTTTGTTCTAACAATCATTTTAAGGAGTGTCCCAATTCTAGTAATGAGTTTTTAATGCGCATGTGCCAACAAAGCATTTAATCAAAAATCAGTTCTGAAGTTCTGTTGGAACATGGAATGAGTTGTATTCGAAGAAATAAAAAATACATAACCTCAAAAAATAATATTGGCTTACTTTAAGGTGTTGCCACACGTAACAAATTCTTTTCCTCGCCTAAATCAGAGGTCAATATTACTCATGTACTCTATTTTATCAGTTACAAAACTAACTACTTTTCATAACTTATATCTAACAAAATTCAGGATTTGTACCCTTCTAACGTGTGAAAGAAGCTGAGTTTGTTTTGTTTTACTTAAAATAAGCCAAATAACCTCAAAAACCACATTAACTTCATGCATTAGACGGCAGTATCTATTTTTGTTCATGCTCAGAATCAAAGACTGATTTTACAATAAATACATTAAATATAAATACGATGGTAAAAATAACTCTGTTCGTTTCAGAGCTAATTCTGATACTTGAACTGACCTTTTGTCAGCAGTGTTAAGCTGGCAATCAAACTGTACTTCCAAAATGATAAAGTATTAAAAAAATTTGTACATTTGAACATTTTTAATATATGATACACAATATTACAAACTGTCATTTCAAGTTGTTTAACAACAATAACCGATTACAAAATTTGTTGCATCGACACTTTTCACAAAGATGGATATTTTGATGACATTTACCACAATGAAAGTAGTCAAAAATACATTACCTTATGTTTGTCTCTTCCTTTTCTTCCATGATGTCCGTACACACCACCTTTGAGTACACCCCTTCGTGAACTGGCAATAATGTGTTACCTCCATTGTACTTTTTACTACCTGTAAAGAATAAATTGACGTTTAAAGGGTACTTTTAAGAGCTAGAAGGTAAGAAGCTAGCGCGTTAAAAAAAGCTCAGAAACTCTAGGTTGAAGCACATCACTACGAAACGTTTAAAGTTGAACTGGTATTAGTACTTAGATGGCTAAGTAACTCGTAAGTTGGAATTGTTAAGACATCAGTTGAAAATAGACATAAGCTGCTTATATAGGAAGATAAGTTTGAAGTTTAAAGTTAATTACATTCATATCTTCTTCATGTCAAGACTTGCTTTACTGAAGGTATTATTAACTATTAGTAATATCACTATGTTACTTCAGCTTTTAGGGGTTGAAAGTAAAAAGTTAAGCAAAACCTGAAATTACCTTAAAATTTTTAATCTTCCATTTTTCAACATGTAAGTATTTTAACTGTTAATATTAATTGTTTGAAATATTTTAAATGAGTAAAAACGTACAACCTACAGTAAATAACATAAATTAACTATTTCATAGTATAAATTAGTTATAATAACAGTAATCTTATAGATAATAGCTATAACAATAGCTAATATAGGCGACTATAATAAAGCCACTATAGCTAGAATCATCCATTTTACTTTCTATGCATAACAATAATTCATGAGCAATTTACTTTCTATGTATAACAATAATTTATGAGTATATATCAAGAAATACATTAAAATATTAACAAACCAAAGGGTTTTAAATATCTGCAATTTTTCATTGCCATTTTTTAAATAAATTTAGCTAGTAGCAATCTGAAGTAGGTACCAAATATACTCAAAATCATATAAGCTGATCTAGCCTGGTTATTAGCAGTCTTGTTTAAGGGGAACAATAGTTACACAATATACCTGCAAGGTTTATAGCATAATTTCTTTTCTTTAACCCATGATGAAATAAGAATTGGGAGCTAGTCAGCGTTGGTTATACAAATCACTCTTTATGCAACTTACAATACAAAATGATGGCTAATAATACAGACTGGCCAGTATTGGATTAAAATTTAGTGAGTATGTAAAGTTGACTTGTCTGAAAATCATATTTATAATCTCAAGTTGTTCTGGATAACCAAGTAATAAGCAAAGATAGAAACTTATTACATTTTTGTATTATATGAAAAGAAATTGCAACATTTTTCCTCACAAAGGAGATATTGCAATTTGTGTCTTAAAAAGCAACATGCCTTGAAGGAAAATGAAATAACAGCAAGCTCCAAGAAACTTCTAAATTCACTACTCATCCGTTTTCCTGTTCATACGAAAAACGTATGTAATAAAGCCAAACATCTGAAAGTAGGAAGTAGAGTATTTCCTAAATTTTTCCCTACTTACTCGGACAAGTCGTTATGGTAATTTGCGGGGTATTCATGAAACTATCAGAAGACTATCATGAACTACCAACACCAGGACCACCGGCTCTAACGAGATCACAAACGTTAGAATTTCGCGGCAAACCGTAACTGATTTCTATTGCGAACGGACTAATGTGTATCCAACCTACACCCTATATTCAATGGCCAGTCGACGTAATTAATAAAATGCCTCTTTATGACATGATTATTCAGTTACAGTACCCAGTCGGAAATTTGTGTTTATATATAACGTCCATTACAATTGAACCCACAAGGAACGAGAAGTGTGCAGCCGATACTGGATCGTTATAGTTCCAACAGAAAGTAGTTTTTTTGAAACGTTGAAAACAAAACGGCTTTAAGGAATGAGGATGACTGAGGAAGAAATGAGAATTAATTGAAGCAATTATGTCATTTATAAGAGTTTTGAGTGTTCTGGGAAGTGTGGGTGTATCCTAATTTAAATATCGGGCACTCCAGTTTAAAATTACACACCAAAAAGGATCGCCCTATTTGTTAGTATTAAAATTGATCATTTAATATATTATGTCTCATGTACACAACCCTCAATTAATTTCGTTTGAATGTAATAGAATTTTTGGTTTCTTTTCATAGTTCCACATGCTGTATGGTTAACCTCTTTCTTTACATTGGATCCATTGAAATCATTTCTAATCAATTTGCAATCAACCCTTCACATCTTTACTTTCATTTAACAGACTTAAGGCACACAGACTTAATGCTTCCCATTTCAACCCTTTATCCCCATAAATTCAGTTATTAAAAATTGCAAATTTTTAAATTTAGATCTTCCCCTGACTTAAATATACCTACTGTCACATTGCTGTACTGCTTTCAACTGATTCAATCAAAATTAGTTTCACTGCATTAAAATCGGTGCATTTGCATTAAAACTTAATATGTCCATCAATCACAAAAAACGTGAAATTCAAATAAACGCACGTTTCCTAAGAAAACCAGTAATCATCCGACCAGAAATTGTACATGCCAAGGACGATGTAAATCTCAATTCTTATAGAAATTTATGGAAAATTATATCGGACGAGACGTTGAAGAATGTGGTTCCAAATTAGAAAATTACTGACATACTCGTACGTTTTATAGCACAGTAAATGGAGCTGGTAATAAGTTTTGAAACAAAGGGACATACGTACGAACTTGTCGAACATTGATATAGCTCCAGGATAATGGAGTTATGTCTGATTGTCTTAAATACGATAAATTAGGAAATGAAGAGGTAAAAGAGGTGTTATGTAAAGACAAACAGATGCAACTAAAAGTTGACTGATTTTTTTTTGTAGCATTGGTGGAGTGTACTGAGATCGGCTGTAACATTGTATTTTGTTTGGATTAATGACCTATTGTTATTACTCGTACACTATTACTACATAATATTACTCGAAAGGCTTTACCTAGCTGTCATGTATGAATTATTGTTAAACTTTCAATATTTACTATACTTATCATGATCAATAGGTGTAATTAAGTTTAATTACATTTTGGGCTAAATCTTCTCTAAGGGGCACTTTACACTTATTTTGTAACTTATATTTAACGTACTTATTGTGTAGTAGTTCGATAATAGCAACGCCATTTTAGTTAATGAAATAATGTAAATTAGTTCAACATTGGGGTATACTGTTGGCATACAGCTATCAGGCATGCTAGCTAGAGCATCAAGACAAATCGAATTACAAATTGATATAGCAAAAAAGCAATTCATGACTAATCTAGTGTTATCTGACAACATGTTTTTTGGTGATAATGAAATAAACAAGTGATGTCTTATAAACACCTAGTTAATGAAATTAGAGTAAGACGGGATAATCAGACCTGTAGAATTTTTAGAAGAAGGGGTTTGGTATGAGGAGCATTTGGCGGGCTCAGAGAATACTTTAAGTCAGAACTGCCTGTTTGTCTGAAATGCAAACTTTTTAACCAATGCGTCTTGCCTGTCATATCGTACGGAGCCGAAGCCCTGACATCAAAAACAAATCAATAAAATAAGAACAACACAAGTAGCAATGGAGAGACCAATGTTAGGGATCTCTCTTGAGACAGAATACCTAATACGACGTAGGACAGGAGTCACAGACGCAATAAAGAAAATAACATCTTTGAATTATGAATTATAAGCATATCGAAGAAGAGGAGGGCCTCCTATTAGATAAGGCTGATAAGGAGATAGGAGATAGAAAAGAAGAATACGACCTCACAGATTGCGGGAGGCCTATGTTCAGTAGTAGACGTTACAATAGGCCATTGATGATTGATGAGGATGATGAATAACCTAATCTACACAGTGTACACATAAAATCAGAGAATAATCAAAAATATCCTAAACTCTTCGAATACTTTATTAACTTCACATCATTAGGTACATAGTAGTGATTAAATAGTACAATTATATTAACATAATAAAATTATATACAACGTTTGAACAACCATTCAAACAATTCGTAGGTTATTCCTTCAAGCCTTTCCATTTTCACACTCCTCAATGACGATCTCCATTGTGGGGGTGAGCGTCCCGCTGATATGCCCATGGTTCTCCTTCGCCTGCTCTTCGAATTCGAAGGCGAAGTCCCGAAGAGATATTTTCCTGCTCTTCTTGTGCTTCCTCAACACTACGGGAGAATTAGGGGTGGAGTCCTGTTTAGTTAACAGATACGGACCGAGGAGTGTCGTCATGAAAGCGCCGGCCGGCGCAGCGACCACGATGGAGATGATGGAGAGGTTGAAGATCTTTTTGGCGTAGTCGTACTCTTCGCCCTGCGGAGGTACCAATGAAAGCGCCACTGGACCCAGGGCGGCCTGTGAATAGACGTAAAGATAGTGGATTGTTGTAATGAATTCGGGAAGCGAAGTGGGTACGTTTCGAGTTTCTTTGCTGCCAAGATTTAGGTCTGTACTCATTCATAGTCGTTCCTCAACGAAAAGCCTCCTTGAACGTAAGGACGCCTCCAGATAAGATACTAAATGTTTTGCACAGTTCTGCTTATATAAGGAGTACTTATTCAAGTAAGTATCTTCTGGAAGGAAATGAAATACGGCAACGCTGTAAGCAGTGATGAAACCCAAAGCGACAGTAAATCATACACGTAATGTTGTGTTCTGTAGGAGTGTTAAATTGTGGTGCTGTGTTGAAATGTAGCGCTTTGTGTGTATTACATGACGAGTCCCGTTTGGCTTAAAGTCATCAGTTATTAGAGGGATATTGCAACAGTATATAATAGAGAGGTACTGCAAAAGTTTACTAATACTGAGAAACAGTATTTAAGTCGATCTTAATGAAAAAGTGCATAGCATTTATCTTAAAACGGAGATAATTTAAAATATTTAATATTCCATTTATTTATTTCATATATCTATTTAAAACAGAGATATCGCGGAGCACGAATCTACATTGCAATGATAAGACGACGTAACCGCGTAACCTAGAAACCTAGTCAGCTGCTAAAACGCGAACGCCTAGTATTTAGTACTTTTAAAGTCCTTTTTGTGTTATAAAGTTGCTAGAAGTATATATTCGTATAATAGGAACGCGCTAATTACAACAATTAATTACGAGTATTAATAGTTCATGGAGGATGTTCTGGAAGCAGTTATTAGTGGAGTAAAAAATGATTAGAAAGTATAATTGGTAACTCGTTCTGTCTTTAACCACATTTCTAATAGGATAACAGATGTTTTTTTTTAATGGTCGAATGTGGAATTTTTTTTCCACAACACTTCTCTAAATTCATTCTCATTTGGTCCCACTTTTCTGCGTTCCCATTGCAATACTGGGCCACAATCTCACTATTAGGAGAGTTGTTTCATCGTCATGTGTGAAACCTGCACAAATTTTCTATCTATATTTTTAAGTCTTTTAATGATGCACTGAAGCGTCCAAAAGCAGGCTATAAATTGTCAAATGCGTGGAACAAAAAATAGAAAATAAAATTTGTGGTTATGGAATTTTACTACACAACACACGTTCTGCATGATTTGCTGATCTTTAAGGATTATATGCGATTCATCCCAATTAGACACAAGATTAAAGAAATGGCAATGTGTAACATCCTAAGACTTTCTCATATGGCCGGACCAAATATTCATGGCAACATTGCCACAAGAACTCTACTAACTGATACACTTAAGGAAGTGCCCTTTAAGATAAATGTTTCAAACAAAAGGTATAGGCATGAAACAACTAACTGAAGTTATGAGATTTAGTATAAATCACCAAAATCGTTTTAGAGAAAATTGTACAAAATAAAAATTCTTAAGAGTAAAGTGCCTTTTACGACATTTTTAAGAAACAATATTTCGAATAAAAATTGTGTACATTTAATGTGGTAATTGAAATATAAAGTTTAGTGAAAACATTCAAAGCCTTTTTGAAAAAAAAAAAAAAATTGATACATTGAAAATGTTCAGGAGTAAAGTGCCATTTAGGGAGATTTTAGAAAAACAATTTTAAAACAAAAGTTGTAGCTATTACTGTCATCAGTTCAAATCTAAAATTTGGTAAGAATCGGTGAAGCTGTTTTGGAGAAAATGGAGAAAAACTGATAATTCACAAGAGTAGAGGGCCCTTCGCAGATCAGTTAAGATAACGATAACGACAATCAATAAGAATTGGATGGTAAAGTAAAGTTATAAAATTTAAAATTAAGTTGGATCAGTTTTTGAGATAATCCAAAAAAACCTTTAATTTGCGAGTAAAATGCCTTTTGCCTTTAACTGATTATGATAAAATTTATGTGGTCGCAAGTTTTCCAACATATTTGAAAAGTCATTCATCAGAGAATTTATAAAACTTGCCAAAGAGAAATTAGTAGCTCACAGTTTGGGTTTAGATAAGGAATGGGTACAAGAGTAGAGATGGTGGCCACAGAAGTGCTTGTTCAGAACTGTTATGACGTAAATAAAGTTATCTGCCTGTGCTGTGTCGACTACGAGAAAGCGTTTGATCGAACTGAACATCATAGATTAATACAACTCCTCAAAATCCTTGATATAGATCAAAAAGATATCCGATGCATCGAAAATTTATAATGGTATCAGGTATCAGACTACACAGTTTAAATTAGATAGCGACATATCCAACAGCATACAGATCCGGAATGTAGTACAAGGATGTGTCTTACCCCCCCACAGCCCTATTGATTAACGTGTACTCAGAGCAGAGGAGGTTTTCCGCGAAGCTCTATGAGAGACAGGGATCGGTATTAAGGTTAACGTGGTGTGGATCAACAACATCCGCTATGCTGATGACACAATGCTAATCGCTGATAATGTGCAGGATTTACAAAGATTGATCAGCATAGTCGGAGAACACAGTGGATCAGTTGGTCTCAACCTAAACACTAAGAAGACAAAGTTTATGGTGATCACTAGAGATCTGAGTGCGTTTGAATATTCCGAAATAACATTCAATGAAATGCGCATAGAGAGGGTGAACAAATTTAAGTATTTGAGCGTATGGTTATCTGAAAACTGATCATCGGACTTCGAAATTAAATGCCGCATTGAGCAGGCCCGTCAGGCATTCCTGAGATCGAAGGGAGTATTCACTTGTTCGGACTTCGATCTTGAATTGAGACTGAGATTTTTGAAATGCTACGTTTGGTTGGTACTTCTTTCTGGGATGGAAGGTTGGATCCTCAATGTAAATGCCGTTAACAAATTACAGGCATTCGAGATGTGGTTAAACCGCAGAATACTCAAAATACCTTGGATATCTAAAGTGGTAAATGTAGACGTGCTAGCTTCTGTTAATAAAGAGCGTGAACTGTTCACTATAATTAAGTAGAGGAAAACAACATACCTAGGGCACGTCATGAGAAACGAAAAATATGAATCTTTGCAGTGGATAATAGAGGGTAAGGTAGAAGGTCGGAGAGGAGTAGGTAAGACTATTTTGGCTGCCAAACATTCGACAAAAGATGGGAATGCACAACATACAAACACTGACCTAAGAATAGAAGCGAAATGGAAAATGTAGTCGCAAACATCAGTTAACGGATAGAACAGGAAGAAGAAGACAATAGTTTCTCTTATTATATGGATACTCGATATGCTCAGTAATAATGCTTTACCATAATTGTACATAAATACCGTTAAGATCTAACGTTATTAAAATATACCTTATCACAACTTGCAACTGGCAATTGTGCACATCGACCTTATTACTGTTAGACATTATGTATACTCGTAAAATCTCTCCGTGGCGTCGGGCTTTCCTTTTACTTACTTTTAGTAAGTTAAGTTAAGTAAGTTAAAGTATTTACTTTAGTTTTCCCTTACTTGCACTATCGCCTTGCCCATCCACGGTATAGCGACGAATATCTTCTCCTTGAGATTCAATTTGCAGCCGATCGCAGCCACCACGGTGACGGCGACTTTCGCGAGGATCGCGGCCACGACGATCCCCAGGGAGATGAGCACTGTGTGGCCGTCCAGCTCGTCGAGCCGTATCTTCGCGCCCGTGATCCCGAAGAGCACCGGCTGCACGATCATCCAGAATATCTCGAAGGCCGTCGCCGCCGGGTTATCCTCCACGTCCCAGCCCTGCTTCGACCAGCAGTAGATCGCGACGTAGGCGGAGGCGACGCAGGCGAGCGGCCCGGCCCCGCTGTAGCCCAACGTCTCGCTGCCGAAGACGGTGCCGAGCCCGCCGGCCAGGAGGAGGAGGATCCGGAGCGGCACGAGGAACGGGTCGTGGCGTTCCGGGATGAAGTTGCAGAGGACGCCCCAGAGAATCCCGAGGGCTGTACCTGAAAACGGAATAGGGGGTCGGTTTATGAAGTCCATTCGAACTCAATTTAAGGAACCGTAAAGAACTGCGATAGCACAATACCTAAACGAGCTGCGTCTACCTGGTACCAATCTCTCAACATAGGGTGTGACCAAATTGATAGAACGCATCACGCATTCTTTGGATGTTTAGGTGATTGGCACCTATCATCATCATCAACCTTCATCTTAAACCAAAAGAAAACATCAAATCTTAACCAACCGCTTTATTTAAAGATGAGCGACCGGTTTCGGCTTCATGAAAGCCATCTTCAGGCTCGCAAACAAGTTGTTTTTAGGGCTCCTCTTGCTATAAATGTGCGGCGTCACACATACAAAACAATTACGTCGACACACACACAGTTAAAAAATAAATAAAAATTGACACACAGCGAACAAGAGTGTTAACTACATAAAATTCTTTTAGGACATGGATACAGCCCTAAATGAGTGAGCTTTCTCATTCTAGAGAGGTTGGAGAGTAATTGACATCTTTAAATAAAGCAGTTGGTTAAGACTTGGTGTTTTCTTTTGGTTTAAATTGCCATGGCCCACTTTGAGAAGCTGGACAACCTTCGGTCGTTGAACAGTTATCTTGTCCACTGCTGAACGTAAGCATTTCCCATTTGGCTCCACATGGTTCGACCTTGAGCTTTGTAAACCCAGTTTATTCCTGCAACTGTCCCAATCGTCGCTCTATCGTTTTTGTGGTCTCCCCACTCTTCTTTTTGGCAATCTGGGTTTCCAAATTAACAACCTTGACGCCCAGCGATTGTTGTCATGCCTTGTCAGGTATCCGGCCCATTGGCATTTTGCACTAGCTGCTTTCTATACTACATCTGGAATTCTCGTTCCACGCCCTATATCTTCTTTTCTCAGTTTACTTCTAAGGCCCACTCCCAGCATTGCACGTTCCATTGCAAACTCTTAACATTTCTGCACTTCTTTGTGTGAGTGTTGCTGTCTCTAGTCGTACATTGTCACCGGCAATATACAGGTTTCGTGAACTCTTTTTATTGAATTTATGGTGACATGTTTGTTCTTTAATATGTGCTGAAGACTGAAGTTTTCCAAAGGCTATCGAAGTTGTCCTCATCCTTCTCTTGATTTCTCCAGCTTGATTATCTATTCCTATTTTTAATTAGATGTGCCAGATGAATATATTCCCGAACATTTTCTATGGTGCACTTATCAATAATGACAGGGGTGTCGCTGGTTGACATTATTTTTATTCTATCCATATTCCTGCAGTCTTGGAACCTTCGTTTAATTGTTGGAGCATGATTTCGAGTTCCTTAATCTCACTTGTTTTTAACACCACATCGTCTGCAAATCTCAAGTGGTTCACAAAGTATCCGTCAATATTTACGCTCTCACTTTCCCAATTCAGCTGCGTGAAGATATCATCTAGCACCAATGTAAACAAATTTGGTGACATTGTGTCTCCTTGGCGGACTTCCTTCTCAATACTTATTTTGTTGGTTTGAAGATCTTCATCTAGTTTTATATGTAATGCAGTGTTTTCGTATAAGCCTTTGATTAGTCATGAGTATTATTACCCAGTACCCATTGTATGGTAATTTAAAAACTATCTACATTTTTTTATTTATATTTTACGTTTTTACATTGTAGTGTCCCGTTTTGTTCAACAAGAACAGCAATATTATTTAATTGTTATCACGAGTTCGAGTTTGTTGTTCGAGTATTTACAGAGACACAGAACGCTTGCTGTAAATATTTACGACATGTCATAGGACGTTACGGAATACAGTACCTTATTACATCTTACGAAAAAGTTCAGAAGTACATTATATCGTTACGAGGGTTACAGGCATTACGACGATCACTACAGATCTGCTCAGAATTGCAGCATAATTTAGATGGGCAATCTTATTGACTTGAAATCAATGGAATTTCTTTCTTCAATCTTCATATAATAAATTTTTAGTATTTGCTTTCTAAAACTATTCCTTATCAGATTTATTATTAATTAGAAAAAAAAAGAATTTTCAATCACTACCAAATTTTCTAATATTTTTTAGACTACTACTGGTCACTGAATAGTGACCAGTAAGTTGTAACCTGTAAGCTGTAAGTAAGAAAGTTTTGGTAAGCTCAGTTTGATAACACTGCGACCATACTTTCATGTAAATAGTCAAAGAGTTATAGATCAGTCAATAGTGTCTTGATACTTTGCAAACTATCGTATCTGTTGTGATCTTTGATTTGGTGCATTTAATGTTGGCGAGCTTCAGTACTAACCTACTACCAGCGACAGAGGTCCTAAAATCGCGATAGTAGTGGTCGACGAGTCGGAGAAGAGGATCGTTTTGATGATTCCAAATATGGCCACTGACATCGAATCGTCTATGCTTGCCACTGCTATGATCAACGTGGGTATTCCTTTTGCTACGCCGTATCCTTTTTCCCTTAAACGTAGAAGGCACGGGACTACCACCGCTGGAGCTACTGCGGCCACAATGCAACCTGCAATGAAATACTAGCTAGCAACGAGAAGAATAAAATTATCTAAAGTGTTTTACCTACTAAAAGGCAATATCCCCAGGCAATATCCAAGCAATACCTGGAAAGCAACGCCACTACCGACGCTTCGGTAAGCCATGGAATTAAGGCTAATTTCAGGACGACGTATTTGAGTCTACCCAGAACCGTGGGGTCCAAATCGAGACCTGCCCTGATTAGTATTATCACAAGAGCAATCGAACTGAAAACAAAAGAAAATGTTGAATTAGTACGGTATGACTTTCTTTTAAATCGTAATTACAGCTGGGTTTAAATATGCGAAGGTGTAAAGTAACTGTGGTTGGCTAGGGAGAGTTCTTGTTTCAATAGGAGCTCCTAATTGGAAGAATTTTTCCAGGACATTGGGCAGAATTTTCCAAAATACACATCCTCAGACAGTACCTATACGAATATTAAAAAAGTGTGTGCCAATTTGAAATTTTGGATTTATCTCTCGAGGGCATCACACCGATGATATGATACTTTGATAAATAATTATCACATCTTTAAAACCTGCAATTCATTGTATACCGAAAGCGATTAGTATATTACTCGCATCTTCAAAAAGGAAAGTTGTTAGACTATACGTCTTTGACTCGTTTGAGACTTTACTGAGCCGAAGCTCGTCTATTTACGATGGTAGTTAGACAACATTTTAACATTTAAACAGGGACATTTTATTTATTTCCCGGTAAACAGATGAAATCGTGAGATGTGAATGGAAACCAACTAAAAAACAAAAAAGTATCCTACTAGTATTATAGTTTATACTGCGCATCGATTCTAACAGGGACTGGTGCATGACGCATCTGTTTCAAACGTCTGTGAACCGTTTCTTCCCGTTCCGTGTAAGGAACGCTTGGAATTTAGCGTTCCGCGCTTGGTTTGAATAAAGTGCGTCTGATCTTGCATTTTGCTACTAGATTTGAAAGGTTTGTTACTAAATGATTACTTCTGAAATTAAGTGAAAACATCGAGGAATATGTGAGGAAACACCTAATCGACATAAGAGTAATTTCGTTTGTTTACTTTCGCAGGCTGATCCTTTGCGAGGATTTCTAACCTCGAATCGGCAGCGAACTACCGAAGGATACTCTTTCAATCTTAGGAGCGTACATAAATATGAACTAAACGGCTCGGTTAGCCCTTGAGATAGGATAGAAATGAGGTAATAAATATTTGATGCATGTCAATTTGTAAATGGTATTTCATCGTTCGAGACTTTACAGTGCACTTCTGCATTACGAAGAACACCTGAAGGCGTCAGAGTCAGAGGATGTCTCAATGATGAAAGGACTGCAGGGAGATATTAGGGAACGCTTCCAGGATCGGAATCGATGCCAGGACTTCAATGGCACATCAGGCGGTCTAACTTGTGGTTAACAAGGGAAACACAATCGGTGAAGGTTAGATTTTTCAATTATTTGTGTAAGTTGCTGAAACACTCCAGAAACATATTTGAAATTGAATAAATTGTTAGGTGTATGGTTTATAAAACTTGTACTTAATAATGGAAACACAAAAATTGATCAGAACGATTTCAAAAAGGTTTGTCACTTTGTTAATTTCCACAAATCTAATTTTTGTAGCCATAACTAAAACTAAAATCTTAATAGATTATTTGCACATGTTGGGAAACCTTCTGAGAAGTGTAATTAGAGATAGAGTTATGAAACGAACAGCTCGGATCAAACCGGGTTTTGAAAATCAGTATTTCACAATTTTAGCTAGATATTTTAAAAATGAGCCATCATTGAAATTCACAGTTAAATTTGCAACATTCTTAATCAACAGCTTAAACATTCCTACTTTTGTAAACATGGGAATTGACAATCATTTCATGATTTATTTGATGAGATTGTCTATAATTATGTAATGTTGTTATACACTCAAAGTTTTTATATCTAAGAATGTATTACAAGGACAAATTTCATTGTTAACCGATGATAATTCTCAATTTGTTTAAATAGAGGTGGATGCAATGATTAATCTGTTGTTAATAATATTTACTTAAATAGCGTTTTACAAATACTTTCAATTATAACAAGGACAGCGATGCAGTTGATAAAATTTTTAGCTCACGTTAAACATCTTATCACACTAAATTTCACTACCATTGGAATGCGAATTTAGATTTTGTGTTTACACAAATGGATTTTAAATCTCATGAACTACAAATAGAGGAAATACTAAGTTATCAAGTCTTTCCTAACCTGTCTGGAGGAAGGTGTATTGTGTTGAGAAATATGTCCGCTCTGGAAAACCCTAACTAAATGTAAAACTTCTAAGGTAAGAAAAGGCAATATGAATTTAAACTGTCATGTATATGTTGTAAAGATTGGGATGTTATATAAATTTAAAAACTTATAAGATATGATAGGATAGGTCCTAATATGGGAAAAACACCTTTGTTGCAACTCCCTTCATTGCAGGCAGGCAATGTATATCGTTTATCTTGCTAATTGCATGAACATAATAGGAAAAATTTAGATTTCTGTGATTTTGCAAGTAGGTACACACTTGCATCTAATACATCCATTCGTAACCTCAAGTTAGCAGCAAAGGTAAATTACCTATATACCTTTGTAACCACAATAATTATTAAATATCAATTATATTATTACCTTATGACTTTGCTTGTGCCGGAGAAAGAATGGTCAATGTCCACGATGTTCACGTTTTGGAACAGCATACCGGTGAACAGCATGCCGACCAGCGCTGGCATCGTCGTCAAGCTTACCAACCATCCTCCGAAGTAGGAGCAAATGCTGAGTATAAGCAATTGGTAAATTTTTCCGTTCGGTGGTACTGCATCGTCACCGAAGATGTAGTAGAGAACGAAATACGAGAAGGTACCGATGAGACATATGGAGACCACTCTCGAGAATGTTCGGTACGTTGGAAAGTACGGCTTCGGAAAAGCTTGTTGCCAAAATTTCGGTTCCCATGACGGTTTACTGTCGTCGTAAGAATTGCATTTTATACAGAACTCCTGCCACCATGATCTAGAATTATAGAAATAAGATTGAAATGAAAGAGGTAAAGGTGAAGGTATCTGGTACCTTTCTACTGTAGGTTCTGTATGTATAATGGATTCTGCATGTAGAGAATGGAAAGATCTTGTGCTGGTGGTCGAAAATTTCTTCGTCCTTTCAGGCTTTATAACGTCACCTATAATGAATACATATTAGTGTATTTTTATTGTTATTAAAATGATTTTTAGTTTGGTAATTTACCCGCATTTAAAATTCAACAACCTTTTTGAGATGAATTTATGGTTTCTAAGTTGTAATGTTTATATGGTTAAATTTGTAAGTTAATGAACTACAAAGCTAATTATAGGAACTTATTGGACCGTTAAAATATGTTAATTTACTGCATTTTACTCGTGGAACTCTTCTTGGATTCATGTTACCAATACTTATTTCTTATATCAATTTACGGTATAAAGATGTAATTAGAATTTAGTCCTTATTATGTTATATTTCTAAACGAAACTACTTTACCTACTACCGAGTGTTTACATAACTCAATTAGCGAATAATTGTATCCACAACAGTTCAATCACACTTTTAACAACAAAATGCTTTATAGGATAATGACAATTTCCCTGCATTAACAAAATCACGTGAATCATTTGAACAAGGTCAGAGTAATAATGATGTGATTAGAATTTTCTTAATAACTCTATGGTTTAAAGTTAAAATTCAACACTTCAGTGAAAACAAAGGAGAAAATAACTATTACAAGATAATAAAACCAAGAAATTCTTTTAAATGTGGTATTACTTTTTGTTAATCGTTAATTAGTATTATGAATATGACTTTTTGAATATATAAATGGTAATCTGATATTAAGCGATGATATTAAACCAGGAGATACAATGGGCTGTCCTAAAGTGTACATATTTTATTTAAGACAGTTAATCTTAAAATCAATTAAAGACAGACAGATGGATAATCTGACACTTAAGTTACTAATCACATAAGTAGAATCTACTGAGTAGATTATATATTATTTCAGACTCATGAAAATGAACAATAAGTGTAAAACGAGAATCTATTATTTCTGGATTTGTATCCAGTCTCTTTAAATTTTCAATAAATAAGTATACCATATGAGCATAGTTTACAAGTATATACATGTACTTGTACTGCAGTTAAGATATAAATAACAAACATGTTTTCCAATGTAAACCTATACATCAGTATGTGATAAGAAATTGTAATCTCGATAAAAATATATTCGTGAAAATTCATGCTTGCTAATTCTGATTTAGTGTTGGTTGTGTTATGAGTGGATGTTTACAGAAATGTCTGGAAATGAATCTTCTATATTTTAATTTTGTTTTTTTTTTGAAATCTCTGGGGGTTTTCCAAAGGTAAGACAACCCTGAAAATGTCAATGGCTGACCTTAACACGAAACAACATCGATAACGGTGATAAGCGTACCTACATTGATAACGTGAAAGTAATGTTACCTACTTTTTATAAATATTTTTAATTTCACTGTTATTTACAGTTTGACAAATTCATTATCACTTTCTGTTTTTAAATATTCGCTATATTTATATTATATTCATATTTGACTTAATAGCAGATTTCAAACAATAAAATTGTTTGAAAGGTAAACATCTATGACAGTAATTGATTTATAATCTATCTATGTACGAATATATTATAAACATACATAAAAATGGATGTGTGCATTATGTATAAATATGTGTTCTGTAAAAATTTACAAAATTGGTAATTACTACTCTTCGATTGTCGTCTGAAACCGATATTACAGTGGAGCCATCTCGCGGAGAAGACAGAACAAAGGCTACATGCAGCAACCATGACGACATCAATAAAATGAGGTTATGTGGCGATTTTGGGGGCAGAACCCGTTTTGATATGCTACTAGTGTGATATTACCATTAAATTGATTACTTCTCCTTGATTGTAGCGTAATGAAAAGAACTGTAGAGCTTTGTGAAAGATTCCACAGCAAATACAATTTTGTAGAAATAAATAGTACTCCGGCAACGTGATATAATCAGTTAAAGTAGAATGGACAATATTTGTTTCAACAAATAAGTGATAATTAAACAAAATTATATATTTGCACTGTAGCTGTGCAACATGTTTATCAGGACTTGTATACAATTTATTACTTCGTACTTTATTTGTACAAAACATACAAAATCAATGTTTCACTACATACATACCTATATATAAATTTTATATCTCTGAGTGATTATTTTTTCGCGTTCGAGTTAAGGAAAAAGTACCAAAGTTTCAGTTTACAAAGTAGTTGTCATGGACTTATATGAAACGGAGATATCGATCTAATATTTATTCACTTTTATTTTAAATATCATCTTAACGCTCAATCATCGCCAGTAGTGAAAATGATAATTAAGTAAAGTCCCACATAGTTAAGATGTTATCCATGTTAAATCAGATACGTCGTCTTACCGTTAGTTGTTGAGTTATTATGTTCGTGGTCTTCGAATCTATGCAGATAACTCAGCTTTCGTACTCTTCCCATATCAGCGTGATGAGACGTCGAGGAAATTTTCCGGCTTGGAGTGTCGTAACCTCCATTATCGACGCCGAGGAAGTTTTTGGAAGAGGAACGGCTGAGAGTAGTTGTGTGGTTATCTTCCGACATAGCGAACCAATTTCTATAATACAACAATGATTAGAATGCAAGGGAGTATTTAGCACTAGTGGGCATTTATTCATTACTCGAGGTTGGATTTATGGAAAGAAATTGGAAATTCATTAATTTTTTGAAGGTATAATTGTCTGATTTCTAAGCTCATATTTCGAAACTTTCTTTTTTGGAACCAAAGCTAAGTTATTTGCATTTCGTGACTTAAGATGAAGATATCTGTTAAAGGTAATCGATCCTGCTTGGGGAATATAAATAAATACACAATTCCAATTGATTAAAATACAATTATTCTATATGTGGATATGTCCATAATTTATTAGTATCACTTAAGTATAAATGTACTCATTAACATTTTATTCAGTGTGACATGATACAATAATTTGCTCAGACACTCATTTTCTGTAATTTTACCATTTTGCAAGTATTGTACTGTTCGAAAAAGGCTAAAAATCGATACCATTCTGCGGTTTCTTTTCAAAACTCTATCATTTGTAGATTCAAAAGAAATGTACGTGTCATTGTTTTATTTAAGCAATACAATCGTAAAAATTATATTTTTCAAAATGTTGGAAACGTGATGTATAGGAATTTTATGGGAAATTTGAGACTTACTAAATTAAGATCGGTCACAATTAACACAATGTTGTCGAATATGCACAATGACTATTATGGAGAATAATCATGATTTTAAACTTTTTGGAGACTCCTTAATTAATGAATAAATTAATCACTTAATTATTTTGAAACAATATACATGTAAATTTTGATAAAGCGTTACGTTTTAGCTGTTCGTCACATGTTATTCTCTACATATTTATACTCTACCCAAAACAAATCCGATGCACGTCATTTTGATGATGTCACCATACATCCAATACTACCAACTTATTATAGTACCAGGACATCGCAATTTATGTGTTCCGTGTATATTTTAGGTTGAGAATACACATAACCATATATTGTCAACCTAAAATATACGCGGAACACATAAATTGCGATGTCCTGTGACTATATTAAGTTGGTAGTATTGGATGATTCTGTCATCAAAATATCGTGCATCGGGATTTGTTTTGAATAGAGTATAGGTACCTACTATTCAATATCTCAGTATCTAGATGTGTCGATTTTATACCCAGCTCTAGATTACATGCGGAAGTCCGGAAGTTTTAGAGCTTTCTACAATATTTGCAATGATTTTTGGTCACTGGAAATCATTAGTGTTAAGTGCCTCCCTTGGATCAATTTCTCGCAAAGTGTGTTATTTACAATCAATACGGAAATTAGTACAAGCTACCATCATCAAAATTAATAATCGTAATGAACGACTTAGTATGAATACTCACATTTATCACAAGTGTCTCGTAGGTTACAACATAAATCGTAACGCACGTGACGATAAGGTTTAAATTATTTTTCATGGAATGAAGTCGATAAAATAACGCTAGTTTTCGCGACATCGAGAGGTGACATTTATGGCTAAACCGGTAACCTTCGCTTGGTGATCGAATAGAATTTCGAAAACTGAAATAATTAAATAATGGGTTTGGCCACCTTTTATGGACCCTGTTCACACATTTTTTGACCATACTCGTCGTAATTTATTAGCCAATAAGCATTGACTTTGAGAGAAGAGAACTAAATCATGTGTCTTCTCTGCTTTCATGCGAGGTTGTAGGAAAAATCGTATATCGCTGATGTAATCAGAATAATAACGGTGCAGATCAAACAGATGTAAAGAGTTTTCTTTGATGCCCGAATGTATCAGTAAGAAATGAAACGCGGAATCAAAAGATATGTTTCATACTTTACTTATTGTGTGTACTGATCAATACAAAAAATTTCACAACGCAGGAACAAAAACTAAGAAGTTCAAAATATTCTTGTTTGTTAATATCTGTAATCATACTGATACTAGAAATAAAGAAAGTTTAAAAAAGTCTTATTTAAAATGATTATTGATTAAATTACAACAACTTAACCTCAACAAAAAGTGATAAGTTGTTTAGAAATCATTCCCAAGAATTATTGATACAAACACCACGTATACATTTTATCTACTGTTCAAAATAAATAATAAACAAAAATTCTGGATAATATTTTAAATTACAAAATTAATAACATTTAATAAGAAAGCTGTTTTTTTCTCAAGTTACAAATTATTAGCGTGAAACGTACTTACATGCCTTACAAAGAATCTGATTGAACTGATATTTACAACCGACGTAATAAGTGTACACCACTTCACTACTTCTAAGATAAAAAGACGTGTTTACATTATATACTGTTGGGAACTGCCTCTGGTATTGAGATTATCTGTTGATATCATTTCAATCGCTTAATCGCGATTTTGACAATGAAATCAAGTGGTGTATGATTAAATGAATTTGGGTATGTGTTCGTTACTGGTCATTTTAGCCAGGTATTTGTACGTTTGTAGGGCATTTGGTATAGATTTCAATCACATTTTATGTGATTAGTTACTTTAAATATTAAATAAATTGATAACAAATTTCGTCAATTGCAGACTATAAATGTTAACCTTGTAAATAATTTAATTCAACCTTACAGTATTAAATCATTAAAGATAATTATTGGAAAATTGAAGTGGAAATTTTGCAGTGATGGTTAATCTTTAAACAAGTCCCTCCAAATTGACGTATTAATCTAGCTTATAACATTCATAACCTTATGAAATAATTAAGGGGTCTATTTAGAATTTAAGTTCATTTTAGAATAAGTTCACAAATAATAAAGTAATTTTGCTATATTTTATGAGTTTAAACTGTTTTAAATAGCAATGCAATTTGATAAACGTTTCTAAGTTCTCCAATTTAGCGTAAATACGTGTAATCGTTATAAACGAATGTACTAAACTAAAACGAAATTCAAACTTAAACTTAATATAACATCAAGGATAAAATTGTAGATTTGTAAAGGTACTTTCAATACGACGTAGTTTACCGTAATTATAGCTTAAACAATACACCATAAATATAAAATGGTCAAATGTCAAAAAAATGCAGGTAAAATACTAAATTTACCGTACCTCACTTAACATTCCACATGTTTATACACAATTCAAACGATAAGGTACCATGCACCAAAGTATAAAGAAGCAACATAAACAGATTCGCTGTTGAAATTTTGATTTATGGGAAATTTAGTAGTCTCCTTCCATTCAATCGTCATTGCGACTTTTCACTTGTTTGTGGAGGATGGTAATTATGTAAAAATTGACGGTCAAAGTTAAGTACGTGGGGAAACAATGATCGTCAAGCAGAAAGCAGAATAATTGCAATGCACATCTTACCAACAGACCTTACAAATTTCAGTTGTTGCTTCTTAATGGTAAATCTGAAATCTAAAAACCTTTAGTGTAAGTGTCTTAACTAATTTATTTTTCTTTCTGGTCGTTCTTAGGAGGGCCTCGTCATTCCCGAACTGTATAGAATTCTCTGGAATTCCACGAACAATAATCGGAAATGGACTCACCCCGTTTGTGTTTATTTTGTGGCGAGACTTTCCATTACATTATTTTCTAATCCTCTGTGTCTAACAACCTCAATCAATCTATTTTCCAAAAAGTCCCTTTAATAATCTCTGCTTCTTACACATGTCAAAAAATGAATAGTTACTATGTTTTTTGTGAATGTTTACCATCGTTTTCTGAATTAAGAAAACACTCGTTCCTGTCTTTGTCTAATGCCAATGGATTTTATATAAATTGTTTCTGATTTTCATCAACACACCGTGATTAGATAAATATTTCGCAGTTATTAGTTGAGCAATTAAACAAGAAAAAAAGATTTATATTAATCCCGGGATTTGTCTAAAAGCCAAATAAATGATGGATTGTGTGAATGACATAGGTTTTTTGTGGTAATCTGGTTTATTTGTTTTTACGTGATTACTGATTATAGATGATTTCGGTGTATTAAAATCATGAGTATGATTAGTAAATAAAAAACGATTGATTAATGTGCAGGTGGCGTTTTTGCAATTATATGTAATGCCATCTGGTTGTTTTATTTTTGCTTTGAGAAGGTAATAAAAAATTATTAGTACAAAATTAAGGGCAGTTTGAGAAATATGAATGTATTAGGTTAAATCACAATGGAAACAATCTTCCTTTTTACTATTTAAAATATTTTCACCATAACTTTACCACCTGTTGGTGTAGTCTAGCCTCTCCCAAGATATTTTTCCGTTCTCTTTTACCCATACTAATTGTTTTCAAAAGCTACCCAACTCTATTTGTATAAACGAAGTTGGCCACTTTAATGGAATACATACAGCACAGAAAATATCAGGAAAATGGTAACGGTAAATCTATTTTATTCATCTGTAGCAACATTAGACTTTCTTTACTAATAGAAATTGAAAATGAAGAGTACAAGTGTCGCTTAAGGTGGTTCTATGGGAGTGAGAGAGAATGCTCTAGTGTTAAGCAAAGATAGAACATGGAGAAGTATATATAAAGGTAAACTTGGCTGCAGAGCTTACACCGACTCAAGAAACACATGCGAAGGATATCGAGCAGGCACGTAACCGTGTTCTTGATTTGTTATTTGTCGGCTGTTTGTTGGCAAGTGCTACGCTAAGCCAAAAGCGTAGCGTTTGAGTTGGCAATACTAAATTTCATTTTTAAATGGTACAACTGGAGTAACATCCGGTTGGTGACACTGACAGCGTCATTGACAGATGCTATGTGCTATTTCAAATACAAATTTCTGATATTCTTTTCAAGTTTATTTATTTAAAAGGGTTTTCACGTTACAACACGATATTTTCATTACTTTCGAAGTGGGATTTATAACCCAATTACTGGTTGGCAGTACTCTCTCGAAGCGACATACCAGCAATTTCAGGAAATGTTTCCGGGGACTTTGGTCACTTTTGCTGTCTTTCAGCAACATTGCATGCGAGTAGTTGAACGTTATTTAAACACAGGGAGCATAAGCAAACAAAAATCAACTGGTAGACCTTCTACTCTAAACGAGGAAGTTGTCGAGGATATCAGAACTCGAATGCAAACAAATCCTCGCAAATCCTTAAGAAAGCTCTCCCTTCAAACAGGTTTGGTCCTTATGCCTCCCATTCTACCAATTTTCATTCTTACCCATAAGACTTCCACTTTTCCATGTTGTTCTAATTCACGGTTTTACAGATTCATCATATGGAAGTTGTTCCACTGTGCTTAAAAAGAAATTAAAATACCACCCTTACAAAATTTCCATCGTCCAGTCATTAACCCCTCCTGATCACCCGCAGAGAGTTTTATTTTGCAATTGATTCAATGACATATTAAATAATAATGATATCCTTGACAATACCTTCTTTTCCGACGAAACCTGGTTTCATCTCAACGGCTATGTGAATAAACAAAATTACAGAATTTGGTCAGGTGAAAATCATTACGCTATCAGAGAGACACATTTGCACCCGGTTGAAGTTGGTGTTTGGTTGGCAGTCTCAAGGACGCGGGTGTATGGGCTAATATTTTTTAAGTTTACAGTCAATTCGGAGATTTATCCAACACCTTTTGAGGCCTTTTATAAACCAATTAACAGACGAAGAGCGTCAAATTGGATATTTCCAACAAGACTCTGCAAGGGCACATACGGCTCGTACTATTATGGAATATTTAAAAGAGAATTTTGGCGACAGAGTAATTAGGCAGAGCACTTGGCCAAGCAGGTCACCAGATCTCACTCCATTAGATTTTTCGTTATTTGGGCTCTTGAAGGACAATGTCTTTAGGAACATACTGCATACTGAAAAAGAGCTGCAAGAGGCAATAGTTCAGGAAGTGGCAAACATTACCCCCAATATGCTGGTGAATATCTTCGAGAGCCTAAATAGGAGAGGTAATTTATGTCTGGACCAAAATGGGGGGTATTTTGAGCATTACCTGTTTAATTAAATTATTGTTCTATATTTCGAGTTTCATTTTTTATGCGTTAATCTTATCGCTGATTGTTATGTGAAATTTTTGTCAAATAAACATATCCGGTTGTAGTGTTGTCAAAAAACAAGTAAAAAATTCTCTAAAAAGTGTTGCCAACTCAAACAGTCATTCTTGATCACGCAGTATTTTCTTCATATCCTGTCAATAATTTTCCAATTTTCCATATACTATTTACACCTTGCATTCTATTAGCGTACCAAATTTCATGAAAATTTTACAAGTAGTTTCCAAGATACATGCGTAAACGTTCGTTTCTCCTATCCTGTCCGTGTTAAATTAGATAATTTTAATTGCTAATTACTTCAAGTATACCGAATTTTAGCAATATCTAACGGAAATCAATAAGTCCCAAGAACCTGCAAAATGCACATATACAATATTGTCAAGCACGATATACATGGCTTTTCGCTAACGGCTAACTAGCTCCATCTACTAGCGACTTAATGCATCGTTTGTATATCGATTGATCTCTTTCTTTTCTTAGTGTATTTCTGCTATTCTTGTTGCGAGCCTCTGCTATTGAAAACTAGATCTCATTTTTGGCGAATACGTATTTATTTTGGCGGAAACTTCCATATTTTCAGGGAACTTATGAAGAGTCTCACCGACGTGTGCTAGGAGGGAGCTGAGAATAACATAAGATTGACCCTAAAGGTTATAAACGTTTAATTATTTCACATTATTTCACCTGTAGGTATGGGAATTACTTTATACTACCGGCGAGATATATTTTCTCAAGACATAGCATGTAGGAAGCTGTTCAATTTTTTTAATAGTTCTCAAATGGAATGGGAAAAGTCACTGAGACTGAGGTCTTGATGAGTAGAGTATTACCTGCAAGAGACGTCGCTGTCACTTTATTATTTTAGCAGTAATGGAATTATGCACTAAAATTTTATACATATAAGGAAAGCTTCTTAATTCTATCTAATTTATGATGATTGTTAGTTGTTATCCCAAAGATTGTTATGTTTTTTTTTTAATTTCGATATCTCAAAAATTGCCAATTCTACAAAATGAATGTTGTTAAAGCAATTTTATAAAATAATTAAACTTTCTGCTCAAGTAGTATGCATAACTAGTTGTCAACCCTTTTCTTTGCGCTTTACCATTCCAACTAGTGGTTGTATATCCCAATTGCAGTATCATATTAATGTTTGCATTGAAACCACCGATTTTTTAATTAAAACTCATTACAGGCAATTTACAAAATGGTGTTTCCATATAAAAATTTTTAATGAAATCCGCTCCTTTAAACGACAACGGTATAATTAGGTTTTCATTATATCTGTCAAATTTAGAGATATATAATATTAAGATACTCGATGTGGTTTTCACTTGTGGAAGGATTAATTGTATTAACATATTGAGCATAAATCAGTCAAGCTTTCAAATGAAATATCAAAATTGTGTTCCTAATTGTGGCTATTTACAATATTAGTACAATTTTTTTTTGTACACGTAAAAATGATGTATGCACACGTTCAGCAATATCCTATATTTCTATAATAAAAAAAAATGGAAATACTTATCTTATATCCACTTGTAATACTTGTTCGTTCATCCTTAGATTCAAAAAGGAGCAAACCATACCAATAATTTATGAACTACCTCATTATACATCAAACTAGTCTCTTTGTAAAATGTTTATTTTCATTGCAAGACAACGACGCCATTAAATTATTTAATTCTAATTGTAGCAAAATCGAAAGTTAAGGTCCCCAGGAAAGTAGACGGAAAAAAGCATTTTCTTTCTCCGAACAAAATCCATCCTTGTCCTTAGTTAATGAGACGTAACGCAAATAAAGCAGTGTATACCAGGGGTTGGCTACCCTGAGGGACTAGTATCAAAATTAAATAAATATTCCTTTTGTCTCGTAAGATTCCACTTCTCTTGGTAGTGAATTTGCTTTGAAAAATATTTTACGATGTCGTTTGATTTACTAAAATACAATAAAAGCGTTTTTGTTCAATTTTTTTTCCGGTTTTGGGGTGTTCCTGTGATCTTTTAGGTTCATTATAAAGAAATGTGAATTTGTTTCAATGTTTCAAAAATTTATTGTTTGAATGTTAGAAAATATCTATAATAGAAAAATATGTCTGAAGGCAACCAGTCTACTAAAACCAATCACCCCATTTTACCAACTTCCTACTATAATTTCTTATAAATTATAGAAATACAAACCCGTGCTCTGGAATACTTTTTGTTTGTCTTCCAATACTCGAGACCTCAGAAACCATTAAATAAGGTCAAATACAAGGGCGTTTCCATTGCGTTGTACGGTAATACCTGTTGACCTTTTTGAGGTATTGTTTGAATTTCTAGAGGCTGTTGCACTCCCTAAGCTGAACTTATAATCCGCTTACAACTGAGATATGGAAATGTCGATGTGAGAGAAATTTGGTCGGCATAGCCAAGAAGTCGATACGTTAATTGTTTTTGAGACTAGATATTATCTTGTTTAAGCGGAAAACGTTATCTTTATTAAAGTGAGGGTGTAACTCTCAATGTCGTTCCATATAATCTCTATCAGTGTTGGAAAATGATGCAATGACATTTAAATGTGAGCAAAATATGAGGGCATTTGCTGGAAAATTATTAGCGCGAAAGGGTTGAAAGGTGTGTGGTACTTAAGAGCAACTCCCTTAATCTACTTTTCCTGGAATAATAAAAATGACAACTTAACCTAGCCCAAAATTACATGTAAAAATTCGAACTGCAACATATCATACCATGTTTTTTGCTTTCTTGAATACATTTTTTAATTCTTCCCTTTGTTTAGAAGTCTTCCCTTATCCTTTGAGCTCAACCCAAAGACATGTGTTGTTTAAGTGTTGTCGGAAAACTTAGAGAGTTTTGAACCGTCTCGGGATGTCGTGGTACTGTAAATATGTAGGTACTATGCTCATGTATTCACATTTTAGTTTAGAAATCTCCCTTAACGCTATGAGTTTCAATCAGAGAAACATGTTTTGGGATGTTTTAAAAAAGTTTAGTGCTTTTCTTTCTTCAGATGCCAACAGATAATTCCGCATGGAACTATCTTGAAATATACTCCCATGAAAGATTTCCGGAAGAAAGCCATGGGGTTTCTCCCGAAAACAATTTTAGGTTATTGTAACGTCGCGTACGTATCAGAAAATTCAATAGTCTTAGATCGTTTTAAACTGACCGCACACTTCACGCGCCAACTTAATATTGCGTGAACAGTTGTGAAAATGATAACACGAAAATTGTTAACTTCGGATTTACTAAACTATTTAATTAACAACAAATCTTAACTAAAAACTGTACAACGGAATAGGTGTGAAGAGAGAACTGACTCTTTTGGCAGTCACACTGAGAGTATTCTTAAAATTAAAATTTCCTCAAAAATTAGAGACGGGAAACGCGAACTCCGCTTATTGGTCAGATTGATTTCAGTCCCCTTTACTCGTCGCTTATTCGTTGAAAATCACCCTGGTAATTGAATAAAGGGCGTTCCGACCGTTTCGGAGTTCGTTGTTTTCATCTCATATACAGATGGTAAGCACATGTTTTAGAAATCGCGACGTACCCTACTTCTTCGAAATGTGGTCAAAAACTTTCTGCAAAAATACTCGATGACTTTCCCGGAGAGTCTTTATTACCCTTACGATTAAATTGTTCACTTGACTTGTGATTTATAGGAAATAAATCTCGAAGAAGTATCGGGTACTCGAGGATGACAGCAATATCGATCTCGGTAAATCAACATCGGTGCAACAATAAATTAAAAATGTCACTTATGTGAGACATAATGAGACATTATGTGAAACAGTTATTTTAAGAAAATTTAAATATTTTCCAGATTTTTGAGGATGCCATGATATTTTGGAAACAGCTATCCATTTTCACACCCCCAAAATTCCACATTTTCATTTATTTAGCGGAAAATCGTTTCACTAATATTCACAATAACGTTCTACAGCTCAGTAATTAAATTATTCTATTTAATTCGATAATTACGTTCATATTCGAAACGCCCCATCATATTTTAATTGCACCTAAACGACCCGTTTTCGAATAGGGGACGCTGACCCGGGCACGTAAATGATAAGCGGCTCTGTTATTTGTTGCAAGGACTGAACACTGACAGAACGAATTATTACGGTCCGATCAAAGTATGATCGAGCCCAGTGAATACGTGCATTAGTCTTTATTACCCTTAGTCCACTGTCTACCAACACTTGGTACAAATAAGTTCACGCACGTTATATGGGATAAATGTTATTATACATGGATGAGTAGGTTTGGGATGAGACGTGTTCATTAGAATGACAATCGATTTGAATTCTAAAATTTATAAGGTGCACACGAAATTGCGTTTAAACTTTTATTTGGGAATTTCATTTGGTGCGTAGGAAATATAAAGCGCCTGTCGACATTTAATAAAATGAAATGTTTTCGTCGTGAAAGTGATCTTTGCATGGAGATGTTCCCGTCATCTTATTTCAATCGGCATTGTAAGCCGACTCTCATCCCTTCTGTCGCTTTCTTTTATGCCTTAGCGTAAATCGACTGAAATCACCAGCATTTTCGGTCTAAAACAAATTCCCTACCTGTAAGTGAATACTCGAGGGTTTTCGTTTCCAATAACAACCGAGAAAGTGGCGTATGTAAATAATAAAAGGAGTAGATTGGGCACATGCCCCGACGATCCACCGCAATATAAAGATAAGGATGCATGCATATTGCGTTTTGGAGGAGAAATTTAAAACAGGACGTGTATATTCGGGGCCATATTGGCCTTCTGAGGAAACAGTCTACATCTCGCGTTACTTAACTATGCATTAAAATATCCGTTCCGCTATATGTTGTGGAAATGTTCTCGAATGCAATTTTTTTTGGAAGTGTTCCTTGTTCCGTTTAATTAAGGCCCGCAAGCTTGCCCCACAAAGAAAATACGTAGAGAGAGGAAAAGAGCTTGCTTCTTAAAAAGCTTCGTCGCTACCTTTACGGAAGGTGTTATTTTCACAAAACGTCAAATTTATTACCTACAAGAAGTGTGTGTTGAAAGAAGTTTATTAATTTTAAACGGGAGTAGGGAGTAAATAAGGCTCTTAAAGGGTAAGGGAAAGGTTTACAACCGAGAAATTTAAGTTTAATTTGTGTCGTCGTGGATAACTTTACGAAACTGAAGCTTAATATATCAAGCACCAATTCACCTCCAAAAATGAAAAGAGATAGTCTAACTAATCAAATTCAAGTTTCTAATACAGTTAGAAAATAGCACAAAATATTCAACAAATTTTCCTTCTTACCCTCTTACCACATCTGTTTTGGCATACGTTTATAAATTGAATAGAATTGAGGGGTCTAGAATCAAACTCGGTAATCTCCATTTTTGAGAATTTTGGATAACTGTAAAAAACTGTTTATAGGTTCCTAGAATGGTTCAGGATTATTTTATTTACTTTTATTTAATTATCAGTGTTAAAAAAATGTGCAGACTTATAGAAAAATATAAAACGCTTCACGGTTTTTTCAAAAAATAATAACGAAAATTGGAGATTGCTGCTTTTGCTACTCACTTTAGGAGATTGCCATGATTGATTCTAAATATGCATGCGGTTAGCTAAAACAAAATACCAGATAGTTGTTTAAACTAAAACAAAATACAGATGGGTTGTTTTATTATATTAACAAGTAATTTAAAATAAATCAGTAATTATCCATAGCTGAATCAAAACAGCTGGTAACTCTTCAACAAATTCGCAGTTTGTGTCATCGTCATTGGTTTCCTGTGGATCTGTTATTACTGTTTCTTTAAAAATTACTTCGTTGTAGAACGCCAACTCCTGTAACTCTCTCCAGTTCTCTCCAAAGTGTTTTGGAAGTAGTTTTTTTACATCATTTATTTTAAGATTGCTGATGGGATTATTACAACGATTAATTAATGTTGGACGAATAGTTTTAGGTGTTTCTCCTTTTTTAAAAACACTTTTTGCGGTATTAAGATTATTCCTATAATGTGGCTCTCCCTTTATTAAAATATTACCACTTCTAGAACGGGTCAAGAAAAACCTTTTTGCTTGTCTAAATGCAAAATTCCAAGAGGCAGTAGGTGTTAAATGCGCAGAAACTGCTTCTTTCCAGTCATGGACATTACAGTCTTGGCCTAAATGGAAAACCGATCCAGATTCACTTAATATATCAACATACTGTGATGGTTTAGTAAGTACTTCTATTTTTCTGACTTTTTTTTCGATTTGGGCAAACACACGATCTGCTGGAAAAAAGGAATGACCGGTTATAGGAAACACCAGCTCTACGCAATCTATGTTTTTAGGAGCATCTTCAGAAAGTCACTTACAACACATTCCTACCATGACCGTATTTTTGTTTTGGCCACTGCAGCCGTCTGCAATTAATCGCAAAACCCTCGTTTGACCTGCAATTTTAGTTTTTTTAAATCGCTCGTAGACTGCTGAACATATTTCATTAGACCCTTTTTTATATCCATTTTCAGTCCAGTAATATGAAAACACACTATCTCGGCTGAGTTTTGCTTTTGAGCAACCCTGTACTATAGTAAGATTGTACAGGTACAACTGCCTGGAATAGTATACTGATTGGTCAGGTATTTTTGGTAATACTAAATTTTTTTGGCAATCAAACGAAAGTGTTAATAAGTTATTACGTATTTCCTTTAATAGCTGAAAGAACGCGTTTGCTCTAGCTTTGTGAATTTTTTCTTCTGTGATCAATGTTTGTTTTTGTTCTTCATTGTTATTACGTTTGATTCTTTCAGAGTATTGTAAACAAGTGAAGCACACATCAGTTCGAGGTGTCCCAAAACTTATATTATATCTAGTATTGAACATAAAACGAAAATAAGATTCTTTTACTTTAAGTTCTAGGGAGACTGACTCATTGTACGTCCTGAACAGTTTTTTTTATATTCAAGTCGGAGCTTAAATACCGGCGAGTTGTAACTGATCGACAATAATGTGCCTCAACGCATTTTAACTGGCCTAAAAAATTCTGGATAGATTCCCTTTTTTCAGTAAATTTTGATGATGTTTTGTTCCCGCCGCGTTTCTCTACTGGTAATGTGGATGATTTTGCGTAGTTTTTCATTATAAAAGCTATTCTATGTTTTGTAATACCTAATATGTTACGAAATGCTTCTTGACACACGGGTATTTCCCTACTAATTGAGGTCTTCACATAACATTTCACGGCCGTAGTCTTAGGTTCATGAGAATTATTTTTTGGACGACGACGTTTGCATGCTTGTACGGTACAATGCTTCAAAATAAAGGCATCTTGAGTAACCTTACTTTCAGACGAATAAAAAGATTCGTGAAACTCCTTAATATCTACCATCGTTAACGTTGAACATCTGAACGATTTTGTGGCATGGCCACAGCTTGGATACTCTGGTAGACCTTTGGCAGCATATCTACAAAAAAGCATAATAAGATACAAGATGTACACAAGATCAAATAGCCAAAGACTTGCCTTTGCTTTTTTAATACATTCTTTTTCCATTTAGTCGGATCACGGCTTCGCTTTCTGGCCTTATTAGTGGGAACCGGTGTTACAGGCTGATCCATAGTATCTACACTATTTCGACTAATGATTCTCTAATTTATTTAGAAAAAACGTCATTATCGTTACCTAACAATAACACAATCTCCAAGCGATGATTGAAATGATACTAATGCCAGAGAAAAGTAAATAACGTGGTGAGCGCCAAAATGATCACGTCATAATATTACAGCAATCTGATTGGCTGTTCGGGATTTTGCCGGTTTTGATACCAACTGACACTGGAGATTGCCGGTTTTGAAACTAACCCTGAATTTGAACGTTACATTTCAATGGGATTTCGCCGGATTTTGTTCGCACTTTTTATTTCAATCGCTTAAGCGTGTTTAAAACTATATTTCTGTGTATTTAACTCATTTCGCAAAAAAATGGAGATTGCTGCCTTTGGTTCTAGACCCCTCAATTATTATCACTAAATTATCATTGATGTTTTATATTATAGAAGGTTTTTTCGCACTGCGGTTGGCCGGTCCAACTGGTCATTTTAGACACATTGTTATGACATGTGTGAAGTTGAACATTAATCTTGAACCTTACATGAATTGCTGCGCAGGATAATTGTTTTCATTGAATACTAAATGAAAGCAGTCGACTTTTTACACGATCATTTATATCATTCATCATAATGTTTTAGTCGAAATCCTAACATAACCTATTATTACTACACTCGTTGACCGATGCAAGAACAAATATATGAGGTTATATAGCTAATCGAACTCTTAGAATGCAAGAATTAAATACCTTATTGCCGCAATTGTTATTGTAATAGTAATAAACAATGGTATGCACAGTAAATGTTCACATGACTTTATAAATAATAGTCGGCAATACCGCTAACGTCCAGCTGTGAGCTGTCGCCGTCGCCGCCGACGGAGTGGAAGGGAGATAGATGCGTCATCTCACTCCCGTATGGCTCTAATAGACTACCTAGCTAGACAAATCGATAAAGCGTGTAATTTGCCCATAAGAAAGTTTAAACTCTAAATTTATCGCTAATTTTGTTATCAATAAGAGTTGCCAGCTGTATATTGTGATCAAGTTTGTTCAAACCTATGTTATCACCAAATATTTCTAGATAGGTATGTAGTATAATGTAGTTTTGGCCCATATTATATATTATAAGTTATGTTATTGTTTTATTTTCATCAAAACTTATCATTTTTGTTAAGTTTAGTGCTGCTGCTTTGTTTAAAGACCGTTTGTCAAGAGCAAAAGTAAGCACTCAGTTAAAGGGTCCTCGATAGCCACATATCGTTTTGGAGGATACATTTCTACGGCTGTTTTAAACTGGCAATTCTTTTAGTTTTAAAGCATTCCATTGACATTCTTTATCAGTGACTGGTATATTATAATGCCCAAAAAGAGCCTGCGTAGCAATATATATATATAACAAGTAGCCGAAGTAATCTCTCCTGATTTATTTAGTGTAATCTGCAATAGGAACATTTAATAAGACAAATATCTACAAAATCTATGGAAAGCAGAATAGCTACGTGTACTCTATATATTTTATCCTTCGTGCTGGCATGTATTTCCCCTCTAATAATCATAAAGTCAGGGTCAGCATCAAACTGCATGCTTTTTACATGATTGGATTCCAATGCTTTTTATCATTTTATTCTCGTGAAAAGACTCAATAATGTTGCAGATCTTCAAAACATGTTTGGATGCCATTTCCTATCAAAATTCTGACTTCAAATGGTTTCATTTAACCAAAAAGTACACAAAATAAATTAACTAGTAAACATAACCTTGTAATGTCCTCTTATTACCGAGGACATTCTTGAAAGAAACTCGGAGAATAATTTGGAGTAACGATGATTTATTGTTGATTTCATATAACTCGGTTTGCGGTCTTTTACATACTGTGGTTTAATAGATACTTTTTGAATCGATCACTGCGACTGTTAACATGAGTACTCAGCGTTCAACTGACGATCGCATATCTACAGGTGAACTGCCTTTCGTTCAGTCACCTGTTGACAAAGCATAATTGGAAATATGGTATTGAACGGATGTGCGATTGTCGTTGTCCGCGTAGGTATTGCTAAGTTCGATAATGCGTACTTAGCTATTTGTGAAATAAACGATAGGTTAATGTACTTAATTAAGTGTCTTTTACTTGAGGTCATAGAAGGGCATTACACCACCCCTCCTAAATGAGCGGACTCCGATATTGACGCGGAGTCTGCGAGAGCTACTTGACCTCGAGTAAAGAGCTGCAATAAGCCATAAAAATGCGTGATTATCCTATATAAAGATGGTAGATATATTAAGTATAAACAAATGTTAAAATATTGAGTTATATACATCATGAAATTGTTAAAAATTATTAAATCTATTATTATATTATATGAAATGTAGATTAAAATTATTAAAAAGAAAAAAAAAAAGGGAGAATTGACAACAATCGAAATAAGATTGTTGTTTTATTGCGAGACTTCGTAACATTGTACGTGTTAAACGACGTTCGTCTCGGGTTGAGAACGAATTCTGCGTTCTGCACTTTTTGCTCTCCATGCTTTAATAATTGCGTTGCTTTGGGGTACAGCACTTTTAGAGGTTATCTTAACAACTGGGTCAATGAATACTAATGGTGTTAAGTGCAAAGTGCAGTGTTATTGTACTAATTATATTTGCAAAGGAGGTTGTAACTATTACTTAGGTATGTATGCTATAATGCTATGTCGAAACTTAACTTATATCAGATTGTTTTTGTGTTTGATAAATGTAGATAAAAATTCGTTCGAGTCAGCGTTCCTTATTCGTCGGTTATAATGCTTACGTTAAGGATAGGAGAGAGAGAAAAGGAGAGAAAATGGAATGGTAGGTAGATTTATATATTATATTATTAGCTTATTAGTTAAATTAATTTTTATTACATATATATTTATTTTTTTTATAGTGGTTAAGCTTCTTGAGCGTCCGTTGCGGGGCCGTATGGACGCACACGGTTTTTGTGAACCTTCGCTGTTTTTCCTTCATCATTCGAGATGACGCAATTCGGATCCTCTACTGTGGTAACTACAAATGGTCCTTTATACCATGGATCAAATTTACGTCTTCCTTCGTTTGTCAAGGTTACTAGGTCTCCGGGATTTATATTTAATGGTTTCGAATTTATGTTTACTTTTGAGTTTCTTTTTCGTTTTTCAAGATTTCAAGATGTTGCGCTACTCGTAAGTGAGCGTACTGTAATCTGTATCGGAGTTCCTGTTCGAACGCATCGATATTGTAACATGGTTCTATTTTACTGTTTCGAAGAGTATCTGGCAGATGAACCTGTCGGCCATATACTAATTCGAAAGGTGTGTAATTATGGTACGTGCTTGGTGTTGTATTATAGCAAAATGCGTAGTAGTGTATCCAGTTATCCCAGTCATTGTGAAATTCATTGATATACATTCGAAGGAATTCATTCAGTACTCTGTGATTACGTTCACAGCCTCCGATTGTTTGGCTGTGGTATGCTGTAGATATTTTGTAGGATATACCGAGTAATCGAGTCAGGTTCTCGAGCACCTGGTTCTTATACTCGGTTCCCATGTCTGTCCGAATTTCTTTCATTGGTCCGTATATTAGGATGAAATGCTTTACTAAGTTTTCCGCGATTGTATTGGCTTCTTTATTGGGTATAGGGATAACTACTACGTATTTTGTTAGTTCGCATTGAACCGTAATAGCATATTTGTTATCTTGTATGGTTGTTGGGAGTTTACCGATTGTATCTATACACACAATATCGAACGGTTGCTGTGGGGTTGGTGTTAATATTAATGGTTCGGGTTTTCTTATTTTACTTTTATTTATTTTACATTGGTGGCATTGTTGTGTAAAGTTTGCAACGTCTCGTGACATGCCTTTCCAAATGTAAGTAGATCTAAGCTTCTTCAGAAGTCTTTTTTGACCGTTATGAACACCCAGCAGCGGATCATTATGATGCTGTTTTATTAGGTGTTGTTTTTCCGCATTAGTCTCTACTTTTTGCCTAGCCCTGATGAGTATGATGCTGACTTTTGTTAAATAATGATTACTTTCCTCTTTCAGTATATTTGGAGTGCACTCCTTGAAAATTTGGTCGTTAAGACACAGTTTAACTTTTTTTATTTTCATATCGCTGGCTATTTTATTTAGCTCAGGCAGAACTAGCGCTAGAGCTGTTCTGCCATTAGCGACTGGGATGGTTCTGCGCGCGATGAACCTACCCTTATGCCTCAGTGACATCCTTAGATGTGTGGGCGTTAACTGAAAGCTTAATAGTGGTATTTTTATTACCTCAGCATTATTAAGGGCCTCATAAGCTTTGGGCTCTGTGATTGCATTATTTACGGGGTTGTTACTCTTTTGGGGCTGGTCGGAAGATCGAGACTTTGATCGAGTTACTACTAGTACATTACTGACATTTTTTGCTATGGACTTAAGCTCGTCGATTGTGATGCGTGACAAGGCGTCTGCACATACGTTTTGTTCGCCTTTTACATATTGGATGTCGAAGTTGTATTCTTCGAGGTCCAATCTCATACGCGTTAACTTAGATGTTGGGTCTTTCATGGAAAATAAGTAGATAAGTGGTCGGTGATCTGTTTTGACTGTAAATTTAGTTCCGTAAATGTAGCAATGAAAATATTTTATTGCCCAATGTACTGCGGTCAGTTCTTTGAGGATTGTGGGCTTGTGTGATTCGCCTTTAGTAAATGATCTGGATGCGTAGGCTATAGGTAGATCGTTTCCATTGAAATTTTGAGAGAGAATAGCACCGCATGCATAGCCTGAGGCGTCTGTTGTTATTGTGAATGGTTTCGAAAAGTCGGGGTATTGCAGGATTTGCGGTGATGTTAGTGCTGCTTTTAATTTGATGAAAGAATCTTGACATTCCTTGGTCCATTCAAACTTCACGTTTTTTCTCGTAAGCTGATTTAAAGGTGCTGTTAACTCTGCAAAATTTCTGATAAACCTGCGGTAATAATTTACAAACGCGACGAACCGTTTAACCTCGCCCGCTGCAGTCGGTACGGGGTATTTTTTGATGGTGTCATATTTCGTTTCGTCAGGTAGAATACCTTTATCGGTTATCTTGTGGCCTAAATATGTAACTTCATTACGAAAAAATTGACATTTGCGCGGGTTAAGTTTTAAATTGAATTTTCGACACGTTGCGAACACCTTTTGCAAATTTGACAAGTGGTGGTCTGTTGAACAGCCAATAACAATCAGATCATCCATGTATAAAAATGCTCTTTCTGGAGTAATGCCTGCGAAAGCTATTGACATCATCCTCTGAAAGCTATTTGGGCTAACTGACAAACCAAAAGGCAATCTCTTAAATCGGAAAGATCCAGCATCTACGCTAAATGAAGTTACGTCTCTAGATTTTTCGTCGAGTGGGATTTGGTGAAAACCAGATATCAAATCTAGCACTGAGAACCATTTGGCTCTTCCTAGTTGATCTAGAATATCTTCTATTCGTGGTAAAGGAAATTTATCGGCTAATAATTTTTTATTAAGCTGTCTGTAATCAATAACTAGACGCCACGCTTTTTCCCCATTTTGTGATTTTTTTTGAACTAGAAGAACTGGACTATTATACTCCGAGACTGATGGTTCTATAATGTCGTGTTGCAAAAGTTTGTCTACCTGCCTGTTTAATTCGTCTTTTTGAGTGTGCGGTGATCTATAGTTCTTTATATATACTGGTTTTTTGTCTGTAAGTCGTAATTTTTGTTTGTAGAAATTGTTGACAGTAACGTAATCAGAATCTAATGTAAAAACGTCCGTGTATTGTTCGCAAAGTGACATCACTTTGTCCTTCACGTAATCCGGTATTCCCTCGGTGTTGATTTCTTTACGGAATTTGTCTAAACGGTCGACGTTATCGTCTGTTAGTTTGTATATGTGAAAGTTGCGTAGGTCAGTTGTGTTGACTTTAATGTTTTTTATTGTCACTGGGTTGTCGTTTGTATTTAGTAGTTTAATGAGTGGAGATTTGTTTGAGACTATCGTTCGAGCTATGAATACACCTGGATGTATTTCGTCATTAGTTACTACCGCGTCGTTTGTTAATGTTTTAAGTTTAGGGACAGGTCTAACAACTTCACATCTTGGTGGTAAGATTATTGTCTCGTCGTCGGGTCCACTAGAAATTGGGAGTTGTAACTTCTTGCGTCCTACTTGAACTGTCATGCACCAATTATCGTAATCTAATATACACTTGTACTTAGTAATAAAATCTCGACCTAGTATTGCATCTGATGGTATGGGAAAATCGGATGGGACTATCTGAAAAGTGTGTTTTACTTCATGTCCCTTGAGAAAAATTTTTGTACTCATTGTACCTAATGATTGTACTGCGCCACCTGTTACTCCTTTAATATTTGTTTTATTTGACTCATCTAAAATTTGATTGGGGTCTAATTTTGATTGTTTAAATATGGATATATCTGCCCCCGTGTCAATTAGAAATGAACAGTCTAAATGGGACATAGCAGTAGTAAGTACGATTGAATTTGAAAATGAGAGATCAAAATGATAAATATTCGCATCAGATTTTCCCTTAACCTCCGTTACTGGGGGTCTCGGCCGTTTCCCTGGTCGGGTTCCATTTCATCGTTGTTTTCCGATGAAAGGTTATATACCCGGGTCGCGTTTCTGTGACCTCGTGAACGATTTCCACTGCCGCGGATTCGTTGACTGCCGCGATAGTTATAATAGGATCTATTTAAATTCCCTTGACCTTGGCTTTGGCGGCCTCTCGAGCTTATCGCACCACGATTGTTGCGAGTATTATTATTGTTATGATTACCTCGACCACGATAATTATTACGATAAAAAGATGGTTGATTTCGTGTATAGAAAATACTAGACGAAGATGTTGGCTGTGTTGGACTAACGCTTATGAATTTAGTGAGAGCGTCTTGGATGGTGGAGAAATTTCCAGCTTCCATTACTATACTAGCTCTCTCTGATGTTGTATTTTTGATTATGGTTCGTACTGTATGTTCAGTGGCGTATTTGGTCGCCACCGCAACTGGTACACCCTCAGCTATATAGGCTTTTTGAAGTTTTTCCGCCAATATCTCCATTTCTGCCGCGTATGCATTAATGTCTTTGTGGTTCTGTTTGCAGTTAGATAATTTAGTTGCAAGCGACTGAGAACTTTCAGTTTGAATTCCTGATTGCAGTTTAAGAATTATATTGTCTAAGGTATTTTCATTTGTAATAAGGTCCCTCGCCTTGCCCGTTAAGCGAGTCTTAACGAACGCAATGGCATTGGGGCCATGATCATTGGAGATTGTTTTCAGCAATTCTAGTGCATCTATGAATGCACGGAGTTTGTTTGGTGAGCCATCAAATTCTGCTGGAAGAATTTGACTGGCGAGCTTGAAGAATTCAATGTTTGATAGAGACATATTTGAGGTTTAATTTTCTTCGTCTGAATTGTTTGTTAGTTGTTGAAATGTTTCTAGAGTAATATTACGGGAGTAAAGGGTGGGAAACGTAAAATTGTCGCATAATCGCTTAACTCGTAATAGCAATTAGTGAGCAGCAAAGTCAAAGTAGTTATAAATTTTACGATAATTCAAGATTCAAGTTTATATCTTAGTTCTTAGCATAATTAAGTTGTAATTAATCCTTAGTCTAGATGATTTTTATTTAATTTTAGCTTAGATTTACGTGGGATAAGATAGTATATTAAAGTGCTTGTATATACGCAATTTGCAATTATTATATTCGCTAAGCATGGGAGAGAATAAAATGCAAAACTTACATTATTGTCCATTCCTTTTAGCTATAGGGGTACGGGTGTCATATCGGCGGACTACACTGTCACTAACACTGACCACTGACGCACTGACTTGTAAGTTCCTGAGGTGCAGCTAATGTCTGGGTTGTTGTGCTGGCCTAAAGGTCTTGGAGCGGGTCCTGGTACTGCCTGGGAGCTGGTGCCGGTGCAGGTGCTGGAGCTGGTGCCAGTGGGAAACGTTGGATGCCTTGGAGTGCCGGTACAGCTTGCGGTATGGTCATTGTTGAAATCGCGTATCCCCTCTGTATGTTCCTTTTGACATTTCTGCGGTACATTTGGAACATTTTTAGCAGGAACAGGGCAGTTAGGAGTCCTAGGATCGCGTACAGTACGACTTTCACATCCTTGGTGACGTTGTACTCCTGGTTCTCAACAATGAAGTTGGAGTTTACTACGCCGCTTTCGTGTAAGTCTTGAGTGCTCGACTTGGTGTTGCCCATCTCTTCTAATGGTCAGGATACTTCCACTTAACGTCCACTATGATTCCACTGGCAGGATCGCCATGTAATGTCCTCTTATTACCGAGGACATTCTTGAAAGAAACTCGGAGAATAATTTGGAGTAACGATGATTTATTGTTGATTTCATATAACTCGGTTTGCGGTCTTTTACATACTGTGGTTTAATAGATACTTTTTGAATCGATCACTGCGACTGTTAACATGAGTACTCAGCGTTCAACTGACGATCGCATATCTACAGGTGAACTGCCTTTCGTTCAGTCACCTGTTGACAAAGCATAATTGGAAATATGGTATTGAACGGATGTGCGATTGTCGTTGTCCGCGTAGGTATTGCTAAGTTCGATAATGCGTACTTAGCTATTTGTGAAATAAACGATAGGTTAATGTACTTAATTAAGTGTCTTTTACTTGAGGTCATAGAAGGGCATTACAACCTCAAAAAAGTAAAATTGGCGAAAAATAATAATTACACTTACCTTTTATCGAAAATACTTTGTTAAAACGTTGAACCATCCTAAGTTTTCACAAAATATTGAACTGGACACTCTTATTCACGTCAAAACTAATAATAAACATGAAATTAAAATCTTATTATGGGCAAATTACACGCTTTATCGATTTGTTTGGAAAGGTTTCATAGCACCGCCCACTTGTGACGTCAGACTTAGGTGTTCCATTGGTTGTGTGGTTATGGTCTCTCTATCTCTTTCACTCGGACGCCGTGTCGCTGTAGTGGAAGAGAGATAAATGCGTAACGTTACATTTTGTGGAAAGTGCAGCTAGCCCGCACACTGATTTATAAGACGTATATCACGTCAAAAAAAGTAAAACGTCTAAAGGATAAACGTTATAAATGTTTCTTAATTTTTGTGTCTATACACGATATATGTGTAATCGAGTAGGCGTTGTATGCGCAAGGAATTGTCTTACTTGATTGCTCAATAGACTGCGATTACAAAAATGGTTGTAACTAGTTGGCGGATTTTTAGAGACTAACAAAATACCTAACTTAACATAATAATTGTCATACCTTAACATCTAAAACTATACTTTCGCGTTAACTTTTACCCTCAACTACTTATATTTTCACCCCATATGTGTTTACCTAACACAAAATATATTCCAAAATACAATTTAAACTACAATATTTACAGTATTTCTACCCCTGGCGCCTAATTTTGTTCCTAAATACATAGTAGGGCTTTGTGTAAATGTCAGCTATTTGTCCTTTATATTTAATATAACCTGTCTGTATGTTTCCTGTTTTGTAGGAATCGCTTACAAAATGATATTTATCTGTATCTTTCATTCTCTCCACTCCTATGAATACCAGTGGCATCCATAAGTCCCTGACTGACAAAAAGGCGAATAAAATGGCAATAAATTAGACTGAATCTCAAAAATGCAATCAACTCACCTTTAGAAGCAACAGAATCATAACAGATAAGTAGGTAGAACTAGTCGTTTCCAACAAAGTGCACCTCCCATCATTCATATAATATAGAGAAATAATTATCCTAAGGAAACAAGGAGGATCTCAGGATAAAGGAAATTCAGAGGAAAATCGCTCCATCTCAAAACTCCAGCAGACGACACTTTCCTTAATATTCCCACACAAGAGTTAAAAAGAGAAATAAAAAGATTTGAAAACGAATCCACTAGTAAATAATTTTTAGGGAATTTAGTGAAGAACTCATTCTCTATGGAAAGATACTCAGGATTTAAATCCCACACGGTGTAAAACTCCCAAATTACAGATGGACAATATGCAGAAGGCAAATAGATACGCAGAGCACCTTGAAAACATGTTCAGTCAACAGCTACAACACAAACATAATAATTTTAATCTTCATAAAGGACTAAAAGAAACAGCTGGAATATTTCAAAAACGGAGCTTGGGCATGTTAGTTAATGGAAATAACCAGTTAGTTCTAAGCAATACCGAAAAGTGCAATATATGGGAGGATTATGTAGAAAATCTCTTTCACGACACCAAATCGACTAAGGAACTCATAGTAAGAAACGATCTAAGCGGACCCTCCATTACCAAAGACGAAATAAAAAAGGCTATACAAATCTCTAAAAATAATAAGGCAGCTGGACCAGATAGTTATCTACAGAAATACTCAAACTTTTAGACGAGAGAGATATTGCAGTACTTCACAAATTATTTAACCAAATATATGACACTGGCCAGTACCCGGAACATTGGTTAACTTCAACTTTTATTCCTGTGCCAAAGAAACCAAGTGCAAGGAAATGTGAAGAACATAGACTTATCAGTCTCATGGGCCATTCATGGGATATACAACAAATGTGATAACGCCATAAGCGACTCGCAGTTTGGTTTCAGACCAGGGCTGGGCGCAAGAGAAGCACTAGTTGCAACACAAGTCTTAATACAGAACTGATATGACCAGCAAAAAAACGTATGTTTATGCTTTATAGATTATGAAAAGGCATTTGATGAAATCCAACACGATACACTTATGCAGCTGCTCAAAAGACTTGATCTGGACCAAAACGACATTCGGTGCATTAAAAACCTATACTGGCACCAATCAGTACAAGTCAGAGTGGCTAACGGTTTAACAAATCAAATCCAGATTTGTAGAGGGGTGAGACAAAGGTGTATACTGACGCCGCTCTTGTTTAATTTGTATTCAGAAGCCATTTTCCAAGAGTAGCTTGAAGATAAGGAAATTGGGGTCAAAGTCAATGGAGTATGGATAAATAACATACGCTACACCGACGACACAGTGCTGATAGCAGACAACATGGATGATCTACAACAGCTGATTAATGTAGTGGGAGATTATAGTCAGGGAATGGGATTAAACATGAACACAAAAAAAAACTAATTCATGATTGTCGCGAAGAAGAAGGATGCATGTAGAGATATCAGCTTAACGTATAATGGAAAACTTTTAGAACGAGTAGAAAGGTTTAAGTCTTTAGGAAGATGGCTTCATGAAGAGTGGTCATCAGACAAACAAATTTAAAGCAGAATCGAACAAGCTCAAGGCGCATTCCTGAAACTCCATAGAGTGTTCACTTGTGGCGACTTTGATCTTGGTCTCCGATTGAGAATTGTGGGATGCTACGTTTGATCCGTATTACTGTACGGCGTGGAAGGCTGGACTCTAAAAGTAAAGACTATAAACAAATTAGAAGCATTTGAAATGTGGATATACCGTAAAATTCTTAAGATTCCATGGACAGCCAGAATAAGGAACGAAGACATTCTTCTATGTATTAACAAGGAACGAGAACTCTTCACCATTACAAAAAAGAGGAAGACTGCATACTTGGGTCACATAATGCGCAATCGTAAATATCAACTCCTGCAATTGATTATCGAAGGCAAGATCGAGGGTAGGAGAGGACTAGGACGAAAAAGGATGTCATGGCTGAGGAACGTGAGACAGTGGACCGGCATTGGTGACATACAAACATTAATCCAAACGGCAAGAGATAGAGAAGCCATGGAAAAAGTGGTCGCTAACATCAATTAGTGGATAGGCAGAGGAAGAAGAGAGGATAAAATATGAATTTTAGAACAACCTTTTCAAAGGAGATTGCTAATTAAATCAAAACTAATATTGATTTACTTCATTCATTTCTAATTCTCACTTTTTACTAATGCCGCATTCAGACTAAAGTGTATTCCTGACATGTGGAAAGTAACAAAAGTCTTCATGATTCACAGACTAGGCAAAGCTCAAATGGTGTTTCATTATAAATGTCAATGTGCCTTTGATAGTATATTTTGAAAAAAGTAGGGAGTGTAAGATGAGATGGTATAACTTTACCTACTCAAGTGTTAGTACAGAAATGGCCTTAACTAATTGGCGCATTTCTAGAGATTAACAAAGATGCTAAAGTGAAGTGTTGATATTGCTGTTTCTAAGGAGAGCAAGGCAGCCTGACATGTGCCTGACAAGTTTTAATCGAAATGCGTGCTCTAAGTTGTGGTAATTTAATACTTTCGCTGCAATCGCTAATGAAATACAAAAAATAGTAATTACAAAATATTGCACTTTACTTGGAATTTAATAATACCGCTTCAGCATTTATATATTCTTTTAATTGATGCGGGTGTTTTAGGCACGGACTACCTTCTCTCCGTGTGTCATTTCCTGCAAAATTGCTTCCTTTTTTATTTTAATTATAGCATAGCACACTGAAATATATTTCGGCGTGCCGTTTCGTAATTGAAGAATATTATGCTCGCTCCTTTGTAACCTGTAACCGTCTATTTGACGCATAGAAAACAATGTCCGTCGACGATAGATGAAAGGATACAAATAATACCAATCCCATTTCGTCCCGACACATGTCCGAATCGCTGAAAGCGCTCCTCTTTATTACACGGCAAACACGCGCCTCGGCAATCCGGAAAAATATTCCGTTATCTATTTAGCTGTGTGACGCGCAGCTTCAAAAAACTTTTTATATGGAAATCTAATCAGGACCGGCAGGACCGTTTCCGTAAAAACTGAGCGGCGCGTTTCACCTCTAAAAACTGCAGACTGGCGAAACTATGTCTAACGAATTTTCTAGTCGAAGCCACATCCGATTAAATCTGCCCGCGTGTTTTCTAGACACAATAAATTAGCAAAGTTTCGGGGCGTACGCTGAAGTTAGTTCATGAATTTGAACAATTAGCCATAACAGCTGCGAAAAATACCGGGTGGGAGAACTTTTACGCGGTATAAACGACATGGAAAAAGTATATCTGCGGTAAAACTAGCCCAGGCGAGTTTACAAGGGATAAAGTGAATACAAGTGATCACAAATTGGTGTATCTATTGAGATCAACATGATTGATTGCCTTTGGTACCTTCATGGGCCTTCACGATGTAAATTAAAGGTGTTTCGTATTTAAACGTATATAATACTGTAAATTAAACTCCCCAAAAGTCAAAACCTGGACATCTGGAAAAGGCTGCCCACACCTCCTTCTCACCTAATCTGTGTTTGATTGATTGGCAAAAAATATTTCAGGAAATCGGATGTAAGCCTTCCTTCTCCACACATAATTTAACTTTACGATTAATTCAGAATCGGGTACACTATCTGTTAGTGGCTGATTGGTTAAATGAAATTATGGAGGTTAAATAAACGGACCGCCGGACTGTTTAACTGACTGGAAACTGCATGCTAGTAGTCGTGTAAACTAGGAAACAGCCTCCAATTTCAGCGGAAATATTGGAAATAACTTGAAAAATAGAAAGCAATATGGGAGTTCAAGGAGAAGTATTGAAAATGTGTGTTTCATATTAAAAGGTTGAGCTTACGCACTCTTGACACTCTCGATGACTTGTCAAGTTGAAAACACGTGAAGGAAAGGTAAGGTAACCAGCCTTGTAAAATTAGGGCAGGATGCAGCAAACATTGTCTTACGGGACAGTCGTTGGGTCATCAAAAACTAGGGCAGCGGCAGAGTGTCTCTTAAGAAAGATTCCTTGCTCTCCAAATTTAAGAGTTGTGGCCTAGAATGTGGGTGTTTCATATTACAAGTCACTATGAACATTCTAAAGCCTTCTAAAAGTCAGTGTGAAGAGTGAGTTAACACCGGTAAGGGCGGGATACAGCAAAGCTAGTGTCTTACAGCGAAGATGTTTGGTCGTAAATGACTAAGGAAGGGTGTCCTCTAAGAAAGATTCCTTGCTCTCTAAATTTAAGAGTTGTGGCCATGAAATTTGAATGTTTCATATTAAAAGTTTAATAAGTCATTATGACCATGAAACCTTCTAAAACTCAGTGTTCACTCAGTTAAAGGCAGGATACATTGAAGCTAGTGCCTTAACAGGCAGATATTATAACTACGGAAGGGTGTCCTTTAAGACAAATCCTTGCTCTCTAAATTTAAGAGTTGTGGCCATGATATATGGATATTTCATATTAAAAGTTTAAGTCACTATGAACATCAAACCTTTTAAACTTAGAGTTCACTCAGTTAAGGGCAGGAAACTTTGAAGCTAGTGTCTTAGGAAAGGACTACGGAAGGGTGTCCTTTATGAAAGATTCCTTGCTCTCTAAATTTAAGAGATGTAGCCATAAATTGTGGATGTTTCATGGCTGTTTCATATTAAAAGTTTTACAAGTCACTATGACCATCAAACCTTCTACAACTTAGAGTTCACTCAGTTAAGGGCAGGATACATTGGAGCTAGTGTCTTAGGAAAGGACTACGGACGGGTGTCCTTTAAGAAAGATTCCTTGCTCTCTAAATTTAAGAGTTGTAGCCATAAATTGTGGATGTTTCATGGCTGTTTCATATTGAAAGTTTTACAAGTCACTATGACCATCAAACCTTCTACAACTTAGAGTTCACTCAGTTAAGGGCAGGATACATTGGAGCTAGTGTCTTAGGAAAGGACTACGGACGGGTGTCCTTTAAGAAGGATTCCTTACTCTCTAAATTTACGAGTTGTGGCCATAAAATGTGGATGTTTCTTAATAAAAGTTTAACAAGTCACTATGAACATCAAACCTCCTAAAACTCACAGTTCGCCTGATTAAGGGCAGGATACATCTAAGCTAGTGTATTACAGGGCAGATGTTTGGTCCTACAGGACTACGGAAGGATGACCCTTAAATAACTCCTTATTCTCCTGGTTTAAGAGTTGTGGCAATGGTATTGGTTAGAATCTGTACAAATAACCTTGCCAGTTAAATTGAGAGGAAGTCAAAGAACGTTATTATATAACGAATTAGCAAGTTGTAGTAAACTTACACTTAGACTTACAGAAACTAGCAGAGGAAGAATGGCAATGGATAGGAAGTAATAGCAGAGCAGTGAAGCCTTGCAATTCTTTCCATAGGCTCTAGGCAGTAGTTTATCTAACGTAAATCCACTGAGAAGAAAACTTCCATGAAACACAAACGTCGAAATTCAAAGCGCGCGACCAGCTAGCGAATAAGTACAGGGTTGCATTAAGAATGATCGCCTTGACTATAATTTATCTTTTACTACGATTTTACTAAGGATGTTCATTTCTTTCTTTTCTGTATACATTTAATATAATGGTTTTCTCCTCTCAGCTTAAGTATGTTTCAGGTCTCTTTTTGGGAGGCGAGCAGGGAAGGTGTCTTTCCATAATTGCAATAGATCACAGAAATATGTTTATACAAATTTATATCAAAAACCTGAATAACAATAGCGATACGTTAAAATAAACCATCGACTAAAAGTCCACTATCACCGTCAACGACTTACCTGAATGCTTGTAAACAGACGACCATAGATCAGACAACTAAACTTTTTAATTTTACTGAACAGACTCTGTATATCAACAATTCCCGCCAAAAGTTTTATGACTCTTCCACCAATAGCAAACGACGTGTATTAGGTGTTGTCTAATTTTACTACTTTTTCTCGTTTCGTGGGTGTTTTCTTCTCAGTGGATTTACTATAGGATAATACCAAATGTAAAAACTGTACTTGCAATGAAGAATTGAAAAACAGTTGAAACTCAGTTACAACGTCTTAAGAAAGTCTTAACGTAATAGATTTTGTTGATGAATCCACCTTAGTATTTAGTGAAAAATTAAATTGTACTACTGGATTAGATTCATTTGTATTGCGATATTACAAGTGCTTTGTTTCAAGTATAACGAAATCTAACAATAGAAATGTCTTTAAATTTCTTCTAAATCCTAACGATCAACGTATCTGCTAGGCATTCCACGCATCAAAAGTTTTTTGATCTTATTTCTCTTTATTAAATATTCAGGTTAAATTTCAAGTCGTCATTCTAACCACTAACACTTTTAACAGGCGTTCATCAAATGGTGAATGCGCCCTTTGCTTTGTCCTGGTGAAAACACACTCCAAATTTATTAAATTACAAAAATAAAATATAATTTTAGAACATTACGAAAATTAAGGAAAAGTAGAAAGTTGGGGACCCTGCTGATAAAATGTTTAAAGTTTGACACTTCGTCGCTCTACAGTAAATTTTGACCCAAAATAGCACATCTATATGTCTCTGGTAATCCACCAATATTTCAAATACGTGTGGAGGAATTGCTGCCGAAAGGTGAGGAAGTGAAAACATTTTTTAAAATCTATAAGTCGTATAACTGTGTTATTAAGGTCTACAGGAAGGAAAAATATATGACGTATTGATATAATTTTGAGACACCATCCTTACTCCAAGTTTATTTATACGAGTAGGTACCTGATTAATACTAATTTTGTTTTCTATAAACTAATTACCTTTTTTAAATAATCCTTGTGCTAATTGTTTATCTCTTTTATTGTTGTATTAATTTTGAAATTTCGTTATACATAAGTGTGATTAACTTTTCACCTCATTAATTTGTTTAATTATTATTCATCCAGCTTCGGTAGCATTTAATTTCGTTTTTGTTGGGCTCTATTAAATTAACGTTTATTTAATTTCGTTATAATAAACAATGTATTTTTTTACTGACACTTTGAACGATTTTATTGGCTTGTTTTAATGACACTAAAGCGGTTTATGGTTTCATCAACAAATAACGATTGCGACAAATTGAAAATGTGGAAGTGTTAAAAGTGGAAATTGTTATTGCGCGTTAATAATTGTGGTAGTTCACTGTAACTAAATTATTCAGTCTACGTCAATTGATGTTATATAATTTATTTGAACTGGGGAACGAGAGCATTTGCAGAGCTACTCGTAGATCTCAATTACGAGATGTATCTATGTACTGTCTGTGTATTATTCTGATCACAAGAAACTTACATGTTGAAAAGAGGGGCCGCCCTAATATCCCGATAATACGCTCTGTCGTGGGACGTAGAATCGTTAGCAGCGGAATAAGAAATATCATTTGAACAATATCGCACCGCATTGATCGTCCCCCGGGGCGTCCGTATCACGTTTATATCACGTTCGCTGTTGCATTTGGAGAGCTCGAAACGTGAATATCCAGATGAAAATCGCAAGCTCGGTTTTTGTTTCGAGCCCTTGGAAGGGCTATTAGAAAAATCTCTGGTGGCGGTAGCCGGATTACGTGCTGAATGTGAGGGCGTGCTCACCGTATGTGTAATTGCCAGATATTTTTAATGGTACATTTTCATTACAAAGGGATTTTCAGGAGACTTCCGTTAAATTAGAATTATACCGCTGCATTGTACGCACCACGTTGGTTATTTGAATCAGGGATATTTAATCTTTTGTTGTGCCGAGTTTAATGGCGAAAATTCACGGTAATATAGTACTAGAGTTAGGACAATGTTACTTGGGCAACAGGCTTTTTAATTGGAATGCGTCCAATAAAAGCTAATGTAATGTGTGACCCACAGATTACGCGATTGATGTTATTGGCATTTAAATGAAACTTCTTACCCTGATAAACACAATTGAAATCGACTTTACAAGAAAAATGTTAAAAAGTTGAAACACAGATCCTTCCAGTTTCTCGAATTTCACTTATCTTAATTCCTATCTGTTATATAATTACACATACACTTAGAATCGTTATTAAAAGTGTTATCTTCCACAGCCAATTAATTATTATTACAGCAGTTGTTGCTTTAACTTTTAGTTATATCGTACAATACACATATGTAGATTTATTGCATTTTATAGAAACGTTTTTTATAAACATAATTTATTTTTGTAAATTAATTATAAATATCTCAGTTTATTTATGGCTTTATAGGAATTAGACCAGGGTCGATAATTTTTAACACCGAAAAAAATTATAGTAGGATGAAACCCATTGGAAAAGGTAGAGAATATAACAAAAATGAAAGGAAAAATAAATTACGGGCGATCTGAGGTCGGGAAGGGGGCGGGGGTGAGTATTTAAGGGTAAAAAACGGTTTAGCTTTCCGGCAAAACTGCAAGCCCTATGAAAAAAAGTTAAATGGCAGAGTTGTAGGTAATAGAAAGGTCTATAACTTTTGTATCAACACTTTTTCACATAACCTCGAAATTGTTGTGAAAAATTCAAATAACCAAGTTTTTGGTTTTTTATTTTTAGCTTTTGCAATTTTTTTTATTTTTTCACGAAATTTGGTGAAAACTTCCCTTTTTATGTCCCAAATATACAGTAATTTTTTTGATTTTAAATATTCAGTATTTCACCTTATTTTGACTTTATATCGAAAAAGTACTCTAATTTTCAATAGAAAATTCTCACGTCAAAATATCTGCTTTTTTAAAAAAGTCTGTGTGTTTTTTGTTCGTTGAAATCTCTACTTTCTGATGGTAAAAAAAAATTATACATTACTATGGAAAATGTTCTCAGAAAATGCAAATAATGAAAAAAACTCGAATCCAAAAATTTTTTTAATCATCATGTATAACTTTGAGCTATTTATTAAAATTTACACTTTAATTACTCGAAAAACGTGAGATGTCATGTTACATTGATAAACAAAAAAATTGCTCATCGAAATATACTACTATAATTAACATCCAATTAACATTAACCAATTAACCATCTACAATATTTTGAGAAAGTTTTAGAATCTTCTTTAAATTATATGCGTATATACCTATTAATTGCTATTTTAAGATTGCTTATATACCTGAGTGACCGGAAAATTTTAGCCCTTCAAAAGGTAGCTGCAGCCGAAGTGCGTCCCGCGGTCAAAACAGCCGGGCATACGACAACTGAGCCCCACGGTCAGAAAATTCCATATATGGAAAATTCCAACGGTAACGCTAATCCCACCCTACGATTGAGCCCCAGGATTAAAATTCCGAGTCCAGGATAAAAATAGTTAGGTAAGGGAGTAAGAAAATTACGGGAAATCCCATTTTTTTCACGATAACATTAAGGGCAAGAGGGCAAGGAAAATCAGTCAAGGAACAAATATTATCCCTTCCTTTTTTCGAACCGCCGGAAATGTGGCTGCCGAAAACATGGTTTAAAATGCATAAATTTATGCTCAAATTTTCATGGTTCTGAAACATGCTCCAATGTGGAAGAAGAAACCTACGAGAAAGTTGATGACTCAGATGAAATTGTGGATGAAGAACCAATGCAGACCGGAAATAATCTTGAAGATGAAGACGGTGATGGTCTTAAAGATTTTGAAGATCCACTAGAATCGGGAAGGTTTGTCGAATCTAACATTGAAGTAATGCCATCAAAGAGACAAAAAGTAATGAAGAAGTGATTAGAATGCAATATAAGGTATTTATAAATAACTAGAGTATTGTATTTAAAAATATAATGAATAACGTAATCAGTATAAATTATTTAAATTTAATAGTACGATTTACATGTATATTTATATATTATGAGATTTTCTATGACATAAATGTAATGACAATTTAACAAATCAACTTTATTACTGAAAAAATTTGCAGCAGTGACATTTTTTAGATGAAATCCCCTTTAAATCCTATTTTTAATATTTAGAACAACTATTTTCGCATGTTTTTTGCAATCTTGATGTTTCATGGATTTGTAATTTTTTTGTTTATCAATGTAACATGACATCTCACGTTTTTCGAGTAATTAAAGTGTAAATTTTAATAAATAGCTCAAAGTTATACATAATGATTAAAAAAGCTTTTTGGATTCGAGTTTTTTTCATTATTTGCATTTTCTGAGAACATTTTCCATAGTAATGTATAATTTTTTTTTACCATCAGAAAGTAGAGATTTCAACGAACAAAAAACACACAGACTTTTTTAAAAAAGCAGATATTTTGACGTGAGAATTTTCGATTGAAAATTAGAGTGCTTTTTCGATATAAAGTCAAAACAAGGTGAAATACTGAATATTTAAAATAAAAAAAATTACTGTATATTTGGGACATAAAAAGGGAAGTTTTCACCAAAATTCGTGAAAAAATAAAAAAAATTGCAAAAGCTAAAAATAAAAAACCAAAAACTTGGTTATTTCAATTTTTCACAACAATTTCGAGGTTATGTGAAAAAAGTGTTAATACAAAAGTTGTAGACCTTTTCTATTACCTACAACTCTGCCATTTACCTGTTTTTCATAGGGCTTGCAGTTTTGCCGGAAATCGAGCTAAACCGTTTTTTACCCTTAAATACTCACCTAAGACCCCTTCCCGACCTCAGATCGCCCGTAATTTATTTTTCCTTTCATTTTTGTTGTGTTCTCTACCTTTTCCGATGGGTTTCATCCTACTATAATTTTTTTTCACTTTTTACCGTTTTCAAAATTATCGACCCTGGTCTAAATGAGGAGTGAATGTTTATAATTTTACAATTTTTGGTGCTTTACAATATTTAGTACTTTTATATAAGTAATCCATTTGCTTGAATTTGCCTTCAGCGACTTTTCATCTTCAAATTCTTATATTTTCAGTTAGAGTAGATTTATATTCCTATTATTTCTTCACTGTTCCTTGGTATTCACCATATGAAAGCAAATTTTTAAACTAATAGACGTTTAAACGAACGATTTAACGTTTATTAGCATATTAATATAGTAAACTGTTGATCTTACGAACAAAAATCAGCGTAAGGTCAACATTAGGTGAGCTTAATATGAAAAATATACATTTTAGCTCCACTCCGAGAGCCGCCGTATTATTCATTTAATTGTAACCATTTTGCATAATTACGGCCATAACTTTTCTCCGTTGTTGAATATAACTGTTTGAGGAGAGTAATTAATTTTGTGTACAAACAATGTAGTTTGGTTTTGATGCCCTTTTAAATACATCAAAACATTCATCACCTCGTTATATTCTCTTAAATGAACACAATTAATAATAAAAGTTATAATATTAGGGTTTTTGATGAATGAGGTCGGGAATTACCCGCAGCTTCCCGTTGAAATAATGCGGGACCGTCTGAATTTGAGGTGTATCTGGAATGCGAGGGGGAGAAGGAATTTCGAAAGGAGATGGGATTTTGAGGAATGGAATAACTGACCGAAGGTAGACGCGGAGGAGGTGGATGATGTGAATGTTTTCGGAATGTTTCGGAATGCGTTTTCCGTTTTTGAAATTACGTTTTAATTGTTGGAACTTACCTGATCTATTGACGTTTCGACATAACATATTTATGCGTTTTGAAGGCACGTGGAATATCTACCTTTGTCAGTTAATACTACATTGAAATTGTTAAATTTACTCATATTGTGCTATTAATTAGTTTACAAACTAAAGAAAATTTAAAGTTATAATCAAACTTAGGGACTCCAAAGCAGATTCTGAACAGAACAGAATCTGAAGAGTTTGAAGAGAATGGTCTTTGGCGAATTAGTGGAATCTTCCAAAATGTGTCATTTAAATTCAGATTTCAAATAACAGAACACAAAAAATCAAGGATCACGTCTTTCGAACAATAAATAAACACAAAGTATGTAATTAAACGACGGAAAATCGTTGTTTAATCGGGGGAAGGGGAAATATAGTTTGAATGCTAATTGTCGTATAATAAAGAACTCTGAATTATAAATAACTCTATTAAAAAATTACAGATCAAATCATATAGTGGTACTGACAATTGCGAACATCTTTACATTATACTATTATTACATATTATATTAGCATTATATTTATTTTCAAAATCTTAACACTCATTCACTCTGTAAAAGTAAGAACCTTTGTTCTTATTTCTATATATCCTCTTTTTATTTATGTTTCTATATAAATTGCAAATCTCCCTGCTAACAGTTTAGGTGAGATATTACTAGAAGTTTACGTTATACAGGATAGTTCACCAGGTATTTGGTAGAAAATTAGTATTTGTTTTTTTCGAAAATTCGTCCAAAATGTTCCCATATTTCATATCATATTTGTGTAAAGAATTAAGTATACTTGGTAAATTTCTATGATAATGTGGGTGACGACTTATTAGGTGAAATATGGTCGAAATTTCGTCCTTAATTACTTACCTTCTTAGTTTACGAGTTTCATATAAATATATATCGAGTTAAATTATAAATTTAATATTAATAGTTAAATATAAATAATAAATATAAATTATATCGATTAAAAAGTTACTTCTTGGTGAAAAGTGGGTATGGTATCCTAAACTTATACTTCTCGTCAACATCAATATCAGCAATCATGGTTAGAATAGGTGGAAACATTTCATACACTGATAATTCAATTAGATCAACTTAACGAGCCTTAAAGATATTCGTTATTAAAGAAATTTGTTTAAATAATTTATCAAGTGTAATATATAGTTACTACGTCAAATATGTTGTGGTCTTAACATTTGCTTTGTTTAATTTGGAAAATATAATTATTGCGAAATTAAATTTACATTATTTGAAAATATATACTAGCCATATCTTTTTCAAAATATCTGGGTGAGATTTCACTTTAATTAATTACAATTTAAGTAAATTTAAAGCAGCTAATGAAGTGCATAACTTATCGGTATTAAAATTGAATAATATTGACTATTTGTTCACAATTTGACGTGCCATATTACATTAATTAATCCAAAATGCTTTGTTTCATTTGGAAAATATAATTATTGCGAAATAAAATTTATATTGTTTGAAAATATATACCGTCCATATCTTTTTCAAAATATCTAAGTGAGATTTCACTTAAATTACAATTTAAGTAAATTTCAGGCAGCTATTGAAGTGGATAACTTATCGGTATTAAAACTGAGTAATATTGACTATTTGTTCACAGTTTGACGTGCCATATTACACTAATTAGGCCAAAAAATTACTTTTTGGTGTAAATTGACTACCTACCTAATTAGTGAAATCTTCGACTTGTGTCACTTATTAGATGAAATTCGTGTCACTAAATTAACTTAATATGTCACGTAGCGAGAATGTGACCTAATAAGTGAAATATGCTGGCGTACATATTTTACCAATAAGCCAATATACCAATACTTATATATATATATAACAATAATATATATAACAATACCAATATTTTTTTTACAGTTTTTTCCAATATTTTTCCTATATAACCAATAGCAACGGACAACTAAGTAGACCAATAAGCACAAACCAAGGACTGAGACAGGGATGCAGTCTCTCCCCAACGCTGTTTAATATATACATAAATGACTTGATGCAAAAATGGAAACAACAAAACCAAAATGGAATACATATTAACAGAAAAACAACTCTGAATCATATCTTGTATGCTGATGACTTAGTAATATTCCAGGAAAGTGAAAATAACTTACAAAGATCAGTATATACTCTAAGATGTATCTGTGAGGAATATAATTTTAAAATATCCCCTGAAAAAAGTAAAACGATGGCTTTCGCCGGAAAAGACACGATTAGAACAAAGATAGTTATAGATAATAAGGTCCTAGAACAAGTAACAGAGTTTAGCTATCTTGGTTGTCACATAACATACAAATATGACAAGGATATCTTAAATAAAGTCAGTAAATTCCAAAATATATGTGGAACTATACACAGACACTTCAATCATAAAACGAGAAAAGAAACTAGAATGAAATTTTATAAGACAATGGCTACCCCAATAATAACCTACGGCTGTGAAACGTGGATAATCAAAAAAAAGACGAATCTAAAATACAAGCTGCAGAAGTGAAATTTCTTCGATCAGTAAAAGGATGTACAAGATCAGACCAACTAAGAAACATTGACATACGGAACGAACTGGGTATCATTTCCATAAATGATAGAATCAGAAGGCGTCGTAGAAACTGGACAGAACATCTGCAACGTATGAAAGACGATAGAATACCTAAGGCAATTTACCACTACAAACCAAGAGGAGAACGCAGCCGAGGACGCCCGAGAAAGAGATGGTCTTCGGAACAGGCTACAATAGCCTAATCCATGAAGGGAAGAAGAAGAAGACCTATTGGGTGATATAACCCAATGGGTGTTCTACCTATTTAATAATTGTGTACTTGTACGACCTGTTAGATGGTTTAATATGACTTAAAATAATATTGCGACTTGTTAAGAATATTTTTTCACCAAATTTTCACGTCACTTATTTGGTTACCTTAAACTACTTGACCTAATTCAACTAAATTTCTACATAAATAGGTAAAATTAATTTCGGCTTTGGTGAACAATACCTAAATAATAAGTTGGGCACTCTCAGGCTATAGTAACAATCGATTGATATGCGTCTACTAACGTCTTTATTAATCTAATTGTGAACGTATTGGTCCCTTGGAATCTAATAAGTATAGCTCGATTACATCTTTAAATAATAAATTAAATGTCTAATTATACTTAAAATAATATTGCGGGTTGTTAAGAATATATTTCCCCAATTTTTCACGTCACTTATTTGGTTATCATGAACGACCTGACCTAATTCAGTGACACATAACTCAATTTCTACATACATAGGTAAAATGAATTTTTACTTTGGTGGAAAATACCTAAATAATAAACTGGGCACTCTCTATGTATTCAGTATATGTATTGTTTCATGTAACAATCGATTGATATGCGTCTACTAACGTCTTTATAAATCTAATTGTGAGCGTATTAGTCCCGAATAAGTATAGCTCGATTAAATGTTTTATGTAGATAGAAAAACGTATTTCGCCCTTCCCGTACGCGCACACAGCATCCAATTTCCAGCAGCCTCAAATAAGATATAGGAGAAAACAAAACGTATGTCACGGTACAGTCAGGTTCGGGCCCTCCAAAAAGATAATTCACCTCATAAATCAGCCCCTCCACCCTTTGGCGAGCTCGCACTCGCAAGACTGCAGGAATATACCCGCAAACAACCGGAATCGTACTTCATCAGGCGACAGTAGGAATCGACTGGGGATACCGTTGAATACGAACCCTTTTGCGAATAAATCGCCAGGTGAAAAATATGTTGTCCTACAAATCGAATTTCTATTGATATCGATAAATTTCCCGGGTAGGCGACAACTCCCTTAGAAAACTGTAAAAACGGGTCTATTGATATATTTATACGTGACGCGTAAGTGGAGCAAAAAAAAAACGGATTGTCACCGGAACAATCAAAATTAATAGCTTCGCATGCCTTAGCTGGAAAAGTGGAAAATTTTACGTGTCAATGTTTGGGATTTATGACCGCCCTGTGTATTTGGGTATCGCGTAACTGGGAGGGATAAATTCTGCGACGAACCGGATGCATGAATTTAATATGTCACATATCCCGCCATTGCTTTTTCTGTCAACTGTTTTTAATACCGAGATTTCCGGCGAAATTTAAAACGCACGGATGTCAGCCGCGGATCAGGAGAAATTTGGGTTTAATTTAAGTCTCATAAACTATACGCAATTGCAGATTATAATTAGACAATTTGACATGCGTAAGAAATATTCGTTCGTCCAAATAAGACTTTTGGCTAAAAATGTCAATTTGTCCAATTTGCCACCATAACTCACTTATTACGTCGCAATTTCCGTTATGACGTATTATGTCAGTATCAGTAGGTATCAGGAGCACCACCTAATAGGCGACATAAGTCAAAGAGTCCTGTTTCACATTGAATTAATAGGACCATAATTAAGTGGTCAGTTTTTACCAAACATTTATTTTTTTGACTCATCTGGTGCAATATCGCACGTTACATTTTGACTAAGTGCTCAAATTGAATCAATATTAGTACATATAAGTTGCTTTCAATTTATATAATTTGTAAGAAATTTACGTGAAATCTCATTTAGATATTTTGAAAACAATATGGCGAATATATATTTTCAAACAATATAAATCAATTTCTGAGTAATCAGTTTTCAAATTGAACAAAGAATTACTCTAAATTTTAAAAACACGATATAGTTCATATAGTAATATTCAGTGTAAACAACGTATCGACATAGTAAAATATTGTAACGATACACTACACTTGATAAAATATTTATAAAAATTATTTCGATATTATTTTTGAGGCTCGTTGCTATTTTTCGATGTACAAGTATAAGATTTAAAAATAAAAAATTTTGCGTTTACGAATTTACGACGTTCTCTAGGGAAAGCAGTCGTCGCTCTAAATTTGCCGTAAGTTGCCAAGTTTCACAGCCATAGAGGACTTCAAATATGGAGTTGTATGGGAGGTGTTTTCGTTCTCAGGAGATGTACTTTGACCATAGGGTGTAGTTTAGGCATCCTATCACTATCTTCCCTTTTATAATTCTCTGGCCCCCACTGTATATCTTTGTTCCTAGGTACAGGTATTCCATACACGCCCCTACTGTTTCGTCTTCTTCTGGGTGTAGATCATCTCTGTCGTTTCCAATGCACAAGTATTTTGTTTTTGATCGATTGACCGAGAGTCCCCATTCCTCATATTCTTTAAACAGTCTTCTTGTCATGAATTCCAAGTCCTCTTTGTCTTGTGCGACGACCACTTGATCATCGGCGAAATGTAAAGTATATATGGTTGTACTTTCATTTTTGCCCATTCCGTTGCATGGTCTTCTCCATTTTCTTAGGACTTTTTTGAGGTATATCCTAAATAATTTGGGAGACAAGCAGCCCAAGCAGACAAGTACCCAACCTTTGGTAACTGGAAAGCTGTCCGATAATTCACACCTCAGCTTAACCTTAGAGGTTGATTGGTCGTAAAGTTGCCTTATCGCTGTTATTAGGGTATTATTTATTCGAGATCTTTCCATTACTTGCCACAGTTTTTGCACTGGAACAGTATCATACGCTTTCGTAAGGTCCACAAATAGAAGATACACCTCTCTATTTCTTACGACTTTCTTTTCGTTAAGTTGGATAAGGCTAAAAATATGGTCAATGCAAGAGCGACCTGCTCGAAAACCTGCCAGTTCTTCGATTTCTTGATGTCCGTATTCTTCTTCTAAGAGACTTTGGAGAACTTTTCCATACAGATGGCTCATGGTGCTGGTAACAGATATACACCTATAGTTGGAGCAGTCATCTCTACCCCCTTTTTTGTGGATAGGGGTGATCCAGTCCTCTCTCCACACTAAAGGTATATTTTCCCCATTTACATACCTAGAAAATAGTTCTTGTATATGTTTAATGTTTTCGCGTCCCATATTTAATTAGTTCGGCAGGTATGCCTTCTGGTCCACTAGGTTTGTTCTTCTTCATTGATCTAACTACTCTCCATATTCTCTCTTCGTTCATTTCGAGAGGTGGGCCTTGAACTTGGTACATTTTTGGAGAGGGTGCCAAGTATTGTGATCTGTCTTCTTTGAGCTGCTGGGAGTAATGTTGACGCCATTCGCTCATCTGTGTAGGCTGGAAGTTCACTCTGTTTATGGTGTTCGTCTTTAAAGTATGAGTTTCCACGCTTCTGATGATCTTGTGCCTCCCAGATAACTGTCGACCTCTTTACGTTTGCTTTCCCATGTGTCATTTTTATTTGTCTTTACCACGTTTTTAAATCTTGATTGCTCTCGTTTGTAGGTGGTTTTATAATGCGGGTCTTTTGTATTCAGATATCTTTGGTATATGCCTCTGGTTTTGTATTCCTTTGATGATCTAGTTCTTCATTCCAAGTAATGTTATTTTTGTTACGTGGAAGGGTATTAATAGTGTTTCGATAGAGCTTCGATAGCTGCCGTTTTTAAGGCTTCTATAACATGCGCATATAGGTCTTTGGTTTGGCTTCTTAGGTGTTTATCATTTAGCATTTGGTCCAAGCGATTTTGGTATAATCCTCTAATACTGGATTCATACAGGCCTTTGATGTTATATTTAGTCTCAGTTATTTTATACTGAGTTGAGCAGTCCGAATTTTGCACGCTTTTTAATGTGTTAAACGGAATATAGATTTTTAGAGCCAGGAAATAGTAATCCGTGAATAATGGATTTTTTGTCCTCTGGTGTCTTGGTGCCAGGTATATTTGTGAATGTTTTTATGTTGCGAAAATCCATTGAATATTTCTAGTTTGTGTTGTTGACATACTTCTATTAATACTTGACCATTGTTATTTAACATTTGTTCGCCAAACTTCCCAATGACGTTACTATCTGCCCTACTACCAACGCTTGCGTTTAGGTCTCCGAGTACCATATATTCGCGCTGGTCTCCCCAATTGATAAGTGTGTCATCTAACTGGTTGTTGAACTCATCTCTCTCGAGCTGTGGGGCATCTTCATTGGGGCCATACGTCGCTAATATAGATACCCTGTGTCCGTGAATATTAATATTTGCTGTTACAATTCTTTCATTAATTGCATCCCAGTTAGTGAGATTTTTATAATGTTTCTTGTTTATCAGAATAGATTCACCCCTACATGCTCTTTTGTTTTTGTTAACTCCGCTGTATATATGGATGTAGTCTGCCAATAGTTCAATTCCGTTTCCTTTCTTTTTAGTCTCTGTAAGTGCAACGATGTCCATTTTCAAGTGCTGCATTCCCTTCACGATGTCTTATAACTTCCCTCTTATTCCTTGTACATTTTAGGTTCCAATTTTCAGTTCCTTATTTCGTTGCCGTGGTCGTTTCCGAGAAGGTCCATCTGTCATCCGTCATTCATTTTATGTTTTTTTAAATGTAATGAGGAGCTAGCCCATTGCCATAACCCCCAACCTGGAGGACCAGGAATTTGTCTTCCGGGTTGTCTTCCCCTAGCCTTTGATGATCCAACATCCGTCCTACAAGGCAGTAGCTTCGCCGTACCTTGGCAGGGGCCCTCACAGGGTGCTATTATCCGGGCCAGATAAACCCTGTTTTTTACGAGGTTGTTACTCACTCCTCCCCTTCACCCCTTTTTCAACCTGGCTTAGGACAGGCTTTGGCGGGTTTACCTACACATGTATTACCAAAATTTTTCTGGAAAATATTGCTCTGTTTCATATTACAGTGCTTGCTCCAAAGAACGTTCAATGAAAGTTCTATTAAATTGCTTTGAATTTGCACAATGAACACTGACACTGGCAATAGTCACTTCTTAGTCAAAATATTATTACAATTCAGATGGGGTCATGGCGAACCACGACAGGTCTGTTGTGTTTAACGTGACTCAGGGGTGTTGGGGTAGGACGGCCGCCAGCGTAGGCTGGTTGCCCAGGAGGTATGCGACGCTCTGCGTCCCATTACCCACCTGCCTCGAATCCTTGGGTTGCCAAGCGCATCGACACTGTCGTGGCGAACGCCGTGAGGCAACGCTCTCCAAGCGGAGAGCCCCTGGGACGGGAAGGGAGTAATCGTCGGAACAGCCCAAAAACCGACGTAAAGCCACATTGCTGTTGGCTCCCGCCGGGTCTGGTTCTCCTACTGGAGACCATCTAGGCCCGGACCGTGAATCGCACCGGATTACTCTGCGGGGGTTGCGCCGCGCAGAGCCCGGTGGCCGGGTGGTGACTCCCCGGTCCCGTGAGGGCGAATTCGTAGGACTGGTCATCCTACCCCGGTGGTTAAAGGTTGGTAAAGGACCTCGGAGGCAGTAGGAGCTGTCGAAGCTCAGACTGTAACAAAACTCTGAGTAATGTCCACTGGTTTTCGACGAAAGAGTCGAGGGTTCTAGAAATAGAACTCAGCTCTGCCAACAAATCCTACTCTCACGTCCTCGAAGACACTGTGTCGCGTAACCACTGGGTGCATGGCGTACAATGGATGTGCGTTATGTAGCAAACGAGAGAGGGTGAAAGGCGAGTTTCTCGCGCCTTAAAGCGAGAACCTATCGGCTAGGGGAATAAACCCCAACAGAAAATTCAGGCAGGTCGGAAGGCCCTGAGGTGGCAGCCCCACCATCCGACTTACCTAGCTACAGATTGGTAATCTGTACTGGGGAAATTACAAATACTCAGATGCATCATACTGGTAGGCCGGACGGATCAAAACCACGACGAAGCAGGCAACTCGAGGATAAACGAGCTGGAATAACGGATAGATTAAAGTTAGCTACTTGGAATTGTAGAGGATTAGGATCAAAGGAAAATGAATTAAACATCTAACTGAAAAATCGTAAAACAAACATTGCCGTCATAACTGAAACAAAAAAGAAATTACGAGGAACTAAAGAGTCTTCGACGGACCAGACGGTGGAAGTGAAACTTCTTTAGCCATATGCACACACACACAGACGGACAGGCTATATAAATGGAATATAAGACAATTGTTTTGCTACCGCAACGCTTGCACCGGCCCGCTCGAGTCCGTGGACAGTCTCGGCTCAGGTGATCTCCCACCTGCTGGCAGTTGTAGCATCAAACGCTTTCGATTGCCCTATTCCGGGGAAGTGCTACAGACGCCATAAGCAATCGCTCGTAGCTCTGCTGGCAATCAAGCAATAATGCAGGAGACAGCATTTCGTTGGTAACGCCGACTCTCCCGCACAACGCCAGCTTCGCATGTTAGTCGGTGGTCATTGTCTCGCTGGCCAACTTTTCCCATCTCATCATCTCGGTCATCATCATTCCGTGAAAATCTCGCTGCCTAGGGAACGCTGCCCCTAACATGGCTCGCCACTTTGCCCATGGTCGATCGTAGTTGTCGAGACGCTGATGCCAGAGCTTCGCCGTCCCTCTGCCAACCGCGCCTGCAACGGAGTGCTCTTCTATAAATCTGTCCAGTTGTAGATCACCCCAAGTTGATCAATCTTGGAAAGCCATCCCTCCACACTACTCTTCGCGCTGCTGGGGTCGAACACTTCCACCATCTTCATCGCCAAAGACGATGTTTCTGTCTGCCCCGACACATCTAGAGCAACAATGGTCGCTTGTTGCCTCGCCGCTTCCACCATCTATTGCTGAAGTCCTCCTTCGACCGCCTTCACGATGGTCTCCACAGATGTTGTCTCTATGTTCTGATCTGACGTGAGGCACGACGCCTCCTCACTTTTATCCATGCCCATGTCACGCAATTCAACAATACAGCTCACCGTTTTGTCGCCGCTCGATGTTATTGTTTCTCGCCGTTTGAGGTGGGGTTAGGTGTCAGCTGTACGAAAGTCTCGACGCTAACACCGTTTTTTTCTCATCAGGCGTGACGCGGTTTGTCAACCAACACCCCATCCCAATGTATACAACCGCAAAGAAGTTTCACTTCAAAATCTGGACGATTACACAATGATATACAGTGGAGTAGATCAAAGCGAGAGAGCTCGCTGCGGGGTAGCTATATTAATTGATAAGAAATGGACACCTAGAATAGAAAGCTACTCATACATAAATGAACGGATAATAACAACGAGATGTAAATATTGATATGAATAATATATAACCTAGTTTGAATCAAAATAAATACTGGTGTTTAAATTTATTAAACGATTCTAGAAATATACCAGTTTAAATTTGAATACACTATTCACCCTCGGGGTACCGAGTTATCACTATTAGTTTTAAGTCTCACCTTCACGTAACTTTTTTACTTCCTTTTTAATATTCCGTATGCATTCCACCATAATCTGTAGTTCAAGCAGCACGTACACATCCCCTGTTAGTTTATTAACAAATCCCGTCTTTTCTTCGAGCTTGATACCAACTTTAATTAATTTTATTGTTTAGTTTGTAGATAAGAAAACAGTGTGTCCCAAAACTAGCTATAATACATATATACGCTGTACAGTAGCAAACGCAACATGTTCCCATATACACATAACAAAGTTGAACGTCTTGTTGGTGTGAATATAAATTCGCAGCGAACGGGGCGAGGCTAATCGTAGTTTTGATTTATCGTTTGTGTATGTGTAGAGGGGCGTTTTGGAGAGTTCGAAATGCGAGATTTGAAATTTTATTATCATCGTTTAACTTTCTATTATTAACAGCCGGAGTTGTTTTGGCAGTAATATCGTTTCGGGGGGAAACAGGAAAAACGACGAAATTGAAAATTGAGTGTGAAAGTTGACCAACTGCAAAATATGCAATTTTGTTATTCAAGCGTTATTCAAGTGTTATTTATATCATAAATGCTTTTTGTTACTCTGTACTCTCAAAATTTGGAAACATTTTCTTGTGGGAAATCACGCTATTAGAACATCTCTCTCGATATTGCATGACACCCAGACGAGAGTGCTTAACATATATTATAGCAGGTATTACATATATTATTTGCATTTCAGGGAAAATTTCAAACCGTGTTCAGATATTGTATGTATGAAGTAAATATGAAAACGTGATAAATATGGAAATATAACATTTTTGGAAATACCGATTTCAATAAATAGGCAAGCAATAACGCTACCCTCTATTGATGGACATCCATGTCAGGCAAATATTGGAGGCAATGACATTATTGAATAAACGAGATATAATTATGTACCTACGTAATATATGTTTGAGTAATATACGAATGGTTTTTCCAATTTTTAATTAATGTTTTAAGTATAACGTATGTAATTTTTGATGTGCCGCGCTCTATTGATTTGAACCTATCTAATTCTGACAAGTGTACTGTGATCTGTGCGATTTGTGCAAGTGTTAAACTGTCAATCAGTACTGCTGGTAATTAACGGCCCTTTTCAGGGCCAAAACAAATACTACAAATAGCCAAATACTCAGAATTCGTTTTCTTTTGACAGAGAAAAACCAGAAGTTGAAAGAGGTTAAGTAGGTTATTTTGAGGTTATGTAGAGTTAGTAGAAACTCCTATTTTCGCAAGGCGGGTTTTTTTATTTTACATGGGAATTCCACAGCCGACTAGATGACAATCATTTTGAAACACGTATTATATCTACTGTATAGATTTAATTGAGAAAAACAACTTCGTTAATGAAGTTAAATTCCTGAAATGGTTTCTTATGAAATCGTTTCTTTTTTGAGGACTGATAGCATAAATTTTTATATTTATTAATGCACAACCTAATAATTAGGGACACATCAAATATCTAAAGTTTTTGTGCTTATCATTTTTTGCTTTTTTTAATGGAGTATTTAAACATTTAAACAATCATTTTCATTAAATTTCTGTATGTTTTATTGATTGAATTTCATTGTCATTGTCAATATAGATACCATGACATTCCCCATAATTTCACCTTAAACCTCACTACGTTTACAAATTTTAAACTAGTTTATCGTCAGTTACATAAATATGTAACTAAAGTACGCCTTAAGTTGTATTGATCCATGAAAACAAAACTAGTTTTATCTTCAACTTTCAAAATTTCCATTTAAGAATATGCGTTTATCAGATTTTGTGTTTTGAATACCTGCTTGACATTTTTTTCTAAATAGTTATTAATACCATGCGTTCAATTTTCATTTAATTACCTAATATTTTAATTTTTCTGTTAAACTACTCTTTCTTTTAATGTAAATTATTCGCTTCTTCAAATTACATGTGAATTCCCTTATCTTTAGTAGAATGAAACGAAAATGGTTTTTATTCATTCACATTTTACCTGCTAAATTTAAAGACACTCTTTCTGGATTTTTCGTCCACTCTCTCGCCTGATATCAGTTGGCTAGCAAGCGTACAGATTTTTTGTGCGAGACAAAAACACTTCTTTCCGTCCGAACACAGTAAGTCGTTACAATATTCTCATTTGTGCGTTTAACTCGTCAGAAAACGGATCAGTTTTCACTACCGGAAGTGTCTTATTTGCGATTTCTTTGAAATTTCCACAATTTTCCGAAAAACGCGATCGGTCGGAGTTTGAGGTAAGTCGGTTTCTCCGTTTTTTCTCGTTTTCAGAATTTATTTGATTGTGATATTAACAATTATTTCATTAAGTTAATTGCGTTCATACTTTTGTAATTAGTCAGTGGCTTTTCACGTTGATATCTCTTTTTTAGTCACTTCCAGTGATACAAGTTAGTTGTTTTTTTACATATTTGTCAATAGATACTATGACATTCCCCATAATTTCACCTCAAACCTCACTACGTTTACAAATTTTAAACTAGTTTATTGTCAGTTACGTAAATATGTAACTAAAGTGCATCTAAAGTTGTATCGATCCATGAAAAAAAAACTATTTTTATCTTTAATTTTCGAAATTTTCATTTAAGAAACTGCGTTTTTTCAGTTTTGTATTTTGAATACCTGATTGACGTTTTTACTAAACAATTATTAATATTAATGCGTTCAATTTTCATGTAATTACTTAATATTTTAATTTTCCAGTTATTCTACTCTTTCTCCCAATATAAATTATTCGTTTCCTCAAATTACATGTGAATTTCCTTATATTTATGTGAATGCAACGAAAATGTTTTTTATTCATTCACATTTTACCTGCTAAATTTAAAGACACTCTTTCTGGATTTTTCGTCCACTCTCTCGCCTGTTATCAGTTGGCTAGCAAGCGTACAGATTTTTTGTGCGAGACAAAAAACCCTTCTGTCCGTAGTGCGAACACACTCAGTCGTTACAATATCTCATTTGTGCGTTTAACTCGTTGGAAAACGGATCAGTTTTCACTACCGGAAGTGTCTTATTTGCGATTTCTTTGAAATTTCCACAATTTTCCGAAAAACGCGATCGGTCGGAGTGTGAGGTAAGTCGGTTTCTCCGTTTTTCTTGTTTTCGGAATTTATTTGATAGTGATATTAATTATTATTCGATTAATTTAGTTGCGTTCGTACTTTTGTAATTAATCAGAGGCTTTTCACGTTGATATCTCTTTTTTAGTCACTTCCAGTGATGTAAGTTAGTTGTTTGTTCACATATTTGTCAATAGGTACTATGACATTCCCCATAATTTCACCTCAAACCTCACTACGTTTACATATTTTAAACTATTTTATCGTCAGTTACATAAGTATGTACATAGTACATCTAAATTTGTATTGATCCATGAAAACAAAACTATTTGTATTTTCAACTTTCGAAATTTCCATTGCCAATTTTCCAAATGCGTTTATCCAATTTTGTGTTTTGAATACTTGATTAACATTTTTTCTAAACAATTGTTATTACCATACGTTCAATTATCACTGAACTGCTTAATATTTTAATTTCTCTGCTAAACTACTCTTTCTTCTAATGTAAATTATTCGTTTTCCCAAATTACATGTGAATTTCCTTATATTTATGTGAATGCAACGAAAATGTTTTTTATTCATTCACATTTTACCTGCTAAATTTAAAGACACTCTTTCTGGATTTTTCGTCCACTCTCTCGCCTGTTATCAGTTGGCTAGCAAGCGTACAGATTTTTTGTGCGAGACAAAAAACCCTTCTGTCCGTAGTGCGAACACACTCAGTCGTTACAATATCTCATTTGTGCGTTTAACTCGTTGGAAAACGGATCAATTTTTACCACCGGAAGTGTCTTATTTGCGAATTCTTTAAAATTTCCACAATTTTCCGGAAAACGCGGTCGGTCGGTGTGTGAGGTAAGTCGGTTTCCCTTTTTTTCTCGTTTTCAGAATTTATTTGATTGTGATATTAATAATTATTCGATTAATTTAGTTGCGTTCGTACTTTTGTAATTAGTCAGCGGCTTTTCACGTTGATATCTCTTTTTTAGTCACTTCCAGTGATGCAAGTTAGTTGTTTGTTCACATATTTGTCAATAGATAACTATGTCATTTCTCATAATTTCACCTCAAACCTCACTGCGTTTACAAATTTTAAACTATTTCATCGTCAGTTACATAAGTATGTACATAGTATATCTAAATTTGTATTGATCCATGAAAACAAAACTATTTTCATTTTCAACTTTCGAAATTTCCATTTACGAAAATGAGTTTATTCCATTTTGTGTTTTGAATACGTGCCTGACATTTTTTCTAAATAATTATTAATACCATGCGTTTAATTTTCACTAAACTACTTATTATTTTAATTTTTCTATTAATCTACTCTTTCTCCCAACGTAAATTATTCGTTTCTCCAAAATACATGTAAATTTCCTTAACATTATCGTGAATAAAACGAGAATGTTTTTTATTCATTCACATTTTACCTGTTAAATTTCTGTCGATATTTGTCTACTCTCTCGCCTGTTATCAGTTGGCTAGCAAGCGTACAGATTTTTTGTGCGAGACAAAAACACTTCTTTCCGTCCGAACACAGTAAGTCGTCACAATATTCTCATTTGTGCGTTTAACTCGTTGGAAAACGGATCAGTTTTCACTACCGGAAGTGTCTTACTTGCGAATTCTTTGAAATTTCCACAATTTTCCGAAAAGCGCGTTCGGTCGGAGTGTGAGGTAAGTCGGTTTCTCAGTTTGTCTCGTTTTCGGAATTTATTTGATAGTGATATTAATTATTATTCGATTAATTTAGTTGCGTTCGTACTTTTTTAATTAGTCAGTGGCTTTTCACGTTGATATCTCTTTTTTAGTCAGTTACATAAATATGTAACTAAAGTACGCCTTAAGTTGTATTGATCCATGAAAACAAAACTAGTTTTATCTTCAACTTTCAAAATTTCCATTTAAGAAAATGCGTTTATCAGATTTTGTGTTTTGAATACCTGCGTGACATTTTTTTCTAAATAGTTATTAATACCATGCGTTCAATTTTCATTTAATTACCTAATATTTTAATTTTTCCGTTAAACTACTCTTTCTTCTAATGTAAATTATTCGTTTTCACAAATTACATGTGAATTTCCTTATATTTATGTGAATGCAACGAAAATGTTTTTTATTCATTCACATTTTACCTGTTAAATTTAAAGACTCTCTGTCGATATTTGTCTACTCTCTCGCCTGTTATCAGTTGGCTAGCAAGCGTACAGATTTTTTTGTGCGAGACAAAAAACACTTCTTTCCGTCCGAGCACACTCAGTCGTCACAATATTCTCACTTGTGCGTTTAACTCGTTGGAAAACGGATCAGTTTTCACTACCGGAAGTGTCTTATTTGCGAATTCTTTGAAATTTCCACAATTTTCCGAAAAGCGCGGTCGGTCGTTGTGTGAGGTAAGTCGGTTTCTCGGTTTTTCTCGTTTTCAGAATTTATTTGACTGTGATATTAATAATTATTCGATTAATTTAGTTGCGTTCGTACTTTTGTAATTAATCAGAGGCTTTTCACGTTGATATCTCTTTTTTAGTCACTTCTAGTGATGCAAGTTAGTTGTTTGTTCACATATTTGTCAATAGATACTATGTCATTTCTCATAATTTCACCTCAAACCTCGCTGCGTTTACAAATTTTAAACTATTTCATCGTCAGTTACATAAGTATGTACATAGTACATCTAAATTTGTATTGATCCATGAAAACAAAACTATTTTCTTTGTCAACTTTCGAAATTTCCATTTTAAGAAAATGCGTTTATCCAATTTTGTGTTTTGAATACCTGCTTGACATTTTTTCTAACTAGTTATTAATACCATGCGTTCAATTTTCATTCAAGTACTTAACATTTTAATTTTTCTGATAACCTATTCTTTCTCCCAACCTAAATTATTCGTTTCTCCAAAGTCATATGAATTTCCTTATCTTTATGTGAATGAAACGAAAATGTTTTTTATTCATTCACATTTTACCTGCAAAATTTCAAGACATTCTCGATTTTCACCTACTCTCTCGCCTCTTATCAGTTGACTTGCAAGCTCGTACAGGTTTTTTGTGCGAGACGCAAAACACTTCTTTCCGTCCGAGCACACTTAAGCTGGATTTATAAACTTGACGTTCCGTTGCCGTTACCGTTGACGTTGGCCGTTCGGTCTGTCGCCGGTCGTAGAAACATTTGATGGGTATTTATAAACTTGACGTCTGCCGTTGGCGTTGGAGAAACATAACCTTAAAGTGACGTAGACGTAACCTCGATTGCGTATCTTGACGTGTCGCTGAAGTTATGAATTCTGAATATTACCACGCAATAGGAGCTCTAGGGCTCACTTTGTGTTTGTACACAATCTGGCTGGAAGTCACGTGACGAAGAAAGTCGGAATCCCATTGGCTCCGTCCACTTACTACGGTCGCTTCTACGAACGGCGAACGGAAAAAGATAAAGTTCGTTTATGTCGAACGGCAAGAACGTCAAGTCGAACGCTAGACGGCACCGGCAACGGCATTTATAAATCATCCCATTATTTTACATGCTTGCGAACTAGTACCGTCAAACGTCAACGCACAACGGCAACGGAACGTCAAGTTTATAAATCCAGCTTTAGTCGTTACAATATTCTCATTTGTGCGTTTAACTCGTCGGAAAACGCATCAGTTTCGATTACCGGAGTGTCTTGTTGGCGATTTCTTTGAAATTTCCACAATTTTCCGAAAAACGTGGTCGTTTGACGCGCGAGGCAAGTCGTTGTCTCATTTTTGCTCATTTTCGAAATTTATTCGAGTGTAATAATAATAATAATTTTATATAGTTTAATAATTTTTCGATTAATTTAATTGTGTTCGTACCATTGTAATTAGTCAGTGGCTTTTCGCGATGACATCTCGTTATTCGGCGGTGGAGTGTGGTATTTTTGAAATAGACTTCGCGTAAAGGTGATTTTTTTTAAAATACATTTTTAATTTTTTTTCTTCTTGCGGTTAAATGTTTCTAATATTTTTTATTACTCTTTCAGGTGCAGTGAATAGTGTCGGTGAACATAGTGGAGTCCGTAGCAGCGGCAAGGAGGGAGGCGTTGCCATCCTGCCTAAATGTCATTGTCAAATGGTTTGTGTGTTTTAATTACTTTGAAACTTATACATAATAGATTATACGGACCAGCCCTAGCTATACGTTGTTGAAACCGAGAGAGGTAGGGAGGGGGAAGCATAGATTGAGATAGCATACTTGAACCGAAATGAGAAAATATTTAGAGCATGCGCACATCCCAATTTCAGGTGCAGGTATGCTATCTCTATCTCACCTCTCTTTATGTCTATGTATTTTGTCTATTTCGCTCTTACTCCTATGGCTTCACAATGAATGCATAGTGAAAGCGAGTGGGGGCTGGTCCATATTTGTATTACAATATTTTGAAATATTGTAAAATATTACAAATATAAATATTGAAATTTTGAAAATAAAATATTTATCAAAATTTTGAATTTTGGAAATATTGAAAAATATTATAATGCTTTGAAAGGAAAATTTTATCTATCCATTTTATTTTCATTCGATTGTTGTAATTACATTTAATACTATGTTTTCAGGTGAGTATTATCGGCGACAATGACATAGAACTTCAGATAAGGGCGGAGATTTAAGAGACTGTCAGCATTTTGCAAGGTTAGTGTTATGAATGATTTTTGACTATTTTATTTTTGTCGCGAGATATTATTTTTCAGTATTGTTACTGCTTTCACTTTTAATGTTTCAGGTAAGGTTTTCAGCTGCGGTGATGACATCTTCGTAGAAGGGCAGAAAGGGAATCGTAGTTGCCTTTTAATGGTTAATGGCTGATTAATGGCCGTGACATTGTCTGATAAATTCGGAGCTGGATAATGGAGTCAAAATCACTTGTCTTGTCATGGTTAGTATTTTTATACTTTTATTTTTCTATTTTGTTCTTCCTATCCTATTAATTAATATAATATAATGTTCTTTATATTACTTTTAAGGTTATTGGTGCCACTAGCAAACATCTTTCCAGAAGGTCAGACGCAGTCGTCTTTTGAGGTTAGTATTTTTAAAATACTTATATATATATATATATATATTTATTTTATTTAAATTTTGTCTCCGTTGTTGTTTGTGATTTTTGGGTGATATTAAGGACAGTGGTGGAAAACTGATACTAAACGGCAGTTTTATAATTCCTTTGCCTTACTACGGTCTAATATTGCTAATATTTCTTCATCACTTTTTCAGTGCAGAAATGGCAGACGTCTTGGCGGAAGGGTGAAAGCTGCTGACTCCTAATGGTGAGTTAGTTTTCTTTTTTAATATCGCCATTAGTTATGTAAACGCTTTCATAGTTTAAAACGAATTTTAAATTACATTGTTATGATGTGTAAGGTGTATACAAAGCAACAGTTTTCATCTATTTGCAGCTTGTCAGTTGGGCATTCATTTTTATTATTTTACATCAAAATTGTTATTACCAGTCATGGGAGTTAATTTCATTCTCAATAGCGTTAAAAATAGCTTTTTGGTAAAACGTTAAACTTTCGACCTAAAATATAAAACAATCTTCAGTACTGACATGTCATGTCACAGTTATAGTCTACATCACATTAGCCATTTTTGATTATTTAGTTAGCAAATGGACAGTCTTTGCTTAAATGACAATTCAAAGTGACGTTGATATTTTTTGTGGATGAACCATACGTACGTCAAGTTTGACTACATTTTAAAAGAATTACACAAATGAGTACCTAGCTACATTTCTTAAATTTCAGATAAATATTAAACGCCAAAGTTGCCCCTTTTTCCGTTTTTTTTGTTCTGCTGCAAAATGTCCATAAATTTACAAAAATTTGGTCTCTATCTTCATTTTCTTAATTAATTAATTGAAATTTCTTAAAATTCGGACTCGCTAAAATATAATTCAGTTAGTCGCGAGTTTAATTATGCCTACTGATCAACTGATCGTGATCTGATTTGATCGACCATTTTTATACTGTGTGGTTTTCCGCAATTTTTTGTTTGAGTAATGTCAATCACTGAATTGCGATATACACTTAGCGACGTCACCTGCGCAATAATTAGATATTCGTGAAGCGATTATTAAGTAATACAAATTTGCAATTCTGCACGTCTCGGCTAACTTGTGTTAATTACGGTGTTAATCTTGGTGGAATACTATTGCGACCGCGAGAATATTAAGTTTTGAATTCCAAGATTTGGAGATTTGGATTTTGGGTACGCCAACGAGCTGTGTCGATTCTTATGCGGGAATCCCCGTAGAGGGTATTTCGTTTGGTACTATTATTTCCCGGACTGATAAATAAAGCTAGGACTTATAGGCGGAAAAATTAAAAGAAATAGGCACATATATAGGCAGCTATGTCTGCCGAAATAGGCAAAATATTTAGACAAATAGGGATAAATATATGCTATAGGCAAAAAATGCACATTTTTTTTCTACACTGGTTTGATAATATTATTGAAGTTAGTAACAGTTTATGTACTTTTGCAAACTAGTGTTAACTAATTAATTGTAATTTTAGTTGTATACAACATTATAGTATATACATTATATACAAAATATTTCAGTTGTCTAAAAATTATAAGTCTAGTTACAAAGTATAATGAAGAACATTTTAATTTCTTAACTACATATTACAATTTACACTTATTATCAGAGGTTTTTCCAAATTATCCAATTTAAATAATTGATTTAAATGAAAATTGAACAATAAAAAATTATAGTTGCAAAAACCTTGTGCCGATGGTTCGCCTCAAAAAACCCAGAGTTATTGGAAAGCACTCCGGTGCTGTAATGATTTTAGGCGTATAATAATTAATTTGTTAATTAGCGAAGTTGCAACAATCCAACAATAAACAATTATATTTGCAACAATCTTGTCCGATGGTTCGTCTTAAGAAGCCAGAGATATCGGAAAAAACCGGTTCTCTAGTAGTGATGCCCACGATATTCTCGTTTGCGAGAATCTCGTCTCGTCTCGTCTCGTTTTTGAGACGAGACTCGAGACGATACTTTATATTTTCCTTGCGAGACAAGACGAGACTTTTGAAAGTCTCGTCTCGAATCTCGCACGAGAGTCTCGCAAAAGTCTCGAAATATCGCAGATAAGAATGGCAAATATTAATTAATTATTCTAAATATCGCGAATGTTATTAAAACATTTTTTTAAAGCCGCATAATACGGAGCAGCCTTTGTTATCGCAATAAGTTACGACAAGCATTTTTTAAAATAAGATCATAATTTATTCATTTTCCTATTTCCCAACATACAATAATTAGTACCATCGAAGTTTGAGAAAAGAATCGTATTATTAATAACTGAGATATTAGGGCGATATAATCTATTATACTGTTTTTATATACTGATTAGTTTTTCTTCTATTTATCTTGTTAGAATACTATCTTTTTGTTCTTTAAAATAAAAAAATTGTACTGATTTTATTTAGATAGGGATCATAAAAAAATTGCGAGACTTGCGAGACTTTTGCGAGATTCTCGCGCGAGACATGAGACGAGACGAGACTTTTATTGCGAGACGAGACTCGAGACGAGACTTTCCACTTTCTTTACGAGACAAGACGAGATTTTTCAAAGTCTCGTCTCGTCTCGTCTCGTGGGCAACACTATTCTCTAGTGATTTCGGGAGTTGAGTTATTAATTTGTTAATTACCCAAGTTACAATAATTTAGCAATAAATTTAATACTAAAGTGATAAAGAGGGATCTTTAAATCGCCCGAGAAATCATTTCCGAGACATTTTCGTTGAGCCGTTTGTGATATATATACCATATGTTCATCAATACTGTAACAAGAATGGGTCATTTGTTAAATAAACAATTAAAAAGTTGCGAGCGCAAAGAGGTTAGATGTACGTTTTGTTACAGACGACTTCCTGAACATTTTGCAAAATACCGCATCCCAATCGGATCTCTTCGAAAAAAGTTGCCAGTGAAATGCTAATTTTACTCAACTAAATGTCTCTTTATATATCTGAATTCTTAAAAGTGTCTTAAGAAATACTTTTTTTATATTATTTATTGACTCATTTACTAACGGAAACTTGTTTCGTATTTCTTCGGTTTACACCGTGAGCGAGACAAGTGCAGTGGATTAAGTTTGGGTAAAACACTTTTAGGTGAATTGCAATCTTTACCAGATAAACATTACCTGCTAATTCACTTTAAACACATGATAAAATTTTAGTAACTTACAAAATATGCACAAAATGCACAATGTCACTTAAATATGCAAAATATGCAGAAAATTAGTCAAATAGGCAAAAAAATGCAAAAGTTGCATTTTGCCTATAAATCCGAGCTTTACTGATAAATAGTGGATAAGATATCAAGCGTCAAACCTCTAATTGCCAGGCTGTCGCTCGTAGTCATTTATTCATTCGTTCAGCCTGTTTTTCGAATGCAATTTTAACGTCAACGAAGAGTTCGCCGATCGCCTTCCGCCGATCCCATCAGTCGATACCCCATAAATTAGCAATGAATTTTTACATCGGGTACCGTCAAACGTCCCAGACCAAACCCCACCTCCCCCCCACCCCACCTATCCGCGTCGCGACGCAAGGAACCCTTTCACCTGACAACGTGTACCGACGGCGGCCGACGCCGCTCGAACGCGTCGCGATGCGCCAATGTTTACTACGGGCGTCGCGACGACGATCTCTTCAGTTTGCCGCATCGCGTCTTCCGACACTGAGCGATCCGACGTACACGCACACACGACGACGACGACGACGACGACGTCGACGTCGCTTATCGTGTCGACCGACGGCGCCGCCGTCACAGTGACCGAGATCGCGGGACCTTTTTCCTGGTTAAATTTTCGTTGGTGTCTCGTGCGGTTCCCGAGCCGGCCCTGACGGTCACGATATTTTCTAGACGAGGTAAATGATTGATTATCGAAAATTGGAAAAATCAAGGAAAAATTTGGTTTTCGCGATTACAAAATGATTGTTTTCGGATAGGCATAGAACGCACTAGAATTTTTCCTGAACACCACTGTACAACATTGGTTCTCTAGATACATATCATTCCTACCTACTTAATCAGACATAAATCCTGTTTTAAAATTTCATACCTACTTCAAAATCGACCAAAAATGCTTACAAAATAATTGTTTTCAGATAGATATGGGATGCACTTGAATTTTGCTTGAAAACAACTTTACAACATTGGGTCATCAGATGTGACTTACATACTTATGAAGATATAAATCCTATTTTACAATTTCGTATTCAAAAATTGACCAAGAGCAACTACAAAATATTTGTTTTCAGATAGGTATTGAACGCACTAGAATTTTGCTTGAAAACCACTGTAGGTACAATATTGGTTCATTAGATATATATATGATTTCTACCTACTTAGTATGACATGAATCCTGTTTTTTAATTTCAAATTTCAAAATTTACTAATAACAATTTCAAAATAATTGTTTTGAGATAGATATAGAATGCACTAGAACTTTGCTTCAAAACAACTGTTCAACATTGGTTCAACAGATACCTATATATGATTCCTACTAACCTAATCAGACATAAATCCTGTTTTACAATTTTTTATTCCAAAATTGACCAAAAACAATTACAAAATACTTGTTTTCAGATAGGTATCGAACGCACAAGAATTTTGCTTCAAAACAACTGTTCAACATTGGTTCATCAGATATATGTATACGATTCCTACTTACCTAATCAGACATAAATCCTATTTTAAAATTTCGTGTTTCAAAATTGACCAAAAACAATTGCAAAATAATTGTTTTCAGATAGGTATCGAAAGCACCAGAATTTTGCTTAAAAACAACAGTACAATATTTATTCATCAGATGTGACTTACTTACTTAATCAGATATAAATCCTATTTTAAAATTTCGTATTCCAAAATTGACCAAGAGCAACTACAAAATAATTGTTTTCAGATAGGTATTGAATGCACTAGAATCTTGCTTGAAAACAACTGTACAACATTGGTTGATTAGATATATTTGATTCCTATTTACTTAGTCAGACATAAATCCTGTTTTTCAATTTCATATTCCAAAATTGATCAAAAATAATTACAAAAAAAATGTTTACAGGTAAATATAGAATGTAGTAGAATTTTGCTTCAAAACAACTGTTCAACATTGATTCATCAGATATGTATGATTCCTACCTACTTAATCAGACATGAATCCTGCTTTTTAATTTCATTTTCCAAAATTGACCAAATATAATTACAAAATAATTGTTTTCAGATAGATATAGAATGCAATAGAATTTTGTTCAACATTGGTTCATTAGACATATATAATTCCTACTTACTTAGTCAGACATAGATTCTGTTTTACAATTTCGTATTCAAAAATTGACCAAAAACAATTACAACATATTGTTTTCAGATAGATATCGAACGCACTAGAATTTTGCTAGAAAACAACAGTACAACATTGTTTAATTAGATATATATGATACCTACTTACTTAATCAGACATGAGTTCTGTTTTACAAATTCATATTTCAAAATTGACCAAAAATAATTACAAAATAACTGTTTTCAGATAGAAATGGAATGCAATAGAATTTTGTTCAACATTGGTTCATTAGATATATATGATTTCTACCTATTTAATCAGACATATATCCTGTTTTTCAATTTCATATTTCAAAATTGACCAAAAATAATTACACAACAATTGTTTTCAGATAAACATCAAACGCGCTAGAATTTTGCTTGGAAACATTTCGTTCATCAGATATATATGATGCCTACCTACTTAATCAGTGATAAATCCTATTTTACAATTTCGTATTCAAAAATTAACAAAAACCAATCGAATTGGAAGTATCAACAATAACTACGTTAAATCTGTTGCTTGGTATTCAAAACTACCCATACCAGAATCGAATATTTAGAATTTAATAACTTGTAATGAAGTGTAAGCCTGTTCGCAAATAACCCAAATAAACCAAATTTTCTCAATTAGTTTCGGTTTTCTCCATTTTGGTTCTGTCACTTTAGTGTTCAAATATAACACCCCCCCCCCTATTTTTACCTTCTTCACCCTATTTGACGTTTCCATCAAAAAGTGTTCTTCTTACCCACGGTCACTTGCAAATTGTTGATTATTAAAGTAACTACTCGTTTGTAACCGATGTTTTCCTTTTTGTTTTAGCTATAATGTTTATCTTCACTGGTACTCTTCTAGCTTTTAATATAACTTTTCGCTTGTTCAGTTAATGTTGTCTTCTATAATTCAATGCTCATTAGTCTCATCTCAAATGTGTCTTAGAAACCTTTTCCCATTGAACATTTTCTCTTGGGATGTTCTCCTTAACACTGTTAGATTTACTTAAATTTCCTACTCAACTGGAGTTTATTGCGAAAGTGTAGACTCTATTTTTCTGTATAAGTTTCATAATTGTAACAGCACCCCTTTAAAAGGACTGATATAAATTAATGTTATAATTAATTATTTTTCGAAATGAGACCTAAAAGTCCCCTTCTGAGAAGCTATGCATATATATTACATCAGAGTACACGAGAAATATATATATCTGACCATATTCAGGTTATCCTGTTCGCTTTGAAAGGATCGACTTAATATTTCGTATTTTTCCGAATAAGACATAAATCCATAACTAGTTAGATAGTATTTTGAGATAGTGCGATTGCATACAGGGCGAGTCTGGCATATTTAAAAGTTCGGTTTCTACATGTAACTTTTGAATTTCCTATTTTTCTATTTAAAATTTAGTATCGAAATAAACTAAATGTAATTTTGCTACGTTGCACGTCTAAATGCAACGAGTAATATTTCTGGCCAATTTTGGTATTAGAGTTACCTTTAAATGTCTTAGTTTTCGGCATTAGATTCGAAGTCTTGATTAACTACAAATTGTACTTAAGCTTTTTTATTTTCTTGGTTCATTCATTCGTTGGTATTTGTTTTTGAGTAATGTCAAATTATTTAAACTTATAATTCTTAAATGCGTTAAGGTAACTTTGATGAGATTTAAGATTAGAAAATTGAGAAGAAAATTAGAGGAAAATAGAAAAATATGGAAATATTACAATACATATTTCTCTTAATTTATACCAGCATTTTATTTATACACCTAATTGTATATACCTAATATATACCTAATAACAAAACCCATGTAGCTTCACAAAAAATTATCTTGTACTAAGTAATATTAGTATTGTGTCACTAATACTAAATTAATGGAATAATAAATTCCCATTAAAGCTATTCGAGTCATTCGAACGTATTAAGATATTAAGGCTATTATGTGCCTTCCCATTTCGTAATTACTAATGAAAATTAAGAAACAAGCTAATCGTTTTGTTCCTAATCAATTATTGATACAGTAATAAATGCCTAAAAAATTCTCGTTTGGGCCAAATTGCACCAATTCAGGTAAACAACTTTTTTAAATTAAGCTCGAACGTATCGCCGTTACATTTCATCAAGATCGTAACGTGATCATTTGCCCAACGTTGACAACTATAAAAATACAAAAAATACGTGTAGGTAACGTTATAAAAGTTATCACATTTCTACTATCACGTAGATACACATTTTGCAATTTCACATTTTACTACCTACGGTTATCTTATATACCTTCGAACGTATAAGGTCGTATATTTTTCTTTAAAGGTATACGTTGGTGGTATTGGCCGCGTTACTTTCATTTCATGGACGTATACAAGTTGAATGTCGGGGATAATAAAGACAGTTTTAGAATGAGGACGATCGAAATAAATGTATGTGTTTTAGAGTAACCATTCGTCGAATTTATGGTTTGCCATTATTCTTGTATAGTAAATGGAACTTTCTGTCTGTCATGGATGCCTAATTACAATAAAATGTTTAAAGATGTTTTTACCCTAAAACTATGAACAATTTTACTCACACTAAGGTGTCAGTGAATTTTCCACAAGTTTATGATATTATTTGTTATTAATAGTATGAAATTCACATTAGAAACTCTGTAATGCTAATGTAGGATTCTTTTAATATCAGCTTAATAAATTATTATTTGAAATAGTTTCACTATTAGCCGTTAAAATTAAAAATCTCATGTGGTCTAAAGCAGGGTTTATCTGGGAACAATACTTTAATAAATTAATTGTGGGTATTTTAATGAAACATCTATTCTAATTATGATTATATGTACTGTCAGTTTGATATTCGGATCAAATTACTTATTTCTCAGTATATTTAAAATATTTGAAAATTAGCAGTTAGTGTGTACTAACCGCTAATTACTAGTAATACTATCAAAACACTGGTAAATATGTCCCTTTCTCAAGTTTGAGAAGTTTTATTTTGTAACTTAATTTTGTTTTTAAATATCAATAACTGTGGCAATAACAATAAAAATAATTTTTGTAGGTAAAACCGTTGAAGGGCGTTAATTGTCTTTCTAACTTTTTTTCCAACTAGTAAAATTTTTCCAACTAATCTAATTTGGTTGATAACTCCACTAACAAAATATGGAATCCTACGTTAAACTCATTTGAACTCCTTTTCCGTTCTGAAACACAGAAACATACTTTTTTCACTTACTGGCATACATTTTATTCCCTTACAAATACTTTCCTCCGTAGGCGTATGATCGATCATTCCATTTTCCTTTTACGTACACTTTCACTTCCTCCAACGCGTTGTTGCTTGAATTTTCACTGCTTATCTGATTTGTCCTTTACGTGCTTATCCTCTTCCGGCACACTCGAATCAAAATTTCTTTTCAGAAATTTGTAACCACCTAATTTTGTGGTTAAATGGAATTACAGTAAAAACAATCTAAGCGAACTTGACAGACTTTCTTGGTGATATGAAGTTCCGTTTCTCGTGTCGCCTTTGAAAATTTCCTCTTGACTTCAAAAAATTTACCGCTTTTCAGCGCTTAGAGGTGGATTTTAAAAAATCCGCCCTTTGTGAGCACCTACATGATAGTAGAAATATGTTGCCGAAATTGCGTTGAGCGTTGATGAATGAGTCAGTCGGAGAGCTCCTTTATATATTTTTAATTTAATAAAGGGGGGAAGGTGAATTTCATAAAAAATGGAACCCTTTGCTATGCTGCTTCCCGCTAAATATTTGAACTTTCAATTTCTAAATTGGAAAATATTTTAGAGGATTCCCATCGAATGGCTTATTATTGTTTAAGTTTAATATCTTGTTGTGGTATGAATAGTTGAGGAATCAAATTTGTTTAGATTAATTGTACATCACTTTTTTTATTAAATATAAAGTAAGGGTTGTGTTTAATAAAAAGTATTGGTATTGATCTTTTGATCGTGTGAGCTATAAATATTTCCTCGTTTCACTTTATAATCTTTAGATTCATATGTTATATAAGAGTGTAGGTGTATTGTAGGTGTAGTACAGAGCCACTGCGGATAATATCACAATTAATAATTCCTACTTGATTAATTGATAGGTTATGGATCTTCTTCGTAATAAATTTAAATTTCCCCTTTCTCGCCTGTTGCTTGGGGCGCGATCGTTATGAAAAATATAATTCCAATTTGCTGCAAAGTGAGACCCTCGGAAAAACAGAAATAACAGCCGTCAAGCGCATTTTCAATTTCCAATTCCGCCTTCCTTGTCGATAAGCGAGACCGCCTTTTTGCCTCGTTGATGATAAATCAGAAGGGCTTTTTGAAGCGGCGTCGGCGGCGGCCACTCTGTATTGCTTTTAAATCAATGAGGTGCAGATGTCGGCAAACAAATTAATGAATTGACCGTGAACTGGCAAAATTGCCGGGCGATGAATTATTTAGGGGTAGTGATAGATCGCAGTTTCCCTTATGGAACGAAGACGGACGAAGATCGAGAAGGCGATCGATCGGCAATTTAAGAGATTTGCTAGTGTTGACGTGTAAGCGACAAGTGCGATCCTTAAATCGAGACAATTGAGCGATTCGTTATGAATTACCGACTTTTTGCCGAGGCAACAATCACATGTCATAAAGAAATTTTATTCGCTTTATTTGCTTTTGTTTAATTTGATGATCAAAATTTAAAATTTGTGCATTCTCCATCATCTCGCTAATGGCGCCTCCGCCATATGTTTGACCCAGTAAGTTGATATTTTGTTCTACAGATATATGAAAGTTTTAAATGGTAGGCGCGGGACCTATAGGAAGATCACTGTATGACCATATACAGCTAGAATGTCCCTGTTTTTACTTTCTCATATGAGGTACTCATATATGAGAGAGTATTGTAATCGGGTCGATTTTTCGAAATTGAGCTATTAGCATTTCTGAATGTTTTGAGGTCCCCTGAGTCAAAAAAACAAGTTTTTGGAAAACCGTCTGTATGTATGTGTGTATGTGTGTATGTATGTCTGTGGTAGGATTTTCTCAAAAACAAAAAAAGACAAACGGTCAAAACTTTGTATTTAGACTTTGTACCATACCAGGACCTGAAAATAAGCTTTTCATTAAAATCGGCCAGGATAAAAGGGTAGTTTACTTTTGTCGTTTTTCGGTTTTTTGAATTTTTTTCGAAATTCGCTCCAAGAAGTTTTTTGAAACTTTGAATATTTATTGTACGACTAAATGGGTATTAAAAAGTTTTCTAACGATTTTGGCTAAATCTTCTGTAAAGGATACTTTGTATTTGTCGATTTGTGGTTTTTTGTATTATTCTCGGAATTCGTTCAAAGAATTCTTTTTAAACTTTGAAAATTTATTGTGCAATTAAATATGTATAAAAAGGTTTGTAACGTTTTCGGCGGGTTAACGTCTTCTGTGCAGAGCACTTTATATTTGTAATTTTCGGTTTTTGAATTTTTCTCAAAATTTGCTACAAGAATTTATTTTAAATTTAGAATATATATTCTACCATTGAATTAGTATAAAATAAACTTTTCTATCGTTTTTTTGCAAAATCTTCTGTGAAAGGCACTTTGTATCATTCTTCAATTTTTTGAATTTTTCCCGAAATTTGCTCCAAGAATTTTTATAAAATTTTGAGTACCTATTCTACATTAGATATAATATGTAAAAAAGTTTTGTAACGTTTTTGGCTAAATCTACTGTGAGGAGTACTTTATAGGTACCTACTTGTCCTTTTTCGGTTTGTTGCTTAAATTAACCGTATCTATTTCCGGTTTGGATCTGGCAAATGCCTATTGAAACACTCTATATATGAGAAAGTACTTTGATGAACACATCACGATTTTTTTATAAACAATGGGTTAAGGTGTGAAAATCGATTTATAGTAGCATTTAAATTGTAAGAAAATTCTGATAATTATATCTATGGAATTTTCCGGGATTTTCCAATTTTCCAGGGCGATTTTCATAGGTTAGATGTTAATATTTCGTCGAGTTACCCCAGAATAAAAAATGAAGGTTCTACGTTGCCTAGAGGCCCAGATATCGAAAAAATTTTAGCCCGTCCAATTTAAAGTTTCGATTTCAAAAAACGGAACGGAAAAGGAAAACCTTAACTTTAAAGGGGTATAACTTTTTTCAAGATGCATAGATATTAACCTCATAAATCCTATAGTAAAATCTAGGTCTTTATTTAAATTTGGCGAAAATTTCGGCTCTTAATATTTATAAACGATAAAGATGTGATTTTTTAAAAAAATTTTGCTATCTCGGCTTCTATTGGTCGTAGAACCTTTTGTTATTTTTTAAATGAAAGGTTTTTTCACCACCTTTCCAATGCAATTTGTTAAGAACGTGTGTAGCAATAAATAAAAAAGTTATTTAATTTGTTTATAAGCAAAAACTTAGCCCCTTTTAAAAATGATCTTTTAAACAACAATTTCATTAAAAATAAGTTGTTTTTCAAACTTAACTTACAGTTCGGCATTCAAGGAAGTTATTTCACTTTATTAAATCTTTCTAGGATTGTAGCTTGGGCAAGCTCAATTGTTTAAACATTGAGTCGCTGGGATAAACAAATAAGATATCTCGTAAACTAAACAACCGATCTTGCTGAAATTTTGCACACTTATAAAGACCCCTAAATGCTTCATTATTCGTGTATTACATTTCACGTATCACTATTATTGCAGAAGTTATTAACATTTATAGAATATTGAAAAATTGATGATTTTTTGTTAATAACTCAATTATTTATTTATCGATTTTAATTTATGAAAAACCAAGTTAACCGTCTCTTTATTCTCTACAACTTTCCTGTTAACCACTTTTCTCTAAAATGCAGCCGGAAAATTCTATGAGGAAAAAATCGATTTTCACACCTTAACCCATTGTTTATAAAAAAAAACAGGGACATTCTAGCTGTATATGGTCATACAGTCATCTTCCTATAGGTCCCTCCTACCATTTAAACTTTCAGATATATGTAGAAAAAATGGGCTGAGAACTATTTTTCAGTATGTAGCCTGGACTATTAATGTTACGCTCTAGAACCGTTCTAAATTATTCATACATGTCTACTAATTTATTTCATACTGGTTTATTCCTATTGATTAATTGGTATATTAGAGAGCTAACCTTAAAATATTGTGTATAACAAAGTTTGACGATGGAATTTTTTTTGTGAAGATTGAATGCAATGTTGTGCCACTTCTGAATGCATTGCATAATAGCAAATTGCATAAATGTATTGCTAAAGCATGCTTTGCGCACAATGATATTAACCATGGAAATTTTAAATTTTTAATATATAACTATAGCGTTTAGGTCAAGTAGATCAAATGTAGAAATGTTTGATATAGTTTTGGAGTTTCGTTTTACATCAAAGCTGCATCAAAAATTAAATTTCGTTATAATATTGATAATCTGAATGAAACAAAAAATACGTAGAGTACAACGTATTTATACATTATAATGAAGTTGGATAATAATTTCTCTTATAAATTTTGCGCTAAAATCAATGTTGTTTTAAAGTGTGGATTTTTTTATTATTTCTGTTTTACAGTGGAGAAATATCAAAATTCCGAAAAGGTCCTAACTCTCTCTATATACCTACGCTAATACCTGTAAAACAGTCATTTTGTTCATCTATGGAAACGTGGTGTAGAATATTCAATCCCGTGACATAGAGCCCACAAAAATTCAATTAGTGTCCTAAATGGAAAAATTAAAAAAGCAAAACAAACATTGAAGAGAGAACAAAGTAAACCTGGAATTAATACGGCTACTGGTTAACGAAGAGAATTTCAGAGAAAAAAAAGAAATATTGAACTTGGAAGAATTTAATGAAAGAAAGAATTAGTTTGTTCGTTGAGGCATGTAAAATTTTCTTAAGATAGTCATCATGTGAAATAATATTTTTTGATAAATGTTTAGTACTAATGTTACTCACGTAAAGTGAAATTTAATACGAAAAGCTGAATCGTCGGGAAATGGAAGTTAATTACGGAAAATTTACAAGTTATCTGGTGTAGACGGTCTAATTTACAATTTTAGTAATTCTCAAGGGATAATAAATGAATGATTCTGTTTTAAGTATACAAGACAGAATAATATCAAATACGATTTTATAAATACGCATGGTAATGAGTACCTACTCAAGATTTCTGTTTATTAAAAATGTTAAATAAAAGTGAAACGTCAATGAGAAAATGCGAATCTTAATTAGTCGCCATTTTCACGAGGAATGCAACCATTCTGCTAACCAATCCAGCCATATTTAAAGTTTTTGAGAAAGCAATTATAGGATTTAGAAAATACCTACCTGTTGGGTTTGAGAAAATGATGGAATTTATGAGATTCGTTTTAGAATTTTAAAACTTCCCCAAATTCCATTAAATATTCAAACATATTGCGTTAATAATTGTTTTTAAAATTAAATAGATAGTGTATTCTTGTGTATTTAGAAAGTCTTGTAAAAAAATAGTTTTATATGAAGCAGGACTGAATCCCAAAACACGATTGTTCATTTCCAATATTTTTAATAATTACACCTGTTATTGCATTCCTACTGGGACACATTGTATATCAACACTTTTCCATGAATACAATTTTTTCCATTTAACAGAGGAGTGTTAACAGTTTTATTACTCTTAAGTGCATTTCATTGAGAGCAAACGACAAATCTCCACGGGCGTCGAGAGTAACGCAATAAAAATTTGAATCGCCAAAAATGTTTACCCGACAACACGGGTCGATCGAACGATAAAACTGAAGGGGATGTGTGCCAAAACGGTTCCATGACACTACATCAATCATAGATCATTATTATTGCCTACCGATAAGTGATATTGGTTGTTGAATTGTGTTGTTCATTCATAATTGGTTAGCTTTATTCGATGTCGATATATGTATGTAGGTATTTCGAATTGTAATTTTAGAGAACATTTTAATGTCATTCGTAGCTAGCTACTCGTCGATAATAGGATCCAATAGATTTCTATTTCGTAATTCATTTTTGATATCAATTTGAATGTGGATTATTTCACTGTAAAATCGCTATAATGCTCGTTTGTAACTACGATTAGAACGTCGATTGGGTTTTTACTGGGGAAATTCAGTCGTGACGTTAAAGAAAAATATGTTTTCTATTATGTATTCCAAGATACATTAAATTAATCTCACGCAGTATATGGTACAGTGATTTTCCTTCACCGATTTCGAGAAAAATCACCAACAGCATTTTTGGAAACTGTTATGTGTATAAGGCAAACATGCATGAAAATGTACCAAAATGATGTGCATATCTATGCAAGAATTTAAACATGTATTAATTACACTTTCAAATATGCAATTAAAAATTTATTAGAAAATGGAGTTGAAACAGTATTGTTTTTATTATTATTGTTATTATTATCATTATTATAATTATTACCAAGTTAAAGCAACTGAACAAATTATTAATACTAATTGTACAGTAATGATCTACAAATTTACCGTAAATTTGTATTGTTTTTTTTTTACTTATTTTATAAATATACTTACTAAATATAGGTATTTTTACTTACTTCAATTCAAAGAAATCTCATTCCACATGTTCAACAAAAGCAATAGGAGCATTTTGCAGTCTGATCAAAATTTCAATATCTCTCATTGAAATCGATAGAATTTCTAATTAAAATCATCATTTTCATCACTTACACGATTTTTCAAAGTTTTAAAGACCATCCTTCATATCTTTTTCAAAAACCTTATCAAATCTTTTAAAGCATCTTGCAGTTTTACCATCAGCTCTTTTAAAAGCTGATTCATATTCATTTCTTACTTTTATGCTTTTTAAACATGTCAAGTTAGATGATACTGACTGGATTATGGAAATTCTAGTTTTACTTAATCAATGGATACTGCTGTTAAGAAAATCGTTTTCCAGTATTTCCTTAGCTGGAAAAACAGATAGTGAACTGTTATCTGTCGAATCAAACGTCGTGTCATAACCAAAGCCCGGATTTTATCGTTGAAAATGTTAGAAAATGGCAATCAACACTTTAAAAGTGTTTAAAAAAAATAGCACTTTGAAATACTGCTGTATGAAAACGTTCCTATTCCAGCATAAAATAATCTCACATTACATATTTACAATTATTTATTTACGACGTACACGACATACATTACCTGTTCATTATTAAAGTTTACAACAATGTACTTTTCTAAGATAATTGCAGTTAAATTCTGTCTACTGTTATTGAGAATATGTTTGTGTCTTGAAAATGACCGTTCTATATCCACCGTTGTTACAGGGGGCATACTTAAATATATTAACAATGTTTGGGTCAGCCTCTAACTCTACTTCGTCGCCACGTAAGGCTGTCATATTTTTGAATCAAACTAAAACCAATATTTTTACTTATTCCATTCTTTTTGAACACATTTTATAAAATCTATTTGGGCGCAGAGTTTGTCCTTTAGATTGTAACTTCTTTATTATGTCTTGTAAAAAACTTAAGTGTGCTTTAATAAAGACTGTTATTCTATTAGACTATAATTAAGACTATTTAAGATTTGAGAAGTGACAGGTACAATTCGTGCAACAAAAATCAAATTAGGTGCCTTACTTTCAAGGAAAAATTTAAGAATTTCGTGAAAATGGCAAAAAATGGCAATAACATAAAAAATAGCCAAAATTGCGCTTATGGCAAAAAATGGAAATTGCCATAAAATCCGGGCTCTAGTCATAACCAATTGCGATTTTCCGGGTAATTTCATTTAGAATCTCGGATAGCGTCATTATCAAATAAAATATTCTCTTGATAAATCGAAATAAGTTATGGATGAAGCATATTTTTTTTGTATTTAACGCATTATATAGTTTTTGGAGAAAATATGCAAAGGGCTTTAAACTTCACAAAATATGTCGAATATGCAGTTTGTATAAATGCCTTTCTTATAAGACTAACTTGTGGAGGAAGAGTAAACATTTGGAAACATTTCTCTCAAGCGTCAGATCTACATTCCTCAGAAAATATTTGGAAATCCTTTGAGACAAAAATAGCAGCCATATATACGCATGTCTTGAATTACTTCAGAAACTTGTGGGGTTTGAACAAGGCATAACATTCTGTTTGATTTAACATAGTAACTACAAAGGTTTTATACCAGATTTTTCATGAACTTTGGGTACTTTTTCGATATGTTTTTACCTATAAACTTACTTATGACTCCTACTCTATTTTCAAGAATAGCAAGTTTATATGTTTTGCAGTCATCAATAAATAAATCTAAAATGAGACATTAAGTTACCTATATGGTGATTTAGGCGCCAATATGTTTTGAAAGATGTAGATGTTATGTAGAAAATGCATGTATATACGTCCCATTTTCTTTACGTGAATAATTAGGTTTTAAAGTTGTACATTTGCAGCATCGCCCGCTATAACAGTGTTAACAGTGTATGTATATGTTCAACAAATGGGAAGGCGTGGTGAGAATTGGCTGGGAAAATAATTTACTAGACTCATTTCATCGCAGGAACTGTTAAATAATATGATTGGGATAGTTAACTAACGAATTAAGTTAATTTGCAATTAAAACATCCAACCAACTGAGTCGCATTTAGAAGTAACGGACAAAGGTGGCAATATTTTAGTTGGCTGGCTGTTTGGAATGGGAATTGACATAATTCGATGTTTATTCAGAAGCACAAGTATCAGCCCTAAGAGTAATAAACGGGTATGTAGGAAGCCATAGATACGTAGCCGATATAACTTGTTTTTTGAAATGGTTTACATTTGTGTTATGATATAGGCACAGTATTTTATACATTTGAAATTACTTTTCTTGATTATTTGATACGACTGTCGTTGCCTTAAATACCATAAAATGCTCAATACTTTCTGACAGACGAAATAAACAATGCACATGAAGCAAGTAATTACGTGCTTTCTGTTAGGTTAATTATTTAATTCCTGCTGGAGGTTAAAATGCTGTTACAACCAGTTTTAAATTTATTTTAACAATATAGAATGTTTGCAAATGAAATCACATTGTCGAAATTCTTCTTAAATCTTGTATAACCTTTTATGAGTAGTAAAAACTTTGTAGTACTAGCTAATCTTATGTCAAAAGCACACAGTAACAATTGTTCACATTCGTCAAAGATATTTGAACTGCATGTTCACCATTTTTCCAATTCCATTTACCTGTCTGTTAATAAACAGATTTATTAGGTAAAATGGAACGATCAATAAGAAGAACGAACCATTTTGATGAATCATTTAAAATAGAACGTTAACAAAATCGTATAGCATATACAAAAATCCTCAATATAATTTTTGTTCACAAATGTGATGCGATTGTTCTATAACATAATACACTGTTGTGTACAACCCTTCACTCATTGTTCACTCTTCTAAATGAAAATAACTCGCTTTTTCCGAGAGAAAAATTTCCATGTTCGATATTAAATATTTAGGAGAGCTCATACCGAACTGTAAATCAAGCTTCAAAATGTTTACTCAAAAAGTAGTCAGTACGGCGTAGCGGCTGGCACACATCAAATCTCACACGTGAGCCGCACAGGGCATCGATTTGTAACGTGATGGTCCGTTGAAAGGGCGGAAAATCATCCAGTCAACACACACACGAACGTCGAACAGATAATGTGGTTCTTGGCTCGGATGCTGACCTTGCACCCGATCTGCAGTCCCTCGGGAACGCGTACCGGATCATTCAAATTAATAGAACATCGAAAGGCGATTTGTCCCAGAAAAAGACCGACTAAGAGATTCCACGTCCTCTGATGCCGGTAATTAATTTATTCGGAATCGTTTCCGGGCGGCGTCTATGTTTAGCATGCGGAAATTTCGGGGATTAAAGCATTAAGGGATTTGGATTGACTTGAGGGAACTTCGCTATTTATCAGGTCGCCAAGAAATATTGTGAGATTAGCAAGTTGCTCGGCGAGGTGCACTTATCGATCTTATTTGGGAATGTAGGGAACATTGTCAGCGAGGAGTTTGATTTTTACTTTCTCATATGAGGTACTCATATATGAGAGTATTGTAATCGGGTCGATTTTTCGAAATCGAGTTATTAACATCTCTGAACGTTTTGAGGTCCCCTGAGTCCAAAAAACGTGTTTTTGGAAAACCGTCTGTATGTGTGTATGTGTGTAAGTATGTATGTATGTATGTATGTATGTATGTATGCATGTATGTATGTATGTGTGTATGTATGTATGTCTGTGGTAGGATTTTCTCAAAAACTAAAAACCAGAAACGGTCAAAACTATGTATTTGGACTTTGTACCATACCAGGACGTGAAAATAAGCTTTACATTAAAATAGGCCAGGATAGAAGGGTAGTTTATTCTTGTCAATTTTCGATTTTTTCAATTTTTTTTCGAAATCTACTCTACGAATTTTTTTTAAACTTTGACTATTTATTCTACTATTGAAAATGTGTAAAAAAGTTTTCTAACGTTTTTGGCTAACTCTTCTGTGAAGGATACTTTATACTTGTCGATTTATGGTTTTTTGTATTATTCTCGGAATTCGTTCCAAGAATTCTTTTTAAACTTTGGAAATTTATTGTGCAATTAAATATGTATAAAAATGGTTTGTAACGTTTTCGTCTAAATCTTCTCTGAAGAGCACTTTATACTTGTGGTTTTTCGGGTTTTCAATTTTTCTCAAAATTTGCTACAAGAATTTATTTTAAATTTATAATATATATTCTACCATTGAATGAGTATAAAATAAAATTTTCCATCGTTTTTTGCAAAATTTTCTGTGAAAGGCACTTTGTATCATTCTTCAATTTTTTTTAATTTTTCCCGAAATTTGCTCCAAGAGTTTTTGTAAAATTTTGAGTACCTATTCTACATTAGATACAATATATAAAAAAGTTTTGTAACGTTTTTGGCTAAATCTACTGTGAGGAGTACTTTATAGGTACTTGTCGTTTTTCGGTTTGTTGCTTAAATTAACCCCTATATATGAGAAAGTACTGTGATGAACACATCACGATTTTTTTTAAATAAAAAGATATTGTTCATTACAGGTGACACACTCAAGTGACACATGGGAAAGTACTGTATATATATATTGAATTTAAGATTGGATATGCCTTACTTCTGGTTCAGTAAGTTAAAATATCTCTAAATGTAGAAAAGACTAAAGTTACCACCTCAACAATTCACCGCCTCGACAATTCACCTCCTCGACAATTCACTGAGCTCGAAGTTCATCGAATTATTTATAATTAGGAAATTAGGAATAATTATAATTAGGAAATTTTCATTTCTGTTTGTTTGAAGGTTGTTTTTTTGCCCGCACTTTTTCCCTGCGGCACTTAGATAAAAAAATCCCATTTCCTTTCTGAGTCACCTATTTTTTCGTGCACACTTCTGATGAGGCACTTTTGGCTTTTCTGAAGCGTTCTTCTGATGCACTTTGTAGTACCTCGTACATTGATTTCCCTTGGCCTTTTGCACTTTTTTCCTGAGCCGCTTTTGGTGTTTCTGAGGCACTTATGGCTTTTCTGCTGGATTTTCCTTGCCCTCTCGAATTTTTTTCCTGAGGCACTTTTGGCTTTTCTGACGCCTTTTCTGATGGATTCTCCTTGCCCCCACGTACTTCGGTTTATGAGGCACTTTTGACTTTTCTGAAGAATTGTTGAGGCGGTGAATTGTTGAAGCTGTGAATTGTTGATCGGTGAATTGCGATCGGTGAATTGTGGTGGGTTAATTGTGATCGGTGAATATTCCTAGACTCATTAAAATTAAATGGTAATGAAATACAAAGAGTGGATAGTACTAACTATTTATGTATTTTCTATGATTCAGGATTAACCTGGGAGACACATACATCACATCTTTTGAAGAAATTAAGATATCTGTCTTATGTAGTTACCATATTAAAATATATTTTAACTAAGTCCCAACTGAAATCTATATATTATGGTTTATTCCAAAGTACAGCGACTTATGGTATTATCGCATGGGGAGCTGCCAGCGAAACCCACATGTCCAAACTAATAAATTTGCAATATAAAATAGTTAAAGTAATATTCTCCTCCGATGAGGATATTATAAACATCGGGCTATCATTCTTTTTGGAATTTATTTTACGTCAATATAACTTTTTAAAAACATATAATAACTCTCTATGTACAACAAGAGAAGTACAATTGCCATTGCTTAGACCCAATAAGGAGATAGGCAGGAAAAACTATATGTTTATTTCTATTAAATTATTCAACTCACTGCCACCTCATCTAAAATTACTGGAAAAAAAGCTTATTAAGAGCAAGCTAAAACCATAGTTAGTCCAAACTTTCAACACTGAGATGAAAATAGATCAAATAAAGCCTGAAAGGTTGCTTAAAAATGCTTAATAAGTATGGTTAATATACATGGAATACATAAAACAAGTAAAATAGTAATTTGTAATAAAGTGTAATTACTACCTACCAAATAAATGTACAAATCGAAATGTAATAATTAGTTTTATAATTACAATAATAGTTTTAAGCGCCATCCTACGCACGGTTTTTGAAAAACTCCTGTAGGATACATAGCATATTCAATATATTTTTTTAATTTTTGCATTGACTTCTAAAGGAATTTTGTATATGAATCTGTACTACTAGGTAAAAAGGCATATTAAAATCAATAAACTACCATCGAGAAAATGCCTGGTATGTATAAAAACGGAAAGTGTTCCTTTTACTCCTAAATTTAGGTTATTAGAAATTTATTCAAGATACAATGCATACAGTACATCAAGAAATTTTTATGTTTCAATGGCGCTTCGAGAGCGGCTCGAGTAGGTCGACTTCGTTTAAGGGGGGCACTTGGTTTAGCTATTTTCGTAAAAATTGTTCCAATGTTTAAAGAGAGTAAACATTCATTTTAAGAATTTGGAATGGAATGTAGAACTATTTTTCTTGCAAAGTTTAGAAACTTTTTGAACAATGAGGCTTTAAAAATGTAATTAGTAAGTAGCACATTGGGTTAGTAAGATCAATAAAGTTAACCAAGGCATCAGGTTACATAGAATATTCGAAGCATTGCCTTTTGAAACAAAATTTTTTTATAGAGACTTTCTTGAGCTTGAGAATTGAGTTTATTTACAAATATCGTTACATTTCAAATTACATAAAATTCCCCTATCTTAGCCCCTTCTAATTAACGATCGTTTACAGCATTACCATTGTCCTCAATTGCACTTGTCTAATGCTGCAGACAAATTCTTTTATTTAGCCGGAAAAATACCTTAGAGTTCTCGTACTTAGGAAGTAAGAGCTTTTCTTGGAGTTTCGATCTAATCCAGTACTTTATGAACAATGGCGATTTAAAAATGTATTTAAAATGAGCGTAAATAGAAGGTTGGGTTAGTAGATCAATTAACTTAACTAAGACGTCAGAAGACGTTACTGAATACATTACATCTATACGTGGTTGAGACATTTTCTTTTTCTACCCATACGAGTCGCCACTTGGAGAAAAACCTGGAGGATGTGAGTTTAAGACGTCAGGTTTTGTAAACTGATCAAAGCATTGATTTATGAAACAAACTTATTTAATACAGACTTTTTAACAGTAGATAATTGACACTTTTATTCACAAATTTCTTAAAATTATAACCTACATCAACTTCCACTATCTTAGCCCTTTCTAATAACGACCGCTTACAGCATTACCATTATCCTCGATTGCACTTATCTAATGCTGCAGACAAATTCGTTTATTTAGTCGAAAAGTACCTCAAACTACTGGTACTTAAGAAGTAAGAGTTTTTCTTGGAGTTTCGATCTAATCCAGTACTTTATGAACAGCGACATTTTAGAAATGTATTTAAATCAAGAGGAAGTAGCATGTTAGCTTAGTAGGGTCAATTAGGTTTTATAAAATAATGAAAGTATTTTCTTATGAAAGAGACTTATTTTATTGCGACTTTCTAGAGTTTGAGGATTGAAGCTATTATTCACAAATATCCTAACATTTCAAATTACATCATCTTGCTCTATCTTAGCGCCTTCTAATTAATGATCGTTTACAGCATTACCATTGTCCTTCATTGCATTTATCAGCTTCACAAGACAAATTCGTTTGATTAGCCGAAGATGTACTTTAGAGTACTTCTTAGAGTACTCGTACTTAAAGTGTTTTTCTTGCAGTTTCGATATAATTCAGTACTTTTTGAACAACGACGCTTATATATATGATATATTTGAAACGAGAGTAAGTAGCACGTTTGGTTAGTAATATCAATTAAGTTAACAGAGATATCAGGTTACAAAAATATTGGAAGCATTGCCTTTCGAAACATACTTTTTTGATTGAGACTTTCTCGAGCTTGAGAATTGACGTCATTATTCACAAATATCGTTACGTTTCAAATAACATCAAATTCCCCTATCTTAGCCCCTTCTAATGAACGATCGTTTACAGCATTACCATTATCCTCGATTGCACTTATCTACTGCCGCAGACAAATTCGTTTACTTAGCCGAAAAAGTACCTACCGACCCCCTCACTTAAAATTCTGCGTTAGGACAAATTGTTTGTTTTATAAAATTCATTAAGAGCGGCCGTCACCCTGCTCACAAAGAGCCGAAAGATAAATATCACAAGTTTGGTTTTAATTATTCATTATGGTAAAGTGAACGCAAGTTCATTTGTAGCGTTATTAGGGCTCATTAAACCCCTATAATGACAAGACAAATAAGTGTGTCTTTCGGTGCCCACTCTCTCGGAAAAGATACTCCTTGAAAATGTTAGGGGGTAGACTTTCGGTTTATGGGGATACGGTATAGGAATGAAGCAGTTTTTCGCTTATTGAGAAATTGAGTATTCTTGAGTAGTACAATTGGGAAGCTTTTCTGAATATTGACGCAAGAATTCATTTATTTCTTCAAAATGTGTTTCTCATTTTCTTAAAATGAAAATTCTCCAAACAACTTTCTTTTTAAAATTGGCTTTTTAACGCTTTTAAAATCTTGGCACCATGTATATGTATTAATTGTTGAATTAAAGTTCATTTTAAGTCATTAAAACTTTGTCTACCTGTTAAAAATTATCACTAATATTTTCAGACTACTTCCGATCAAATTGGACGACTTTTAAATTCTTATAATTTCGTAATTTTAAGGGCTTACAACTCAAATTGTATAATAAATGGCTCTAAGGGCGGATTTTCAAAACCTAACCTCGTTAAGAGCATACCTGAAGTATTCCAATATTTAAAATCTGAAACACTTTGTTAGCTCTATTATGTCCACAAGGCCGAACCGAAAGTACACGTGTAAATATTTGAGGATATCACGTACCCCTTTCAATTACTTTTTAATTCAAACGTCTGATGAATCTTGTATAATAAGAATTTTCTCTGACGATGTGTGCTCGAAGGGAACTCGGAAAGTGTGTGTTGGAAGAGTTGTCTTAATCATGTAAAGGACAGGTATTACGCGACAATTTATTAACATAGGGACATGCAAACACAGGTGGCTTGGTTACAAATTAACGTATTCATGTGGTGTTTTGCGTATATTTACTCTGTCTTAATAACATATTGTTTCAACATGCTGTATAAATATTTTCATTCGAATTCATTTGGGTAACATGTTTTTCTGGGACCTTAATTAGCGTCTGTGCGCCCAACCTTTTAAATTTATCGTTGTTATTTCGTATTGGGATCTCTAGAGTTGAAGTCGGGGGGGTCGTACTGATGAAAATTTTCGGCCCTTTAGATGTTCTCTTTTTTATTTTCCGTTGAACAAATATTAAAACATTTGGGTCTTTTGGAAGTAATCACACGTTCGTTGAACATGAAAGAACGTCAAACTGAATTCGTATTAAAATGAGCGAAATTTTAAATTACGCAAATTAGTTATTCCCCTTTCTAGCCGAACTAGATTAAGTAGTTCAAGTATGAAACTAGAATGAACAAAAATGCTTAATAAGTTGTATATATTTCACATAGAAAAATCATCATTTCCACAAATATCAAATACAGTTAACAAACGTAAATAATAATCAACATAGCCAACATAGCCGTTAGGCGCGGTGTAAAGGGGGAAGGAAATATGGCCGCCGTTGACGAATTTTGACAGCTTACAAAATAGCTATCCATAGGCGTATCAATAATAAGGGGCAAAAAGGAAACAAAATTAAGAAAATAATTTACTTGTTTATTTAGATCAACGGGCAATGAAGCCCTTTACATATTAGGTAACAAAGGTGCGAAATAAGAGACAAATGAAGTATAGAAGAACATAGATTATCAAAATCATCATGACAGTAATAATGCATAGGTATAATAAGTATAGTCCAAGACCCATCTGTCAGAAATTTACTTTAGATTGACATAAGAGGTAACCGCAATGTTTTTACATGAATACCTCGGCAATAATGTCTAGAATAAGGATTGACTTATCCTCCAAAACGCAGAGGTCGTGAACATTGCTTAAAATGCAACAATTTAATAAGAAATTAAAAAACGTGTTTTTCCCGACTTGTTTTGCTTCTAACTTTTTAAGTATTGAATTTAGAAGAAAGTTGAAGAGAGGAAAAAGTTGCAGAATCGCTTTTTACATAAAATAGCATAGGTTATAAATTCAAAAATTTATTAGCGGTTTTGCCAAATAGTAATAAACAACAAAAAATCGGCCCAAAAAAGTGTTTTTTTAATTTATTATTTTAGGCACTTTAAAATGTAGTTAGGACTTCCATATCACGGGTACAAAATCTTGAAGTTATAATAAAAGAATCCCGTAAATTTCGTTTCGATCGGTTTATTAGAATTTGCACAATAAATTTGCAATCCAGAAAAATCGAAAAATATTGAAAATTTTCAAATTTGTTTAAATTTTTTTCCACTATTCGATTTTAATAAAACTGGCTGGTCATATATAAGAGGGAACAAGCTTTCATGTACTTTTTTCAGAATTAAAAAATATTTATTAGAACGGTTACAGCCATTGTTTAAAGTTGGTGTCGTTTTTTTTGCTTATAAACAAATATATTATCTCGGCGAATTTTTCGTTAAATGGAATTCTGAAAACATAGCCGGAAAGTACTCGGAAAGACGCTTCTTTTGTACATAATAAGCTGGTATTTTGCTAATTAGCTTCTGAGATATAATTTCTCAAAGTTGTTTAGTGTTTAATAATATGGTTAATAATGGTTAATAAAATTACTATTTTTTCTCATATCTTAAGAAATAATTATTTCTCACAGTAACCAGTGTAATATTTTTGTTGAAATTTACATTAAAAAGATTGAAACTTAATTTAAAAAAAATGTCACGCTTCCAATTTTGACAAATCCATAAATTTGATATTTCTATTAAACACAGATACAGGGTAGAAATTAATTACCTCGTAGTACGTTTATGTTCAAAAACTTGATGCATCGGTAATGGAACAGCATCTCTCTTTGAATATCTAGCATTGTCGGTTGCACCTATTTTAGACACAAAATCATCTTTATTGAAATGTTTTGTGCAAATATAGGACGATTTTGTTATGTTATTTTCGCCAAGTCCCAAAACAGAAATCCAAATATTTCTTTTAATTGGATCTATTGGAAGCCTAAAATAATAACACTGATAGAACGCCACTGAGATGATACATAACCTCAAAAAATGTCATTAATAAATCTGTTTATTTACCTATGAAAAGACAATCCCGAGGCTTTCCCTGCATCGCTATAAACGTTGCATATCTTGCACCTATTACCATTGTTAAATGTTTTCTATTTTTATCAAAATACACACAAACCGCGTATACAACGAATTCTATCACGTGAAAGACTAGGACGCGATGTTGCCACTCATAACAAAAGTCTATATTATTTTAGATTTACGTACAACTGACCAACCGCAAGCGAAGTAGGCTGGATGTATACGCAAATCGTAAGCATAGAATTCGTCATCTGCATTCATGCAACAGCGCAAAAAACGCTTAGAATGTGCTAAGATCTTGGCAATACATTATTTGGTAAACAAACGGGTCTAGTTATATTAATGGTCTGTGAGCATGAAAATTTTTTTTTGTATTTTCATATATGTAGGTCAATATATTTTCCATATTTATCTTGCGCTCTATTTTGGAAATCTATTGCCTATTATCTTAAATTCTGTATCTATCTACTTAGTCAAATCAATGTGGCTTTCACTCATACATATTTTCAGTCAGATATTTTTCACTTTCACCCCCATAAAAGCTCCAGAAAATCCAGAGATAATAACTCCTCCATTCCATTATGAAATTTGATATTGTATTAATGTTTTAATCCGAATAACCACTCTCCCGTAAATCAACTCGGTTTGTAAAGTTACGTAAGAGTATAAACAAAGTCAAACACACAACTATGCCATGATCGGATACGTCGATAACCCATCAAAAATTCATCAATCACTTCGATATTAATTAAAAGCACGATATTCAAACAACCCCTCAATTAGAATTTCTTAACCCTTATCTAACTTAAATGTTGGCGGTTTTATTGTTCCTATTAAAACGTCGTAATTAACGGAAGACAACTTATTGACATAATTACACCTGAGAGATGAAAGGAGCTTGATAAATTTTGATTAAAAGGTTTAAAAAGCCGACCCGTGACGTGCATGGGTTTAATTCGAAAAGTTAACCCAATTTTCTTACTTAAAAACACACCCGATCAAAATAAAGTAACTTGGGCGAAGAGGAATGTTTACTGCGGCGTGTGTTTCCCTCCCAGAACGTATTCCAAAAGCAAAGTGGAAATACCGAATTCCTGCAATTTATTACAATTCCCAGTTAGGAAGAGGGATGGCGGGTTGTTTTCTATTCTAACAAATAACAAGTGTGAACGTTACCAGGGTTAGGGTTCACATAAAGCGGCTCGTTACAAATTATCCCACTTCCGATGAGAGATAAATTGGGATGTTATTCGTCTTGGGGATGAACACAGGGAAATTTGATCGACGCCCTGCGATTAATAGGGAGGGAACTATCGAAAAATACGAAAAGGCGTGGTAAAATTTATTAGTTAGAAGGAGGTAATTACGATGGAATTTATTTTGTCTACACGTCTGTCTGGATATTTGTATGTTGATTACTCGAGAACCACTTATTCTATTTACACGATTTCTTCTTTAATGCATTATGTGCATATATATTTATTGCGGATGGAAACAGTAACTTGTTACTGATAAATGATAAGGAATTTTCAATCATTCTACATTGATAGGTATTGTAACGTTTTATATGGGCCAGTTAAGCTCTATAGTACTTTCACAAATTTGTCTTCTACACTACTTAAACTAATTGATATTACAACGAGTGAACATTTATTTGGACATTAATTTGTATGTCTGTCGTTCACTTGTTCTCTTAGTCTTGGACACGCTCAAGTAAATGTATAAGGAAAGCGAGGGCAATTCATAGGTGTACCCCCCCCAGCTTCTCCGCATATGTTGCAAATAATCGGTGTTTCTGTCTCTTAATAGTTTCCAAAATTCAAGAAATGTGTAACGAAGCCGATTTTTCAGAGTCGAGGGTAGACCACCCACCGTACATTTAACCGAGAAATCAAACCTATCTCAGATAGATAAGGACACGTTCAATCTACCATCGCTTATATATCCAGACGTAACTTGGGTAACTCCCTCCTCAAGTCGTCCTGTACCTGAGTTAATCCAAGGTCAGAACCAATACTTGTCTGTGACAAGCCGTACGTTATCCGTACCTATTTTTCCGTTGCGTCTGATATCCGTTTCCGTTCGACCGACCGATACATTTAATTGTGAACGTTACCGACCGTTAGTTTTAAACCGACCGAATTATTCGTTATTTGTTACGTAACCGTCCGATTGTGAACGTACTACCGACCGATAAATGTAATTGTGAACGTTACCGACCGTTAGATCTAGACCGACCGACACCGTCCGATTGTGAACGTACCACCAACCGAATTATATGTAACTGTGATCGTTCCGCCGTTATATGTTACGTAATTGTCCGTTACCGATATATGTGAGTGATCTGTAGTACCGTGAAAATGTCCGTCTCTCCGAACCGCTTAGAGTTAATTTTTTCCTCGTCGCGTTAAGGCAAAATTAATTCACCATAATCTTCCGCTCGCTCTCTCGCTCTCGCTCTCTCGTAATGTAAAAGACCGTATTATCGAATATTAGACACTGTACGTTTTCCTATCGTCTCCGTATCTAGCTATTTCTCTCTCATTGTTAAATTGTTAGGAGAATTTTCCGTTTTTCCCATTTAAAATGGACCCATTTAAAAATTTCAGACCTTAATTGTTTGCAACAGTATTGTAATTTTCAGTTTCCGCGTTTTTAGCTTCGCCGAACAATTTTCGATCTTTCCGATTTTCTCTACGTGAAGTAATTTTTATTTTTCTTACTTTCCTAATTGTATTTTCTTTCCGAAATGTATAAATATTTGTAAATAAACCTTTTTTTGCAATTCTTCGTTCTCCGATCTCCGATACGCCAGCAGGTGTTTGGCGATACAGTGTTGTCACTTTCATTTAGAAATAAAATAGTTTAGGGATTTTCCATTTTGAGTGTATGTTTCATTTCTACGGACAACCCTGGTAATCTCCTGAGTTCGTAAACTACCCAGGCATAATCCCGAGGGAGAAATCCCTTAAAAATCTGGCGCCCGATCAAAACCGTAAAACCGACCCTAAAACCAATAACCGAACTCCCGAACTCCGTCCCAGCGACAAATCACTCTAGTAACCGCACCAAGCCCGTTACAAATGAATTTTAGAAACTAACCACATTTGTATTCAATTTTTATTTTTCGCTTAAACTGCAATTGTTACTTGTTAGGGATTTTAATTATAGTTAGTTCAGTACCAGAGTTACTTAACTAACATTTTTTAAAGATAAAAAATTAACCACCCAACGATTTAAAAACCGCATTTAAAGGCAGTTTAATAAAGAATTATTCTAAATTTATAAATTCGTTCGTTAAATATTTCTATCATTAATGAGAGTGTGATTTTTATTTGTACACTTTATTCCCTCGATAAATTGCTCAAAACCAGGATAACTCATTCAGTTAATAATCAATTTATATTGATTCCAATATTTTCCACATTTCTACTCTCCTATTAATAATTAGTGTAAATTACGCCATTGTTGTGAGGAGGTACCTAATAGAGACATGTGACGTTAGGTTGGGTTAAATAACAGAAAGTGATTAAAAATGTATTAGGTATGGTATCGATTGAAATGACCCAGGGCATATCCGGAGATTTAGTTGGATTAATGCCCAAAACGCCGAAGGCAGGTTTGGAATTACAATTAGATGTTTGGTTTTTAATTACGTTTTCTTTACATATCCCATGAACATTATTGAACGCACAATAGTCATTCATTGACAGAAGATTTTTACTGATTCATTAGTAACGAAGTAAGGTACGAACTAATTTAACAACTAAGTAGGGTAAAATTTATGCTGATAGAACTCTTGCCAGGAAAAAACACCATTTTAGCAGCAGGCTCGTTAGTTTATTTTTGAGTTTGAATGTAGTAGACTCGAGACGAGACGAGAAATAACATGGTCTCGTCTCGGTCTGCGTTAGACCGAGATATTCCACGTTTTTGTCATTCGTGGCTGTGGTGGTTTTCCACCATGAGAACGCAGATGTAGAATTCGAGACGAGACCACAACTAGATCTCGTCTCGTATCGAAATTTCAACATTTAATCTCGCCTCGTCTCGATGTTGATGAATTTGACGAGCTGATGCCTTTATCTTTATGATTAGTTTCATGCTCATCTCCCATAAATATTTTTTTGAAATGTAACAGTAAAGCAGGGAATAGTGCCTTTTAGTATTATTACTACTAGTACTAAGTTTTAAATAACTCATAGAGCACCAAACGTTCCATATAACAAATGTTGAGATTATCGGAAGAGGACATCAACAAGGTAACTTACTAGCAACTTAGAACTGGCACCATCTGTTATATTGTCATGGTACTAAGGAGGCCTGGAGGGGTAGCAGGTGCAGAAACCTCTGAAACTTGAATGGCATCTTCTTCCATTTAAAACGGACGGCGGGCACGTAATTAGACCGGCAGCACAACGGTGCGATAATTGATTGATATTGATCGTTTAACTCGTTTGGTATTTATTTGGTGAAATGTTTATTGTTCAGCGTCGTGCTGCTCGGTTTAACTAAACATACGTGCCTCGCCAGGATATTCTTTTGCAAGGTTATTTCTTCGAAATTCATGTTTTCAACGCGAGTCTTTTCAGGCTTGGGTTACTTGTTAAAAGCAGGCTGGACGCGTATTCTAAACTAAATTTACTATTACCTGGTGTTTATTTGAATCACGTTGAGTGATTCATTATTGGAAAGGGGATCAGTTACGGTAACGCCTAACATTTACGTTAAGAGTTATGTTTTATTACCTACCTCGTTTCTGAATTTCCTTTGTGTTCTCTGTCTTGCTCTTCACCATAAAAATTACTGATTCGTAGTTTAAGGTGGACATGTTAGTGTTATCATGCTCAGTATTCCTGTATAGCTAGCGCTTGGTTTTGGTCAGCAACGTGGGTCATTAAAACCATGTGCAATCGATTGCAGTAGTATTTGTCCTTTCACCTTAATAAATATTATAGAATACACCAGGAACGCACGAACATCAAGCAATTTTATTAACGATGTTATCCGCACAGGATTTATGTTCGTGTATTTCATTTTAGACGGCTGCTCTCGCAGCGTGTGTATGTGTATATATGAGAGAGAAAGAGAGAGCGAGGATAGAGATTTGAAACGCTATAATGGGCGAGAGCCGTCGTCGGTTTCGAGATGTTTGCTGTTGACAGTTGCAACTGAAAAATCGTATAAATCACGTCGCTTTCGCACCCGTACCGGCATTAGCGAAGCAACATCTCGACCGAAATGTGTGTTGCTTTTTATGGGAGCGACTCCTGTTTAGAGGTGCCGACGAGGACGTCTCCTTTAGTCGTTTATTCCTCGGGGGCTTATTAGCGGATGCTGAGGAGGAGCACTTCCCGAACAGTTCTGTCAAGTTCCCGATGGGGAATCGCGCGATTGTGAAAAATTGCCGTTTGAAAAATGCCTTTTTACTTTTTGGAGAGAAAGTGGCAGGACTTTCATAAATAAATAAAAGCTTCTATTCAAGAACCGTGCCTAGGGAAGGTGTTGACGACAACCCTAACCCTTATTTATGTAGAGTGTGCCATTCAAGACGCATCTATGTAGCGTAATTTTTGTTATAAGACCATGTCGTAAAGAAGGTACAAATTAAAAATTTAAATTATTCTTCTTCTTGTTCTTACTTCTTCTAAAATAAGCTAAAGTCTGTTCCTTCATCTGTTTTACCTGTATGTTGTCCTACCATCTTTTTCTTGGGCGCCCAATACTTGTTCTGCTATCAGATGACTTATCCCTTGCTGTTCGCACAAGTCTCTTAGTTGCCATTCTGTTGATGTATTGGTTCCATTCTTGTTTTCTGTACAGTGTCCATTCTTTCTTATATCTGCACTTCGCTCTCTATCCCACAACATTTTCCCCGAAATCATCCTTAGAATTTTCATCTGAGTTATCTCAAGAGAAGAGGTTGGTTGAGGTGACCAGCTACGTTTTTTGAATTTGTTATTTGTTGCCGGACTTCTTCTTCCACTTCACCATAGCCTTTTACTATGCCCAGATACTCAAATTTTAGTTACTGTTATGATAAAAATGTGTCAGTTCATTGTTTGGTATATGCTTGTTTTTGTGATGTGGTCAATATGTTTGTTTCTACAGGTCAGTTGATTGAGGTGACCAGCTACTTTTTTTGAATTTGTTACTTGTTGTCGGACTTCTTCTTCTACTTCACCATAATCTGTTACATTCATGCCCAGATACTGAAATTTAAGTTACTGTTCGATTATTTGGCCATCAATTTCTGTCTTACATCTACAGGGTTCTTTAGACGTGGTCATACATTTTGCTAATTCCATATTATATTTCTTTCCCGTTATGTTAAAAATATGTGTGAGTTTCTGATGATCATCTTCATTTTCTGAGGAGAGCTGATGACTTCTCTCTTAAAAGTGTTCATATTTTCTTGTTACGTATGTTAACCTTAAATGCCTCTATTGCCTCGTAACTATGGCTCCAATTTTAATCTTTGTAATTTCCTAACTATTTCTCGCCTCCTTTTGCCAGTTTATCCATAACACTAAAATGAAACCGAATAGGTATATTACTTCCTTAGAAGTTATAGAATTACGTTTTAGGTGAAACTTACATGACATAAGCAAATTTAGTCAAGTTAAAACATACGGGTAACAGTTTAATAAAGATAGATTTGGAAGAGATTTAAAGTTACTCTGCCTTGTTGACTCATTTACAAAGTTAATTGCATTTGGCTGTTTCAAAAATGTACTCTTTCTGATATCTTATTTTTCTCTATTCTGTGAATAATTAAGTGCATTTGCAATTTATTGGCGTGGTACAAATGTGTTCAAAATCCACCAATAGCTCTGTAATAATAATAAAACTTGTTATTATTCCTTGATAAACTGGCGACATATCGGGGGTGCTTCAATAAAAAATAAACGAAGCAATTTTTCCGGCAGCACTACGTGCAAATTACATACACGGCCTATCCCGGAGCACCATAATTTCGCCCAGCAATATATCCCGTCAGATAAAAACTTGTTAGTGGGAAACATTTTCCTCTGTAGGACTTCATAAATATGATATAGTATGTATTAACTCAATTTCGGAGTTAATTATATTCTCCATGTGTGGTCAAATAGAAGTGGTCAGTTTTCATTGTTTACAAGGCCCCAATAAAGCGGAGAAGTGCCTGCTGGGGGGTGAATTATTGTGAGGCGGGCGGCCTTCTGGGGCAGATTAGCTGTACAAAGGGGGGGGGGGTGTTTCACTCACCTTGTTATTGAACGAAATAACGATAAATACAAGAAAATATCTCTTCTCGTTTTAACTGGTGCAAATATTCATTATCGAGTCTTCGAGACATATTATTGGAATTGCTGTAAAATTTAACGAAACTGGAATGTTCATTAGAAACAATACTATTGTTGTGTTAACCGGTGATGGGTGAGTGTAGAAATAGGCCGGATGAGTTTGACTCGTCTATTGATAAATAATGAAAAACTATTTACAATTTGTATACAAGCTGTTCGCCGAGGAAGGTTCGAGGGTAACTGACCTTAAAAACTACCGTCCGAAGATTCTATCCCTCGGTAGACGCGTACATGGCAGGTACCTCGGTGCGGCGATTTTATGGGGTGAAAGTTTTAGAGACCATCCCGACAGCTCGATTTTGTAGAAATCTCCGAAACCGTTCTTTGATTATTTTTTGTGAATGGTACTAAGTTTCGGGGCGTTCCTAGAATCGACTCTCGAGATGGTCACATTGGTAAAAAAAGGAAAATGCAGCTCGTGGGAAGAGAACTATTTACACTTTTTACAATATTATTTACAACTCATCTCCTACGGGCCCCTACACTATGAATCAATAAAAATCTGCTCGAGATATCCATTTTGGATTGAAAAACAATCTTAGTTGAAGATAAGACAGAAGTATAAGTTTTCAAATGTGGAGTGATATTCAGAGAAACCCTTAATGTCTCTACACCATACATAAAACAGTAAGTTCTTCACTAAAGGGGTATGTGGGATTTTTTTGTAATAAATGACTAATCGAGTAACGTTGTTTCACCTAGTAGTAAATATGCAGAAAGATTCTCCCTAGGTACCTACTATGTTAATCCAAGAATACCGTTCGCGTTACTGTAGTCGCATCAAAATTTATAGAAACATGTTAATACTTGTGTGACGTTCTGTTATATGTGTATGGATATGATATATAGAATATATTTGAAAATGTGTGGCGAATTAGCTTATTCAAGGAGTTGTATCACGCCAAATAACCGTTAGTCATTTAAAAAATGCCGATATGTCCATCAGACTACTTTTTCATAATTTGTTATAAATAGTCGATAGTAAAATAAATGTTTAGAATTTAAATCTTCATGCGGATTTCGAAAAATGACGACAACGCAGAACACAACAAGAATAAAGTGACTTTCGTAAACCGTTTAGCCACAAATGTTATAAAACTTCACTACATAAGTACATTCGATAGTAGAATAAACACTCTAAAGTGTAGCAAAAATACATGGGAGTGGATTTTGAGAAAATTTCCAAAAACAGAAAAGTATCAAGTGTAAAGTGCCCTTTATAGAAAATTTAACCAAAAATGTTACCAATCTTTATTACACACATTCGATAGTGGAATAAACGTTCAAAGTTGAAAAGAAAGTATTGGAGCAAATTTTGAGAAAATTTCCAAAAACCGAAAAATGGCAAGTAAACTACCCTTTTTTTCCCGACTAATTTTAATGAAAATCTTATTTGAAGGTCTTAGTGTAGCACAAAGTCTAGATTCAAAATTGGGACCGTTTGTAATTTTTGTGGAAAAACCGTTGACATACATACATACACAAATATAAACACTGACATTTTTTCAAAAATAAGATTATTTGGAGTCAGGGGACTTTAAAACGTATAGAAAAGCTAAGAACTCAAATTAGAAAAATGGATCCCATTGCAATACTCATACATGAGAGCCTTAAATGAGTGCCTCATATGAGGGAGTAAAACTGTAACAGTAGTTCCTAATGTTTTATACAGAGAAATTATACTGATACAAGCCGTACCCGAATGCGTTGCAATGCCACGTAAAGTTTAAAAAAAAGACAGATAAATTAAAATTATAGATGACCCGGTGAACGTCGTATCACCTACATATTTTTTTAAAAAATATGTTCAAAACTTAATACAATTTTTTTATCTATATTAACTTTAATGCAACATTGTCTTTTGTCTTTCTTTGTGGTGCGTAAATATATAAAGATCGTGGTTTTACGACTCGCGAATACGCGACGTATAATTGCCCATGCGCTAAACAGTGAAACTCCAAGTTAATTCCGCAAACTATCCTTGTTATCTGCAATTGTATATTATTTTTTTAGATCTTTAATAAATGATTTATCAAAAACTGCCTTCAAAGTGGGCATGAAATTTTCCTGTACATGCGTTGCACCGTCATTTGAAAGCAACTATTATATTTTTGGATGTTATCAAGAAATGTTTTGAGGCATTTCTAACCATAGAAACTAAAGAGCTAAATGCTATTCGTTCTAGGTTAACAGGAACACTGCGCCTGCGGAATCGCTCTATTTCATTGTGTCGTGCTCGCTGCTGTTGTATTTGATGTGCCCGAAGTCGTTCCATTCTAAGCCTATCTACTTCATAATAATTCACTGTTGAACGCCATTCTGTCATACCGATACGAATGTTATCATATCTGCCTCTCGCTGGTCGTCAGTGCGATTTGCACGTGAGGTAGCGCGTCGCACATTTGATTGACTTCGACGATCTAAGTCAGGACGTCTTCTCCTTGGTATTTTAAAATCAATAAAGTTCTCGCGCACTGACTAACTGGTGATAGATTTTAATAATCGTCTTGACATTTATTTATTTGATAACCAACTGACACCATACTTTCATTTGTTTGATTACAAATGTCATATTACAAAACGTACTTTTTTAAGAATTTCCGTTACTTATTATTCATGTTTCTGGCCGCTTGAACCTTCCCTGAACTTCCACAAATATTTCAAGATCAAAATTAGCAAAATCGGTCCAGGCATTCTCGAGTTTAAGCGAGACAAACGAACAGCAGTTCATCTTTATATATATAGAGATTTATTATATACCTTATATATGATATACTGAACACAGGTTAATTTAGCATTACTAGACTAATATTTAGAAATAGTTAGTCCCATGTCGCCTTAAAAATAGCTCGAATTGTTATACGAAAAACCTAAATCTATCCCCGCAACGCCATAAATCCCTCGACATACTTCTTAATCCACTGCCGATAACCGAAAGGAGGAGCGACACACGCGAAGATGAACCCGATACCGCGACAATGATTCACTCCCTTACATATGAAGGGTTGATAATTTGGGCGCGATAACGATCTGGGGGTGAGCGGTACCGTGCGTTCTATTAGGTGACATTTGACGTGTGACGGGACCGTTTAGGGCTTCCGAAACGTCGGAGCTGTTGTTCGTTACTTTTTAGTTCGGAGTGACGTGTTGCCGAATTTCGTGAATGGAAGTTCTATTTTTGGGGTTTCTATACGGCAAATAAGCGGGCGAGATAGCTTGACAAATACGATAAATGGCTGTCTGAAAATGAAGGGTTCAGCGCAATAAGGTAGAAAGGTGGGTACGTTCGTGGGTGTATGAATGTGAAACGGTTTACCGTATTATACGGAAAATGTATTTTGTTCTCAATATGTAGCCTATGAGCGAATTAACAATGGTTGTCAAAGTGTATTTCGCACACACGAGATTTTACTCACACTTTATCAGATTTATTTAAAACTTGTAAATTATCATACAATATCAATCTTGCTTGTTGTTGCAACTTCTCCAAATAATCTCGTCATAACTTTATTACTTGTTCTGTTGCATCATTGTTATCTTAAACACCACTTGTTTTTGTTTGCTCATTTATTTTTTCATGAAATATTTTTGTAATGTTACTTTTGTTGTATTGAACTTTGTTCTTCGTTATGACTATGTATTTCGGCCTATGACATTGAAACGATTACTCTTCGCCATACTAAACTTCGTCGAAGTATATATATATATATATATTGCCTTATGATTTCTGATTGTGCTTTCCGCCGTATTCCCGTTTTGTTTAAATTTGCTAGTCGCAAGAATGGGGCGAGAGTTCCCGTCCAGAATATTTGAAATAAAGTTGCGCCAAAGAAAGAAGTCTCCGAGCAAATGCACAATTCCCTCAGAGGGTTGAATACCAACCGGTTTTGACCGCCAGGCTTAAGGAAATATCTCCAGAGATGAAGGACTCTGGATTATTCAACAATGTCGTAATATTTAACGTACTGCCGACGTTCGCTGAAAACTTCGTTCGGAATAAAGTGCAGGTGAAACATAACGTTGGCGCAACGTTAGAAATGCAACCAAATTTGTATTTGTTTTAGAGATAAGATTTTGAATAAGAGAAAGTATTGTAATCGTGCTGATTTTTGGAATTTGAGATTACTGGACGTTTCGAGGTTTCCTGAGTTTGAAAAAGATGTTTATGGAAACATGTCCGTGTGAGTATGTATGTGTTCCTAAAAAGAGTGAGAGTTTTTCATAATCTTCAACTAGTTTATAATATCATATGAAAATTGTTATGAGGATGTAATGGTGCCTAGTTTTATATATGCGTCTAAATTGAAAAATACGTGCTTTATATAAATTTTGAGGAAAACTAAAGGCATCTGTTGGGTCTCTAATAAAAATAAGAGTTTTTCATAACTTTGAACTAGTTTGTAATATGAAAATTGTCATAAGGTTATACAGCTGCCTAGTTTCATATGTGCGTCTGAATTCAAAAATTTGTGCTTTATGTAAGTTTTGGGGAAAATCCAAGTTGTCTATGCTATTTCTGAGGAAAATGATAGCTTTTCCTAATTTTGAAATAATTCTTATGAATATTATCATGAGGTTATAATGGTGCCTAGTTTCATATATGCGTCTAAGTTAAAAAATTCCTGCTTTATATAAATTTTGAGGAATATCCAAGGGAACTGTTGGGTTCCTAAGAAAAATAAGAGTTTTTAATAACTTTGAACTAGTTTGCAATATCTTATGAAAATTGGCATAAGGTTATACTGGTGCCTAGTTTGATATGTGCTTCTGAATTCAAAAATTCGTGGTCTATGTAAGTTTTGGGGAAAATCCAAGTTGTCTATGCTATTTCTGAGAAAAATGATAGCTTTTCCTAATTTTGAACTAGATCTTATGGATATTATCATGAGGTTATAATGGTGCCTAGTTTCATATGTGCGTCTAAGTTCAAAAATTCGTGCTTTATATAAATTTTGAGGAAAATCCAAGGATCTGTTGGGTTTCTAAGAAAAATAATTGTTTTTAGTAACTTTCAACTAGTTTGTAATATCTTATGAAAATTGGCATAAGGTTATACTGGTGCCTAGTTTCATATGTGCTTCTGAATTCAAAAATTCGTGCTCTATATAAGTTTTGGGGAAAATCCAAGTTGTCTGCTATTTCTGAGGAAAATGATAGATTTTCCTAATTTTTAACTAAATCTTATGAATATTATCTTGAGGTTATAACAGCGCCTAGTTTCATATGTACTTCTGAATTCAAAAATTCGTGCTCTATGTAAGTTTTGGGGAAAATCCAAGTTGTCTATGATATTTCTGAGGAAAATGATAGCTTTTACTAATTTTTAACTAAATTTTATGAATATTATCATGAGGTTAGAATGGTGCCTAGTTTCATATGTGCGTCTAAGTTCAAAAATTCGTGTTTCATATAAGTTTTGGAGAAAATTCAAGGGGTTCCTAAGAAGAGTGAGAGTTTTTCATAATCTTCAACTAGTTTATAATATCGTATGAAAATTGTTATGAGGATATAATGGTGCCTAGTTTCATATATGCGCCTAAGTTAAAAAATTCGTGCTTTATATAAATTTTGAGGAAAATCCAAGGGATCTGTTGCGCTCCTAAGAAAAATAAGAGTTTTTCATAACTTTGAACTAGTTTGTAATATCTTATGAAAATTGGCATAAGGTTATACTGGTGCCTAGTTTCATATGTGCTTCTGAATTAAAAAATTCGATCTCTATGTAAGTTTTAGGGAAAATCCAAGTTGTCTATGCTATTTCTGAGGAAAATGATAGCTTTTCCTAATTTTTAACTAAATCTTATGAATATTATCATGAGGTTATAATGGTGCGTAGTTTCATATATGCGTCTAAGTTGAAAAATTCGTTTTTTATATAAATTTTGAGGAAAATCAAAGGCATCTGTTGGGTTTCTAAGGAAAATAAGAGTTTTTCATAACTTTGAACTAGTTTGTAATATCTAATGAAAATTGGCATAAGGTTATATGGTGTCTAGTTTCATATGTGCGTCTGAATTCAAAAATTCGTGCTTTATGTAAGTTTGGAGGAAATCCAAGTTGTCTATGCTATTTCTGAGGAAAATGATAGCTTTTCCTAATTTTGAACTAGATCTTATGAATATTATCATGAGGTTATTGGTGCCTAGTTTCGTATGTGTGTCTAAGTACAAAAATTCGTGTTTCATATAAGTTTTGGAGAAAATCCAAGGGGTTCCTAAGAAGAGTGAGAGTTTTTCATAATCTTCAACTAGTTTATAATATCATATAAAAATTGTTATGAGGATATAATGGTGCCTAGTTTCATATATGCGTCTAAGTTCAAAAATTCGTGCTTTATATAAATTTTGAGGAAAATCCAAGGGATCTGTTGGGTTTCTTATAAAAATAATAGTTTTTCATAACTTTGAACTAGTTTGTAATATCTTATGAAAATTGACATAAGGTTATACAGCTGCCTAGTTTCATATGTGCGTCTGAATTCAAAAATTTGTGCTCTATGTAAAACTATGTAAGTTTTGGGGAAAATCCAAGTTGTCTATGCTATTTCTGAGGAAAATGATAGCTTTTACTAATTTTTAACTAAATCTTATGAATATTATCATGAGGTTATAATGGTGCGTAGTTTCATATATGCGTCTAAGTTGAAAAATTCGTTTTTTTTTATAAATTTTGAGGAAAATCAAAGGCATCTGTTGGGTTTCTAAGAAAAATAAGAGTTTTTCATAACTTTCAACAAGTTTTAACATCTTATGAAAATTGTCATATGGTTATACAGCTGCCTAGTTTCATATATGCGTCTGAATTCAAAAATTTGTGCTTTATGTAAGTTTTGAGTAAAATCCAAGTTGTCTATGCTATTTCTGAGGAAAATGATAGCTTTTCCTAATTTTGAACTAGATCTTATGAATATTATCATGAGGTTATTGGTGCCTAGTTTCGTATGTGTGTCTAAGTTCAAAAATTCGTGTTTCATATAAGTTTTGGAGAAAATCCAAGGGGTTCCTAAGAAGAGTGAGAGTTTTTCATAATCTTCAACTAGTTTATAATATCTTATGAAAATTGTTATGAGGATATAATGGTGCCTAGTTTCATATATGCGCCTAAATTAAAAAATTCGTGCTTTATGTAATATCTTAAAAATAAGAGTTTTTCATAACTTTGAACTAGTTTGTAATATCTTATGAAAATTGTCATAAGGTTATACAGCTGCCTAGTTTCATATGTGCGTCTGAATTCAAAAATTTGTGCTCTATGTAAGTTTTGGGAAAATCCAAGTTGTCTATGCTATTTCTGAGGAAAATGATAGCTTTTCCTAATTTTGAACTAAATCTTATGAATATTATCAAGAGTTATAATGGTGCCTAGTTTCATATATGCGTCTAAGTTCAAAAATTCGTACTTTATATAAATTTTGATCCTTACCAAATTTTATATTTGAACTGACCTAACTAATGGCTACAACTTTTATTTGAAATATTTTTTTCTAACACCTCTCTAAAAGGCAATAATGTTCCCATGGATATTTGGACCGGCGATGTGAGGAACTCTTACGTTCTTATATATCGCCATTATTAGTCTCATATATATGACACTCATATATCAGAAGTACATATTGTAATCGGATCGATTTTTCGGTTTAGGGAAACTTTCTCAAAATTTGGTCTAATAATTGTATTTAACCTTGTGTAGCTGTTTATTCCATTGTCAAATTTCTGTAATTCAACTAAGGTTTATTAACATTTTTGTCTAAATCTCCAAATGACACTTTACACTTATTTGTCGTTTTTTGGAAATTTTCTTAAAATCGATTCTAATATTTTTTTCTTAATTTTGAATGTTTATTCTTCTATCGAGTATGTACAATACAGTTCAATAGCATTTTTGGCTAAATCGTCTCTCAAGGGAAATTTACACTTATTGTCTTGACTCTAGTTGCGATAACTCTTAGTCACTACCCCATCCAAATGAAACAACCAAAGGTCGATTACAATGTAATTGAAAACGAGACATGTTTCGAGCCACTAGTGCCCATCATCAGTCCTTTTACAATTTAGTGTAGCCTCATGTCAAGAAAAACAAATTAAAAACAATGTATAAATTTAAAAGAATTAACATCACAGTGTCAGAATTAACACAGTGTAAGAATTAACACTGTGATGTTAATTCTTTTAAATTTATACATTGTTTTTAATTTGTTTTTCTTGACATGAGGCTACACTAAATTGTAAAAGGACTGATGATGGGCACTAGTGGCTCGAAACATGTCTCGTTTTCAATTACATTGTAATCGACCTTTGGTTGTTTCATTTGGATGGGGTAGTGACTAAGAGTTATCGCAACTAGAGCTGTTCCCCCCATCTTTGAGTATGGACTTCTATACTAAGATGTTATTGTCTTGAGTTTTGAAATTTTCCCGAAATCCGTTCCAAGAAATTATTATAATATTTATAATAAAATATGAGAAAGTGGTCCTAGTATTTCCCTTTTTGTAGTTAAGGCGTGACTAGTTATGATTCATCTTTTGAACAATCATGCTAGGAAACAAATACTCTGTGTTTATTTGCACAAACGGCTTTTATATTTATTTCGGCCTGAGCTAAATGAGCAGCTTAGTTATTTGCACAAGCGGCATATCCAAACAGTTTTTGAAGTTTTGTGTTTTTTGAAACAATTGAAGAAAAAAAATTGGTAAAACGTCAATGCGGGCGGCAAATAAACTCGAACTGATGATTAATTTAAAATTTCGCAAAACAAATATTTTGGAAATGATGGATGCTTTTATTACGGTTTGAACAGCATTCCATTTTCACATGCTTCCATTCCATACATATACACGCGTTCTGGCGTTTCATTAATTTATTTACATGTTAAAACTATGTTGTAGAGTTTTATCTGGAGATGGTTTGGTTTTTTCAAGAGATTAAAGTGACAATGCTCACTGAGTATAAGTACTGGAAAATCACGAGGGTCATCAGGAGCAATATGAGGGTTTTAAAATGATCCCAGCCACTCGATCCCCTTGCGATTTAAAATTTCGGGGATTAATTGCACCCTTGCTTGATGATCAGAATTGAATAATCAAAAGTAGCAAAAATAGTTGTCTCCTTTTAATCAAAAATTGGCCCAGTTTTTCAATTACAATTTTCACATTCGGTCAGTCGAAGTAAATTCACAGTTTAAACGGAGTTCAATCACGTAATCATTTTTCTACATGTTGTAATTGATTGAAGAAAGGTAATGTAATGTTATAATGCGTCAATACATCTCGGACAACGTGCCATATTAAAAATTAATCTAATATTTTCTAATATTAAGGGCATTTGGAAATATGTTTGGCGAAGGAAAGTAATGGCTTGCACTGACTCTCTCCAAGCTATATTAATTGCAGTGGTTTGAATTCTAAGATAATCTCCAAGAGCTAATAAAGAGCTGCCTGTTGCCTAAAAACCATCGTTAATTCGTTAATAAATATTATCAATATAGTCGATATGCCCTGATTCCTGCTTTCTGTTCATTCTGCCCTATTTCATTAATCTCTTCTTTGCCACTATTATCAAGCAATTTAAATATGTGGTCTAAATTCATTTCTTAGTTAAATAATACTGAAAACCAATAAAAGGAACCATTTAGGACAAATACTTTTTTAGGTTCATTTACTAAAACTATATACTTAATATATGTTAAATTTCGTTTAAATCTTAAACTGGGTTTAAACTTCTATTTATTTACTGTAAACAGCTCTTTGTCATTTTCGCTTTACCGCCTTGTATACTAATATATTTTTTTTAGATTTAATTGTATTATTTTATGGAGTTGTATTAAGTTATGTTCACGCTATGTTGATAAAAAGTAATATCTAAACATTGTTTCATAAGCACACTAATATTTTATCATAAAAACTTCATTTGTAGCCGAAAAAACTGCTTCTGCTCGTGTAGTTTTCGTATGAAACGAATTTTTGCAAAGGGAAAAGGTAAATATTCAGCATAATAGACGGTGTTATATTACTGAAATGTGTTGAAACACGGCTGCGGTAACCAAAATCCAAATATAGGACGATGGAATTATGGAAATGTTAGCAGGAAAGAATTGTTTTTATTTCGAAAGTGTACAAACGGAAAATGAAACGAAAAGTACTGAAAAATAATTTAGTTACTTAAATTAGGGAAAATTGTATAAAATTTTTATTAGGGTAAAGTGAATGAATGCGTTTGGGTGTGTGATGAATGTTTTTGAACACGCTTTTACTTATAGCATTGGTAATACCACGATGCCCACTTAAAGTGTTGGCCATTTTTACATTTCTTTGTTAATTGGGACGTAAGTTAGCAATTTTCATTTAAATTATTCACTCTTTCAATACTTTAATAGGAAATAGCAAAACATAACAATAATGACTACAGGGTTGTTCTTGAAGTTAACTTTACATCACCTCTTGAGTCTTTGAGTTTTATGTTTTGGCCTAAGTACATTAATTCAATAAATACTGTTTCATACACTAATAATGTACCGTTTGGCAGATGTGTTTCTGGGATTGTGCAGGTTTGCAAAAGGGTTTGCTATTGATAGCCAAAAGCTAGAGTTTTATTGAATAATGTAAATGTAATGAATTTACCCTGTAAAACATAATTTTTAGTTTTCCTTATTTTTTCGTATGTGATTTAAAATCTTGCGTTATTCAAGTTAGACATTCGAATTTTTATAAAGCCCCAAATGAATACAATGAATGCTCTTGAAATATGCAACCCAGTTTTCGGAATAGAATTTGTGGGGTTGGTAAGTTACAAGCGGCAACGATCCCTACATAAAATTATCATAGAAAACTTTCAAAATATAAGTGGGTTTTATGATCGTCCGTTTATTTAAATCAGTTTATTAAAACGTTTCTGAAATTTCACTCGTTGACAATTTCGCAAATCGATCCGTTTAAACTCGAACCAAGTATGCAAATTTATGTATTACCTTCCCCTTTGGTTGTCAGTGATTTAGGCATTTCAATACCGTCATAGCGATTCTCTTTAAACTCTGAATTCCCCTGTCCGGTTCAGACAAGTATCATTAGCCCGAAGAAATAGTCAAACCATCGCAAACAACGGTTATCCCGAAATGGAACGGACGACCTTTAATAATTATAATAATAATAATAATCTCAACTATTACAGCGAAGTTTCCGTCGAGTCCGATTTCCATATTTGTCTCGGAGTCAAACGTAAAATTGAATCCATAAAACGCTTAAACTGTTTCGACGTCAAACACATTCGCAGTTGATATATCTAAAGGGCTTCCTTTCCGAAAGTATCGTTTTCCTTCCCCCTAACCTCGACTACGCCCACCCGAGCAAAAAATCTAATTTATCCCAAAGTGTATTTACGTACACGTTAGGCATGTAAACGTCGAGTCCTTCCGTGTGTCGAGCAAATATACCATCGGTAAACACAGTCCTTGTCCAAACACAGGATGTGCACGGGAACGTACGCCAAGATTTGTAGAACCCCCACCGGTGGCCATTTGATAAGGACTCTCTTTCCTTCCGATCATTGTCTCCTTTACCCGCTACAAAGGCCGCGTTCTAGATACATTGTTAACGTGCCCGGTTTTGTGCTGTATGTATTTGCACAATTGATGAAAACTACTTTCATGGGGGTTGCCGTTACTATAGAGGGGTCGCGATACCTACTTAGAGTAAAGGTACTTTTCGTTGATTAGCCGACGATGAAATTATTGTAATAATCGGGCATGTCGGTTAAAGAGGATCGACTCACCGATCAAGGTATAGGTACCTGATATTATACTTATGGGTTGTATTGATTTCAAGTGATTGGTTCCCTAATAATCGATTTCAAATTAAACCACTAATGCCCGGTTTCTGGTACATTCCCTTATCGGTTCAATAACTATAGCTTCCATAAAGTTATTAAACACATAGAGTCTAGTGCCGTTTCTGAAAGCATTCGTTCTGTAAGTTATTGATTCAATAAGTATTGGTTCGACAAGCAATTTTTCTATTGTAACATAGATGACGATAATCTCGGAACGTCATATTTGAGTAGAAATGCGCGTTTTGTGAATGACAGAAAATACGGTTACTGTCAAAAATGCAAAAATTTCAAAAATGCTAATTTTCACAACTGTTTCACGTGTCACTTATTTGCCATCTTATGGCAAGCGGCACAGATAAAGGCATAGAGATAATACTATATAGACTACGGATCGGTATAAGGCGCAATGTGCCGAGTGGGAGCGAGAGGCAAATAAGGCGACTTGTCTCTCACTCTAAATGGGCGGAGCTAACAACTCCGTAACCATGACGCTCTAACCTCTACAGCCTCATGTCAATCATGTGTCAACATAATCAAGAATTTGTTATCACTTATCTTCGAAAACTTTTGAGGAAATATAAGAAATGAATTAAAACTGTAAATATAGCGGGAAAATAGTGGAATTGAGAAGAAAATGTTCGTTTTCTTGGAGTTTAGAACCCGCGACCTCCAAAATAAAAGCACGTGACGTAACTGACAAGGCAAGAGGTTAGATCGTCATGGTTACGGAGTTGTCAACTCCGCTTATTTAGAGTGAAAGACAAGTCGCCTTATTTATTTGCCTCTCGCTCCCACTCGGCACAACGCGCCCTATACCGATCCGTAGTCTATATAGTATTATGTCTATGGATAAAGGTTAGCCAGCAGTTATTATTCTAACCTAAAATAATGCTGGTCGTCCTTGTTCCACACTCCACAGTGCGCCTGCGTCACATAATTTATCGCACCGTAATGGTCCGATAACTTGGGTGAGCACTTATTGAATCGATAACCCCTGTCGAACGTTTCAGAAACGGTTTTTGGTACTTTATGGAACCAATAGCTTTGGTTCCAATATTGATTCCAATTGGTTCCATATATCTATGCTTTCAGAAACCGGGCATGAATGAGATATACAATTATATTAACTAAAATAGTATGTCCAAACAAAACAAAAATTAGTTTACCACGCTAAGCTATTCAATTCATAAAGTTCAACTAAAACTCCAAAAGAAATTACGACTCTCGCGTAAACTCTCAAAACTTCAAAATTATGACTCCCATACAACAACTCTCACTTTAAAAAAAGTTTATGACTCGTTTCGCAAACCTAAACCTCTCCAAAACTTACGACTCCTACTAGTCCAGGACCCATCTGTTTTCACGGGGATGTAAGAGGTGACCGCAATGTTTTGGATGTGAGGATTGACTTATCCTCCAGAGCGGAGAGGTCGGGAACATTGTTTAAAATGCAACAATTAAAAAAAAGACAAAAACGCTTGTTTTTCCGACTTTTTTTGCTTATAACTTTTTAAGGAATGAATTTAGAAGAAAGTTGAAGAAAGAAAAAAGTTGCACAATCGCTTTTTACATAAAAATGGCATATGTTAGAAATTCAAAAATTTATTAGCGGTTTTGCAAAATAGTAATAAACAAAAAAAAAATCGGCCCAAAAAGTGTTTTTTTAATTTCTTATTTTAGGCACTTCAGAATGTAGTTAGGACTTCCATATCACAGGAAGAAAATCTTGAAGTTATAATAAAAGAATCCTGAATATTTCGTTTCGATCGGTTTATTAGATTTTGCACAATAATTTTGCAATCCAGAAAAATCGAAAAATATTGAAAATTTTCAAAATTGTTTTCAAAATTTTTCCACTATTCGATTTCAACAAAACTGGCTGAGCATATATAAGAGGAAACAAGCTTTCATGTGCTTTTTTCAGAATTAAAAAATATTTATTAGAACGGTCACAGTCGTTTAAAGTTGGTGTCAAATTTATAAATTTCTCAAAATTCGAAGTGAGAACTTTTTTGATGTAAATTTCAATATTTTTGATGTAAATTTCAACAAAAATATTATACTGGTTACTGAGAAACAATTATTTCTTAAGGTTTGAGAAAAAATAGTAATTTTATTAACCATTATTAACCATTTTATTAAACACTAATCAACTTTGAGGAGTTATATCTCAGAAGCTAATGAACAAAATAGCAACTTATTATGTATCAAAAGAAGCGTCTTTCCGAGTTCTTTTCGGCTATGTTTTCAAAATTTCGTTTAACAAAAAATTCGCCGAGATAATCTTGTTTATAAGCAAAAAAACGACCCCAACTTTAAACAATAACTGTGACCGTTCTAATAAATATTTTTTAATTCTGAAAAAAAGTACGTAAAAGCTTGTTCCTACTTATATGTGCTCAGCCAGTTTTGTTAAAATCGAATAGTGGAAAATTTCTTAGACAATTGTGAAAATTTTCAATATTTTTTGATTTTTCTGGATTGCAAAATTATTGTGCAAAATCTAATAAGCCGATCGAAACAAAATTTGCAGGATTCTTTTATTACAACTTCAAGATTTTCTACCTGTGATATGGAAGTCATAACTACATTTGAAAGTGCTTAAAATAATAAATTTAAAAAACCAGTTTTTTGGGCCGATTCTTTTTTTTTATTGCTATTTTGCAAAACCGAATTTTTCAATTTTTAACCTATGCTATATTATGTAAAAAGCGATTCTGCAACTTTTTTCTCCCTTCACCTTTCTTCTAGATTCAATACTTAAAAAGTTAGAAGCAAAACAATTCGTAAAAACACGCGTTTTATTCAGTTTCTTTAAATTGTTGCATTTTGAACAATATTTTCGACCTCTGCGCTCTGGAAGATAAGTCAATCCTTATTCTAAGCATTATTCCCGAGGTTTTCATGTAAAAACATTACGGTCACCTCTTACGTCCATATAAAGCTAATTTCTGACAGATGGGTCTTGGACTATACGTAATAACTCGAAACTCCTCACTTCTCACGGTCCCAGACCTTAAATTAGCTCCTACCTCTTTATTTCGCCCTTGCGAATCAAACTCAAATTTCCCTCAAATGCTAGTCCTTTCCAAATAAAATGAACACTCAGTTCAAAAACACAACTGATCGGGAGGCTGCTCCCCAACCATCTCTCTAAATCTAAACTTTCTGCTCTCCAGGAGCACTTGGTTCCCTTTCTCTCTGTACCAAAACTCGATCGAAATTTTCCCTCCAAAATTCTAATTGGTTACTTTTTCCCTATTTGATCTATGACTTTTGAGATCTCTTGCCCATTTCTTCTACTTAGTACGCAAACGCCTCCCCTGGCTCAGCAAAACACCCAGTAATCAGAGTCCGATCCTCAGCCTATACATTGTTATCAATTCGTCAACGGTTTCCGCATTGTTTAAAATATATATGTTCTAGTTACCGACTTCGTACGTTAAGTACTTAATTAGTTTTTGTCATATGCAGGGTCCTCTTTCTTAATGTTACAAAGATCTAGCCACCAAATAATAAACTCGTTTAAACGCCTTCCTGGTGTTACATTATTTAATTTAAAAGTTATTTGCATAAGATAATTACCCTTATATTTTCTAATTGCATAAATTTCTTACATTAACACACTTCTGTGTTGTACATTACTTTCTTGAAAATACTTTTTTCTTTGAAATTTTACTAGTCTGTCTCTCCCCTGTAGTTACTTGCATACTATAAAACTATTTGACTTTATTATAGTATACCTACGATTACGATTAGGATGAACTTTTAGCATACTTCGTAGACAAGCATCGGTAAAAATATAACCTTCATACATAAATCCCAATAATTATATATGAGTATTTTTGTTTCTGCATTTGTTTGGGCAATACCTTTACAAATGTAAATTTGCAAAAATTCTTTTGTCTTCTCCTGAATTCTACTAATATTAATTACTTTTTAATAACTTGTTTCCACAACTCTTTTAATAATGTAACTAAATTTTTATGACTAAATACACTTCTAGTCCAATTCCGACGTTCTTTTTCCGTACTAAACAAATGCTATGAAATCCTATTTTATGTAATGTTGATTTTCGTAACGTTTATGCAAGTACCTGAAAAATAAAAGACAACGAGAAAAAAATGAATGTTTCGTAATACAGCGGGGGAGTTAATTAAGAATTCTGGGTTAAATATGAAAAAGTCAAGTGGAGAGCGGATGAATAGAATATAGCGATTAATCATTTTTATTGCCACATTTTCCTGTTCAACAGCTCTTCTTCGCTCCGAGGTTCGTGTAATTATACAACACATAAAATGTGAATCGAATAAATTAACAGTTATTTTATTCATGCTGAAAGTACGAAAGAGAGAGAGACTTATGGCCCTTTAGATTTACCAGACCGCCACCAAATTATTCTAATCCTTGGCGGAGTTTCGGGGCTTAGCGGTCTACAATTAAAGGGTTGAAAACACAAAATTCGGAATATAAATCGTTTTCCGAAGAGGATTATAACATTTCGGAAAGACGATGACGAATTCTATGTTTTGCTTTATACGTATGCGGTCGTTTCATTTACATGGAAAATGCTTTCACAAGCAATTTGGGAAATTCAAGAATCCAGAAGCAGTATGACATGAAATCTAGAAAAATAGCTTTTGTAAGTAACGGTACGAGTAAAGGTAAAGATGACAACATAAAGAACAGGTTTAACACAAAATAAGTATCTGATATTTAAATTTTCATAAATGATGAAATTAATGTTATACTAATATTAATTTAATTATAATAATATAATATTTGTTATACTCATTTTTATACTTATTAAAAAGAAAATAGCTAGTAATAGATATACATTTGGTTAATACACTTATAGTTTTCTGGATTAAATAGTACCTACTTTGGATGGAGTTCGTTCTGAAAAAAGTTTACTGAGAAACGTTTATTACAGCCTGAGCTACAAGCTTTCAAATTTTATAAGCAATTAAGGATGACTAATTGATATATCATACAGCTATGTAATTATTAATTATGGATATAATAAATTTTTTAAAAGCTCACTAATCTGCAATCTAAATGCTAACAATTCTCATAAATTGGGTCATATCTACGACTTCTTATTACATGTTAAAATGTTTGAAAATTACAGTACATCATGCAATTTCTGTTAAGTGATAGTCACGGCTCATCGCGGTTCTACTTTACTCATGAAAGGTGTAAGTGTAGTGTAGTGTAAGTAAAGGTGTAGTATTTTTTTAACCAATAATATAAAGGGCGTTTTTCATTCTCACAAAATTTTCCAGCCCCCAGAAAAAACGGAGTTCTTGGAATAGGTTTCTCTTATATAAAACCGTTTTAGGAACAAAAAATGTGAGAAATTTTTTATGTGATGCTTATCTAAGGTATTTCCATTTTCGTAAAATATTAAGTTATGCTCATTGTTTAATAACAAATTTAACACAGGTTTTACGCCAAAATGAACAATATATTTTTATTCCACATGATATTTGAGGCCTTTGGACAAGCCATGTTATGAATTTTTTTTCTTATCTGGTATATAGCTAAAAAACTGATATCTGCATAAAAGTTTTAAAATGTTTTCTACCATTGTACTTATTACTCTTACTTTCCCTTTATTATCTTTGTAATATTTGCGTTTTGAATTCCCTATGACACTTTGGTCGCGAAATTTCTTCACTGTTCCAAATAATCATCGTTCTTACAAAATAGTGTATTTTTACAACCACGATACACCAATAGGTAAACTAATCGCTGTTAGGAAATGTAGTCTGAATTAGGTCTGAACAGACACTGAGCGTTGAGTACCTACTAACCTTTACCTATATCCAAATATCTCTTAATGTGAGCCCAACTTTGTGGCCCAACAATGTGGAGGGCATTATACGATGGAACCTTTAGATGATATAATTGTTGTATAAAGACGATATGATGACGATATTACGATGCTATGATGATGAAGATTGACTAAGATGAGATGATATATATGGAGCTTTTCTATCGAAACGTATGGTGGGAAATCAACAAGATCAAACGAGAAACTAACAGTAGTTCGTTAGTATGACAGAGATGGATGTTTTGCAATGTTGCCGGCCGACCAGGCAGTCCAAGTCAACGCGTATCGCGGTCGCGTATCGCTTTACACTTTCGGATGTGTGCGGAGCGGATGAATGTGATGTTTCGCGAGCTAGCAACATCGCAAAAGTTCTTTCTCTGTTTAGCAAACGAGAAATATATGGCCTTTCTCTCGCTCTTACGTTTATCCCATCCTGCGACTCTGTAGAAATGATCTGTATATACAAATATCCCAGAAACACATGACCTAAACTGCGGAGTTGGTAGTTCAAGTCAAAGTTATGTCAGATTTTAGAAAACGTTTTCATAATAATATAACCTTCCTTCATTGATTTAAGGGATTCTTGAGTAGTAGAATCAAAATAATGTCGGTATTTCATAATACTTTTTTGCAAGAACCTTCTTCTATTGAGCAATTGAACCTTGAATCATAAATTAATTTTTTAAAAAAGCGTATAGTTCAGTTTTCAATTATCTAATTTTTGGTTGAATTAGCAATGCTGTCGGACGTCATATATTACTCTGAATAATCCGTAAATGTATATTTAGGACTTCATACATCTCTAAAGAGTAACTTTTTGAATATTCGCGGAAGCCACATGCTTAGACATTATAAGGAAGTAAGATATCATGTCAAGTGTCACTAGAGGTAATTTAAAATATGACTATATCTTAGTTATTCGGCCGGAAAATGGCAATATTCACAAATCTGTGTAGACCTAAACATTTCTTTTATTAAGTACGCCACATACTTGTTTTCTGTCTCACAGATTGCACTATGTGAATATATTTACAAATACTCAGGTTAGGTTATTTATATACTGTAAAAATGTCTAAAGTTGATTTTACATTAAACTATCGTTTCTTATTTATTTCATTTATTACATTTAAATTAGATTGAAGAAACTGCTTGCCCAAAAGTTAAAAGTTTTGAGGAAAATTTTTATTCTATGAAACTTAATTTTTCCAGTTTATGGCAGAACTGGGAAGCTGTCAGTTACATGAAAACGTAGTGAATTCATTAAATATACAGTAGGAACCTACTTTAATTTGTCAGTTATATACCAGTGAGTGTGATATATCAGTTATATAGTTATTAAGAGTTATATAAGAAGAATAACCTACAATTTAAGAAACTTATAATTGAGTTGGAATAGAGTAATTTAAATAATATTGAAAGTGAATTAACTTACCTATAGTGATGTTGGGGATTAGTATACTACTTGTCTTTATTTTAGCTGGTACAATTTATATGCTATGGACACAATTGTTTAAATCATATTTTAACATGTTAATTTTTTATCTGTTTATGATCATGAAATTTGGTTTAAAGGAAAGTAACGATAAGGAGATGTAGGTAAATATGTAGATTACGGGAAACGTTTCAAATAGGGGTTGCTGATTTTTAGGTCAGTAGCCTTCTAATTGTTGTTGCTAATGCTCTTTGCAAAAGTCTTCCTAATATCACACTTATTAGTTGCACCGCATTGTATTTAATATGTCTAGTTTTACAAGTGCTCGAGCAGAAGCTAGAGAGTTTTCCTGGTTCACACAATATGAAGGTATCTAATTCAAATGTACAAATAGTGTAACATCTTATATGCAAATCTCGTATTAAAGTTTCCCCGAGAAAAGCAATTATTTCCTGGTGATACTTCACATCTTTGTGCTTCTGCTGCCGTTGTTATGTTTCGTCTTAAAATCCTAAAACAACGGTAAGGTAGCTGTAAAAGTTAATTTTGCCCTGTTACTGCCATGCGATATTTCCGTAACGGTGTGTCACTCCCACGTAATGATTTGTTACAACAAAACTCGGGGCGCGTTATAGGAACCATCTCGGGGTCTGTTTGCCTCCGCCATTCCGAAAATTAGAATTTATTCGACTTATTCATATATTGTTTTCCCCCGTTCTCGGTGATTTATCGCTCGATTTATTCCGTTATTTTGGACATCCGAAGAAATTAAATGCGAACGCTGCACGAGCCCGGATTCAATAGCTTTTTATGTTTCGCAAAGATTCGGCATCAGTTTCCTCGTTCATTTTGATTTTCTTATTATTAGCTGCCGCGGCATTTGTTTCTATAGACGCGTTCCGTTCCGATGGAATTCTTTCGCGTTTTAAAGCTGATTGCTGTTGGAAGTTTTTCTTCCTTCGGTGTCAGACGGAGAGCGTCGCTGAAAATGAATAATGTGTCCCAGTGGATGGTATTCGGAACGTAAAAAAGTAATCTCTTTTAATTACTTGTGCATATATCAAGCGACAGTAGAGAATCTTCCGTTTGTACGAAAATAACTGGATCTGTTTCACTTCGGCAAGGTACTGTTGTATGCGGTTTTAAGTCAAGTACCTTGAAGAACCCGCAAATGTCGTAAAGACCATTTATAGTTCATACCCCTTATAACAAATATTTTGATTAAGTGAGTAGTGATGCCCACGATATTCTCGTTTGCGAGAGTCTCGTCTCGTCTCCCCTTTTTCGAGACGATACTTTAAATTTTCCTTGCAAGACAAGACGAGATTTTCAAAAAGTCTCGTCTCAAATCTCGCACGAAAGTCTCGCAAATGTCTCGAAGTATCGCAAATAAAAAATGGCAAATATTAATTAATTATTATAATTATCGCGAATGTTATTGAAACATGTTTTTAAAGCCTCATAATAGCGAGCAGCCTGTGTTTAGAATAACTGTTACGCAATGTTTATCTTTTTGAGCTTTCCGAGATATTGCCACGTGTACGACTATTATACTAGAGTTGAAGACTTACCTAAGGAATACGAAGATTCACAACATTTTGTGACTTTTGCGAGAATCTCGCGCGAGACATGAGACGAGACGAGACTTTTATTGCGAGACGAGACTCGAGACGATACTTTCCCCTTTTTTTTGCGAGACAAGACGAGATTTTTCAAAGTTCCGTCTCGTCTCGTCTCGTGGGCAACACTGTAAGTGAGGAAGAAATAGAAGTGATGCCGTTTTGGTTTAATCGTGCTAAGACTATTAGGTCCATTAATTTGGAATTTGAATATTTTGTTTCACAAACTTAATGTCATCTTTTTAAGTCAAAACTATCAGTTATGTCAGTTATATCAGTTATCAGTCACCAAGCGATGTGAAAGATGAGTTTTATGAAACCTTGACGGAGCTTATCGGAAATATAAGCCAAAGAAACGAAATCATATTAGAACTGGCAGGAAAGATGATGACTCTGTGGTGGGCAAGTACGGGGAAGATGTAATAAATGATAACGGGGAAAGAATGATCGAGATGTGTGAACAACTTCACCTAAGAATACTAAATGGATTCTACGAACACCGTGACATCCATAAGTACACTTGGACTCAACCCACACGTCGGCTCAAATCTATAATTGACTATGTAGTGTGCAGACACAATACAAATCTAGAAGTTCAAGATGTGAAAGTGCATAGAGGAGCTGAATGCGGGTCTGACCACTTCCTGGTTCGTGCAAAAATATATTTGCCCTACTACAATACATTAAAAAGAGGCGACCGACAACATCAAGAATACGCTATGGACCTAAATGTCCCAAGGTATAACTTACAAAGCTTTAACAGTGAATCAACCGTTTTCCTCTATAAGTGGCGCCTGTGTGCAAAACTAAAAGAAGTGTACTATTCATCTGCTGTAGATATGTATAATGAAATAACTAGGATCATTCACGAAGCAGCGTCGGAAGCCATCGGAGAATTAGACAATCACAAAAAAGAAAACTACCCCCAATGGTGGAGTCCAGAAGTAGAATCAGCTGTTAGCCAGAAAAAAAGGCTATACCAAACATGGCTCAACACAAAAGACCCAGATGATAGAAAACGATATGTGACAGCAAATAGAGAGGTCAAAAAACTTGTAACAAAAGAAAAGAACGAAGCGTGGAATCGAACATGTGGACACTTAGACAACTACATAGGGTCGACTAAGTCAAGGGAAGCGTGGAAAGTGTTGAAAAGCCTCAGGACTAATAGTAAAGAAAAAGTAACTCCAAACAACATCCAATTAGACAAATGGGTACGATACTATGAGGATCTACTAACGGAAAACAGACCAAATTTCTTACCTAACACAACAGAAGACTCTGAGACCACCCAACTGGAAGACAGTCTGCTGCACGAAGAGGACGAATTAACACCGACTGAAGTAAAAAAAGCTGTTTCTGAGTTAAAAAACGGGAAGGCTCCTGGCCCTGGAGGTATACCGGCTGAGCTACTGAAGTATGCACCAGATATTTTGTACGAACTCTTAGCATATGTTTTTAATCAATTTATCCGTGGAGAAGACCCACCAGAAGAATGGAACATCGCTTATATCAGTAATATTTATAAGAAGGGTGACAGACGATCGTGCTCAAATTATCGCGGAATCAGTGTTATCAACTCCATTTCAAAAGTGTATGGGAAAATCTTAAAGGAGAAAATAGAAAGCCAGTTTAAGGACAACGAAGAACAATGCGGGTTTAGAGCCGGTAGGTCATGTGTGGATAACATCTTTACATTCAAACAGACAGTAGAAAAAAGACTTGCGCATAATATGGAAACCCACGCAGTCTTTATAGATCTAACTAAAGCCTACGATAACGTTCCCCTAAGCAGACTGTGGGAAACCATGGAGAGACAGGGAATAAAATCGAACTATATTAAAGCAGTCCAGAAGCTATATAAAAATATGACCGCCAGAGTAAAAATGGGTAGTAAAATATCACGAGAATTCCGCGTTACGAAAGGTGTTAAACAAGGCTGTTGCATAGCCCCAACACTGTTTAAAATATTCGTGAAAGGAGCTTTAGAAAGCTGGAGTAAGAAGTGCTCAAATCTCGGAGTACCGATAGGACATAAGAGACTGTTCAGCTTACATTTCGCAGACGACCAAGTTGTGTTGGCGGAAGACGAGATGGACATCCACTATATGGTTAGAAAGCTATATGAAGAATACAAGGAGTGGGGTCTGCCAATCAACAGCACAAAGACAGAATATTTAATAGTGGGAGGAACAGGATCTGATCTTATCTTGGGAAACGGCACAATCAGAAACATACGAATATTTAAATATCTGGGGGTAAAATTGACGGACACAGGAGGAAGCAATGCGGAAATAATCAGCAGAGTCGGACAAGGTAGGACAGCTATCCGTCAGCTACACAGCACCCTATGGAACGAGAAAATATCAAAAGCAAATAAGATTAGGATTTACAAAACCATAGTGGAAAGTATAGCTACCTATGGAGCTGAGCTTTGGGAAATCTCGAATCGTAATAGCTCACGCATAAACGCCATGGAAATGGACTTCTGGAGAAGATGCTGCCGGAAAACAAGATTAGACAAAGTTAGAAACACTGATATCAGAGAGGAAATGGGCATAGACATAAGTACATTGGAAACTATTGAAATAAAAAAACTGAAATGGTATGGGCACGTCAATCGGATGTCCAACGATAGATGGCCAAAAAGAATATTAGAGTGGTCTCCGCCCAACAGAAGGAAAAGAGGTAGACCAAAACGCGCCTGGGAAACAGAAGTGAAAGAAGCCATGGACAGAAAAGGGTTAAAAGAAGGCGACTGGCGCGACAAAAAGGCTTGGAAATTAGGATGCGAGAAACGGCCACCAGAGCTGTAAATAACTCGTCTATATATATATACTATCAGTTATAAAGATGTACATGAAATTTATGGTTTTTAGCAATTTTAGATGATTTGAACGTTTCGTTTAAGACGTCGGGTTTTGTAGGTTTATGGGTTAATACTCTTGAATTATAACCTGGAGCTTCCAGAAATTACGGTTTAACGGTCTCATGATATAACTTTAACATCCTTAATGGTATTGAGAGATCACTGGGTTTATTGCTATGGTATAATTGGAGGCTAAATTATTTAGGTTTCAGGAGTTAAGAAGAGGCATAATTTGAATTTTTGGTCTGTCTGTTTTTCCACTTTTAAAATTCAGAAACATTTTTGATTTGTTCAATTTTCATATTTTCCCATATATCACTTACTTCTGAAACCCACACTGGGCTCTCTTATCCATTGCCTTCCTATTCAAGTTTATTTTTTAAATAGCAAGTACTTTCTTACAGTTTTGTTTGTTTCGTGATTTTATTCTGCTTCTTAATATTTTTGTAGTATATTTCCCGTTGCTTACTTTATCACGTTATCACTTTCCAGGTTATTCCAAATATTGTCCCAACCAACGGAGCGCTTCCTAATTTTGTTTTTGTATTACCAGATCTATTTCATTTTTTTTGTACTTACCTTCTTTATATTTTCGTCTTCTTCCCTTCTTACTTCGTAGTGGACTTGCAGTCACCTGCCTTTATTCTGCCTGCTCTTTCCTTTTTCTCTTTCGTTTACGGATTTGATCTGGTGAGTTATTACTATTAGTTACGCCCTTTCAGAGTTTCAGGTCTTTATCCGTGTAACAGGGCCATTATCATACTAGTACTGGCAAAACCATTACGCACTTCTTTGACAGATTGCAAATTTATTTTACCTGCTCTTTTAGCAATTTACTAACTACATAATTGAATCCAGAAACCTGTCAACTAATTTACGCTTAGTTTAGAAGCTTAAAATTCACAATTCTTCATCGAAGTGTTACTAGTTTGAATTAATTCCACCCCCAAAAGTATGGTACCACTCACGGTGCGAATTCATAGTAGGAAAGATGAGCCGACAGGCTGAAAAAGCCACCATAATGATTAGCTCGATTTACTAATACATTAGACTGATAATGATCCACGTATGGTATTTTGTTTCCCAATAAGTATGTTGCGTGTCCAGTATGGGCGGTCCGCCACTATTCATTTGTCCATTAACTCAAATTGTATAACATCAGATAATACCTACGCTATACGACTTGGAAAGTGAAGAACATATTTTCGGCGCTATTTCGGACCAATCGATGAATTTAATAAGTTGAAAGGATTGGTGGTGGAAGCGGCTTGTTACCGAATTGTGTGACATGAAATTAATTCTTATTCGTTGTGAAACATTTGGTGAATCAATACATTTATAAATAAATGCTGGGAATTAAGAAAATAATATTTTGCGCTTTAGGACTATCTAGAAAACCTGCATTTGTCCATATTGAATTGAGTCTTTAATGGATTGTCGTCCTATTTAATGTGTTTAGTTCGAGGTGAATTACCTTTGCCATAACAACATATTAAAACGCTCAGGATGAACTACCCTTTCATCCACTCATTTGTTCTTACTCAATGACGAATTTGTATATTCGACGCGAAGTAACATATAAACACCTTGTGGAATAGTTGAGTTGACCTTTAGATAGAAGTTATTTCAGTAAAATTTGTTTTAGAACTTAGTACCAAATGGTAGACAGATTTAAGAATAAGTAAATACATAAATTAGGTTGTACTATTCTGATTTCCTTGGTTTTTGAGTACTTCTTGTTCTTTTCCTGTTTCTACACACTTTTCTGCCCACACCTTTTTGCAGTTCTGCCCTTCCTACCTTTCTCTTTTTTAGCACGCATTTGGCTTAACACATGAACCTCTTTTTTTGACCATTGTTATTTCTATGTTCTTAGTTTTTAACACCTTTTTGTGCTTACTTTTGAGTACTATTTTTTCCTTGAGCCTCTAATTATTTTATTTTGAGCACTGTTCTGTGTCCTCTTCTGAGGTCTATGAGTAGGTACTACTGTTTTCCTTCTTTTTTCATTGTTGAGGTCCATGATGCTCTTTTCGGAACACTGCTCTTTTAACTTTTCTCATTGTTTAGCACTATTTTGAGTTCACTCTTGAGCCTATTTTTAGGGTACCACTCTCTTCTTATTATAATTGTGACATTCTCTTATGACATTTTGATATTTGGATCCTTACCGTAACTTATTTTTGAAGTTTATATTTTCGTTTATAATACTGTTTGGACTAATATTTAAGGTGCTGCTCTTTGTCTCTTCTAGTTGTCCTCGAGTCCATAAACCACTTTTTTGAGTTTAAACCTTCTAAACTTCTCCTCTGGTGTTTAGTACTCCTTTGAATGTTGTTATGCGCTAAATTTATTTATGAGTATATGTTCTTCCTCTTTGTAGCTATCTTACCATATTTAAATAAACAGTAATAAAGTAAACAGTAATGCCGCATGTACAATTATTTTTTATAGAAACGTTAACAATATTGTTGATTTCAAGTACTTAAGATGTTCAATATCTCAAGTATGAGTTCACTTCTGATACAACTTTTTTCAACATTTTATGCAGGATGGTTTGTTGACGGCCATATTTAATTTTTGGTAAAGTTAATTTTGAAAATGTATTTCACAATTAAAATATACAATGAAACGATAAAAAAGTTGAATATGTCGCAGAAAATAGGATCAGATGCACTTGGATAATTTCGTTTCATAATGAATAGAAAGTACATTTTTTAGTGTTCAGTTTTCCTTCATTTTGACCCTTATCGTTGATACGCCTATGGAGAACTGTTTTATTGCCTACCACAATTCGGCAATGGCGGCCATATTTGCTTCTCCCTTTGCATCGCGCCCATCACCTCTGTTGACATGTAAACAAACTTTCTTATGAGAACACATGTTCTAATTATATTAATCGTCTGTGGTTTTAGAAATTCAAAGCATGCATTTTAAGAATGTACAATAATGGGGGTAACTCTTGTATTTCAAAAACTTTTAACATTTTAACACTACAGAGAGCCTATAATGAGATTGGATTTTTCTATTACATAATATTGAACTGTGATATGTGAAATTTGAAATAGTTAATTGGCCACTTAAATAACAGGTATTGATCTGAAATGTTCTGTGGAGATCTCCTACAGTACATAACATCTAGTAACTTCACCAAACTATAGAATATGTAAAACTATCTCGCAACTCCTCCTTCTGCTTCTTGTTCTCTTTACACTTCTTCTTGTCCTGTTCCTCATGTTGGAGTACTGTCCCTGGCTCTTTGGTGTCTAATACTCCCTTGAACCGACACTCCACAAAATTGGAAGTGGTAAATGCGTTCCCATGCAAATTTATTTTCCATCTCATGAAGATCCAAGCAGAATTAAATTTACTGTTCCACGTTCAAGCCAGAACTGAAACTGTTCTGCGACTACGTCTGATGCAGATGGTGGGTATCACCTTAAATATCGCCCAGTATTGTTGGTAATTTAAGCATACTTTAGTGTCATTTTATTATTTTAGTACACTCCACAAAATTGGAAGGGCTATATGCGTTCCCATACAAATTTATTTTTCATCTTATGAAGATCCAAGCAGAACTAAATTTACTGTTCCACGTTCAAGCCAGAACTGAAAGAAAGTACTGTTCTACGCTGTTTATAGACTTGCGCAGTGAATATCAAACTAAAGTAAATCCACTGAGAAGAAAACATCCACGAAACATAAACGTCGAAATTCAAAGCGCGCGACGAGCTAGTGAATAAGTACAGGGTCGCATTAGGAATGATCGCCTTGACTGTATTTTATCTTTTACTAAGATTTTACTAAGGATGTTAATTTCTTTCTTTTCTGTATACATTTAAAATAATGGTTTTCTTCCAGCAGCTTAAAAGTATGTTCCAGGTCTCTTTTTGGGAGGCGAGCAGGGAAGGTGTCTTTCCATAATTGCAATAGATCACAGAAATACGTTTATACAAATTTATATCAAGAACCTGAATAACAATAGCGATACGTTAAAATAAACCATCAACTAAAAGTCCACTATCACCTTCAACGACTTTCCTGAACGCTTGTAAACCGACAACCATAGATCAGACAACTAAACTTGTAAATTTCACTGAACCGACTCTGTACATCAACAATTCTCGCCAAAAGTTTTATGACTGTTCCACCAATAGCAAACGACGTGTATTAGGTGTTGTCTAACTTTACTACCTTTTCTTGTTTCGTGGATGTTTTCTTCTCAGTGGATTAACTATAGGTCTGATTCAGATGGTGGGTATGTGTATCACCTTAAATATCTCCCGGTATTCTTGGTAATTTTAGCATACTTTATTGTTATTTAGAGGCACTCTGGTTACAAAACTTTAATTTCCATAAAAACCCTCATCCCAGCGGAACCTTAATCCACACGTAAAAAAAAGTGAAGGTAAGAAAACGTTCTCATTAAACCCCGTACGATGGGGACGGTCGGGGAGCGTAGCAAACCCGAAGGGACATCATCAGCGGCAAGCAAATTAACTCCGAAGTCCCGCAAGACTCCCAGAGACATAACTTCCAGTTTTATCTGGTCGCGCGTCCCTCCCGCTCGTTTACACCACCTTCTGCTACGGGGATTCACACTTGACTGAAATCTAATTATAGCACGGGCCTTCTAAAATTTAATCTTGATATAGCGCGTCGGGTGTTCCGTTCGGATCCGGGATATTGTTTCGGGGACGGCTGATTAGAGTTTCGCTTTTTGTCCGCAGCGAACGCCGAGGAGGGAATCGCTGGCGCTGGGAATCACTTTCGGGGAAAAAAATAATTATAAGAAGTGCAACAACTGAATTGTGAAAGAGACGTGCGAGAAACTTCTGCTGCAGAAGTGTACCTAGTAAATAGCTAGTAGATATAATAGTACCAATGTGCAATTCCTAAAGTCCAACTTTCTTTGGTGTAGTACCTTGTGGACAGTGGATAAGAGATTGAGCTTGATTTTTCATGACAGTTGCGAAAAATTTCATTACAATCTTTGCAGTCACTATCATCATCTTTACTCTTTTCTTCGTTATAACAAAATCTCATTTAGGCCAACAGTACCTAACACTACTGTAACGCGAAATGTAAACATCAGCGTGAAGCGTGCTCCTTGTTGTCTGACGCAGGCGGCGCAGTTTAAAGGGAGGGACGCTTCGGAGAATTCAGTAAAAAGCGCGACCATAAAAACTGTCTCGAAGGACGTCCAATTAGAGAAAGAATAAACTGGAAGCTTCTGGAAGACATTATTGGGGCTATAAATTACGAGACGGGTTCTGTTTAACATAAATTAATTTGATAAGGAATAGACTAATTAAATTAGGTAGTGTTATAGATAGATTAGAATAAACGGTACGCTACTATTATTTTTACAGGACATTCCGGCATCAAAGCAAACGTAATCCGCATTAGTGTTACTATTTAAAATAATTAACCATTACTCATCTCCCATTTTCTTCGAGCGTGTCTTAACTCTCGAAACAACATTCTCCAGGTTCTGGCGTGCGTAAATTATAGCAACACATTTTTCCGAAACAGTAGAGACATATGTATATCGGCTGTATTTTTAGAGAAAATATTTTAATTTCCTGACGTCCTACAATATCAAAATTTAAAAATACCTACAAACATTAACTGGATAAACTACCTGTCTCCGTGTGTATAGATGAATAACCTTAACCCGTTTTTTACGCAACATATTTTTAAATTATTTCGTAAATCGTTTCGAAAAATAAACTACGGGATGTTCCGACCTATTTGTTATCACCAGGAAATACGCACGGCGCTTTTCATCAAGAAGGGAATTTTTTCGAACTCTAAATAGGTACATTCGTGACTAACCACATATTGCATGTCTCAGAAGTGACTTTTAAGGTAAGTAACAATTGTTCTAATTTGTACAACAAGGTTTTAGAGTGATTACCTACCACTTCACTAATTAATGATAAGAAAGGTATACGGTTTGGGACATTAGACACTTGGAAACAAAATAAATTGGGAGGTAGGTACATAATACCTATTATTCCAATTCGTGGGTTCATAATTCAATTCTACATTTCTGACGTGCATTTTATGTTAGTAAGAGGATTCTCCTGATTGTAAAAGCGTAATTGTCATTTGGTTTAAGTACCTTTGCATTGTCCTGTAATTATTATTATTTTAATAATAATTGTAAGTTGTGTAATAATTTAATTGAATATTGGAGTGATCAATTTCCAAAATCTTTTTAGATTATCTTGCTCTTTATGCCAGATTTTGCTCACACTTTCACATACATTTTGTTACTTCTGTTACATTTAAGTAAAATGTGCTGCTATATATAATTCTAACGTTTTATTTATGTTTTCACGAGTTACCAAAGTAGTACTGCTCGTAAATTATTTCGGTTTACATTTATGTAGACTTCTAAAATATATAAACGATTTCCGTTTAGATTGAAGGAATGTTAGCTTAACATGATTTTAATAAAACAAACAGAATAAAGCATTTGCAAAGACATTAAACAAGCCGCGATAGCATATCGAAAATGTGAATTAGGAAGAGTAGTTGAAATAATTTATTATTATAATTGGTATAGTTTTTATATACTCAAATGGATTAGATGGTTGGGTTTATAATAGAAAATAATTCAAACTATACAACTTCGATTCTTGCAATCTTCAATCGTTTCATTTTGGTGGTGGTTTTGTTTATGAAGTGGAGGCTTGATGTTCTAATTAATTAATTAATCGCCATTTTGATAGCTCATTAGACAGTCAATATGAAATCCGATCCTGTTGTCTTTAAGAACTGTGTAATGCGAACTTGGTATCATAAACTTACTCTACATATCGAATTTGTAATTTTTTTGGGATTTTTATTAAGATGAGGTTAATTCGAGTTTCGTCCCAACTATATTTCATGAACTTCTATGAATTTCATGAGATTCTGAAGTGAAATTTGAACCTGTCGAGACCTGTATAATGCAAACTTGGCATCAAGAAAGTACTCTCCATAGCGTTTTTGTAACGGTTCTAAATTTTCGCGATTTTGATAAAGACGAGAATAATTCGAGTTTCGTCTTATTTATATTTCGTGAATTTATAAAACCGGAGTCAATATCAAATTTGTTTTTGTTGTCTTTGAGAATCACGTAATGCAAACTTTGTAGCATGAAATTACTTTCCATGTCGTTTTTGCAACGACTATAAATTTTGTGGGATTTTTGGAACGATGAGATCAATACAAATTTCATTCCAGCTATACATCATGAATTTATACAGCGAGATCCAAGAACTTCAGATTCAAAACTAACGCATTTCGGTAAAAATGTGATGATTGAAAATAGCTACACAAATTAACAAGTAACGCGACCTAATTTTCACGATATACAAAATTTAGCCGTTTGTAATTATTCATTAACTGTACAATGCTCGTATGAACGTCGACATGTCAACAACAAACCGCGTATTGCAAACTTTAGATCACATAGTTTAGCAAGAGGGTGCACTATGCAAAACGATAGTACTTACTCTGCCATCATGTTAGAATATTTAATAATTACGCCTAATGCTGCGTGGAATTATTCAGCACTGTTTTGTGAGGTTGGAACGTATTAGCTTGGAAAATATAATCATGTAATCCATTAGAGATCGTGTGATCAATAACGTCACTGCGTCCGGCTATTGAATAATTAGACAGTTCACTGGGAAAAAATTTGGTTGTCTGTAAAGTCGGTATTATTTTTACGTGATAACGTCATAAGAAAACATTGATGAAAAATGGAATACGTTTATGTATAATAGAAATATTATCACTAAATTATCATTACAAGGTTTTTTCGCACTGCGGTTGGCCGGTCCAACTGGTCATTTTAGACACATTGTTATTACATGCATTATTACTGCACTCATTGACCGATGCAAGAACAAATATATGAGATTATATAGCTAATCGAACTCCTAAAATTCAAGAATTGAATACCTTATTGCCGCAATTGTTATTGTAATAGTTATAAGCAATGTTATGCACAGTAGATAACTTTATAAATAATAGTGTGCTGACTACTGTCGCCGTCGTCGCTGACGACGGAGTGGAAACAGTACAATCAGAACGCGCGTAGCGCGTACCCCCTCGTCCCCTTCGACACGCTCGCGAACCGAGCCGATCGCCAAATCGAGCTTTCACTCGGACGCTGTCGTGTAAAGGAGATAGGTGCGTCGCACGGCAATCGCCAAGGTCGATCTTTGTCTATTGTTGTCGCTCTCACTCTAACTCGCACGCAAGGGTCTGGCGTAACGTTACAGCCGGCATATCGATTTATAAGACGTATATCACGTTAAAAATGTAAATTTGTATTTAATCAACTAGAGCTGTAATATAAACAGACTTGTACTTGGAAAACATTTTCGGAAAAGCTTTATGAGAACCGATGAATAAAGTAACTTATTGTGTGTACTGTATGGTATCGTATGGTTAATGTTACTTTTATTACCGTGCTCTATAATTAACGTTCTAAAATTACGTTTCCCTCTTCTTTTCGAAATTCCTATTTTCAATCCAAAATATGCATTGCACTGTATGAAGTCGTAAAATAGTCACCATTCACGCTCATTTCCAAAGAGCTCCATAAAACCGGTAACTTACGATTTTGTGCGATCGATTCTATCGAGGTATTTAGAGCGCTTTATGAGCATATCAAAGACGGCCTATTCTGAATTATGATCGTGTACACATCGGAATTCGTGCCAGAAACGAGATGCATTTTCGCCGTCGACTTTGATTTTTTCCAGTACAGATTTTGGCACGTCTGCGATCCTAAAATCGCAAATTAATAAAATGTAGTGTTTACGATTTCGAGTTCGAGAAGTTGTAGGTAATAACTTTTGTGATATATTGTAACTACCGATGCGTACAACCGTTTTGAATTTTCGGTTTTCGATTTACGTGCGTTAAATGAATTTGAAGGTGTGAATACGAAAATAAACACAAGTGTAGATACCTCGTTTCTTACTTTCATTAATTTTATTTATTCATACAAAGCGTGATTGGCCGGATGTTACGTTCGAAGTAACCTCGTTTAACGGCGTCCACTTCCGAAATATTGCCAATCGAACGGCTATCAATGAAATGTACCCAAACCCGAACTGACAAAAGTTTGGTCGCCTGACACGGTAAACGGTCGATCTTACATGTTACTTGTCGTTCAGAATTAGTTGTACCCAGCAAGATTATAGACAGGGCAGGGTCCTCTGGGGGCCTATAATGCGGCTCTTAAGCGGGTTGACTTTTTCCGGTTCCAAGGGAAATAACCGTAATGGACGAATATCTTCTTCGGCAATAATTTTAAGTATTGATATAACGTAGTATACGGCCCCCGCTTGGTACACTTACGTTCGTCGCTAGTGCACAACGGGGACGAGTATGATGTCGAAGCGATCGTAGTAATTCGAGATATTTTATGTTTACTGGATTAATGTGAAAGTATATAATTCGTTGTTACATACTCTGACACGTGTACTGACACATACTGTTGTATGCTTTGTAGCGGTGCGTCATAAAATATGGTGAATAAGCGTACTCCTCCTCTAGGAAGCTTCTTTCACTATCTTGGTAACGTGTAAGTAGGCACACTTTAAAAGCCTACCTTCTCTGTATATTGAATTTGTATTCAAAATATCCTAAGCGAAGAAAGGATAAATTGAGAATTCTAAATGTGTGATAGAAAAACTCCACAGTACAAAGATAGCCGGACAGTTTATCCTAAAATAAATCTATTAGTCCAGCGTAGATCAAAAAAAAAGCTGGAAAAAATTTATACATGTATTTTAAGGTCCAAAGAGGTATTTAGACGTGCAGCTAATTTCCTTTATATTTTTAAGAAAAATGCTTCAGATAAAAGTTGTAGCCCATAAAAAAGCCTTTCTTTTGGCGATTTATAAATTCAAATCGGTTAAGAAATGCCTGAGATAATGGCAAAAAAAACGCATATTTCTGCATTAATTTATAAATGTTAATATATTTGTTATTAACATAACATCATCTAATATAACCTATTAAAAATGAGGCTGTTAATGTGTTTTTAAGGTGTGCTACATTTCAGCCGGATTGATCAAACAGTTTACAAGTTATTCCAATTGTTTATCCCAGAAGGCAGTTGTTGTTTAAACAATTGTGCTTGCTTTAAAAAAAGACAGTTTCTCACGAATACCTTAACTTTGAAGAGCTGTAGCAAAGAATAGAGAAATAACAAGAAGGGAAAGTCCCGACCCTCTCTATTGTTTTGAGTAAACAGTTCTCAATGACCTTGAAGACTTATATTGGGGGGATAATCAGGGCCGGACCACGCCAGACTGTCAACTACTGCGGCGACAGCAAGGGTCGGCGCACAGGTCCGTAATAAGTGTCGAACGGGTATTGATTCAAACATATTTAAATAGATGTGTAACAAACGTGATCACACGAAACAGGCCTGAGCCGTGATGTCCCGATGTTTTTTAAATTCCATTATGAAAATTAGAATAAAAACCGCGAAGACTCTAATGCTTATACAAAATTCGCTACCTACGCCTCTGGTTACCACAATGATATTGAGGTAAATATGTATTGCACACCTACGTCACTGGTGCATTTTCCCCCAATGTTACCCTGCGCGGACAGATCTGCGCGACCATCGGACCTCTGTCTCTGTTTCCCTTCTTGTTATTTCCCTATTCTTTGGCTGTAGCTTTTTACACGTCGCGTGAATACCAAATCTATGAATGGAATCATAAAACTATGATATTCGTTTGTAATGTGTTAAGCTTTTAGCTCTAAATATTTATAAACAATAGAGATACCTATGTTTTTTTTTTAAATAAAACTATCTCGGTTCCTATTGGCCGTAGAAGGTTCTCTTTTTGAGAATGTGTGTTTTGACTCCAGCTGTCCAATGCACCCACTCACAAGTTTGTAGCATGAATAATAATAAAGTTATTCTAACTGTTTATTAGCTAAAAAGTAACCCATTTTTCAAACGATATTTTTAATAACAAATTTAAAAAATATATAAAGTTTTCTTGGTATAACTTACAGCTAAAGCCGCAACAAATCTATTTCAACTTTCAAAAATTACCTAGATTCATTATTTAGGCAAGGACAATTGTTTAAACAATTGCCTTCTGGAATGAACAATTTGAATAACTAATAAACTATTCGATAAATCTGGCTGAAATTTAGCACACCTTAAAAACTCATCAAATGCCTCATTTTCAACAGGTTAAATTAAATATTGTTATGTTAATAACAAGTTTATTGACATTTATAAATTAGTGCAAAAATAAGCGTTTTTTGCCATTATCTCAGGCATTTGTTAACCGATTTAAATTTATAGGACGCCGAACTAAAGGCTTTTTAATGGGCTACAACTGTTATCCAAACTATTTTTCCCAAAAATGTAACGGAAACGTTTTCTGAACAAAAACAGCTTTTTTCACTTTTGACAATTATTTAAAAAAAAACTAAGCAAAATTAGCTGTACGTCTTCACGGATTCGTCACAAAGTACCCCAAATAACTTTTAGAACCTTAAAACCCCATGACATCGATGAATTTGGCATATATTAACTGGATTATATAGATACATCCCATCAAACAGACAATTATTTAAAAAGGTCTTTCTTTGCCAAATTCGATGTTTCAGGCAACAAGTGGCCCATTTTCAGCGTGCTCAGCGTGAAGGAACAAATGTGAACAAAAATTGAAATGGGAGTTAGGTACCTTCGTAGTTGTACAGTATTGAATCTACAACGTTAACACATCACAACAGATTAATTTTAAGTGTGTGGAGACTGGCTGAATAGAAATACACTTAATACGTCCGTGTGATGCAATTGATTGTTTTATTTCTAACTATGCTTTAATGTTCTAATTGCAATATTTTTCTTTACTACGTTAGAACTCTGCATTTCTATTGTAATGAGTTTGTTCAGATTACTTAACGCAGGACACTCTGGAGAAGAGAATTAGTTGCCCGAAACAAAACAATTTTTCCTTTGTTGTCTTTGTGTATAAGACTACAAATGATGGACTCTTTAAGGGACTCTTTTGAACATAGTTTTCCTTGCAACATTATCTATGAATATATATAATCCCAGGAGGTTTTACTAAATCTCTAGTGAATTTACACACCTGAACAGTATCTTGTATTCTGTGACGCTCTTAGCTATTTGTAGTTTTTCTAATTTATTGAGTTAAACCAGCAAATCTCTATAGGCTCTTCTAATAATCAGCATAGGAAATAGTCTATATAATCAAGCCTTTAGTGATTTTTAATTTTTACCCTATTTGATCAATATCAATTGTCAGTATCACCGTCTTCACTTCTTTGTCTTATTAAAAGATATTTTACGTCTTTCATATTAGTTTAATAGCAGTTCAAAATTCTATCCGTTGATAGTGAGTTGTTCCTCTTCGTCTGTGCTAGGGCATTGGTCTCATAGTTTACTTTATTGGAAAATAGATTTACGTACTCGTCATGCTTAATTACTCATTCTGAGCACATGCCAATTGTGCACTCAAAAGTGGGACTACCAGATGTGTTCCTAATAAATCTTTGTAATTCAGTAGCAACGTCAGGATGAATTCTCTGAAATACTCGTACAACTGAAATTAAGTTAATGCCTATATGTGAAGTGTGTAGGGTTGAACGTACCATCCCAATTTAAATTTATGAGTGTCTGAATTAAATTTTTTTTGGGGAATGTTAATTGTTGTTATTGTACTGTAAACATAAATCAATTTGATTCGCATTATATATTTGTATTTCAAGTAATTCGGAAGTGCAATGAATCATGTTTATGCTTTGCTTGTGTTACTCGACGCGACGATAAATCGTTCAACTGCGTAGCACAGTTTTATGGTTTATGAACAAACACGTTGACTTAATTATAATATCAAATGTAAAGTTAAATGAGTCGAAGTTTTGTTTTGTTTTGTGAATATTTGTCTATAGTAATCGCATCATATGTTTAAAATTTTTTAACAACATGCCCAACGTACTCAATCGAGCCCTCAGTTATTGAGGTTGTTTGGGTTCTTATTACTTACGTGAGTTCTAATAAGTTGAAAGAATGAATGAGAGTAGCTGGAACAAATGAAAGTCTCGGTTCGCGTTTGAGTGCCTCCTTGTTCCGGCATAAAAACCCTTTCGGTTAAAGGGAAAAGCCAGAACAAGTAGTTTTATTAACATCCAGTGCACAAATGGTGAATATACAAGCAATAATAACATTTTACAATATTACAACTTGGTTTACTCTACATAACCCGGTAGGGTCACGAATCACTTGACTACAAGTTGAACAAGATTGAATGATCATTCAAGGCCTAAACAGAGCTCTTAATTAATGCGCAAATTCGAGGTTCAGTACTCAGGGACGTGAGGTAGACGAGCGCGTAGACACGGGCAACTTACGTCTGGGACGCACAGGTCCCGTGAAACGATCCGCTCTAACCAAGGTGGCTGAGTGGCCGACGTATCATTGGGCATGCCGGCAACGTTCTGCTCCAACCAAGGTGGCTAAGTGGCCGCCATCTCATCGTGCAAGCCCGGCCTTACGTCTGCGACGTACAAGCCTTCTTGACAGGCAAGCCCGGCCGTAGGTACCTTACGTCTGCGACGTACAGGCCCTTGCGGGACGACCACTCCAACCGAGGTGGCTAAGCGACCATTATCTCATCGAGCAAGCCCGGTCTTACGTCTGCGACGTAACGGCCTCTCGCTGTACGACCACTCCAACCGAGGTGGGCATTCGCTTAGTACTCCGCTCGTCCCCAGATCACCCCACGTCATCGGCTATCCCTAACGATACCAACTCTATCCGCCGACGACGCACACGCCTATATCGAAACACGCACTAACTTCACTCACGTCACGTCCTTTGCGCTCTGCTAACGGTCGCCAGACGCTGCTCACGCTCTCTTCTCTCTAGGCTGCTGGCCGCTCTGCTCGTCCCACGTTACTCGGCGTCAAATCTGCAGGACTTTTCTCGCTTTCACCAATGAATTAATATCCGGCAGTCAATACCAATTTTAAGCCGTAATAATCTCTTATGTTTTTCATCGTTACTCGTTTTTCTCTTGTTAAATCTCAATTGTTTTTCTCTACGCCTACGTCGCCGAAGTTATGCCCCTACAGGCCCGCAACTCGCAATACAGGGAATGTCTTGAGTGAAAGCGCGACCTCTTACACTTTAATCTTATTATCTAGAAACGTCCTATTGGCGCACACTTTAAACTTAATTCTAAAAGCGTCCAATCGGCGCACTGTCACAATTGGCGCGAACAGAGGTGTAGATGCATTCCTCTTTAGTTTCTTTGCGTACGCAGTTTTCCATGTTTTCCCATTCTTTACCATTCCTGTGGCTTAGTTCCAGCTTACTTCGCTCTATCGTGGAACTTCCTTAGACTTTCTTTACTTGTTTTTTCTGGGTTATGCTTATTAAGTACCCAAATTATTATTTTTTTCTATTTCCATTTTGCAGTTTCCATTACCTTTTTATTACCAATTTCACTATGCCTCCTCATGCACTAAACACCATTTCTAAGGTTAGAATTCCATATTTATGGCCTTCGGTTAAGAGTTAGTTCTTTTGTTATTAAGTTGGTGAGCGTAGAGAGGTTGCTTTATAAATCGATATAGAAATTTATCTTAAGTATGTTGTTGTTGGTTGACTATGTTTTCTTACCGATTTTATTCAATTGTACTTAGATCTCTACAACTGGTGACGTGTTCTGTGTTATTTATTAATATTAGTGTCAATAATAATTTTCGATAGTGCGTGGATACTACGGACAGCTATAAAACCCTCCCTATAAACCATACATTTAAAATGGGCAATTTTGCTTGGAAAATATAACAATGCTTCTGTTATTCACCAAAGAGAAGTTTTGGCCTGTATTTGGTTGTGTACCAAAACGAACTCTTGCATTATTAATTTCACTGAATCCGTTTGGTAATTCGGGAATTCGAGATCTTGCAACATTTATGTTGTTTCAAATATGTCGAACATCTGATTCGGTTAAAGTTTGGACATCGGTGTATAGGAATTAATAATTGAAAAGATCTGACGGTCACAGGAAACATCACACATTGTTTTACGCTTATCACACACATTTGGCGTACTATATTCTAATTATGAGCAGTTGGGTGTGTGCCATATATTTTAAATTAAACGAAATATATCTAAATTCATAGGGACGAACCCTCAGACAAATTTTAAAATCATAAAAATTCGTGTAATAGACCCAGCACCAATTATTTCAGGTATGAACAGCAGTAAATGTGCGAGGACCAGCGAAACGACCGCTCAGCGTGACGTCACTCCGCATATAAATACGGGTCCGTTCTGCAGTAGGTACACAAATAGATTTTTCGAGTATTTTGGACTTTATTGTTGTTTCCGCTGGAGTGTAGGAGTTAGATTGCGATCAAATCTAGTAATTTGTATTATTTGCGTCGTAAAATAGTGTTTTTACTACACTGTTTATATGCGGTGTGACGTCAGGCGGCGTTTTGGCGCCAGTTGCGTTCAAAGGGCTTGGATGAGCTATAATTAGTACGCGAATGCAAACTTCGAAACTTCGTACTTCGTACTTTTTATGATATAAAGATAAATAAAAAAATCAAAAATTATCAATGAGACAAACTCTGCAATTAACATTTAAAACAGTTTTTTATGTCTGAAATAGTTTTTGAATTATTTAAGAAAATTGCATTTTTTTTTCTAAAATTGCGAAAATGCAATTTAAATTTTAAACAATTATTTTTTCTACAATCAGCATTCTAAACTGGCTAAACCACATAGATCTTATCAATAATACCTATATAAAGGTAAAGGCAAGTGGGTTACATTTAAGTTTTATCAGGGTAGTAATTTTTAAATTTTTAAAAAAACAAGAAAAGTGTTACTTTATTTTTGTTATAAATCAGTCAATACTTATGCATAAAAACTTATGTCAGTACTCCTTTTAAAGGGTATTTTATCTACTTTAGAAAAGGTCGATTGAGTTATCCCTAAAAAATTTACAATTGTCAAATTATTGAAGGTTGAATATTTTCAATTTCGCGGTTCTCGAAAAATAACCATGTTTCAACGAACAATAACTCAGTCCTTATTGGGTTTATAGAGGTCATTCAAAAATGTATATCTTTGTTTTTTTATTAGCTACATTTTGTTCCTATCATTTTTTCCGATAAAATGAAAGAATTTCAAGTTATTGGTGAAAAACTGTTAAAAAACATTCGTTTTTCAATGAAAAATGTGTAGTTTCAATGGTGAATAACTTGAAAAATATCAACTTTACAAAAAAACTTTATAGTACAAAAGTTACTTAGAATTGGTCGATTTATCAATTTCCTGGCTTATTTTGATTAAAAATTTTCTTATCTCTTGGAAGGGGTGGTTTCCACCCCTAAGGAAAAAGCACACTTCGGCACAAAGAACGTTATAAATACCACCTAAATCCCAATTTTCAAAGAAATCGACCTTGTTTCCCAAAATTCCACGCGAAAATGGATGATAACTGGACTATTATATAATTTCTATATTTGCTGACTTTCATGACATTTGACTATAAACCGCAAAGTATAGACTGCATATTTTCCATTTTCAAAAGTGTAAACCTGAAAATTTCTGAAAATTCTGAAACTCTGTTTGTTCCAAATATCCATCAATGCGTGTCTTGATACTTTTTTCGTATAGTTTACCTAAAGAAACTTAACCAAAAATTTAGTTTACCTAAAGAATATAATTAATTTCAGAACCTGATTCTTCACTTTTATTTATTGTAGTACATATTTGGTTTTATCGTTCAGAGTTGAGTTTTACCAATTTCTTCTGTTAATCTGCCTATTTGAAACTAATATCATTTTGTGCCGTAATTCAGTAAGCGTTTAGCGTCTCAAATCGCTTCGAACAAACAAAATTTACAAGAACAACATTACTATCTAATTGCGATTTGATGCGAAGCGACAATTTCCCTTTGTAGTTTTACGTTAGTGTGAACCAAAATTTCACCTTTCGCTTGTGCGAAGAGCCCCGGTAATACGCTTGTTATGTAAATTCTAATGAAACTTCATTTAAAAACTAAAATAAATTTCCCGAGTTCCGAATAAATATTTTCGTTACACTGAAATCCATGAGCATTTGCACCACCCGAGGCTTTTATAACGTTGGTTCGTAATGCTTTCGACAAACAAGTGCGCGTGTTTTTTCATCTGCAATGCCTGAAAAAACATATCGCTTTTCAATGGGACCGTTGCTGTGGGAGTTCTCTAATTGTGTATGTGTGCATCGGTTTGTTTTTAGAGGTGTTTGGATACGTGCGTTGCAAGCGATATACAAATCTTAGTGTTTCGATTACTGAATTAGATCCTGCGATACCTTGAACTGATTTTCAGGAAAAAGGGCCGGAATCGTCAGTTTCTATCAAACGAAGGGGTAGGTGAGTTCTGCCACGAATTTCATTTACCCATTTTAACCTTAGAGGGGTAAATATTGTAGTAATTATAAATCCATGTACCCTCCAGCCTCAACTCGTTGTAAGTCTATGGCAGAACTCGCTATTTCCCTTTCAGATATGTACAAGTCGCTATTCAACCTTTCAAAATTATACACGCGGTTTCTTTCTCTGTCCCTTCAACCGCCATGCACGGGTCACTATGAAATATGTAGGGTGTAACGGCGGAAACACGCTTCTGCTTTATCATACGTCAATAATTAATTTTGGGACTTGATGAATATTCGAGAAGAATTCCGAAACGAACGTTACACAGGGATTTTTAAATGTCAACCGGGCCACGGGTCAGTTTTTGAAATATCGAATGATTAATAATTAAAAAAAACTGATGACGGCGAACAAACATTCAGCAAATTTTTACGGCACGCTAAGTTTCAATCCTTTTTTTTCTCTAGCTAAGAGCGTTAAGGTTCTGCATCGCCCCACGTCAAACGAATATATAATTTTCCAAAGTCGCTCTCAGAAATTATTTTGTAATTAGAAATTTTCACGCCATGACTAATTTTCTAATTTACGCTACTTCAATGCCATTGGCTGAAAGTAAAACGAATTAGCAAGAGGTGTGTTTAAAATTAATCTTCTTTCTCCTCTCTTTAAGCTCGGCTAAATTCTTGGTGTGGAGCGTTTTATATTTACTCAGGTATGAGATTTGCTGGCGTGACTTCACACAGAAATGCAACTCTGCAGTTCTGGATAGGAAACGGCGTTAATAATTCACGAAAAATTGAGGCGATCAGGAAACACATCGACGCGATAAATACGTGCCTACATTTTATGGTTCGATGTTAATGATAGTCGATGGTAGACAGTCGGATTTATGCGTGATGGTCGATTTGTTGTACTTACTCATGCTACTCACATTTAAATATTTGTTACTTTGTTGTCGAGTGTTTTGAAACCCATCAATTTAATCCACCACATTGTATGGTGTGTATTTAATAAAACATATTGAAATTAGCGTTTACGTTACAGTGCACTTTATTTTTGTTATAAATTAAGGTATCTGCGAAAACGGATTTCCTTTCTTTGGGATCATTTGTCCAAATTAAATGTCATACCTTCAGAAGTATTTTTAAGTTATCGCTCTGTTTTTATCTACTTGTGCAAAGTTTCACGAAATTTTTGCAATTTTCAACGTTAATCCTTGTAAAAGAAATAAAAAACAGAACGTCACTTGGTTAACATTCTAAAATTGCACAGAGACCAGAATTTTCGTTATATTTTTGCATTTTTTAAAATTAATGGTTGCAATACAAAACGTTATGTGTTTTAAGTGCTACTAAATTTAGCCATGCGTTTTTAAGAGCGGGGTAGGTTTGTCCACTTTTCGATTTTTCTGCTATAGCGCAAGAACTATGCATTTTTCGAAGATATGTGTGGTAAGATTTCTTGTAGAGAATTAAATTTCCTATGAAAATTATATTTTTGGAAGTAAAAAAAATAATTTTTTAATGTAATAAATTCAAAAACAAAGTTAAAAAAATGAAAAAATTCCAAAAAACATTTTTTGTTGAATTTTGGCCATAACTTTTTTCTTAGTGAATTACGGTATAGGCATTGCTTCATAAAAAAGAAATGTTATGAAATTCTCTTTAAAACGGTGGCTTATAAGACTTTATATGTTTAATATTGACTGAGATATAAACGTTTGAATTCAGCCATTTTTTCTCTATTTTTTACTTTTTCCTTAAACAGCGTATTATTTAATATTTGTACCTGAAAAGACAAAGATTTTTATTCAAAAAATCACTTATGTTCGAATAATTTAATATAAAAAATGATGGCGATCAGGCGGGAAATTCCTATTTCCCGGGCAAAAAAAGGTCGTCGTTCTTTAGGTAGGTGTATTACATACAGAAACTTGCAAAATAAATGCAATCATTTCGTAAAATAAAAATTATATTTTGCATTAATGTAGACCGAAAATTATTGTAACTAAAACCTTCATATTTGTAGTTTATTATTGCAATTGTAAACCTCCAACCATTTAAATTAAATTTGTAGAATATGATCTAGTAGAATAATATCCAATATTATTGTTAAATTTATGTTCATAAAATTATTATTGCACAAAAATAATTTTTTTCAGGTAAAAATGTGAAACGATACGCTTAAAAAAAAAGAGTAAAAAAAAATAGAAAAAATGGCTGAATTAAAACGTTTATATCTCAATCAATATTCAACATATAAAGTCTTATAAGCAACCGTTTTAAAGAGAATTTCATAAGCTTTCTTTTTTATGAAGCAATGCCTATACCTAAATTCACCCAGAAAAAAGTTATAACCAAAAATTCAAAATGAAATTATTTTTTGAAATTTTTCCATTTTTTTAACTTTTATGAATTTATTTCATTAAAAAAATTTTTTTTTCACTTCAAAAAATATAATTTTCATAGGAAATTTAATTTTCTACAAGAAATCTTATGGCACATATCTTCTAAAAATGCATAGTTTTTGCGCTATAGCCGAAAATTGCATAGTTTTTGCGCTATAGCCGAAAAATCGAAAAGTGGACAAACCTACCCCGTTCTCAAAAACGCATTTAGTAGTATTTTTGAATTTTATTTCTTTAGAGGTTAATTGACCGTATGAAAAAATAAAACACCTTGCACGCGTTAGTTCCTTATTAAATGACATAGTCAATAGCCTAAAATTACGAAATCGGTCAACATGCCTAGCTCTGCCATCATCCGTATTTCTTAAAATATACAATATTGAACGCTTTCGACCCACGCATTTATTCCTAGCTACTTGGTGATACCACTATTATTGTATTTTCCAGTACATTTCGCTGATTTTTATACAAATTACGATTTGTGCGTAGAAACTAAACTGATCCAGTGTAGTTACATCCACTTTGTAAACAACCACAGCGAGTGCATGCTTAACGACATGAATCTGGCTTTCTGGTGTTGCCCACTATTCCCGTTCCATCCCTTCCATTATTCAGTACGCATTAAAAGTCCAGTTGTGGAAAATTGATGATGTCTCCTTTTGTGCTGGCACTGTGTCGTTGTTGAAGATTGAAGTTTTACTTATTTACGGCGTGTGAATATGTTTTAGGCTAAAAATTATTAACTTTGGAAATAGCATTGCCGCAGTTAAACAACTACTTTGTGAATAACAGAGGTACAGTAGTTGTAATTATTATATGAGACCCTGAGTAGTTTTTCAACTTCACTTTGAGCTTTGCTAATTTGATTTTTGTCAGTCTAGCTCTTGTAATTGGATGTGAATAAAATTAAATTCACATTCATTTAATATATTGTCATTTGGCTTAGGGGGATTAGGAATATTACTAAATTACGCAAAATTCAGAACAACGATTTACTTGAATTTAGCGACATCTTAAGGTATAACGTAGGTAATCACATTTTTACATAGAAGTGTTGATGGAATTTTCAACGAACTTTAAATGCTTCACGAACTATCTAAACTACTATTCGATATGTTTTAAAATTGTGAATTGTGTACAAAATTTATTAAACTTGTTTAAATTTATATGTACATTTTTTTAAGTTTTGCTCACTTTGTTTTTTTACTTGCAGGTAAGTTTCCAGACTTTCATGTTCCTTTCGTCTTGCGCAAGGGAAGAGCAATGACGATCTAAGTAACGTAAGTGAGTACTCAATTACTTAACATGGGTTTTCCTATCCATTCATATAGCATGTATCCAAGAAAAGGATTGCGTTATGATTTTGGGAGCGGTTAGATTTACAATGTTGGTTAGATTAGAACAACGTCAATGTCAATATCTTTTACATAGAGTTTGTAGACTTAAGCTGGCTTTTCTAGATCTTAGTTTATCTTGGAAAAAGTGGTTGTTCGATATTGGCTGAGATTTATTTTTGACATTATTTTACTAATCATGAAAATATGACAAAGATTTTTCCGTTGTCATTTTTCGAAATTAACAAGATGGCGTTTACATGTTTTCAGTACGACGTTTCGTTTCCCAGAAACCATCAGCTATATTTTTGCAATACGGCCCTGATATGATCATCACGAATTCTAAAACCATTTTGAATTCTGAGTGAGGTGATGTTAGGCTAGTAATGGCTCAAATACGTTTTTATATTGTTTTAGCCAGCTTTTAAAATTATTCAAGAGGAACCTCCTAAGTACTGCCCTGAATGTTTCATAAATATCTACTGCGAAAGTCACAATAGTTTTAAAATCCAATATAACATCAAATTTCCAAGAATTTTTTTGTATTATCATTTTAATATAGTAAAATAATATTGATGATTATTAATTATAAATTGTCAATAAAGGCATTTTATTCAACATCCTTTATGTTTATGGCATGATCCTATGATAGTACGGTTTTATTTATTTTGCATTTTAATGAAAGAATAATTGTCGCAAATTATTGCTTTATTGATTTTTTAAACTGTTTTGACTTTCCCCAATAGATATTTACGGAGAGTTCAGAGCCGTACTCAGTAGTGAATAATTTTAAATTCTGGCTAAAACAGGCTCAAAACTTGGTGAGACCATTACAGGTCTAATATCACATAATTCAGAGTTCAAAATGACTAATTTTGTGATGAAAACTACTGGGTCGCATTAAAAGATTGCTTATGTCTTCCGGGAGAGGAAACGTCGTATTGAAATACGTACCTAATTGTTGTAAATGTTGAGATTCTATTTTTTGATTTAATTGATTCTAATAAAATAATATAGGAAATAAGTAGAAGCAAATACAGAAAAAATAGTTTTTTAAAAAATTAATTATTAGTTGTGCAAATTATCCCTAATCTAATCAACATTGCAACTACAACCGTTCCCAGGAACCCAGTGCTATTTTATCCATATTTTGGGTACATTGAATATTGATATGTTTGGAAACGGGTGAGATTTTGAAATTCGTCGGTCATCTTAAGGCATATTTGGTAGAAATTAACTGTAAACTAAAAAACTTCACGCCCTGAAATAAGTTATTGATACTGTTATTACTTCTATTAATTTTTTTTATATGACATAAAGATAAAAATTTTTGGAAAATAATCAGGACAGGTTTAGGGATGGATAATTTTGAAAATATAAAAAAATACAAATCAGTTATACTTAAATGTTTTTTATTGGTACGCTATTTTGCCTATTTAAAACATGCTTTGGCGTGCGTAAATCGGGCTTTTTCGCACGCGCGTGTTTTAAAGTCGCCATGGAAACGTATCAACAACGGCCATATCAACCAATAACAGAGCGTTTTTGGCCGTAGCCGGACAAGCCGATTGGTCGCACGACGTGCGCGGGCCGTCACGAAGCGTCCCGAGTGTCATTCAAATTAATCATATTGGTTATGCATTTGGTTTTGGGATAAAAAATGGTACCAATAAAAAAAATCGCGTAAAGTATTCGTGGATAACTGCTCTTTCAAGCACTTGCTCTATTTCGAGCACTCCGGCTACGCCGTCGTGCTCGAAAACTCGCGCGTGTTTGAAAGAGCTCAATATCCACTCATACTTTAATATGCTATTTTTATCAAAATGCGATAAACAATGAAAATCAACGTACTACCATACATTTTTGCTAATCAATGATATTTTACAAACTCACATCCTCCAGGTTTTTCTCCAAGTGGCGACTCATCGTATGGGTAGAAAAAGAAAATGTCTCAACCACGTATAGATGTAATGTATTCGATAACAAAACGGTGACCGGTTTCGGCTACAAGCCATCATCAGACCTAATAAAACATACGAACAAATATAATAAAGAACATAGACCAGATTAAATCCATAAAACCAACAACACTAACCATAAATACATGTCGCATTCCGGTCCAAAGGTAGAAACCTTCGTAGAAGTAGTGATGAAATATATATTAAACCAATGATGTTGCCAGGAAATTGAGATCATGAGGAAAAACCACGCAATACTCTTCTCTTAAACGATGTTCAATAAAAATCAATCGTATACAGCGAAAAGCGTGTCAAAGTCAAATGTGTGACATAACCTATAAATAAGCATTACCAACTATCAACCAACAACTAATACGGGTACGGACGGGACAACAACTTACCTAACATCACGAAACTAATGAATTGAGCCATGAATTAAAATTGTTGTTAAAACTTTGTAACACAAAAATCAACTTTATTATTAGGAATTCTTAATATAATTAACTGTGAAAGCCATTAACGGGCTAGCAAAGAGGTTTTTTTGGTCATTGAGGAAGCCCTCTACTTCAGAATGAATGAGAATCTCTAAAGTTTCTAGCAAATTCAAATTTCTAAAGCGGTCTTCGAAATGCAGGGGAGTAAAACTAGTGTCTATAGTTAAACTATGCTTCTGTGTAAGGATATGGTTAGCCAATGACGAAGGAGTATGAATGCTATCCGTAGACAGACCCTTTTTAACCCATTTCTCATGTTCTTTTAACCTGATCAAAAATTGTCGTCTCGTTTGACCTATATAAAACGAATCACAAGAACTACAAGATATTTTATAAACCCCAGACTTTAAAACTGAAGGAATTGGATCTTTTGTGTTACAAATCAAGGATCCTAACTTGAGGGTGGTTTTGAAAGCAATCGTGATGTCTACTTTTTTGAAAACTTTTGCTATCCTTGATGAAAGGGAACCAAAATAACTTAAGCTCCTAAAATTCAATGATGAGCTTTTCGAAGCTGATGTATTAAAGGTCAGATTAAATTTGTAAAAATACATATGGAAAAATTTGTCAATTAACTTAAGTGGATAACCATTTGTTACAGCTAAGTGTTTCAAAGTAATAATTTCTCGTTGGAACGCTTCTCTCTCTAGGGGTAACGAAAATAGCCTGTGAAAATAAGCATGGAACGACGCCATCTTCTGTTGCCAAGGGTGATTAGAGTCAGAAGGAATGATGGTATCAGTGGTGGTCTGTTTCCGATAGATTTCAAATTTCAACCGAGAATTCCACCTCTTCAATAAGATGTCTAAAAAGGGCAGTTGACCATTGGACTCAAATTCAATTGTGAATGATATGGACCGATGCATAGTGTTTAAATATTTTAAAAATTCAAGAGCTTCATCTTTCGTACCATTGAAGACCACTAAACAATCGTCTACATATCTAAAATATTTAATGATGTTAGATTTATAAATAGGATTATTAATGTAAGTTATCTCCAAAGCGTGCAAATGTAATGATATTTTAAACAAAGTGAGTTAGTACTGAAAACTTTTATTGTGGCATCTCAAGTCTGTCTTACTGTCCTAGAAACTACAAAAAGAAGTCGAGTTCGAAAGCATGCCTTGTGCTTCACTTAATAAGTTTTTAAAAAAGTTGTGTTATATTATTGCAAAAATTATAACGAGGAACGTATGTATTATTAGAACAATGCGGGTGCAATGGCACTCATAAATAGTGTCGTTTTAAAAGTCTAGTTATACAGATCAATATTTTTGAAAGGGACTTTTAAGTTACTTTTAAAGTTAATACTTAAAATGTTGATGAGAGTTTCCATCTAGTATCTAATATATTATTATACGTTTCTTTAAAAAATAATTACATACGTTCTGTTTGATTTATGCGCTTATTCATCATCATTGAAAGCGGTAGTCGTAAAAATACCCATTAATGCACCCTTTCCTTAACAACTGTGTTTCAAATGCAGAACTTGGAATCAAATTATACGCTGCAGGTCCCGTTCCCCATGGCCAGCAGCGTACAAGCATAGAATGATTAAAAAAATACGTAAATCTAGTAATATTTCAAACGTTAGCTGCATTTCTGTATTGATTTATCGTCGTAATGCCACGAAATAATGTCCTTTTCATGGGAGATAATTGCACAACAATTAGCCACATAGTAGAGAATTTGTCTCGCATGTCACCAATAACAACATTAATTTTTATTTAGTGTCCCCTTTTATTCACTACCCAGCCGTTTCTCTACGCGACAAATTTAAAAAACTTTACCGAATTATCCCAGGGATGTTCTACTTGTTTCCACTCATTTGAAAATGCATGGAACTGATGTAAATATTTTGAAATTCAATTACCCCTAAATAAATCGTCCTGAAAATTAATTTTTAATGCAAACCGCAGCTAACGAGTTATTAAATTGAAGTGAGTTTAACCAACGGTAATAATGTAATCGGCGAAATAACATGAAATTTATTTCGTGTGGAAAAATGCGATGTAATGGTTAGAAATACAGTGATGTATCTATTGGGGTTTAAGCTTACGGTTTCAAGTAAATTTTTGCAAACTGTTTGAAATTATTTTGAGCTTCAATGTCAAAAAGGACTGTAAGAGTTAAAGGAAGTAACAGCTAGGTACTTAGGAAATACATATATAAAATTTCATTTTTGTGGAAATTGTTGTACAGCTCGTTCCAGACTTCTCAAATGGCTGTTTGACTAATAGTCCAGTCATCTTAGGTTGAATTAGGTGAATATCTCGGAATATCGACATACCCAGTATATAAACACGTAAAAACTTCTATTTTGGCATCGTAAAACTTTCCTAAAAATTCACATATAATTGGAAGGCCGCAAGTTTTAAAGTCGGGGGTCAAAAGTCACAAAAATCGATTTTTTCTATATTTTTTGTAAATATCTCATTTTAACATTTCTTCATACCTCTAACTGTTTTTGAGATTGAGGGCGGAGAGCGCGCGACCAGAGAATCATGTGAAATCATGGTAGTCCCGATCAAAAACTCGTAATATTAAGGTTATAAATTATTGCAGTTAGAGGTATGAAGAAATGTTAAAGACAAAAGTTGTAGAGAATTTAATTCTGTACAATATTGATATTAAATACAAATAGCGTAAAACCCATAGAAAACGAGATATTTGCAAATAATATAGAAAAAATCAATTTTTGTGACTTTTGACCCCCGACTTTAAAACTTACTGCCCTCTAATTATATGTGAACATCCTATAGTGACTGGACTATAAAATCAGAAATTTTATAAAGGTTAATTAACATGTGAATTGGGAATTGTGATGAAGACAAGCTACTTTAAATTTAATTTATTTAAGAACTCCTTTAAGAGATTATTTTTGTTTTAATTTGCTTTTTGTACAAATATGTAGAGGAAGGTGTGATCTAGAGCCGTAAAGGTGATTTAAGTAACGTGTAAGTTCATAAAAATTGGAAGATTCTAGAAGGTGATGAACGATGGTAGGGGAGACTGGGTACGGTTGTAACAATTTTCCTTGAAATGTCCACAGCACAGCTATTACAGCTATAAGCAGCGATTAAAGCATTTTTGATGAAAGCAAAATCATTTATCTTTAAAATACTGTCGAAAGCAATAGCTCAGTTATAACAGTTTGGCAGGAATATGTAATTTTAATGAGTGTGTGCGATTGTTACAACCGTCCCCATAGCAGGGGCGGTTGTAACACCAATGGGGGACGGTTGTAACACTCAAAAATAATACATAAATCAGGCGTTTAAAACGAGTTTTATTACTGAAAAATACTGAAATGTACTTAAAACATATTAAAAATATTTAAGGCATGTTTAAGTAGAAAATTGTTAAAACTGAACCAAAACAAGTCAATAGAAATAATATTCGTTCTATAGAGTGTATCACTCGAGTAGTTTCATAATTAGACTGCTTGTAGACGGAAGAGTTTCTGGTTGCTGACGCGAAACAGCATCGCGAGGAGAGATGCCTGATTCTAGATTGGATGTATGCTTGCGACTCTTGGTTAACTTCTGGAAGTGTTGGTCTAAGCGGCGTTTTTGTTGTTTGGAGCTCGGCGATTTCAAGTGGTGTAGGAATTTGACTATCAATAAATGTTTCGTTTGCATGTCCCATGCTAACATTTTGTACAAGTTCATGTTCATCTTCATTCGCGGCATCCCTCTTTCGCTTATATCTCATGAGAGAGACATAATTAACGCCGTACTGTACAGCAGCTCGTCTTAATGAAGTCACTAATTTGACTTCATCGTAGGCGTACTTACACGGCAGCATGTCAGTTTCACCTCTCGTAGTCTTTCGTATACGTTTCCTAGGCATCTGCAATAAAAAATATTATAAAATTATTGTTACAACCGTCCCCATGCAAAATCGTTACAACTGTCCCCACCCCCCTTTTTGGTACTACGGCTGTCATAGTAACGAGATAACACAACCTATACAAAAACGAATTAGCGTATTATAACCTCTAAAATACGACGATTGCGTAAATATATTTTGAAATACAATAATAATACTATTAATATTTAAGCTATATCATAAATAAACTCGCCAAAAATACTTACTTTTGGGTGACAATAGACAATAGGCCTCCTTGTAAACGCACTTACCGCAAGACAGACGAAGCAACACTGGAGTCATGGCGGGACTTGCTGCCTGCGTACAACACTTTTGTACCTTGCACCTACCGTGTATAGTTTCGGTAATATTCGAGTTGTTACAACCGTACCCCGTTACAACCGTACCCAGTCTCCCCTACTCACTCAGCGAGCTGATATTCACATAAACCAAATTTTCCAGACACTATTTCCATTTTTCTCACTTTGCAAGCACGACTTGGAATATAACTTTCAGCTCTATAACTTCGTACATGTTTAACCTGCTTTAAATAGATATGTTGACTTGTTAATGTCATTAAACCGCCACATATTTGTGCCTGCAAGATAGTCGCTTTTCATGGTATTCCATTGAAGTCCCCCCTTGTGTCGACATCCCGTTCTGACTTTTGTCCGATCGAGCGCCACATTCTGCGTGTAGTGATAGAGCGACAAATAACTCTATTTAACAATTTCGACATGGACACGTCAGCAGTACACTGTTCGTATTTAGCATCGCCATATCGTCTGTCGTCCCTTGAAAGTATACGCATGGACCACACATACATCAAAACACACAATTATTAGCGTTCCAACCAGAATATAACGAACCGCTCAGAAACACATGCCAGGACTTCTATTCAGTTCCGTTTCGAATAAGCCACTTTTAAGCCAGATTTGCTATCTGCCTCGAATCATTATGTATCATGTAGCCCGAACGTATGTTCGATGCATTAACCGAACATGCTCCGATGCGATGTTTGGTTGCGGTCACTCCAAATTGCCTACCAATAGACGGGGAGGGTATGATGAATGGGCCATGTGATTTAGGTAGGTCGTGCTTTTCATTGGAACAGACTTTCTAAACGAGCGATTATTACACATTTAAATGGTAATTGTAACTGACTTGGGGACGTTTAGGGATTCATTCCATCGGCAGAGTTTAATAAATTGCGCAACTGCTCTTGCAGTGAGCTGAAAGTTACTTGTAAAATTTGTTTTATTTTCAATCAGAATTTTTGGTACGTTCTTAAACCATTTATAACATAACCGATTGGGTCATTGATGAAATCGAAAAAATAAGCGTAATAAATGGAAAGAATCTCATAGCCCTAGTTTATTCGATTAGTGGATACTTTTAAATGCTAAATTAATGAAAAAATTAGTAATTTTGGGAAACTAAAATAGTAGTATAAAGTACAAGTTGCAGAAGGCGTCATATTCCAAGACCTTAGAACGGAAGAGGGCTTGGCGAGATTCTTTACATTTTCTATGTTCCCGCTTCCATTTCATTTTTATTTATATTTAAATAGTTTAAAATTTCTTATCTGGGGATTTTGTTTATCGTGACATTTAAGTTGGTATTACTGCTGTTTCCTAGACATCTGTTAATTTTCACATCATTTTCAAATTTAATTTAATGGATTTAAATAAAATCGTAATCATGTCTCAAGAATCCGAATCGCATCAAGTACAAGAGGGTGTTTGACGCGGCGGCCATATTTACTTTTAATTTTGTTTTGACAGTCATCAGACAGCATTAGGGAATATCTTGTTACCAACCCAACAAAAAAATTACCAAAAACAATGCTTTAATAAGCCTGATGAAAGCACTGTTTTTGGTCATTTTTGTGCTAGAATAGCTGTCATTTTAGTGCCGGGACTTAGAAATTTATTTTCTTCAATCTATTTTTTGCCATCAACCGTGACTGAGAGATGGCTGAAAGTTATTAGGCTTAAAGTGTTGAAAATGGAGATAAAAGTCTCAAATAAACATATTTTGCAGATCATCCCTTCAAATGTAATCCATTTTTTACATTTGGTATAAACTGTTTGTTATAGCTTGTGTCCTTTTCCTCAAATTACTTTTTTACGTCCGTCTTCAACTGATTTTAGTCATCAGAACTGCTGTTTTATATTACCATAAAAGGAAATAATTTAAAATTTAACAAATAAATATATTAACAATAATAATTATATTACAATATAATTAATAATAAAATATAAATAATAAAGTGATATAAAATAAATTAATAGTAGTTTAATATGCACTGGCGTAGAATGTCTTGCATTATGACTTTGTGCCACATCAGGATCTCCCCGTCTGTTAGCTTTTCAGATAAAGGGATTTGTTACTTTTCGTCATTTTTTGTTTTTAGAAATTTTCTCAGTTCACTTTTAAACTTTTAACGTTTATTCTACTATCAAATATCTATAAAAAAAATTCATCATTTTCCGCTTACTCTTTTCTAGTGGCTTGTCATTTTTCAGTTTTTGGAAATTGTTTCAAAATCAATCCATTTTTTTAAATTTTGAATATTTATTCTACTATCCAATATATAAAATAAAGTTTAATGATATTCTTAGCTAAGTCGTTTCTGAAGGGCACTACATTTGTCGTTTTACGTTTTTTAGGAATTTCTGGAAACTCTTTTGAAGAATTGTTTTTGGAGTTTGAATAATTATTGTACTATCGAATATTTATAACAACGTATTCAAAAAATATACTTTATCCAACACATGACAGTTATGACTTTCATTATTAATGTCATTTTAGACAAGTAAACTATCAAATAACTCACGTTCACATTTGACGTACCTAGTATTCTATTTATTTATTAATCCAACACATAACAGTTATGACTGTCATTATTAATGTCATTTTAGACAAGTAAACTATCAAATAACTCACGTTCATATTTATAGTAGTATTCTATTTTTATGGTACTAGTGTGTTATGTTGAAAGTAAGTCACGCGAGAAGATTTATACCACGAGACCAAACAAACAATCTACTTTAACCAAAATGTAAAAAAAGTCACTGTCAAGTAATTCTGACATTTATAGGGTATTGAGGCGCAAGTAGCTTTGATTTGATCACAAAGCTTCTTAATTATTATCTCATAAGAAAACATTTTCTTCCACTTGTTGGATAAAACATTGTATGCCACTCGTGTGTTATATTTCCTAAGTCACTTGAGAATTTATACCATTCGGCCTGACGGCCTCGTGGTATAAATCTTCTCGCGTGACATTTTCAACGTGACACACTAGTACCATAAATAACTATTATATCATAAAATACATATAGTTCAAAAATAATATATAATATGTAATAAAAATACATATATTTGTAAACAATAACATAAAAACGAATATGTACAACAAAGTAGTCTTACAGATCGCCATGTTTTTACAAGAAACAACACGGTACTGCAATTTCGTCATATTCGATGATGACCCAGACGTACCATATTGTTGGGACCCTTCGGGTCACGAAAAGAGAACACTGATTTCACTTACTAACTTATTTATTGATACGAAGAAAAATGTTTAGTTACAAGTTTTTACGTTTAAAATATATTTACGCCAACTGACAAAGACGTGTGTCGAAGAAAGATTATAAAACAATGGTCCTTTGTACCCTGACGTGAACAGTATTTATAGACTTTCGTTAATATCATTACTAGTCGAATAGAAGGGATAGGTACGAGTGCCGTGGTTCCTTGGATCGAGGATGTAGAAGACGTGATTATTTGAGAAAAGAATATTAGGATTAGAACGGAAGACAATAGTAATAACGAAGAAACGTGTATAAACGAATATGTATTGTTCAGATATCATATAGTTAATAAATCTTAGGTTATAAAAGAAAGAGTTAATTGGTTTTGGATAATAAAGACAAAACGTGGACGAAGTAACATGCATTGTTGAAAATAGTGTTTGTTAAATAAATCTGGCTTCTAGAGGAAGTAAATGACAATCTTTGATACGTGGTTAATAGAATAAAATAATAAAGTTTGGTAGCGGAAAGTAATAACTATAACAAGAAATCGTGAGTTAGTTGAATAGAGGGACACGGTTTGAAAAAGGAAGTTAATAACCATAAACGAGAATCGTGAGCATAACAATCCTCCCCGATTAAGTGTTTTGATAAGGCTCTAATTGGCTTGTCAAAACAAAAGAATCTGTTCAAGTCTGGTACGTAAGAGTACAAAAATTAAAACGTTGATAAAACATAAAGAAAGTTTAATAATATTGTTGTAAATACTTTAAATTAGTCAAGATTTTTTTTTTTTTTTTTTTTTTTTTTATTAGTGTAATTTAGTAAGATAATTAAATTTAAATTTAAATAGTATTATTAAACCATCTTCTTAGATATATATAAAGGTAGACAATAATATAAAATATTAAGTAATAATAAATGAATAAATGAGTAAATAGAAATAATAAATGAATATTTGATTATTTAGGTTGTTAGAGTTTAAATATGTTATTAAACATTATACTTAAAGATTAGAATACATATTTCCTTTAATAGAATTGCCTACAAGTTACTTGCATTTTAAGCCAATAAGAAAATTATTATTATATATAAATTAATTTAAGATAGGTACCGATCTAAGATAACCAATCATGAATATAAAAATTAAGAGAATTTATAAAATATTATTCAGTTAGTAACCTTTAGGGGACAATTCGCTTTAAAATTTCGAGACAGTTTAACTTTTTACAGACCTTTTTTCAGTTATTCCACCTCAGCGTAATATTTTTGCGATCACGACACTTCACTACACTTTATATCTTGAAAAGTCTCTCTTCCTTTGCCCGGCTTCTTGGTTCGATGACGACGTACTCTGGTTCTACTTGTCGCAGGGGTATTCCTTCTCCAGCACCTTCCGTGGAGGAGGCTGTGAGGGATCGAAGACTGCGGGAATTTCTCTGGGGCTCCCAGCTGGATGTGTTGAGTCGGTTGCGATGGATAACGTTGTGGCTGTTGACGCAAATTAGGTATTTGCAGTTGTCGGTGGTGAAGAGGCGTCTCAGCCAGGTGAGTGGTCTCCATCTGCAGCATCTGCAGCATCCACAACAGGCAACAATGACAATTATCATGATTGTCACACTTCCTAATAAGGTATTGTACCACTTTGTACCATGAAGGATGAACGGGCGGTTCATGTTTTCTTTAAGTTCTTCGTCGAACTGCTGAAGCTTATGTTGCGCGTGTCGCAACTCGTTTAAATTCAAATTGTTTAACTTGATAGGATTCATTTCCTCATTTGTAAGGAATTCTTGTTCCTTTTGGCAGCAATCGTCGTTCGTGATGTCGACGGAAGGGACGAAGTTTGTAAAATTGGTTGTCATGTTTGTGGTAGCTACCAGTAAGGTGGATAGGGTGTAGCACTTGCATCTGGGCTTCAGTGTGAAGATACCGGTGCCTTGTAGTGTGAAGTCGAAAACTGGAGCACTTGTTTCATCGCAGCTAATGGTGCCAGCGACTGGTTGCGTTAGGATATACAACCATTGGTTCGGAGAGAGAGGGTGCCATGTTTCTATTTCTGACTTGATTGTTCTAGTGTTGCAGCTCTTCGGGATGATTTGTGATCGTCGCAATTTCAAATCTGTCTCGCATGTAGGTCTTTCCTTTACGAGGTGGATGGTGGCGTGTGTACATAAATAGTCAGTGGGTGGCGACCATTTACAACTCGATAGGTCTCTTAGTTCTCCATAAAAGGTACGTGTCGTACTTAACAATAGGTAGGGATACGAGGGATTTATGAATGAGTATACGGACGTAGAATTTAAGGATGCAGGTAGTGGTACGAGATTGAATAATTGATAAAGTTCCTTTGTAACTAAGGGGATTTTTAAAGCATAAATTAGATTTTTATTGGAATATATCACCGATAGATCACAAATTTGAAAATATTTGTGAATGTTATTCATGTTATCATTACTGATTGGAAGTTCGAAATTGGTGTTAGTCTTAATTTTCATGAGTTCATTATGAAGACGTTTAGGGGTTATTACTGAGGGATGTAAGACATTTTGTTTAGAAAATAAAATTGCGGATATTATTACGTCTAGTTCTTCGTCGAGTTCACTTGCAATTTGTGTCAATAGGTTTAGGTGATCAGTCATTGTCTGGTGGTAGTTTAAAGAGTTTAGTTTTTGAATCGTTTGTGTTGAAAATATATTAAATTTTTCAATGTTTTTATTTAATTGTTCTTCATTTGCGTGAAGAAGCTGTGCAGTTTTATTATAATCGGTTATAGCATCCGTTATAATATGAATTTGTTGTCTCATTAGAATTTTCATGTCGTCGTTTTGTTTAACGACTGCTTCAATAGCTTCCGTGTAATATTTTGCATCTTCGGCATCGGGTGTGCCAAAAAGCCATTTGAATGCGTACGAAACACCGTCAAATAATCCTCTTTTTGTTCGTTTGTTAATGAGATCATCTGGTTCGTGACCAGTCAAATGAGAAAGGGAATCGAATTTTTCGTTAAGACCATTAATATGATTTTTTAATAACTCTATACGTTCGCTACATAAGAACTCCTCGTGGGATGTACTTAAATATAAGTCTTTACCTCGAGTTTGACAAAGTGGTGCCGTTTTTTGATAGATTATGTGGATCAGATTAAGTTTTTGTTCATAGATACTAATGTTTCGGTATGATAAAAGAGTAAAGTGATCATGAGAAATCTTTGCTTGACCTATTTGATGGAAGAATATACCTGAGCTAATGTCGATTTTCTCGGTGTGATAGGGTTTTTCATTGGACAGGACAGGTGTCAGGAAAAAACTAAGAAGTGCCGTAAGGGCTATCAGGTCGGTCGTCCTTTTCATCTGAAAAGAATGGCTTCAATAAATTATGATGGTATGTTACGGTTTTATTTCTTTTTATTTTTACTTTAACAGTTTGATTTGGATGAATTTCAATAATCTCGTAAGGTCCTTTATAATTAGGTTGCAATTTTCTGCTAATTCCTGGTTTAAAATTTTTATTTTGTATGAGTACTTGATCGCCTACTTTATACGTTATATTATTAGCCTTTTTGTCATAATTTATTTTCGAATTTTCTTTAGATTTTTGGATGTTTTCTCTAGCGATCTCGAAAGATTTTTGCAGTTTTAACTTTAAGTTTGAATGGTAATCATCATAAGTGTATTTAAATTCTGGTTTTGAGGTTAATGATGTTGGAATGATTGCTTTGTGTCCGAATAATAATTCGTAAGGCGTAAAGTTAGTGGCTTTGTGATAGTGAGTATTGTAGGTAAACATTGCTAATGGAACGTATTCGTCCCAATCGGTATGTTTTTCGTTTATGTAATGTTTTAAATACTCTTTCAATGTGAGGTGTGACCTTTCTAGAGCTCCGTTTGTTTGTGGGTGATATGGACTTGAGAATATATGCTTTATTTTAAAAAGTTTATTTAATTCGCTAATTATTTTGGAAGTAAAGTCCGTACCTTGATCAGAAAGTATACATTCGGGAATTCCGAAGATTGTAATAAATCTAAGAATTACATCAGCTATGGTTTTAGCCTCATGATTTTGTGTAGCAACGGCAAAAGAATATTTGGTTAAATCGTCTTGCATCGTTATGATAAATTTATTTCCGTTTTCGGTTAAATCTAGGGGTCCTACTACATCGATAGCTAATCTTTGGAATGGACGTTCGCTAGTCGTCGTAATTTCCATAGGTGCTTTTCTTGTTTGATTTTCATGTTTGTTAATTTGACAAGATTCACAATGCTTTATAAGATATTTAATATCGCTTTTCATATGTAACCATTTATAATTTTCCTTTATGCGTTTATAGGTTCTTAGAAATCCGGCATGACCCGCAATAGATGATTCGTGGTTTTCCTTAAAAATATTTTTTATTTCCTCTTTAGTTTCTGGGGTAATATACGGTTTATTTATTAATGAAACGGTAATATTCGTTTTTGAAAATAGGAACTTTATTAATTTATTGAATATTTCCTGTTTTAAGTGAGCATTATCTTCGATTGGATTTTTGATAAAAATATTCTTTATTTTAGAGTCTATTAAAGATCTTCTAAGATTTTGTAGTGAATAAAATAGATCATTGTATGTTAATTTGTCAAAATGATTTAATTTGGTTATCATTAGGAATGATTTCTTATTATTTTGTGTCTCCAATAGGACAGAATCGTATTGATTTATACCTTCGTGATTAATTTTTGTAAGATCGTAAGTTGTTGCTAAATTTTCAGAATAAATATTATTTTCATCGAAATCTTTAGAATACGCAAGAGCATTAGGAAATTTAGTAAATAGATTTTCTTTAATCGTTTTCATATCTGGAATTTCTAGAGTTTCGTAGTGATATCTTATAAATTCGCTAAAGTTTTCTTCTTGTGATTTTATACGACAATTTAATAGAACAGGATTTCTGGAGAGGGCATCTACGTTTGAATTGATTCTACCTGGCTTGTATTTTATCTCGTAAGAATATTCTTCGAGTTTCAATCTCCACCTAAATAATCGACTACTGGCAGTTTTACAATTTGAAAGCCATGTTAGTGGACGATGATCTGTCAGAATTGTGAATTTTCTTCCATAGACATACGGTCGAAAATGTTGAACGGCCCAAACGATTGCTAACAATTCCTTTTCAATTGTAGAATAATTACATTCTGCTTTATTTAAAGTGCGTGAGGCGTACGCTATCGGAAGATCTTTGCCAATTTCTCCTTGGGATAAAATTGCACCAATTGCATAGTCAGAAGCATCAGTTGTTACTAAGAATTCTTTCGAAAAATCGGGATATTGTAAAATGGGTTCTTTGGTTAACACGTTTTTAAAGTAATCTAGAGCATCATCATGTTCAGCAATCCATCGAAATGGTGTGTCTTTCCTCAATAGAAAGGTAAGTGGCTTCGAATGTTTAGAGAAATCTTTGATAAATCTACGATAATAGCCAATCAATCCTAAGAATTGTTTAATTTGTTTTGGATTTTTCGGAGTAGGGTAATTTTTTATAGCAGATATCTTGTCTGGGTTAGGTGAAATTCCTTTATCGCTGATAATGTGACCTAAATAAGCGACTTCCTTGCGCATAAATTCACATTTGTCGGGTTGCAAGAGTAAATTATTTGATCGTAATCGATTAAAAATATTGCGAAGTTTTTCTGAATGTTCTGATATAGAATTTGCAAATACAACAACATCGTCAAGATATACAAAACATTGTAATCCTTGGAGACCTACAAGAGCAGTGGTCATTAACCTTTGGAAAGTCCTAGGGGCATTTTTCAATCCGAAAGGCATACGAAGGTATTCGTAGTGACCGGATGGTGTACTGAAAGCTGTTTTACAAATGTCTGTTTCCTTCATTCGGATTTGATGGAATCCGGAAGCTAAATCTAAAGTAGTAAAATATTTAGAATGACCTAACTGATCTAGGATTTCTTCGATGTTTGGTAGGGGGAAAAATTCTCCTATCGTTACATCATTTAATTTTCGAAAATCTACGACTATTCGCCATTTTTGTTCTCCAGAAGCATCTTTCTTCTTCGGAACTATCCAAAGTGGACTATTATAAGGAGAGACAGAAGGTCGGATTATTTCTTGTTTTAGCATTTTTTCGATTTGTTTATCTAACTCTCGTTTGTGTATTTCGGGAAACCTGTAAATTTTGGAAACTACTGGTATCTCATCTGATACCCTGATCTCGTGTTTAAGAAGGTCCGTGCAAGTCAACTTATCGTTAGGAAGATAAAATATATCGTTGTATTCGTCGCAAATTTTTAAAACTGAGTACTTTTCTTCAGGATTTAAGTGATTTACTCGTAAATTTTCATGTAATAATTTTAATCTATCTCGCGCGTTACTCGAGTTATTTTCAGATGGACTAGAATAGAATATTTTTGCATTTGAACTTGCGAAAGGTTCTAGATAGAGTTTAATTTTATTAATTTTTAATTTCCTGTCTTGAGTATTTAGAATTGTCGTAATTGCCTTTCCATTTTTGACAGTTACAATCGATTTCGCGAGAAATACGCCATCAGCTATAATAATTTCGGGACAGATTCCTTCTGAAATTTCTTTATTTATTATATCGATCTCGACAACGGTCTCTGACCGAGGTTCTAGAAAGAATGGATTATTTTTCGTTGAATGACATACTATTTTTATAGGGTTTTCTAACGATTTAAGAAATAATTCAGATTTGTTTAGATTAATAATTGCTCCATGAGAGGATAGGAAATCATTTCCTATTATGCCGTCGTGTGGCAGATTATGGTTATCCTTCACCAAATGGAATTTTACGGGAATCTCTTGAGAATTGATCCGTAATTTTAGAATGCAACTACCAGATGTAATTACTGGAGAGTTTGCGCTCAGACCTGTTAAGGTAATTTGATCGTTGGAACAAAGATTTATTTCAGAAATATCTAATTTTTCTTGAAATTTTAATAAAGATACCGAAGCGCCAGTATCTATAAGAAACGTAAATTTTTTATTTTGAAATGAACATTGTAGATAAGGGTTTTTATCTAGATTATCTAATAGTACCCTATATTGTTTACGTTTATTTGAACTTGATCCATTTTCTTCTAAGATTGGATTAGGATAATTTTGAGATCTACGGCAACGGTTACTACGACCAAAGATTTTATTCTGAACCGGATGGCAATCTACATTGTCCTTATTTCGAATTAATTTTGATGAACCTGATAGGTTTGAAATAGAGGGACTCTGTGATCTACGGCAAAGGTTACTATGACCTAAAATTTTATTCTGAACCGGATAACAATCTACAGTGTCCTTGTGAGGAATTAATTGCGATGAACCCGATGGGTGCGAAATAGAGATATTCTGTGATCTACGGCAAAGGTTACTATGACCTAAATTTTTATCTTGAACCGGATAGCAATCGACAGTATCTTTATCGCGAATTAATTTTGATGAACCCGATGGGTGTGAAATAGAGATATTCTGTGATCTACGGCAAAGGTTACTATGACCTAAATTTTTATCTTGAACCGGATAGCAATCAACAGTATCTTTATCGCGAATTAATTTTGATGAACCTGATGGGTTTGAGATAGAAGGACTCTGAGATCTACGGCAAAGGTTACTATGACCTAAATTTTTATTTTGAGCCGGATAACGATCTACAAAACTATATTTATTTTTATAATTAACGTCGGTTTTGTTTATTCCCATTCCGCAGAAACGACGTTGTTCGCGGGGGTGTTTTCGTTTAAATGAACAGAGTTATTCGTAGCGTGATTGTTATAACCATTTCTTTCATTATTTCTCTTCCTCTTGAAACAATCAGCAATTAAATGACCTGGTTTTTTACAATAGTTACAGATTTTCTGTTGATTTTGGTTTTCTTTACGTTGCTGATTATTATTTGAATTATTAAAAAGAGGTTTATTTATGTTTACGGTGGCTTCTTTAAATTGTCCGTTACTTTTATTTTTCTTGAAACAATCTCTAGTATAATGCGTCTTCGTTTTGCAATATTGACAATACCTATTATTATTAGAAGAATTATTATTTCTTGCAAAATTCGATTTGGAAACTTGTAATGCGCGTTCTTCTTCAATGGCTGCATTAAATGCGTCTGACAATGTTTTCGGTTCCTTACCTCTTAAAAACCGGGAAATCTCTGGCAGGCAATGCAAAATAAATCTCTGCAATGAGATTTCCTTAATTGTTTCGATTCTACCTAACCGTTCCTTTTCGTCTTTGCAAACTAGGGAGTTTAGGAGTCTTATGTAAATTTTATCTACTCTATTATAAAAAGATCTAATAGTCTCTGTATTATGTTGTTTGATAGTGTTTAGTTCTTCCATTAACTGAGTGTAATGTTTCCTATCAGCATACAATTCGCGTAAAAGTTTTTCTAATTGTTTCCAATCTTTAATAGATTTATCTCTAAGTTGTGCTTTAGCACTACCAGTAATTTTAGATATCACAAAAGCCAATAACGCATCATTTTGTTGTGTGTTTGCAAATCGAAACGCGTTATTACAATTTGAAATAAATTCATGTAGTTCGGCTCTATCGCCGCTAAAAGATGTGGCTATTAGTGAACATAAAAAGGATAACTTGTGAGGTTGTTCGTTACGAATTTCGTCATTATTGTCGGTATCGTTAACTGAATCTGGGTTGTTTATCGTTTGTTCGATAGTTTGTGTCAGTGGCGGGACCATTGCGACTAACGTAAAACTTTAATAGAACTTTATCAACTATTTTTAAAAAAAATGACAAAGAGAGTGGGAATTGAGGGGCGTAAGGATTTAAGTACGACCTACCTCGTATTGTTTGTTGATCTCCGTCGGAGAGTAACTGGATTGGTTTAGATCTCCTTTGTCGAGGGATGAGCTAGTTGATCTAGATGATCGAAGAGATGAAGGTGTTGATCTTCTTTCTTGGAGGATGAGCGGATTGATCTAGATGATCGAAGAGATGAAGGTGTTGATCTTCTTTCTTGGAGGATGAGCGGATTGGTCCGGAAGTCTGAAGAGATGAATCTCACCGATTTGGTTGACAAATCGTGACCGGCTGCAGGTATCACTGAACTTGTCGTAGTTATCGAAGTTTTCCGAAGAAAAAGTCTTCCCGTAACAAATTCGCGATTTCTGCAAAATCCTGCAGTGACTGCGCCAATTTATGTTGGGACCCTTCGGGTCACGAAAAGAGAACACTGATTTCACTTACTAACTTATTTATTGATACGAAGAAAAATGTTTAGTTACAAGTTTTTACGTTTAAAATATATTTACGCCAACTGACAAAGACGTGTGTCGAAGAAAGATTATAAAACAATGGTCCTTTGTACCCTGACGTGAACAGTATTTATAGACTTTCGTTAATATCATTACTAGTCGAATAGAAGGGATAGGTACGAGTGCCGTGGTTCCTTGGATCGAGGATGTAGAAGACGTGATTATTTGAGAAAAGAATATTAGGATTAGAACGGAAGACAATAGTAATAACGAAGAAACGTGTATAAACGAATATGTATTGTTCAGATATCATATAGTTAATAAATCTTAGGTTATAAAAGAAAGAGTTAATTGGTTTTGGATAATAAAGACAAAACGTGGACGAAGTAACATGCATTGTTGAAAATAGTGTTTGTTAAATAAATCTGGCTTCTAGAGGAAGTAAATGACAATCTTTGATACGTGGTTAATAGAATAAAATAATAAAGTTTGGTAGCGGAAAGTAATAACTATAACAAGAAATCGTGAGTTAGTTGAATAGAGGGACACGGTTTGAAAAAGGAAGTTAATAACCATAAACGAGAATCGTGAGCATAACAATATGTACCATTGTGTAACTCAAAGCAAATTTAAGCTAATGCGGTCAAACTTACTTTACACACTCATTAGACAATGCTGATTTAGTAAGCAATCAGCGAGCATTTGGTTGGTACTACTACAGTTATCCTAGGCTAACAATATTTCAGCTGCAAATATTTTTTGAGGATTATATGATAAATTGTCTTACCTTTACCAACTGGTTCCAGGAATATAAGTCACATTTCTTACATAAAACTTACCGAATTTAGTAGTAAAGTGCCTCTTTTAGTAGTACCCTATTCGTTTCTAGTTTCTTATTCCTCTTCAGATGGTCGTGATTGATAAAAGTAGTTCAGGTATTATTGGCTAATGATATTACTTATGAAATCCGTTTGACGGGCTCGTAACATGATGGAAACTTGTCGTAGACTGGAAACAAACGCATAAGTAAAACTTCACAATCAAAATTTTTACAGTATAATGCAATCCATTCCACCGCATTTTTTCCCGCTCTTATCGTAACAAAATCCTTGCGAAAACATGAAAAAAGCTCGGCATGCAGAACGCCAGTCAGACATATATCTTACCCCAAGATAGACACTTTATTAATTTCACGTCTTGTAATCTAAATTGTAAATTTTCGATAGCCGCACCCTAATAGCTATGCAAATGTAAACAATTTATTAACATAACGTTGCGTGTCCTATTAAAAAATCGAATTTTTTAGTCTTGTTAGCACTTTTAACCCTAATTTATTAACACCGACTCGATATATCAGGTGTGTTCTGACCAATGTCTCATTCGGATTCATAAAACATTTTTCGTTCTTTCACGTTCGCCCTCGTGTCGGGAGAATTAACCGCCAGCTAATTTCGGGTTACGTTTATTGTGGCTATTAAATCGACGTAAAAGTAGTGGTGTTAAACGTGAAGATCAAAGGGCTATTTGTGGCTAAAGGTCTGAGAATGAGTCATCTTCGGGTGGTCCATTGGCGTTGACTTTAATTAAAACGGAATCTAATGAAGTAGGTACTTATTTAAATGCAAATTTTTGAGATTTAGTACAGTAAATCTTTTTAAGGCTTTTTTGGGAAAAGTTATAAAATTGGTTTAATAGATAGCGGGGCATGTGACCAGCAACTTGGGACCCTTCCCATTGGTCAATTTTGGGAATCCCAAAGAGTTTTTGGATTTGATGTTCCGCGAAAATGGTAAGTCGTAGATGACAATTGTGTATATAAGTATTATATCCCCAAAAAATGACTTCTTTGGGGTTACTCCACTATTTTCTCCTACGATCTAATGTTTGGGGGGAAAATCAAATCTACACATTTTTTGAGATTGCCAAAACCTCTCAAACTTTTTGGTTTTAAGCTCAACACATACACCACTACCTATTAAACAAATAAAATCAATCATTTTTCCGTTTATCGTTTCCACATGTCTTTACTACACTTTCAAAGTTCTGTTATTAAATATGCATTGGTTTGTTGAGTAACTTTAAAAATATATTTAATTGCTGATGCGACCCCACCGAAGAGCTCCCTGCTGTTGGTGGCAAGACGTCTCGCTACCTCAACGATAAAGCACCGTGTCTTTGTTGTATTGCAGGAGTTTTAGATCCTGCCCCAAGGTAATTATTATGCACATCATTGCGTGCAGTGCGGCCAACCTCTAAGGAAGTTGTATACCGGGTCCGAACCTGCTCGTAGAGATAAGTTATCATGTCGAAACGTTCTCTGGCCGGCGATAAAGAAAACACAATCAAAACGAGACATTCATTGCCGTCCATTTCATGGTAATTTATTTATTAGCTTCGTTACTTATTATGCCTGCTTTGAATTTTTATTATGCAGAAAGATATTTGCTGAAGGTATAGGTGCACGAAGGTGGTACGAAAAGGGAATTACATACATCTTGTGAAAAAAAATTGGAGTTTCATGCAGTGATTCATATTTTTGTGATAGCAGATAGCAGATTGTTGGTGTCGAATGCATTAAGCTACAGATACTAAAAGATTACCATCTTGTATATGGGCGATTCCATGTCAACTGTCGTGAGGTTGGTGCGTCATAATTTTTTTTCCAAACCAAAACTATTTCATTCTATTGTAGGTTCGACTACAAGTATTATCCCAAATTTTCAGACAAAAATATTACTACTAGCGTTTTTTACAGCCAATTTTCGTTTCTTTCGCGTTTTCAGTTTTCGATGACAAATTTTCTCCAAAACGTTACCGCAAACACATCGCACGCTGGAAAAATTTCAGAATACCTATAATCGATGTAAAATATTCCAAGGAATCCATTCCCGCCCTCAGAATTGCCCTAAAATTTTTCCATTTGCGAGAAATCCCAAAATACCAATTTTTTTTAAACTTGCTCTATCTCGCGAGTGGAAATTTTTGGATATTTTTGGAGGAGCGCAAAATGTTTGGGTTTTAGTGTACTTTGAGGGACTTTTAACTTTTCCGTGTGTATTTTGGTTTCAAGTGCCCAAACGTGCGAAAAATGTCAAAAAGTGGACGAATCAGCCTAAAATGGTGCATTCAGCGTGAAAAAGGAGTGTCAAAAGTCTGGAATATTCGTGTGAATCTCAAGCTCAATTCTCAGCGATGAAGTCAGATCATTTTTATTAAATACCAAACCATATGGAGGTCCAATATTGGGAAATTCGTTCAAAAATTCAAGAAATATTTTCGATTGCTCGATACTTTGATGTTCGGTTTATATGAACTTTGGACCCTATTATCCAGGAATTATGAAGGGAAATGACGTTAAGTGACGAAAAATCAAGTGATTAAGATATAATATGACAACACCGAACATATCATTTTATGGAGACATGAGGGCAAATCAGCATCTTTTGGGCATATGGTACACAGACCAAACCTGCAATTCTCGTTTTCTGGGCTACAAACTAAATTAGCAACAAGATCCTTAGAGGTCAATTTTGGGCCAGTACTATTTAGAAGGAGTTTGAAATTTTGATGGATCTGACAAACACAAATTGAATGGGTACCATTCGCACCAGGTACCACGCATTGTTTTAATTTAATGAAAATGGTCTGACTTCATCGCTGAGAATTGAGCTTGAGATCCACACGAATATTCCAGACTTTTGACACTCCTTTTTCACGCTGAATGCACCATTTTAGGCTGATTCGTCCATTTTTTGACATTTTTCGCACGTTTGGGCACTTGAAACCAAAATACACACGGAAAAGTTATAAGTCCCTCAAAGTACACTAAAAACCAAACATTTTGCGCTCCTCCAAAAATATCCAAAAATTTCCACTCGCGAGATAGAACAAGTTCAAAAAAAATTGGTGTTTTGGGAATTTTCGCAAATGGAAAAATTTTAGGGGAATTCTGAGGGCGGGAATGGGTTCCTTGGAAAATTTTACATCGATTATTGGTACTCTGAAATTTTTCCAGTGTGCGATGTGTTTGCGGTAACGTTTTGGAGAAAATTTGTCATCGAAAACTGAAAACGCGAAAGAAACGAAAATTGGCCGTAAAAAACGCTATTAGTAATATTTTTGTCTGAAAATTTGGGATAATACTTGTAGTCGAACCTACAATAGAATGGAATAGTTTTGGTTTGGAAAAAAAATTATGACGCACCAACCTCACGACAGTTGACATGGAATCGTCCATATTCCGTTACAGAAATCTAACTTTCTATCGTAAATCCCATTGGTCAGTAAATCTGACCAATAAGCACATCTTTGGTTTGTTTTAATTTCAGTTACCTCCTCTGTAATATAAATTTAAAAAGTATCCAAAGTAAGTTCATCCTCATATTCGACCGTTTGTAACGTATTAAAGGAATAAATAAAGGCATGTTTTGAAATAGGCTTTTATTACCAGCTAATATCATTGCCACCATTATCACTAAGTAACTGAAAATAAAAGCGTGGAAAGTAGTAAACGTTTCAAATGCGTTGCCTTGGTTTTCATAAAATCAGGAGTGAGGTGAAACACTTACCAACCACGTTTTTGTTACTTTGTTACTTGCTCATAATAGTAGTAATATTACTTATAATCTAGGAGAAAATGCAACAATTTAGACAAAAATTGAAAAACGCGCTTTTTCCCGACTTGTTTTGTTTCTAACTTTCTAAGTATCGAATTTAGAAGAAAGTTGAAGAAAGAAAAAATTTGTAGACTCGCTTTTTTGGCATAGGTTAAAAATTCAAAAATTTATTATCGATTTTGCAAAATAGTAATAAACAAAACAAAAATCGGCCCAAACAAGTGTTTTTTATATTTATTATTTTAGGCACTTTAAAATATAGTTAGGACTTCCATATCACAGGCAGAAAATCTTGAAGTTATGATAAAGGAATCCTGTAAATTTCGTTTCGATCGGTTTATTTAGATTTAGCACAATAATTTTGCAATCCAGAAAAATCGACAAATATTGAAAACTTTCAAAATTGTTTAAATTTTTTTTCCACTATTCGATTTCAACAAAACTGACTGAGAATATACAGTATGTCTCAGTAAGTTGGAACCATATGGAAAACTTTTTTATTGTTAATTTTACGAAAAAAAGTTATTCTTTATAAAGAGCTCTGCATGGTCTAAAACCTAAAGTGCAACTATCAGATATTAAATTTTTCCCGGCGTATACGAGATTTGTCATAAAATATGAATTTTGCCCAAGAGCAAAGTACCTTTATTTTTGGCAATATGAAAAATTGTTATTAAAGAAAGGTGATCAGAACTAAAAACCATTTTTAAATATGCAGTTACATCCATTTACGATGAAAAAAATAGGTTGTGTTATTTTTAATAACATTTCTGCATCATTAATTAATTATGGATGAACATTTAACTCTTGTAATTATTAAAAACATGATAACCATTCCGTTTATTAATTGTATCTAACAATTTTGGAATTTAAACACGTCCGTAAGTAATGCATATACATTTATTGCAAATAAATAATCAAATAACAAATAACTAACACAATAATAATACTAAAAATAACAGAAATTTAATTTTCACTCATTCCACTGATGCCTCCATATATCCACCCTCTCGTTCAATACATTTCATAGTACTATTGGCAAATTTTCTTAATACCTTCCTTATCATTTCTGGAGAAATTTCCCGGCATGATTGTGTAATTATCCTCTCCAAATTATTAACATCATGAAAAGGCCATTGATGGTAAACTCTTTGTTTTAAGTAACCCCATAAGAAGTAATCTAGAGGGGGCAAGAGGCAACATTTTCTTCAAATGGAACTGTCTCTTCGCAACATTGTCGCTGGTGGTCTGAGTAAAATCCAAATTTTACATTAAAGCTCGTGATCATTATTCATTTAAAACAAACGTGTGGTGTGGTATTTACAGGTACAGATTAATAGGACCGTATTTTTTTCACCAATCTATGAGTGCCGAACGTTGTTTAGAATTTTTGCAAAATCAAATCAGTGACTTCATGGACGAACTACCTTTACAAGAACGTCAATGTATTTGGTTCCAACAAGACGGTGAAACATGGCATAGTAAATTAAATGTTAGGGCATATCTTGAACATTTGTTCAACGGAAAAGTTATGCACAGTTTTTTAGATATTTTTTGGCCTGCTAGATCCCCTGACCTAACCCCTCTATATTACTTCTTATGGGGTTACTTAAAACAAAGAGTTTATAAAATACAACCTATTTTTTTCATCGTAAATGGATGTAACTGCATATTTAAAAATGGTTTTTAGTTCTGATCACCTTTCTTTAATAACAATTTTCTATATTGCCAAAAATAAAAGTACTTTGCTCTTGAGCAAAAGTAAAATTTTATGACAAATCTCGTATACGCCGGGAAAAATTTTATATCTGATAGTTGCATTTTAGGTTTTAGACCATGCAGAGCTTTTTATGAAGAATAACTTTTTTTCGTAAAATTAACAATAAAAAAGTTTTCCATATGGTTCCAACTTACTGAGACATACTGTATAAGAGGAAACAAGCTTTCATGTGCTTTTTTCAGAATTAAAAAATATTTATTAGAACGGTCACAGTCATTGTTTAAAGTTGGTGCCAAATTTATTAGTTTGTCAAAATTCGAAGTGAGAAATTTCTTATATGTAAATTTCAATATTTTTAATATAAATTTCAACAAAAATATTATACTGGTTATGGTGAGAAACAATTATTTCTTAAGATTTGAAACAGGGGCGGCGGTGGTCGTGTGGTTTAGGCGCTGGCTTTGAGTCAGGCGATCACTGTCGTCGTGGGTTCGAATCCCACGTAATCCATGGATGTTGTGATTGTTGCGGGAAGTGTGTAAAATGTATCCAAAATCCCGTTCCTATTCACGCTGGTAACCAGGCCGGATAGGATCGGATATCCTGTAGGAGGGCGGGACTAGGATACACACACCCTGAGTCGGTAGAGCACGGAGTGGATCAACTGGGGTGAGAGAGTCTTAAGGGGGTACAACCGTGCTCGAGGACCGTGGTTCGGAGCCCACGTTAAACTGTAGGTCCCGTCCAAATTGGCCACAGCAGCGAAAAAGAGACGTTAACTTAATAAGACAAGACAAGACAAGATTTGAAACAAAATAGTAATTTTATTAACCATTATTAACCATTTTATTAAACACTAATCAACTTTCAGGAGTTATATCTGAGTAGCTAATGAACAAAATAGGAACTTATTATATATCAAAAGAAGCGTCTTTCCGAGTACTTTCCGGCCATGTTTTCAGAATTTCAATTAACAAAAAATTCGTCGAGATAATCTATTTGTTTATAAGCAAAAAAAAACGACACCAAATTTAAACAATGACTGTGACCGTTCTAATAAATATATTTTAATTCTGAAAAAAGCACATTTCTGTTTTGGAAAGCTAATTTCTGACAGATGGGTCTTGGACTATTATTTATGAACGCTTATCTTAAAGATTGTTTAATTTTCTGCGCTGCAAGGATTATTAATCTACTGATTAATCCTTGTCATTGATATTTATCAAACGAAAATCTACAAAGTACGTTAAAGTAGGAAATGGACAAAATTTACAAATAACCCACAATCATCCCATATTTCCTTAGGATGTCCCATAAACATTATTACTTTCTCATCTCAAAAATCTCAGCCTGTTTTTCTAATTTGAGTTTATTAGCATTTCTACACGTTTTAAGGTCGCCTAACTACAAAAAACATGTTTTTGAAGAAATCTCTGTACGTATGTATGTCTGTGGTAGGTTTTTCTCTAAACGTAATACTCACAAACATTCTCTACTTTAAATTTTAACTTTGTACTACCTCCCAATAAGCTTTTTTGGTAAATTCCTGTTGATTTTCATACGGGAAACTCATGAAATTTCGAGATTCTAATGATTAAATTAGTACAAATAATCCAGGCATTTAAGGCATTCCTCTTTGTATCTACATATTCCACGAAGATTGTTCGCACTATATCAATAGGAGTCGCAACGTAAGACATGAACGTCTGCACATGGGTCGTATTCAAGTTAAAATAATAAAACTGTCAAGAAAGAAAATACAATGTGAAAGGAAATAAATTACCTTGTAAAACGTGTGCTCCTAGCTTTTTGCCCGCTAGCTTCGTATTAGTTACGGGAAATATTTTTATAGTTTAAACTGCGCTAAGGTGAACGTTTCTAGCATTACGTAAGTTGCATGTCTGCAGATATTAAATGTTGCTGGCGAGACATTTGGTCGATATCATAGGCGGCTCATGTACGATAAACCCTACTTTACTGCAGTACCGTGAATGTATAAAAAGAGTGGTTCAACACATCTGCTTTCATGACTATGAGGGTGATATCCGCGTTATTAATCGTTTTCTAATACGTTTTTTTGAAATCCATCAATTTCCTATCACTGATTTTAAAATGGGGGTTGTCACGCTATACGTGGAAGAGGCCCCATGGAAGTTTTCAATTAACGTATTCTGATACGAAAATCGTTTTACTTTTCTTTTATAACCGCCTTGTTACTTTGGCACCGCTTCAAAAGAAAGTTGTTTTCTATCTCCTTTTGAAGACTAGTCGATAATAGTAAAATGGGTTTACCTAATATTGTCAGAAGAGGTTGATTTTATGAGGATAAATTACTATGGCCCGATAAAGGGGAAATATCAATAATGCACATTTAAGTAGTGGCGGAATTGAAACTAATCATCGCAGTATTATTGAAAAAAAAATCTCCATATCAATTTCATATCTTAATCTTAACTCTAAGATAATAGTTCTTTCTGCACAAATTTTAATATCAATGGAACGTTCAAACCACTACTTATCCTTCATTTTTGAACACACGTTTACCTCGTCTTTCCCCCGTCCTAAAACAAAACAATTTTCCATCCCCCTACCTCCGGCACGTTTCCGTAATTCAACAAAACGTCAAACTAAGATTATTAAATAGAAAGCTACGTCTAACTTTAGGGAGTGAAACGATGACAATTATTATTGTTAATATATGCTATACACACAGCTTGTTACTATCTTGGGAAATGGGCTTTTCTTCCTGTCACATTCTCCGTTAGTGTGTATATTAGGATACAGCACGTTATTCCCTTGTATAGAAGTGCTTCATTTCAGTCGACATTAATGCAGAGCTGATGACTTAGAATTCAGTGGGAAATTAATTTTTAATACTGCGATAGAGGGAGAAAGTGGATGGAATAAATGTGGAGTAATATTTGATTTTTGATTGAGTCCAGTTTTGTATTACACTTAAGTTTAAAGTCATAAGAATTTGTAAACAGCATTGTAAGTATTTAGGATTTGAAGAGGCTTTCAGGATTTCTGAAAAATAATGGGAAACCGAGTTAAAGTGACATTAGTAGTTTAAAGTACAAGTTGCAGAAGGCGGCTCGTTTTAGAACGGACGAGGGCTTGGAATGTCTTCTGCAACGAGTACTTTACAACATTTTCTATGTTCCGGCTTCCATTTCATTTATATTTATGTTTAAATAATTTAAAATTTCATATCTGGGGATTTTTTTTATCGTGACATTTAAGTTGGTATTACTGATGTTTCCTAGACATCTGTCAATTTTCACACCATTTTCAAATTTAATATAGTGGATTTAAATAAAAACGAAATCATGTCTCAAAAATCCGAATCGCATCAAGTACAAGAGGGCGTTTGACGCGGCGGCCATATTTATTTTTAATTTTGTTTTGACAGACATCAGACAGCATTGGGGAATATCTTGTTACCAACCCACAAAAAAATACCAAAAACAATGCTTTAATAAGCCTCATTAAAGCACTGTTTTCGGCCATTGTTGTAGGCCATTGACAGCTACATTAGCTGTCATTTTAATGCCGGAACATAGAAAATAATTTTTCTATTTTAAAATCTGTATATTTGTTAGCAATTTATTTAAACTAAATCAATTCAAAAAATATTATTCATGCTTCTTGCTTAATGGAGATATTTAAAGTGTTTTGATAGAATATTTTTTTTAAACATATTTAGTGGCTTTAAGCATCCAGAATAATAGGTCGTCAGTCTTAATAACCATTCAAGGTAACTGATAAATTAATTCAAAGAATATTAATAATAATTCTCGGCCAATGAAAAGCCTCAAAATGTCTCCAGGAACATTACGTTTTAGAAATAATTATAAAATTAATCATGGAAATGATAGATCGCATTAAAAGGTCTTCGTGAATGTATAATATTACAGAATTTTTTAAAATTTTTAATAAATAAATATATTTCAAATAAATAAAATATTTTAGTATTGAATATTAAAATATTAAGAGAAAAATTTTTGATAGTTTCAGGGATCAAATGTCGCATAATGAAAAATTCTGAATGTCTGCCCTGAAAAACATTACATTCTTGAAATAATTAATTAGTTTCAGGGGTCAATTTTCGCATAAGTGAAAGCTGTAAATTGTTCTAAAACGATACATTTTGGAAATACTTATGACGGTTTCGGGTTTCATCAAGACGCCTTTATCAAATTTGTATTTAAAGAAATACATTTGAAAGTTCCAGAGATCTATTCCTGTGTAATACAAAAATTCAGAATGTCCTTCCTGAAAAAAATTACATTTTAGAAATATTTTAAAAGGGTTCAAGTTTCAATTTGCGTACCATAAAATACTTCAAAATGTCCTGAATAACGTTACACTTCAGGACTACTTATGACGGTTTCGTGGAATAATTGTTGCACTATTAGAATGCTTTATGAACATTATGTTTTAGAAATATTTTCGAAAATGCCAAGTATCAACCCTCGCTAGTTAATAAATTCTGAATGTTCTTCTTGCGAAATGTTATATTCTTGACATACTTGATATAGTTTCAGGCGTAAATTGCATAATACAATTCTTCAAAATGTCCTGAAGAATGTTTTATTTTTAGAAATACTTAAGATACCTTCAGAAATTAGTTATCGCAATCCTAGAAAGCTTCAAAACGTCGTCATGAACATTACGTTCATAGAAATAATTTTTGAAATTTCAGGGATCAACTCTCCCGCAACTAAGAAGTTCAAAAGATTTTCCTGAAATACATTACATTTTTGGGATACTTTAAAACGTGTTATCAGTCATTTCTAGCATTATAGCTAAAAATACCCCAGACAGCACATAGGTGTCTTTAAGACGTCTTATAGATGTTCCATTATAGCTGTGCAAGACGTCTGTAAGACGTCCGTGACGTCTCTTAGACGTTCTGAAGACGTCTTTTACACGCCATTTGTTACAAAAAAGACGTCTTTACGACGTCTTTAAGATGTCTCACAAGCTGTATATAAGACGTCTTTAAGACGTCTTACAAGCTGTATATAAGACGTCTTTAGGATGTCTTTCAGCCTCTACATAAGACGTTTTAAAGACGTGTTTAAGATATCTTGAAAGCTGTATGTAAAACGTCAGTAAGACGTCTTTAGGACGGATTGTTAGCCTAGGCCAAAATGAAAACACCTCAATTTTCAACCAGATATATTTTATTACAACACAATAAAATAATTTATATTATTGTAGATTGTATATATATTATATAAATAATAATATTAAATTGAACAGAACTGAACGATACATAAGTAATATAAGTACATACGATACTTCTTAATTAAATGTATAAAATTATCAAAAATATGAGAATTAACTAGCTAAAATACATGAGTTAATTAATTAGTTAATTAACTAACTAATTTTAACCAAATATTTGATTAACTAAATAATTAGATATACATGTATTGTATAAATACCCATTATTATTAAATCTGCAAACATATAATACCGCCTTAAAGACTTCCTAATTAGACAGTCCAAAAGTTGTCTGAAAAAGGTGTCTTTATTAATGATGACCTGCCAAATTAGGACGTTTTTAATACGTCCATATGCGGACGTATAAAGAGGAATTTTATTGGCCAACAAACATCTAGACTTCAATCAGACGTCTTAAAGACGTGCAAAACAAGACGTCTTAAAGACATTCCAAACAAGACATCTTAAAGACATCTTTTTTTTAGGTCTTCAGACGTCCGGACCACAATAAGACCTTTACAAGACGTCTTTAAGACGTTGTGTGCTGTCTAGGACTCCTGTGATAATTTGGATTATTAGGCATAATCCTAGGCGAGAACCAAAATTTCAAAAAAGGTGATTTTAGATGGAAAGGGTAAATCAGTTAATGAATCATTAATAATTTTTGTGATTGGTGAGATTTTACGTATGGGAATTTTCATTACAATTTTTTTCGCAAGGTGCTCTCTGTTTTTAAGGTAATTTTTACAGGGTGTTAGGGGTTTGACTGCCTTTATTTTAACAGGCGATAGTATTTACCAAAATAAAGAAAAAAACCTTATATAACAGGGGTCCTAAAACCAACCGTTTTCGAGAAAAAAAATTAGCAAACTTCTAATTTTAAGGTGGAAAAGTTCAGTTTTATTAAAGAATCCAAAATAATTTTGTACATGAAATGACCATAAGATGTATTGTTTTAATATATTTATGTTTAATTTTTAACAAAACATTTTTTTCTTTAAAGAATAAAAAAAATATTTCCAATCAATACAACTCGATAAAGTGGCTATGGTGTAGTGTGGCAACACCGCGAATTTATCGCACGCGTTGCGAAACATTGACCCCGCACAGCTATTTACATGTATACGTATGTTTTTTCGTCGGTGTTGCCAAGTTGTGGTGAAATGCCTTGATAAAATAATTCGTCTTTTCTCGAAAACGGTTGGTTTTAGGACCCCCGTTATATAAGGTTTTTTGTTTGTTTTGTATTAAAATAAAGACAGTCAAACCCCTACCACCCTGTATAATATTTCAGAATGCTCAAACGAGCGCTATGTTTGAGAAATACGTTTCACTAATTAGGCTGACGAAGCTAATATTGGAAAACTCTAATAATTAATAAACTTAGTAATTAAGTTAAACTAAATTAAATAATTAAAATTAATGAACTGTAAGAAATATTTTTATGCAGTGTTTCTAAAGAATCCTGTTTTAAAAATGATACGAAAAAATTGAGTTCCTGCATAAATGATGTTCTACTAAAAATAATATTTAAAGAGCTTTAAAGAACTACAATTGTCTTACAAGAATTACAATGAAAATTTTAAATATCTTAAGAACTCAAAGAAGATACCATTTAAAAAACATACTGAACTAACTTCTCGCAAGTGACACAAAGCACATAATAGAAAATCAATTAATTCTATCCGACTACCATCTTGACCAATGATACCCAAATTACTAATTTTCCTAGAGAATTAATAATCCACTTACTCGAACCTCTCTAATACCTCCATCGTTCGATGTTTTCATATCCTTCCGCTAAAGCTTTCTCTCGCACCATAGCAACTGAGTACCTATCTCGAGGTAGAACCTCAAATAATTAATATAACATAATGAAAATCTTCAGGTGGCGGAAACTGAAGCACCCCTCTCTCTGACAACGGCATATTGATCTAGGAATGCATTTTCAGCGTGACCCCGTTGAACTTGTGCATCTGATATCATGTTAGAACACAAGGGAAGAGATGTTCCGGTGTAATACCTGGCACGCTAACTGTCCGGCACGTATCGCGGTAATGGACAGAAGCAGGAAACGCTAAACAAAACGTTAACCGTTGGAGGAGTTTGAATTAAGTCAGAAATAATTTAAAAAAATGCTGGTACATTGCTTAAATTTACAGAGTGTTGAGGGATTTACCCAGCATTATCTCGACAGTGAACATGTGACATGATTGGAGATGAGTGTCTTAAATCCAAGTGTTTCTGAATGGAATTATAGTGGCCAATTTATCACAAAATATTGCTCTGAAGCAGGAAGATATTATTGTAGATCTTTAATAAAAACCACTTTAGGTTACTGTTTTAGAATTTTTCTTAAATAATTGAAATACACCCTATTGCCCTTTTGGAATTGTATTGGTGTTGATTCTGGAGACTTCATTTGGAGTGGCTAATACTCCCTTTTGAGTGCTTGTGCTTTGTTATTTTTCCTTGATATTCATTTGTAAGCTTTGGTTTTTTTAGTGTTGTTAGTACCTCTGGACTGAACTCATATTGGCTAAGTTCTTTGATGCTTCAAATGCTTTGTTGTTGTTAACATGTGTGGTTAATATTTGCATTGATACTTCTTTCTAATTACTAGAAATGGAACGAATTAACTTACTAATAATTACTAAATTAATAACAAAAATATTAGTAACTACTTTATAGTTATAGCCAAAATTTTACAAAATATAACAGGATTCTTGATTTTATAGGGAAAAATAAAATTTTAACTAAAAACAGTTTTGTTTCGTTAAGCGAATCAAAAGGAACAAAAGATGCTTTAAGTCATATCACTAAAAGAACATAACGAAAACTTAGATAAAAGCACTACGATAGCAGTAACTTATTTACAGCTAGCTAAGGCTTTTTATACTGTGGATCACAAGATACTTCTTGATAAACTATATACTATATACTATATAAACTATATACGTATGAAATTAAAGGCAACGCCCATAAACTAATTGAAAGCTACCTAAATAATAGGAAACGTAATGTAATGTTTATTTTAATTTATTTACACAGATTTAATTACACACTACACCCTACTTAATTTATCTAAACTATTTCCTAACTAATTAATTTATATCACACGGATTTATATCCGTTTTTCGCACTGTTTATTCACTCGCGGCTTCACGTCTAATCTAATTCCTCCGACCGCAAGCCCGTTTCTACGGAGCGTTTCTATCGAAACGCTTGGTGGGAAACCAACAAGAGCAAAAGAGAAACCAGCAGTAGTTCGTTAGCATGACAGAGAGGGAAGTTTTGCAACGTTGCCGGCCGAGCACGCAGTCCAAGTCAACGCGTATCGCGGTCGCGTATCGCTTTACACTCTCGGATGTGTGCGGTACAGTGTGCGGAGCGGATGACTGTAATGTTTCGCAAGCTAGCAACATCGCAAAACGTCGTTCTCTGTTCAGCTAACGAGAAATATATGGCCTTTCCTTCGCTCTCATGTTTATCCCATCCTGCGACTCTTTAGAAACGGTCTGTATACCTATCTCAATTGTATTCGAGATGATTCCAGTTCATTCTTTTCCCTAATTATGTTTATCCTGGAAAGCCCCGGAACGTAATAAATCATTCTTTCTTTAATAAGATGTTGGCGAACGTTCGGGACGGTTTTGACTGCCCAATTAACGGAGCGCTTTGAAGTGGCCGCCGAGGTCCGATAAGAGTAAACACGTTTCGCGCTGCTGTTTACATTTCGCGTTACAATAAGATAAGATTGGGTGAAAAAAGTGAATATTGTACAATAAACACGGGGGTTCCGCAAGGAACAATATTAGGTCCACTACTTTTGTAGTAATATAGATCGCGTTTATATGATTATTTACTGGATGCTGAAATATAACCCTTGAACCGATACCAGCGCGTTCGTATAAAACGGCAGCTTAGTAAGGCGTTAAGCCATGTATACAACGATGATCTTAATTGCTTCCTAAAGCCCCTCCTCTTTTGAACCAGATGATTATGAACTATAGTGGTAACGTCAAGCAAGAGTCGCATCGGAATCTCCGAAAGTCGCCACAATTCTCTCTCCCCCTTGTCGCCCAGATAGGAGTGTGTTTTGTTTTGCGGCTATTGTTTTCGAAAACCCCTCGCCAAGAGCATAATTCAACTGGTAGCGCGCCGCGGGATTAAATAAAATATTTTGTTTATGCAGAAATTTATGAGAGGATTTAACTTATCAGGAGTCGGCGCTAACTTATTAACTTAATACGTGGCGAGGATTTATGCGCTCTGTGGGCAGAAGTATGTCAGATTATAATGAACTTTGCGTTGTGAAAGAAGAGATCTTAATCTTATTCGAATAGGAATTTTGTACGGGAAATTTGATGTATGCTCGTTTATGGGGAATCAGGGGAGACTCAAAAATCGTAAAATGTTGAAAATATTTAATCGTTCGAAGTTTGTACTTACTGGCAATGAGACCAAGATGGTATTTCTTGAATTAATTATTGATATTACACGTTATATTTTTGTATCTACATTTATTTCTAAAGTTATATTTAGTTCTGTAAATTTGTGTAAGGTATCTTACCAGTAAGAGGATATGAATATTTTTGATTTTTCGTAAATTTAGAAGTAATTTAACATATATTTGATATGTAATGGAACTTTTGGCAATTATTTCTGTTCAGCTTTCTTGAAGGTGTAAATTATATGTTTAAAATAAATTAAAAATAGTGAAATCTACATTTCCTGTAAATTAGTAATTGTGAGAGAAAGCCTGTTAATTTTTTAAATTGAATTTCAGTAAAAGTATCGTGGGTTTTTAATATGTCTGTTAGGTCAGAGAAGATCAGAGAAATTTATTTTCTAAAATTTAAAACTTTAGCTAAATGAATAAAATCGTATTGTGTTCAAACCAGATTCTCACAAAATATGTTTATTTTCCAAATTTCTCTTTGACTTTCTGTACGTTTCTGTTAAAGTCATAAAAGCCAGGAAAAGTCTGTTGCTTTGACTTTCTGTAAATTAGAAAGCAGCTGCAGTAAAACAACTTATTGTTTTTTAATCGGCCAGAAACGCAAAGTATGATTTAATTATAAGTACTATATTCGGTATTTAAGATTAGCTTTTTTGAGGTTGGGGTAAGCTACAAATTCCTTTCTTTGATTATGTGTAAATCGGAAAGTAATCAAGTAAAATTTCCTTTTTGGAGCTCCAATTTTAGCTTAAAATAAGTACTTATTTCAAAACTTCTCTTCGCTTTCTTGAATTTTTTGTACTTGGCACAAACGTTTCTGAAAATGTTTTAATTTTTTTTGTAAAGTGATTTCGAAAAAAGATTTGTTGGAAAAATAGATAGGTCGACAAAAATATTTCTTTCCTCGACATTCTGAAAAATTTAATAATAATAGTAATACTATTGAAATTGAAAAACTTTTACATTTGTAGCTTTATATATATAGCTATATATATATAACAATTTTAGCTTAAAATAAGTAGGTACTTATTTCAAAACTCCTCTTCGCTTTCTTGAATTTTTTGTGCTTCACACAAACGTTTCTGAAATTTTTTTTTTTGAAAATTGATTTTGAAAAACAATAAATCGTCGGAAAAATGCAAATGGGTAGACAAAAATTTTTTTCTTCGACATTCTGAAAAATTTAATAATAATGATAATATTGAAACTGAAAAACATTTACGTTTGTAGCTTTATACAGGGTGTTAGGGGTTTGACTGCCTTTATTTTAACAGGCGATAGTATTTACCAAAATAAATAAAAAAACCTTATATAACAGGGGTCCTAAAACCAACCGTTTTCGAGAAAAAAAATTAGCAAACTTCTAATTTTAAGGTGGAAAAGTTCAGTTTTATTAAAGGATCCAAAATAATTTTGTACATGAAATGACCATAAGATGTATTGTTTTAGTGTATTTATGTTTAATTTTTAACAAAACAATTTTTTCTTTAAAGAATAAAAAAATATTTCCAATCAATACAACTCGATAAATTGGCTATGATGTAGTGTAGCAACACCGCGAATTTATCGCACGCGTTGCGAAACATTGACCCCGCACAGCTGTTTATACTTCTTCAAAAGATATAAGGCGTTTATGACTGTACCTCCTTAAGTGGTTTATTGCACCCTGCTGCTTTTACCGTGGCTTCACCTACTGCTACACCTTTTAATAGAAATTTAGCCAACCTTGAAGGTACCGTACTCAAAAAATTGAAATAAACACCGAAGTAAGATTGCTGGAATTAACCTTATACATTGTCAATTGTAATCCTTTCACAGAAATTTAAGATCATTAAAATGTTAAAGCCATATAAGAACAACCCTTTCTTATAATTTAAGAAAAAAGGCTACGATATGGGTAAGCTAAAAATACCCTGAATACGTTCGGTTTTCGGACGCGTGTCATTTACGACAGGGAACTCTAAGCCACTTGATAAGGTACAGTCATAAACGCCTTATATCTTTTGAAGGAGTATACATTTATACGTATCTTTTTTGTCGGTGTTGCCAAGTTGTGGTGAAACGCCTAGATAAAATAATTCGACTTTTCTTGAAAACGGTTGGTTTTAGGACCCCGTTATATAAGGGTTTTTTGTTTGTTTTGATGAATACTATCACCTGTCAAAATAAAGGCAGTCAAACCCCTATCACCCTGTATATACCTATAGCAATTTTAGCTTAAAGTAAGTACATATTTCAAAACTTCTCTTCGGTTTCTCGAATTTTTTGTGCTTCACACAAACTTTTCTGAAAATAGTTTTTTCTTTGAAAATTGATTTCGAAAAACAATAAATTAATTGTCGCAAAAATGCAGACTGGTAGACAAAAATATTTCTTTCTTCGACATTCCGAAAAATTTAACAATAATAAAAATAATAATATTAAAATTGAAAAACTTTTACGTTTGTAGCTTTATATATATAGCAATTTTTGCTTAACATAAGTAGATACTTATTTCAAAACTCCTCTTCGCTTTCTTGAATTTTGTGTGCTTCACACAAACGTTTCTGAAAATGTTTAATTTTTTTTGTGAAAATTGATATTGAAAAACAATTAATTGTCGGAAAAAGGCAGATAGGTAATATAAATAGAAAATACAAATAGGTAGACAAAAATATTTCTTTCTTCGATATTCTGAAAAACTGAATAATATTAATAATATTAAAATTGAAAAACTTTAACGTTTGTAAATTAATGGTGTTGGTTGAAGTTTTGAAATTTTTCTATAACTTACACGGAAATGATATAAAATTCCTTGATATTTTCAGTGAATTAGGGTCTTAGGTAAACAAAAAACATTGTTTGTTATACTCAAATTCATAGTACATATTACTAGTACAACTACTACAACTCTATTCAAATTTGTGTGTTCAATTGTCTTTAGGTTTTCGAAATTTCAGTTAATTTGCAAAAAACTAATGTCCACGTGTATTGTCACACATAAAAACAAATAAATGTGCTGCTCTTCAATGTGTATAAAAATGTAAGTCTTATTTTCGATACTACTACCTACATTTGCTACAAAGGTGTCATTGTATTCTATTAATAACTTATTTTTATTTTTTAAATAAGCTTATTAGTTGTATACTTCAAAGGATAAAGGCACAATTGGCAGTCACGTTGGAATTTTGAAATATGGTAACATTTTAGAAGACAAACTCACAGCTTGCAATTTTGCCAGAGTAAACAGAATGTATGTTATAAATAGGCATGTGTAAATGTCTTTAACCAACGTTAGTTAGTTTAAGATTAGGTACCCATGTTCCGAAACTGGATAAAATGTCTCGAATTTATATAAAGTATGATTAAAATTGAAACAGAAGTTTAATTTAAATTATGTAAGTCTCATTTACTATCGACTTTTAAAATACTAATTATTTTTTATTAAAATTATTACCTAATTACTATAATTATTAATACTAATTATATAGGTAATAATTACTAATTACCTAGAGATGTATTGTGAGGCTTATAAGAAATTTATAACTCTTAAGTTCTGCTGAAACATGAGTAGTTCTTTTAGTAGAAATTTGTATGATCATATTTTTGGAGGTAGGAGACATATAAGCATTTGGTACCGTAATTTCAGAAATATTCTAAAAGCTGAAAAGTACTGGTTGGAATTTAAAAAATTTCTCGAATAGATTACCAGAATATGTAGTATTTTTATTTGTAAGTTTCCTACAGATTTTCCGCAAGAAATTCCAAACAGGAAACTTCTGCATCTTTGAATTTTTATGGTATACCTAATTTCTCATGCTCCAACTTTATAAATAAGACAGAGTTTGTGCGGTGAAATACGATTATTGACAATTGCTTCAGTTTATAATTTATTGTAGTTGCTGGTTGAATATTATTTTGTAAAAACAAATTAACTTCGTTTTTAATGCCGTGCTTGCGTTACTTACACAGATAAATTTTATAGTACCTTAACCGAACGACCGGAGTCATTTCCAAGTAAATATGATGGAATATAAAGCTGAGAGTAACTCCGGCGACTTTTGTTTGTTTCACAATAACTTGTTTTCCCGACGAATTTACGAGCTAATAAAATTGCGAAACAATGCCGCGTAAAATTTAATCAACTTCGGAATATCGATGCAGATATATCCAGATATCGGAAATCTGGTTAGCAAGTCGACGTAGTAATATCATTAAAGCCTAAGTACTTTGTCAAAGCCGAATTCGTCGACTTCCTCCGGCCTGCGCCCAACTTTGACGGTTACAAAAGGAGAAAAGTACACTTTAAGCTTTGTGTTTCATCATGTTTAATGTTCGGGAAGCCATTAGAATTTTAAACAGTTGAGTCCCTTAATGAAATTTGCTCGTCATCGGGCTTATTGTGCTCAGAGATAGAGTTAATATTGTGAAAAGATGAGTAGCCACAAATTGCCTTGTTTCATCTTCGTTAAATATTTCACGGAATTAAACTCTCTTCTCGTCGTCCCTTCGAACTTCTCCGGAATTAATGAATTTCATATTTTAAACGTCGACGTAATTTTTATTCATATATTTTCAAATTTTAAAGTTTCGTGACTCGATTCTTAAACAGTAGTTTCAAACAACTTTTTATCTTGTTACTATAACCACGCCGAATGATTTCCAATCCTTTACCGAATACTATTTAACATAGTTTCTTTATGCGCTGTTAGTATAGAGTGCTCGTCGTTGTATACTCATTAAAAACTTCTTGAAAGGGATTTTCTAACTGCAATATTTGCTCTAATTGGGGTAATTCTACGTAGTTGAGTTTAAGCCTCCTGCTGCAGTAATTTTATTAAGGCTCTCTTTGGGTTTTCATATTTTTCGGTTATTTTAAAAGGTTTTTCAGCAATTTGAGTTTTAAAAACAAAATGAGGCACTCCGGGAATGACCGGGAGGGGAAGCATAGCTTTATATAATATATCTCAGATTCAGCCCACAATCGCCACCCCTAGAGCAGGCAATCGACAATACAAACAATTGTAACACGAGTTGCCACCAAACAGTTAACGCGACTCCGAAATAAATCACTTTTATCCACTTTGCGTTACTAATGATCTCATTATTACATTGGAAGTAGTGTAATAATATTCATATTATTACACTACTTTTGGTAACTTTTAGTTTTGTTAAATTGGTACATCAGCCTGTCACGTAGACTTGCGTAGACGTCAAGGTTAAATTATTAGTATTTCAATATACATAACTTTTAAAATTTCATGAATCTACATTCTTGTCTTCCATTTTGCCCACGTAAGTAAGTAGTTATTAAAGTTGTCTTAGGGCTACTATATTTTCAAATTCAAATACGAAACGTTAATGTCAGTGACGTCAGTGTAACCGATCCACGCAAAATTCTCTAGGGTAATACGAAAACTTGAACAGCCAAAATTTAATGAATTAATAAAGCAAAGTAGATAAAATAGTATATTACACTCGTTTAATAAGACGTATTGTTACACTTGTTCTATTAAGGCACTCCTCGCTTCGCTCGTCGTACTTGAAAACTCTCGTGTGACGATACTCCGTCTTAATAATCTAATATAATATAATGTACTATTTATTCTTCTTTATACTTTTATCCAAGCCAAACCAAACAAACCTAACCTTCCGGACCGTAGTCGTAGGCCCAGAAACGTTTCCGTGAAGGATTTTCTCGTTCCGTGTAGATCTCAATCCAAGATGTCTACTGTCTGTTTACGTTTAAGAGCAAATTTTATAATGAAATATCTCGGTTAATAGACGAAATAAAGTAATTGCCACACTCCGGTAGGTTCTTCTTTAGATGCTGATTCTGTTGATATAATTTTTGTTATTGTACAGTTAAAGCATTTTGTGTCCAAAACGATTGATAGCTAGCGTCACCACGGAGAAGGCAACCGACAATACAAAAACAATTGTAACACGTTGGCCATAAACAGCTAGCGCGGCGCGATAATTGGCCGTCCGGGTCGTACGGCTTTTCGGCAAAAACACCTCTCGCCGATTCAGCGGTTCGAGCGAAGCCCGCCGTAAGAAAGCTATGCTTCCAAAAGAAAGCACGTATTTATACTGTCTCCAAATTGCGATCGTCGATCGAATTGTGAGCAGTCCGCCGGGGCTTTATTGCGGAGATTTATAGTGAAGACGCCAATGACGGACAGACAAGTGACGGTCGCCTTCGGTTGTTTGAATCGCGCCGATCGCGGTAGAAACGATTGGTAGCTAGCGTCACCATGGAGCAGGCAACCAATACAAAAAAAAACAATTGTAACACGGTTGCTACTAAACAGTTAGCGCGGCGCGATAATTGGCCGTTGCGATCGTGACGGTTTTTCTGCGTTTACACCTCTCACCGATTCAGCGCTTCGAGCGAAACCCGCCATAAGAAAGCTATGCTTCCAAACAAAATCTGTGAAAATTCTACACATTAAATATCGATAGGAGAATTGGGTCAAAATGACGATCATTTGAAAAAACAGTGAATTTTCACCCAAAAACGTTTTTCGGGAAAAGGAAAAACCATGCGTCTCATAAAATTCCAAGCAGAGTAATGTCCAGAAGTTTTGTTCGTTGAATCCGTATGGCTTGGGCTAGATGTAAATGGTGCATTATTTTCGGTGTTTTCTTTATAGGAAAAAATATTATGTTGCCTAAAATATCACTCTCTGATCAATATACCTAATATTTGAAGCTTTTCTATTGAAACTCCTGTCCTAAATCAACAAAAACAAAAGAGAAGCTATTAGTAGTTCGTTAGTATGACAGAGAAGGAAGTTTTGCGACGTTGCCGGCCACAGTCCAAGTCCAGGCACCTAACGCGTATCGCTTTACGCTTTCGGTCTCGGGTCGTCTCGGATTTTAGTAACTCTCATATGATAATTGCCGGCCGGTCGAGTGTGCGGAGACTGTGATATTTCGCGAGGTAGCAACGTCGCAAAAGTTCTTTCTCTGTTTAGCCAACGAGAAATATATGGCCTTTCTTTGGCTCTTATGTTTATACCATACTACGACTCTGTAGAATAGGTCTATGGCACATATTTTCCCTTCGCATAGTTATTAATCTAACATTTTAAGCAACACTTTCGATTGATTCATGGGAAAATTCCCATGCTGTGACTAAACAAAAATTCTTCTAAAATCATTAAAAATTTGCCGTACAAGTACTATCGAAAAATTTGAAATAGAGGAGAAGTATTCCCTTAGATTCAAGTGCTGAAATCTTGATATTGATTCGATTTATAAGTTTGTTCTCACTTCAAACCTCTAAAGAGACCTAAAATTGTACAGTAACACCGCAGTTGAGATTGTAGAAAATAATCAAGTCGTTTCCCTCAGACGGATTAAAATATCACATCTCTGCCCTACATTATCCTAATTAATCCATTTATCTTCACTTGTTGTGGGCTCCCTAGCGACTTGCTTCTTCTGACAGTTCTGGGGATGGAATTTATTTTACCAAGGAGCGAGCCATATCCCAAACAATTTTTAGTTTACGCTCACGTACAGATTTTTCTAATTCGCTTCCTAGTACGACGAAAGTGTGAAATATTGTGGAAGAGGTTGGGATAGATTTATCAGAAAGCCTGTCGGTTTCTGAAATAAGTCATTTCGTACTCAATTTGGTAAAGATTTTTCCCTCCTCCCCAAAATTAAAGAAAAATAAAAATTATAATCAGGAAAAGCGGCGTTTGGAGGTGCTGGGAAAAATAGTTTGTAGGTGCGGAGACGCTTATTTTTTCACTGAGTCGTAAGCCCAGAAACGTACAAATGCTTTAATTACTATACAAGCCATACCAAACATACCTAACCTTCCCGGCTGAGTCGTAAGCCCAGAAACGTACAAATGTTTTAATTACTACACAAGCCATACCAAACCAACCTAACCTTCCCGACTGAGTCGTAAGCCCAGAAACGTACAAATGTTTTAATTACTACACAAGCCATACCAAACCAACCTAACCTTCCCGACTGAGTCGTAAGCCCAGAAACGCGCAAATGTATTAATTACTATACAAGCCATTCCAAATATATCTAACTTTCCCGACTGAGTCGTAAGCCCAGAAACTGTGGAAGTACGGAACAATTCCAAAGTACATATCTGAAACTAAATGCAATATGCAATGATTCCTTTACATGAGAATTGCGGTATATTGGTAGCGACGAAAGATCATATGATATTATTTGAGAGGATAAAACACATGTAATAAGTCATAAAATTGGAAATTATATAGTTAGTAATGGGAGTATGTGTGGTTGACTAGGTGTAAACAGTTTATATTATCGGATATTCTTTGTAAAAAGACGCTTGCATTGTATTATAGTAGTGAAAAAAATGATACCAACAGTATGAGAAAGAAGATAAAGGTACAAACATGCGAATTTAATCGGAGAATGGCTTACGAAAAAGATCGCCCGGACGGTCTCGTAGGCAGAACCAAAACCTCGACGTTTCATGCAAAATGTCATATCTACATTGTGTTCCGTGACAAGTATGTTACAATTTTGGTCATATCGTACAAAATTCGCATTTAACTTATTTTGCAAAGAGTTTGAGCGTGAATAGTAGTGAAAAATATATAAAGAGAATCACAAACGTGTGATATGGAATGAATTTGATGTCCGCCCGTTCGTCTCGAGAAAGCAACGACGCCGAAGAGGGAGCCGACCGGGGAACTAACCTAAAAAGTGAAATTATTGTTTTGCAATGAAACCAGAAGGAATTAAAAAAAAAGAATTGGACCATCATGTTCAACAGTACTTTAAGGACGAAAGGCGATTTTTTGGTGAGTTTTTAATTTTTGAGGATATAACCTCTTATGGAAAATCGCATTTTGAAAGTGCCATAACTTTTAAACGGATCGTCTCCGCACTATAAGACTGGTGTCTCTGAAACACGTTTTTGCAATACTTTCGACTGATATATGTCTTTTTTAAATATTTTTGGGGAAGAGGGGGAAATGTCAGCCCTAAATTTTTAGTACTAAAATAATTAAAGTAATTAAAGTAAGTAAATTAAGTAAAAAAATAGTACTAAATTAAAATTTTATTTGCACGCATTAATTAAATCCATATACAACCCCGCAATATTCCCAGTCCCATACTGTTCTCCGATTCCGCTTCTAATCACACAGGAAAGTAATTTAAAAGTAGTTTTACGGCTGCGGCGCATTAACATGTTTCTGCATAAAAATTGTATCCACTGAATAAAATATGACACGCGACAAACGGCATTATATCAAAGAATACGACGCGTACAACGAGTGTTATTTGAGGTACGACGAAAAATATAATTTATCACGCAGGAAGTTTCATGCGGAATTCATGACAGCTAAAATGGCGGGAATGAATTGAAAAAGCGAAAATTGAGGTGTGACGATTACAATTCGACTTAATTTAGGTCTCGTTTGATGAAATTGGGTTGAGGTCTTTTCTTTAATGGTAATATTTAGGGCATGGGTATTTTTCGATATGACGGACATATCAATTCGTTCGATATAGCTAGAGGAAAATTGAACCCTATCTAGCGCACATCCTTCGTATACCTAATATTGCCTACATATTATAGATGTATACGTTGTTCAAAACAAATCCCGATGCACGTCATTTTGATGACGTCAGAACCATCCAATACTACCAACTTAATATAGTCACAGGACATCGCAATTTATGTGTTCCGTGTATATTTTAGGTTGAAAATATACGGACCTATTCTATTGAAATGCAGGGTCCGAAATCAACAAGAGCCAAAGAGAAAGTAATAGTAGTTCGTTAGTATGACAGAGAAGGAAGTTTTGCAACGTTGCCGGCCGGCCGGTCCGTAACCCATTCCCAATATTCCCGTCGGAGGCTATACAGAGAATGATCCGGTAGAGTGTGGCGATGACTGTGATGTTTCGCGAGCTAGCAACGTCGCAAAAGTTCTTTCTCTGTTTAGCCAACGAGAAATATATCTCCTTTCTTTCGCTCTTATGTTCATACCATACTGCGACTCTGTAGAAACGGTCTGCATATGGTTATGTGTATTCTCAACCAAAAATATACACGGAACACATAAATTGCGATGTCCTGGGACTATATTAAGTTGGTAGCATTGGATGTTTGGTGACGTCATCAAAATGACGTGCATCGGGATTTGTTTTAAACAGAGTATAGATATGGATTAAAATGTTATCTATATATCTTAATATTATTAATATACTGTTCTACAGTGACAGCAGTGTTTGCCAATACCGGTGGGTAATTAAGACACAAGTTATTTAAATTATTTTCTCTATTCTATCGAAACTGAAGTAAATGCAATGCATCAGTAACAATCTAGGCATCAAATCTATTCCCTCAACAAATTGTGAAATATAATCTCAAGTGCTGTACAGAAGGAGGAAGTCTAGTATTCAAGAGAAGTTCTCACTGTCGGTGCATCACAATATCTACTTAGCCCAAAGCGCTCGTCCAGGCTCTTAAAACCCTGGACTTGACAATATACCTTGCTGTACAATTTAGAATACTATGTCCAGGCCACAATTGGAACACCAACAAAAAAACTTAATGGCTTTTAAGTAGTGAAGAGCGATGCCGCCTTGTCCTCCATGGGCGTATCATTACGGATAATAACTCAAACAATGAATTCACTTCCAAATCGCACAAACAAATGGCACACACATTCATACACCACTGCTTTCTCGAGTATAAGTGCCGAAGAAGATATCACAAGGAAAGCACACGTGCTCGCTGTGTTATGGTCCAGTGGACCATCCAGTATCTGTAGCGTGTCGCGTACTTCCTCGTACACGATTTCACTGATCGACTGTACACCTGTACCTTAGAATAAGAAGAAGATACAAACGAAGTGCCGCTGTCGTAAAAAAAATTTTGCTGTCCAATGGACCCTCTAGATCTTTATCTGTACATATCCATACATTCACATATATGATTTCACTTGGGCAACTGAACACCTGCATTTTAAGAGTACCAGTGCGTTTCTGAGTAAGCAAAAAGATAAGTCCCATGGTTTTGTATAGAGACAACGTGCTCTTTTCGAATGTCCTCGGTAAATTCAGATTTTATTGAGTGTTCCAATTGCTACTGGTTAGAGTATACTGACTGTACTTACTGTATTCTTACTGAAAGTTTAGTGCTGGTGTTAGGATGGAGTATTATATTGCACTATACCTAATTTCTTACTGCACTACATTAAATTGAAACGTTACTGCATCGTGTTAAAATTGACGAATTCACCAGAAACTATACTCAAAATTGAATTTCAAAAATGATTTACATCCGTATGAATTAATTTTCAACTGCACAGCTAATTTTTCACTTTGCCTCATTCTACATCCAACAGTTGGCTTTTAATGCTCCACAAAGCAGTTTGGTGAGAGAGACGACAATGACGCGACATTTGTCACTGCTGCGCTTTTCGCTTAATGCTATAATCAAATTCGAGTCTGTCTTCATTAGATCCACGTTACTGACAACTTTACGTGTCATATTTCGCAAATAACCCACTATTGTATTATGTTAACAATTTCATTTAAACGGAGGATCGCGCAAGGAGAACGTCTGATTTACAGTCGACGTGACATATCCTAAATTCATTAATTTCGAAGCGATATAATAGCGCTGATATAACTGATTACGCAGTTATTGACGGGATGGTTAATGTGTAAAACATGTAGCGAAACGAGTTAAGTATGTAATAGCTTCAGTAGTTTCATTGGGATCTTTTGGAATACTACACACTAATTTTTTTCGAAAATTCATACCCCGGAAATTAAATGAGTATTGCAGAACTTCTTCACACATAATTTTTTCGTTACCATCGTAATTTTGAAAATTTAATTTCTGACCAATTTTGGTGAAGATCGTGTATAGCTAACGTGGTACTGTGACAATTTTGCCTTCAAACCATACCCCCGGGTATTTTAAATGGGACTTTTTCTGAAAGTGATGCTTTTGATCCCTAACCGTTGATTATTTTCGAAAAAGTTCCATTCAAAATGCATGGGATTCCTGTTCAAGGTCAAATTGTCGTAGAAACTCGTTTGCTATACTACTGTCAACTTCAGTTGTTTAGGTCCAAAAAGGAAATTTTTGAATTTCAGGAGGAATCGATGCATTTTGGTTTTGAAGCCAAATTCCAATTCAGTAGTTATACCAATAATTAACTTTAAAAATTAAACAAATACACCAACTTTTGATTAGATTCCGAAGTTTTTCGTCTAAATCCTTTCAAAAATGGAAATCCACGTTTCTAGTAAGAGGATATACGTGAGGAATTACCCAAATATAAGACAAAATTCACTATTTAGGAAATAGCATATGTTCGACAGAGTCCAGCTTGTTTGTAACCAATTGATATATATGCACATATGTGTCTCTAGCTGTTATTTCGTAGAAGGTCGATGCTACAAAGCTTAATTGCTGGAAGCTACGATATTTTAAAACATATTTTTCACATTTTTTTGTATTGCAATCCAAACTTTTTTCCTTAGTTTTCTCTACAATAACGGAAAAAAATAACTTTTTGATTTAACGATTTTAATAGGTTTACAAGAATTTTTCATTGCAAGAGTAGCCTTTTATCAAGTTGTATCTCCTAGGTTATTATTACAGTAATTCTCTGTCTTTGCTGGCCTCTTGGTGAACTGTTGGTAAAATGGTCTGAGAAACTTAAACTTGAAACTTAAAAAATCTTAAAACTTTAAATTTAATTTTAAACTTAATCTAAACTGAAACTTAGTCTTAAAACTTAAGGAACTTAAATATCTAAAAAACTTGTCGTTGCTAGCCTTTTGGTGAACTGTTGGTAAAATGGTTCGTATATCTGAGAATCTTAAACATTTTTGCAATTTCTGTTGTGATAGAATTATTGCTTCGAATCCTACCCAGAATCATACTTTTGGACGATGCAATTTTGGATATTTTGTTGCTCCAAATTGATTTTTAGATTTCCGGTTGAGGTTAGGAACCAAATGTAACAGATTATTTTGCTCTTACATATATTGCTCCCTTGCAGGTATCATTAGTCAAACTAAACCCCTGGACAAAATTAACGCACCACACAATTAAACTTGTATAATTACAATACAGAAATTAATATTGCAATAACATTTTTATAAAAGCTTATAGTTAGGTACTGTCGAGTAGCTAGTAAATGAAATTAGCAAATCAGGGCGTTACCTCTAATAATATTTTATTGAAGAAAAAACTTGCAAACAGAAAACAAAGGAAAACAATAGAATTTTCAGAATTAGAGCTGTTCTAATATCATGTATGTCCTCCTCTACTCCTAATTACTGCTTCCATGCGTCTTGGCATACTGGAAATCAAATTTTGAACGACTTCTTGACGAATATTTTCCCATTCCTGCATTGCTGCATCTACCAGTTGATTGCGGTTGGCAGGTGGAGGTGTACGACGTCGAATCCTTTTTTTAATATCGTCCCATAGATTCTGTATTGGGTTCATGTCGGAACTCTTGGCTGGCCATTCCATGAACGGAATAGCTATAGCATTCAAGTAGCGAATAACCTGCCCAGCCACATGAGGTCGAGCATTGTCCTGCATAAACAAGAAATTTGGTCCCACAATAGGAGCAAATGGCATTACATGGCCAACAACAATATGTTCCAGATAATAATCCGCATTCATTGACCACCTACCACGTATGGGGACCAATTCTGTGCGGCCATCGAAACAGATGCCTCCCCAAAACATTACAGAGCCACTACCAAACGGAACTCTTGGAGAGATATTGCAACTTGCAAATCTTTCTCCTGGCCTTCTCCAGACACTCTCACGTCCATCAGAAGATTTAAGGCTGATTCTCGTTTCATCGGAGAGTAAAACCCTCTTCCAATCATTACGAGTCCAATCTTGATGTCTCGCAAAACGCAACCTTTGAATTTTGTGCTTTCTGGTGAGCAGGAGTTTCTTGGTCGGTTTTCTGATGTCCAATTCAGCTTCATTTAAGCGCCTTCTAATTGTTCGGGAAGATACAAGAAGATTGTGAGCAGCTACGAGTTCATTTTGTAAGATGGTACTAGTCGTTGTCCTATTTGATTGTCTAAGAAAACGTTCATCTATTGGATTAGTAAACCGTTTTTGCCCTTGTCGCGGCCTTCGTAAATGAGAACCTGTCTCGTTAAATCGTCTAACCATGCGACTTATGCTGGAATGGTTTGTTCCTATCACATTAGCAACATGACGCATCGAATATCCCTCATTCAGCAAAGTTGATGCTCTTACTGCTTCTTCCACTGACAAATTTGTTCTGCGATTCAGTATTAAACTGGAGAACACTCGCACTTACACTATGAATAACACAAAACCTTGGTGGCTCAAAACAATTAGTCTTAATAAGTAACAATTTCTGATCAAATTTTAAATCAATTTTCATCGAAAATGCTTTTCTTTGCTATTACACTTTTAAATGAAAACCCATGTTGACAACATTTACTTGAACTGTCGAAGTATATCCAGAGCTTACTTGTAAGATTGCTAAACAAGTGAAAATCATCATTATTTTGGAATAACACAAAATATATTTGGTGGTTCTCAACTTCTCAACTTCGATATGCACCAGACGAGTATGTAACTGATTAATGCACAAATCTTAGAATCCAGTTTTGCGAGCAAGCATAAGTTTCATAGTGAAGTCCTTATAAACGATTGATCTGTAATGATAGAAGATATCCATATGCTAGCGGCAGATAAAACGACACGACTAGTTTTGTGAAAGCACTTTCCTCGTACACCGGTCGAACTTTTCGTCAGAAACAATACGTCCCCGAGTTATAAACTAGCGGGAAACAGGCGAGGCAGACGCTCCGAAACTTGCACGGAACGGAGAGGAGGCTTGTAGTGGAAAATCTTCAAAGTGCATTTGATGAATCGAGGTTTGAAAGTTTGGAATTCGGGACTTTGCTATTCTATCGTGATTCCTACGGTTTCTCCGCCGCTTTTACCTCTCTCTCCCTTTGTCGAGGAAGGAAGGGAGCGAGAGAGGGAGGGAGATAGTGGAATGGGGGGCACTGGCGTACTTTTATTGCCCTTTGTTATGGAAGATAATTCCTTTATGACGCAAAATTTCTGAACAACTTTAGGCGGTAATGAAGTTCGAATCTGGCCCGAAGTTTTCGTTCTATGAAATCCATTTTCAGTTCAACTTAGTTTTAACGGGGGATCAGCGATTGAGAGTGGGATTAATCTACGGGTTCTTGTTGCTTCTTTCTAAATGGTGTTGCATATGTACTTTCAATATCCCAAAATAATTAATTACATTCACAGCAAGAAAAGTAAGAAAGCAAATACAACAATTGCAGAAGTGAAGGACATGAGTTCCAAAAATTTTTTAATGAGCGGTATGAATGTGTAAAATAACAGGGGTTAAAGGAACTAACGCGTGCAAGGTATTTTAGTTTTTCATACGGTCAATTGATCGCTAAAGAAATAAAATCCAAAAGTGCTACTAAATGTAGCCATACGTTTTTGAGAACGAGGTAAGTTTGTCCACTTTTCGATTTTTCGGATATATGCATTTTTGCATATGCAAACTATGCATTTTTCGAAGATGTGTGCCATAAGATTTCTTGTAGAGAATTAAATTTGCTATGAAAATGATATTTTTTTTTAAGTAAGAAAAAAATTTTTTGAATGAAATAAATTCACAAAACAAATTTAAAAAAATTGAAGTTTTTTTAATTTTTGGCTATAACTTTTTTCTGAGTGAATTTAAGTATAGGTATTGCTTCATAAAAAAGAAAGCTTATGAAATTCTCTTTAAAGCGGTGGCTTACAAGACTTTATATGTTGAATATTGACTGAGATATAAACGTTTGATATCAGCCATTTTTTCTCTATTTATTTCCTTTTTTTTTAAAAAACGTATTATTTCATATTTTTACTTGAAAAAAATGATTTTTATTCAATAAATCACTTATGTACGAATAATTTAATATAAGCAATGATCTCAATTATTTATATTTAAAGTCAGTTTACGTACACGTAGAAATAAATACTTAATTCATCTTTAAAGTAATAATTTCAAACCTAGTTTTATATGCAATGCCGTTTAAATTTGTTTTAAATGCACTGAGTTAATTTATGTTTGCCGGAAATCCATCAGTTCGCAGAATCAACCTCGTTAGGAAGTTTCCAGAAGCGACACACACATTCCGACGTGTGTTTATCTTTATGGCAGGCTGTTTCGTTACAATATATTTTTCCTTTACATTTCGAAGGTTGGGTCACTATACTTCTAGAATTGGCGTAGCACAGTTTTAGAGTAAATTCGAAAATGGAAAACTGTTTTTTTAATTGTAACAAGGATTTGTTCAATATTCAACATTTGTAGTCTTACAAGCCACCATTTTAAAGACAATTTCATAAACGTTCTTTTTTATGAAGCAATGGATTCTCTAAATTCGTCAGAAAAAAATTATAGCCAAAAATTAAAAAAAAAATAATTTTTCCAATTTTTTAACTTTTTTTGAATTTATTTTATTAAAAAAAATTTTTTTTTACTTCAAAAAATATCATTTTAATAGGAAATTTAATGCTCTACAAGAAATCTTACGGAACATATCTTCGAAAAATGCATAGTTTTTACGCTATAGCCGAAAAATCGAAAAGTGGACAAACCTACCCCGTTCTCATTAACGCATGGCTAAATTTAGTAGCACTTTTAGTTTTTATTTCTTTAGAGGTCAATTGACCGCATGAAAAAATAAAATACCTCGCACACGTTAGTTCCTTATTAAATGACATAGTCAATAGCCTAAAAGGGGAATCAAAGGAAACTCGAAAGGAAGAAATCCAGAAAAGATAATTGCAGAAATGCTTAAATCTTAGAAAACAAGCAACATTAGAGGAATACATATAACTGATTGGAAATATTTCATATGACTTCGGAGGTATTGTCCTAGGCCCGACCTTTGTAACCTCGCTAAGTTAAATGAGATGATGGTATATTTAGTCACTACATGGTTAAGAAAATATAATTGACAAATCTGTTTACCACAAGTAAGTACTCTCAATTTTTAATGTAGAGCAGTAAATAACAAAATAAATAATTATACAAAATACACAATACAAATATGTTATTTCAAACAAAGCTTATATATAATCTCAGCATGGATCAATTCTTATTGATATGTTTACTGTTTTTCACACAGTTTATAATTTGTTCCCGTGTTATTAAATTCCAATCAAATTTAGATCACTTGTAACAAATTCGCCCGTTTCGCTGATTCACCTAAATTCCGCTTATTTACTACAAAATTACCTCGAGCGCATTCCTACTCCGAAATCATGTTAAATTAATCTCACCGCGCGAACCCCGCACTAATTAACTAAAAATATATTTTTTGACTTGAAATAACTATTTAAATTTAAATCCCAGAAGCACGCGAAATATTCCTTCGGATTGTCCACTGCCACTTGGCACCTATTCGTATCAGATGTGTAATTTTTACATAATACGAGTTAAATATTTGTGTGTACTCACACACACATGTCCGGCAGATTAACGAGCTCGTGTCGTAGGCCTAGGCTGACGTGTTTTGTAGCACGTTAATTTACATTCCCGTAATTAGCGCCATGATCGATAAGGGGAACGTTTGATTAATGCATATCAAAATAATGAAACGTCACATGTCGATGAATGAATGTACAAGTACTTAGGCTGGTGATTTTTTTCAGAATTGAAAATCACATGGATGGATATCCTGGAACTTAACAAAATATCAGCGGCTACGGTAGCTAGAAAGGCCAGTCAAAAGTAAGTACAGTTGATCACTCGCGAAGGAAGTCGTTTAAACGGACTTCAGATCGCAACGTTTGTCGTGTCAAATTGCTTTTATCCAGTGACTGAATACAATGTTAGATGCCTAAGTAGCCATAAACAACTTAAATATACTCTTGGTTTCATATGAAGTGCCTAAAACGTATCAATCTCACATGGTAAAAATAGCTCTTCATTTCAGTAACGTCTGCAGGTATTTAATTAGTAATTGTGGAAGTGTGGCATACATAATTGTGATATCAGTTACACCTACGTGGAAAATTACTATTACGCATTGACACCAGTTTTACTAAAATTCTACACATTAAGGGCCAGATTGGTGCATTATTGCGCCTCTTTTTTTGACTGGTATACTAGTTAACACAGTGATTTTCAAACTTACTGCGGGTAATTAAAAATGGTGGAAGTATATTTAAGCTGGTTAAAACTCTTCATTAATTGGAGTTCAAAACTGATGTTATTTGAGGTAAAACTTGAGGTTTGTGGTGTAGGTTTCAAGAGATCTCCAACTCAATCACTCGAGTTGAAATGAATGGTAAGTTTTACTGCAGGCTGAATGACGTATAAGTAAATTTAACTGATGGTGTTATTAGCGGTAAATACAGTTTCGTCCGTAATCCCTTTTTGAATAAATTTTGTAATACACGTTCGTCCGGCGTCTTAATTTTCAGCTATACACTTTCGTCCGATGGTAGTACAGGTAGCCTTTGGGTACAGTTTGCTATCGTCCCGTCCACATAGCAAACTGCACCGAAACCCATTACCGGCTTATTGGATTACGATAAGAAAGGGACGGTGCACCGACGATTAAGTCCTGAAACAGGTAGCAAAGGAATCCCATCGGATAAATGTATATAACTAACATGACAATACCAAATTTTGGCCCAAAAAACAGTATATTTGACGCAAGTGTATCACTAAAGACAAAAAATGTAACGGCACCGAAATTGGGATAATGCAAATTATTACAAACATTTTTTCAAAAACGAATTCTGCCAGTCCTAAGTCTGGGTACAAGCGGGAAGGAATTTTGTGTCTTTATATAATCTAATTATATTTAAAAAAAATATTAGAAAAAATAAATTATTTTTTGAAACAACATATTTTATGATAATAATTTATTGTCTTATGTTACTATAATAGTATGCAGCGGATACTAATTATTATATCTGTAAATAAATTTAATTAAACGATATGTCTCCCTTTTTTTAAAATCAGTATTTAGGTATTTAATGAATAAAATCTATTTTATAACGAAAGTTCATACAACATCCAGAATTTACTTCTACTATAATGAGTGAGGTATTAAATTGAAGAGCTCATAAAAACTATTTCGAAGGGTGTATATTTTTCAAATTTCATCTACTAACTTAATTAATATAGTACATTTTAGATGCGATTTACAGTAAATACTGAACTTGGTTTATTTAGTATAAAATTAACTCTGAACTCTATCGAATGAGGTATCGTTTTAAAGCGCTCAAAAAGCCGATTTTTCTAAACATATTTTTTTTTATTAAAATGTTGGTTTGCTCTAGTCGTTACTACATTTATAAAAGGTGTTATTAATAATAATAGAATTAATAATATACAGGTATCCGATGGGATTCCTTTGCTACCTGTTTCAGGACTTTATCGTTAGTGCACCCTGTTATCCCTTTTTCCCAGTATCCCTTTTTTATCGTAATCCTATAAGCCGGTAATGGGTTTCGGTGCAGTTTGCATCCGACGGTAGCCTTAACCCTAATTTGGAAAACCCATGCCATGCAATTACAATACAAATTTCACATTCTACAGCAAATTCTGATGATGCCTATTAGGCTCATGTTTGATCCTTGCCCCCTTGCGTTTAGAAACCTTTTTTTATTTCCTTATTATTTCACCATTTGCAACAATTTTAATATGTCTTAATACAAATTTTATAGTTAAGTTATGCGGGCGGACGAAAGTGTATGCGCACATTATTAGTTGTTAACGGATTGCGTAAAGTTATTAAGAAATTGTCGATATCGTTGATTTTACCCGAGTCTGCTAAGAAATGAAAATTCCTCCATCAGACGTGTTTGCGTAACGAACTCTTCTCGCATCCTTTGTCATTTAAATTGACGGAACACAATATTCCTGAAAACATCAGAAATGTCGCTGGAAGCTATTTCTAATAACTATGCACATATAAAACAAATCAAATCCTGTTGTAGTCGTTCGCGGTATACACCTACTATACGTTTCCTCGCTTTCATACGTGACAATAATAGTATAAGGCAGAGCGTGAGAGAGGGAAGTGAATCGATTCGATCGCTTCATCTATTTTACAATTACCGCGTTCTGGAGGGCGGTATTAAATTCCGCTGCCGCCGAATCAATTTAAACAAAAGGCTATCGAGAATGTCGGGACTTTTACGTTTGCCTTTCATTCTGGTCATTGTTCCCGCCGGTTCTCCTATTCCATTTCGGCACGAGATAATGAAAAAAAAATCGCAATACATATTGATTTATTACGGGAACGACCCTCGCCCGTAGCACAGAAATACACACATACAGGGAGGTTTTTTGTGAAAGAGTGATTATCGCTCTGTAAAAGGTTTAATATTTTATGTGATGTCGCGCGCCGATAGTGGTGGGTTTTGTTCTGCTTTTACGGACCATTCGTCATAAAGTTACTTTTCACTCTATTAGCCGGTCACAGAAATTCGGGGCTTTTACGTAATATTGGAATAAGTTTATTTAAACGTAAGGTATGTGGGACGACATCACACCTGCGAGACTATTATAGTGCAGCACAGTTATGCAAAGTGACGAGAAGCGTGTCACTTCGTTAACAGACTAGTGAGACTAGTATATAATTAACTCTTAAGTTTATAAATAATTGTAATAGATTGTCACGTTGTCTTCACATATTTCTTCATATTTCATCGTGATATGAACCTAATAACCAAAAGTGTTTCATAAGTTGCAAATGTTCCTATTACAGGACTCCATTCATTTTACCTATTCATAACTCACATAAGACAATTTCGTACTATCAATACAAACAAAATCTCATTTCAAACGTAACTTATTTGAACCATTAATTTTTATAAAAATATTTATTTACCACAAACATACACAAATAATGTACCAAACAATTCGTATCATTCAATAACGTATCACAGATAACCAAGTTCCTGAACCCCTTTTTCCAAATGCAGCAGTTAACATAATATTTGTGACCCGCCATTTTACCATGCGGTAAATATTTTCTCCATGCCTGAATGGTTACTTTTTTGAAAAATTACTTTTAAAATACTACGGATTGGAATACACTCAGAACACAGTATTGTCGTAATATCAAATCTCAGTTTTATTCAGAAGCAAACGGTGTACAGTGAGTTTCCTTCTAGTGATGTGCTTCATGTGTCCCAGTGTATCATATGAATTTATATAAAATGTGCACAACAAAAGTTAAGAAATCTAGATGTTATATGACAGTTTTATTGCCATTTCAAGATTGAAAAAAATTTGTCCACATTCCCAAGTTAAAGATTTTCCGACAATTTGATTAATTAGTTACGTTTGAATGGCAATATGTCAAAATATTATTAAAGGCGTTTTTCTTATTGGAAAATGCATCATGGAAAATTTTATACAAGGAACTGGTCACTTCATTGGCTATAAATTGTAAAAGTATTAAATGGAAGAGTGTTCCAGGAGTGTTTTGGAGGTGTTACTTGATGAGCAATTTTCCGACTTTTCCTTGGATTTTTAGGAGTTTTCAGTTTCTGTTTTAAAATTATGCTTGTCGCCTATCACATCTTTTCTTCTCTCCATATAATTGAGAATTTTTCCACAATACACTTATTTATCATAATTATGGTTGATCTTTTACGTTATTTCTTTAATAATGTTTCAAGGTAGAAAGATAGGTTTTGTTACGGACATGTACCCGGCATGCGTTGCAATGACATAAAGTTTAAAAAAAGAAAGATAAATGAGAATTATGGATGACCCGGTGAACTTCGTATCACCTACATATATTTTTGAAAAATGTGGTCAAAACTTGATAGAACATTTTTATCTACATTAAATTACATGCAACACAGTTATACACATAATCAATTTAAGGCTTTCTGATGTACTATATTTTTTGTCTTTTTGCGGTGCGTCAATATATAAAGATCATGGTTTTACGACTCGCGAACCCGCGACGTATAATTGCCCATGCGCGAAACAGGGAAACTCCAAGTTGATTCCGCAAACTGTCCTTGTATTTGCAATTGTATATTGTCTTTTTAAATTTTTAATAAATAGTTTATCAAAAACTACCTTGAAAGTGGGCATGGAATTTTCCTGTACAATTTGCGTTGCACCGAAGGTCGTCATTTGAAAGCAATTTTAAATTTTTGTATGTTGACCAAGAAATGTTTAGAGTCAATTCCCACCCCAGAGACTAATGAGCGTAATGGATCTGATGGTGGGAACAATTGTGGCAATTTTACTTTACCATCAGCACAACATAATCCAGTAGATTCACCACTGTATTTTAACGCTTTACAATATTGACAAATGATTATCATTTGTCCAATCTTTACGGATTGGTCGGCACAATAATCTATTTCCGGGTCGTAGTGGAATGCTACTCGTTCCAGGTTTACAGGAACACTGCGTCTGCGGAATCGCTCTATTTCATTGTGTTGTGCTCGCTGCTGTTGTATTTGATGTGCCCGAAGTCGTTCCATTCTAAGCCTATCTACTTCATAATTTGGATAAATCCTCTAAGTTCTTAAAGTGGCGACTCATTGTTGATGTAAGGGAAAAGAAAGTCTTCACCACCATCAAAAAAGTTTTAATTAAATTAGGTGACCGGTTTCGGCCGTAGCCATCATCAGACCTAAAATTTTTATGTACATAGAAACGGAAACGAAAAATGTAAAAACATATTACCAATCATGAAGATGTGACAAACTACATAAAAATAAGGTTATGTCGTACACCAACCGAACAATAACCGCATGGTACCATCAAATTTCCCAACCTCGATCTTCACGGAGGGATGAAATCAAACAAAAACCTTCAAATATCTTCAGTCCTTCGTCAAATCTTGATGCGAGAATGAACAGTTAGAAAGTTGTGAAAAAACCTTTACACATTAACGAATAACGACCACGAGGCTCGGATAGAACAACAACAACGAAAGGCGTATGTCAAAGTCAAACAGTCAACCATCGTATTCACAAACATCAACATAAAACATGAAATAATCTCAAAACTACTTAGTCATGTACGAATAAAATTATATTGTAAAGTGTAAGATATAGAAATGTTGTGTTAAAAACAAACTAGAAAACGGAAAAAACTAAACAATTCTTAAGCAAGGGGAATACTCTTCATACAACCAAATCTTAAACTCAAAACACAAGTCCAAAATTCGATGGGAAAAGGAACGTCCCCCACAAAGATCAATTACTTATGTTTTAAAATGTTGGAAACAAACTAAACAATCGGTGACGCGTCCAAATTTTTTTGGTCATTTAAGAAATCTTGATCGTCGGAATGAATTAAAATCTCCAAAGTTTCTAATGCATTTAAATGTAATACTTCAATACTTCTAATACTTCATAATTATTCACTGTTGAACGCAATTCTGTCATACCAATACGAATGTTATCATAAACTGTCTCTCGCTGGTCGTCAGTGCGAATTGCGCGTGAGGTAGCTCGTCGCACATTTGATTGACTTCGACGACCTAAGTCAGGTCGTCTTCTTCTTGGCATTTTAAAATCAATAAAGTTCTCGCGCACTGACAAACTGATGATAGATTTTAATAATCGTCTTGATATTTATTTCTTTGACAACCAACTGACACTATACTTTCATTTGTTTGATTACAAATGTCAAATTACACAACGTACCTTTTTTGGTATTTCCGTTACTTATTATTTTTGTTTCTCGCCGCTTAAACCTTCCCTGAATTTCCTCAAATGTTTCAAGATCAAAATTAGCAAAATCGGTCCAGCCATTTTCGAGTTCAAGCAAGACAAACGAACAGCAATTCATGTTTATATATATGGAGATTACATTTATTGTCGCAAATCTTTTTCTTGTTTCTAATTGCTAATTAATTACTATTGTAATTACTGTTGCTATTTTCTTTTGTTTTCTTTTGTAGCACTGTTAATGCCGTAAAATTACTACTAGAATAACTTATTTGTATTACAGTTTTATAAAATTTCAATGTCAAACGACGCTAACAAAATTGAATATATAATGTAACAGACAATCCATATAAATTATTCATGAATCTAAATCTTTTTCATATAAATTTAATAATTCATCAATGAATTTTCATGGCTACATTGGAAACTGTATTTGACAGTATTAAAAATATGGTTCCCACTATTTCCGTTCCGAAATATTTAAGCCTTTAAATAATATTTGCAATAAATTGTCACCGACAAATACTTACAAATTGATGTTCCAAGATTTTGTTTACTAGATTTCTGTTTATATTCACTAGACATGGACCTGATTAGTCAAGTCTGATTTTAGGACAATTTCTTGATATAATATAGATTTAGATTTTTGCCCATTTTTGTCATTGTGCACAGTTCTGCTACAAATAACGATTGCATCATAAACTACACGTATTGTACCATCCAATCGTTTTCATTAATATACATTTTTCATTAATACTAAGTTGTATATTCCTCCTAGTACACGACCTTTGCCACCTTATACCCTAATAACTTTACCCACATAATCACCATTAAGTGAAGTGTTAAGATCATTCGCCATAAACTCGAATTTTTAAACAATATTGTCTTTAATTTTTAATCCTGAACCCATTTAAGACTCTTCAGCTTCGAATTTTAATCTTTCATATCAGAATTACTGTAAAGTTTAATCCCAGAAATCTGCAACCCCAAATCCTGAAGTACTAAATACTTCAGGGCTTCACCCATCTCAACTCTTAAATCCTAGACTTTTAAAACATTTCGACACACTATCGAACTACTCAAATTCGTTCAATTTTTCGATGTGTAAAGACAAAAAGTTTTAAAACAAATTCGCTATTGATGATGAAGATTCTGCTGTAACATATAAATCGCCTCATTACCTTCAACTCTTCGATTATAAAACCTTTATCCTTGACGTCCTCGAGACTTTAATGAAAAACTCGTTAAGCTTAAGACCACCCCAGTCCCGAAACTCTAAACTTCCAAACCCTTAACTCTGGAGCCCTGAACTCACTGCAACCCTTAAATCATTAAACCACGAACACTTGAATCCCTATTACTTAAGAGTTATTTTTGGCTTGAAATGCTTGAATGAATCAATTCAATACAATTACCAATAAACATTGTATGTAGGTACATAATCGTAACAAATTTTAGGGCACCTCTATTAACACAGCCAAAAGAAGGCTATTAAAAATTGAAGGCGGCATCTTCGTTAAATAGTTACATCCCCGCAAGAGCAGTCGGCGTGTCATAAATTTTAAAACAACGTCTACAAAACAACCGCAGACGGTATTTATAAGAAAGTGTATTGTGTTCGTCGAGACGTTTGTCAGACGGGATTATCCTCCAAATCTTCGGGAACACTGAGTGATGTGATTTATTCAGGGAAACGGGGAAAATAAGCTTATTCCTTGTTATGCATGAAAAAGCAGTGGAACTCATCGGGAACTTTCACAGGAACTCCCAAGGCTGGTCTATTTTGCTTCCCCCCAGGAAAGGAAATTCGTTATCACTCGGGAAAGTGCAAATGGATCCCATTTGGCGATTAGAAGGCAGTGTGTTTAAAAATGTCACCGCATCTGACGTGTAATAATGCCACTCGTATTAAATGAATTAGAAAATGGTGGAAATGTGTGCACAGGTTGTGGTTCAGTTGAAGTTTACACTGAAGTTTGAGAAGTAGTCAGTGCAGTTTTTAAATTAAGCGTGTTTGCAATTATGCCTTATTTTACTTTCTCATTTGAGCCACTCATACATGAGTATTGTATTGTCTTTTGAGTCCAAAAAGAATGTGCATGTGTTTATATGTGTCAATAAGCTTTTTTTTTTAATTCGACCGGTATGAAGGGGTAGTTTACCTACTCTTGCTACTTTTCGGTTTTGGAAAATTTTCTCAAAATTTGCTGCAAGAATTTTTTTGAAATTTTTAATACGTTCTCCAATGTCGAATATATGTAATAAAGTGTAATAACATTTTTGGCTAAATCTTCTCTAATAATCTTCTTACTTGTGACATTTTTCGGTTTTTGGAATTATTATATTGGATTCTTGGTCACAATTACAGGGTACAAGTAGGTAGGTTAAAGATACTGTAAAGTATCCTGATATGAATCATTTGATAAAAGTCAAAATTCAAGCAACATTATGGTTTTTTTAGAAGGATTTGTAACCAAGTTTGTTAAAGATAATGGACAATTTTGTTTTATTAAAAATACGTTTTGGTTATCTAGGAAAACCGTAACGTTAGCGTCATCAGTTGACGATAGGATACGATGTTGTCTCATGTATGTTTTATTAATAAAACATATGGTGCTTTCAGTTAGATGGTAATAAGCGTAGGCGTGAATTCAATTGTGCTCTAAATGTCATTTAATCAAGTTCCACTTTTTTTGTTATGTTCCGCTTCAGAGATCAATGTATACCTTTGTTTTTATCACCAAAATGCATATATAATTCGTGTAACAATTGTCAGAAAAATGTAGTAGGGACTAAATTCAATTCAAGTTTCAGCTCTTCAAATTTAAGCATAACCTCAAAAACAAAATTGTAACGTAAATCGTCTTCTGTCTTATTTTTCATTGTGCAGGGTTTTATATCGTTCACAATGGCGTAACTTCTTATACAAATTTGTCGGAAAATGTAGCTTTTCTTAAATGTTTTAAATTCTTATGATTCTATATGAAAACGAGGATAAGTTTTTCTTATGAAAACATATATTTGGTCCTTCTTATGACTTCATTTTCTTTATAAATTGTATGTGGTGAAACGCATTTACGAAATTACAAATCCCTTGTATTCTACCCAATTTAACAGGTTTGTTCGGTTTTAAAAAGTGAATTCAATCAAGAATACATTCTTTTAGATTGACAACTCTCAATTGTATTCCGAACATTAGCGTACGTTTTCCCCTACATAATTTAAACAATGGAATAATAACCGATTAATATTATTGATTTAATTAGATACATTGTTATGATTGAGCATAGACAACCTTTATCACTGTGTTAAGTGGAGCAAAATACCTACCCAAATACATCACTTTTGGTTTGGCCATTATTTGTGTTCTGTCGAATTAATTAGTACAACGTAATATGTCATGTGGAATATAATTAACGTCACGTGCAACACCAGACAAATCATTATTTCAATTTACCAAAATGACTTTCGTAGTGAATACGGGTCCCTTATTGAATAATAATTATGGGGCGGGTTCATCATTAGTCTCATTGGAAATTGGATTCAGGTGGAAATATCAACACTTAAGAATAAGTATGAGGATACTATTGGGAAAGTGTCTAGAAATCCAATTATCTCAAAGATGAAAATGTGTTTTTACTAATCACATTTTCTCAAATATCTTGAAAAGTATAATTGGCATAGAAAAAATGGCTGACTCTGAACTTTTGTATAAATCATTTCTTCGAGCTTTATAAACCAATATCAAAAGAAATGTGACGTATTATGATATGTTCCATTGAAGCCGTTTGTATAATCGACACCTGACTCTATAAATATTTAAACGAGATTAAAGGAGAATCTTTGACACTTTAAAGACGAAAATAAAGCTCGTTTACACTATACGGTTGAAAAATAATCGAGTTGAGGATCATAAACAAAAATTTGAAGTAGAGGCCATCTACAAGTTAATCGCTTATTATTCATAGCAAACATTGTGAACCATTTAAAGTAGCGGAAATGGTGCATTTCACCCTTTAAATATGCTCCTAATATCCTTCTACTCAGAAGTATAATCGAGTTTATACGTAATGTGCTGCAATAATTATCAAAATGCAACACATTGTTGAAATATACTACTTCTGCTCGTCCTTTACACGTTTGCATATTGCGATGATTAAACCATTTGTTTAATTAGTCAGCCAGTTATTATTCTTGGTTTCATATTCTAAGCTAACTATTCTTTTCAAGATGGCGTTATTGCAGAACTTGTGTAAATTACTTTGAACCTGCAGTTACACAATGTGGTGTTTTAATATTGTTACAACCACCGAACCCTTAGCTCCGAGTGAAGAAAATATATTGTGAAATATTTGTCTTTACCATCATTCCCACACTGGATACAGCATAAACCAGTTAGTTAATGCGGTTGTTTTAGAATATGATGCTAGTTTATCTGCGTATAGTTAATAGCGATATTTAGTAATAATTATCTGACGTACGTGGCCGACTGTCTCCGGAAAAGGGAGAGGGTCCCCCTTTGACTCGTCGACGTTGTTTTCAATTTTCCATTCGGGTTTTTCATTAACGGCAAGAACGTCATCTGGTCGCTCGTATATTTTCCGGGTTGTAATAGTCAATTTCCGCGTTAATCGCCACGTCCGGACTAATCCGGTTAGGAGAGAGCGTATAGTGTTATTGTATAAATTTGTAAACGTGATGGCTGCCAAAGTAATCGCGCCGGATTGATGTCGCCGGCCGCCCCTACGGCGAATATTGTCTGCTTGCGTTTGTGTGTGGGGTCCTCTTCGGACTTTGTTTTTCGCCCGTTTACCGTCGGGCTTATGGAGTCGTGGCTTTTTGGATTTTTCCGGCCGTCCGAAAGGCTATTGTGGTAGCGTTGTAATGGGATACTGTGCAGTACAATGAAATAAACGAATAGTGAAATGATACTTTTGAAGTAGGGATGTTATATGCACCATACGAATATGTAATTCACGTGTCGTGAAGTGAGTCTGTGAAAAGCTAAGTGGTGTAAGTCAAGTTTTGGTAAAATGTGATGTAAGTTAATTTATGAAATATGTATGGCGTTGCAATGGGGGAAGCAATTATGGTCGCCGTTGGCGAATTGTGAAAGGCAACAAAACAGTGGCTCAAAGGCGTGTTAATAATAAGGGTCAAAGTGAAGCTAAATTGAGAATTTAAAAAAAATTGATTCTAAACATTACAAAACAACATTAATTTTGTCGAAATGCAGCCTATTCAATTTGTTTGCGACATATTCACCTTTTTTGTGGTTTCACGGTGTATTTTAATCATGAAATATTTTTTTTAAATAAACTTTATTAAAATGGAAATGTAGTCGTAATTCATAAAATTTTCGAAAAAGTTAATAATATATCCGGAATGAACATACACATATTAGAAATATTGAACCCTGAAAGTACTTGAATTCAACAACATTGTTAACATCTCTATAGAAAATATTTGTATTATTTTAAGTCTAAAGTATTTCTCACACATTTTACATATCATAGACATATTTTCCTATTATATTATATTTAAACTGAAACATTGACATTTTTTTAAGTTATTGGCAACCCGACTAGTTCAATTTAATTTATGGCGCGATTAATTTATCAATTAATTATTATTAAATTGATATTTGTTGATAATTACCTTTCTCTAGCTTTTCATCATTGGCTTGGGTTCGATTTTGGTTGTTTTAATCAACATTGAGACCTACTTTTTGATTTAGTTTGGGAAAACTTTTAACAAATTCCGAAAAACTTACAAAAGTTGCAAAATTGGCAACGCTCAAAATTAATTAATTAATTTAACAATGAACTAACGCTAAATCCATATTTATCGATAATTAAATTTCCCTAGTTTTCATCAGAAGTTTGTTTTCGATGGCACTTGCTTACATCAACATTTTGGCGACCTGCTTTTCGTTTTATTGTATAAAAAGTTGTAACTGTTAATAATTTATCAATTAATTATTAATAAATTGGTATTTATAGGTTTGCCTTGATTTTTCATCATAAGTTTAGTGTCGTTGTCAATTATTTCACTTACTTTCACTTACTTCAGGAAAATTTTTGACATGTGCCGAAAAACTGACAAAACTTTTACAATTGGCAACGCGTAAAGTTAACTAAAAAAAATAAGTAGTATATTAATTAAATATTAATACGTAGATATTTGCCGATAACTAGATTTCCCTGGCTTTCCACAATAGGTTGATTTCGATGTCGGTTGTCTAGAACGTCTATTAGGCCACATCATCCACTTCATAAGTCAGCATTTACCATAAGCTCATATTTTATTGCTAATTTATTGCTAGTTTATTACGCAAACCACGATTTTCTTGCTACACCCCTTAGCGATAAAAAAGGGATAATGTGACTTAAGACTTAAGCCACATCATCCACTTCATAAGTCAGCATTTACTGTGGGCTCATATTTTATTGCTAATTTATTACACAAACCACGATTTTATTGCTACACCCCTTAGCGGGAAAAAAAGGGATAATCTGACTTAAGATTTAAGCCACATCATCCACACCTGTTTCTCCGGAACCGCAGGAGATGTATACATAAACTAATCGGCATATTTTATTGCTAATGTACTGCTAAGTGATGAATAGGTGGTACTGGGATTGCGCTACTAGTCCCTATTGTCAGCAATAAATTAGCAATAAAATATGCCACTTGGTTTATGTATATATCTCCTGTGGTTTCGGAGTTACAGATGTGGATGATGTGTCTTAAGTCACATTATCCTCTTTTGCTCGCTAAGGGGTGGAGCAATAAAATCATACTTTGCTTGAGAGTTATTAGATATTAGTATGAGAAATTATAGTATATGTATTATAGTTATTGTTATAGTTATTATAGTATATGAGTATATTATTATGAGAGGAGGTGAGTTTAATGCCAAGGGTTGAAGGGGTGGTTCTGGGATTGCGCTACTAGTCCCTATCCTCAGCAATAAATTAGCAATAAAATATGCCGCTTGGTATATGTATATATCTCCTGCTCTTCCGGAGATACAGGTGTGGTTGATGTGACTTAAGTCTTAAGTCTGATTATCCCCTTCTTCTCGCTAAGGGGTAGAGCAATAAAATTGGGGTTTGCGCAATAAATTAGCAATAACATAGCAATTAAATATGAGCCTATAGTAAATGCTGATTTATGAAGTGGATGATGTGGCTTAATAGACCGTTATTTATTATAGGATAATTTTTCATATATGCCTAAAAACTGACAAAGGTTGTGTATTTTCAGCTAGCAAAGTTAATTGAATTTGTTCATGTTTCTTATATTATGTTAACTCATGTTTAGTAAAGTTAGTTTTGATTGTGTTTGTATAAACTATAGTCATGCTAATTCTGGTCATCATATCACTTATAAGTTGCTGCTTCTTTCTTGTTTTTTCTCTCCTCTGAGTTTCTCCTGAATGTTCTTCACACTTTTTATTAATTCTATTATGAATTACTCGTAGTAGTGTTTTTAATACACGACTCATTAAACTGATTAACCTATGTTCTTCACATGACTTAGAACTAGGTTTTTTTCTGTATAGGCAGAAAAGTGGATTTGAACAACTCAGTTGGTATAATGCCTGTATCGTAAATTTTGTTGAATAGTTATTTACAGAGATGGTTTGGGTTTAATAGTTTAAGGGCTTCAGCGTGGATGTAGCCTTCACCTGGTGCTTTATTATGCTTTAGGTTCTTTAGAGCATATCTTACCTCTGTTTCCAGTACATTGTGTGCTTCTGGAGCTTCTGTAGGTACAGTAATTTTGTGTATTCTCCTTCTCTTTGTATTGCTCCATAATCCACCCCAAACTGAACAGCCGACACGTGTAAACAAGACTTATATCTAATATAAACAGACTTATGGTATAAGAAAGATTATAATATAAATTATAATACATATATATAATATAGATACATAATATAATATAATAATGTATAATAAATCTTTGTAATATAAATCACAATTGGGTTTTGGTTAGGTTAGTTTGGTTAAATCTGCGAAAGGTGCTGCCAGTGCCGTAAAACTGTCACTAAATCCCTTCACTTTCCATTTTTCCTCTATACGTGTGCTAACACACCCTAACTGGCGAAATGACGCGACTAATCGCTTATTGATATTAATCGTGTGTGCCTGATTTGCTTGGCTGTTTGTGAACGTTTAATGAGCGTGTTTGCCTGACGGAACAAAACTGCCTGTGAAAATATCTAAACTAGAGTAACCCAATTCGTAGCATTGAAAATAAACTATAAAATGAATGTCAAGTGATAACTGAATCTGGTTTGAAATTAAGTTAGGTTAAACTCAAAATAAGTTAGGTCAAAATATTTTGCATATTCCATTGTATACGTCGTTCAAGTCGTTTCGTCGTAGCTTTGGCTTTATGAACTCTTCATAGTTCTCGATGTAAATGAATACTAGGACATGCAACATATGACTCGCGAAAAAAATGATAGGAAAAATGGTCAAGCTAAAACGCTAGTTCCCAGTTGGGTTTGGCACGGCAATTAAAACTGTGAATAATTGAAACGACTGCACTGAATCGGAAGCTCCACTTGAATAGGGGAGCGTATTAGGGGACTCGCCCCATAGCTTGGAATTTCCCACGGATGATAATAATGGAACTCGAGGCGACACTAACTTATTTATTTTTAACGCGGACCAGCCGATAATTGATCACAACGTAATAGCGTGTCCACAGTGGGAGAGTACAGCTGCGTCCTGTGCCGCGATGATTGATTGCTTTCTAATTACATTATTCATCGGTGATTGACACCGCGGAGCCCGAACTTGATACACGGGTCGAAATGTGTCTGTCCGTGTGTAATATCAGCCCACAGCGGCTGCCGATATGTCTTCTAATTAAGACTTCTAATTTCGACTAATGAGTACCCCGCGGCTGTCTGCGTAGAATTCGAGTTCTACGTTTGCTGGAAATTTGAATAGGAAAATTGCTGGAAGTGCGATCACAGGACGCATAGGGACATTGTTTGTTAAATTACAAGCTTTCCCTTCCTGATAATGTGAGAAACTCGAAACGCGTGCAGGTAATCCGAAACCTGGTAGCCAACATCCCTTTTAACATCCACCCCAAAATGTTACATTGATATTCAATTTTAACCAAAACAACTACTCGAATTGTTGTTCTGCTTAATGTATAATTAAAACAGCTCCAAGAAATACATCGCATGAAATAAATCCAATCTACCTGTTAACCTGAAAAGCACTATTACCTATTTTCTCTAAAATTGGTACAATATTAAGAGATTTCCTTAATTGCTATTTTTGAACCTAACTCTTTTCGACACGTTCGTCATTTACACATTGACTCATTCTCGTTGTACCTAATCGAGACTCACTTTAGCTACAACACAATTTAGATATCCACTGTGTATCTAAGCTGAATATCTTTCAGCAGAAGAAGTTATAAAGCAATGCAGTCATTCATCTTAAAATTGTTGTTCCTGAGATTATGCCTGTCTGTCATTGACACATTGATTTTTGTCTTACTTAAGTGATACCTACTTCGTTACTCGAGTAGTAACCAATTAAGATTTTGGTATAGTGTGGATTTAATCTGAGCTGTTGATTCAAAAATAACTTTAAATCAGTCTAACCGGTGATCACAAATATGGATTTATTATTTTCAGACTTCCAGACTACTGCTTTTTCTCTTCTAGAGCCGGTAAAAGAAATTTAATAAGGCTTAATATGTTTTTGGTATAGTTTGAGTATGATCTGTAATTTTGAAAAGTTAATATTGCATGGCAAATTGGACAGCAAGCCTGACAATGTCAGATTGGCTAAGTTGTACTAGACAGAAAATTTAAGCTCAGTAATTTTACGTGCAAGTCTTCAAAGAGAGATGAGTCTAAAAGATGTTTCAATAAGACTGAAGTTTCGGGAAATTTTATACAATTTTTAAAACTTGAACATTTCGTTAGGTGTTCAGTTACATGGCAGTAGTTCAAGCAGTTTTTAGGATTTGAGTCTAACTCCCTGGAGTTGGTTAAGAAACATCAAATAATATATAATGGAAGTTTTGGCAAAATTGAAGTTTCCGGAAATTTTTCTTGACTTTTGGAGTATATTATTTAGCGAGGTTAAATGGTCAGATAAACTAATGGATAGATTTTAGATGTCAGTCGGTTTTGAAAAATGAAATTCACATACCACCATCATCCATAATGTCGATGTATTTTGGGCAACCTTGGTGTTGAAGAAAAATGCAAGATAATTAGAAGGTCGCTAACATATGAAGTAATTGTAATTTATTCGATATTTTATGCAGTAATACTATTTGAAATAAAGGAATTAATTATGCACTTTTAAGCAAAGTATGCAGAAGCTTGTTAATTTCATATTGCAAAAGTTCTCTCTTGAGTAAAATGGTTAGCACTAAAATTGTGATTTATTCGATATGTTATGCAGTAATACTATATAAAAAAGGAATTAATTATGAACTTTTAAACAAAATATGCAAAAACTTGTTAATTTCATAGTGCAAAATTTTTCTCTTGAGTAAAATGGGTAGCACTAGAATTTGAAAAAAAAAATTAATTGCTAAAACATGATTGCATAATACTGAAAATATGTCTAAAAAAGTACAGCAATAACAATAATTGCTGTGTTACTGAAATTGAGTCACATGCAGGATAAGGTCGCTAATATATAAAGTAATTGTGATTTATTCTATATTTTATACAGTAACACTATTTAAAATAAAGAAATTAATCATGCACTTTTTAGCAAAGTATGCAGAAATTTGTTAATTTCATATTGCAAAAGTTCTCTCTTGAGTAAATTGGTTAGCACTAAAATTTAAAAAAAAATATTTGCTAAAACATGATTGTCTAATATAGAAAAATGTCTAAGAAAGTACTGCAATAACAATAATTGCTGAGTTGCTGAAATTGAGTCACATGCAAGATAAGGTCGCTAATATATGAAGTATAATTGTGATTTATTCGATATTTCATGCAGTAATACTACTTAAAAATGGAATTAATTATGCACTTTTAAGCAAAATATGCAACACTTTGTTAATTTCGTATTGCAAAATTTCTGTCTTGAGTAAAACGGTTAGCACTAGATTTTTAAAAAAATAAATTGCTAAAACATGATTGCCTAATATAGAAAAAATGTCTAAAAAGGTACTGCAATAACAGTAATTGCTGAGTTGCTTAAATTTAGTGACATTGATGTGTTTGAGTTTTCTCTTCTTAACGTTTCATTTGTAAGTCGTGCCATAATTTTTTTATCCACAATCACATTATAACGACTTAGATTCACTGTGATGCACCGTATTAATTAATCTTTTATCCACAATCACCTTATGATTGGACTTTAATTCACTCTTACGATACGCATTAACCACTATTTTATCCACTAGTGAAATAAAATAGGTATTTATGGTACTAGTGTGTTATGTTGAAAATAAGTTACGCGAGATTTATACCACGAGGCGGTCAGGCCGAGTGGTATAAATTCTCAAGTGACTTAGGAAACATAACACTCGAGTGGCATACAATGTTTTATCCAACAAGTGGAAGAAATTGTTTTTTTATGAGATAATAATTAATAAGCTTCGTGATCAAATCAAAGCTACTTGCGTCTCGGTACCCTATAAATGTCAGAATGACGTGACAGTGACTTTTTTACATTTTGGTTAAAGTAGTTTGTTTGTTTGGTTGCCACGGGCAACCTTTAAATATAAATACATACTTTAAATATGAACGTGACTTATAATCCATAATTCACTAGTGAGTTATGGACTATAACACACTGTGTGTTATTTGATAGTTTACTTGCCTAAAATGACATTAATAATGACAGTCATAACTGTCATGTGTTGGATAAAGTTACTTTATTTCACTGTTTGTGGAACATCACCATAGCAACCAGCGCTCATAGCATTCTGAGTTTCACTTCACCAAAGACGTTTCACAAAACGGACGTCACGGAACAGACATTTGATGTGACGTTTCAATAAATTTAATAATTAAGAGCGAATCAAAGTCCAACAATTATATGGTAATTGTGGATGAAACCCTTTATCTACTTTGAGTTACTAATGATCTCATTATTACACCGAAAGTAGTGTAATAATATTCATATTATTTCTCTACTTTTGGTAACTTTTAGTTTTGTTAGATTGGTATGTCAGCCTGTCATGGAGACGTGCGTAGACGTCAAGGTTAAATTATTAGTATTTCAATAAATTTCTTGAGCAGCTTTGCGTATGGGGTGCACAGGTCAATTCTACATTTTTATCTTCCATTTCGTGCACGTAAGTAAGTAGTTACTGAATTTGTCCTAGGGCTACTTGATTTTCAAATTCAAATACGACACGTCCATGACAGTGAAGTCGGTGTAACCAACCCACGCAAAATTTCCTACTGTAATACGAAAACTTGAACAGCCCAAATTTAATGAATTGATAAGGTAAAGTAGATAAAATGGTATATTACACCCGTTTAATAAGACGTATTGTCACACTCGTTCATTTAAAACTCTCGTGTGACACTAGTCTGTCTTATTAAACTAGTATAATAAGATACTATTATTTCTTTCGTGTTTTAGTCGCGTTTTTTTCCACATAAGAATATTAAACGCTGTCTAAAGAACACTTATACAAATGATAAGTAATTATTTTGTTCAGGCGAACACATATTTTGATACACGTCTTTCTTGGAGCATTTAGCTGTGCAAACGGTAGTTGTCCTTCATTCAAAACTTCAACAGAAATACCATTATCGTTATCAGACTCCATTATGTTATTGTGAAGCATCGTAATCGACGGGTCCATAAAGCACTAAAGCATTATAAATTGCACTTTTACGACCGGCACAAGTCTCGATGTGCCATATTTTACGAATTAATTTCTACAGATGTTGAAGCGATCTCATGATAATGAACCGATTAATTTAATTAGATATCCCATCGGAGGCTTCGGGGTCGCTTCGTATTCGTGACACGTGAGGTTTCCTCCGTGAAAAATCGCCAATCGAGAATTTAAAGGCTCAGATGACTTTTCCTTATTGATATTCACCCCGAAGTATTTGGCGAGGCTGCTGAAAAATGCGCTTTATTGGATTTCAGTTTTCGAATTGGTCGGGTATATAAGACAGCAGTGACAATTCGGAGCTACAAATCGCTTTTCGCGGAGGCGTTTATCTTCCCCCTTAAATTTACATTTGGTCAAAGTGGAAGATGCAGATTCGCTTAAATAGTAAAACGAGTGGGTATACTTTGCAATTACCTCATCGCAACAGATGAGGTTAATTCAGTTTAGTGAAATTATCGATAATTCAGAAATATGTAACATATACAATGAAAGAGGAAGTTATTGCTGTACTTTGTCCGTTTTTTATTTTAACTTAGGCACATTGAACCCGTATGCAGGTTATTGACTTTTATTTTTATCAACTAACTTGTGGAAATACAAAAATGAGTTGATAATATGTATAATGTTATACAAACTCATGTAATCGATTTGAGGCTACGTTGCGATTCATTCTATTTCGATAATCGACTTGATATCTAGTGTTGATCTATATTCAACACAAATTACTAGTGGAACTCCGCTCTACGCAGGTAAATGAAACTTTACCTGGTCATCTGTATGATATTTTTTGGTTTCGTCAACAATGTTTATAAGTAAGCTCTGCAGGCATCTCCTCTCTTCACCCCTGAAATATAATAGTCAATTAGGGCGTGCATTGATTAATAAAAATTTGGAATACACGTTTTATTGAAATATTCGATTTCCATATAATTCCAATTAAATTCTATTCAAAAAGGGTTTTCCCAGCTAAGCCGATAAACTGAAAAGTTCTAAATTTTCTCCTGTAAATCGATCCCAGAGGTACGACCAGGGGAAAAACGAAAGAGAGGGAAAGAACCCTGAAAGCGCATCATAGATAATAAAACCGTTCGTCGCTCTCTCGGTATCGCATAAATCAATTTGAAATCTATATTGCTTTCCATTCACTTTACCGTTTTGCTTAAAGATTTCACAGAAACCAATATACCGTCTGTTAACACGCATCGAGTTATAAAATAGGAGTTATGGCAAGAAATACTGCTGATAGGCAGATTTCGGTCACAATATTCTATCTATCACTGTCTGGATTCAATAAGCGCACACGTTCTTTCGTTCGATTTTTTTTTCTGATTGAGCTTTCAGTCGAGAGTTTTTCGTTAGTTTATCACGCCAACGGGAACTAGACGTTGTATTATACTGGAATTATTTCAGTTGTAGCGTCAATGTTGTTAATCGTATATAATCATCGTTAATAGTTCTAAATAATCACTTTTTAATCATGTTAAAAATGAAGTTTTAGCCCAAATGGAAGGAATCTATAAATGTGAAACTACTCATTACTAACGCTCGGAATGTAAATACTGTCGCTTAACTTAGGAAACTCTTATAATCAGGACTGAGATAAATTTTCACTTTATACACCAAATCCTATAAAATACAAGAGCGTAGCATACTAATTGAAAATACATTTAAGTCCAAAAAGGATCCTTAATATAACTCTACCCAATAGAAACAATATTTTCTTAAATGGTATTAACTAGATGTAAGTGGACATATTTCGGACCACTGGTACCCATCATCGGCGTATCTATGATAATAGGAAAATACATTAATCGAAAAGGTTTTTTTTCATCAGATAAAGGCGATTATGTGGTAATTGTGTCGAAAGAGGTTTGTGTTCCAGTGGTTCTGGAATTTATTGAGCCTTATCCCTTTATCAGCCTTAACTCTAATCCTAATGACAAACTGTAAATACATAATTTATCCTCCAAATTACACAAGACATTAATTGTACATTGTGGAAAACAATTGCCATCTTTGATGCCGATATATCTTTTAGTCACTAGGATATTATGGCCTTAAGTAAATCCACAAACTCAATACTCCTATTAGACCAGCTGTGTGTTTTTAGAAGTTCCTCTACTTCTCTATTATCTAAGTGGTTAAATGACATCCTGAAGACAATATCAGATTTCAACAACTATCTGCACATGCACAAGTTGGTCGCCTTGGTGATATTTGTTTATTTTTTGGTTATACCCATTTCGGCCATTGCATTTCATAACTCTACTCTTAGCACGCTGCCATAAGCATGTCTAGAGTTGATGTACATTTGGAATAATTCCTTGTCGAATTTCCAATATTTTTCCACTAATTGTCCGTCTTTAAATATTTAGTCAATTGTTGTACGATGTTTTCTAAACCCACTCTGATATTTACCTATGATTTGCTCTTCGTACGGAGAGACCGTCATTAACACGACGTTCGGCAATATCTTATAGGCAAAATAATAAGTGGAATACCCCTGTAATTTTTGTACTTTAATTTATCGCCCTTTTTACTTTCTCATATGAGGTATATATGGGAAAGTATTGTAATTGTGTAGATTTTTCGAAATTGAGTTATTAGCATTTCTGAACGTTTTGAGGTCCCCTGAGTCAAAAAAACATGTTTTTGGAAAACCGTCTGTACGTGTGTATGTGTGACTGTTGTAGGATTTTCTCAAAAACCAAAAACCACAAACGGTCAAAACTTTGTATTTAGACTTTGTACCATACCAGGACGTGAAAATAAACTTTTCAATAAAATCGGCCAGGATAAGAGGGTAGTTTACTATTGTCATTTTTCGGTTTTTTGAATTTTTCTCGAAATTCGCTACAAGAATTATTTTAAAACTTTTATTTTTATTGTACGATTAAATATGTATAAAAAAGTTTTCTAACGATTTTGGCTAAATCTTCTGTGAAGGGCACTTTATACTTGTAAATTTTTGGTTTTTTCAATTTTTTTCGAAATCCACTCCACGAATTTTTTTAAAACTTTGAATATTTATGCTACTATTGAATATGTATAAAACAGTTTTTTTAGCGGTTTTGGCTAAATCTTCTGTGAAGGATACTTTATACTTGTCGAATTTGGGTTTTAACTTTCTCATATGAGGTACTCATATACGAGAGTATTGTAATCGGGTCGATTTTTCGAAATTAAATTATTAGCATTTCTGAACGGTTTGATGTCTCCCGAGTCCAAAAAACATGTTTTTGGAAAACCGTCTGTATGTATGTGTGAGTGTGGGTGTGTATGTACGTCTGTGGTAGGATTTTCTCAAAAACTAAAAACCACAATCGGTCCAAACTATGTATTTAGACTTTGTACCATACCAGAACGTGAAAATAAGCTTTTCATTAAAATAGGCCAGGATAGGTTACTTTACTCCTGTTATTTTTGGTTTTTTGAATTTTTCTCGAAATTCACTCCAAGATTTTTTTTAAATTTTGAATATTTATTGTACTATTAAATATGTATAAAACGTTTTCTAGCGTTTTTGGCTAAATCTTCTGTAAAGGGCACTTTATACTTGTCAATTTTCGGATTTTCTAATTTTTTTCGAAATCCGCTCCACCAATATTATTTTTTTTGCTTAAATTAACCGTATCTATTTCCCGTTTGGATTTGGCAAACGCATATTGAAACATCCTATATATGAGAAAGTACTCTGATGAACACATCACGATTTTTTATGGATAGGGATCATAATGCCTTCTTTCCAGGAGTTCGGGGTCTGCTCTTGTTTCCATATCTCTATTATAAGGTTTGATTGGTTAATATTTCTCCTCCATATTTAAAACATTCTGCTGGAATAGTATCTTTCCTTTAAATCTTGTTGTTTTTTGAGTTTTTGTACAGATTTCAACAACCCCTTAACCATTTTGAATTCTATAGACTTAGTTGACCGTATTAAGAACTTAACTATCCCTGTAGAATCCATTTTGGTCTCTTTCGAGGTAGAAAATCTTTTTCCTAGTTTTCCTCCTGACGAATGTATTGAGCAATCTCCTTTTTTAATCAAATATTCCTACCCTACATACTCTAAATTTGTGTCTTCTACTGAATACTATCCTTGGATAGAAGTATTTTGTTTTTGAAAACCAATTTTTTATACAAAAGATAGGTTTAGCTATAGGGATAGCAATATCTATCCATTATTAGCTGAGATCTTCATTAATAGCTTCAAATAAAACATCAATGTATGTAGATGACATTAGAGTTTTATTCAATAGGGCAATAGACTTCAATTAGATGGATATTTTAACTTGTCTTAATGGTGTCCATTTGGCCATTAAGTTTACAATGGAAGTGGAAGTTGACGGTTCCCGTCCGTTTTTAGACCTGAAAATCTATAGAAATGAAAATTAAGTCGATTTTCAAATTTACAAAAATCCGACCGATTCTGTCATCCCATATCACATATTTCATCCTATCTCTCATAAGATACCCGATTTTCACACATTATTCCATCGAATTTTCAATCATTCTCTCTCCCCATTAAATTTTAACATATGGAACTATCAATAATTTTTCATATAGCTACAGCAGATCAATATCCATTTTGTTTAATAAATCAGTTGTATTGTAAGTGGCATATTAAGTACTCTCACATCAACTTTTACAGGGTAGTAGCGACGTCATATTAATTCCCATTTGTCAGAAATTTTAAATTTTAAATTTTACATCTTCTTTTCAATTAATATATTTTCTTTTTGTCATAGATACGCTGATGATTTATATATAGCAAAGACCACTTAAAGAATATATTGTTTCAATGGAGTGGAGTCACATTAAGGAATTTTTGGATTTATAACCCCTTTACCTTAGATGATATGGATTTCTATAGAAAGATAGGAAACAAGTGGGTGTCACCCCACATATGTTTGTTCCAGATCCAAAGACAGTAATTATTCGGCAAGACATTGGAGACTAGAATTAGTCAAAGAATGAAGAACAGACTTAGTATTTAATTAAATAATTTTGAAAAGATATGACTAGTCAAACATTGTACGTATGTATGTAGGTGTGGCAAAGTTATAAACACAACAGTTGAATTACTTCCCAGCTCGCGATGCCCAAGCCTCAAACGATGTGTGTTACATGATTCATTAGCGCAGAGAAATCACCTCGTGCCAAAATGTAACTAAGGTAGCCCACACACGGCACAGATAGTGACTCATGGATTTCAAACGTAATTCTCACGGGGGAATGGAGGTCGTAGTTTATTTAAATCCCAAAGAACGCGGCACAATAATATTCCGACGGGTTATTTTGGGCGCTCCACCTTTTTGAGGGATTGTTCATCGGTCGCAGGTGTTTTTATTAAATTTCGTGAATACTTTGATGTCTATTACAGTGCCACGGAGGCGTATTCCGTTAATGTATGTTTCAAATTAGTGTGACGCGACTCGTCCTCTCTCTTTGTTTTAGTTTTAATGTGCCGCTATTCGTTTCCATTAAATATCGTTCGGGTAATTTATACTCAAAGGGGAATTGACGTATGTACCTGAAAATCGCGACGACACGAACGTAATGAGATTTTGACAAGAGGCTCGCATAAAGCTATTGCACGGTTATGCTTGATTATCTTCATGCAAAATGTAAGGATGGAGTATTCTGGATCGCTGATTTAAGACTGTAACAATAGTGTGCTGAAACAGTTTTCAAATGTGAAGGAAGTGGCAACTTATTTCGTGTAAGAAATAACGTAACAAATTAGTTACAACGGTTACACTATCGAAGGGGTTGAAGAAACTCCATAGCTTCGTTAAATGAAAACGGAATTACAAATTTAATTCGTAGCACACAAATATCCTTTTCCTAAGAAGGGGGTATGGGTAAGAAATTCATCCATAAAGACTAATATCTCACGTATATGCGTAGCGTTTCATACGATGCAATTATTTTGGAACGGTTGAGGTTAAACGTCTTACAGGCACATCTTTTCATTTTCATCTAAAGGTTCGAAAATATAAGTGGACCGAAAATTTACAGCCAGAGTCCCGAATCAGCCATTTTCCCCGGCACCTTGAAAACGGGCCTTCATATCATTCAATCAAGAAATGTAGCTGGAAATATGGGGTTTGTCTCAGACTGAGAAAATTAGGTTTCCCGGGCGCGGAACGAAATTGGCTAAAGTGCGATATTTCTCAAAGCCACGCGTATAATGAAACTGTGGGTAGAAGGCATTTGACTTTAAAATATCTGGATTCTTAGCACTCCCTTATCCAGGCAAACCCTCAATTAAACGCCCATGGTGCAGGTGCCTTTATTGCGGTTTGATATTTTGTCATTGAAAATTTATCGCTCACCTTTATTATTTCTCCGGGAGTTTTTTATGGCCCGCCTCTTAAACGCGATAATTAGATAGATATTGGGGGTGAATTTTAATCTAAGTTCCCTTCGAGTAACGAGATCGCCGGAGAAATGTGTAACTGGTAAATGGGACAGAAAGGAGATACCCAAAAAGGAATTCTTATAAAAACGCTATCTCCTTAAGTGAATGTAAATGAGGCAGTATACTTTATACCCACATTGCTGACACACAGTAATGTATGTAATTTATACTTGTAGCAAATCTTAAATCAGGAAATTTGGAATGATATCCTAAAACTATTTAATAAAGTGACAATCGAACCCGATCGTTTAATTTCGAAAATTAGTTAAAAAAAAATTACATTCCAGTGTTCAAGAAATTGTAAATAACATCACGAAACTGCAATTATTTTTCCTAATTAAATGTAACTACATTTCAGATGTGATTATTGGAACTTTAGTTCCTTACGCCAGGGGTGTGGGAGCGAGGGTGGTCGTGCAGCAAAAAATCTGACCGTTAAATGGAATGCGTTACCGGAATGCGTTACCGGAGCGAACGCTGCCGAGCCGCTACGAACGCGGCCGAGCCGCTCGTTATCTCTGTCTCTCTCTCTCTCGGTGGGTCGTTCGCTGTCTTTGTCACTGCTCTCGTGTACGAAGCAAAAAGCCTCGTGTACCAAGCAGTAACTCATAGGCTTCAGACTTATGCTGCGATTTTGAACACATCTGTAGCGATCGTAGTGAAATCTGTAAGCCTCGTAAGCATAAATGCAATTCTGAACATTATCGTAAGTTACGGTTTCTCGTAACTTCTTACGATATATCGTAAATAGTTACAGGAAGCTTTCTGTGTGTCTGTAAACACTCGAAAAACCGCAGTGGAAGAAAACGAGAAGAGGTAATTCATGTAAAACGTTGCAATATAAATAAAAACATGAATTGTGTAGGCAGTTTTTGAGTTATCATACAATCGATACGTTCTCACGAAAATGTTAGGTTAATAAAATCTTCAAAATTGATCAATGTTTAATAGCGCAAAACTGGCATATATTTCTGTAATGTTTTCACATGTTTTCAGTGAGTCATAAATTGTTTATTTTAGGAACAGGACAAGAATTATAAGAAAAAATCTGCGAGACGTGATGAATCCCTTTGAGATTCCAGAGCAGCATTTTAAAAAAATGTTTCGTTTAGGTAAAATAAACGTAGAAATGCTCATAAGCGAATAACAACCTTACATACCTCACAGAGGCACGATTCCATTGCATTTATAGGTAAAATATTGCATGCTTTTGCTGAAGTGAGGTAATTAACACGCCTTTATTGTTCAGCAACATTACATTTAGCTGGTACAGGTTCTTCTCAGAGCCCTGTCGGTAGCAATGGTTGGGCTGCATTAAGCCTAAAGCCAAAAGAAACGAAAGATTCTCAGAAGTAAACTTTACCACTTCAAATTTCACTTTAAATATTCAATTCCATTTTTTTTTCAAAAATTTGGTTGTTACTTAAAAGGAACTAAAGTTCCTAACGCGTGTCCCGCGACACGTTTTATAGTTTTTTTAGTTTAACTTAGGCACATTGAACCCGTATGCCGGTTATTATTTAAATAACAGTGAATAAAGAAAACACTGATAAACAGTGAATTAGAAGCAATATTTTTCTCTGATTATTATTTTATTAATATAAATAAGTTCGCCAGTTAAGATGAATGTTATTCGAAAAGGTAAGGATTGTACGAATAGCGCCATAATTGACATCTAAATAATATTTTTCAAGCATTACGAATATTCTCGTAATTTAGCTTATGTTTGCAACCATTCAAAAGCTCACTAAGATCCTTAGGTAATTAATAATTAGTAAAAGCTGACAAACTTAACTTCCTTGCAGCCCTCAAAAAATTATCTGAGGAAAACTTCGTAGTTATAAATTCTCAGCACTCTTTTGTTAAAAAAAAATCTTTTTGAGTGTTTCATAAACTTTTGAAAGTTAAAGAAATAGATAAACAGTGAATTATAAACAATTTTTTCCCTAGACAAGAGATCAGGTTAATATTTTATCAATATAATTAAATTCGCCATTTGGGATGAAATTGGAAGTTATTCTAAATCGTAAGGATTTTTCGAATATCGCCATAATTTACATCTGAATAATATTTTTTAAGCATTACAAATCTGCTCGTAATTTAGCTTATGTTTGCAACTATTCAAAAACTCGCTAAGATCCTTGTGTAATTAACAATTAATTAAAGCTCACAAACTTTACTTCCATCAGCCCTCAAATATTATTTGAGGAAAGCTTCGCAACTATAAATTCCCAGCACTCGTTTGTTTAAAAAAGTCTGAGTGTTTCAAAACGGCCTTGAAAATTAAACAAATAGATAAACAGTGAATTAGAAACAATTTTTTCCCTAGACAAGAGATCAGGTTAATATTTTATCAATATAAGTAAATTCGCCATTTGGGATGAAAATTGAAAGTTATTCTAAATCGTAAGGATTCTTCGAATATCGCCATAATTTACATCTGAATAATATTTTTTAAGCATTACGAATATTCTCGTAATTTAGTTTATGTTTGCAACTATTCAAAAACTCACTAAGATCCTTAAGTAATTAGTAATTAATTAAAGCTCACAAACTTCACTTCCATCAGCCCTCAAATATTATTTGAGGAAAGCTTCGCAACTATAAATTCCCAGCACTCGTTTGTTTAAAAAAGTCTATTTGAGTGTTACAAAAAGGCCTTGAAAATTAAACAAATAGATAAACAGTGAATTAGAAACAATTTTTCCCTAGACAAGAGATCAGGTTAATATTTTATCAATATAAGTAAATTCGCCATTTGGGATGAAAATTGGAAGTTATTCTAAATCGTAAGGATTCTTCGAATATCGCCATAATTTACATCTGAATGATATTTTTTAAGCATTACGAATATTCTCGTAATTTAGTTTATGCTTGCAACTATTCAAAAACTCGCTAAGATCCTTGTGTAATTAATAATTAATTAAAGCTCACATACTTCACTTCCTTGCAGCCCTCAAATATTATTTGAGGAAAGCTTGGCAACTATAAATTCCCAGCACTCGTTTGTTTAAAAAAGTCTATTTGAGTGTTTCAAAAAGGCCTTGAAAATTAAACAAATAGATAAACAGTGAATTAGAAACAATTTTTTCCCTAGACAAGAGATCAGGTTAATATTTTATCATAATAAGTAAATTCGCCATTTGGGATGAAAATTGAAAGTTATTCTAAATCGTCAGGATTTTTCGAATATCGCCATAATTTACATCTGAATAATATTTTTTAAGCATTACGAATATTCTCGTAATTTAGCTTATGTTTGCAACTATTCAAAAACTCACTAAGATCCTTAATTATTTAATAATTAATTAAAGCCCACAAATGTTGCTTCCTTGAGGCACTCACATATTATGTGAGGAAAGCTTCGTGACTAGAAAATACAAGTACTCTTTTGCTTTAAATTTTGTTTGCCTTTTACATGTTCTCTAGAAAGTCTCAGCACATTTTTGAAGTTGTAAATCTACATATAATACTTCCAGGCATATCCTGAAACTTTGAAAATCTACGAAAAGTCCTAATCGGATCTGTGTTGTCTAATGTAATTCTTAAAGAGAAATCACAAAAACTTTCTGTCTAATCTTTCTTTCATGTGTACTTTTAATAGATTGTGGAAGAACGTAAAATTCTATGGAAACGACTTGAAATTTATTTTGGTCTTGGGGAGAATCTGTAGAGCCTCTTCAAGATTTACTGAATTGCAGAAACCTCTCATTTAGGAAATTTCCGAGAAGTGTCTTTTTAAGCGTTCAAGATGTATGAAAACTTTGCTTAGAAAGTTGTCACACACTTGTGTACATGTTATTGGAGATGTTCAAACTTTTGGGTACATCATGAATTTCTAAAGAGTTTCGGAACTGCCTGGAGGATTCTAAAACACGTTGGACCTCTTCAGATCATTGCTTAACGGCGTTGTGTTTTCGTAGATGCTAAATCTGTGAATATTTGTTGGAATTGTGTTAATTGAAGAGACTCTTGCAACGGAAAATAAGTATTCGTTCTTAAACTGTTCAATTCATTGATTACATCGAAATATTCTCATTGAAAGTCAGCTTGACAAACTCTTTACTTGATTACGCTTCAGTACAAGGGAATACTTTGTGAATAAAGAGAATATATGCGATTCAGTTTGAATAATAAATTTCCATGCTTTCACCTAATCCAACATTTAGTACATCACGGGCGTGTACATTTGGAAAGGAGTATTTTCTGTTTGTCACAAATACGCAATCATTGTTGACAGGAAAGCGTTACAAATGCGGCATCCAAATGACATAAATCACAGTACCTGAAATACCTTCCGGTAATAGGACAAATCCAGCGAAATCCTCCTAACCCAAATATGTCTCTGTTGGTTTGGGACTTATTTGCCTTTCCTTATAGATATTACCTACCTCGTGATGCTCCCGGAGTTTACTTAGAGATTTAGGTGTTCGTCAACATAAAAATCACTCCGACGGAGAAAATTAAGGGCCTGGAATTTATGAAGGTATCAAACTATTAAAGAATGAAGGTGTTATGTAAACACTTTTTTTCCCATCTCATTAATCATAAATTAGCAAGTGATGAGTGGTCGTTATAAATCACTGTCAGCGCAAATGTGTATTTTCGTTCGTTTCAAGGCGTTTCTGAGAGGTTATTTCGAAACCACATCATTTCAGAATTAAATAATTGGTGCAGTAAAGTTATGTACCGACACTAATAAGGAAAATGTATAAAAATCAATTAAAGCGAGTTCAAAGGAGTTTTGTGAGTTTCAGTTCATCTGAAGCGTTCCGGAAAGTTCGGTTAAAGTTAAAGCTCGACTTTAAAAATTTCGAATATTGACGAAGTTTCTATTGTTCCTTAGTTACCTTTAAATCCCCTTTTAGAATTTAGAATCATTATAAGACTCACTGCTGAAGTAAGACTTTCTTTTCAGTAATTTTTGAAGTGTGACTGGTAGTGGATTTGTTTATCTTTTATTATATGTTAAAGTGGCATTTGTTGCTTGATTGTCTGAATTGCTTGAAACGTGATGGAATAGCTATATGTGTGTGAATTTATTCCAACATTATTAATTTATTTCATTCTACGAATTTCACAAAAGTCATCATATTAATTTCGTTATTTATAATTTAAATATTTAATAAACAAATAAATGCCTGTAATAACTTACTCGATTATTACTACAACATAAATAAACTCATATTTTTTTCTGTAAATCAAATGACCGGCCTGCAAATTTAGTATTTCTGTCGTATATTATTTTTGTCGTAAATATGTGTGAGCCATAAACACGCTATAAACGTCTAAGTGGGTGTTGAGTATTGACTTTCTTTTTCAAATGGTACTTGATGAGCTTTTAAAGGCTATTTCGGAGAGTAATTTCAATAACGATTATAGTTCTGTAATGCACAATTTCTTGTGCATTATGTAAGAAACTCTGTATCGTGCTAATTACTTATGCACTCGTTTCAGTAAGGAAACTCAATATTATTTTGCTTTGAAATCCAATTACCTCTTCTAATATAATATTCTTTCGTGTCCTGCGGTCTCTTAAAATCTTAAAACACAAGAAGGCAGTAGCTTTTAACTGAATTAATAGCGACATCTTGAAGTATGAAAATGTTAACACGTCTTTTAAACATTTTCATGCGTGGAGAGGGGTTTATAGAGGAGTAGGAGTATAAAGAGAGTTCTAACTCAATTTTTGAACATAACCTCAAAATGCTAATAAGTTGTTTGCTTTCATTTGTGCCCTTTCTCACTCCTTAGAGTGATGTAATAATGGTAGATCATGTTATATTGATCATATTGTTAATTAAAAGCGGAGGGTTGATCCGATGAAAACAACCACCAGGCTACAGAAGGTTGATCCGATGAGACTAGCCACCAGGCTACTAAGGGTTGATCGTACGAAGATGGCCACCAGGCTACGGGGGGTTGGTCCCACGGCTCACGCACAAACACAACACTTTTCATAAATTCATAAATTCATAAATTCAAAATACATAAATTCGCTAATTAGGTCTCCTCAAATTATGGAGATCTCAGAGAAAGTTTGTCAAGGCGAACCTCGACCCCCCCCCCCACGGTCTTCGCCCGAATCCTCTCCAATCCTCTTCCTTCTTTCCCTCTCCCAAAAATGTACCTAATTTGGATCCCACTCTTCCGCTCATGACCAATCACAAATCCCGTACACTCTCTCTCTCTCTCTCTCTCTCTCTCTCTCTCTCTCTCTCTCTCTCACTGCTCAACCATCGCCCCTCTTGCGAAAAATCTCGCACTACGTACTTTTAAATTTTATCATACCCTTCTAGGAGCTTAATCATGATTATGCCAAAAGATCAATAATCTTTTCACCTGACTGAGCATCAACCTACTTAGACTATAACTACAGGCAAACCGTAGAACGGAACACTTTCAAATTTTTACCAACAATAGTAAATAAGTTGAGCCCCATTCTGACGAAATTACAAATTTCTATATCAATACAAACATTCTCCCAAAAATGTACCTAATTCGAATCCCACTCTTCCTCTCATGACCAATCACAAATCCTGTACTCTCTTTCTGTTCAGCCATCTCCCCTCTTGCGAAAACTCTCTCACGACGTACTTTTGAATTTTATCGTTCCATTCTAGGAACTTTAAACTTGATTATGCCAGAAGAACAATTATTATCTTTTCACCTAACTGAGCATCAACCTACTTAAACTATAACTACAGGCAATCCGTATAACGGAATACTTTCAAATTTTTACCAACAATAGTAAATAAGTTGAGCGCCATTCTGACGAAATTACAAATTTCTATATCAATCCGAACTTTCTCCCAAAAATGTACCTAATTCGAATCCCACTCTTCCTCTCATGACCAATCACAAATTCTGTACTCTCTTTCTGTTCAGCCATCTCCCCTCTTGCGAAAACTCTCTCACGACGTACTTTTGAATATTATCGTTCCACTCTAGGAACTGTAAACTTGATTATGCCAAAAGAACAATCTTTTCACCTAACTGAGCATCAACCTACTTAAACTATAACTACAGGCAAACCGTATAACGGAACACTTTCAAAGTTTTACCAACAATAGTAAATAAGTTGAGCGCCATTCTGACGAAATTACAAATTTCTATATCAATCCAAACTTTCTCCCGAAAATGTACCTAATTCGAATCCCACTCTTCCTCTCATGACCAATCACAAATTCTGTACTCTCTTTCTGTTCAGCCATCTCCCCTCTTGCGAAAACTCTCTCACGACGTACTTTTGAATTTTATCGTTGCATTCTAGGAACTGTAAACTTGATTATGCCAAAAGAACAATCTTTTCACCTAACTGAGCATCAACCTACTTAAACTATAACTACAGGCAAACTGTATAACGGAACACTTTCAAATTTTTACCAACAATAGTAAATAAATTGAGCCCCATTCTGACGAAATTACAAATTTCTATATCAATCCAAACTTTCTCCCGAAAATGTACCTAATTCGAATCCCACTCTTCCTCTCATGACCAATCACAAATCCTGTACTCCCTCTCTGCTCAACCATCTCCCCTCTTGCGAAAACTCTCGCACGACGTACTTTTGAATTTTATCGTTCCATTCTAGGAACTGTAAACTTGATTATGCCAAAAGAACAATCTTTTCACCTAACTGAGCATCAACCTACTTGAACTATAACTACAGGCAAACCGTATAACGGAATACTTTCAAATTTTTACCAGCAATAATAAATAAATTGAGCCCTATTCTCACAAAGTTACAAATTTCTATGTCAACAATCCTCGTTGCAATCCACGGCCAGACGGTTTGGTATAGAATCATTTGTGTTCATAACATGAACGAAAGATTACAGAAATGCCGAAAAGAATGGCATATTGGCATGAACGTGTAGAGAGGATGGAACCTTCGAGAATCCCCAAAATTACTTATGAATATGAGTCACGAGGTAGACGACGCCCTACAGGGAGGCCATGCAGTGCACTGGTAGACGGAACATGAAGTGAAGAAGGAATGATTTTGTATCATAGGTGAATCGTGCAAGTACTCTCCTACTACATTTCTCCTGTGACCATTCGTCGGATACTTTCGCTTCGTAATTTCGAATCTGTGTCTCCCTTACGCCCCCGAGCTGTAAACTGACTCGAGCCCTCGGCGCTCCCCTTCGACCGACACGTATTTTAAATTAGCAATCGCCGGAAGGGCCCGGTGCATATACATGTATATACGCGTTACGTATACGTGGAGGAACGCGGCCCCCGAGCTCAAAACACCAATTTTATCTTCTTAACGCCCGAGCCCGAAATTGCCGACGGGCTTATGGCCGATCGAATGGGAAAATTGGCCGCTTAGCGCGCGATCGAACGGCCCAATAAGCTCTTAGTGCGTCGTCATATTCCGCCCCGGCCCGAGTTTTAACTTTGCCCGCTCTGACAGAATAAATCTTTATTAGTGTTAATTCGGGGTGGTGGCGCTGAAGACCTGAAGATTGCCCCGAGAGGTGGCGGCGAACGGTTGGGGGGAATATTAAAACTTTTCGTATTCGCTTTTATGGGTACTGTTCGTTTCGACGGCTGCCCTCCCATTATGACGTTCATAAAATTTTGTGATTTTAGTTTTTGTAAGTTATTGCACTAACATCTTTCAAAAATCATTTAAATCTATAACGTGTTATCAAGCACTTACTCATCTTCCGCTTTACCAAGCATTGGACGAAGAAAGAGAGAGACGACAAAATGAAATTCATTTCTCGAGTAAGACTATTTCATACGAATTACCTCTTGAGTAAGCTGGCTGGAAAATGACTTGCTAAAATTGAAGTTTAAAAGATGCAAAAGTTGTGTAAAGTTGACGTAAGTACAATAACATATACCTAATCGTTACATGAAATCGTAAACTCGCGTCGGTAAGGTCAGTTATACTATTACAGGACGTTGTAAGATTACATTAAACAAAAGAGTAATGCACCTTTAATGCCATCTAAACAATTTAATATTGATAAAAAGCTCCCAATTATTAATAAATCAGTATACCTAGTATGCTCACTAAACGAGGCTGTATAGTTTGGTCTTGATCCAAGTCCTCTTTGCACACCAGGAGACACATACTTCACCTTAACTACAAGCTGTCCCGATATACCCTGAGAGTTTTCTCCGGAGATTACTCCACTCTACAAGTGATCTACAGCCTTACAACCTGTCGATTCGGGATCTACGCGATACGCCCTCAGATATACATATGAGATTACATCAAGCCCTGTCTCCACCTTACCAGTGAATACAGCATTACAACGTGTAGATCTAGGATCTACACGATACTCCTTCCTCATATCCACGTCTGAGATTACGACACGCCTTGTCTCCATTCTACAATACTATCTACAGCCGTACCTGTAGATAAGACTCGGGACTTCAGTCACTCAACAAAGCTACGAGAACTTCAAGATTCTAACTACAGTCCAGCTGTACCACCTTCCTTTAGTGAGGAAAAATGAAATGGGTGAAATTTTGTTCCAAATATTTTCAGCAAAATGGGCAATCAAAACTAATGTGACACTATGGTGGAGGCACCGTTCCGATCCTTAAACCTTTAACATTCGTAATATTGCTTGTTGAAATATTTTCGATCACCTTATTCATTCTAGACACGACATGTCAACATGACATTTAAATTTCTGGTCACGCCAAGATGGCGCTCTACTCTTTACTTTATCATTTACTGTTATTTTGCAGCCTTTTATTTCTTTTTTGCCTTACATTCTATCATAAGTTTAATTTATCTCATTCAGGCTTCTCAGCTCTTCCTATTTTTCTTTCGTATTACACTTAGTTAAGAAGTTTGCAGCTTTAAATCGAGACAGTATCTGGAATATTTGAACTAACAGGTATAAATTTTCATATTTGATTATATCTCTACTATACAGGTTGTCTTGATTGCTTAAAATAGAGAATGTTAACTGATCAACAACGAATTCTTTTGAAAATAATGCAAGAAACTTAAAACGCTGTAACTCGGGAAATATAACTTTCCACACTTTTGCTCTTATATCGAAATATAGATAGAGATATAGATTCTATATAGATAGAAAGTAACTGTGTTACTAAACCGCTGAAGAGCTCTTATGAAGCCCTACAAGGTGTCAGAAAACATTTGTTGGAAGAGTGAAAGAAAAATACGAAAACCCGATCTATTTCGGGTCAACATTGGGACGTTATAAAATTGTAATAAGCGAAAACTATACTCCTCCGATTAACTAATCAATTAATCAACTTAATCAAATCTAAATCCTTTTATGCCACCCACTCGAACTAAATCGCGATCAATGACGAGATAAAAAGCCCGCCCCGGATACAAAATTGGTCCGGACCTCATGGTATCTCCATCAACTTCTTCAATCACTCCACCAAACAGGGTAAATTGCGTTTAATTTAAAGCCAATTTATTTCGTGTTCAACTCTTCCTAGAAACTCATCTACCCAGATTAAGGAGTAAACGACGTGTTTAGCTCTTCGGACGGACCGTCTTTCTCTCCCGACATTACTGGCCTGGAAACGGCCTTAGATACAGGACTGATTAAATGTCATGGTGCTGGGTACGCGGTCGCCTTAGAGCTACCCTCGATTCGCTGAAAATTTGTACCGTTATGGATCATTAGATGCGGTATCGATATAGGGAAATATCGATTCGCTCTTCGATCTGATATTTTGTTGGGAATTGGCGGTGTGACCATCAGTTAGTTTCTCATTGGTTTGTCCATTAAAATGGATGCGAAAAGTTGTCTGGGTAAGAATTGGTACAGTCCTAAATCTACTTAACTTTCGGCTGTGTACTTTCTATATTATACGCCTTCAGATGAATTTAGATTAATTTTGATCCAGACTATATTGGTCGCTTTTACAATTAGTTTAACACACTAATTATATTTTCATCAGAGGCTTCAGGAATTTTATTAAAGATTTTAAAACTATCCTCTTGTCGCTTTTAAATCATGAACTTAGTTTTGGAGGTGCCTGTGTAAATACAGCATAGCTTCACAATTTTCAGTTGTAGAATTGCCATACAATCCCAATAAACCCACACAGACGTATTTAAAACTTTTAATTAATTAGAAACAACAATACACAATTTCGTACTTTAGTTACGTACATTTACCTATAAATGTCGCGCTTTCGAATGTAGTTGGTCACCAAAATTTAACTGCGTATACGACGATAAGTTGACACGTTTATATAATATGAAAATTGTTTAAAACGTTGGATACGGCAGGGGATGATTTTCTCGTGTCAACATTGAAAGAATTTTTCGAAAAGCACGTTTCATTTCCGAGATATGGACTAGTGAAGTGTAGGTTTTCACTATTTTTAAAAAAAATGTGATAATTAGAAAAGGGTCGGGATTTGAAAAGTGAAACTTACTTACAAATATTATAAACGAAAAGAAGTTAAACCCTAGTGATTTTTTTCGGAAAAATAGTGGGAAATTCAATTTTCAAAATTAGGTTCAAACAAGACGGTATAATTTTCTCGTGCCAACAGTGAAAAAGTTTATTGAAAAGGGCGTTAATTTTCTGGAATATAACCTGTAAATAGATTTTCACTTTTTCCATTTTTCGCTTAAACAATGGAGATAAATTAACCCCTTGTGATTTTTACTTTCTCGTATGGGATACCCATATAATAAGAGAAAGTATTGTAATCGTGATGATGTTCGAATTTGAATTCACATTTCTGTACGTTTTGAGGTCCCCTGAGTTTGAAAAACATGTTTTTGGAAAAATGTGTGCGTGTGTGTGCGCGCGCGCGCTCGTTATGTTAAATGGATATTTTCCGATAACAATTTTCAGTGTCAAAATTACTTTAGGTGGTTAAAATAATTTTTGTCTCGATTTTTTGTAAATGTACCTCATGTATCAACCTCCAACGACAGCTATGGTGGTAAATCGTATGGAATACATTTGTTTAGTAATAAACAATTTCTCCTAGAACGTTTTTTGGCTATCTTCACACCCGTACTATTTCGGACATTACGGTAGCAAAAGAATGATATCGTTTAGGTACATTTGAATCATCGCCGCTTATCAGCATAATTACGTTAAGAGATTTATCTCTCGTTCCGAACCTTAATCATCGTCAGTTTAACGTATCGTTCGAACGAGAACGGACGTATCGGTCTCTCCGCTCATGCGAGTGTAAGAGTTTGTGCGTTGTGCCGCGAGTTTTGTGAGTTAGCATAGTGACGTCTCGTTTCTGGGCTCCCGAATGCCTTGAATTATAATTCTGGCGGGTGAATTGCGCACTTGAACGTTTTCTGAGTGACAACGTTCGTCACTTTTTTCGGCCTTTTGATTTTACTACTGTAAAGTATATCCGGAGGTGCCTATTGGTATTCTTCTTAATCCAACTTCAACTTAAATTGTCCCACGGTAGGCAAGGGAGAAAAGGGCGAACTAAGAGGAGAGAACGCCCTGGAAAATCACAAGTAGGTGGCAAGTACTAGAGGATAAGCATATTTTCGTGTTTTTTCACATTTAATGGAAATTGACGTTAAATTTAAGTTTTTAATAATTTTTAAACGCCTAATACCTAAAAATAAATAACCTAAATCTAACCCCTAAAATCCAAAAAATCAAATAATTTTTAATAAATTTCTAAAATTAGTTCGTGAAGGAAAAGTTATGCAGGTAACATATTTAAACAATAAAGCGACTCATTTATTAATTTTAACGAAAGGCTAATAAAAAGTCATTGATTCATTTAATTGAAATGGACATAACACACTTAGAAACTTTCAATAAATCTATTTTTAGATGTCAACATGTATAAGTTTTACAGATTTTCTAAATTTTCGTTCTCTACAATTAGAAACTGTCACTGTTGCTTCCAATTTACCGCAAACAATTTTTCTTCTTAGGAACAAAATGTGGTATTTTTGGTACCTTATTTATTTTGAGTTATTGGACACTGAATATTTAAGAGGAAAATTAGGCGTTAGGTAACTATTAGAAATAATTAAAAACTATTTTTGGGTAATAATTGAACAAAAATACATATAAAAACTAAAATGGCCTTTGTGAAAAAACATAACAATGCCCAGTCACAAGGAAACTAACAGCAATATAAACAAAAAACAAAATAAACAATATGTAGTTCAGTTCAACTAACAAAGAATCAATTTTGTTCTTGAAAATAAAAGTCTTAATGTCTTTCTACATTCTTCTTGGTTGGATATTTGTTTAGGTTAAACATTTTATGTGGATGCAAAATAATTTTTTTTGTAGTTGTACTATTTTGAGGTTATCAAAACAGTAACTAATTCTGTTGTTATGTTTTCATTTTAAAATTACGTCCAAAAACCTCTAAGAAACGCTCAATTGCAAACCATACTTTTATTAGTTTTCAACGTCTTTTTGTTTATTAACCAGTGTGACGTTGTAATCACGTTAAATAAGTCGCTATTATTGATATTATAGGGCAATACCAATAATTCTGGACCCAAAATTTATTTTCATCCCTTGAAAAATGCCATATATGGCCAATTAAAAATAATAATGAAATTCAGAGATTTATTTTTAAATTTCAATACAATTATTGAGACAACGAACCGTCTAGTTGTTACTGATATAACAGCAAAGCTTTTAGAGTACAGACGCTAATGCAATTCTCCTGTAGGTATCCGTTCATAAAATAAACTAATTAATTTGTGTATCAATTCGTGCGGATGAACACTCACACCCCACACGTCGAAATCGATATCTCTCCTCTCCCGACAAATACGAATAATACGAATCGAAAACGGAATACATTTTTATCAACATTACGTACGAAGATGAGTGTTATAAAATAACACGAAAATACTCATTTATCATACAGCCTCATGCATACCAATACATTCGTAATTAATGTAAAATGCGCATCGAACAACTGGAATACATGGGAAAAGTTTGTAATCAGGACGGTGGAAGCACATTTCGTTGTAGTGTATGTATTTCGAAATTTTTGCGCTACCGAATATAATGCCTACGAGATTGCACACATAGTAATATTTTCAGCGTGATTGTGGCTATTGTTTATAAAAATGGAATATTTCGCTGTTTCACAACAATTTATTCGTTATTTGTGTTTCGGTACCTTCATACTAAAATAAATAAATAAACTACATTCGCTCCCCATTCGTCATCGAATTTCCTAGTGTCGTAATTAAATTTGTATTTGAACTCTCCACTAAAATTAATATAATACGATTGGAAGGATTAATTTTGATATCTCCCCACAGTTTTGTTTTCACTAGTTCCAATTGAAAATCCAAAACAAAAATTACCCAGATACCACCAAACATAACATGCCCTGTTACTTAAATAGGTAAACCCTAAACTCAACCGTTTCCAATAAATCTTCCGATTTGCTTCCCCTAAACGTTAGCTTCAATGTCGGCAACTATAATTTTACTCTTATTGGGATGCACTAAGACTGAATTAATGCATACCAACGACCTAACACGGTCACAATCAATTACTGCAAATGTCATAATCACTGCATACCATAATTCAGGCCAATTCATTACGCCTCGAACAAGCCGCGTATTAGTGCATACGTAGTTCTGCTGGCAAGAGACAATTGTCGATATAATTGATACAGTAAATAACAGAAGCGGATTTGGTGTTTTAATCCGGTAGGTAGCGATGTTTGATACGATTATGAATTGTAAATAAAAACGAAATTGGATGAGAATTAATATAAATAGGATTTTGGACAAAGTTGGGAAATGTTACACGTGCGTTTGAGTTTTTAATTAATTTTGACAATTTTGATATCGAATTTGAGATAGTTAATTCAATATTAATATACCGCAATGAACTCTACCTAATGATACTATAGGACTGCATCAATGGAAGACAGACTAAATAAATGAAGAACGCATTTAACGGACTTTTCTGTATTTTCTGGCGGTATTTTATAAGAGGCTAATAAATGTTCCCAACTTTCCTCCGAAAAAGACATTTTGAACTGTTACCATTAGTCTTATAGGACCCCCAAATTACACAACGATAAATTTGATATAATTTTTTTATTTCATTATTTAATTTATTTATTTTATTATTTAATTCATTTGATTAAATTTTTAACTCAAAATGAAATTTAATTTAAATCTAAATAAATCTATTTAAATTCAAATATTTATTAAACTCATTTAATCAATTGAATCTTCGATATGGATTGACCGGGAGTAACCTACCTGGTAACATACTACATACGTTCCCCAACTTTAAGCAATATACTTCTTTCTTAACGTAATTAATTACTTTATAACACTGCTGTTATTTTGCTACATTTTTAATAACGTAGGTATCATATCATATATATGATGAGGCTATATCCCTACCAAATTGTATTAAAAGATTAAGGAAGTATCAAGAATATAAAGAGAATTATATCAGATCTATAAGAAATAAAAAATCCCAAAATATTTTCAATTGTTACAAATACAATTATAGAGTGAGATCATGATGCCAAGTTCACATTACATATTATTATTACACATATTACATATTACACAAACAAGATCGAATTTCATATGAAATCTGGCTTTAGAAGTTCATGAGATGTAGTTGAGACTAAACTCGATTTAATCTCATCTTTCTCAAAATCCCAAAAAATTAAGAAACGTTATATGAACTATTTGTACAGTAAGTTCAGGATTCCAAATTCTCATAACACAGTTTTCAAAGGAAACAGGATCAAATTTCATATTGAATCTCGTTTTAGAACTTCGTCAAATGTAGTCAAGGGTAAAATTAATCCTTTGAAAGCAATAAAGAAAGTATTAAGAAAATCTGGCAAGTCAATGCGTCTTAATAGTTTTTTTTTATATGACAACACTTGGAACGTATCTGTAAAAACATAGGAATACCTTATTTGATCGTACTTATTTCATGCTAATTTTTGTTGTTTTTACAATGTCTTTTTTGTTTTTATATGAATGTTGTCATATACACATGGCAGTATCTGGACCAGGTAATTTAAGCCAGGGGCAAAACGTGGATTTCAAATGTGAACGTAAACCTCTGCCGTGGTGTGCTCTTGCCCTTACGTAAGCAATGTCACGAATTAATTTCGTTTTTGTGTTCCTTGTGCTCCTCTGGCTCTAGTTATCAATTACTTTGTGTTTCACTGATGTGTTCGATCCCTCTCTTTCTTTCTTTCTCTCGCTCATACTCCCTCCCCTAATTATGGTTGTTAGAGTTGGATTCCAATGTACTCCATATTCTGAGCCATCACTCCCGAGCACCCCTCAGGGCCCATAAGACCCTCGAGGCTGTGACAATATCAAATGTCAACATTTATGTGAATATGTAGAAGTATATTCTATAATGTGATGATAAATCATGTCAGTTTAAAGGATCAATATCAAATATTTTAAGTGTGTTTTACCCTGACGATTTAACCTTCGGATATCCTATTTGACTTTGATGAAATATCACCTCTGCAGTGAACGAAATGTGAAGTGGTCTCTGTAGAGAGTGGACTGTATAGGATCTCTCTTCTCGTAGCTCGTGGGTGGCTGCTGAGATGAATCTTGTCTCCAGGTTGTAAGGCTGAAGACGGTCTCGTAGTTGTAGATCAGGGCGTGACGTGACCTCTTGAAGTTCTAGAAGTATGGAGAGAGGGCGTGACGTGCTCTCCGGTTGGATCTGAGGGCGTAACGTGCAGATCCGGGGTTCAAGTTCTAGTAGAATGGAGAGAGGGCGTAACGTGCTCTCCGGGTTGGATCTGAGGGCGTAACGTGCAGATCCGGGGTTGAAGATCTTGAAGTTAGAAGTTGTCGTGTCTCGAAGATCTCGTAGAACTCTCAGGGCGTAACGTGAGAGCTTGTAGGTTAGGGTGAAGTTGGGCAAGACCACAACACACTTTCGTTTCGAGCATACTAGGTATACTGATTTATTACCGAAATTTCACAAGCTTTTATACATCTTCAAATTACATTGGTTAGATGGCAAATTAAGTTTTGTTATCTTTTGGCGTCCTAGATTTTATTTCTCCTGTCTTAGCTGTGTGCTTGACCTTACCGAGCGCGTTTATTATCATATTACGAGGACTGGTGTTATGCTTACGCGATTAATTATCGTTGTAAGATTTTGAAATTATCACTTTGATCCCCGCTTTTTCGTCCACCTAAGCGACTCAGTTGTTTTAATACCCTCTTTAATAGTTACTAATTACCCTATTAATACCCTAAATCCCTATTAAATCCCTACAACCCTACTTAGCTCTCTTTTATGTTGAACGTAGAGTCAACAGCAGTCAATTCCGTCAGGGTAAACTGATACTTTTTAAACCTACTGTAGTTCCTATTTAAGTGTATCATTAACGATTACGATTATCATGTCATGTTAAATCAATCAAGTTTCCGGAAGGGTTTGATTTTGAATAAAACAACGTTTTGCTTTTTAACTTGAAGTTGCTAAAACTGACGCGCTATCCAATAATCCAATTTCGAATTGCAAAAATCCAATTTACGTCTACCGCTCATCAGAGTGTTAAAATTACCAAATCAGGCGGCAATGAGCATAAATATGACACGTATTTCTGGGAATATTGCGTTCATATCAAATACTCAATCGGCTGGATATAGTTTTGGACAATGGCCGTTAATTTTTTTTGTACCGAATTCGCCCGAATCCCTATGCGTTATTGCTGCCGCACGTGAACGTGGAAGTTTTGCCTGAAATCGTTGGCGGTTACATGACTATGTTGTAAATTATTATGTCTGCTTGATGGTCGGATTGAACGCGATGAAATACAAAAATAATACCCAAAAATAGAAATGAAATGTACTGAATATTGATTTGGAGAGGTGATTACGGCGTGGAAATAGTAATCAAACGTTGTGGGAATGGAAGAATCAACAGTAATTAGTGAATTGACTTATGGTGGATTTCACAAACATCAGCCAACGCTTGTCCGGGAGTACATTGAACTGAGCTTCATATGCATTGGTTAACATTAGGTAACCACATTATAATACTGTAACGTTTATTTCTAATTTATTTACGCTGTCCTAATTATTCACTACACACTACTTAATTTATCTTAGACTATTGCTGAACTAATTTATAAACACACTTAACTATTTCCTAACTAATTAATTTATATCACCCTTAAATGTAATTTATTTTTACTGGTCCGTTTTTGGCTTGTTTACTATGTCGCGCTTCACGTCTAATCTCCTTTCTCCGACCGCAAGCCCACTTATATACACCTCAATTGTATTCGCGATAGTTCCTGAAATAACTCGAACGTTCTTTTTTTTATGTAGATAGGTCTAGAGAGGTCGGGAAGGTAATAAATCATTCATCCTTTATGGCCCAATTACGGAGCCTTTTAAAGTGGCCGCCGAGGTGCGATAAGAGTGAACACGTCTCGCGCTGCTGTTTACATTTCGCGTTACAATACCAAAGTGTAATTAATGGTATTGGATTTTACTACGTAGTAACTTTATAGGGAGCCTTTGCGAATGGCGAATCTTCGCATATTTTTACACCCTCCTCCCCACCATGACTTCCTTAAATGGTATGACAATTCCAAGGAACCCTCTCCAATATTTTTATGAAATTTTTAAACATAGCAAGACTTTCGAGATTTTAAATGTCACGTGACTGCCTCATACATTAACAAATAAGTGACGACATCAAAAACCCTCTCCCACCCCTAGACGAACCCACGCAATTGGCCCCATAGAAAATCATTTTCGCCATGAATTATACATTAAATATTTAAATTATATATAAGTAAAAACAGTGACTTATGACACATTTTCAAAGAGGATCACACTGTCTGATGAGGTCACGCTTTTTACAGAAACTGAATTTATTAAATAGAAACCATCAATGTAACTAAATACTCTTCATCTAAATTTCGAATAAAAAATTATTATTAAAATGGGTTGCATTAAAAAAAATCTCAAAAATCGAAATTCAATATCGATCTACCCACTCTTCATAATAACAAGTCATTTTAAGCCTTCTCCAGGACATTCTTCTCTTCCTCTTTTACCTTTTATGTCGCTGATCACACTTATTGTATTGTATTGTACTGTATTGTATGTATTCAACTACGATACACTAGCCAGGTGATGTCAATACGTCGTTTTCAGTTGTAACGCGAAAACAAATTGTTTCATGTAAGCCGAAGACGCTGTCCTTTCACCAAAACGTCGACAGAAATTCTCGCTTTAGAATTTGCATTTGGAAATGGGGAACGTTGTAGAAGAGATGCACTCGAGAAAGTTAACCGTATTGCGTTATGGGAAACTTTCTTGTAGTTTAAGTTTTGTCCATATTTTACGCGAAAAAGGTGTGAAAATTCTTGTTTGAACCGGCGAAACTAAGAAATTGAGAGAGAAAATGAACGGGCGAAAGCTCGATCGTAAGGTTCGTAGCAGAATTAATTTAGTCATTAAATTTTCATGAGATAATTTTAGTAAAGAGTTTTCGTTCTACAACAGCATATATTATTCATATTTAATTTTCCCCTCATACTGGTCGGATTGTATTACGTGTACTTTGTAATGTGTTTAAATGAAATTATTAACCGTTCTTAGAAATCAAATTCAAAGATCATTTTCCGCATTTCCCTTCCCTCGTGGAAATTTGTATGATTTTTTAGCAAAATGGTGTAATGTTATGTGAGACGAATGTGATGGAGCTTTTAAAAATGGAGAGGTCTTCTTCAGAGAAAGTGGTTTAATAGTACCAACGTTTCGTCCTCTTTGGGGCATCATCAGGACACTACCTAGGATACATGTGCAATATTATCTCATGAACTTAATATCAATTTTCTTCTATGATAGAATGAAGAAATATAAACCAGGCGCGTACAGGTGCAACGATACCATTCTAATATAAACTCGTTTTATTAGAAATAGAAATAAAAGTGGGAAAAAATTTTTTTAGTTCCATATAGTTGTAGTTTCAATAATTTTGTCTTTGATTCGTAGGAAATACATAATTTAACTTTTTCAATAACAAAATACAATTCAGCTATGAATTACCCAATGTTGACACTAAATAATTCTATGACTTTCCATCCAATGCAAGTGCTATACAAAATAGTAGAGAAACCTGATTTGGTCTAACATGTACATAAATTTTGTACCAAATTTCACAATTTTATTAAAAGTTATACAAAAGAGCAAGTATATACTGTCTGAAAGACAAATCAATATTATCAAACAATTATTTTCGACCTTAAACGTTGGATCCTATGTTAAACATGTTATTAGGAAATTATTGTCCTTTTAAAAATTAATATCATCATACATATCCACATGATTATCATAAATCATAAGTGTTCTCCATGATCGAACAACACTATTACAACGACTACAATTCTACTGACAACAATTCATTATATACTAGTTTCTATAATATTCTTTATATAAATAGCTTAAATTCTCAAGAAACTCAAAAATTTTTTTCTCTAACAATTGATGGTATTAACTAGAAGGTCACGACTACTATTTTAACGTTATATATATAGGTCCTCTTGAGTCTTTGCCTCTCTATAAAATATAACATTACATTGTAACCACGTAATATTCCTTACGAGCGACTTACACATTTCTAAAAATTAAAAATTCGAATATCGCTTACAAGATGGCCATATTAACAAAAACTTTACTTTAAATTTACTAAAATTACTAAAATTTAAGCAAATTGGAATCCCCTTTTTTCGAAGAAGTTGTCTTTGTATTTGAGGAACTCTTCATTATTCCACTCTATTCATTCATAACTTCATTCACTGTGAAAAGATAAGTTTTCACTATACAGGGTGTTAGGGGTTTGACTGCCTTTTTTAATAGGTGATAGTATTCATCAAAACAAACAAAAAAACTTATATAAAACCAACCGTTTTCGAGAAAAGTCGAGTTATTTTGTCAAGGTATTTCACCACAACTTGGCAACACCGACAAAAAAGGAAACATAAACATGACGTTTTTGGTGGTTGGCTCTCAGTAACATGACGTGTACACAGCTGATCGTGCGAGGTTAACGTTTTTGCGAACTCTTCCTAAATGCCGTCTTTACGCTGTACGTAATACTAAACGAAATAATTGTAAGTGATTCCAATTGATTCAATTGTGTAATTATTACACTTGTATGTATAAATGGTAAATCAATAGCGATCAGTAATTCAGGGCCACTAACAGCATTAGAAAAGGATCATACAGCATGTGTTCAAAATGTCCACCGTTGTTCTCTCACTTCAACAAATGTTCTACGGTTAGGCAGTCGCCCTTGAGGAAATCGTTCGTGATAGATACGACGTGCACTGGTAGAACTACAACGCGCATCCCCGTAAATTAATAGCATATCGTGATATTCACGTATATTGAACATTTTAAGAACCGAAAAATTTACACGCACCGAAAAGAAACCGTAACGATCACACGTGTCTTTCGAATTCAAAGACGCACACTGTCACTGTCACTAGTGTCACTGTCTGGCTCTCATTTCGCGACGCGTGCGATACTTTCGCGGTGTTGCCACACCACATCGTAGCGATTTTATCGAGTTCTAGTGATTGGAAAAAAATTATTCTTTAAGGAAAAGATTGTTTTTTTACAAATTAAACATAAATACATTGAACGAATACATCTTATAGTCATTTCATGTACAAAATTATGTGACATTCTTTAATAAAACTGAATTTTCACACCTTAATATTGGAAGGTTGGTAATTTTCTTCTCGAAAACGGTTGGTTTTAGGATACCTGTTATATAAGGTTTTTTTTGTTTGTTTTGATGAATACTATCACCTATTAAAAAAAAAGGCAGTCAAACCCCTAACACCCTGTATATCTTAACTCAAGTGAACGTATCTAACGAAACTGATCGTTGTGTTTTGATGGCTGTAATTTCGAAGTTTGTTGACCGGAGTTTTAGAACGCTCATATTTGTTGCATTAGAGATTCCATTTATTTTTATTATTTCTCAAACGTTACGTGGTTTTATATGCAAGTTCAAAAGCTATGAATTTTTTATTACCTTATTTACAAAGCTTTTATTGTTATGGGCCCTTGAAAAGTCATATTCGCTACATAAATTACATAAATTTTAAATTGCGCACTTTATTAACGATACACGGAAAACATGGGTTGTATTTTTCAATTGTATACAGTGTCTGTAATGTATGTATTGTGTAAAGTGTTTAAAAGCGTAAGTGTTTATTCCTTCAAAATATATACGTGGTGGATTGAAACGTGAAACACAATGGAGTAGATGTGTAATTCTTTTATGGTACGCTCTAGTAGTCGGGCTTCATTCTCCCTATAGGTGTATAATCTCCACGCTTCCGCCAAAATGAAAATAGATAAAAATCCGCACCATAAGAACACTTCACAAAAGCAAAAAGTATCCTTTTCTCACTGAAATAACAACAAACTGCATATAAGGCGAGCGAATTCGAGGGCGCTCGGATTTCAGCAGAGGGAATTTAACCCTTCTTAAGGAACATCAGCATTCAGTTTGAGCCATGCCGCAAAGTTTCGACGGGGTCTGTGAACCCTTCTCCACATAAAATGCCAGCTAGCGATTGACCTGTCTGTCTGGGCGCCTTTTTTCCTAATGGAAATATTTCTGAGATAAGGAGCACAGGAGAAGAGGAAAAAATGCAGTCCGGTGATTTATCGGATTACAGCGGATATAAATTATTTATCTTAACTTAAAGGAATAGGACGAGGAGTTGGGGATATCGTAAGCTACTACAAGCGACTCGGTAGATCGAGTTAAGTAATTTTGAAGTGAAACTTCTTTGGACGCGGGGAAGGGAGTTGATTAAATCTGGATCCGAATGAAAGGAAAAGTGATAGGAGTGACGTTAATTCATCGTGATGTGCGTGGATATGTTGTTAACTTTTCAGCGCGGGAAAATTTAATAGCGTTCCGCACTTATTAATTGTATTGTAATTTAATTCAAACCTCAATGCAAGACATAGTACCGAGGCCTTCAATTACAACTTGTGACATTTTGAACACTGTATCCTGTTGCTTACGTCGTTTCCTTTATCACACATGTGGGATTTTCGAAAATTGTAACTAATTCACCTGGTGTACTCTAAAATCGAAATACACTGCCTACGCTAAAATAAAACGTGAGAGCATCGCCTTGGAAGGTAATTTCTGTTTCTGCAAAAGGACGAAAACGCATCAAAGTGCCAGAATGAATAGTGAATTACGGCTCTAAGCTGATCACCTGTCAAAGGCCGAGACTTGTCCTTTTTTCCCCCGTCAAGCTTTGAAATGCCACTGGATAGTTTCTTTGGAGATGTGATACCTGAGCGCGTTTAATTCCCGAAGCCCGTTCCGTTCGCTATTTAAGTGAAGTGTATATGGCTTTAAGCCCACGAATGGGTAGCTTCCAAGTTAAGGAAGCGGATTGTAATTTAACTGCATTTTATGGGATTAAAAGAAAGCAATCGGCTGATGATTAATTAGGTGAACTAAGTTTATTGCTTGGAGAACAAATGAAAATCTCATAGGCGAGTATTTGAAAACAGATTTTTTAGTTTTGATATGTGACCTGTAACATTACCATAAAGAGTACTTTTCATAGAATTGCTATCAGTTTATTATACAAATCAAAAGTTATTCTTCTTCCTGTTCTTAATTAACTACAATGGTTTTTGCTTAGGTATGTATGCGATACATTAATGTTGTCATCTTTTGTATTTGTTGTTTTTTCAATGTTTTTAATATATACCACATCACTTATTTATTAACCTCAAGGACCTCACCTAATTTGCTGAAATATAACTCGTCTCACATAAACAAATAAAATTAACTTCGACTTTGGTGACCAACATGTAAATTGGTAGCTGGGTTATCTGTATCCAAAACGGTAGCTTTTGACATGTTATTAACATATACAGTGCGCTTTTATGATCCTAATTAGACTTTCATTTCCATTCATTCCACGATAAAACTCAGTTTCCCAACGAATCCACTTCTGTTCATCTGAGGTACCTACATCAAACATATTTTTAATATCAATCGCAGGCAATCATATCCAAACAAAACACTCGAGCCCTCTCATTAATCACCATCAGCATAACTCACAGGTACTCCCTCATCCAAGAATTTCATTAATTGCATATTTATTGAGAACACGCAGCGGAGCGGACATTAGTGTCAATAGGCATCTCTACGTACATGGGAGTAAGTATCAGCCGGAGCCGCTACCGCATTGCTGAATACAGAAATCAATTAACATTACCCTTAATTAGTGTGATATTGTAGCGTCAAACGGCTAACACGATTGTCGTCTATTACCACCGATGCCGTACACAGTGGCCCCCGTAAATCAACTCGTATTGTCTTCGTGTCGATAATTACATTTCTGATAACACTTGTTTGATCAACCAGATTTTTGTTGATATGGTGCATTAATGCGTCAACGTACTGAGACGTTGGGATGTGTGTAGAATTCTAATTTATCCAGAAGGTGATATGGAGAAACTTTAATTATTTTGCGGTTACCAAGACAATTAGGAGACGTCTTTTAAAGTTTTTGCCACTTTGCGATGCAACACACCAATAGAAACCCCGTGCGCTGTCCTCCGATCGATTCCTTTGGAAAAGAAGTGTGTCGTTTATAAAAAAGTATTTCTGTAAACATAACACATTTTGTAATAACTGAAGTCCACTAAACGTGAAAGTATAGTAAATTTTTGCAAGTTGACCAACTTCACCATGTTTGGTAAGCTCCCATTTCGAAGGCTTTTTGAAGGTACTATCTAAAGTACTGGTGTAGGTTTTCCTCTTATGTAACATAACCAAATTATATTAGTCTACTTATCTAAAGAAAGATTTCATATTTTGTCTCCCTATTCCGCTAACGTGATTCTTGGGTTAGGCCATTCCGTCCCTCTCATAGCCGTTTGTGAGCATCCGATCGTAGTAAATCGCTCCCGACGAGTCGCTCTCGGAGAGGATGTAACACTGAGACAAATTTTCTATAATTTTCCACTCTGGGAGATCTATGCACGTTGGATTCCCGCTTTCACCGTTTGAGTACGCCCTTTAAGGCCGTACTCAATACCGCCCTTTCTTGCTTGTGCCGCTCTCGCTGTGACTACCTCTTTCTTCCGCTTGCATCTAACCGCTACAACAGACTCTGCACGATTAATATTCTTTTATAGTTTATTAACTTGCAATATACTGCTGTGTAAATAGATCGGACTACTTTAAATAGAAACATTCATCCCTAATTTTATGTTCTTCGTTCATATTTCCGTTCCTTTACTAAATTCTCCATAATATTAATAAAAGACTTCTTTTCTGGAAAAAAGATTAGATGTGTTAAAGAATACATTAACTGCTACAGTTATTTTACAATTTAGTTATTTTTAAGCAAATTGCACTCTACCTTAGCCCGAGTTTCTAGATTGTCTAATTAATTTCTGTTAAGTTACCAGTATTTTTACTTTCCGCTGGTGTTTTGGCAATTTTACATATTTGGCATGAATTAGATTACTATTTAAGTCACTTTTCAAGTTCTTATATAGTGAAGTAAATAAAAATTAGTGGTTAATAATAGGTTATTAGTTGTGGAAAATTAGCCAGGAAAATGAAGTTAAGTTAATTAGTCATTACTCGGAATGCAGAAGTTCTGGGGTTAACACAGGAAGATATCCAGCAGCACAAAATTTCCAATCAATTTCTTGTATCCAAAGTAACATTGGCGAGCAAGAAGTTCTCAATGTCTTGGGAAATAATTTTTGATGACGAGAAAATGACACGAATCCAAATTTGAAGTTATTAATAATGCCACTTTAGACAAAGCTATTCTAATGACTGGTCGCATTCTGCAATACAAACCCACAACTATTGAGGAAGGACTGAATATTGAAAATTCTTGTTGTGCTGATTTTGCAGGGCTTTGATTTTTATTAGTTATATTTTTTAGTGAATTTTGAGACAACATAGACAAATTTTCTTCGAGTAGTCAATACAATTCCGATTACAAAGATTTTTTATGGGCAACTACCAAAAGAGCCTAATTGGAAAAGGAGGCAAATATAGAGGTGCTTTAATTTGGAGAATTAATATTTATGAACAACTTTTAGTTTGCAGGAACATCCCATTATCGTCAAAAATCAAAGACAAAATTATTCCACAAATAAATATTTTACATCGCTTCCAGCTTCTAAATATATTTCATAGCATATTTTGTATGCAGCAAGTAACGAAATTCGCATATTACCGCGAACTAGATTAATCCAGGAAATATAACTTGTTACAGATAAAATCAAACAAGTCACGTTTTATAATAATATTACAAAATTAAAACAATAAACTGCTATAAACGCATGGAAATGTGTATTTATATGCGATTTATTTAAAATTTTACATTTTGTAAGTGCTGTATATGTCAAACTGAACTTATGCGTATTACAGATATTTCCATAACACGAAGGTAATATTATAAAAAAATATGAATTTTGTGCTCGCTTGTTTTCAGTATTGAAAATAACATCCATTTTTCATCTTTCCCTACTACTTCTTTGTTCCACATACATTTATAGGGTAATTTACTCAGCGGTGGGTGGCTTTTGAAATTACGTCTGATTCATTAGGATCACTAATAATGGCAATTGCGCTTTAGACTGTAGCCATTGAGAAGGTAATTTAAATTATGTCTGCTGAATTCGCTTGAACAGTCAAAATTTCTAATACAAAAGACAACGTATTCGATGAATATATAATAGGAAATCACGAGCAAGTGGTTGGAAGTTACCTGTTTGATTAGGGTGATATGTATATTAAGGACGACATTCTAAGCCTAAAGGTGGAGGAGTTTATTAGTTATTTTAGTTTATAGTAGTTCAAAATGTTGGGCGGTTTTTCATATCTTAAACAAAATTAATTTTTAAATATTTTCAAACAAAAAGTATGACAGTGTTATCAGCGTAGCGTGTTATTTATAAGTGTTTATATTTATAAGATGTACCCCTCTTGCAATTTACAGTTCTTGAGTTGACAGCGAGTTGTTAATCAGTAGCTTTGCCGATTGACGTCTTTCCGTTGGTCGTATCATTTTTGAGAGCGATCAGCTGCATGCAGTATATGGCTTTTCTGATACCTATCGAATTTTTAAAACAAAATTGGGTTTTACTGTTGTTTTCTTCACGTTTTGCATGTTCTTGAAAGAAGAGTTCTTAGGAATATTTTCAGGGAATGACTCATTAAGCTTATCAGCCTGTAGTCTTCACAATGGTAGGCAGTGCTCTTTTTTGTAAAGCTATAGATCACAGATTTGGGCCATTTCGAAAAACAGAAAGACAGCTTTTAAGTACAATTAAAAAAATGAAAGTCGTGTATTTAGGACGTGTATACAGAGGAGAGTATTGCCTCCAGCAGCAAATAATAGAAGGGAAAAAACAAGAAAAACGAGGTAGTGGTAGAGGGAAAATATCTTGGTACAACAACATCAAAACAATGGACTGGTCTTACTTTCTTAAAGTTAAAACGTATAGCGAATGATCGTGAATGGTTTAGACAAGTGATTGCTAACCTATGATGTCAGACACAGTACTGCAAGAAGAAGAAGAATGAATCTAAATCAATAATTCCTTGGCAACTTCCCTTATTAAGCCCTTCATCAATATATTTCGCCACTAGCATATAGTTTATCATATAGTTTCCGAATAAGACTCCTAGTTTAACATTAACCGTCAGCTGATCCTCGGCACGCCCCACTTTTCCTTTCACTATCATCCCCGATTAATCTAGTTCCACTTTAAAAAGATCACCCCCGATTATCTGCACCTAATTAACTTTGATCGCCGTGCCGGCGGACCGGAAAATAAAAGGCTAATCAGTCCCATCTGTCGATTGTTGCAGGCAGTCGCCCAAAATGAAACTGAGCAAAGTGGGTAACCAGACGAACTCCCAGGACCCGCAGGCGGTCAACTCGAGGGTGTTCGTCGGTAACCTGAACACATTCCAGTGCTCCAAGACGGACGTCGAGAGGATGTTCCAGCGGTACGGGCGGTTGGCCGGTGAGTGGTTTTTGCCATTATTTATTAGCAATTTATAAGCAAGTTAATGATTGTAGTAATGCAATTCTGTAAGTTGCGCTTGTAGAAATGGTGAATTTTAAGAAGAATCACTAAAACATATCCCTGTAATGTAAGAAGATGCGTGCTCTGAGTAGTGCGCTGGGTTCTGTTCTCCTAATTTTTTAGAAAGTAAGAATGACAATTACAGGTTACATTTTTGAAGAAAATATCCACAAATCTCTCCTGCTTTCATTTATTTTCTTAATCTATCTTCATATCGATTTGTAGAAGGTTGTCACATCTCTCAAAGTTGGCTAATCTTTATTGGAACTAAAACTCAGTCTTGCAAACAAGTTTAATGATGACTAAAATGCTGCTATCGGTTTCGACTGGTTAGCAGTCATCTTCAGGCGGACTGAAAATCATTTATAACAGTTAATGCGTAGATAACGAAAGAACCACTATATAGTCGGCGAACTAAGACGGTACAATTGGACAGATACACTCCATTTCACCACTTTCCTCTGTTCTATGCGACCCGATACCAATTCAAATCTGCGAAACCTTTTAACTCGTCGTACCATCTCTGTTGGGGTCTTCCAATACTTCTTTTATCTACCCAAGGTCACTATCTGGTTATATACCCGCTCCAGTTTCCTATGTTTGTCCACGTGTCCGGCCCATTACCATTTTAGAGGACCAATTCTTTTTGTGATACTTGCGACTGTAGTTCATTCATTTATCCATTAGTTCTTTTTATGGTTTCCCAGGTAAATTCCTAGGATATTCTTCTTTCTATGGCTCTTTGGTGTACGTCCAATTTCTGTTTGATCTTCTTAGTCAGTAACCAGGTTTTACAACCACCATATGTGACCACCGGGACTATACACTCGTTGTAAACTTTTGATTTTAAAGATATTGGTATATTCATATTAAAGATGTATTTCAGTTTCCGTAGGCTTCCCATCCTAGTATAATTCTTCAGTTGATTTCTTGTCTAGTGTTATAGCAGTGTCATTGAAATTAATAGTTGAGAAAAGCCTAGTAAAGAGGCGACCAACGTATGTAGCTTTTGTAGATCTGATGAAGACTTGATAATGTAAAGTGGAAGACATTGTTTGAAGAAATAGGCATAAAGTACCAAACCCAAGAATAATCTACATACTGTATAAAGGACAGAAAGTTGTGATAAACATTGATAACGCAAGTGAGGAAACCACAGTGAAGAAACAACACTGTGAAACAACATGAAAATAAGTGGAAACAAAACTAAGATATTAGTTTGCAGAAAGTAATCAACACCCGTAACTAATAGAAGAATAGACGACATGACTATAGAAGGAACAGAAAGCTTACAATACCTCGGATGCATAATTAATAAAGACGGTAGGGACGATAAAGATATAAAAAAAGAATACACTTAGCAAATGTCGCTTTTCCTGAGAAGGACAAATTGTTAACCTCTGAAAGGATCTCACTACAGAAGAGGAAACAACTATTGAAAACATTTGTTTGAAACATCACAACATTTGTGACACCTGAAGCATTGAGCATTAGAACCATTCGAGTTGTGGTGCTTCAGACGGATGCTAAGGATTAGAGGACAAAACATGTTACGAATGACGAGGTATTAATCAGAATTAATGAACAACGAACTAATACGAAAGAGATAAAAAAGAGGGATATGCTAATAGGACACATACTAAGGCATGATGGCTTGATATAAAGAATCATAGAGGTTATAATAGAAGGAAAAGATGCACTAGGTAGACCAAGAAGGCAATATGTAAAATAAATAATGGAAAGCGTCAAATATGATACCAGATACCTGATAGCAGATAGGAAGCAACGGAAATTCAGAGTGCTGAACAAAACCAATCAAACCGATTGAAAACTGAGATAGATAGTGTTATAGCTTGTCCGAGGTATGTTTGTGTCTTTTGTATTGCATTTCTATGAATGAGAATAGTGTCGTCTTCATCCTGTGTATTTGTAATAAACTGGGTTTTTGTGTAGCTCATGTATAATCCTACTTTTGCATACACTGCTCATCTTGTAGTTCCTCTATCATACCTTTCAGTTCTTGTTTGTCCTTGGAGAACAACACGTCATGGTCGGAAAATCTTATATTACGTAAGTGTTCATCCAGTATGTGCAATCCTTTGTTTTCCCAATGTAGTTTTTAAAAATGTCTTCGAGTACTACAGTGGACAAATTTGATGATATTACATCTCCTTCCCAAATAAATAATAATGAAGGCGTTTTATCATTATTAATATAAACGTATTTTTAGAGTTACTTGAGTTGACCAATTATAATCCTAATTTCTCCCAATTTAATATGTCTTCTATTTCGTTTGATTACAAAAATGTTTCAAAATGAACAGCATACCTGTTGACCTTTGGAGTGTGGTTTCTTACTCGTTCACTGTCTTCATTACTAATTGTTGGATTATCTATGATAGGTCTCTTTAATCGCATGATAGCTTTATATCAATTAGTCTTAATAATATTTTTTGCCAACTTACTGGCCTGAGTCAAAAAATTAAATGTCCAACCAGAAATGATAGGTTTTTACTCTAATTTTCAAAACAGTAAAGGCAGTGAGTTGTTATTTCAAGTGAACTAAATGTGTAAATTATTTCTTCAAAAATTACGTCGTAGCTGAAGTGGCAGGTACGCCTTTCATTAATGGAAGAGTTACCTGAAATTATCCCATGTTTATGTGACACTTGTCGAAGCTGGTAGAAACAACAATTTTATTATTGGTACCTAATGCCGTATTTATTACGATTGTTTCAGTGTGCATTTTCGTGTCGTTCCAATTATAAAATAATGTTCGTAAGCTCGTTCGATACCCAAATCGCATAAACATCCAATGTCGTTAACGTTTTCCCTACCGAAGCATAAAAACCTATAAAAATACACTTATTTGTACTCCATTACATTAGGTAGTCGATGTAATCTAAAGATAACATCGGCAAATAACAACAATAAATAATTGAGGTGCTTTCCGGCGCAATTTATTGCCGTTAGTTTTAGTATCTCATTCATTATCGAAGAAGGAGAAGCGAGCCCTGTAACTAAACCAACAAATTTTTATTAGCTGGAAGTGAAACACAAAATAAAAGGTACAAAAACACGCACGTTCCCATAAGCGTCGTCTTCGAGTAGGGTTCTATATGTTAAGGTATCCACATGGGGATTCCTTTCTGAAGGAGAGATGTTCGGGCCGGGAACCGGAAAGTAATGAGTTAACTGCAGATACACGCCGCTTTCGTAATGGGTGTGAAAAATTCAGGCGGAAAGCACAAAAGGATTTGTGCGATGGGATGAGCTTTCGGATCGTGTTTTCCGATTTTATGTTCCCATTAGTTCGCTTTCCGGAAATATGTTTTAAAAAGCGAGTTACTAGGAAGGAATAGTAGACTATGACTGGTCATAAATGAATCAAGCCTAACAACAAACATGAGTTTGACGCCTTCATTAAAACTGTAAATTGTCTACATTTCACCAGAATTACTAGTGATGGAACCAATAGCTGTAGTGACATAATGAGTGTTAGAAAATGTAGGTATGTTTCGATCATCTTTCTACAGTAATCTCTTTTCATTTCTGTCATCTACGTTCGTGTTCTGTCATTCTGTCATTCCATTTACTTTTATTGGCCATAACAACTCTACATGTCCCTCACGTTCCGGTAGTAGACAAAGTCTACTTCAATGCATCTTAGTTTCTCCTAGACACTACTTTTGGATTACCATTTACAAATCTGATTCTTCCAGTACGAGTTTTCTAATTTCATTTTGAGCTTCTTCATTTGGACCTCAGTTAAATCGCCTTTGACGATATTTGTCCTGTTGAGAGCATCCCTTATGGGATGTGTGTAATCATATCCCAATTCAAGAGTTGATAATACAGAGTGATCAAGAAATACTGTTTAAGTTGGCAATCCTACCTGGAGGATTTTTTTGCCTAAGGGTTTGCAACGCTACACCGGAAATCTATGCACCCTGCATGACAGCGACAGCCAAATAAACAAGAATATTTTAGGTTATGTGAATTTATTTACGATTGAAAGACCACACCAGAAAAAACATTAATATTTAAAGGTATTGCTCGAATTGAGCATCATTGTGTTCTAAACATAAATTCACTCTCAGGTTTAGGCTCTCGAAAACATTAATTAACATCCGAGGAGAAATATTTGCAACTTCCTCGATAATGGCAGCTTCAAGTTCTTCACGTGTATGTAGAACATTACTGAACACCTGGTTTTTAAGGTGCCCAAAGAGACAAAAGTCTAGAGGTGTCAGGTCTGGTCACCTACTTGGCCAGATTCCCGTACTTATGACTCGATGGCCAAAAACTTCCCGCAAATATTGCATTGTGGCACGAGCCATATTTGCTCGAGCCGAATCTTGTTGAAAGTAGCCATTTTCACGATCCTCTACGGTTAATTGGGCAACGAATGGCTGGAGAATGTGCTGAATGTATCGTTCAGAATTAACTGTGAAGTTGAAAAACACAGGACCAATTACTCTCTGCCGCGATACAGCCAGCCAAACACCAACTTTAGTAGGATGTAAAGTTGTTGTTCTAACAGCATGTGGATTTTCACCAGAGAAAATTCTGTAATTTTGAGAATTAACATAACCATTGAGATGGAAACAGGCTTCATCGGAAAAAAGGTTTTATGCAAGATGTCATCATTGTTCATTTCCTGATTGAACCAGTTACAGAACTGGACGCGTTGTGGATGGTCAGGAGGATTTAGGGATTGGATCATCGAAAATTTGTAAGGGTGGTATTTCAATTTGCTCTTCAACACAGTGTAACAACTTCCATATGATAAACCTGCAAAGTCACGAATCTGAATATGGGAAATTAGGAATAAGTGGAAATTGGTGAAATTTTGTATGGATCAAACCTGCTTGGAGGGAAAGCTTCCTAACCGATTTGCGAGGACTTTGTTGCAGTCGGGCCCTGACGTCTTGCACCACATTTTCAGTGAGTACGGAGGGTCTAACAAAAAATTTGAATCGCCGCTCAAGTGTCAATGCTGTCACTTCTAAACGTCGAAGTAGCTATCAAGCAACCGGGAGTGGTTCCAGTTCTACCATTTTAAAGTAAAATTTAGGATTGCCAACTTAAACAGTATTTCTTGATCACCTTGTACATCATTGTTAAATCAGCTGTTGAACCGTGAACCACCATATTTTTCCACAGCCATTAAAATTGTTTATTATAAAAATTTCGTTTATCTGCTCCATGAACTATCCCCCGCGTCTCACGTCGATCACAGCGAAGTTCATTTGTTCCATACCAATCAAAACTAAATGAACGATATTGCTTCCAATTATTTTTCCAATCATCTCCCTAGATGACTCCACAACGAAGGAGGAGGCGCGCGATATATCCCTCGTACTAGACGTTAAACTCTCAGAAAGAGAGAGAGAACCGAAGGCTATATCAAAACAACAAATCAAAAAGCAATAAAGGGCATATATTGCGTTTCACAGTGAGCGGCGCTAACGCGATTTCTCTTGGCCAATGAAGTGTCTTATCATCGTTGTTCAGGGCCCGCTAAGGGCCGGGTAATTTCATATCACTAACCCAATTCCCTTGATTAGATTCTGGATGGGTAGCCAATAAATTGACTGGAGACTTCATCCATTTCTCATAGCTAACTCGATTGTGTCTCCGGGACCGCGAATAGGATTTCATATATAGGGGGCAGCTTATTTTGTTTCAGCTTCATTTCTTTCCGCTCAAGGGTTAGGACGGTAACCCTGCGATAAGTCGAGGGCTGCAGGAGAACAAATTATGGTTTATGTCGCATAAATATTAATTCTGGGTAAGCTCGTTTCGGTGGGAGATTTGATTCATTCCAAACGCTCGGTGTAACACAGGGAAATTATTAAAATGTTCTGCAGTCCGAGGAAATGGACGGTCTTCTAGGACACGATATGGTGGAAATTGCGGTTACATTAAAGCAGCTTTCTTAATATTACTTTTATTAGAATAATGTTTTGATAATTACGTAAACGACATCAATTATTACCAACGCTTGTTCCAATTTATATTTGGCTGTCATAGGTCCTTTGGAATATCTTGGAACCCTATGAGCTTATACTCTAACCAGTAGCAATTGGAACACTCAATAAAATGTGAATTTACCGAGGACATTCGAAGAGAGCTCGTTGTCTCTATACAAAACCATGGGACTTATCTTTTTGCTCATTCAGAAAAGCACTGGTATTTTTAAAATGCAGGTGTTCACTTGCCCAAGTGAAATCATATATGTGAATGTATGGATATGTACAGATAAAGAACTAGAGGGTCCATTGGACAGAAATTTTTTTTTACGACAGCGGCACTTCGTTTGTATCTTCTTCTTCTTCTAAGGTGCAGGTGTACAGTCGATCAGTGAAATTGTGTACCAGGAAGTACGCGAGACTCTACAGGTACTGGATGGTCCACTGGACCATAATACAGCGGCCACGTGTGCTTTTCTTGTGATGTCTTCTTCGGTACTTATACTCGAGAAAGCAGTGGTGTGTGAATGTGTGTGCCGTTTGTTTGTGCGATTTGAAGGTGAATTCATTGTTAGAGTTATTATCCGTAATGATACGCCCATGGAGAACAAGGCGCCATCGCTCTTCACTACTTAAACAGCCATGTGTTTTTGTTGCCGTTCCAGTTGGGACTAGACGAAGTACCATTTATACGCATTTGTACAATACAGTACAAATTACAGACCATAGGTACACGTAAATACTGCAACCTGTATGTTTTAACAAGTAAAACGAAGGGAAATGATAAAGCCAATTTAGAAATAGGAGACCAGAATACACACTATTATTTCCTGATTGTATAACATAATGAATTTATCCTTTTATTATCTTGAGTTAACCTGAAGTTAACATTAAACTTCGGTTGAGCATAAAGATGTGTTGCATTACGCCTAGTCCTATATTGATATATTATAACTTGTATATATAACACACATTGTAACTTGTATACTGTTAACTTGTATATAACTTATATATTGTAACCTTAACTGGTTGGTTAACCAAGCGATGTCGCGGGTTAACCTTTAGTTTAAGCACAAAATGCATGAAAATGTAAATTTATATTACTCTACTATATAAAATTTTATGGTGTATAACGACACAAAACAAAAATTAGGACTTCACCATCGTATAAAAGTCCACAGGGAAAACTCCCTTTAGGAAATCTGACTGCATTTTTAATGTTAAGGGTTTACTTTAAGGTGTACGGATTTAATTCATTTATCCAACACATGACAGTTATGACTGTCATTATTAATGTCATTTAAGACAAGTAAACTATCAAATAACACACTAGTGTGTTATAATCCATAACTTACTAGTGAGTTATGGATTATAACTCACGTTCGTATTTAATGTAGTATTCTATTTATTTATCACTATTACAAGCAGAATTCACATTGATATTGAAATTAAAGGAAAACGCTAACGGTTTATTCGAATTGGAAGTTTGAATTTAATTAATTTGGTTTATAATTAATTATACTTTAACCAAAATGTAAAAAAGTCACTGTCAAGTCATTCTGACATTTATAGGGTACTGAGTCGCAAGTAGCTTTGATTAGATCACAAAGCTTATTAATTATCTCATAAAAAACTGATTTTTTTCACCTGTTGGATAAAACATTGTATGCCACTCGCGTGTTATGTTACCTAAGTCACTTGAGAATTTATACCACTCGGCCTGTATAAATCTTCTCGCGTGACTTATTTTCAACATAACACACTAGTACCATCAATAACTATTTATTCAAGGTGTTTGAGTTGATTGTTGTGTTTCTAAATATGAAATCAGATAATAAGCTATGAGTTAGTAAGTCTGTGACATATTGGACTTAGTTCGTATTAATGTAAAACAAAATCTAAGAGAACATCCTTACATAAAATCATGGTAGTGAAAATTCAGGAGATCAGACACTTTACAAGGTTAATAGTACCTACATAGTGTCTTGTTATTCAACATTTGTAGTCAACTTTGGTACTTAAATTTTGAAAGTTGAATACTTATCCTTGTAGTGTTCCATAATTAAACATTTACTGTTTGACAGCTTCTTGGTTTATAATTTATTGGCAAAACGTCCCTTCAATGTTTTAAAATTAAAAAATATTGTGTTTGAATCACTAGAGTTTTAAAGTTAAAGGCTGTGGATTTTCAACATTTAGTAGTCGTAGAGTTCAGAAATTATACGTTTATTTTTAAATATTGAAATTATATAATTTAGGGGTTTTATGAACCCTTAATTGATACGTTAAGGATTTTAGTTATGATTTAAGTTGTTTAAAGTTTAGATTTTGTAAAATGCAATTTAAAGCATGAGTGTCTCGCTGCTTTATTTATATGAGAGCGGTGTAACTACTTAAGACTGTTAAGTTCATTTGAGATCCAAAGTTTAAGTATTTACTATTCAGAAATGTGATATATTTGCTCATAGCTCAGTATGTGAGAAAGTTCTTAAAGTATAAAGTTTTAGAATTCATGGTTTTAGAATAATGAAATAGTACTCGGGGATTTGTATTTTATAATCTAGTTATTGTGGTGTCATCCTTTGAGTTGTTTTTGATAAGTAAAGTATCCGACTGGTTAACAAATTTAAAACTTACATCCGACTTCTTAAAAATTACTTTTACTGATAGTAAAATTAAAATAGAGATGATGACAATAGAGTTGTTGAGATGAGGAAAAAATATCTCGAAAGTTCAATTTTTGTTTATTTATTTGTAGAAGTATTTTCATCAATGTTCCCATGTTCTGTACGTTATTGTAGAATACTAGAACTTGTCTTAGAAATACAATTTTCAAATAAGTACTAGAACTGTAGGATTCTAAAGTATGAAATACTTCAGTCATTAAAAAATAGTAGCGAAACTTTTATAAGGCCCTTGTTGCACTTTATCTGAAATGATGGTTCTTACGTTCTCTTCACATCATTTCCCTTACAACAACCGGATAAAATCGTAACGTTTTAACTGAATCTCGGTGTAGTGGTAAAATGATAAATATATTAATCTGGTTATAAAGTTGTATGTTTCGTACACTGAATATGCTTGCATAAAATTATATTACCCCATTCTGAATAAACACACTGGCACATATCGGCCGTAAACTCGGCGACATTGCCACACCTTACATTGGCGGTAAATACGTACGCCTTTCACGAAATTGTAATGAAATTTTTACATCTACGTAGCAGTTTTCGATGATACGTCCGCGAACATGTTTAACGCTCTTGTAATATCGATAATTTGAATTTAAAACGGTTACCACCCAGGGGAATTTAAAGTTTTTAATTCCCCCTCGTAACTTTTCCTGCTGAAATTACGACGAACTCCCTCGAACGAAGAACGATATGAACTGAAACGTTAAATATTAAAGAAGGGGGGGTCGAGATAGCTATAAAATGAAACGAGAAGGGACGAAAATCAGGTTATCATTTCGTAATGTCTGTCGCCTATCTGCTGAAATTCTGGAAAGAGGAACTCAATTTGCATTGATTTGTGTATGTGTGTAGAGGAGAAGGAGGAAGAGGAGGGGGCTATATCGGGAATCAGCTCATTAGAATATTCGATGCATCACATGTGCAAACAAATACCCAAGTTTCGAAATGTTACAAATTTACTTCTGCTATTGAGATATGTTTGTTACATTTCTCTTCTTTACTCTTATAGGTTTATTGAGCATTGTTGTTTTTTACATTTCGATTTCGAAAGGTGTGGTGACAGGAAAAATTACCGAGTTCAACTCTCCCGTTACTAATTCTATTGACACCGTGAGGCGATTTATCCGTATTACAGTGAAAACGGGGAGCCGATTCATTGAAAACCTGCACTGTTTTAGATAAGGCAAAATACCGTCATAAATTTCCTCTGCTTTTTTTCTTCCCATTTTCTTTTTTGTCGCAGCGACGTTAATTTAATTTCATGGCTATTACCATTTTGGACGCATACCTCAAATCGCCAAGTTTAAGTTATTATAGATTTAATTTAAATTCTTTGTTTTCTAACATTGAATTAGGTGGGATATTTTTGGAAGTGATATTTGAGAAACTGTTATTTTTAGATGTCTACTACATTTCTTCATAACAATCTACACAATATCTACTACATTTAACAACTGGACAACTATAGGAGCTTTTCTATTGAAACGCCTGTCCCGAAATCAACAAGAGTAAAAGAGAAACTAATAGTAGTTCGTTATTATGACAGAGAAGGAAGTTCTCGCTTTACGCTTTTGGTCTCGGGTCGTCTCGGATTTTAGTAACTCTCATATCATAATTGCCGGCCGGTCGAGTGTGCGGAGCGGATGACTGTGATGTTTCGCGAGGTGGCAACGTCGCAAAAGTTCTTTCTCTGTTTAGCCAACGAGAAATATATGGCCTTTCTTTCGCTCTTATGTTTATACCATACTGCGACTCTGTAGAATAGGTCATATGTTGTCGTTATTTTCAGTTTTCAGTCATATTACATACTAATATTGTCCAACTCGATAAGATTGAAGTCCTTTCCACACAAACAACTCTGTTTTTCATATATATGAAAAATCATGAATTTTAATTTTATTGTTGATTTTTTAATTATTTAGTTACCATGGTAATTTAATATTTTCATTCTATAAATAGAACACTATTGAAATACGGCTCCTCTTAATATTTGATTAGATGTTATTATCGTTGAAAATCTGATGTGATTTCCATCTCTGGGATGTTTAAAAATATTATAATTAGGTGTTTAACGTTATTAAAGATTTGGGGGAAATTTTCGACTTCAGTGAAAGTTTTCATGCCTTATTTACTATATTTAACACTTGGACAGCTATATTTATATTTATTGCTATTTTCACTTTTCAGCCGTAGTACATACTAACGTTGTCCAACTCGATAAGATTGATGTCCTTTCCACACAGAAAACTGCATTTTTATTTATTTTTTGAGTTTTGATTTTATTATTTATTTTTTATTTAATTAATTACCATGGTAATTTAGTATTTTCATTCTATGAGTACAACGCTCTTGAAATATGGCTCCTCTTAATATTATATTGGATGGTATTATTCTTAGAAATCTTAACTTGTTTAGGTTAACTTACTTTGACTTCCATCTCTGGGAAGTTTAAAAAAATATTATTTTTAGGCGTTTAACGTTACTAAAGATTTAGAGGAAGTTTTCGACTTTGGTGAAAGTTTCCACGTAATATTTACTACAGACTAGATGCATTGTTATTTGTCACTATTTTAATAATTTTATCATGTATAGACAGTAACATATTTATATGTGCTTCCCTATGGTATTATCCCATATCTCATCATTTTTTCATATTTTAATTTTTAAGTAGATTCTGAAACTTTTGTTTTGTTTTCTTTGGACTCTTCAAAATGAATTATCATCTGATATCTTGAAAATATATATTTAGATTTACTTTTATTTATCTATATTATTTATTTGATATATTTTCAAAATTTTAATTTAGTAGTGACGATTTGGACTCGTTTATTGAATTACTGAATACCTTGCAAAAGATACATAAATTAAGAAGGATGAAGTTTCACATTGAGGAAGAAAAGTTAAAGAAAAATGTATAGTTGCACTGCTCAAATTTGACTTGACTTTAAATTGAATCAATTTACCTTGAGAGCATGCAATTTAGCAGTTAACTGCTTGGAAAAGTGCTTTAAATTTTTGACATTATACGCTAAGTTCACTGCTTTTGTTTATTTTTTTTATTCAGTATTCATTTGTGACAGTTCTTACGAATTTTTCTGCAAAGCAATCTAATTATACTGACAAACTGATATCCTAAACATTTCTCAATAATTATCCATTATTTGTTATTAGTACATCGCATTACATATCTCCTAGACGTACAACATACTATACTACAGACAGATGTAGCGCTAAAATCATTACTATGGCTCTAAAGATGATTAAAAATCGGAAAGAGGAGAAATATGTCCGATGTAAATTGCGCCAATTTCACGGTAATTATGGCGTCCCTTTGATACAAGATTCCACCGAACGTTCGTCGTCATTCAAAGGGAACTCTCTCCCTCTCTCCCTTTCTCTCTGTGTCTTTCTGCCAACGTCCGCAGGCGTTGATAATGACTAATTCTACTCGAAGAGATCGATACACGACCGTAGTACATAATTGAAGAAAATTTCCGATTTTATCAAATTTTCTTCCATTATTTAAGGGCGAAAGTGGTCTCTAATTGGTGAACAAGAGAACCGTATTTACTGCGTCTGGTCCTCTCTACGCTCAGCCAGTATCAACATATGAATTGAAAAATTAAATATTTAAGGAAGGGATAGAGTTAGCACTAAAATGAAACTGCTCGAGTTTCATTGCGACCTGATTCGTGGGGTGCACGGAGAAGACACGGTTTAAATTTATTTATTTATGTCATTTTCCGTTTTGCTTCTACCTGATTGTATTATATCGGATATATTTTTTAGCGATCGAACGTAGGAGCGATATTGAATTTCATATTGAACTGCTTGACATGCTTTTAAAGTTTTAATAGGTTATACAAAATAGACCACAGAAAGCCAGGAAGATACGCTGATAAAATTGAAAACCTAACCAGCAGTAAAATTCATATTATTGAGAACATTAATTTTATACAAGAAGCAGATTTTAACGAAATTATCCACAAGATATTTTTACTTTTACGTAATAAAATAAACGACAACATAGCAATTAATAACGATAGTATAATTGGGATTTCTGTGATTTTTATTAAAACTTGTTTTAGATTCCAAATAGATGGATATTGAGAAACTTTGAACGTAGACTTTAGTTTTACCAATCCCAATGTCAGAAATATAAACACGAATTTATTATTGTCATGCTTCATCGCCAAGTTATATTTATTTTGGCTTTTGTAGTTCGTTGCTGTATTAAAGTTTAGACAAATGGTGGAAATAGGTTAAGAATTTGCTGGATAATAGCATTACCTTCTATATAACAGAGCCTTTGGGCTGTCCTGTAATATCTCTTTCTATAACTTCCAATGTTCCAAATCCATTAGTTGTCCGAACTTTAAGAAAATTACCTTTGTAACTTTCATTTTTGCTTCTCCTCGTCTATCTAGAATTGTTGTTACAAAAGAAGTCTTATCTAGTTCTGCAACCTATCGAGCTATAATTGCATAAATTATAGCGATCTGATGATACTTATAAGTTTTGAGCAACTTGGACCAAATAATAGCATTACCATCTGTATAACAGAGCCTTTGGGCTGTCCTGTAATATCTCTTTCTATAACTTCCAATGTCCCAAATCCATTAGTTGTCCTAACTTTAAGGAAATCACCTTTGTAACTTTCACTTTAGCTTCTCCTCGTCTATCTAGAATTGTTGTTACAAAAGAAGTCTTATCTAATTCTGCAACCTATCGAGATATAATTGCATAAATTATAGCGATCTGATGATACCTTTAAATTTCGACCAACTTGGACCAAATTTTCTCTATTTGTAGCTTCAGTATGAATCATGCTTTTTATACAAAAAAGACTTGAGTTTGTTCATATACAAAAAAAGTGTTAAATTATTCTAATTAATCTTACCTATAGTTGATTACCCATTATTTGCTATCATTTTTATTCTTCTTCTTTTCCCAAGAATGACCTAAGCTGATATACCAGAAGAGCCTTATCTTATTCTACGACTTCCTGAGTTATAAGTGCTTTAACTGCAACAATTTAAAGAAAACTACAAATGTGAACTCTTCATTTCTGCTCAGTTTCATCGTGACTTGTCACCATATCACCTTCATACAACAATTACGCAAGTTGATATGCAAGAAGAGTTCTATCATATACTTCTAGCGCTACAAATCCAAATTTCGACTCTTCAGCTATTCCATCTTCACTTTGCACCACCTTTTCCCAAAAATTGTCTAAATTCTTGTACTTGAAAAATCTTGTTTCCAGAATTACAAATACATTAATTCAAACAGTTGCGTACGTCGCACATCTAAATGAAGTGCCTCGTCCTATCTTGCAACTTCTTATGTTGCAGATCCATATTTTCTTCAATTTAGTGGAAGTTAAATATTTTGGTGGTTCATCTTGTATCGTATTTTCCCAAAAGTTATCAAAATTGTTATACAAGAATAGTCTGCAAAAGGAGGTTGTCCAAGTTCTCACAGTTGGTCATGATGAGCAGAAGGAAGGAAAAACTTATGTCTTGCCAACACTTTATTTGAAAAAACGCAACCGGTTTCGACCTACTGTGAGGTCATCTTCACAGTAGGTGAATAGTCTTCAAGAATAGTCTGATATTCTACAGCTTCCAAAGTTATAGGTTTATTAATTGGCACAATTTCATTGAAACTTCAAATTTGGACTTTTCACTTTTTTGGACTTCATTCATCTTTATGTCACAAGGGAGATAATATGTTTTATATTCTGTCATATTTTATTTAGCATCGGTCTGATGATGGCCGTAGCGTTGAAACCGATATTCTATTGGTTGTATAATTTTTGTGGTTATGAACTTTGAGTTTCCACCCTCCTTGTAGTTACAGTGTTGAATCATGCAATATGTGGATACTTTACTAGCGTTATATTTTGATAATCTGTTTCCTAAACTAAGTTTAAGTCAAAAGTACAAGAATTTATATAGATTACTAATATTTTTGTTCTGATTACTGTTGAATTTCGGTTGGGATTGATTATTTGTAGGTGTTGCCATTTTTATTATTCCCAATATATTTTTACCAGCTAAAGAAACCCCATTACCATTAATATCCCCGAGAACGCCCGAAAGAACCCTTCCCGATTAATAAATCACGGCCTTAACTTTTCCATCCGATTCCTTTTTTTTTACTACTTTATTAAATTTCATCCTTTGGATCCTAAATAAAGTGAAATTCCTCGAAAACGCCTTTTTATACAAATCGCGTTATATTCAATCTAAAGGAAATTTCATTTGTTTGCAGGAATATCCATGCACAAAGGATACGCTTTCGTTCAATTCACGAATCCTTTTGATGCTAGAAGTGCCTGCTTAGGAGAAGACGGAAGGACCGTACTTAGCCAAATTCTAGGTGAGTGCTTAAGAAAAAGTTTTCTCTAGTGTTTTATACCGGGTTTTGTTCCTATCGGCCAGTGTTGGATACCTACGTATTATATCGTTAGCGAATTACCATATACCCATCACATTTGAAGAGTAGTTGCGGGTTAAATTTAGTATGAGACTAAGGTGTACTGTGGTAAAATATAAGGCATTGTCAATTCAGTCACTTTACATCACATATACACTTCTTAGTCTTATTGATCAGTTTTACAAAACCAACAAAAAACGTACCTAATACCATTTTAAAAATGTTTATTCATTCTTTGCTTTAGTTAATTCATATTACCGAACTTTTACATGAACACCCTTTTCCTCTTCTTCGCGAAATAATTCTATTATCGCAATTCTGATTGCGTTTTATAATTTATGTCGGAAGGAGTAAAAAAAACCATCAAAACTCTTCGCCTGCTTAGGCGTAATTTAAAATAACTAATACGGGAACAAATGTGATTGTGAGGCGAAGCCTTATTTCAAATTGAAATATCATTTTGTGTTTGATAGTTTTTCGACATGCCAACTCTTGCTTTATTTTATAGCTTTATTAATTCTGAGGAAGTTTATGATCGATATATTCGGAAGTTAGTAACCGTACACATGTTTCATGGAAGTCGCTTTTACTACTTAGGGTCATTAAGGGCGTTTATCGGCATCGGTTTAAGTTTGATGGTTGGTTTTGGTGATATTTCTTTTATAAGACCGAAACACGTTCACTTTAGATGTGTAACAGGAATGACGGAATAAATGCTGAATTAATTGGGATAATGAATTCAGGAAAGTGCCTCATTGAGGAAAAACGCAAAATTGACATTTCTGGAGAAACCTGAATATTAATTCAGCGTAAAACGAAATTGTATACCTTGATTTGCATTACTTGATGCAGCAACCTTACATATTCCAACTCGCTTAAAGTTTTGTAAGTGCGAGACCATAACTACTAAAATATTGATATGGAAAACAATCCTTTCCTCCGCAGTTACCGAACATTCTCACCTGCATTCGGTACTTTAATGTTCCCTTTCTGTTTAAAAGTAGTAAAACTACGAAATTGGGAATACGGGAGCTGCGTACTTTATCTCATTTTAGCGAGCTGCTTCAAATTTTACGAGAACATTATAACTTTAATAATATGTCTGCGTTTCCCTCTCCGCAGTCTCGCCAAACTACTTTATAAATTTAAGATTTGTTAGTTAGCCCATTCTTTTGTTGCACATAAACAATCGAACCGACTGTTGTGGAGTTAGCTAGGTATAGATTTCTCAGCCACACATACACTTGGAAAAGTGTGATACGGAACAGGGAAAAGCTTTATTTAGACAATAAGGGTGAATTGTCTCTTTGGCGTTAAGACAGGAAATCCCTTGTAATAATTCGCTCTAAAGTATAGGGTGGATGTCAAGTCAGCCGTGGGAGGGGTTGTTCTTCAAGGGATGATTTTTGATAAATATTTTTTTAACATCTCTCCAAATCTGGTTGTTATAGTTGCCCGGTGGTGCTCGAAATGCACCAGCGAGATTATAGACTCCCCGTGGCGTTAGGGATCGTACCTGTCGACCGTTCGCAGGTAGTGGTCAGGTAATCCGCCTACCAAACAATATAAAATTGATTATAATTCAATATTATGTTCTAGCGAATTTTGATTAACGCGAATATATTTTTTATTAAGATCGTTGTTTCTTCCTCTATAAATCGATACCAAACTCAAAATATTTCCAACAAAATCAAATTGTTTTATGGTTTTAAATCTGTATCTACTCACTAATATAAAGACGAAATTGTTACATATTTGAGAAACAGAACCAGGCACCAATAACCGTACCAAGGCACGTATCTATCGGTTAAAAGAAACCTTTTATATAGTTGACCATAATATTTTGCTAGTATTTAATACAATCATAAAGGCCGGCCAATCACACACTTGTATCATGGATCAAACCACAATTTAGATATATCATAGAGGGAGAGATATATCATAGACTGTGATCAAACCGGAGCACATTCCTGGAACTTTACACTACTTATGTGGTAAACAACATTAAGGAGGTATAACAAGTTCCCTTTTCATCAAGATAAAAATTACAGGTCATAATTTCTCTTTCTCAAATATGTAACAATTTCGTCTTTATATCAGTGAGTAGATACGCATTTATAATTTCGTATATGTTGAGAAATATACTCCAAATATAATAATTATTTTCACCGAATATAGACCACAAACCATAAAACACTGATTTTGTTGGAAATATTTAAAGTTTGATATCGATTTGTAGAGGAAGAAACAACGACCTTAATAGAAATATATTCGCGTTAATCAAAATTCGCTGGAACATAATATTGAATTATAATCAATTTTTTATTGTTTAGGTTTAGATACACATTTAAAACCATAAAACAATTTGATTTTGTTGGAAATATTTTGAGTTTGGTATTGATTTGTAGAAGAAGAAACAACAATCTTAATAAAAATATATTCGCGTTAATCAAAATTCGCTGGAACATAATATTGAATTATAATCAGTTTTATATTGTTTGGTATTGCGTACTACCTGACCACTACCTGCGAACGGTTGCCAGGTACGATCCCTAACGCCACTGGGAGTCTATAATCGGCTTGGTGCATTTCAAGCCCGACCTAGTAGCCCATTAGCTATCTAATGGGTTCCAATGTCAAATTTGCAGTCGGAGGGGTTGTTTTGAAGGGATTATATATTAATTCACTGATTTTTAAGTTTAGTTTGTTTCCTTTTAATTTCCGGTATTTATAGTTTGTTTTTTTTTTGCTGAAAACTAATGATCCAAATGATTTGGCGTAACAGAGAACACATAAAATGAAGATTGATAAGAACATATTTAATATAAAATAGGTGCCCTATCGGTTCGCAGTGTAAAATTACACCACCATGAAATTACAATTGTTTTAAAATCCTGACTGATTTTAATAACTAATTACTAATTTCCTATATATCTTATATATATATATATATATATATATATATATATATATATATCTATATCTATATATATATATATATATATATATCTTATATAATATATTCCTATATTTCCTAATAACTAATTTCCCTCATGTGTATCACGGTGCACAAAAGTCGGTCGCACCCTATTAACTCGACGCCGTCTCGGATATCTGTTAAAGGCCAATAAGCTATGATTTTATAAGGTTCCCCCGGGAACAGAACTTTAAATTACTAATTCATTATCTTTTTACAGCCTGTAAACTTCGGGGATAAAACTTCAATGATCGTTAAACGGGAAGTTATGGACTAAGTTCTCTTTTAAAAATGTGGGTATGGTTTTCAGTTCACAGATGAATAATTTTTAAATTTTACCGAGCGAAAGTTAGAAGTTTCCACGCTGGGAGCAATTTTTTTTTTTAGAAACGTAATGCGAAATTGTTTCATGGTGGTCGCGTTATTTTGACGACATTGTCACAACTGGAAAACGGTTGGGTTTTCCTATGATGTTTGCTTATGTTTGACATTTTTGAAATTTCAGTTACAAATGTTTAACCGGCAAGTTAACACAGTTACAAACACGGTAAATATTGGAAATTCCAAGCAGTTAACCCGTCGAATTTTAGACATTTTGAATTCTAACCATCTTTCCAGATTATGGTCAGTTTACTCATAACCACTTCTGACACTTCCTCCTCCGCCTCGTCATTTCCTTTATTTCTTCTTGTGATGTCTTCATATTTGTTATTAGTAATCCAAGGTATACAATTGCTTCAAAAATTTCTAAGCGATCAATTCCTCATGTTTGAATGGTTATTATTTATTATGTTGCCTAACCGGTGTCATCATTTTAATTTTCAATTCCAATCCAATTCTTACAACTTATGCAATTTCAATTTTGTCAGTTAAGGCTTTAAGGCTGGTTTACACGTTGTTGCTTTTAAACCTTGCATACTTCACGTGCCTTCGTTAACAATATTTCTTATTCCTATTTTCCGATTGCTAAGAGCAAAAGATTTCGCACATTGGCTGGCCATTAACAGAATGAACATATCACTACATTTTGTTACTATTTTGAAATAGTGTGATATGATTTTTCAACACTCTAATCTTTTCAAAAATAATTACTTGCTAATTACTGTCACCAGTTGTTTTCCTCGTAACATTTTTACTTGTTGAAGTTTACTGCTACCACCCCCCATTATTTTCAGAGCGAATCAGGAAAAGTTTCACTGGGTGTCAGTCATCATACTGCATTGATTCATAGAATATTTTGTTATTTCGAGTAACTAGGGCACCAATAAGTAAAAAACTAATAACACGCGTAACAATTTGGCGCCCAACGTGGGGCCCAGAGACACCTAACTAGTGGTGGACACGAGATTGAGACTTGCCTTGATCTTGTTTTGTCTCGTCTCGAAAGTCGAGATTATATGTTGAAATTTTGATAAGAAACGAGATGTAATCTTGGTCTCGCCTCCAAGGGTCTCGAAATCTCGAATTTTATATCTTCTTTCTCATGTTTGTAATACCGTCAAAATTATGAATGACGAAACTGCATGTTAAATGTCAATAAGGTAAGCTTTATCTACTGTAAACCTTATAATTTGCAGCTCTTATCGATATTACTGCACATTTTGTGGTAGTTACTTCGTTTCTAGACCTTTAGAAAGGTTTATTATAGGAAGAGCATTCTCAAAGTGGTGTGGATCGTTTGATTGCTTGAATGGACTTATTTGATAGTAGTGTAGTTTCTCAAATATTAACAAGTTTTGTTTATAATCCGATAATCCGACAAGTAACGGCAATGTAAGTTCCCATTGCGAAGTAATTGATTAAATAAACTAAAACTAGCCTATATGACCGAAACATCATCGTCCACGTATTTTAGAAAAATATCTTCGTTTTGAATTTCTTATAAAACGTATTAATGACATGAGTAGTAGCGTAAATCTTGCGAAGCTAGATAGAAACTTGGAGTTTCCTCAAATTCTGTTCAGCAGTTTTTGAAGAAATTTGACTACGGACGACTTACCCTGGTAGAGATGATTCCAAAAGTAGGTTCTTCTGATTTCTAATAAGGACCCAAATAGTTCTTTTTACTTATTTTCCAAAAAATAAGTTTAGATTAATTTAAATCGTAATACTAATTTTGTTACATAACGCCGCTTTCGCATATACAACGTGATTTATGTTGTTGGCAAGTTGGCAATCATGAATCTTACTTTAAAGTGGTAGAACTGGAACCGCTTTCGGTTGCTTGACAGCTACATCGACGTGTAACAGTGACAGCATTGACACTTGAGCGGCGATTCAAATTTTTATTATAAAAATATAAAAATGGTGGTATTTACATTAGACCAGGATATTTTTATTGGCATGGCTTATTTTCGGAGTGCAGTTCATGACCCCATTTCTGGATGGCAATACTACTTGGAATCCACTTTGCACCAATTTTGAAGAAATGAATCCTGAAGTTGTGTTCACTATCGACGTTTTTAAACAACACTGCATGCGCGTAATTCAACGATATTTGAATACAGGAAATGTGAAGAAAGGAAAGCAACCTGGTAGACCCTCCGTACTTACTGAAAATGTGGTGCAAGACGTCAGGGCCCGACTGCAACAAAGTCCTCGCAAATCGGTTAGGAAGCTTTCCCTCCAAACAGGTTTGATTCTTATCAAAAGTTCACCAATTTCCACTTATTCCTAATTTCCCATATTCCGTTTTGTGACTTTACAGGTTTATCATATGAAAGTTGTTCCACTTTGTTGAAGAGCAAATTGAAATACCACCCGTACAAATTTTCGATGGTCCAATCCCTAAATCCTCCTGACCGTCCACAACGCGTCCTGTTCTGTAACTGGTTCAATCAGAAAATGAACATTGATGACATCCCGGATAAAACCTTTTTTTCCGATGAAGCCTGGTTCCATCTCAATGACTGTGTTAATTCTCAAAGTTACAGAATTTGGTCTCGTGAAAATCCACATGCTGTTAGAACAACAACTTTACATCCTACTAAAGTTGGTGTTTGGCTGGCTGTATCGCGGCAGAGAGTAATTGGTCCTGTGTTTTTACAGTTAATTCTGAACGATACATTCAGCACATTCTCCAGCCATTCGTTGCCCAATTAACCGTAGAGGAGCGCGTAAATGGCTACTTTCAACAAGATTCGGCTCGAGCACATACCACAATGCAATATTTGCGGGAAGTTTTTGGCCATCGAGTCATAAGTACGGGAATCTGGCCAAGTAAGTCACCAGACCTGACACCTCTAGACTGTTGTGTCTTTGGGCACCTTAAAAACAAGGTGTTCAGTAATGTTCTACATACACGTGAAGAACTGGAAGCTACCATTATCGAGGAAGTTGCAAATATTTCTCCTTGGATGTTAATTAATGTCTTCGAGATCCTAAAACGGAGAGTGAGTTTATGTTTAGAACATAATGGAGCTCAATTCGAGCAGTACCTTCAAATATTGAAGTTTTTTTTTTTTGGTGTGGTCTTTTAATGGTAAATAAATTCACATAACCTAAAATATTTGTGTTTATTTAGCTATCACTGTCATGCAGAGTGCAGAGATTTCCGGTGGAGCCTTGCAAACCCTTAGGCAAAAAAATCCTTCAGGTAGGATTGCCAACTTAAATAATATTTTTTGATCACTCAGTAATATACAGTGTACATTAATTTTTTATTTGTTCTTATTATCAAAATAATTACATGTTTTGTTGGCAGTATCCTAACAAAAATATTAATAAAATTAATTTTGGTTTTCTACCTGTTCTTCATAACCTTGTTTCTTTAATTTAATATTTTCAAAAAATCAACAACACTAATTGTTGTACACTCAACTCAAATTTGCCACACCTATATATCTACTTAAGGAAAATTAGTGAATGTTGTCGAGAACACATTCACTGATTTCGAGATTTTTCGAGACCTAGACGAGATCCGATGACGAGGCATAACTTTTAGGGATTTTTTAAAATCAAGACGAGAGCGCGTTAATTCTCGTCTTGTCTCGTCTCGAGTCCACCACTACTGCTTACAGCCTCCACTATTTTACTAATTGCATCTTGAAGATAAGTTTTGTAATACCCTTTGAAACTTTAACTAGCTGCTGGTTTTACTTTATCGTCATTGACTCTAACAACCACTTAAAATTTACCAACGTCTCACAATGGCACATTTAGTTAAGGATTAGACTTAGATTAACTTAGATTAATGTTTGACATTAAATTTAAAATACCGTTCTGGTGTTTCCCTTAGAGTCATTTATGCAAGATCAAGATGAGGATTTAATGCAACATGGTTAGTGTTAAACGAATACTGGCGTTGTGGGCTGTGTTTTTACAGTTTGATCATAAAATGTATTATTACTGGTACAGGTAAAGATTTTCCAAAAAGTAACCCATCACATTGCTCCTCTGCTACGTCTCAAAACGCACTACTTGTACATTTTCTGATATTCCGAATCGCCGCGAGGTACGAGTCATTTTCGATACAATTTAGTACGCAACACAGGTCGTCCGTTGTATTTTCCGGAAAACAGAAACAAAACTTCATCACTTCGGAATATAAGGGTGGTTTCCGTTGCGGCATACAATGGAGTGGACGCGGTCATAAACATCGGCTTATAACTGCGCGAAGCTTAACCGACTCTCCAGACCGCAGGGTGTCCGACTTACACCTGGCTTTTGTTTACCTGTTATATATATACAAACTGAAGGGAGATTCGACGAATAAATCGCCGGGACAAGCGGGAGCGGATCAAATAATGCAGGCTGTCGCGGTTTATTTGGTCAAAAGCTATGCGGGTTAAGCGGTTTACTGGATTTCCAAAATCTCGTTTTTGAGATTAGTAACAAATAGTAACTCAATAATCTATAACTTGGTTGAGAATTCCAAACCATTCCTCGATGAGTAGATGAAAAGTAAGGCTTCAAATTCTTCACCTTTATAATGAAACCTTCTTTATTTGGTCCGGTTTTGTTAACCTATTCGAAACTCGGATTGCTTATTTGATTTCATATGGACATCCTTGCTGTATTGATATTCAAATTGTTTGGATGTAGCTGTATGGTAACACTTGGTGATTTATTAGTAGTAGTATTTTTTCAGTATCAACGTTTTGGTTATGTTTAACTTGAAATTCCTCTTAAAATGCAATGAGCAATTAAACAATGTAAGGTCTTATTTAAGTTTAAGAACGAAAATAAGGAAAATTTTAAGAAAAAGAAAAATTTTGCTGTAATATTTTTTCAGTATCAACGTTTTAGTTATGTTCTACTTGAAATTATTATTTAAATGCCATGAAAAATTAAACAAAGTAAAACTTTCTTTAGACTTAAGAAAGAAAATAAGGAAAATTTTGGAAAGTATAAGAAAAAAGAAAAAAATTTCTTTAATATTTTTTCAGTATCAACGTTTTGGTTATGTTTAATCTGGCACTCTTATTAAAATGCTAGTAGCTTTTAAACAAAGTAAAACTCTATTTAAATTTAAGGAAGAAAATAAGGAAAATTTTAAGGAAACAAAAATGTCGCGGTAGTATTTTTTTAGTATCAATTCAATAGTATTTAGTATCAATAGTATTCTGGTGGTTATGTTCAACTTGGTATTATTAAAATGCCATGATAAATTAAACAAAGTAAAACTTTATTTAAATTTAAGAAAAAAAATAAGGAAAATTTGAAGACAAAGAAAAATTTTACTGTGGTATTTTTTCAGTATCAACATTTTAATTATGTTCAAATTGGTATTCCTATTAAAATGCCGTGATGAATTAAATAAAGTAAAACTTTATATAAATTTAAGAAAGAAAATAAGGAAAATTTTAGGAAAATGCAAAAATTTGCTGCATTATTTTTTCAATATCAACATTTTGGTTATGTTCAACTTGGCATTCTTATTAAAATGCAATGAGGAATTAAGCAATACACAACCTTGTTTAAATTTAAGAAAGAAAATGAGGGAAATTTAATGGAAAACAAAGTTTGCTTTAGTATTTTTTCAGTATTTTTTTTGGGTAATGTTGAACTTGGCATTCATCTCAAAATGCAATGTGTAATAAACCAAGATAAATCATTGTTCAGATTTATGCTTGTAGTATTCCTAGCACTGCTACGAGTAATTAAACATATATTGATTTGTTAATAAGAGCACTGCAGTTTAGTTACTATGGAACCCTATGCGCAATTTTGCATACATGTTGCACAACCCTAGCTGTATTGATTATTATTTTTTCGAGTCATCTTACTAATTAGCTAAAACAATACCGCCAGGAGCCACTGGTGCTTTACGCCAGGTTATGTGAAATGATTGGGTAAAAATGTAAATCGCATAGACGAGGGAAAGGTATTTCAACACGCGTTATTGGTCGTTCTTTTTTCTCCGTTCATTTTCATGATGAATGCACCAGGCTGGGTTTCCACGCGGTCGTATTTTTACATTTTATTTATTCGGCGGTTTCTTAACAGGTTGCCGGCGAAAGGATTATAAGAGGGAAGGAGAGGATTATTTAAATTAAGAGAGAAGAGGATGTTGGGAATTAAGTTGCTGTGTATTGTTTTTAGGGGGTTGGGGATGGGGTAAATTTAATTACTTTTTTTTGCCTGAAAGGGGAGACTCTTTCTGTACTTCATTTCAAGTTAATTTGATTTAGGACCTAACTTTAGGATAATTTAGGTAATTAAAATCTTAAGTCAGTTGAAGTAACGCAAAACGCTCTTAAGTCAATTTACACGTGTTCACACCAATAACTAAAGATTTTAAACCATCAGGATTGAATACATATTTATTTTTCTTCATGAGACCCACGGGTTAAAGTTGAGTAGCAGTTTAAAGCCAGTTAAGAAATTAAGACTAAAGTAAATATTAGTTCAGTGTGTTGTTATATTTACCAAAAAAGGTGTATTTATTCAATTTCCACGTTCGACGACATGATCTATATGATCCTACCTTTATCAAATTCCTTTCCCAGTAGACCGAGCATAAGAAATTCAAATGGCTGCTTTTACAATTTTATTCGAGGCTGGAATGCCTCTGCCAAAATCATTAACACGAGACGAGGAGCGTTCCCGAACACATTTGCGGAAATTTGCAAGTGAAATTACGTAAGAAATTCGGGTATATTCATAAGTTAAAAAACATGGAAATAAAACAGTTGCTATGAATATATTGCCCATGGCGACAAATATATCAGTGGTTGCGAAATTCGGGTATGAATTTATCAAATTCATACATTTTCTTGTGGTGATTTGAAATATTTTTATTTGGTTTGATTCCAAATTTTGCAAGCTCCCAAATCACCATAACCAGTATGTAGTATCAAATTCGTGTCACAGACTTGATAATATCCTCCAGAATGGCTTATTAGCATCGCTAAAATAACATGGTGATTTACTAACATTCTATAATGACGAAAATACTACAACAGTTATTCAGCAACTCATATAAGGGCGATTCCATGTCAACTGTCGTGAGGTTGGTGCGTCATAATTTTTTTTCCAAACCAAAACTATTTCATTCTATTGTAGGTTCGACAACAAGTATTATCCCAAATTTTCAGACAAAAATATTACTACTAGCGTTTTTTACGGCCAATTTTCGTTTCTTTCGCGTTTTCAGTTTTCGATGACAAATTTTCTCCAAAACGTTACCGCAAACACATCGCACGCTGGAAAAATTTCAGAGTACCTATAGTCGATGTAAAATTTTCCAAGGAATCCATTCCCGCCCTCAGAATTCCCCTAAAATTTTTCCATTTGCGAGAAATCCCAAAATACCAATTTTTTTTTAAACTTGCACTATCTCGCGAGTGGAAATTTTTAGATTTTTTTGGAGTAGGGCAAAATGTTTTGTTTTTAGTGTACTTTGAGGGACTTATAACTTTTCCGTGTGTATTTTGGTTTCAAGTGCCCAAACATGCGAAAAATGGCAAAAAATGGACGAAGCAGCCTAAAATGGTGCATTCAGCGTGAAAAAGGAGTGTCAAAAGTCTGGAATATTCGTGTGAATCTCAAGCTCAATTCTCAGCGATGAAGTCAGATCATTTTCATTAAATACAAGACCATCTGGAGGTCCAATATTGGGGGATTCGTTCAAAAATTCAAGAAATATTTTCGATTGCTCGATACTTTGATGTTCGGTTTATATGAACTTTGGACGCTAATATCCAGGAACTATGAAGGTAAATGACGTTAAATGACGAAAAATCAAGTGATTAAGATATAATATGACAACACCGAACGTATCCTTTTATGGAGACATGAGGGCAAATCAGCATCTTTTGGACATATGGTACACAGACCAAACATGCAATTCTCGTTTTCTGGGCTACAAACTAAAGTAGCAACAAGATCCTTCGAGGTCAATTTTGTGCCAGTACTATTTAGAAGGAGTTTGAAATTTTGATGGATCTGACAAACACAAATAGAATGGGTACCATTCGCACCAGGTACCACGCATTGTTTACAAGGACAAGAGGTTATCACCAATTCTCTTTGAATAATGATTGGATAATAAAATGCAAACATGCCATTTTGGATGACAAATGTGCTGGTCAATATGTAACATTTATCTTCAATGGCGTGTGGCATCTAGGAGTAATAATGACTTCGGATGAATTGAATCTGGAGGCAGAGCTTTCAGTACTTTCCTTCAATCAAGTGGCTCAAACTAATTCATTCCCAGATCCGCCAGTATGCTTGACCGTTTCGTTTGCTCAATACTCTGCGAAGTGAAGCTCAATGAGATAAAGAAGGCCCCGAACACGTTCGGGTTGAGCAGTGCTTAGCACGAAAAAATTGTGAAATATTTTGAGAAATTTATGTCGGGGATGGTCTAAATACGAAAGCTGTTCATATTAAAGTAATAAAGAAAGTTCCTCCATAAATTAATGCTTATATTATTTTATAGATCTGCACCTTTGTAATAAACCATATTTAGTGGTATTTTTTAATATGTATTTATAACTTAATAAAAGGAACTGTTCGGTGTTGTCATATTATATCTTAATCACTTTATTTTTCGTCATTTAACGTCATTTACCTTCATAGTTCCTGTATATTAGCGTCCAAAGTTCATATCATCGAGCAATCGAAAATATTTCTTGAATTTTTGAACGAATCTCCCAATATTGGACCTCCAGATGGACTGGTATTTAATGAAAATGATCTGACTTCATCGCTGAGAATTGAGCTTGAGATTCACACGAATATTCCAGACTTTTGACACTCCTTTTTCACGCTGAATGCACCATTTTAGGCTGCTTCGTCCATTTTTTGCCATTTTTCGCATGTTTGGGCACTTGAAACCAAAATACACACGGAAAAGTTATAAGTCCCTCAAAGTACACTAAAAACCAAACATTTTGCGCTACTCCAAAAAAATCCAAAAATTTCCACTCGCGAGATAGAGCAAGTTTAAAAAAAATTGGTATTTTGGGATTTCTCGCAAATGGAAAAACTTTAGGGCAATTCTGAGGGCGGGAATGGATTCCTTGAAAAATTTTACATCGATTATAGGTACTCTGAAATTTTTCCAGCGTGCGATGTGTTTGCGGTAACGTTTTGGAGAAAATTTGTCATCGAAAACTGAAAACGCGAAAGAATCGAAAATTGGCCGTAAAAAACGCTAGTAGTAATATTTTTGTCTGAAAATTTGGGATAATACTTGTAGTCGAACCTACAATAGAATGAAATAGTTTTGGTGTGGAAAAAAAATTATGACGCACCAACCTCTCAAATTTTCTTTCTGAATCTTCTCTATCAATAAGTGAAGTTTATGGGAAACCGGCGAAATACCAATGAATTAGCCCTTATGAATTGTAAGGTAAAATGTGTGACATTTCCGAATTATGAAAATACGTGGAAATTTTACTGAAATTCAAATTTGAGGAAATTGTGAGCCCGAAAGAACACACTCTCAAATTACACTTCGTCTATTTTATCGCCTTTCGTTGAAGTAAAGTGTAATATCGGCCCCTGTATTTATTATTGTGAGGGTTTTTAGTATAGAAGATCTACTAACTGGTCAAAGTATAGGTACCGATAGTACGTTTGGGTGGGATTGATTGAGGTAATAATCATATTGAAGAATTAACTGGTTCCTTGGTGAAGCATGGGTGCGGGGCTTCGAAAATGCCCGCTTTAATAGAGTTCAAAAGAAAATAAACTATTGAACAAAATAGAAAATTATATTAACAAAATTAATAAGTCAAAATTAGACAAAGAATTAATTCATCCCACTAAGTCAATCAGATTATGAAAGTTAACACAACCCCAAGTCTAACATTCAATGAAACGAAATCAAAGATAATTTAAATAGTAAACAGACAGAACAAATAAAATTAAACACAAATAGCCAGGTAAAATCTCCCTAAAACCTGTAATGCCCCTATATATGAAATGCTTGTCCCTACGTGATATGAGAGCAGTGACTTTTCCAAAATTTACATTAACCAAATTAGCGAGATTGCACAACTGTCGATTTATCGAATCAACCCCAAAATTTAGGGCTACACAACCCTTGCAACTTAGTAAAGATTCACCCAATATGTTGGCTACCTTGATCTCGGCTCGGCGCCCTGCAGCTTATTTTGACGTAGTTTCACGCAGGCGGCGAAATTGACTGACTCTACCCCTCGAAATCAATTATCAACCCTTTTCAAAGAAATTCTAAACTCCCAAAATTTTCTCAATTTAATTCTCTCCAAAAGTTCTCGGTCCCCCCTTCTACGAGTATCAAAATTCGGACAAAGTTTTTCCCTCCAAATTCTAATTGGTCAAATTTTGCTTAGTGAACCCATATCTATCCTTGTTTCGTCATAAAGTCCGCCCTCTTAACTACTTAAGTGTTGTTACCTGCCTTTGCTTATTTGACGAAAGTGCGAAGCAAGGTACGATTTTCGACCTCAGATATTGTTACCAATTCGGCGCATCTAAGTCAGCTGTTTCCGCGTCATTGAGTATGATCTAACTACCGACTTATTGTGTTACGTAATGAAGAATAAATCACGTAGCGTTTCATGTCCATTTATATACAGGGTCGTTTTTTCCTAATGTTCCAAAATCTAATAAAAAAATTGAAAAAAATCCCTTAAACACCCGCAGGGTGTTACAAAAGTTAGCAATTCTATAAATTGATAATTGGTATATAATTAATTATCTAAGGGTAAAATTTGAAAAAGTAAATAAAATACAGAACTGGCTGTCCTAGAAATTAGAAGGTTTTCACTTCATGTATTCGTTTAGAAGAGACGTACTAGTGGAAAACAAAGTAAAATTCGTTTTTGGAAAATTGATTAAATACTATTTAAATAGTTTCAATATCTCATTGTGTTAAGATGATATCAAATTGACGTAAATTCACATTTACACAAAATTATCATTAGAAGGTTTTTTCGAACTGCGGTTTGCCGGTCCAACTAGTCATTTTAGACACATTGTTATGACATGTGTCAAGTTGAACCTTACATGAATTGCTGCGCAGGATAATTGTTTTCATTGAATACTAAATCAAAGCAGTCGACTTCTTACACGATCATTTATATCATTCATCATAATGTTTTAGTCGAAATTGTAACATAATCTACTATTACTGCACTCATTGTCCGATGCAAGAACAAATATATCAGATTATATAGCTAATCGAACTCTTAGAATGCAAGAATTGAATACCTTATTGCCGCAATTGTTATTGTAATAGTAATAAGCAATGTTATGCACAGTAAATATTCAGATAACTTTATAAATAATTGTGTGCCGACTGCTGTTGTCGTCATCGCTGACGACGGAGTGGAAACAGTGCAATCAGAACGCGCGTTGCGTCCCCTTCCATCGCGCTCGCGAACCGAGCCGATCGCCAAATCGAGCTTTCACTCGGACGCTGTCGTGTAAAAGAGACAGATGCGTCGCAAGGCAACCGCCAAGGTCGATCTCTGTCTATTGTTGTCGCTCTCACTCTAACTCGCACGCATGGGTCTGGCGTACGTTAAAATGTTTTGTGAACCGGTAGATAGTCGGCACATCGATTTATAAGACGTATATCACTTCAAAAAATGTGAAACAAACGCGGTTTATTAGATTTCGTACCTTTTACTCTCTTTAAAGTGGAATTTTGGAAAAAAATTGAGTCGATTAAGAAAGCGGTTTAGGGTGGGCGTTAATGAGTGTACCCATATCTGTAAAACCTCTCATTAACGTTGTAGATGATTATTTGTATGCATAATAGTATTTTTGTAATTTTTTGGTTAATTTCGCAATTGAAACAAATAGATCCCCTCTGTGAGGTAATTTGCTACACTAACACGATCTAATAGAATAACAAACCAATTATAATAATTTCTATCTTCCGCATAAATTACGCGTTCGCCTGCAAACAAACCGCATCTAAATTTCCACCATTCCCGCCACATATCATCTACTCACTGCTCTCCCGTGACGTTTCTGCTATTCCCTTTTCGGCGTGCCGACTTCTCGCGCCTCTCTTCTGGAATGAATTATCATCAGCATATACGATGCATATGTTTCATAAAATTGCCTTTCGTACACTGGCGCGCACATCGATTTGTACATATGATATACAACCACACAGATTTCTGGAGCTACGAACCGGGCATAAATTCACAATGAGACGCACGCGAGCGTACTACTCCGGTTTATTATATTTATCGGGTTTCTTTCCCTTAATAAATGTTCAATGAGCGCACTTTGTTTATTAATGCGAGCCCATTTCACGTGACGTACCGTTATAATAAATGGCGAGAAAACTTGATGGCGCGCTTTTCGGGGGCTTTCGTTGCTGTGTTTCCAATAATCCACGTTTTCCGATCTCTTGCCCCATTTCGTTCCGTGTCTTTTTCGGGTCATTATTTTCCGTTCTGCGTGTCCATGTTTTCTCTGAGCGTTTCCTTCGTATCAATTGTTATTCTTGACTCCTGCTAACTCATTCGGTCATATGAGTGAACACGACGATCATTTCCTTTTACCGATCCACTTGAGTGGTTTCATTATGCTAGTCCTGAATTGTTCATTCTTACTGTGATGCTCAAGTGTCTACTAGGAACGACAAAGGAACTGGAAATAAGACTTTTGAGTCAATTTTGGGAAATATTGATAGCATCATTTTTGCATGTATTTCTCAGGATATATGTAATTGACTGCAAGAATTGCCAAACTTCTGTTTCTCATAAATCATTTATCACTATCATTTTTATTCCTTCTGTGCTGTCCAATTTGCGGTTTACAGGATTGAACTAAACGAGGCAGAGTCATAGTTTCAGGCAGTGTCATAGTTTCAATTAATTGCATCTGTAATTACGTATGCCTGATTAACTCCCTACTTTTATTTAGGGTTGTTGACGCTTACGTCAACATTCTTTAAGGGAATTTTAGGTGAAGAAATCATAATTTATTTAGGGAACTTTTTACATAATTTAATCATTGAAATTAATATGCGTTGATTTACAAAACAGAAAAATAAGTCATAATTAAGAGCGAAGATAATTATGTAAAATGCTATTAGATTGTTTTAACGTTCGCACACGAATCAATAACACGAGCTAACTACAACAGAACGTGAACTGGTCAAGTTCAACTTTCATACTCAGCTGACTAAGCATAACACGACGTCTAGGTAACTTGATAACAAACGATTCTCGAGAAGGTCAGCCTGGGTGCAAGGTAACAAAACAAATAATATCTCATTTAACCAATGTAAAACAAGATGTATAAAAGCTCTGAAATTTGGGACAATAAACCAGTATACGATGTATGCTCAAAACGACATTGTGTTGTGATCTTTCTTCACGCCACCCAAACCGACAAACCATAACCTCACGAACTTCAACCCGGAGAGCACGTTACGCCCTCTCTCCAAACTACTAGAACGTCAACCCCGGAGAGCACGTCACGCCCTCTCTCCAAACAACTAGAACTTCAAGAACTTCAAGAGATCACGTCACGCCCTGATCTCCACCTACAAGAACGTCTTTAGCCTTACAACCTGGAGACGAGACTCATCTCCGCAGCCACCCACGAGTTACGAGAGATATCTACATACAGTCCACTCTCTAGAGATCATTTCACACTTCGTTCAAGGATTGACAAGCACACCTCCCACCTCGACTTAGCCTCGTGTGAATTTTTATTACTTAAGTGTTCAAGTTAAAAAATTTTACTATTTTATTAAACTCAGCAACGGAAATATGGAAATATGAATAAAAGTGGTTATGCTGATCGTTACTCGACGGTGGTTCGTTAGAGAGTCCTTTTCAGAACAAAAATTTGTTATAGGGATTTTTTCAGGCTACCTGCTAGGGTTAGACACACTTGTCTTCGCCTAAGATCTCAAGTGTTCCGGGGATATCAACAACACATCTGGCGATATTTCTCAAGAGTCAAAATTTCTACTGAAGTGCCCTGGTTTATGACCTGCGCGTTACACTTTTACAAGTAATAAATAAATCTCATCTCACTAAGATTTCCTTAAGTTTCATCACTGCTCTAGTCCAGCAGTCATTTGAAAGGTCTTTTATATTACTATTGTAGCTGTGTCTTTTTTTAATTATTTAACTGTTTGTTGTATTTATTTTGGTCTTTCTAATCGTTTCCAGTTAGATTTTGAATAAAATTTTTTGAAATTTACTCCCAAGATAGATAAATGGTTTAATAATAAGTAAGCGTTTCTGTCGTGGTTTACTTACTTGCTACAAAAATATGACACGTAATTATATTACAAACAATTTTTAACAAGAAAAGCAATTTATTTTAAAAAGCTTCGTGATGATATTAAAGTTTCTATTAGTACTTATCTTAAGTACTGCAGTAAATACTTGAAACCACGCAGGCAAGCAACGAACGAATCAGTACTACATTTTGGGCTAATAGTCTCTAACTCGTTTAAAGTATTTTAGTTTCGCAAATATACGTCATTTTGAATATGTTTTAGGGTTATTAAATTGGGGAATTTTTTTATCCATAATATAAATACAAGCGTATTTAGCCCAGAGACCAGGTAAAAAAACCTGGAAAAAAGTTTAACAACATTATGAAACCGTTCTCGTGTATTACGGGGGGGTTAGTTATAGGTAACTGTATTAAAAGGTATAGTGAATTCAGCTATTTTTGCGTCCTGTGTAAATATGCAATGTTTATAGGTGGAAAATTGAGTTTCCCGCTTGTAGAAGTTTCCGCTTTCGCCCTAGGTAAAAAAGTTGAATTTTGAATTGATGTTTATCGAAGTCTGTCAATTATTTACTCCTCGAAAAACCCCTCATTTTTGAAATTATTTGTGATGTTAATAATTTTTGTACAAATCAACGAACATGATATTAAGTGCATTTTGCGGCCTCTAAATGATCTTTCAGTATGTAGAAAATTTCTGCACGTTCCATTGAATAGTTTATAAAATATTCTAAATGTCTATCTCGTGTAGTCCTGTGCTTCAACAAATGTGTGCCTTCAGGAAGTACTCGGAGAGCTATCTTGAAGACAGAAAATTTTACAAACCAGAAACTGAATTTTCCAGTTACAGACATTCACGATTTACCCAGGACACAAAATTAACTATATGTTGTTACACAGTCATGTCCAGTTAAATCCCCCATACTCGACGAAAGTGTCAAAATGCTGTTAAGCTTTCTTCACGAAACTACATCAATTCTTTCCTTAGAACTGCTAATTATGAATATTTCTTCGGCCATATTTGTTAATTTAGCAACAAGACTACTCGTTTAATCAACACTCGCAACCTGAATCATCGGGTTAAACTACCCAATCGATGCAGATTTTCTGGTGAAACGGATAAGCCAATCGAATTTCGTTAATTATTCAAACAAAGGTGCAATATCGGTAAAAGCGATCCAATTCGGATGGGTATTTCCTCGATGTTTGCTTAGCAAAAACCAATAAGCTTTATGGTAAATATAAGTAACAGCACGTTGTACCAGTCGATAGTTTGTTTGTTAATAATACTACAATGTGTGATTGACGGTTATTGCTGTTAGAATTGGGATATAGTTATTTCAGTTTGATTTCATAATATTTTTTCATTGTTTTATTTTTTGATAATTGTCTATAATTGGTTTTAAGTCAACGCTTCATTGGAGATATCTAAAAATAACGTAATTTGGGAAATTCGTTAGGAAAGCTTCTAAATTTCTGCAAGTTAACCTGATATCGACTTGATAACGAAATTAAAGAGTTGCAGCCAAACATTATTTAGTTGTCTTAGATGATGGAATATAAGTCTTGTTAGTATGCGGTTGCATGTCTGCCATTCGTTTAAATTATCCCTGAGACCATTTGCAAGACTCAAAAAGAGACTCTGTAAAATCTAGCCGAGCTTTACCCTGAAATATTTAGGTACTTCTGTTATGTCATAAGACATTCAACATCGCGTAGCGCAGAGACACTGAACTCATGGTCAGCTAAGATAAGAATGAAGACCAAATTAATGGTCTTCATTCTTAGTCTAATGGTAAGAGTTAAGTATATGGCTACACTTAACTCTTGGTCAGCTAAGATAAAAATGAAAACCAAATTAATGATATAGTGGAACCCGTGTTGACATGCGGAGCAGATAAAATCGATACTCACCAGTTGATCTGGTAGCGACATGTTATGAGAATGACAAGTGAACGGGGGCACGTTCAGGATAGTTCAAGGAGAGTTTTGGATTGCATACCATATGGTAGAAAAATAAAGGGGAGATATGTGTCATATGTCATGTTATGTTGTTTCAAGATTTGGTAGGAATCTGCTCAGGGTAACACCTTCTGATGCCATCGCTTTTCTTGCTTTTAGTTCTACGACGTTCTGTTTATTACCGACTGACTTCACTGTTTATTTTCATAATTGATGTGGCAATAGTATTTTGCTTAAGGTTGTGCAATACACTTTAACGCCGTATGCTTTACAATGCAAACTGATTTCAGTCATAACTCAAGATTAATCATAAGAATTAAATATTTATTGTACCAATCGATTAAGAAAATATAAATGTATGTTTTTAAGAGATTACTTTTGTTTGAAACTTATTACATTTCTGGAAATATCGTTTTGAACATAAAAAAATCTAAAACCTATTCAATCCTACAATTGTAAAGTTTGACATCTTAATAACGTGGAGAATGAAGTATTGTCCGATGTCTATTAAAATATTAATAGCTTGTAAAAGTATCTTGGTAGTTGTTGTTGAAATTAGAATAACTGACACGCCCCTCGAACGGACCCTACCTCAACAGACCCTCTGACATCGATCGATCCAATCATGACCATATAAATTTTATTGCGGTGAGGGGTTCGCTCGGCCTGACGGTGGGACTTGAACCATTTATCTTTTCTTTTTGCATATTCGCTTTTGGCGACATCTACCGGGATTCGTATCGAAGTACCAAAGTATCGAACAACCTTAATGTTCAACTATTAATATTCAATGTTCAACAGGTTCACTATATTGCAGTTTGTGTAGGTAATTCAGATGTATCACTTTTATTCAGTCGAAAAGATATTCTTGATACAAATGGAACACCTTGTATGTTGGCGCAGTATTCGGTCATACGTACGACGGACGTAATGAAATTCGTTTACCAACAAGAAGTAATTCAGCTTAGCTCCCGGTGGCGTACCCGTATTTTTAGATTTAACTCGTCATTAATTAACCTGCTTACTGCTGGAAATTCTACCCTAACGAGGTAGCCGGCGAACTGTCGCTTTTCCTGCACCTCCTCTGCAGTCTCTGATCCAAATAAACGACGAGCCCCAATACGGAGAGCCGTTCCTGTGGCTTTTCCCACGGATCCGTCCCGTCGCTGGTGCCAACTAGTTCCTGATACTGTTATTTTTCGCCTCATCTCTCCGGTAATTAATGTGGATAACAACAAATACCGCTCGCCGTTTATGAGATCCGTTGATATTGTCAGTCGAAAGGGTTGCAGCGAATATTTTCGGGGTGATTCATTGGGGGTCGTTAGTCGGGAACGTTCCGTTTGTGTGTATCTGTTGGGGAGAATTAATATTTACAGCTCACGGAACGTTTCGAGATTTTAAAAAGCCGATAGACGGATAGGGAGGTTTGCGCGGCTCCGGCTCGTTCTGATGCTAAGATAATTTCGGCAGAATTAAATTTATATCAAGCTCAGAGTCGCCTATATAAACTAGATGCTTCCAGCGGTAAACAAATTTTATCTGATGGCATGGTTATATTTCACAAGGTAAAAAGCAGCACTGTTATAATGCCAAAGACTTTTCCAAATCTGTTTAGCGCTGCGGTGCATTACTTATTAACCAGGTTTTTGTTCTGATAACTACAGGGTAATTACCATGAACTTTTGCCCTTTAAGAATGTCAGATTTCATTAAGAATAGTCTTTTTGACATCTCGGGTGATAGGTTCTCTGAGTAAATTAATTGTACTTTTTTGTTTCAGCTTGGTCTAGGCATAAGTTTTCAGTTTTTCGCTGAATATTTGTACTTCCCTAAGTTTTCTGGGAAGTTGCGGCAGTTTTAACTTCTTCGGTGTGTTTTTGCACTGATTACCACCCACTGTCTTTCCCCTGTAATATTCGATGAAAATTTCAGCATCCTCTTTAATCCCACATCGATTAAAAAATCCATTTTAACGACAACAGCCAAATACTAGTCAAGTTGAACGAAGTGTGAAGTGGTCTCTGTTGTAAGTGGACTGTATAGATCTCTCTCGTAGCTCGTGGGCGGCTGCGGAGATGAATCTTGTCTCCAGGTTGTAAGGCTGGAGACTGTAGTAGTAGTAGTGGGAGATCAGGGTGTGACGTGATCTCTTGAAGTTCTTGAAGTTGAAGTTCTAGTTGTGTGGAGAGAGGGCGTGACGTACTTCTCAGGGATTGGATCTGAGGGCGTATCGTGCAGATCCGGGGTTGAAGTTCTAGGCGTTTGGAGAGAGGGCGTATCGTGCTCTCCGGTGTGGACCTGAGGGCGTAACGTGCAGGTCCGGGTTGAAGGTCTTGGAGTTAAAAGTTGTAGTATCTTGAAGATCTCTTAGAACTCTCAGGGCGTAACGTGAGAGCTTGTAGGTTAGGGTGACGTAATTCAAGACCAACAACACACGTTGTTTTGAGCATACATCGTTTTTCATAACAAGTTGCTCTAGTTCTATTTAATGGTTATTAATCCCTAATTGATGATTATGTTCCCTAAATTCCTTATTAAATCCCTACAAGATTTTCCCTAAATCCCTATTAAATCTCTACAATTCTACTTAACTCTCTTTTATGTTGATCGTAGAGTCAACACAAGTTAATTAAGTAATGATACCCGTTGTAATTTACAATCGAATAATAATGGAATTATGACATAACTAACATAAATAACAATGAAGAAGTAAATTCGCTCATATTTTTGGAGTTATTACATGTTTTTTCTATATTTATTTGACTACGAAACAATCACTAATAACGTTAAAGATAGATTAATCGATTGGTGTACAATGACTATTATCCACGGAGATGATTATGTCCCTTCATCTACTCTAACCGCAAATTTCACTTTCGTGGATAAGAATCGTCATTATAGGCTTAATTATTACACACAATGTAAATTGCGACAGGCGACAAAATGTCTAAGTTAAGTTCACAAATTCCTGATTTACTTATTTAATTAAAAATCTACGTTCCTAGCAGTTTGTGAACAAAGCTTCACTTTAATTGTTACTGCTACTTAGTGCTATTTAATATCTACATTTAAGGCGTTTTCAGAACTATTGCATCACCAAATTTCCTAAGTCACTTTGAACGTTTTAGATATACTGTCAACTCCACGATGAACATAGCATACTAGCTTCAAGAAGAAAATTGAAAATTAAAATTAAAGTACATAAATATAACAAATATTAATATTTTAACGTTTATTTCTAATTTATTTACACCGTTCTTAATTATGCACTACACACTATTTAATTTACTTAAACTATTACTGAACTAATTAATTCATGTAACAAACTTTTTAATTTATTTGTACAATTCGCTTGTCCGTTTTTCGCACTGTATACTCTTTCGCGGCTTCACGTCTAATCTCCTCTCTCCGACCGCAAGCCCGCTTATATACATATCTCAATTGTATTCGCGATGATTGCTGAAAGAACTCGATCCTCCTTTTCCCTAATAATGTTAATCTAGAAACGCCCAGAAGGTAATAAATTATTCTTTCCTTAATAAGATGTTGCCGGACTGTTGGGGACGGTTTTTTTATTGCCCACTTAACGGAGCGCTTTGAAGTAGCCGCCGAGGTCCGATAAGAGTAAACACGTTGCTGTTTACATTTCGCGTTACAATATATTAAAATACAGAAATGTTATACAAAAGAAACCAGAGTAATTCATACCTTGAAGTGAAGCTCTTGTTTTGACACTAAGAAGTAAAGGGAAAAATGGTATTCGTAGTATGCAAATTTTCATTCTCTCTCACATCCTTCCGCTGCTTTTGGCATTGTATTATAATTTTTATTATTTATATTGTGATTGTATTACCTTCTATAGTATGGACAAAGTTACTAATGTCATAGGGTGAATTTTTGCCTCTAAATCGTCACTTTATGCGCAGTTTCGTTGAGAAAACTGACTGCTAAAGTTAGCTACAGTGAGAATATGTACTACAACCGCCTTAAGCAGACATAATAATCATGGTCATTCAGTCAGATATCCTGTGAAAACTTTGTTTTTGTTATTAATAATTTAAGTACTAAATACGCATTGGTGATTTTATAATATACACACTACACGTGCCATCTCAATTATTTTCAAAATGTCTATATAAAAAAATATATATAATTTTAAATATAAATAATTAAAAACTTTTAAAACTCAGAAGTACGTACTTGTGCGTTTCATATGCCGTCCGTCCTCGAGACAATTGATTTTCTATAAACGTAGTAGGTAATCATTCATAAAATATTTATTGGTTTTCCCTAGTTTTGTTTAATGATTTAGTTTAGCCTATTATGCTAGCATATCTATTTTATAGCTTCCCCATCGAACCCTCTCCATGTTTTGTTGCTATTTTCCTGCTAATTTGTGAGTTGAAATGAATGTTGTTGCTAGAATATTACGCTCGAATAGTCGCCCCATCTGTCTCCTGAACTCAATATGGTACTCGATGTCACAAATTAGCTACAAAATTGGCCACAAACTATGCTGTGGGTTCGATAGAGGAACTGTAAAATGGATATTCTTACTTAATACACTTAGTTTTCATTGCACTTATTTTCTTGAATCTGTTACTATTTTTAAGACTCTCAAGTGTCCTGGAACACGTTATGTAACCCATCGGTTACGTCATCGTAATAGCGTGTCACCCACACTGATGATAATTAAACTAACCGTAACAATCGCATTTGAAAATGAAAAAGTAAAACTTATCGTTCACGTAATTATTTTCCCATCAATAATTCACAGGACTCCCGGTAATAGCCGCCACTTTCACTTATGACGTGTTTATGGTCCGCTCCCTTCGGAACTAATTCAAATTACTGGCCGGCTTTTAGCAGTAGAAAACTCTGATAAAATATTTATCCTACTTCGGTAATGAAAATTTCGTTAAATCTAGATAACAACGTCCGCCATTACTGAAATATCCAGTATTTTAATAATACCTTTCGTAACTGCGCATGTGGCGGAGATTGAAATACGGCGGGCACAATAGATAACTATTAACTAATGGGAAGTTCATTTTAATGACTATTTTGCTTCGGGTTGGTTCCCGTGGAATTAATTTTGGGTGAGTGAATAGCTGTTGTTGTTCGTGCAACAGGTGGAAATAATGCCAACTTCAAATACGATTTTATAATTGACAATTAAACGCGAAAGGTGTAAATTATAATGAAACGTAAACATTACTGATCAAAGTATTTCTATTGGGGTAAAATAAATATTTGTGCTTGGAGAACTTACGCCGAACAAGGTCGAGATTAATTTGTTTATCCAACACATGACAGTTACGACTGTCATTATTAATGTCATTTTAGACAAGTTAACTGCCAAATAACTCACGTTCATATTTAAAGGAGTATTCTATTTCTTTATTTATTTATTGCCCGTGGCAACCAAACAAACAACCTACTTTAACCAAAATGTAAAAAGTCACTGTCAAGTCATTCTGACATTTATAGGGTACTGAGACGCAAGTAGCTTTGATTTGATCACAAAGCTTATTAATTACTATCTCATAAAAAAAAGGATTTCTTCCACTTGTTGGATAAAACATTGTATGCCACTAGCGTGTTATGTTCCATAAGTCACTTGAGAATTTATTCCTTTTTCTCGCGTGACTTATTTTCAACATAACACACTAGTACCATAAATAACTATTCTGTTGCATCACCATTTGACAGCCCGACGCTATGTGGAGTTCCATGTTTATTACGTTGTATGCCTTGGAATTAAAATGATATTGGTGTTAATATTGGACTCTAGTATTCAACTTCTCCAATCAAGTTGAACAGATTTTTCACGTTCTATAACTTCGTTTCACGATTAACCAAGGACGTGAAATCAAGGAGGAGAAACTTGAATTTTCTGGAGCCCTCGCTAACTTTCCACCGGATGGCGAACTCTTACACGAGTGACAATCCCCCCGCAAACAAAGTCCCTAAAAATTCCCCGGCACCGGCCAGCCGCAAACAATAAATCCAAGCAAAGTGGCTTTCAAAACTTAAATTAGTTTCTAGTTGGGCCCGCCGGGGCACCTGCAGGTAGAAATTGGCTTCAAATTGGAACGTATTGAATCCAAAAAGTGAACATACATCGTGGTGGCCCCCACGTACATGACACGAAAGAAATAACTTTCGATGGGAAAGCGGGAGTTTTGCTCAAGCTAAAAGTTCTTACTCGTATTAAGTTTGTAGTTTCATGAGATTATCGGTGAAATTAATGTTTTCATTTACTTTGAGACACGCAGTAATTGCAACGCATCATCGACGTTACTTCAACCAGTAAAATAAAGCTACTGATTAATTGTATTTTTAAAAGCACATAAATCAGGTAGATCGGAATCAGTAGATAATCTGCTACTGCGTCAGGGCCCTCTAATTACAGATGCGTTATCAAAATTGGTTCATCGCGGAAGGGTTTAAACTAAACAAACTGGAACGGATTGAGTTGGAGAACAGCATTTGTTGTTGTGGAACTAAATAAAATATTGAGAGAAATGAGACAAGGAAAAATGACGTAGTAACTATTCTATACGCAGAAGACACTATTCCAGCGGCAAAAGATGAACAAGAAATGTATGAACTCTTCCAACAAGTCGAGCAAGTAAGACTGCAATGCGAATTGCGACTAAATAGATTTAAATGCTACTTGCTGATTATGAACCGAGCAGAAACGGTTCGTCTACCATTGTAGCAGTTATTTATTTGTGCACGAAAATGCACTGTAGTTGCAAGGAAACTAAAACAAGACTTACGAGTGTTCCCAGTTCCCCAGTTCCCAGTGTTCCCTTTTGCAGAGTATAGCTCGTAGTCCTGAAACTTAAATGCTGTATGCTGCATGCAATGCTGCATATGATATTGTTACGGACGACCCTGGTTAGACTAAGCATGATCAGCAGTAACCCAAATCAACATAGCTTGACCTCACAAAAGAATCTTCCGGCGAGGCACGTAGATTTAATTATACCAAACAGCACACGTTAGATAATAAACATTAATAACTTGAATGGATAAGGGGCCTGCATCAGTTATAATATTAGCGATCAGTGATCAGACGCTGCCCGTCTGATTTCGTGCCCGCCTGCTGCCTTTTGTAAGAAGAGATGTTCTCTGATATAAATGTTATTGAATTTGTTAATGCCTTTTTCGTCTCTTCTAAGCCACCACCTCCATCCTGAGCACCCCTGTGCGCATCCCGTGACAATATGTTACCGAAGAATGCTGATAATACCCTGGACAGCGCATCGCACTAACACATCCATTTTAAAAGAACTAAAAATACGAGATAATGAGAGATTGTTATCAACAATCCAGGGACGCATGCTCAAATTCTTCGGTCATGTAATACTGAAGGACGGTATGGAAAAACTCATAATACATGGGAAAGTTGGTGGCAAAAGGTCAAGAGGAAGATCACCGAAGAGGAAGTTAACGACTGAAGAGAAGAGATAAGTCATGTGTACCCTAACCTACGTCGTTCACTATTGGAATGAATTTTAATTCACTCGAATAGTAATAAGTAATAACACTCTTCATATTTGTATAGTCCGGCTGAAGATGACTGCTAAACATTCGAAACCGGTCGCAGCATCCTAGCCATCATTAAACCCGTTGTTAAGACTGAGTTTTATTCTTCATAATCTGACACGGCCGGTGCCTACGAAGACTATAACTCTGGAAAACGCGCCGAAGAGTATAACTTTCTATAAACGCGGCGAAGAGTATTATTTCTAATTATTGTATGCCGGGGAAAAATATAACTCTTAATGATGGGTCATCGAATTATTAATTAATAATATAATTCCTATACGCGGTGATAAAAAGAATTTCTTAATAAGTGTCGGCGAAGAACGATATTTCTGTTTGGATGTCCGCGAAGAGTATAACTCCTCATAATATGCGGTAAAAAAAATTACTCCTTAACTGCAATTAATCGTAATTAAAAAAAACCTCAGAATTTCAATAAAAAAACCGTTAAATTTACAGAAAAAAATTAAGCCACAGAAATTTTTAACTATTTACCAAGTATAAAATTTACACTGTATCAAAAATTAAAAGAGAAAAAAGTGAACGAAAGTGAAAAAAGTGAAGATAAAAAATAACGATTAATTTATATTATGGAAGTACATATATCAAGAGTTTTATTATATCATGAGTTTTTAAAGAAGTTTATTTATCATTTCGGAATAGAGTAAAGATTTTGTAAAGAAATTTTGATAAAAGTAGGATTTCATTGGAAAAATAAAAGATCACATATTTTTGCTATTTTTATTAAAATATACATATATATATATATATATATATATATATAGATATATAATATTTTATTAAAATACTTTTGGATCTTTTACCCAAAAAAGACCACAATATTTGTTTAAACTATCAAAATGAAGACCTGAAAAAATAGGGGCATAGTTTTCTTTCATGATCAATATTTTTACATGAATAGCATAATTGATGTTAATGACGCATAATCAATCGAAAATAGATTTTCTTACTATACTTTTTAAATGTTTTATTGTTATTGCGCAACTTCAAAATACAAACTTTGAATAAAAAGTTTTTTTAGAAAATTTAAACTTATTTAAAAACAGGTTTTCCCTCCATAAATCTTTTAGGAGTTATCTTCACAGGTATGTAAATAAAAACGATTTTTTTCGTTGATAATTTATTTGTAATTGTACTTTATGGCGGGCACGCAAATGGAAATAATTTTTTTCGCAGGCATTTTTCGAAGTTATTTTATTCACATTTGTTACCTGTTATACTCTTCGCAGGTACGCAGATTAAATACAATTATTTTCGCTGACACTAATCTAAGAATTTCTTTTTTGGTTTAATAATCTATTGGCAGTTATACTCTTCGCGAGCACACATAATAATATTTGTTTTTCGCTAAAATCTCCCGAGAAATAATGTTTATCGCCGCAAACTTTTGTAAATTATAGTCTTCGTCGACCCTTTAACATGAATTATATTTTTCGCAGGCACACTTTGGGAAATAATTATTTTTCACTACAAATCTTTTAGAAGGTATACTCTTCGCGGGCATGTAGAGGAAAATAATGTTTTCGCCGGCTCTTATCAAAAAGTAATTTTTTTCGTCGAAATTTTTTTGGAAGTTATACTCTTCGCTGGCATGTAGAGCAATTTCATTTTTTTCGTCGACAATTTTTTGGGTGTTATACTCTTCGCTGACATACGGAGAAAAATAAGTTTCTTCGCCGACTCTTATCCGAAAGTTATATTTTTCGTTGACAATTTACTGGGAATCATACTCTTCGTAGGCACTGGCGATATGGCGTTTTCACCCTTATATTTTCCTTGATGTTAAACGTGAAGGGTGGATAGTCCGCGCTGAAGCTATGCGTTCCAAATCTGGTTAAATCGAGTTATACGCAGGTGGCTTCGCTAGACTCAATGCGGAGCTATAGTTTGCCTAACGCGACTGACCGACAGGAAAGGTCCGGCACCACCTTCGGCACCGGTCCATCAGGCGATATCCGACGGTCGCGGCGGCGGATTATCCGACGTATAAATCCTTTCGGCAATCTTTCACGCGACCGACCGTCGGACGTACGCGACTGGAAGAGTCGAACGTTCCGAAAAGGCGAAGGATACAAATCGGATGTGATATGGGTCCCTACCACCCTCCACCCCTTTTCGCTTGTCGGGAACATGACGAAGGCCCGAGTCAGGAATGGGAGCCGCATCAGTATTCATGGCAGCGACTTGTCACTTGTAACTCGGGCCGGCTCGAATTTACAGGTCAACCGCTGTCAATGCTTGTCTTCGGCAAATTGCTCCGGTTTGTACGTATCCGATCTTCGAGTTATAACTTCCACTGAATCTCAGTCACATTAGTTCGTCCCGGAATCCGGACGGGCATCGTCGGGGATTTATTAACTGCATTTTTTCGGGTTTGGCGGGCTGGGGTGCAATGTGCCGGAAGAAAAATCGCCCGGGTCGAATGTCGAAGGGTTATACACGCAAATGATGGGGAGAGACTAGAAATGACGGAGAGATATATTTCTCACTTGAAGTCTTGTATTAAAGTTTAAGTCTTACAGTCTGTTGACAAATCGATAGAAAACTACATGAGAGAAGATTATCTTCTTGCTTAAAATGCTTTAAATTTGGTGGTAGATCTACATATATTTTACTTCGTTTCCTCTTAGAAATTACTAGTATAGTTGGCTGGTGGTGGGATGATGATGGGCATCATCAATAAAATATAATGAGGTGTGGTAGAACAATTGCTTTAGTGTAATATACCTGCTCCTCCTGAGTGGAGGTGTCTATTGAGGTTAATGACCATAGTGATATTCTATTCTCTCTCCTGAAGTGGATGAATGAGGGCTCTTTCATCTATATGAGTCCAGTGTCTGATATTCCTTAACCATAGTTTCTTCTTTTTGCTCTATCTTCCCTTCTTTTATCAACTGGAGCCGTTCTCACTCTTGACTCCGCATGATGTGTTCTATGTACGGGGTCTTCCGTATTTTGAGCGACGAGAACAAATATGCTCTGGTGTTCATTCTTGATAGCATCGCCTCATTTGTTACATGGCTTGATCAACTGGCATGAAATTTGAGTTTTTTGATGTCATCATGTTTAAAGCTCATGCTTCAGATCCGTACTTGCTCATATATGCCATTTAAGCCTTCTTAATCTAAGAGCTGTTTGTAATATTGAATGGCATAGCATTTTACATACGTTTAGGGACCCAGATATAGCTATTTCTATTCTTTTATTCTCTTTAGATTAGTTTAGTTGTCTGTTGATTTCCCTGCTCAGGTAGATGTACTGTTACACCGTTATGAGTCTGCGACTGTTGGTTACATATCAATATGTTGGTTAAGTCTTCTTGTACATATATAATAAATATCATGGTTTTGGTATTGGTATTGTAGATTTCTAGCCCCACTTTTGCACTTTCTTCATTTACACATTCATTAGAGTTTGCAGTTGTTCTTCTGATATGAATATGTGTGTTATCTCTTCTTGTGGCGATATATTAAATATCAGGGTTTTGGTCATGATAATGTTGATTTCTAGCCCCATTTTTGCACTGTCTTCATTTACACATCATTATAGTTTGCAGTTGGTCTTCTGATATCAATATGTTTGTTATGTCATCTTGTGATGATATATTAAATATCATGGTTATGGCTTCGGTAGTGTTGATTTATTGCCCATTTCTACACAGTCTTCATTTACACATTCTTTAGAGTTTGCAGTTGTACTCCTGATATCAATATGTTTTCTTATCAATATGTCTTCTTGTGATGATATATTATATATAATGGTATTGGTAATGTTGATTTCTAGCGTCATTTTTGAACTTTCTTCGTTAACACATTCATTAGAGTTTGCATTTGTTCTTCTGATATCAATATGTTTGGTATATCTTCTTGTGATGATATATTAAATATCATGGTTATGGCATCGGGAGTGTCGATTTCTTGCCCATTTTTGCACAGTCTTCATTTATACATTCAGTGGAGTTTGCAGTTGTCCTTCTGATATCAATATTTTTGTTATGTCTTCTTGTCATGATATATTAAATATCATGGTTTTGGTCTTCGTAGTGTTGATTTCTGCAGTTGTTCTTCTGATATCAATATGTTTGTTCTGTCTTCTTGTGACGATATAATAAATGTCATGGTTTTGGTCTTCCTAGTGTTGATTTCTAGCCCCATTTTTACACTTTCTTCATTTACACATCATTAGAGTTTGCAGTTGTTCTTCTGATATCAATATGTTTGTTCTATCTTCTCGTGATGATATATTAAATATAATGGTTTTGGTCTGGGTTTGTACATTTCTAGCCCCATTTTTGCACTTTCTTCATTTACACATCATTAGAGTTTGCAGTTGTTCTTCTGATATCAATATGTTTGTTCTGTCTTCTTGTAATGATATATTAAATGTCATGGTTTAGATCTTGGTATTGTAGATTTCTACCCCCATTTTTGCACTTTCTTCATTTTCACATTCATTAGAATTTGCAATTGTCCTTCTGAAATCAATATGTTTGTTATGTATTCTTGTGATGATATATTAAATATCATGGTTATGTTCTTCCTAGTGTTGATTTCTAGCCACATTTTTGCACTTTCTTCATTTATACATTCATTAGAGTTTGCAGTTGTCCTTCTGACATCAACATGTTTGTTCTATCTTCTCGTGATGATATATTAAATATAATGGTTTTGGTCTGGGTTTGTACATTTCTAGCCCCATTTTTGCACTTTCTTCATTTACACATTCATTAGAGTTTGCAGTTGTTCTTCTGACATCAATATGTTTGTTATGTCTTCTTGTGACGATATAATAAATGTTATGGTTTTTGTCTTCGTAGTGTTGATTTCTAGCCCCATTCTTGCACTTTTTTCATTTACACATTCATTACAGTTTGCAGTTGTCCTTCTGATATCAATATGTTTGTTCTGTCTTCTTGTGATGATATATTAAATATCATGGTTTTGGTCTTGGTATTGTTGATTTCTAGCCCCATGTTTGCACTTTCTTCATTTACACATTCATTAGAGTTTGCAGTTGTCCTGATATCAATATGTTTGTTTTGTCTTCTTGTGATGATATATGAAATATAATGGTTTTGGTCTTGGTATGAAGACTTCTAGCCCCATTTTTGCACTTTCTTCATTTACACATCATTAGAGTTTGCAGTTGTTCCTCTGATATCAATATGTTTGTTATGTCTTCTTGTGATGATATCTTAAATATAATGGTTTTGGTCTTGGTAGTGTTGATTTCTAGCCCTATTTTTGCACTTTCTTCATTTTCTCATTCAGTAGAGTTTGCAGTTGTTCTTCTGATATCAATATGTTTGTTATATCTTCTTGTCATGATATATTAAATATCATGGTTTTGGTCTTCCTAGTGTTGATTTCAGCCTCATTTTTGAACATTCTTCATTTACACATTCATTAGAGTTTGCAGTTGTTCTTCTGATATCAATATGTTTGTTATGTCTTCTTGTGACGATATATTGAATATCATGGTTTTGGTGTTCCTATTGTTGATTTCTAGCCCCATTTTTGCACTTTCTTCATTTACATATCATTACAGTATGCAGTTGTTCTTCTGATACCAATATGTTTGTTCTGTCTTCTTGTGATGCTATATTAAACATCATGGTTTTGGTATTCGTAGTGTTGATTTCTAGCCCCAATTTTGCACTTGCTTCATTTACACATTCATTAGAGTTTGCAATAATTGTCCTGATATCAATATGTTTGTTATGTCTTCTTGTGATGATATATTAAATATCATGGTTTTGGTCTTAGTAGCGTTAATTTCTACCCCCATTTTTGCACTTTCTTCATTAAAGACATTCGTTAGAGTTTGCAGTTGTTCTTCTGAACACCACGGAAAATCATCTGTCACCTGTCTTGGGCATACCTTATATTTTTGACAATATTACCAATTACTCTTGCTACTTCTGGATAGGTCTACAAGGAAGCTTTCATTTTATACAAAAGTATGCAAACTTGTCGCACACCTCTCTCTATATCTGTATATTCGGTGTTTACATTTTTTGTTCGTACATGTCATTTGTTCCATTTATCTCTCAGGTATAAGCGTCAATCCCAGAATAGCTTCTATTGTCAAGATTATCAGGGAGATTGTCCTATGATCTTCACATATCCTAGCTTTGTTATTTTTAGGAAGTGCTATCACAATTTAGATATATACCTAAGAAATTTAGTAAATTATAACTTACTAGAAGTATAACTCAATTCCTACATAAATTAGTAAAATGTAACTGAATTTGGTGAACAATACCCAAGTTGTTGCTGGGTCATTTTACCAGAGAAGAATTTTGGGTTTCCTTCACCTAGAAACGCAAATTATAACGAAGTTGGTATACATACCTACATAGAAATTAATCTGTTGATCTGTTTTAATAATCATTAAAAACGTACCTATAATTTTCACAATTTTAGTCCTTGATTTTCAAATTTTACGTTCAGTGTTTAACTTGCGCCGATCTTATTAAAATTTCCCCGACATCGAATTACTCGTGCGTATCGATTTGTAATTCGTGCTTCGTATTTATGTCCCCATATCTCGACTCTTGAATATCCATGTCTTAACGATAAACTACACTTATCAGCTCCCTATCTACAAACTTTATACCCGACAACAGTGTGTTTACTATTTCAGTGGATACGTGAAGCCTTTTCTCAACAAGATTCATTACATCACATTATATCCCCCTTAACTGATACGTGAAAACGACTTTCATAAATTTATATCATCTTTACGATATATACTGTGATCCTCTAAAGCCTTATCCCATGAAAACGTAAACCGCTAAAGATGAACAACGTAATTGTGGTAATTTGGAAGCCGAGCACGCGCCAAATCCTTGCTGAAGTACTCGTAGATACTACTAAAAAATATATAGAATGCTGTTATTTATTGGTTTTTAAACAGGACTCTAAAGTCGCATGTGGCACTGTCCCTTCGGAATTTGTATAGGGAGTTATGGATTTAGATAGCGGAAGGTCAAAATGTGCCCATGAAATATTCATACTTTAGATTGAATTATAAAATGTCCAAAAAAAAAGGAGATAAAAGAAACACATCGGCCAAACTGCTTGGTATACTTATGATTGCATACATATCATTGCTTTAAATAAACCAGGCACGTTTAATTTTTATTATATTAAAGGTTAAAGTATTGTCCTTATGACGAAATGTTTAGGGAACGCAGGAAATCCATTTATCTCACATCACTACATTCAAATTAATGCCCATGTACATTTTATTCGTATATAAACATGCAAATGATCGTCTTGATTCATTTCTTCGGAAGCCTCTAGGGTTTTACAGATCTTCCCTGAAGTTGTCACTGGTATTACTACCATTAACTATTAATATCATTATAGTATTACTGAAGACATTCCCAGAACATTTATGACTTAATCATACTATTGATTACTATACTGATTGATACTATAATCAATACTATTGAAGTATTTCACTAAGATTTCTGAAATATAAACTGAATCCTAAGGACCATCAAATACTTTAGACGTTTCCAAATATCCTCAAAAGAGCTGGAAATGAATATTCAAGAGTACTGAAAATTTCAGGAGGATGCAGGTTTCAATTAATTATGTTTCTGAAGAATTGAGAAATTCTGGTATCACATAAATTATAACCAATAAAGGGCATTTCTTATTGTACCTATTATGTATAGCGTATATTATATAGTATTATGTATATTACCTATATATGTATCCTATTGTACCCCTTCGTCCCCTTCCATCACGCTCGCGAACCGAGCCGATCGCCAAATCGAGATTTCACTCGGACGCTGTCTTGTAAAACAGATAGATGCGTCGCAAGGCAACCGCCAAAGTCGATCTCTGTCTATTGTTGTCGCTCTCACTCTAGCTTGCACGCATGAGTCTGGCATAACGTTACAATGTTTTGCGAACCTGCAGGTAGCCGGCATATCGAGTCATAAGACATATTTCACGTCAAAAAGTCTTACCCAGTATTGGAGGTACGTCATAAGTAATCTAAGTGAGTCTTGATAACTACTGAAAAATTTAGAAGTAGTGGAAAGCTATGGGGAAGGCTCTAAATGAATCTTTGAAGATTTCAAGAGAATACAGGTTATCCCAACGTAGTTCTAGATGAATTTAAAAATCGAGAATGTGGGAATTGCTTGAGTTCTAATTGAAGATATTGCTGTTGCACAAGCATCCAGATTATAAAATAGCGTTAAGTGAATTAAAATATATCCTACTTTTTATACTTTTGAACTCATTAAAATTGAAGAATTTTGTGCCCACTACATTATTGTACGTAATTTTTTAATTATATTTATATAAATGTATTGGAGCACTTAAGAAGCGATTACAACAACTGAATCCATTACGTCCCCTTGCCGCCACTCTCATCTTCCCGCAATTTTCCTCCCCACATTTATCGGAATGCAATATACAAGAATTTCTGGAGGACTTTTTCTTATTAACGCCGTAATCAAGGGGTAACTGCCTCAGGGGTGCGCGCAGCCGAAGCATGAAATTACAAACTAGCACATGTAACTAAGATATACGGCCCAATGTAAGTGCAAATGTAATAATTTGGGCTGTATCTTTCGCGTGAACAGTTTTATTGGTCGAGTTATGGATGCCGGTTATAATTGCTTCCCTCTTTTTTTTACGTGGGTGGAATGAGCCGACACGAGGCAATTTAGGATATACTGCTTTATAATTGGGAGTATTGGGTTATGCAACGGCAGAATTTAATAAAAGTGTCTTTTCGACGTCAATGAGACACTTGGTTGTATATTAAACAACTATCGTGATTGTAATTTATCGTGGCAATTTAATTTTTTCGAAATCGATACATCCATTTATACACCCCTCGTTCTAATTGCTTGCGAAACCATACAACATTGTGACATTTTATAACTGTCCGTGAAATAGCTCCAGCAGCTGTTATGAGAGGAGAGAGAGCACGATGTTACACGCGTTAGGAACCGAAATATATGAACCTAATAAATCCAGTTGGCCGTTAACATTTTCCCTGATTAGGGACCATTAAAAGCCTTTAAATATGGCGACGGTTTTTTTCTTTGTCCTTTATAAGACCCTCGTTCGCAATGAAGTCGGGCGGGCGATGTTTTGGATCAATTCCAAAAGGTAGCGGCTCTTGGAGTAAACGCTGTTGTACTCGCTGCTTTATCAACAGGATCATTCTAATTTTGAGAAAGTTGCGGTAAATTGAAAGAGACTTGATTGATTAGGGAAAATTATTTGCAGAACTCCCACTATGAATCATGAACGCAGCGGCCGGCAGGGTGAGCATGTGGGACTGAGGGAACTAAATTGCATTGAGTAATGACATCACTTATTTTAGTACTTGAATTTTGTATTCATTTCGTAAAGCTTTACATTTAGGCTGGTGTTCTTTTGCACGGAATGTTTATAAAAACTCATCTATTGTTTGATTAAGAATTAAAAACAGTTTTGTGCAATATTGTGTTTTATACCAGATTGTACAAATCCAGAAGAGCCCAGGTTTTAGATTCATTCCAAATATCTAATTCAGATACTTCTTAATCTCATTTATTGTTCATTTCTAATTTGGATGCTTCTGCTTCAACATGGTCTTCCATTTTTTCTATCTCATATAATTATATAATCTTTCATGGATTCTTCAGATATCTTGTAAGTCATTTAAAGCTTTACTTCAGTTCAGCAGTCTAGTAAATTTACTTAAGGACCTCTATCTGTTATTGGGAGGTTGTTGGTCCCCTTTTTTGATCTGGATGTTTTGGTTTTTGGTTCTATTTTGGTTCTAAATTATAGGAGTCAGATATTTCTGTATTCTGGAGGTACCTTTTATATCCATTTAGAACTGTACTGAAATAACCTCTGATATCTTCAACAATTCTTCAACAATCTTAAAGATTCACTTAAAGTCCTACTGAAATTTCAATTCTTATGAAGTCTTTAGTGGTTCTTAAGATGCATTAAGGGCACGTCATTCCTTAAAAGTATTATGAGCATACCATTGGTACTTCTAAAGTCCTGGACACATCTTATGCAGCTATGTCTTTTAGTTTTTTCTGAATTATATCATTTTGATAATGCTGGATTGTTCAGAAACTTTTTTAGTTAATTCAGAGTTATAATCAGTTAACATGGTTCATCTTAAACTATTTAAGCTTCTATGAGATTCATTTGGTACGTTCTTGATGGCTTTTGAATGCTGCTAAATTCTTTAATAGTTCTTAACGTTCATTTAAAATACCCTAGGCATCCCAGAGACATTTCCAACATTTTTCTGATGTAGATGCTTCTAACTCAAGACTCTCTTTCTCTTTATGTCATCTAATATTTCTAAGAAATTTTTTAATTTGATCAAGAACTTTGAGGGTATCAAAATTCTTTTATGAACTCTTTAGCAATCTAATATTTTTTATAGCGTTTTTGATGATTTGTGGATACTTCTTAAGTCTTTTGAACTGTACCGAGATAACTTGGATCCTCCTGATATATTCCACACTCTTAAAGATCCATTTACAGTCCTATTGCAATTTTAATTCTTATGATGTCTTTAGTGGTTCTTATGATCCATTAAGAGCACTTCATTCCTTAAAAGTATTATGATCATGCCATTGGCACTTCTAAAGTCCTTTTCTGATCTGGACACTTCTTATGCAGCTATGTCTTTAATTTTTTCTGAGTTATGTCATTTTGATATTGCTGGATTTGTTCCGAAACTTTTTTAGTTAATGTAGTTATAATTAGTTAACATGGTTCATCTTGAACTATTTAAGCTTCTTTAAGGTTCATTTAGTACGTTCTTGATGGCTTTTTAATGCTTCTTAATTCTTTGGTAGTTTTTAACAGTTATGTAGGGAACCCTAGGCATCCCAGAGGCATTTCTAAAATGTTTCTGATGTAGATGCTTCTAACTTAACAACCTCATTCTCTTTCTAAGTTACGTCATCTAATATTTCTAAAGAACTTTTTAATTTCATTTGTAACTTTAATCATAACAAAATTCTTCTGAACGCTTTAGCAAACTTAAAGATTATTTGGAGAGTTTTTGATGATTTGTGGATACTTCTTAAGTCTTTTGAACTGTACCGAGATACCTTGGATCCTCCTGATATCTTCAACAATCTTAAAGATCCATTTAGAGTCCTACTAAAATTTCAATTCTTGTAAAGTCTTTAGTGGTTCTGAAGATCCATTATAGATCCACTTCGTTCCTTAAAAGTATTATGAGCATCCTATTGGCACTTCTAAAATCCTTTTCTGATCTGGACACTTCTTATGCAGCTATGCCTTTTATTATTTTCTTAGTTATGTCATTTTGATATTGCTGGATTTGTTCAGATACTTTTTTAGTTAATTCAGAGTTATAATCAGTTAACATGGTTTATCTAGAACTATTTAAGCTTCTTTAAGATTTATTTAGTACGTTCTTGATGGCTTTTTAATGCTTCTAAATTCTTTAATAATTCTTAACATTTATGTAGGGTACTCTAGGTGTCCCAGGGGCATTTCTAAAATTTTTCTGATGTAGATGCTTTTAACTCAACAACCTTATTCTTTTCTAAATTACGTCATCTAATATTTCTAAGGAACTTTTTAATTTCATATGTAACTTTGATTATATCAAAATTCTTCTGAACTCTTTAGCAATCTTAAAGATTTTTTGGAGACTTTTTAATGATTCGTGGATACTTCTTAAGTCTTTTGAACTGTACCGAGATAACTTGGATCCTCCTGATATCTTCAACAATCTTAAAGATCCATTTAGAGTCCTACTGAAATTTCAATTCTTGTAAAGTCTTTAGTGGTTCTTAAGATCCATTAAGAGCACTTCATTCCTTAAAAGTATTATAAGCATCCCATTGGCACTTCTAAAGTCCTTTTCTGATCTGGACACTTCTTATCCGCCTATGTCTTTTATTTTTTCTGAATTATATCATTTTAATATTGCTGGATTTGTTCTGAAACTATTTTAGTTAATTTAGTTATAATTAGTTAACATGGTTCATCTTGAACTATTTAAGATTCTTTAAGGTTCATTTAGTACGTTCTTAATGGCTTTTTAATGCTTCTAAATTCTTTGGTAGTTTTTAACATTTATGTAGGGAACCCTAGGCATCCCAGAGACATTTCTAACATTTTTTCTGATGTAGATGCTTCTAACTCAACAACATCATTCTCTTTCTAAATTACGTCATCTAATATTTCTAAGGAACTTTTTAATTTCATTTGTAACTTTGATTATATCAAAATTCTTCTGAACTCTTTAGCAATCTTAAAGATTTTTTGGAGAGTTTTTGATGATTTGTGGATACTTCTTAAGTCTTTTAAACTGTACCGAGATACCTTGGATCCTCCTGATATCTTCAACAATCTTAAAGATCCATTTAGAGTCCTACTAAAATTTCAATTCTTGTAAAGTCTTTAGTGGTTCTGAAGATCCATTAAAGATCCACTTCGTTCCTTAAAAGTATTATGAGCATCCTATTGGCACTTCTAAAATCCTTTTCTGATCTGGACACTTCTTATGCAGCTATGCCTTTTATTTTTTCTGAATTATATCATTTTGATATTGCTGGATTTGTTCCGAATCTTTTTTAGTTAATGTAGTTATAATTAGTTAACATGGTTCATCTTGAACTATTTAAGCTTCTTTAAGGTTCATTTAGTACGTTCTTGATGGCTTTTCAATGCTTCTAAATTCTTTGGTAGTTTTTAAGATTTATGTAGGGAACCCTAGGCATCCCAGAGGCATTTCTAACCTTTTTCTAGTGTAGATGCTTCTAACTTAACAACCTCATTCTCTTTCTAAATTACGTCATCTAATATTTCTAAGGAACTTTTTAATTTCATTTGTAACTTTGATTATATCAAAATTCTTCTGAACTCTTTAGCAATCTTAAAGATTTTTTAGAGCGTTTTTGATGATTTGTGGATACTTCTTAGGTCTTTTGAACTGTACCTAGATAACTTGGATCCTCCTGATATCTCCCACACTCCTAAAGATCCATTTAAAGTCCTACTGAAATTTCAATTCTTATGGAGTCTTTAGTGGTTCTTAAGATCCATTAAAAGCACTTCATTCCTTAAAAGTATTATGAGCATCCCATTGGCACTTCCAAAGTCCTTTTCTGATCTGGACACTTCCTATGCAGCTATGTCTTTTATTTTTTCTGAGTTATGTCATTTTAATATTGCTGGATTTGTTCCGAAACTTTTTTAGTTAATTTAGTTATAATTAGTTAACATGGTTCATCTTGAACTATTTAAGCTTCTTTAAGGTTCATTTAGTACGTTCTTGATGGCTTTTGGATGCTGCTAAATTCTTTACTAGTTCTTAACGTTCATTTAGAGTACCCTGGGCATCCCTGAGACATTTCTAATATTTTTCTGATGTAGATGCTTCTAACTCAACAACCTTATTCTTTTCTAAATTACGTCATCTAATATTTCTAAGGAACTTTCTAATTTCATTTGTAACTTTGATTATATCAAAATTCTTCTGAACTCTTTAGCAATCTTAAAGATTTTTTAGAGTCTAGAGTTTTTCTAAAGTCTTTAGTAGATTTTAAAATTCATTAGGACTACTCTGGACATCCCATTTTACAGTCTTCGTCATAAATATTTGTCTAAATTGTGCCATACTTACCTGGATTAATGAGAAATATTTTTAACTTACTTTAGACCTACACTGAGATAACATGGATCATCTTCAAATGTGTAATAATCACAAAGGTTCATTTAGAGCATTTTTTGATACTTATGAAGACTTTAAAGACTCTTTAGATTCATGACCACTTCCCTTAACTCCCTGACTCCCATTGGAACTTATCAATAATTTTGTCCTCAATTGTGTCATTCTGACATTTCTGGATTTATCAGGAATTAATCTAATAATATTTCTAATGTCAATTTTCTAATAAATTCTAATATATTGAATTACTTTATAAATCAAAATAATATAACCTGGATGGTCTTGAAATCTGTAAATTATGTCTGAAGTTCATATAGAGCACTTTTGGATACTTTTAAAGTATTTCTAATGCGTACTTGTAAAGCTCCTTTCTGATACGTTTATTTCTAATTCAACAGCAACTTTAATTCTTTTTCAAATTACGTCGATTTGGCATTTCTGGACTCCTCAGGGACGTTTTAAATTAATTTAGAACTATATTCAGATGGCCTCGATTATCTGATATCCTATAACTATCTTGAACATTGCTTTAGAACACTCTTGCTGGCTCTTTAATACCTTTATACCCTTTAATAGTTCTTAAGATTTGATAGGATAACACTTGACGTCCCATTGGGACGTTTAGGTTTTCCTGTTTATTTTTCGGGAATTGTATAATTTTGACCTTTCTAGATTTTTCAGAAAGCTCTTAAAGTAATTCGGAGCTCAAATGAGACAATATTGACATCTTTACTAATCTTGGAGGTTCATTTGGAGCCTCCTTGATGACTTTCGGATAGGTCTAAAGGCGCTATTAATTCTCAAGATTCAGTAGTAGGAAGCCATTGTCGCCTCAGTTACTTCCCCTTACATGTTTCCAAATTGTCATTCCGACGTTTCTGTTTATTTTGGTAGATTTATCTAGTATTGCATTATCGACTTACCCGTCTATTCCGTTAAGAAACGGTAACCACCGACACGTGTTTCTGCTTATTAGCTTCCTCAGGGTGGTATAACCAAGCTCTGAATGACAACGATCTTTGACACAAACCAAATTGGTACAGCGGTTTCAAAATGGCGGCTTAGTATTTTCAAAAAAAAAATCAAAAAACTTTAATATCGCGTCTGAGAGAAAAATGTTACTTAGGTTTTTTGTTACCCTTATAGAGGCGAACGACTTTTACATTAAACATATGTTTGAGAAATGTACATAAAAAAAGTTATATGCAAAAAGTTAGAAATTTTGACGTTTGTATTTTTTTAACACCTCGTATACATTTCCTACCTACCTATAAATCTTATTCTTCCCATTATTATAATCTTATCCTACCCATAAATCTACCTTTCAGCCTGGCATGCCATGGGGTTTTTTTTAAACTCAATCAATTGTTTCTTGAATATTTGACCTTTCTTCTGATCTGCATGATCCAGCAACATCTTCAATTTATTTTATTTCATGTGATTCTGCGTATAAAACGCATTTCATCTAAATTAATTATTAAGATCAACCCGTGCTCATAGTCCATAAATTTGTCGAAAATCTAATTTTCATCCCCCGCCGCGAACGAGCAGTCATTATGAAAATAATAATAATAAAATTCCATTTTACCGACTAACAAGAAATGCATGCAAAACCCTCTGTAACGAAATCAAAGAGTGCAGGTCGGAAAATATTCCCGGATAATGAAAATAAACTTCTGTGCTCTCTTACCGGCATGAAAGGAAAGTTAATGGAGCTCTAAATGCGAAGCTTAGAAGTTTAAACTTCGGGAAATGATAGATTGTTGAAAGTTTGCGGAATCTATCGAAGACCGGCTAACTTGAGTGTTGGAACATTTTATGGAGGCGGGGAAGGGCTAATAGTCCTTCGACGAGAGGAAAAATGTAGTTGAGGGAGTTATATATGCAACGAATGAGATATGACGGTTATGGTAGTTAATGTAGTTTCATTGGCGACATTTACTTGTGACAGTGTGCGTTGAAGGGTGATTATTGTGCAAATGGTTGAAGTTACAACATGGAAAATGAACTTGACACGTGGTGTGTTGTAAATAAAACTCTCAGGCCCGTATCCACCAATAACACCCTTAACCATTTGTTAAGTAACTGTGGATTAACACTAACTAAAGTTTTACATTAATTCCGTATCCGCCATTACTTTTTGTTGTGTAGTTAGGAAAGTCCCTGTTATCTCCATGGTACATTCTGGCAACCCCGCCACAAATGTCAACCCCACCACAAATGTCAACTTTTGATTACATGCCAAATTGATTAGAGATTCACGAACTTCATGAAAGTTTACTGAATTTGTGTAGGATTGCTGACATAAATCCAAAGAGGTAGGTACTTTAAAAAAAGTTACATGTGGTTTCAAAGAAAGATTAATTTTGGACCAATTTGCAAATTACACAATGTTTTCAGCCGAAGTCGATACTCCCGTTTTGAATATAACGAAAAAGGCTTCTACAAAGCAACTCATCCCCTATATTAAATAATAATTCGTTCAACAATGACAGAATATAAGTTATAAGTTGATACTGTTTTATGTAGTATTACACTCCCCTGTAATATTTTTAACTTGTTTTCTTTTTCCGGGAAGATGAATACACCGGATGTAGAATATGCAGCAGGTAAAAGGAAGAGACAGCAGAACTTTTCTTCAGCAGAAAAGTTTAACCTGTTTATGCTAATACAAGACAAATTTAAAAATATTCTCGAAAGTAAAGCAACAGATAAGACATCTAACAGCAGTAAAGAGCAGACATGGAAAGAAATTACAAATTCTTTCAATACTACATCCAGCTTGGGAGTTTTTAGGGACAAGGATTCCCTCAAATTTTTTTTATGAAAATAGGAAAAAGATCAAAAAATTGAAAACCGCATTTTGATTCCTCTTTTTTCGACTTCGTTAACGAATGCAGTACTAGATAAATCTACCAAAATCAAATTGTTAACATTTCAAAACACTGCGTATTGTGTAACATAACCTTTCTTTAATATAACTGACTGTTTGTTATCTTAACTGGCCAAAATTTGCCAGTTAAATTTGACATTCGGTTAAAAGCAAAATTTTGTTGGTGGATATGAAAATACGTGGTTAACTGCTAGTTAAGAGATAACTGTCGTTTTTTAACATTGGTGGATACGGGCCTCAGCTGTTCACAGGAAGCTTTTTTTTAACTGTAATACCTTACTTACCAACATTATTTTTTTTTATAAATTTAACTACTCACAATGCGATATTCCGAGAAATCGCAAAATAATACTTCCACCATTATGACTGTCTGAAATAAACTCCATGGCCTTATAAATAAATCTCCTTCAATGTAATCTCAACGATAAATGAACATAACATGTAACCTCCTCATCGAAAAAACCGCAGTAAACCAAGAAATACTCCTACTTACTTTAAAGATACAACTTCAATAAACAAGTCCCTTTGCCAAGAAATACCAATCCTAGTGGATATCAGATTGTTTTGAATCCCGTCCAAACCGGAAAACGGGAATCTTATATGTGAATAATGTCTAGGATTAACTTTTTAGAATTAAGGGAACTTACATTTATTAATGGATTTCGTTGTGACGTTAAGACGTCACGTTGAACTATTTGATGAGTCAGAACTGTGAATGTAACTGTGCGTCCTTATCCTTAAAATAACTCTTCGCTCATTGTTCACTAGATTAATGTTGGTTGAAGTTTAAATTTATTACTCCACACTAGTTTGTTTTATCTTGATGGGTATCTTTGCTACAGTTTTACAACGTTGATATAGCAGCTAAGTACATCAGCTTGATATTTGAAGTGAACTATTGGCATCATTACTTGTTGTGGTGTAATCATGTGTATATAATTATATCATTATTTTTCATAAATTTCAGCATTTTTCGAATAGGTGTGTATAAATTAGATCATAATGTTCTTCAATTAATATACCATCTTTTGCATTGATAAATTCACTTTAGATATTTCCAAGGGTCTCCTCAAAAGTAAGTGTCTTGTGTTGAAAATGGAAAAGGCTCTAAGTGTTCCAATTGTGTGTTGTTTCTTATCCACTTTTAAAGGGTGATAAAAATATTAGAGAAAAGAAAAGAAAATCTTAACAGAACCTTACTTGAACCAGTAATATCACAGAAAGTATCAGAACTATAAGTAAATCAGCCTTAATCAGCTGATATCTGAGCTATATGCTGAGAATCATTGTGATCAATACAATGATTCGTAGCAATTGATTCGATCAATTAAATTTCAAATGAAGGAAACAAGAAACTTTAATGCACTAGGAAACTAATTCGTCACAGGCCAACATGTTTAAAAGAAGGGGGAATTCAAAATAAAATTATTCAGTACACTACCTTTTAATTTTTGAAAAAATTTCACAAATTCAATTGATATCCGGCTCGAAGGACCATGAACGAAAGGTATTGTGGTCCAAGGGTAAATCGACTGTATGTTGAATCTCGTGGCTCGTTAATTGGCTATAGTGTTGAATCTTGTCGACAGGTTGTAAGTCTGTAGACCGTTTTGTAGAATGGAGACAGGGCGTGACGTAATCTCCGACGTAATCTATTGCCATATTGTGCCGATCTTACTTGTGTTACTTGTAGCTTGGAGACTGGGCGTGACGTAATCTCAGGGCGTATTGTGCAGATCTTACTTGTGTTACCTGTAACTTGGAGACTGGTCGTGACGTAATCTCAGGGCGTATTGTGCAGATCTTACTTGTGTTACTTGTAGCTTGGAGACTGGGCGTGACGTAATCTCCGATGTAGATCTTAGGGCGTATCGTGCAGATCCTTGTTGAAGTTCTTGTAGCGTGAAGTTCTCGTAGTTGGAGACAGGACGTGACGTAATCTCCGACGTAGATCTCAGGGCGTATCGTACAGATCCTTCTTGAAGTTCTTGTAGCTTGAAGTTCTCGTAGTTGGAGACAGGGCGTGACGTAATCTCCGACGTAGGTCTCAGGGCGAATCGTGCAGATCTTACTTATGTTACTTGTAGTTGGAGACGGGGCGTGCCGTAATCTCAGGGCGTATTGTGCAGATCTTACTTGTGTTACTTGTAGCTTGGAGACTGGGCGTGACGTAATCTCCAACGTAGATCTCAGTGCGTATCGTGCAGATCCTTCTTGAAGTTCTTGTACCTTGAAGTTCTCGTAGTTGGAGACAGGGCGTGACGTAATCTCCGACGTAGATCTCAGGGCATAGCGTCCAGATCTTACTGGCATTACTTGTTGTTGGAGACAGGGCGTGACGTAATTTCCGGTGTGGATCTGAGGGTAACACCTAAAACAAGTTAAATGATGTAAAAGGTGCCCTGAATTAGTTCGCAATAACTTACAATTTCTTAACCTAAAGGTTTCCTTAAATAATGTTGACATTAGCGTCAACAGTAAATGAGTACTGTTTCACAGGAGACAAATGACCGACTCCCCTACTTCATGGTACTGGGGGTCTATCGAAAATAATCTTTTTAAGACCCTCCAATCCCCTCAATAACGGCAATCTTACCCATAAGTGTCACAATCACAAAAGTACAAATTTCATTTCCATAAAGGATATAGATCAATAAACGCATTAAATCCATCCTTGAGGGAGACAGCGAGTTGCGACTCTGCTTTTTCTTCCTTCCAGATAATTCAGACACAAAATCTCTTTTCTATCAAATCCATTTTGCGGCTTTAAAAGTTTCTTGCACTTTTTTATTTTAATGGTCTCGCAAAGTAACGCTGCCGATGGTGAACTCCCTTTTATACTTCGAGTCGGGAGAGCTTCGTGTGGTTTTATTTTCGGGATTTTTCCGCGTGTTTTTCATTCTTACGAATAAACAGCAAATAAAATTTTTCTATGAGGGATTTTAATTCCATACAAAATTGAAAACAATTACTGGGCTTCAAGAAGGAGGTTTTAGTACTTAACCTTAATGGAGGTACGATTAAATTAAGTTACAAGACCAAACTGAACTGTATAAACTTAAGCTATTTGCTGCTTTTATAGACAGTAGGGAAAAATTTGAAGTCCTAGGAAAATTATAAAGAATGTTATTCAGGGAAACGTAATAAATCAGCTAATTCTCATATAGATACAGTAAGTGTATTAAGCTCTACCTACGTTCTACATCTTGATCTACCTGAACTTGAACTGTATTAATTACAAAAATTGCTTATGCGGAATTTTACTTTCGTAGTAAGTGGAAAACTTAAATTAGAAATTAAAGTATCACTATTGTTTCGTCTCAGATAAGTGACATTTTTAATTTATTGTTGAACCGATGATGATTTACATAGGTCGATACTGCTGTCACCTGGAGTACCCAATACTTCTTCGAGATTTATTTGTTATAAACACAAGTCAAGTCCACAATGAGCCGTAATGGTAACAAAGACCCTCCCGGGAAAGTAATCGAGTATTACATTTCGAAGAAGTAGGGTACGTCGCGATTTCTAAAACATGTGTTTACCATCTGTATATGAGATGAAAGCGAGGATCTTCAGCAATGGTCAGCACGCCCTCTACATTTTACCGGGGTGATTTTCAACCAATAAGCGAGGAGTAAAGAGGAGTGCAATGCAACCGGCCAATAAGCGGAGATCGCGTTTCTCGTCTCTAATTTTTGAGTAATTTCAATTTGAGAAACACTCTTCGTCTAACTGCGAGAGAATTATTATCTATCTTCACCTATTCCGTTGTATTTTAAGTTTGTGCATTTTAAATAGTTTAGTAAATCCGAAGTTACAATTACGTGTTATTTTTTCCCAACTGTTCACGCAATATTAAGTTGGCGCGTGAAGTGTGCTGGTCAGTTATAACGATCTAAGACGATCGAAATTTCTGATTCGTACGCGACGTTACAACTATTATAAGCACTAAGGTGCTTCTATGTTCAGTTTGGTGTCCTAAAACCCATATCAACTTGTAGTGGTCTCCCTTTAGCGACGACACACTGACGCCGTCCGGGAACTCCAAATTTACAAATTTAGGGGGGGTACAAATACACAAGAGTGTTGGTCTATATTTCTAATCAGGCCGCGTCTCGGTTAACACATGATAAGCTCACAACTCTCCCAACTCCTCCAACACCATAGACTCCGGTCCTCCGCTGCCCACCGTGCCCTTCTGTGGCTCCTCCGCCCGGCGATCCCGGCCAATGTTCGGGAAAGCCCCCTGCTCGCCCTCGAACCTCCAACAAGGAAAACAACCCCTACACAGCACCCAGGCTCCAGGATCTTGCATCTACATCCAGACGCCGCTCCCTCCTCCTTGTGCTACCAGATCAGACCCCGTTCTCCGCTGCTCAGAAAAACTCTCCTCTTGGTTTTTTGTTCCCGTGACGACCGCGCGCGCTTGTTCCACTCACCGCACACTTGCAAAATACATACCGGCGCACTACAAACTTACTTCCAAAGTGTTGATTTTAATTGTATGTTCAGTTTGGTGTCTTAAAACCCATATGAACTTATACTTCCAAAGCGTTGAATTTAATTCTTACACACATGCAGTGCTATTCTGTTAAAACTTGACATTGGCTGATTATTTACCTCAGATAGAGGTTGCACAACCAAACGCAAATATGTAGAGTATCTTTCAACTAAGGAAAATATCGAAAGAAAATGGTTTTTCACCTCCAGGGTGGCTGGTATTTCTGAAAGTGCCTATTTTTAAAATGGCAACATCGACATAATTGTACAAAAAATTACACTACAAATTGTGTTCATAGTAGTTATGAAAACTGTCGATTTATATGTTTGAAATGCCATGTTGCAATTCAAAAAAATGTTACGTTTTGTAATAACAGTCATTTTGGAAGTGAGAAACCATTTTTTTATTATTTTCCTTAATTGAAATATATAACCTATATATTTGCTTTTGCATGCGGCTATGTATCTCCGGTAAGTAATTAGCCGATGTCAAGTTCTTAAAGAGTAGCAATGTATGTAGGATTTCAGCGTTTTAACGACCAGCAATCTTCATAAATAATATTTTCATACATACTACCGTCTTATGAATAATGCATTTAATATATAAAGTTCCACTAAAAACTGCGCTCCTCTTTGATTCGTCCGGCGTATAGACGAAGTCAGTGCTCTAACCCTATTACAAATCGATCTCGTCCCTGAAATTGTGTTGTTAATTTCCGCATAATTTCAATAAATTTTAATGAATTTTAATTGTATCACAAAACTCATTTTCACTTGGATTTTGCTTTGTCACATGGATTATCCAATTTTCGTGATGTTTTTCAATATAGGTGAGTGCTCTTTTAATTATGTATCGCGTTACATTTTGAAAGTACGTAAGCCGATTCGAAATTTCAACGCGGATCCGCGAGTAATTTTTATTCGTCGGATTAACGGCTAAATCAAATTCCACGTACGTGCGATATGAGCGGCCGCAGATTTGTTTGGCGATTTTCACGTTGGGCTATTAATTGTAGGGAACAATAATAATCGAAACTACTGTAATTACTCGAGACGTCGAGCAGTTTACTGCTTACTATCCGTCGCCGATTGGCGTATTAATTTTTCCCCTTTCGCTCCTCTTTCTCTCTCTCTCTCTCATTAAAATCGTCTGAAATTTCATTATGAACATCAGAGGGGCTCTCAAGCACCATTTACCTGTTAATTTCGAACAACATTGGGCAAGGTAATGAGATGAAGCGTCGCACTGGACCAGTTTTAAATAATGCTGAATGAAATGGGATTTTTGACAACGCTATTAATTGTTGCTGAAAGACATGTCGTTTAACAATACTTTTTACGCGCGATTTGTTTAAAGCATGGGTAATTAACTCTCTAATTTTACAAAAAAAATTGTAAATAAATTAAAATGTGGCTATTTAGGTCGTCGCTGTTATAAATTCAGATTGGGAAGGACTGATTTAAATTGTAAAACTGACAGTACGATTTACGAGCTAATATTATATAGTTTTTTAGTAACATTTTGTCCACTACATTTTTAACAATTGATTAGTTTTTAATTCATATTATGAGCTTTAGTTACAATAATCACAATTGTAGCGTACAAGGTGAAGCATACCAGCCGCCATGTTGTTTAGTATTATTATTTTATTATTATTATTATTATTATTATTAATATTATTATAATATGTCAAAGATATATATATTTTTAATGACACTCCCCAAATTTTTTGTGTGTTTTGTAATCTAAGGCCAAGTTACAGTAGGAAACTCTATATCTAATTACCGCCCTTTTGCGAGATATTTAATTACTTCAAAAATTGCATGCCAGACCTCACAATATACTTCTGTTTCTCTTAATAAATATATACAAACTGAACATGGACCCAGAGATATGAATAGGTTAAATTAAAAACAGAATAAAATGTAATAGAAGTAATACAATAACATTACTACTGAAACATAAACTTTTAGATTATACTATAGTAGTTGCTTTAAATACTATCTATATATTGTAAAGTACCTGCTGATAGCATTTAATGGAAACTTCTAGCTTGCGCACCAAAGTATTAAGGAACGCTTCTAAAATGGCGAAACTGGAAATTTAGCTTCTTATACGAACATGAAAGTCTATAGTTTCACTTTTGACTAACTTTGCATTAACTTCTTGTCAGTCACAGCTTCTTTTTCTGTTAATTAATTAGGTACTTCAAGCATGTTTATTAAGCTATTAAGGAACGATTTTAACGTTGCGAAACTAAAATTGCAGCTTCTTATACTAACATGAAATCCTTTTTTACTTTTGACATCTTGACATTCGCAGCTTCTTGTTCTGTCATTTAATTAGGTACTTCAAGCTTGTTCACTAACGTATTAAGGAAGCTTATAACGTTATGAAACTAAAATTGCAGCTTATTATACGAACATAAAATCAGCAATTTTACTTTTTACTAACTTTGCATTAACATCTTGACAGTCACAGCTTATTTTTCTGTTAATTAATTTGGTACTTCAAGCTTGTTCACCAAACTATTAAGGAAACTTTTAACAATACGAAACTAAAAATGTAGCTTCTTATACGAACATGAAATCCTGCAATTCTATTTTTGACTAACTTTAAATCAACAGCTTGACAGTGAACGCATCTTGTTCTGTCATTTAATTAGGTACTTCAAGCTTGTTCACCAAAGTATTAAGGAAAGCTTTTAATGTTATGAAACTAAAAATGTAGATTCTTATACGAACATGAAATCCAACAGTTTTACTTTTGACTAACTTTGCATTAACATCTTGACAATCACAGCTTCTTGTTCTGTTAATTAATTTGGTACTTCAAGCTTGTTCACCAAACTATTAAGGAAAGCTTTTAACGTTACAAAACTAAAATGGCAGCTAATTATTCGAACATAAAATCAGCAATTTTACTTTTTACTAACTTTGCATTAACATCTTGACAGTCACAGCTTATTCTTCTGTTAATTGATTTGGTACTTCAAGCTTGTTCACCAAAGTATTAAGGATAGCTTTTAACGTTATGAAACTAAAAATGTAGCTTTTTATACGAAAATGATATCCTGCAGTATTATTTTTGACTAACTTTAAATCAACAGCTTGACAGTAAACTCATCTTGTTCTGTCATTTAATTAGGTACTTCAAGCTTGTTCACCAAAGTATTAAGGAATGCTTTTAACGTTATGAAACTAAAAATGTAGATTCTTATACGAACATGAAATCCTGCAGTTTGATTTTTGACTAACTTTAAATCAACAGCTTGACAGTAAACGCATCTTGTTATGTCATTTAATTAGGTACTTCAAGCTTGTTCACCAAAGTATTAAGGAAAGCTTTTAATGTTATGAAACTAAAAATGTAGATTCTTATACGAACATGAAATCCTACAGTTTTACTTTTGACTAACTTTGCATCAACAGCTTGACAATCACAGCTTCTTGTTCTGTTAATTAATTTGGTACTTCAAGCTTGTTCACCAAACTATTAAGGAAAGCTTTTAACGTTACAAAACTAAAATTGCAACTTCTTATACGAACATGAAATGCTTTTTTGCTTTTAACATCTTGACATTCGCAGCTTCTTGTTCTGTCATTTAATTAGGTACTTCAAGCTTGTTCACCAAAGTATTAAAGATAGCTTTTAACGTTACGAAACTAAAAATGTAGCTTATTATACGAACATGAAAACCTCTAGTTTTACTTTTGACTAACTTTGCATTAACATTTAGACTGTCATGGCTTCATTTCCTGTTAATTATTTAGGTACTTCAAGCTCGTTGACCGAAGTATTAAAGGGAGCTTTTAACGTTACGCTAAAAATGTAGCTCCTTATACGAACATGAAATCCTATAGTAATAGTTTACTTTTGACTAACTTTGCATTAACATTTTGACAGTCACAGCTTCTTTTTCTGTTAATTAGTTAAGTACTTCAAGCATGTTTACCTAAGTATTAAGGAACGTTTTTACCGTTGCGAAAGTAGACGCAGTTCTACTTGTGACTAACTTTGCATTAACAGCTTGACAGTAAAAGCTCCTTTTTCTGTCAATTAATTAGGTACTTCAAGCATGTTCACCAAAGTATTATCGAACGGTTTAACGTTGCGAAACTAGAAATGCAGCTTCTTATACGAACATGAAATACTACAATTCTACTTTTCACTAACTTTGCATTAACAGCTTAACAGTCACAACATTTTTCTGTTAATTAGGTAATTAGGTATTATTTAATAAGGTAATAAGGTACTTCAGATAGCTTTTAACGTTTTGAAACAAAAAATGCAGTTTCTTATACGAACATGAAATCTTCTGTTTTACTTTTGACTAACTTTGCGTTAACTTCTTGATAGTCAAAGCATCTTATTCTGTTAATTAATTAGGTACTTCATACTTGCTCACCAAAGTATCAAGGAATGCTTTTAACGTAGCGAACCTAAAATGCAGCTTATTATACGAACATGAAATCCTCAGTTTTGCTTTGACTAACTTTGCATTAACAGACAAAGCATCTTTTTCTGTTAATTAATTGGGTACTTCGAGCATGTTCTCCAAAATATTGTCGCGATGCGGCCCCAATTAGCGAAAATAGGTCGCCGCCTAAGCTTATTCAGCACCGAGGCGACCTTAAACCGAAGGACGATACGACTCTCGGACAGGTACGACATCACGTTTATAAACATCCCGCACATATTTATACAGGGGGATCATAACGATCAAGGAGTCAGTCTGTCACCTAGTATCACGTCACGCTGCCCGTCTGAGGGCCCGTCCTTTTCGGCATGCCGCTAATTGGAGGAGCCTCGCGCCTGCTGCCCTTCGTCATCCGACAGTAAGCAACCACCTCCCTTTGACCTTTTTCTCACTTCTTGCCATTTGCTCATTTGCCTTAACTTTGTTTTATGATGTTCTCTCCCCTATATTTAATGCTTCAATAAATATTGCCTGTGTTACCATGCCTTCTTTTTAGTTTCTACCTAGCTACACCCCCAACCAGAGCACTCCCTTTGGACCCTAGGTCCTCAGGCGTGTGACAATATTTAGAAAAGCTATTAACGCTACGAAACTAAAAATGCAGCTTCTCATACGAACATGAAATCCTATAGCTTTACTTTTGGCTAACTTTGCATTAACATTTTGACTGTCACAGCTTCTTTTTCTGTTAATTATTTAGGTACTTCAAGCTTGTTCCCCAAAGTATCAACGAAAGCTTTTAATGTTACAAAACTAAAAATGTAGCATCTTATACGAACATGAAATCCTACAGTTTTTCTTTTGACTACCTGTGCATTTTCATCTCGACACTCAAAGCATCGTTTTCTGTTAATTAATTTGGTACTTCAAGCTTATTCACCAAATAAACGCCTTTAACGTTGCGAAACTAGAAATACAGCTTCTTATACGAACATGAAATCTTAAAATTCTACTTTGACTAACTTTACATTAACATCTTAACTGATCAAATCATCTTTTTCTGTTAATTAATTAGTACTTCAAGCTTGTTCGCCAAAGTATTAAGGAACGCTTTTAACTTTGCGAAACTAGAAATGCAGTTTCTTATACCAACATGAAATCCTACAGTTTTTCATTTGTCTAACTTTGCATCAACATCTGGTCAGCTTCTTTTTCTGTTAACTATTTAGCTACTTCAAGCTTGCTCACCAAAGTATTAAGGAAGCTTTTAACGTTATGAAACTAAAATTGCAGCTTATTATACAAACATGAAATCATACATCTTCACTTTTGACTAACTTAGCATTAACATCTTGTCTGTTTCTGTTCAGCTGAACCGTTTCTCAATTTAGTACTTGTTTATCTCTTCCAAGATTTTACCGAATTCCCGCAACGTATATTATGGCGATACCAACACACTTATCTATCGGCTAACGACTTAATCTGTTCGCAGCTAACGACTTTATGATATCGTAAGGTGGATTTTTTGTTTGGAGAAGAGGGATTGCGTAATATTTTTAGAATGATAAAAGCACATTATCTTCTTGGTAAGGAATTAAAAAGCGATTAGTATGCAACGTGGCCGTCTCCATTTCGTAGATATTTTTAATGTCTAACATATATCCGCCATTTAATTCAATAAGGTGACTTTAAACTTTATTTAGCTTCTACATATATGTGTAGGTGAGGTAACCACAACGTACGAAAGTAACTCAGGTGCTTTTTGTTTCTGAAACAAATTTTTATCATTTATCATTTTATAATCTAATTTAAAATTATTTTAGTTAAAGACTTATTCAACCAAAAAGTAGAAGAAACCACCTACTTACTGAAATGTGTTGCACATGCGCTTCGCATGTACCAAAATGTATTGCTACTAATTCCAATACAGCATAATCTAATTCCACCCCATCCCTAATTGATTACCGCCCTCACTATACTACCATCTCTCCCATGTTTCATTAGAATTAGAACTACCGTCATCGCTTGCGATTAATTTACCACGTGGTTTTAATGTGTCCTCGTCTAATTTTAATCTAGACTCTTGTCCAAAAATAAACTTAGACAGTATGGGGACTTATTTAGGAATTCCGAGCCATGTATTCCGTTGCATTATTATTCATCTTTCGGACAGTATTGAATTTATGCCAGGAATTTTACGTACGTGTTGATTGGCTCGCGGAAATTGCGCTGTTTTAAGAGTAAGCGTAAATTTGACAAATTGGACGTTTAGCTGTTCGTGAATTTATCGTACGTATTATTTTCAACGTTTAAGTGGATGGTATTGTATTGGCTGTACTCTTCGAAATTATTGCCAAATATGTGCAAGTTGATAAAGTGCTGTTTAGGAAGGTGTCGAAATGACTTTGTCGGTTTGGATTTTGGGTGATATTTTGTATAAAATATTATTATGGGTACTGTGGTTAGTAACCATACGTGATACTATTATATTCACTAGTATCTTAAAATTATTAAAGTTAGCGGTTGTTAAGCTTTTAATTTTTTAGCATGGACGTACCAATTATTTGCATGTAGATAGATAAAGATTCCAATTAACCTTAGTTACTTAGATAACTTTACTAGTAAAACAACATTCATCAGCATTTCCCTTCGGCTACGTACATGTAACGCACAACGGTATTTGGGCAACGTATGCAAATAATCCTTTCGGCGGGATTCGACTTAATCCTTCCCGTCGGCTGAAAAATCTTCGGAATAGGGAAATTCCATAAAACCGGATAAATTTAAAGTCGTTACACACGTACTTTGTACATAGAAAATAACGTGATAAGTGACGCCGGTCCACTTTCGTAGGCTTTCTTCTGCTAATGCAGGACTCGTGTCGGGATCCTGAAATCGCCTTTGGGCCCTTCGAGGACGACTCACTCACACTTAACGCACACACACACACATGCTGCACGGATCAGCGGCGTGCCGTACTTCTTTTTCGGGAATCTGCAGCTGAAAAGTGCGTGCCTGAAGAAAACCGAAGACGGAAAATTGGGTTCGTAAAAGATTTGCCTTCCATGGGAAGTGTGGATCTGAGAGAAGCAACGAAACTCACTTATCGTTCAATCTGTGGCAATCATACTATTTGACTGAATTTGAAAAAGAAAATATGCTTACCAACTATACGGAATATCTAACCTATATAGGTAAAGCTCAGAATTGAGATGATAGCTTATACCATCAATACGAAAGGATTTTTTAAACTAGAGGCAAACAGGGAGGAGTTAATAACACAAATACCTAATAACAAGCGAGTAACGTCACACAACCATTATGATGTTTCGCTCATTTAACTTAATAAATCAATATAAAACATATTATTTCATGTTCTTCTTTGTCAGCGGATCGACCGCTATATCAGTCTTTTTTTAGGGAGACGAATTACTTTTTGAACCAACTGAGATTAGAGACATCTCAGAAACAGAACAAAATAAACTCCAACTCTGAGATGGGTCGTTTCAGTTCGCAGCGGTTACCCAAACTAAACCCCCCACCTGTATCAATCTATTCGGGTTGGGTAAACTATTCACTTGAAGAAGAGTATTCATAAGATCATCTATCGCAACTCCTCATGTCCTCCTCCTCATATACTCCTCTATCGCAACCAAGACCTCACCTTGACCTCTTGCGCCATTCACTTCAAGACTCTTTGATTTCGAAACTTCGAAAACGCAAGACCCCCTACAACTCAATCCTTAGACTTCAAACCGTGCCTCATAGACCTGTAGGCTTCTATATCCCAAGGACCAAGACTTTATCGTGAACTCTAGCGCCATACACTCCAAGATCCCTAGAAGTCTGGACTTCAAGAATCTTAGATTTAGAAACGTCAAAAACGTAAGACCCCTACAACTCAATCCTAAGACTTCAAGACCCTGCTGCGTAGACCTGTAGGCTTCTATATCCCAAGGATCAAGACTTTACCTTGAGTTCTAGCGCCATACACACCAAGACTCTTAGAACTATGGATTTCAAAGACTCTGATTTCGAAATCTCAAGAATGCAAGACCTCAACAACTCAATCCTAAGACTTCAAGACCCTGCTGCATAGACCTCTAGGCTTCTATATCCCAAGGAACAAGACCTTGCCTTGAGCTCTAGCGCCATGCACACCTAGAACCTTAGAACTATGGATTTCAAAGACTCTGATTTCGAAATCTCAAGAACGCAAGACCTCAACAACTCAATCCTAAGACTTCAAGACCTTGCTGCATAGACCTCTAGGCTTCTATATCCCAAGAATCAAGACTTTACCGTGAGTTCTAGCACCATACACACCAAGACCCTTAGAACTATGGATTTCAAAGACTCTGATTTCGAAATCTTAAGAATGCAAGACCCCTACAACTCAATCCTAAGACTTCAAGACCCTGCTGCATAGACTTCTAGGCTTCTATCGCAAAGACCAAGACCTTACCTTGAGTTCTAGCGCCATACACACCAAAACCATTAGAACTATGGATTTCAAAGACTCTTAGGTTTCGAAATCTCAAGAATGCAAGGCCCCTACAACTCGACCCTAAGACTTCAAGACGCCTACGATATAGACCCCATGACTTCTAGAAGTGAAAAGAAAAAGTTGGGTTCTTTTGTAAAGTAGACTTCGAAAATAATGAGAAACTTAGGAATACTTAGTGATAGTCGTGTCATTCCGAGTCGTATGTTTGTTAATATTCGCTTAACATATACCCCATTTTACGATATTGTCTACGTTGAATAATTCTGAAAATTGCATGTGGTAAAAAGAGATCACCTTGTCATAAGACGAAAATGGCCCTTTCTATATTTGGTTTAATGACAACATAATGGTTTGATAAGTATTACGATTTTAGTTTTAAAATTTGTAGCACACATATTGGAAATTTCATTGCTTTTTAATTAATATTTTATAGAGACATTGAAACTAAACACTTGACAAAAGGTGACAAAAATTATAAAAAGATTGTAAAAGTTACTTACTGAATATTTTTTAATAGATTTGCTATAAGATCGTTGTGAAAATTTAGATGATTTCAATTACCCACTTAATAGCAACGTACTAGACTTTTATTGCGAAATTTCTATATTCTGGATATTATTTTAATGAGTTTATTTCAGGAATGATTTTTTTAGTAATTCGTTTGTAATTTTGTCCTAATCGATTTAATATATACCTAACATTGGTTTTCTAAAGGGTTGTGCCTAATCATAAATGAATATGTATCGGTTTAATTGCCCATCTTCAACTATCTAAAAGACGTGTTTGATTATCTAAGAGAAATGTTCCAACGTTCTAAACTTACAGTTGTACCAAGTAGAAATACTTGATATTAATTTCTTGGTCTATTGTGCCTAACTGGAAATGACCTTCAAGTATGTTTGCCATGTGTGAAAAATCAACGTGAACAACTTGTACAAAGACTATTCTGTAAGCACAATATACACGGCTTAGAGATTTTCTTTGTTTCATTGTTAGGAAGGCATTTATTACAAAACGATGAAATCAATTAATCCATTATAAATTTCACCTTTTTCAGTTACGGGACTTCCTAAGTTCGGTATCAATCTAGTTAATATAATTGATTAATTAATTAATATGTGTAAATATACCTGTACCTACATCTGGGCAACAATTGCAACGAAACGTAAATAGACTTAATTTATAGCCAGTTCTTGGCAATACATAATGCACTATTCTGTTAACATACCAAACCTGATTATTTTATAATGGGAATTCGGAACTGCTTAACGTCCGACGATTTGTCTAGTCAAGTGATTTATTGAAATATAAAACTCAAGTACATGGATAATTATGAAACAGTTTATTAAACATGCTGGAAGCTTATGCTGTCTTCGATGTTGTTCACCAAACCAAATAGATCGTTTGGAGGGTAGTGCAGTTAATAAATTTAATTGGTACATCTGTTGAAATTTTGAATTTAGGTATATTTATGAGTTGTTGTCTACTTGGGATTTATAATAACTTGAAAATATCTGCGAAATACGTGTAAAACGAGTTCACGGTATCGTTGCTGAATAATGGGTAATAATTCTTATATGAGACTTGTTACAATACTTAATTAAGTAGTGGCGACATTAATCTTCTTACTTTACTTTTATTAACTCTTGTTCTAACATAGGTACTTCCATGCATTTTGTAGCTTCTTTCAATACAATTACGAACTTGGTTCAGAACTTTTCCCGTTACAAGCGACTTGCCGTCTAACTCGTAATAAGTTTAAAAATCATAAAATAATACCTCGGATGAATCGTCACATATCGTTGAAACTCCCTATGCCTCGGTAATTAAAAACCTGACGTAGTGGTAAAGCGAACTAATTAAAGTAATTAAAATCTCTTGTAGCTGTCAAGCAGTCAGCCACAGTAACGGAAGAGCTTTGGAAACGCGGCTAATTCTTTAATTTTCATTATCTCAACTCGAAAACTTGTTGAACTATAATTTTCCGCCCGGCCATGTTTCGCTTTTTATAAGACTAATTCGAATTTTCGAATGATGGCGATGGTGACGTCCCACGGAGAGAGATTTTCAAAGTAGATAATGATGGAAGGGGAACGTTCCGTCGTAATTACAGGAATGAGGTTTGCGCTTACAAAAAGTCGCACCACATTCGTAAATTCATGAATGTTCAAAGGTGGGCACTTAGGACGTGCTTTTCTTTTTATACGCTTGTGATGTCCTACAGTTTCCTTCTGAAAGCACATAGTCGAATGAATTTGGATAAGCATGCAGATAGAGTTTGGTATCGTGAGCGCTTTTGTATTAATTAGGAACTTAAAATCAAATATTCCTTTGACTTAATTGTTGATTTTATTACCAGTCACGTCAAAGCACACTATTTTATCGATCCAAGTCACATACCACTTTTGTTGAAACGAAAAATGTAAAGGTAACAACCGAAGGCACTACAATTAAATTATTTTAATTAGTTCATCATTAAACAGGAGTGAGCCAGTTGTTTAACAGTTATTTAAGTCACAAGTAATGTAAAGACGTGTTTACATCCGAGGCAAGTGTGTACGAGCCGAGGCGAAGCCGACTTATTACATTTTATATGTAATAATTACATGTAATAAGTAAACTTATTACATTTTTCACGCTGCCGTTGAACATTTCCTTATAATTCCTCAAAAAATGAAATGTTTGCTTTAGTTTGGACGTACGTCACTCTGACATGAGTTGCCTGACATACTTCAGAATGACATATGTCAGTCTGACATATGCGTAACTAGGGTTACCCGATGCGTCAAATTTAAACAAAAGACTGTTAACATCCTCGGCAAGATAGTAAAGGCGGAAACAGACTATCGTCACCTCACGTGAACTCACGTGCTGTCACGTTAACTCACGTTACGGGTAAAAAGTGCGGAGTATTATTTCACATGGTATTTAAATGTATTAGAACCAGACTGAGGTTACCTCAAAGTGACGTGAGTTAACATGACAGCACGTGAGCTCACGCGAGGTGACAATAGTCTGTTTCCGTGTTTTCTTTAAATCAACTTGATTTACTGTTTTGATATTCCTAGGAATATAAATGACAGTATTTACATTCCGTCGTCAAGGAAAAATAATACACGAATGTTATTTATCATTTTCATGCTACTTATCTATGCATATAAGAGCGATTTACGATAGCGACAGCGTGAAAAAGTACATTGCGTTAATATTACATTATTATTCCAGTTTGTTAAGTAGGCACAGTAGATTTGTCCCTTTTGTAAGCAAAAAATCGTGTTACAAAAATTGTTTTTAGTATCTCACACATTTTTTCCTTACACCTTTGTCATTATATAATTGTCATCACGTAAGTGAGTGACTTTGAAACGGGTTGACTCTGTACCTTGTTTTGTTACTTTCTGAAGCAGATCTAGTTTGAAATTTTAAATTAGAGAGTATCCCTAAAGAGCCACGATGGAGCTATATATAGGACACAAATTTATTTACAAATAAAACAAGGATTTCTATATATTCTTTAAAGGAAAGGCAATTTAATAATTAACCTGGCGTTCGCAGGTATTTTCCTCCTTCCTCAGGGCAAACCTAGGAAATCAAGTATCAAATTTAATGCAAGGAAGTAATACAAGTACTTAACTATATAATGAGGCTCAATTGTGTAAACAGTAATTAAAGCAGTAGAATGGGGAAGTCAATTATAATCATGGATATTGCAGGAAAAAATTTAATAACACTTCAGATAAATGACGTTGACTGGTATCTACTATTATACAGAGGTACATATAAATATGTTCACCGTGACAGTACAAAGATCAGGTTAAACAGAAAGCGTTTAAATTCGAATTTAGATTAATGATTGAATGGATATTATATATTTATAATAATTTGGTGATGATAAGGTGTCTGAACGAAGTGTGAAGTGGTCTCTGTAGAGAGTGGACTCTCGTAGCTCGTGGGCGGCTGCGGAGATGAATATTGTCTCCAGGGTGTAAGGCTGGAGACTGTAGTAGTAGTTGGAGATCAGGGCGTGGCGTGATCTCTTGAAGTTCTAGTTGTGTGGAGAGAGGGCGTAACGTGCTTCTCCGGGTCTGGATCTGTGGGCGTATCGTGCAGATCCGGGGTTGAAGTTCTAGTCGTTTGGAGAGAGGGCGTATCGTGCTCTCCTGTGTGAACCTGAGGGCGTGACGTGCAGGTCCGGGTTGAAGTTCTTGGAGTTAAAAGTTGTAGTATCTTGAAGATCTCGTAGACTCTCAGGGCGTAACGTGAGAGCTTGTAGGTTGGGTTGAATAATCAAGACCACAACACACTGTCGTTTTGAGCATACTAGGGTATACTGATTTATTGTCCCAAATTTCAGAGCTTTTATACATCTTGTTTTACATTGGTTAAATGAGATATTATTTGTTTTCTTACAATGACCTAGCGTTGCATAAACTGGAGCGCTTGTTCTCACCTTCCGTAAACACTTTTGTTATGCTTACTCGGTTAATTATTGTGATTTGAACTTGACTTGTTGACGTTCGGTCTGCGTTATTATTCTTCGTAATAAAATAAGACGTGCTTTTTACTTGAATTAGATATCCCAAAACCTTGTTACCTCAGTGATTATTATCTGTTTGTAAAACAAAACGTGTTGAAAAGTTCCCAAAATTAGTTCACCATAAATTACAATTTCTTAACCTAAATTAATGTTGACGTTAGCGTCAACATGTCGTTTAATATTCATTTATAACATGAAATTTTACATGATTAAAAATAAATTAGTATTAATTTATGATACGCCTAAATTTAATTTAATTAATATAATAAAACTATAATTTTATTATTATAGAATTTCAGTTATCAAATCATGCACGGAACTACATCCTTTGGCTAGAATGTCCTGAAGTTGTCACCATCTTTACTTGTACAGATTGACAATAACTCCATTCTGTATTATAATCTATATCGTCCTGTTTGCAATATTACACTGAATTCATATAGCATTTTGGTAACTTAATTGATCACTAGGAAAACATCCCCTAACTTTACGTTTCCACGTATTCCAGACCACATGGCGAAGTAGAATGTACTCGTATCACCGCTACAAGTACAGCCTTCTTACGATTAATTCGTACCTAAAATGATTTTCGATGCTGAATACATTTGATTTTCACTTCAGTTCCTTCCGGGTATTTAAGTCCCCAACAATAACCACGAGGACATTTACGAGAGCACAAAATGGAACGCTGCATTGTGTATAGGCCAGCCAACCCCTATATCTCTCTTTTGTTCTTGGGAAAATTCATAGTCGTCGTCGATACGAAGCAATGCTGCGTATTATTCGATGTGCGTGCATGTTGTATGTGTTGTGTGTGTTTGTGTGCATAAAAGGACGAAGTTCTGCATTTCCAGACTTCCACGAGAGAGAGCTATTTGAATTTTCGCCCTAGCCGAGTGTCCTGGCATTTTGGAAGTTAACATACTTTAGTTAATTGGTCGGTATGTTTAGAATACTTCCTAGAGGAGATGAGGGAGTTAAGTTTGGGGAAATTAAGCTTAATACTTTCGCTGGTTACACTGGGAGCAGTGCATCAATGAAATCGAGTTACTTAAGAATAAATTTCTTAATGTACAAATGTAGTGGAGATAATTCGTTATGACAAATCGTAACGTGTATTTTCTATTATCAAATGATCTTAGTTACAGGTGTTATTAATATTTACTAATAGTTATTGGATACATTTCTGCCAAATCTAACTGACTGATGGGCCTAAAATCTATGTTGTCAGACTGGATACCTTTTGAACATTTATTGCTTTAAGAATAATACAAACTGATCAGGAATTTGTATCAGTTTAGATCAGTTTTAGAGCAATCGAATTAGTTTTCAAATTTGTATTAGCTGGGGTAGCCTAATATGTCCCTTATAAATCTTGCAATTTTTTACTTACTTTCTAAGTTATCTAGTCATATGGATAACCATAATAAGCATAACCGTACTATGGGTGTATCGTTTGGGAAAATATTCATCTGATAACGAATTTGAGGATCAGTTGTACAGGAAAATCTTAAGCAACTTTTGTAACTCAAAAATTGTCTCCAAATAAATTATTGAATAGTATCAATATTTGTCGAAAATAGAAGAAGCGTTGATTTGACGGAAACTGTAATTAAATACAAGTTTTAAATGTGTACTGAAATCTTAAATTTATCTAGTAGTGAAAACGGCGCGTTTCACTACTAGATTGATTGCAAAACTCTTGTACTTATATTAAGGATAACTTCAACTTCCAACTTGAATTTACCGAAACATATCCGAATAATCAACTCCGTAACGATAACTGTTTTCCCTACAAATTACCAATGATTATCTAAGGGCGGCCCGTTATTTATTTGAGCAAATAAAGTTCGAACTAATGCGGAATTACGACAGAAAAGGCAGCTTCCCTTTTCTCCACTCGAAAACTTTAAAGCGGCTAAAATTATACGGTTAGTAACTTTTTTGAAAAGTTTTATATATCATTCGAATAAACCGAAATCTGAAAGACATCTCGCGTTAAAACTTCCCGAAGTAAAGAAACATGTAGGAGACGAAAAGTTTTTAAAATGCATCTCTTCCCTTCTCTACCCTCAATGCCGACAATTTATGATAATTTGTCAAGAATAAAATTCAAAATTAAGCAGCTCGTCTCCGGTAATTTAAATAAATACAACGTCAAGGGATGGGATTTTCGAAGTGAAGCGATGAATTCTATGGAGATTTCGTTAATTATATAGAAAGTTTATAGATTGCAATAAAATGATTTTGTGCCAAATATACTTTGGAATTTTATACTGGCGTACATTATGATTTTTTCGTGGAAAGTAGGTACGAGGGTAGTGTAATATATTCATATCCTTAAGTACAATAGGCGGTTAAGCGATAATTAAAATATTACATCATGTCTTGGTAGATTTTAAGTTCAGGTGTTGAGATAACAAAGACTGTTAAAACGTTAATGTGAAGATTAAGTATTCAAAGTCGTAACTGCGATAGGCATTTAGATGACGTATCGGAAATCCGTTGTAGTATCCAACTTTATTAAATTATTATTGAACTTCTCATTGAATGAATCTATTTAACAGATATGCCTTCTCTCAAAAAGTTGTAATAAGGTTACTCCATTTAATTACGTTACCATTTTAGGGTGATCACTTAGGGTCTTAATCAGGAGATCTTATTAACCTTATACTTAATTGTTGTGGCAGTTGTCAGAAGAGTGGATTTTGCATATGGAACATAAAATCATGTTTAAAACATAAAACATGAAAAATATTCTTATTTCGTTACCGTTACAACTTGACGAAAAAATATTTAAAAATTAACAAAATATCCTTTTTGGATATTTATGTTATTTTTGGATTTTATGTTTTTCAATGGTTAAAAGTATACAAAAGAGGGGCGCCATAAGTTCAGTATTTTTTACAAATTTTAATATTAATTTAATCCACCATGGTGAAACATGGCCAAATTTGATCATGTCTACAATGGCCAATTTGTATTAAAAGAACATTAAGAAACTCACATTTTCAAGCTCAGGAGTTATACTTTGAATCTTAATAAACACTTATTTATTGGAATGGAGACCTTAGAGTTATACATAAAAGAATAGCAAAATTGTACCTATTTTTTTCTCTTAAAAACAGTTAGAATATCTTTGCTATTTATAATGATAGATATTTTTTTATAAACCTAAATGAAAATCTAATTAAAAATCACAGTGCCAATGTTTATAAACAAATAGGGTGGAAAATTCTATAATTTTTAACGAATGCTCTCTCTATGATTTACGATTAATTTAACTAATTGTTTTCCTATGTGACAAACGACTACTTAGAGTATATCATCATTGTTAATTGCAGTTTAATCGTTTTGTTATTTGTAATGTTATGTAATTGTTTTAAATTACTTAAATAAATTCTGTTTTGCTTTCAGATAAAAATAATAATAAAATAATAATTGCTTTTTGACCAATAACTTCTGAAGTTGTTTTGTACAAATTTTCTCACGTTCATTGGTTGTAAATTGAGATACATTTCATTAAACCTTCTTTATATTATTGTTCTAATTTCATCACATTGTGTCCAAGTTTTATCAAAAGTTCATTTCAATAGTTGTTGCCTTCCATTTTCATTGTTTTCACATCAAATTGTCTTTTATCCAGTTGCCAAGATTTTATTATTGATGCACCAATAGTAATGGGTCTAAAGGTTGGTTTCACTTTTTGTATTGGATATTAGTTGTTGTCTATTATAAAAACAATGTAGTGTTACTTATTGGAATATTAATTACAACTTTTCTGATTGGCCAGTTATGGGCAATATTTTACAAAATCGTTTAAATAATGCAATGCTGTACTTATCTCTTGTTTGGGATTTTATATTTCTAAATTGCAGGAGAAATGCTATTACTGAATCTTAAATTTTAAAGGGAACTTAAACTTTCCATGCTAATTTAGTTAGAATGACCAGGTAGTTTTATTTAGTTTTGTTAAATATGACAAATATTGGTATTCTTATGTTTCAGGTTAAAAGTGACATTGAATTACTACTGAATTATTACATCACTTATATGGTCTAAAAACGATATTAGTTGATTTAAAAAAATATTCTAACTTAGATAATTAACTTATATATTAGGCTGAAAGTCGCAATAGATTGTATGAACTTTCTAAACTAATTTAATTAGAATAACCAGGTAGTTTTATTTAGTTTTCTTAAATATGACAAATATTGTTATTCTTGTATTTCAGGTTAACAGTAACACTGAATTGTATTTCTTTTTTTTTGCTATAAAATGAGCAACCAGTATCAATTGATTTCCATGAAAATGAAATGTATTAATAAAAATAATGTTTCTCATACTTTACAGTGTTTTGTGAGATACATGTTTGTAGGTGCATGTAAATTACCATGCACCTGTAGTCTGCTTAGTCACTGCAATAGTTGTTTAATGTTTCTAGTTATTATCTTTCCAAGCGCTATTTTGGATCTAAGTAGATATACTATGCCGGTTCTAACCCAGAAATATGCGTTTTTTCGTCAAGGTCAGAACACAACACAAGTTGTAGGTACCCCAAATTGCAAGGTTTGTAGCCTGTCTCTGCATTTCTAACTCAATCCTCCATGTTAATTTAAAATTCTGCCACATTTGGCAGAACTAAGCGTTTTTAAGAGGAAGTTTTCATGAAGCGAGCAGAGCGACGTCACCCATGTGGCACAACTCATCGGTCAACTCCAGTGCGCTAGCAGTCTTTTGACCCATCTCGTTTAATGAAAAACTTCTTCTTAAAACCGCTCAATTCTGCCAAGTTTGGCCTCCAGATGCGCGCGAAAATTGTTCCTCAGTTAAAATAACGCGGAGGATTAAGTTAGAAATGAAGAGATAGACAACAAACCTTGCAATTTGGGGTACAACTTGTGTTGTTTTCTGACCTTGACAAAAACCGTTATTTTTTGGGTTAGAACCGGCATAGTACATCTACTGATCTATTTGACTCAATCTGTTACTAGCAAGTATTACTAAAGCTTCGTTGAGTTCAACATTTAGTTACTTTTAAACAAGTACATCCCTTAATATTTCCGTAATTCCTTTATTTAGAATCGCCGGTGGTTAACTAGTTACAGCCTGCGGCTCGGAATTCACTTTTGGTTTCTGATGCTGTAAATCCCGAAGTTCCAGAAACGGGAAAAACGAAATTAGTCCGAGCCCCGAGCCCCTTCGTCTAACCCGAGGTGTTGCCAGCAAGGTCGCTTATAAATTTCTGGTGTTGGCGAGCTTTTTAAAAATGCAACAGTTCAAACCAATTAACCTAACGGGAACGTCGGGAAGATCCCTTCACGGAACCGGATGAATATTTAACGATCCGTTCGAGGAGTACACCTCAAGATTAGCAAATGAAGTGCAGTAATTCACACTACAAACTGTGGTCGCTTAATCCAAACAATAGGCGGCTAAATAATGTAAGGACGGGACAGAAGCAAGTGATTGCAATCCGGCTAATGTACCGGTGTTATTTATTGAGGGCGGCTCCGGGGCTTCTGTAAAATGCAGCGCGGGGTTAAATAATTATTTTAATAATTTAGTGTGTTCCGCTTGGAAAACTACGTTTCGCTCGTAACTTGATTGTATTTTATGATACAAGCATTCTAAAAGTTTGAGAACTGGGTAAATCATGCAGGTATTATCCGAGCACGGAGCTTAGTAAAGTATTATGCCGGTGAGAGGAGGTGGAAGTGGAAATTTTTGAAACTGGCGCCCTTATTTTTAATATACGTTAGTGTTTACCGAGAGTTACCGGCTGCGAAAATGTAATGAATTATTAAAAGTTTCAAGACGGGACACATCGGCGACAAATTCGAAATTTGTGCTCGTCGTTTTCCCTACTCCCTTTACTATAAAGGAGACGCCCTTGGGGCACAAGTAACTTGAAAGTAACATATACATATATTACTGGAAACTCATATCGATACATTCCCTCTTCCGATATGAGATTTAACAGCAATCCGTTTTAGAAAATAAATCTGACATGAAGTTCGTTTTCTAATAAAAATTTTTGGTCCTTCTATTGTGAAATCAATAAGTCTCTCAATATACAATCTTTCTATACATATACATATGCAATCAAGCATATTTTCCTTCCATGTCGGTAGTGCACCAGATGATTGTTTTGTTATCCTTGGCAATGACAATGGTAAAATGGCTTTAGTAGTTCTGCATTCTATTTATTTATATTCTAGTTAATCACCTGTGGCTTGCATTTTTAACATAAACAATCGTCTATGATCATATATCCTATATGGTCGTGTATTAAAATCTTTGTATTGATGCTTTTCAAATATATTGTAACACGAAATATAAACATCGGCAAGCAGGGCGTCTCTTATCTCACGAAAACGGGGGACAGATCAAAGAAAGAAGGCCGCTGCGTTTAATTGGGCCATAAAAACCTTCCCGAACGTTCGGAAATGTCTTATTAAAGGAAGAATGATCTACTCCTTTCGAGAACAAACATTATTAAAAAAAATGAATATTCAAAAATGTTCTCGAGACATAATGGAGGGCTATAAAAAGCGAACGCTGCGGACGCAGATTAGATTAGATGAGAAGCCGCAAATGAAAACAGTGCGATAAACGGACAAGCGAGAGCGTATAAATAAATTAGCAGTTAAGAGTGTGATATAAATTAATTAGTTAGGAAATAGTCTAGATAAATTAAGTAGTGTAAAGACAGATGATGTAAATAAATTAGAATAAACGTTACAGTATGAACTGACTCTTGTCGTCAGAGGAAGACATTACTTTTTTTGTTTTTGTTTTTTAAAATTACGAGAATGATGGTAATTTCAGTGCCCTGCTCAGCAGAAGGTCATTCTAGAGTACCTAGCACTAGTTTTCTTAGTGTATATTTACTGCAGCTTCAAAATAATTCTCATGGCCTTAGTCTGCCCAATTAATTAGTAATCGATTTCTTCATGTTTGTTAGCAGTGAGTCACCATTTGAATTGTGTGTGACTCTACAAGTAACACACAATGTTAATAACAGTAGTAATTTAATTAGTAAATAGTTGATTAGTAACTAATTAACAGTAGTAAGAGTTTTCTAGTTGCTGGAACATACTTAGTTAAAACCAACTTTTTGATTAAAGAAAAGGGTATAATTCAATATGCCAATACAGGTTTAAGTTAACAGCCATTCAATTTATTTGTAAGTTAAAGAATATTACACTTTTGCAATAAACTTTAACGATTGTTTAAACGCAGGTTCAGGTCACTTAGCATTAAAATTCGTAGAACTACTGTTCATTAATTTGGCCCTTTGTAACTTTATTATTACTAGACTTATATTATTAAAAATCAAAAGTAGCGCTTGGGATAAATACATATAATTTTACAAAAACTGCTTGATGAATCGCTTTATAATTTTTGTCGCATATTGTTCACCACAACACCTTACATTTAACGAGAAATTAAGGATGTGGAGCGATTTTTGCGGAAGTTATTAATAATTCAATTTAAACTCTTTTGAGAGTTTAATTAAGCAACAAATGCATCAAATAACTTTTTCCAGAACTCATTTCGAAGGCTTTATACAAGGCCATTATTTGAGTTTTCTTTGATCGGGTATAACAATTTTCCTTATTGATAAAAATGAGAAAAAGTCATACTTTTCTAACTTTTAATGGTCAATAAATAGAAAAATTCAAAAAATTTGTTGGTGACATCATATCACTTTTGTTCCTCTACACCAAAAGCATCAAAAACTGGTCATACCTTCGCCATAGTCTCAGAAAAAAATGATTTTACTGTATTATTTGGTAAATGGACATGCTTGTTACTGCTCTGCATTGTTCAATGTCACTACTAATCTTGTTTCATATTTATGTATGTTATCCTGATTAATTGTTACATTTAGCACATATTAAATCGTTGGTACTTAAATAGGAAGCAGTGATCCACATTTTTCACTATTTACCCCAGATTACGTCTTATTTTATTTTATTTTTAAATGAACATTTAGCTCTGTTTAATGTTACCTCTAGGACAAATGTCTCTAAAATACAAGTTACAGTTAAATATAAACTGTTATTTACACTCTTTTCGGCTAAAATAGTATTATTGGTGAATGAAGAATTCAGTAAATAGGACAGTCACTTTCCAATACGGCCTACAGTAGGCTCAATGCAATAATAACAATTTAGATCGACAACTTACACATTTTACTATCCACCTAAGCGATTACTTCGAGGAGAATATTGGCTTTCGAAGAAAAGGCGCCCTTACATGCACACATACAGCTACGTTTTATACACAGACATATAACTCATACACGTTCATCTATCCCGGGATCACATTCACTTTTTTCCATATTCGCATACATCCCCAAGTCTCTGAAATATTTATTTCACGATTTCATGAATATTTAACGGTGTACGTATATACTTTAGCGATCTGGGTCAACAAAAGTTAGAGATAAACTGTTCGATTTCCCCAGTAGCATTCACAGATAGTGATACACGTCGAACACACACACTTCTAAAGTCGTGTATCGTGATCCAGGAATATTATTGGGATTGTTATCGGGTATTGTGACAGCTCTTCGACGTTTTGTACTCCTCCTAAATTAGGATTTGTATATTCCGAACGCGTAATATTTTGTCACTTTTCGATTTTAATGCGTGTGTGTGAGCTTTTCGAATTTAATAACATACTTCGATACGAGGGTGTTTAAAAAATGGTGAGATGAGAAAATAGGGAGTAGCTTATGTAATATATGTAATATACATTACATATATGTAATATGTAATATAATGCATCTCAGTTTCAATTTAATATGTAATTACTTTCTCATTGTATTTTTTTAATAGTTATTTATGGTACTAGTGTGGTATGTTGGAAATAAGTCACTCGAGAAGATTTATACCACGAGGCCGCCAGGCCGAGTGGTATAAATTCTCAAGTGACTTAGGAAACATAACACGCGAGTGGCATACAATGTTTTATCCAACAAGTGGAAGAAATTCTTTTTTATGGGATAATAATTAATAAGCTTTGTGATAAAATCAAAGCTACTTGCGTCTCAGTACCCTATAAATCACAGAATGACTTGAGAGTGATTTTTTTACATTTTGGTTAAAGTACTAGTTATTAAAATAAAGCGTTTTCCTTTCAATATCAATGTGAATTCTGCTTGTATTATTAATAAATAAATAGAATACTGCTTTAAATATGAACGTGAGTTATGTTCCATAACTCACTAGTGTGTTATGGATTATAACACACTAGTGTTATAACTAGTCATAACTGTCATGTGTTGGATAAAATATATTAATATCTTCCATATGTCCCAAATTTTCCAGGTGTTGGGAAATAGATGCCATATTATTTTTAGTTACTAGTACCTAATAAAATTTTTTTGAGTGCGCTAATTGTACTTGTATTCTGTTTTTGGGTTTCCATAAATTTATTTTGTTTCCGCCTTTAAACATTTTTAATAAATAGCGTTCTCGCCGGTTTGTAGACAAATTTGTTTTATACGTTTCACATGGTTCGATTTGTTTTTGAAAAACGTGTTTGCTTCAGATGTAAATATGGTGGCAGAACCGAAACCCCATCAGACTGGGAGGAAAAGACAGAATATGACGAAAACCGGAAACGACTGGTGAGTACTAAAATTATCTTGAGTGATTTTCCTTGCCCTCTTGACCTTTAATATTTTCGTGATAAAGATGGGATTTCCCGTAATTTTCGTATTAAAAAATGGTTCTTGAGGGAACTCGCACGCGCCCTAAGAATTTACATTAATTAGACTTATAAAATTTTGGTGACTCATAAACTTGTTACAATATTATGTAAAACCTGTTGATAATGTTTTCATTTGTAACGAATAAGTCGGTTATAATGTGACATAATATTCGAACTTGTAGGTCAGCGCATTGTATTTCGTACAGAATTTACTGAATTGAAAGTTTTAACCAAAAATATCATCTATCTTGATCTCTTCATTGCGAAATTGTATGCAGCTGGTATTATCTGCATCGAGATGCAGAGAAATTACTGCATTCTAATTATTTGATTTAGGCAGCAGTCTATTGTTAAGCGCATCCAGTAAATTGTGGGAATTACCAGAGGGGGGAAGCGTACTAGCGAGTTAATATTAAAATGTACAGGTAAACTGATGTTAACGGCATCCTTGATGTACCTCAGAACCAAATCGGCCCCGCTATCCTGAACACATTAATCTAATTAATCACAATCCATAGCGTTTATAGTAATACAACGTACTACTGACGTGCCTGTAAATAAGATCCGACCCGGTTTACGGACTTCATAATAACACCAATGTTAATTAGTTTTTAATTAAACTTGAATGGTTTAAATAGTGAAAAGCACCGCTGAGGTCACAGAATTTTCCCAAAGGACGTTCTCTTGTGTCTAATAAGATCGTTAAAGTTTCATAAAAGGCATGAATTGTACTACTTGTTGATTTCGATTCTCAAAAGCCGCGCTTTTATTCGAAATGGGCGTTGAAACGTTGCTTAAAATGCGATAATTTTTGATATTTGGGGTATAGCCCAGTAGAATTAGATGAACAAGACTTAAAACTTATCGTAATTCAGAACAGAACATGTGGAAAAATGTTTTGTATTGGTGACAAGCAATGGCTATTTGAAGGAGATCCCATTTTGAAGCGTGGCGCCATTTTTTAAATAATGTTTACTCATGCAAAAATAGGTAAAAATTGAGTTTCATTAATCTTTAAGGCAACTTTAGATAGAGGATCTAAATTTTGACCGTTTGTGACTTGTTGAAAAACGGTTAATTTCAGACCAGGTAGATTAAATTTGGTTAATTATCTGTTTAAATAATTGCAAAAAAGTCGCAAAATTTTGCAAATTTTTAAATATTTTTAATTTCGTGAAAAAAGCACGTAGAAGCTTGGAACTTCCAGATTTTGTGTCCTTTAGTACCCTTAACTTACCATATTTGTGCAAAAATATTAAGTTGTTTATGAAAAAAATAATTTTTTTGTAGAAAAGGTGTTAAATGTAAAATTAAATTTGAACCTTTTGTCGTCGGCCTAGAGGGTTCATCTGGGGCTCTGTTTCTTCGTCATTAATTAGATTTTCAATATTGAAATTGAAGGTATTCAATTTTCACCATTTTCACTTTCAAAATGGCGTTGGAAAATGTGTAAATATTTTACGTCAGTTTTTTGAAATTATTTATGCAAAAAAATAATATGTCTATATGCAAAGTTAATTTATGGAAATCTGGCAATTTTCCACGTATTTAAAAAAAATGTTTCTGTAGCTCTACTAGGACCTGAGATATATTTTTTTCAATAATTCACCAATTGTTTATTTATAATTATTAAGAGCTAAAATTGAAAACGGAAGTAACATGATACTTGAACTTTATGATGCCACCATTGTCAATCGAAAAAAAAACTAATGCATATATTTCATCAGCGTATTGAAGAATTTGTTATAAATAATTATTTTTGCAAAAATTCACTTTCCTTAAATATTTGAAGTTATGAACTGCACGCAAAAAAAACTTAATAAAAGTTGTTCGTTTTTGAAAATTGCATATTTTTAATTTGTAAACATTATAATTTTTTTATTTAAATTTTTAACAAATACTATTATATATTATTAAATGGTAATAGACATGAAAAGCTTTTATTACTATAATTGAATAAATAATAATTATAAAATATGTACATATTTCGTTATATATTCTAATATTTGACATTTTAATATTATATGTTGTGAAACTAGTAATACCTTGACCTTATTAAAATAATTATTTAGTGAAAATATATGCATTTTTCAAAATAGAACAACTTTCATTAAGAAATTTTTTGCGTGCAGTTCATAACTTTTCAAATATTTAAGAAAAGTGAATTTTTGCAAAAATAGTTGTTTATAACAAATTCTTTCAATATGCTAATGAAATATAAGTATTAGTTGCTAATAATTTCACGAGCTACCCCAGATTAAAAAAAGAAACGTCCAAATCGGTTCATAATTAGCTGAGATATGCCGAATTCTAATTGCAATGTGAATTTGAACTCGCTCGATCAATTTTCCACGTTTCGCGCGCTATTGACGACTCAATACTTGCGTGCCGAACTTACCGCCATTAAAATATTTATTTTCACTCATATAAAGTGGCATCATAAAGTTCAAGTATCCTGTTACTTCCATTTTCAATTTTAGCTCTTATTAATTATAAATAAACAATTGGTGAATTATCGAAAAAAATATATCTCAGGTCCTAGTAGAGCTACACAGACTTTTTTTTGAAAATACGTGAAAAATTGCCAGCTTTCCAAAAATTAACTTTGCATATATACATATATTATTTTTTTGCATAAATAATTTCAAAAAACCGACTAAAAAAATTTGCACCTTTTCCGACGCCATTTTGAAGGTGAAAATGGTGAAAATTGAATACCTTCAATTTCAATATTAAAAATCTAACTATTGATGAATAAATAGAGCCCCAGGTGAACCCTATAGGCCGACGAAAAAAGGTGCATATTTTATTTTACTTTTTTTTTCATAAACAAATTAATATTGTTGCATAAAAAGTTTATGGTAAATTAAGGGTACTAAATGACACAAAGTCTGAAAGTTTCAAGCTTCTTCGTGCTTTTTTCGCGAAATTAAAAATATTTCAACAAATTTGCGACTTTTTTGCAATTATTTAAACAAATTATTAACCAAATTTAATCTACCTGGTCTGAAATTAACCGTTTTTCAACAAGTCACAAATGGTAAAAATTTAAATACTCTATCTAAAGTTGCCTTAAAGATAGCTCAAAAAAGCTCAATTTTTACCTATTTTTGCATAATAGGTAAAGTCACAAAGTAAGGAAGTAAGTAAGTAAGTCACAAGGAATGTAAAGACGTTTTACCATTCGAGGCAAGTGTGTACCTACGAGCCGAGGCGAAGCCGACGCTTGTCACTTGCCGAGAATGTTAACAGTCGATACATTCCGTGTGGCTTATTAGATTTCTCACGTTGCCTTTGAAAATTTCCTCATATTTCCTCAAAAACTGAAATGTTTGATTTATTTTGGACGTACGTCAGACTTACTTATGTCAGTCTGACATATGCGTAACTAGGGATAAATCGACTTGATTTACTCTTTTGATTTTCCTAGGAATGTAAATGACAGTATTTACATTCCGTCGTCAAGGAAAAATAATACACGAATGTTATTTGCCATTTTCATGCTACGTATCTATGCATATAAGAGCGATTTACGATAGCGGCAGCGTGAAAATAAACATTATTTAAAAAATGGCGCCACGCTTCAAAATGGGATCCCCTTTAAAGACCCATTGCTTGTCACCAATACAAAACATTTTTCCACATGCCAACCTGTTCTGAATTACGATAAGCATCTCATCTTATTCTACTGGGCTAGTATATCACCTCTGGACGGTAGAAATCGCATTAAAAGTTTTTGGAGAAAGTGTGCATAACATACTCTACAAAAGTGTAGATAACAACTTCAATAGTAAATTTCGGAGTACTGGGCAAGTCAAGCTTTAAACTTTTAACCTTTTATCTCTATGTTTACTCATGGGTAAACTTAGCTAATATACTTAAAACTAGTACATCGAAAAGAAACATCTCATTGTCGCTTCACAGATTAATCAACGGGTTTAAGCACAATTAATTAGTGGATTTCATCGTTACAAAACTGTCATAGAACTATGGCAAACCTTCGTTGTTGTAAAACTTAAACCGATTAGGCATTCTGTGATCACGGTTAAAGTTGCTTTCAGTATCATTGTATCGTTCACTCTGAATCCCTTTCGTTAGGCATAAATCGCTTCCCTCCAATAAGCTCCAGACTAATCCCAGCTCAAAAGCTTTCGACGTCGATTCAGATCCTTTGTAACTCCCGATACCAAAAATTAAAGAACCTTATTGACTTAATGTCTTATTAATACCTCGTCGATTATTAATACATATGCATGGATCCAAAGTCTTGGAAGCGGAGGTATGGTAATTTGGAGAATTTAAGAACGTCTCGAGGGTATCGGGAGTGAGGGTAACACGGCGAAGGTAAAAAGCTCTAAATCCTTTGCCGGATTTAGGACGATTAAAATATAAAGGGGGATGAGAAATTGTATGTTTCGTTTCCACATTGTATGGTTTGAAATACAAATTTGGTAAATCATAATATTGTTTACCTTTGTAAACTTTTCCATAAGTTGCGGTTAAGTTGTCAAACTTGCGCTTACAACTAATATCATAAATTTCTTGACAATTCACTGAAACTCCAATTTCATTTGGAGGATTGCCGTATAACACGAATCCATTTAATACGAAATTTACGTACACATTTATTGCTGCAATTCATTATCGGTCCAAGAGCGCATTTACTGGTTTGCGACTATTCGTTGAAGATCCTGAAAAATAACGACTGCAACAAAAATAAAATTTTACCGTATTCCCTACCGCAAAGCAACGCCGGTCTCATATTTCTTACTTCGAGCAATACATTTACATTCATATCGGATTAATCCTCCGCATAATTCCAAATCCCGGACAATTAAAAGGTAAGAGTATCGTTTTAAGCTTGGATTCTCAAGAATAATAATTCCTGACTGTGCGATGATAGTTTTGCCTGTTTTGTTTTCCTACAGTAAGGAATAAGGAGTGGTATCGGAAAACGTAGCTTTAAAACAAAAAGGCGTAATATAAACACGATACCAGTGTTTTATTAAGAAAACACAAAGGGAGTTTTATTTAGCTGATATAACGTCGTCGGGCGAGTGGAGCGAACAACACTTGAAAGATGAAAATATTTTCTCGTTTGTGTAATATTTTGATACGTTTCAGGCTCAAGTTGTAAGTTGAATATAAAAATTTGGTTGATAATAAGAAAGCAGTGGGAAGCAAAAAATCGGAAATATGAGCTAAAGTAGCAGATGGAATGTAGGTGGTGTGTCTTGAATTTCATGCGGAAACTTACGTTAGGGCTATAAAATTTTTAAAATAAAATGACGTGTTGCGTTTGAACCAGTTATATATCTTAATTGAAGTGCTACAGAACTAAAATGTCCATATAAGAAGTAAGCAAATGCTTACATATCTATGATTATTAAGTTGTATGTAAAGTACGAGTTATTTATGGATGGAATACAGAATTTAAACAAAAACTCTCTAAAATGAATTCACAGTTACAGGTTTTCTAGACCTGCTTGTCAAGAAATGATCAATCAGCTTACCTATCAATCAATTAATTATCCAAATTCCGCTGATAATTTAACTTTTTATTCTTACATCATGTCAACTCGCGTGTTTTCTTTATTTCTTTTCCTTATTCTGCAAAGCAACTAATTTAGCTACCTTGCAGTAACTTATAGATTCAGCAATTCCCGGATAATACCCTTCGCTATTTCGACCCGCGATTCCCGCGAGCGGATGCAACGTCTCGAATTCGAGATCGAGCATCCGCCAACGAGTCCGGGAATCGATGAACTTTCCATGTTGTGTTAATAACGACAAAAGCTGATTGGTCATCAGGAAAAAATTATAAATTGGCTGGGGACCGACAAAACGAAGTTCAGTTCAGTTAGTTTTCGCAAATCGCGCCCTTGGTCGGTCTCCGAGACACGTCCCCGAGCCACGGCCAAGATGAACCTCTTAGGGTAAGTCGTTATTTTTCATATACTGTTTTTATTTAGGTCCCTTTTTTATTATTATTAGCCCCTGTTAATCATTTGTTTTTTTGTGTTTTTTAAGTTGTACTACGTTTTCTCATATTTCGATTACTTTTGATTCCCTCCTCTTTGTGTTATTTTCAACTGGTGTCGTGTTGGCCGCTGGTCGCGCCTTTAATGAACTTGATTTTGTTCAATATACCCTTTTACTTAGGCCTACTTTCTTTCGTGTTACTCTACCCCTAGCTACCCCTCAGTGTACGACCCTGACAGGTCGCGACACTATCATGATATACAAAATATACAGAGCTTGAGACACGTGTTGTATCATGGAACATTCGTTGATAGTAAAACAGATCCACATAGGTTTATAAACAAAGGTAAAGATAAACATCCTGACATAAGAACCTCGTTACAAAACGTTACGATTTTCCCTTTCCCACAAACAGCAATCTGACGGTTAAAATTTCTAAAATCTAAATTTAAAATCTAAAATTAAAAAGTTAAAATCTAAATTGGCAGGTTAGTACATATAATGACAAGTAATTTCAATGATGCAATGACAACTAAATATAAACATCCCGAGACAACAACCTCGTTACAAAAAGTTACACTCTTCCCGTTCCCACAAACGGCAATCTCACGGTTAAAATTTCAAATTCAAATTTTCAGGTTAGTACAGAAACTGGCAAGTAATTTCATTTACGCCATGTGAAATATCCAGACATAGGAAAAATCTATTGAAAAAGGATTGCAAGTTTAAAACTTGTTCTCTCTTCGCATATTATTCACAAACGTCAAATTGTCAGTCAGTGAAATCCAAATGTGAGATGGCTAGTTGGAATATGATGTAGCACATAACTTTATTTATTGCTTGGTATAACGCGACACATAAATTGAATGAAATGGGGTTGGTTGCAACCTGGAAATTTATTTGTCGGCTAGCAATAATTTCATAAAACATGAATTTGGTAGGATGACAAGTGGTAGATATTGGAAGTACAAAGTAGTTTGAAAGAACTTTTTCATCCCCTATCAAACGTCAATTTGACAATTTAAAGCAAATATTCCTAATTTTGGTACACCGTTCGTAATATGAAAGTGCTAAGCCCTTTGTTATTTTTGAGTTATTCCGACAAAAAATATTTTCTCTAGATTTGAGATTTGTATGTTTTCATCAGTAATGTGACAATTAAGAAACTTCCACAGTTGACAAAACGGCAGGTAATTTCGTTTCTTTTCACACTTTACACAAATTTCATACTTTTTTATCGAACTTTTTTATGATCGAATCTGTATTTGACAACTTTTTGTTTATTTTACTTCTTATATTTTTGTTTAATCCAAACTTGAGTAACCAGTTCATCATAAGACAAAATGCTGTTCTTTTCCGACAAAAGTATCTTCTTCGATAGAATTGGAAATATCTAAGACTAACTTTTCTTACAATTTGACAGTTATGATCTTTCTAAAATGTACTTAATAAAGTGGTAGATAGGTATTTTCCTTGTTTTTCGAAATATTAAAACAGAGCGAAGTTGCGGTAGAATCGGATTGAAATTCTCCTTTGCACATTTTTTCGTCAATTTCATTTTTGACAGTTAAGACCTTTCAAAGCTGAAACACTTTCTAACACAAATTAGCTCAATTCTTAAATTAATACAGAATGTCCGTATACCAATGGCACCAAAATATTCTGTATTTCTTAATATAAAGCCATTCATTTCTATTCCTTTATCACTTTTCAAAATTTCAAACTTCTAAGTTCTATGTTCTTTTTATATTCTGTAAATGATGCTGAAAGCTTTATAAAGTCCATAGCTCTCCAAATAATTTTTCTTACTCAAAGGGCTTCATGGGCTTTCAACGAAATTTACAAATATTTTTGAAACAGTTTTGGAATCTGAGTTATTTATAATACTTCATTGCTTTCTGATATGTCACATGCATTAAGCACACTTAGTTGTATCAAAACTTAAAGCGACTAATAACAAAATTTCTGTGAATCGAAATGAAAATTAAGTAGGGGATTCAAAATTACACAGTTGTGTGAATCAATATAATTAAAAAACTTATAACGGAACAGTTAAATTGGGGCAATTCCCAACTTTCTTGATGATTCATCTCGATCACGTGTTGTTTAAAGAATGGGAAGCATGGTTATGTAATGAATAAATTGTTTATAAAAGTTGGTTGTCTGTAAAGTCTGTTTACGGACGATAATTTTATGTGATAACGTCATAAGAAAACATTGATTAAAAATGGCATACTTTTATGAATTGAATAGAATTATTATCACTAAATTATCATTAGAAGGTTTTTTCGTACTGCGTTTGGTCGGTCCAACTGGTCATTTTAGACACATTGTTATGACATGTGTGAAGTTGAACATTAATCGTGAACCTTACATGAATTGTATTAAGTGTAATAGTGATAAGCAATGGTATGCACAGTAAATATTCAGATAACTTTATAAATAATTGTCGGCAATACCGCTAACGTCCAGCTGTGTACTGTCGCCGTCGCGGCCGACGGAGTGGGAGGGAGATAAATGCGTCATCTTACTTCCGCATGGCTCACATTGGTTGTGTGATGCCGCTCTCTCTCACTCGGACGCTGTAGTTGAAGAGATTGATGCGTCGCAAGGCAAACACTAAGGACGATCTCTCTCTATTTTTCTCGCACTCGCTCTCGCTTGCACGCATTGGTCTGGCATAACGTTACAATGTTTTCTGGGACGTATAGGTAGCCCGCACACCGATTTATAAGACGTATATCACGTCAAAAATAATTTATTATGTATGGCACAACTCATTCGCGTAATAAGAGTAAAACAGACAATGTGCTGAGTATACGCAATTTGTCCTGCTATATTTTTCAGGAATTTTCTGGATTTCATGATTCAGGATTTCTTAATCACATCATATGTGTTTTTTAAGGAACTGGAAGCATGGTTATGTTATAAATAGATTCTTCATAAAAAAATCTTTATTATGTATGGCACAACTATTACATCGTTCGCGTAATAATAGTAAAACAAGAAATATACTGAACACATGCAATTTTTCCTTTTGTAATTTTTGATACAGCTAATATGAAATTGAATGCCAAAGTTTTACAAAAGGAAATGGAAAAAAGCAACAGTAATCAAAGTTCTTCTATTATCTCCACGTGTACAGGAGGAACGTATCATTTCCTCTTGCCATACCTTCTTCCATTAATAAAGTCTGTTCCTTTATAAACTTTCGTCACCCACCCAATTTCATTCTTAATCCAGGAAGGGGGGGGGGGCAACGTCGTCCAATAAAATTCTCCCTCCCCTCGATATGAACGAGAGAGAAAATCTCGCGATTAATCGCAAGGGCGTAGGGGTCTCGAGACGAGATTAAAGAACAAGCCACAATTAGTACAGGTTTGCATTGTAATTGCACGGAGGCTAGGAATCTATAATTTCGCGTTAGGTTCGGAGTCGACGACACGAAACTACGGCTAGGAAGGATAAGTTCTCGTTTCGGTGTTCTGTGGCACTATAATTGTATTTATTTAAGTGAGACAAAGCCGGCGGGGGAAGGCTGTTCGTGCCGGTTTATCTGTTATTTGTTTGCGGAAATGAGATTGGATAAGAGGAGTACCGTTCGGCGTTGGGATGGAATTGGATTACTTGCACTTGGTATTTCTGTAATTTGGCTAATTTTATTACTTATCAGAACTTGCCGTTTTGGCGTACTTCGACTGACTTTAGGGAAAATTTTATACCTAAAAACTAGTCTATATGACTTTGTTTTAGATGTGAAAACCTCTTATCTACCTGAGTCAGTTCCAATTGAACATATTAGTCTTTCAAATTCAAAATGTTCCCTCTGTTTTATTAAGCTACAACTCCATAAATCTTTGAGTGCAAAAACTTTCATCTAACCAATGAACTAATAATTTATTTCAGCGAACTAATCCCCAAAACATTAATATACATACACCTATAGTCGAGAATTTTCAATGTTTTACGTGATAATTAAAAAAAAATAGATAAATATGATGATTACATTTCGGCATGGTTTCGTTTATAGTAACGACAATAAATTTAATTTCATCGATGTTAATGACAAGTTCCATACTCTTGACCAATTATGTTGGGGAATTGTTGTAGGTCATTCATATTATTAGTAACTAGAGTTGTGGCGTCAGCCCTTATGTTATTAATCATCACACCATTAACGTTGATTTAGATTAACGACTTTTCAAGTGCCTCGTCGCATATGGGCTCTGAGTATAGATTAAATAAGAGTGGAGAGAAAAGGCAGCCTTAACTGACCTTCTTAAACTATCCTTTATTATTGCTATGCGCCAAACAATTTATTTTTCTGGGTTTCGTCAAGCCCTTATTTTGTTTTACCCAAGTGAGCAATTTAACTACCTATTTATTTTTTTGTATAGGTATTTCTTCTTGATAGTAAGCTAAATAATTTTAACCGATTAATATAAGTATAGATTCGAAATAATACCAGTTTAAGCCGTGTCAAATAATGCGTTTTGAGCATGTTTCTGAACTTTATATTCAAATTACTTAAAACATAGCACATCTGTTATAAATTCCAAAGCTTTCAGTTAATTTAGAGGCCGGGTCCCATCCTCGCCATTTAAATCCTTTAACTTTATACCAAAAATAACTACACCGGCGGAGAGAGAGTGCAAAGACAAAGTTATCTGGGTGAGGATCATTACTTGGTTTTGTCTAACAACCGAGATATTTGATTGCAAAGTTTGCTTCAAACGTAAACAAACGAGCCATTTTGGAAGATAATAGGCACAGAACGCAAGAAATGTTGATGGTAGAAGTATGGAACAGTACATTGTACAATATTCAAGGGGATTTGATTTACGACTCAATCGGGAAGGTTAGGTTGGTTTGGTGTGGCTTGCATAGCAAAACAAAACATTTTCACGTTTCTGAACCTACGAGTCGGTCAGGAAGGTTACGTTGGTTTGGTTTGCAACAGAGGTTGGAATGGCACATTCACCATTTTCTTCAATAATTCTGAAAATGGAAATTCTCGAAAATTGTCAAATTTCCTCGCCGGAAACTATTTCCTATGTGTATTTTTAAGCCTTTTTCCTGCCTTTTCTAAAAATTTGTAAATTATAATTTAGTATCAAACTTTTTATAATCCCTTCATAAGTTGACTATAGTTTGTTGTATAGTAATAGTTTGTTGGTCCTCACAGAATGGCACTTCTTCAAATAAAAAATTGTGTTACGTGAATTATAACCTTCAATTATAATAACCCTGTCATAAGCCTTAACAGTTCCATTCTGTAGCTTCATTTATTCAAAATCTTTCTTAGCGAAACCTCCATTTAACTCCATGACTCTAAATCAAAGTAATACTTTACTATTTGATATTGACCGCACCGCTACTTTCCAACCATATACCTCACAAATATCCAAATGCCGGTTCGTTAAATTTATGCGCACGATATTAGTTCGAGCTATAAAAGAACGAAGGCGTATAGTTTTTTGGGTTTCCCTGCTCGTATATTCTCCCCGTACGAAGGAGGTCCCTAAATTATTCATTCCATTATAAAACTCTTAGAGCCGAGATTTAATATAAGTCGTAATATAAAAAATGTGTCTTGTAAGCGACCCCGTTTCCTTCGCCCCAAACAAAATAAATATCACTCTCGGAATCAAATGCCGGAATGATTAGATTCCGGGAGTCGGTAAGCTCAAATATTTACAGTTAAGGTACTGGAACGGAATCCGGAGTGGATGATTATATATATAAACGATTCAAATTATAAAAGCTTTAATAGGAATTAACGTCTTTAGGCGGGCCACGATGAAAAATGCGTACAGAGATTTTATACCACAGATCTTATAGTAGGTATGTGAATTGCTGCTGAAAGGTTCTCGGCTGTGCCAACATCTGAGGGAATTTCACACAATTTAATATTTTCGAGATTATTTATCCAAGCATTGGCAGACCAAGTAGTAGATAAGATGGTATCGTAACAATAGAAAAAGCCTGAAATGAAGACGATGAGAAGATGGCTGTAACGTATGTTTATCAAAAGATTTTCCGAAAACTAAATCATCCCCTAATAAATATCGGTACTACTTGCTGCAACGGTGTGTTGCTACGATGCATAAGACGCGGGAGATGTAGGTCCGTATTCAATGGACGTTTCCATGCTCTTCGTTCTAAGGCACAAGGAACAAGGAAGCCTCGAGGGTCGCCTTTAATGGATATTTGCGTTTCATGGTCTAAATCCTAAGGCGTCCTTTAATTGGCGCATGCTCAATGAATGAAAATCGCGTCTTTTCTTCAAGGAAGCTAATGGCAAAGGGCAGCGGGCTAGCACGTACGTCAAACGGGCGGCAACACAGGATCAGGCCATGTTGATTTGGGTCAACGATGATGCAGCTTGGCCTTATTTCGTTATTTGGGGTCGCCTCGCTACAATATCTCAACTAAGGGTAGCTCGATGATATCTCACAAGTGAGCTACTCTAAACTAAAGGGTTGGTCCCGAAACATAAATGGAAATTAGACTTATTCGGACTATTTTCACAGAAATGTAAGGGCGTAACTAAGCATTACAACTAAAATTGATAAACGCAAACGGTAATAGCAGTGAACGTTGACTAGATGCTGCTTACTCCAGCCAACGCCCTAAAGACACGAAGCTAAAACAGCGTTAGTCTTAAGCTAAAGAAAAAGAACTATTTAAGCATACCTTTGTAGTTACCTTCCTCGTTTTCTCGAAAAAATCGTTACCTTGGGATTTAAACATTACCGCAATTAAGGTCAACTATTGGATGAATCATATTTTTAAGCTCCCTATTGGTGTCGAGTTAGACGATTACAACCCCCTCGGGGCGAAAATATTAATAACCCAAAATTTTTGAAGGATACTTTACCCGTGGACGACGTAAATTGGAAACGGTAAATTGCTACGAAAGTCTCTCTTTTTCTCTCTCTACACTTTTCTCGATTTTCCCCAATCGGTCAGGACTCCCGGCCGCGGCCCGATTTCGACGGAGGCGTCGAGACGTACGAAACTAATGTGGATGACGTTTCCTTCCCTGGAAAATTAGGAACGTGCCACTTTAATGTCTAAAGGACGAAATGAAATGAGTTTCAATTCGGCGATCCGCCGACAAGGTATCCAGATAAATGCCGATGTTCCCGATTTTGTTTCTCGATTGAATGACGGGAACGGGACGAAGAGGGGTCGGGTCAACTAATGAAACGGGAATTTTTAATACGGTCCGAATGTGGGGAATCTAATTAGGATGGATCGTGGAACGGAAGATTCTTCGCTGATTTGGTTGTTTTTGGTGTAGTTGGTGGTTGGCGATGGTTATTATTGTAACTGTGCTGAGTTTACATCTAAGTATGTTTGCACTCCAGTTTTTACATAAAGTTTCGTCGTTTTACACTCTCCAATTTAACTGAAAACCGCAGTGTTCTCAGTTGAAAAATGAAACTGTAACGAACCTGTAGTGTCAGATGGTAATTTTGCATTATTTGGTTACGTTTGGTGCAATAGCAGCTCCTGCGTTTATTCTTGTGGCTCTAGTTAATTTGTAGTATTGGAGAGTCAGGAAAGGGAAAGCCATAGAAGTTTTAATCGTTGTTGGAGCCTTTAGTTGGTGTAATATATGGTAATACCAATACCAATATGGTAATATTGGTCTATGATACCACATATTAAAATATAATCTCTTGTGTAAAATTGCATTTAGTATTGTGGCGAGGCCATCTCACGCAAATGAACCAGATCAAGCTAAATCAGCGATTACCTAAATCAACATGGCCTGATAGACCAAGAGCTGGACACGAGATTTCAACATCATCAGTAATATGGAATTCGTAAACAGGAATAAATTCTATTACCATCAGTTATTAAAGTTCCGAGCAGGCGGACAGCTTATTGGTTGCGAAGGGTAGTTATAAGGGGTGAAAGTGATTAATTTTTAGGGGAAGTTTCGGCATAGATAATAAGCTTAAAAATCTATGTAATGATAGTTCTTACCATACCTAAACTAAATTCCAAGCGGCGGACACATAAGTAGGTGCAAAGGGGGTGGCGGACAATAGTAATGGGGTGAAAACGCGAAGAGCTAGAGCCGAAATTTCAACGTCATCGTCATCAATAATATGGAATTCGTACACAGGAATAAACTCTATTACCATCAGTTATTAAAGTTCCGAGCAGGCGGACAGCTTACTTGTTGCGGAGGGTAGTTATAAGGGGTGAAAGTGATTAATTTGTAGGGGAAATTTCGGCATCGATAATAAGCTTAAAATTGTATGTCAAGATAGGTCTTACCATATCTAAACGAAATTCCAAGCGGCGGACACATAAGTAGGTGCAAAGGGGGTGGCGGACAATGGTAAAGGGGGTGAAATCGAGGAGAACTAGAGCCGAAATTTCAACGTCATCGTGATCAATAATATGGAATTCGTACACAGGAATAAACTCTATTACCATCTGTTATTGAAGTTCCGAGCAGGCGGACAGCTTACTTGTTGCGGAGGGTAGTTATAAGGGGTGAAAATGATTAATTTTTAGGGGAAATTTCGGCATCGATAATACACTTAAAAATGTATGTAATGATAGGTCTTACCATACCTAAACGAAATTCCAAGCGGCGCACACATGAGTAGGTGCAAAGGGGGGGCGGACAAGGGTAAAGGGGGTGAAAATGCGGAGAGCTAGAGCCGAAATTTCAAGGTCATCAGTAACATGGAATTCGGAAACAGGAATAAACTCTATTAAACCATCAGTTATTGAAGTCTCGAGCAGGCGGACAGATTACTCGCTGCGGAGGGTAGTTATAAGGGGTGAAAGTTGTTAATTTTTCGAGAAAATTTCAGCATCGATCAGAAGCTTCAAAATTTATGTAATGATAGATCTTACCATAAATGAACGAAATTCCAAGCGGCGGACACATGAGTGGGTGCAGAGGGGGCGGCGGATAAGGGTAAAGGGGATGAAAATTGGAATGGCAAAATTAGTGAGTTTATTCCTGTTTACGAATTCCATATTACTGATGACGTTGAAATTTCGGCTTTAGCTCTCCACCTTTTCACCCCCTTAACCATTGTCTGCCGCCCCCTTTGTTCCACTCATGTGTCCGCCGCTTGGATTTTTTTTTTCAGTTATCGTAAGATCTATCATTCCATAAATTTTGAAGCTTCTGATCGAAGCCGAAATGTTTTCGAAAAATTAGCCAATTTCACCCCTTATAACTACCCTCCGCAACAAGTAAGCTGTCCGCCTGCTCGGAACTTCAATAACAGATGGTAATAGAGTTTATTCTTGTTTACGAATTCCATATTACTGATGACGGTGACGTTGAAATTTCGGATCTAGCTCTCCGCGTTTTCACCCCCTTACCATTGTCCGCCACCCCCTTTGCACCTACTTATGTGTCCGCCGCTTGGAATTTCGTTTAGATATGGTAAGACCTATCTTGACATACAATTTTAAGCTTATTATCGATGCCGAAATTTCCCCTACAAATTAATCACTTTCACCCCTTATAACTACCCTCCGCAACAAGTAAGCTGTCCGCCTGCTCGGAACTTTAATAACTGATGGTAATAGAGTTTATTCCTGTGTACGAATTCCATATTATTGATGACGATGACGTTGAATTTTCGGTTCTAGCTCTTCGCGTTTTCACCCCCTTACTATTGTCCGCCACCCCCTTTGCACCTACTTATGTGTCCGCCGCTTGGAATTTAGTTTAGGTATGGTAAGAACTATCATTACATAGATTTTTAAGCTTATTATCTATGCCGAAACTTCCCCTAAAAATTAATCACTTTCACCCCTTATAACTACCCTTCGCAACCAGTAAGCTGTCCGCCTGCTCGGAACTTTAATAACTGATGGTAATAGAATTTATTCCTGTTTACGAATTCCATATTACTGATGATGTTGAAATCTCGTGCCCAGCTCTTGGGCTATGACCTCACAAGAGAACCTCCCGACGAGGCACGTATATTAAAAACATAACATGATTAACATCAATTGATCCGAGTAAATACGGAGATCGGAACCGATCAGGGGAGAGTTAAGTAGCATCGGGAATCCTATGTCGCTGCCCGTTATCATGCGTACCTGCCAGTTGCCCTTCCAGATGCTATCTGATCAATCTTCCCAAAATTATCGGGCTAACGGTGATTGGGGCATTATTACCATTATTACACATCGATGCAGATACCTACGCTAAGCTTAGGTATTTTTGATTAAGTTTTGATACCCTGCCACATCTTTATGAATGATGTCTACTCACCCTTACCTTACCTTACCTTACCTTACCTACTACTTACCTACTTACCTAAAAGTCTAGTTACCTCTAAATGCCCCACCGACAAAAAAATATCAGAAGTTTGTGTCTTCTTGCATTTCGAAACGATATACATCTAATAAATAACTTAACAAATTTTATAAAAAAATAAATGAAGATATTAATACAACTCTTAATCAATATCTTCATGTTCACTCTCCTTCGTAGCCTTTAGGGTGTCGAAGGTCTCCCTGTAAGTGATAAGTAGTCTTGAGAAATTCCAATGCAAAAGGCTGTGTTATGAAGAGAATTTTAAAGTCTTGTGCTGCCATCAAATTTTATGGTCAAAAATCGATTTCGCAGTTAAAAAATTTCAAATTTGACTTGTCATTTTTTGTGAATAGCTTCGTTATTTTCCGATATATTTTGACACAGAAAACAGAGTGAGAAATGATTGGATTTTTCAGAACTTTACGTCTCTTCGCATCTTTTACAAAACCCAAATTTGACGGTTAATGAATTCCAAAATGGAGTTAACATGAGTTCTATATAATGTCACTGAATTTTCCTTTTATACATGTTTGATTAGTTTTTCATAAAAATCGCGTTCCAGATCCATTTTGAGACGTGTCAATTTAAAAAGTGACTTTTGTCCATTTTTGATTGGTGTTTCGAAAAAATCACCCTTCACATCAATTTTGGAAAATCTAATTTACACATCCTAATTAAATTGTATTACTCCGTAGTTGCATGATTTGCGTAACTAGGATTATTCCACTTTTGCACTTGTATTTGTGGTACGTACCATTGTATTTTCTATTAATCGTCCTCTCGTATACCCCGAAAACAATACAATGAACATTTTCACGTTGGCCGCCTACAAAGCCGACAATTTCTCGGTTCATTTGACGTGTTACCATTTCAATTTTTAATCCGGTATGTCGGAAATCCATTAAGGACTAATTGGTGGAAAAGAGACGAGAAGAACGAATCCACTTCGCTTGACGTAACCGAGGTGAAATAACGAACGAACGTACCGGTTCAGAAAACGCTGCCATCACTGGATTATGTAGCAGTCTGACGGTCGCTGAACATGCTCGTCTCGTTGGCTAATTAACAGTAATCGAGAATTTTAAAGAAATCAGACTCAGAGTGTTAATAGAAATGGAATGCATTTGGGCATATGCCTCATTTGTTTGGATTAAGGATTCAGGATTCATGTTGGGGATATTGGAGATATTGGAGATATCAGAGATATTGGAGTGTTAATAAAAATGGAATGTATTTGGGCATATGTCTCCTTTGTTTAAATTAAGGATTCAGGATTCATGTTGGGGATATTGGGGATATTGGAGATATTGGAGATATTGGAGTGTTAATAGAAATGGGAATGTATTTGGGGAGGTCCTTTGTTTAAATTAAGGATTCAGGATTTATGTTGGGGATATTGGAGATATTGCAGATTCTGAAGATATTGGAGATATTGGAGTGTTAATAGAAATGGAATGTATTTGGGCATATGCCTCCTTCCTTTAGATTAAGTTTGGTACGTTTGCTACGACATTTTAAACGTTCTTAATGATTGATACATATTTAAGAAGTAATATTGAATTAGAAAACGTGCTAACATTATTTCAATAAACACTGACACCTATTGAAGTAAGGGTTTTGTTGTGCCACGGTTTCTAGTTGCATCAGTTTTATCTAGTTTTCGCCAAAATATATAGTCATGAGAACTGCCCTTACGTATCTAGAGTATAACAAAATGTTTGTTATATGAAACAAAACTTTGAAATATTATTCCTCAATTAAGGTATTGCATCATCAGATTGTTCTTTTCATATAAACGTATTGAAATTGCAAATTGCACGTTTGGTTAAAAGTCAATTTGACTTGAAAAAAAATGAAAATTTGATTTACAGCCTATGACTCAAAATGGTAGATAACTTAATTTTTTGTCAGTCTTCAGAGAAATGCCTTTAAGAATAACAATAGAATATTAACGTTTACGAGTACGTTTGGTTTCTTTACATTATTTTTAGTCAATTTTCAGTTATTCACATCTCTTCTCTCCAAACCCCAAGCAGTATCAATATAATACTTTCCAATATAGCAATATAGCGATATAAACAATTTTATCAATTTATAATATCAATTTTAGATATTTACATATTGTAACGCGAAATGTAAACAACCAGCGTAAGCGTACTCCATCTTATCGGACGAGGCGGCTCACCTCAAAGGGAGGCAGCTCCGCTAACTGGATCATAAAACCACTTCCAGTCCAATCGCGACTACTCATTTAAAGAAGGAATGATTTATTACGTTCGGGTCGTTTCTAGAACAAACAAATTAGGGAAAAGGAGAATCGAGTACTATCAAGAAGGTTCCTGAATACATTATGAAGGGCTATAAAAGCGAACGCTGCGGACGAAGAAAAGATTAGATGAGAAGCCGCCGACTAGTGAGAACAGTGCGACAAACCGACAAGTGAGAATTGTACAAATAAATTAAACGTTAAGTGTGTTATATAAATTAATTAGCTAAGTAATAGTCTTGATAAATTAGGTAGTGTAGTGTGTAATTAGTACAGTCTAAAGAACCATTAAAACTTTTATCATAATACAAATTGTAGAGTTAACATCAGACTTTATGGTTTCGAAAAGGATATCAAACAAATGGTCATAATGATCGTGAGGGTACATCTGCAACAATCCATTTTTTCTTTTGGTATTTTCATGCAAATTCAATACAAAATTCCTCCATTTCTGATAACATAATAAATATTTTAATCGATACAAATAAAACGGAAGTAGAGTTGTTTATTTTTAAAAGACAAATGTGTAGTTCAAAAATTGATTTTAAAAATCTTCAAAAATTCTGTTCGTCTTATGATGTAACCTGATTTGACAGTTTAGTATTTTATTCCAGTGTTAAAATGACAAACATGAATTTTCTATATCGCTTATATACACCTCAATTGTATCCGCGATAGTTCCTAAAATAACTTAAACCTTCTTTTTTATGTAGAAAGGCCCATATAATGCATAATAAATCATTTTTCCTTAATAAGATGTTGCCGGGACTCAACTAAGCGTAGCGGCGTTCCTGTGAGGTAAGCCGCCGAGGTCCGATAAGAGTAAACACATTTCGCGCTGCTGTTTACATTTCGCCTTACAATAGAATCGCTAGTGTCAATATCTCATTAAGAAATCCTTAAATTCACGATGTATTTCTAGATAGAATTTAGATGCCTACTTGACTGATTGCTCACATATCATTGGCTCAAATAACTTTGTTTCAATTTTCAAACTGCTACTGAAGCAGTTCAAATATATTGTCACGGTCCTAAGGGCCTAGGGCCCAGAGGGGTGCTCTGGTTGGGGGTGGTACGAGGCTCTCCTCACAGCGGACATCTTCCCTCACAGAAGGGAAACTGGCGGGTACGCAGGATAACGGGCAGCGACACAGGATTCTTGATGGTACTTTACTGTCTCCTGATCGGTTCCGATCCCCGTATTGTGTAGTGTGTATCATTTCCTGTGCGCTGTGTGTTATGTTTTTCATATACGTGCCTCGTCGGGAGATTCTGCGTGAGATGGCCTCAATGGCTACAATATTCTGAAACAATTTTAGCGTGGAACAAAGTAGAAGCTCGTCTCAACAAACTATTAGAAGTGCAGGATGCACCGATCATTGTATCCAATCTGTGATAATCGACTCCGAATGAACTACGTTCATAAATGTAATAAAACAATTATCCCTGCAACCTAATCCCCCGGATTTAAAGTTGCGAGGACTTAGTATCGTCGGGGAACGACTGACACGGTGCTACATAATTAATTGAAAGGAATATCCGCATAAAATAGAATCCTCCCCGAGCGTTACCCGCGTCGTAGTCGTAATAATAAAAAATTTACGGGCGAAGAAACGTGGGGATCGCGTCCAATATTTAAAATCGGATAATGGGAAAAAGATGTAACCGTGCAGCTCGTTATAGGGGAAACTAAAAAGTAAAAACATGCGTTTGCCACGTAATGTTTACGGTCCGGCCTATAAAAGCGGACATGATGCATCGGGCCACCTGACCTATTCTCTCGTAAAACTTAATAGTCCCCCGGGGGGAATTGATAGTAAAAACAATCATAAAAATGACAGTATTTTATGCTGCATAAACGTACTTTGGGTTCGTGAAAATTGTTTGCGGTTGTTCGCCTCGGAATGTGCTCTTGAATTAGCAATTCCGTTTGTGTACTTTGGAGGATAAACAAGGGTCGAAGTTTGAACTAGGTACTGCTTTACTTGCGGCGAATGGGAGAGTCAAGAACGTAAATACGTAAATTCATTAATACAGGAAACGTTACACGTTTGTAGGAAAGAAGCTTGGAACTCGAAATACGTCTACTTGGGTGTACAACAACTTTTACAGGTAAATCGGGTAAATGTATGTACCCACACCTAAGAGGCAAAATGAAATAGTGGAGTACAATCAGGGTACAAAGTGATAATGGTATTTTGGTTAAATCGAAACGAAATATGCGTATGTGTACTGTTTTAAAAATAATTACACTCCATGAAGTGACCATTATTGAGTAAAATACTTTACGTTCTTTTCAAATAGCATCACAAATTTTCCAAAAAAATCTTCTCGTGGACTTTGTAGTATTCCTCATTTTTCCACTCTCTGGGTTGTTGATTTACCTTATGCATTACATCAAGGCAAAGCTATGGATTCTACTCCGCAAGTATACTGTACCAAAATGAACCTATCTAAACTTAACTAATGAAATAAGTAACAATAATGTAAATTATGGTCAATCTCAGGTTAAATCGTCACCAATAATAGTAATAACAGTCAAATTTTTCTTTGGTTTAGTCAGATGTATAGGATCCCTTTTGATATTTGCGCACCCACCTACAGAGTTTAAGAGAGGTTTAAGAGAATACGTTTAATAAAAATATTGCAAAATTGTTTCAATACAATCTTTTAGACTCGTCAAAATGAGCGTTGTAAAGTGGAATAACAATTACAAGTTTAATTTTCACTCTTTTGAATAAAATACCCTGTACATTTTCCGACAGGAAGAAAGATCTCTTTTTCTTGAATGTATATTGCAGAACCCTTCGGCATTCAATTGAGCCGTTTTGTAAATATTTGAGCTTGAAATTTTGATATTTTAAGTAGATGACAATCGAGTTGGTGAGACGTTCTTAATTCTTTAATACGTCTCAATATTCAGTAACGGAAATGGATAATTTGGAGAAAGAAAAGTTCAAGTAGTTCGTCTCTTGTATTCTGCTTACAGAACAGCCACAGTTATAACAAGCATTATCGTCAAATTAATCATAGACGACGGTTACCATCACATCGGTCACCGGACAATTCGTTTGTATCAATACAATTGACTGATACACTCAAATACATGCAAACAAATATTTATAAATTGTTCGGCAACAGTTGACGCTACCAGTCATTCAAAATTGATTTGATGACATTTCTGTTGAACTGCAGCCATTCTGTTGTTATTAGAATAACAACGATGACCTGTTTGAAGTTTATCTTCCTCTGAATAAGCCATTTTCCTTAGTGTGTGTTTAAATTTAAAGTAAAGAGGAGCATATATGTTACATCAAAATATGCGTAACGACATCTGGTTTAATATCAATTCAGTTTAATATGTATAGGGTATTCCACTTAAGAAACGAAAACTTGTAATGGTTTTTTAATTTTACCATGAACCTATGCTCTTTTTGGGCAATTCTAAAAGACAGTACTGGTTAAATTATGCAATTTTTGTATTATAAGTTGTCGTGTATCACTTATATTAACCTCTGCAAGTCGGTTCGCAACTATCAAAAAATGACCCTGTACATGGTTTGCGCCCTTCGCTTATTGATTATGTTTCTAATATCGTAATTAGCTATTATGTAACTAATTCCTAAAATATCCGCCTGTTGGAGCTTAACCAGGTCATATTAGGTTGATGATGAGGACAAGGGGCTCGAAACATACACTCGTTCAACTAGATAAAAAGACGTTTTCGTTTTCTTTTCTATTTTGGAAGGTTAGACTTGGTCATTGACTTGGTATATGGCAACTTTATTTATAAAAAACCCCATGGCATGCCAGGCTGAAAGGTAGATTTATGGGTAGGATATATAGTAATATAACACACGATGTGTCAAAAAATGTATACGAGGTGTGAAAAAATACAAACGACAAAATTTTAAAATATTTGCAAATAACTTTTTCTCTGTACATTTCTCAAAGATATGTTTTATACAAAAGTTGTTCATCTCTATAAGGGCAACAAAAAAATGTAAGTAACATTTTTCTCTCAGACGAGAAATAAGTTTTTTTATTTTTTGATTTTTTTTGACAAAAATAACTTTATTTTTGTACGTTTCTCGACAGATTGTTTTATACAAAAGTTGTTCACCTCTATAAGAGCAACAAAACACCTTAGTAACATTTTTCTCTCAGACGCGAAATAAAAGTTTTTCTTATTTTTATTTATTTTTGAAAAAAATAACTTTTTTTCTCTACATTTCTCGAAAAAATGTTTTATACAAAAGCCGTTCCTCTCTATAAGGGCAACAAAAAACCTAAGTAACATTTTTCTCTCAGACGCGAAATAAAAGTTTTTTAATTTTTTTTGAAAATAACAAGCCGCCATTTTGAAACCGCTAGACCGATTTGGCCCATTAACGAACTCGACCGAGATTTTCGGTCAACTGTTTTTTGTACCAAATTTCGTTGTGATTCTTTAAAAAATGCGACCTGTAGCCTGCCGACAATTTTCGTTATATCCGAGATATATATATATATATATATATATATATATATATATATATATATATACAGGGTATTAGGGGTTTGACTGCCTTTATTTTAATAGGCGATAGTATTCACCAAAATAAACAAAAAAACCTTATATAACAGGGGTCCTAAAACCAACCGTTTTCGAGAAAAAAATTAGTAAACTTCTACATTTAAGGTGTAAAAATTCAGATTTATTAAAGATTCTCGCATAATTTTGTACATGAAATGACCATAAGATGTATTGTTTTAATGTATTTATGTATAATTTTTAACAAAACACTTTTATCTTTAAAGAATAAAAAATATTTCCAATCAATACAACTCGGTAAAGTGGCTATGATGTGGTGTGGCAACACCGCGAATTTATCGCACGCGTCGCGAAGCATTGACACCGCACAGCTGTTTACATGTATACGTAACTTTTCTTGTCGGTGTTGCCAAGTTGTGGTGAAATGCCTTGATAAAATAACTCGACTTTTCTCGAAACCGGTTGGTTTTAGGACCCCCGTTATATAGGGTTTTTTGTTTGTTTTGATGAATATTATCACCTATTAAAATAAAGGCAGTCAAACCCCTAACACCCTGTATATATATATATAAACTTTTGGGAAATGATTAAGTATGATCTCTAGATACCAAAAAACTGAAAACCGCATTTTTTCGACTTCATTAACGAATGCAATACTAGATATAAATCTACCAAAATTTACTAAGATACTATTTGCAGTTATACGGAACAGAAGGTAATCCAAAAGCTTAAATTCTTGTCGTTCTGATGGATTAAGACATTTTTAACTGCGTAACTTGCGAAATTTCTGAAGAAGTCACTACTACCAATTGAGGTGCTAATGTTCTTTTTAAAGTCGTGAAAATTAGTGAGCAATACGGACTAGTTTTCATGAATTTTTTTCTTGAAATAACGTAGGAAAAAATGGCGATGTATAACATCCTAAGACTTTCTCATATGGCCTGACCAAATATTCATGGCAATATTACTAAAGTGTCTCTTAGGGACGTTTTAGAAAAAAAATGTTTTAAATAAAAGTTGTGGTCATTAGATAGGTCAGTTCAAATATAAAATTTGGTAAGAATCGGTAAAGCCGTTTTGGAGAAAATTGAGAAAAGCCGAAAATTCACATGAGTAAAGGGCACTTCGCAGAAGGTATGACGATAACGGCAGTCAATAATAATTGGATAGTAAAGTAAATATCCATAGGTTAAAAGAAACGTTAGAGTAGTTTTTGAGATACTAATACAGAATTCTAAAAATGACAGGAGTAAAATGCCCTTTGCTCATAACTGATTTTAATGAAATTGACGTTGAGGTGAGTTTTCAGGGGACTCAGCCTAAATGCAACATTTCAACTTTCCACTATTATAGTTTCTGAGAAAACGTTGACAACATTCACCATACATACACATATCTACATACATACACACACGCAGACATGTTTCCAAAAACATATTTTTCGAACTCTGGGGAACGCAAAACGTCCAGAAATGCCAATATCTCAAATTCTGAAAATCAGCACAAGCAATTACAATACTTTGTCTTATTACATGAGAAAGTAAAAATGGTAGCAATTCTTTGGAATGGCGAAAGAACTTCTACTAAATGGCGGTTTAAAAAACGTTTAATGTCCCTCCTTTTCAAGTTAAGCAATATTTGACCAATGCACTAATTTATCAGAAAACCTTTTTTCTTCTTTATTTTCTAATGTAATATTGTTAATAACTCCCTAATTTCTATACTTTTAATTATATATATTGTCTTCTTTATTTCAAGGGGAATGAAATAAATGAAAAATAAATGCACCCTGCATTTTTGCATTTAATTTTGCCTTTTTTGCCTTTTATGCATACACAAATCTTCTCTTCGTTTGTAACTCCAAGAATCGATATTTAATTTAAATTTAATTAACTCTAAGTGAACCGCTTGAACTTTAAATGTTGCATTTTTGCATTTGATATTGCTTTTTACACATGCAATGTAGCTTACCAACCTACAAATTCTCTTCGTTGTAACTTCAATATCAGATGTTTAATTTAACTTTAAATTAATAATTTGAATTTTAAGTGTTGCAATTTTGCATTTGATATTGCCTTTTAAAAATTGCATTATGGTATTTGGTATTTCCATTGATACATACAATGTAGCTCATCAACCTACATCTTCTCTTAGTTGTAACTCCAAAAATAGATGTTTAATTTAACCTTTAAATGACACGTGTGAAGTTTTAAAGTTGCATTTTTACATTTGCTGTTGTATTTTATACATACAATATAACTTACCAACTTACATCTTCTTTTCGTTGTAACTCTAAGAATAGATGTCTAATTTAACCTTAAACGAAACGTTTGATTGTTAAATGTTGCAATTTTGCATTTGATATTGGCTTTTATACATACATTGTAGGTTACCAACTTACATCTTCTCTTCGTTTTCAACTCCAAGGACAGATGTTTAATTTAACCGTAAAAGGGGGCAGCGGTGGCCGAATGGTTTAAGGCGCAAGCTTTGAATCAGGCGGTCATCGTCGTTGTTGGTTCGAGTCCCACATAATCCATGGGTGTTGTGTGTGTTGCGGGAAGTGTGTAAAATGTATCCAAAATCCCGTTCCCGTTCACGCCGGTAGCCAGGCCGGATAGGATCGGATATCCTGTAGGAGGGCGGGACTAGGATACACACACCCTGAGTCGGTAGAGCACGGAGTGGGTCAACTGGGGTGAGAACCTTAAGGGGGTACAACCGTGCTCGAGGACTGTGGTTCGGAGCCCACGTTAAACTGTAGGGCCCGTCCAAATTGGCCCTGGCAGCGTAAAAGAGACGTTAACTTAATAAGACAAGACAACCTTAAATGAAATACTTGAACTTTAAAATCTTTTATTTTTCATACACATCCATAACAAACTAACTTAACAGTTAATGTGAATCATAGAAATGTGTACAGTTAAGTGGTGTAATAGCAAGCAGTTCCTTTTATCAAATGTCAAGTTCTTCGAGAACACTTTCCATGGCCCTAAGAAGCCACGAACGTCGGCTAAACCCAGACGCATCAAATAAAAGCAAAAATAAATAGCGAAAATCCGAAGGGGTCCCTTAAACGCTAATCTCAGCCGCAGCGACCACCTCCGGGGCGCAACGAGAAAAAATAGATAAGAAACGTCATCTCGCCATCAATTCATATACCCTTGAAGGTGTAACCTCATAAAGCTGAAACGCTCTGCGGCGAACAAATGACTATTACGCGAGACGCCATCTATTTCTTCGTCGGGCGTGAGGAAAAGTAAAGCCAGAATCTGCGGGTCCGAAAGCCGACCGTTTTGACGTTGATACAGTGCCATGTATCCCTATGAGTAAATAAGCTTCATTCGTCGGCCGGCCGACAAATAAAATCGCGGCACACAGAGGCGTATCAAAACTCGAGACTTATTTCGACTAAAAACCAGGTTATGCTGTAAAAATCGCTTTTATGTCGCCGATGAAAATGTGATAATATTTATGCGATAGCGGCACTGTTACAGCGAGTATGACCAGAAAATCGTTTAAGGAAGTTCAACGTGGAGATTTTACTGCAGGATAACGGATAAGAAGGAAAATCGGAACGATAAAATATATATAAACGGCTAAGATAAAAGGTATATCTTACATACTTTTCGCTCATCGAATTGAACCATAAATAAGACCCTTACAATAATATGGCTTGAGACTTATTTACAGCACACTTTTGCAACAAAAAGAAACCTGTATAAAACCGAATTTCACAAGCATTTCGCTATTTCAGTATGCAGAGTATTGTGTGACGCAGAGCTCAAGCGAGCTTAAGTATATGTAGATTTATTAGCAGTTCCACCCGGAGCTCTTAGCCTAGATCTGCATCGTAAACGTAGCACCTTATTCTCGCAATTATAGACACGTATGTCGTATGAATGTACTTAAGGTGATCTACCAAAACTCCTGTAGCAATTTATTGGGTATAAAAGTACCCGAAAATATTTGGTAATTACTTTGTTTCTCTAAGTAATTAAAAGAGTGAATAGTTAACAATAACTTTTTAATACCAATTAATTTTTGAACGTTCTATTATGATTAGAGATTGGGTTTTTGTAACACAAATCGTGATCACAAAGTTGTCTAATTGAACACAATTTAATTTTTGACTAAAAGTCAATGGATAATAGAACCCATTTCATATGCTCTGTGCTATTGTAGTCGAGATCTACCTTATTTAATCAAAATTGGTGCTTTCGTTACGTATACCTTACTTCTCAGTTTTGCCCCTGGAAAATTTAGAAAACAAACTTAGGCCATATAACTCAAATTTCGATTGGCCACAGATGCATTTATTAAATAATTAGTGAACATAATTTATAGTATTTTGAAGGCTGTTGTAAAGTGCTTTGCTGAGACATGCCATGCAGCTCTTAGAAATTCGCGAGAATTGGCTGTCACTTCCGATTCCGATTACGACCATTAGCTAGATATTTCGATGCCTAAGAACATGACTGTTTCTAAAAATTATCCAACAATGTTCATTTAAATCTAGAATGAACTCACTCGTATAATATTTCGGTAGGTGTCTATTCGTCCTACCAAAAAAATTATTTTGTTATCTATGTTTCTTGTTTCATACGTTGACATACTCAAAATAAATCCTGTCCATCGGATTACTGAGGCTAATGAATTGAAGTCCATCCAATTTCAATTTATGCAGTTGTCCCAAGCGAATCCCACTCTCGTGTTGTGGCATAGCAATTTCCCATCGTAAAGAAATAAATTAATCGACCAATATTACTGCGTGTAGTGGTTGATATATATTTTTAAGGTATATTAAAAGACTGCAAATTTGTGATACATAGCTACCGTATGAAGAAAGTATTAAATACAGTTCATAAATAATTAATTACTAATTAATTAATAATTAATAATTAATAATTACAAAGAGGCGGTAGATATTAAAACATCAGATAATATTGTAAATAGGCAACAAGATTTTCAAAACTTTGCTCAAGCATATTACAAATTATTCAGATAAAACAAAAATTAAACATGAAAACTATCACATTTTAAACACAAATATTACAGATTTTATCCTTCATCTTTTCATTTTTTGACAATAGTTTAGCACTCACAATTTTGAAGGTTTCTATTATTTATAAAGGCCTTCTAATAATTTTTTTAAACAATCGATATACAGTTATCAAAGTCAAACATGTCAAATCAAATTTTCTATCTTGATAACACGTCATGTAAGTGATACTTTTTTATATAAGAGATACTTAACATAATATGTATAATTTTAGAGCCATGAATATGTTCTTAATGATGAACGAAACGTCGGCATTTTGATATTGTCACACGCCTGAGGACCTAGGGTCCAAAGGGAGTGCTCGAGTTGGGGGTGTAGTCAAGTAGAGACTGAAAAAGAAGACATGGCAACACGGACAATATTTATTCGAACATTAAATGTTATAGGGGAGAGAACATTGACAAAGGGCAAAAATGATAACTAGGGGGTGAAAGAGAATATAAAAGTGGAAGAGGTGGTTGCTTACTGTGGTGTAACGAAGGGCAGTAGGCGCGAGGCTCCTCCAATCAGCGTCATGTCGAGCAGGACGGATTCTCGGACGGGCAGCGTGACGGGGTGCTGGAAGACTGATTCCTCGATCGATCTTATCGATCCGTATAAATACGCGCGGGATGTTTATGGACGTGATGTGGTACCTGTCCGAGAGTCACGTATTGCTCTTGTGTTTTATGTCACCTCCGTGCTGATTTAGCTTAGGCGGTGACCTAGTTGCGCTAATTGGAACCGTATCGCGACAATATATCTGAAGAATTAGTCAAGAACGTTCCTGACTATTCATCTCAGCTCCCCGAGAACATTCTCCCATTCTTTTCGTCATCTGATTTTACGTCGATATTTTCAGTATTCTGATTATTAAGACGCCGTTTTAGTTTCTTTTGAATTACACTGATATTTCTTTTCTGAAAATCGGATTTCGCGTACCAGGATATCAGAAGGGCCAGGAGGTATGGAGGTTTATTGGTTCCTGTGCCTAATAATGTTTCTTATATCGACGTTCCGTGCCCTAAAACCGATGTGTCCGGTCAAATTAGCCCTGGCAGCAAAAAGAGAGGTTAACAGAAAAACAAACTAGAAGCGATGTAAACATGAGATCTTATAACCGAATGTCTAGAAGAAGGATCGTAGAAAAGCTATGGAACTTGTGGAAAATAATGGAAGTGCTGAAGTGAGTATGTATCATCCACGGCGCCGCTTGGTTGTTGAATAAGCCCAGCAATAGAGCATGTTGTCGTGACAAAATACACGAGGAAAGTGTGACTTCAGAATTTGGTAATCATGGCAACTGTTTCTAAACATTTTTTTTGTGTTTTCAACTTTAAATAAATTTTCTTATTCGATTTCTTATTTTATATTGTTAATTATTAAAACTGTATATACCATTACAAATTGAATTTATAGACTGTGAACGAAGTGTGAAATGGTCTCTATAGGGAGTGGACTGTATAGATCTGCCGTTGGTGGCTGCGGAGATGAATCTTGTCTTCAGGTTGTAAGAATGAAGACGGTCTCGTAGATTGGAGATCAGGGCGTGACGTGATCTCTTGAAGTTCTTGGAGTGAAGTTCTAGTTGCATGGAGAGAGGGCGTCACGTGCTTTCCGATGTGACCTGAGGGCGTAAAGTGCAGGTCTGGAGTTGAAGTTTTAGTCGTGTGGAGAGAGGGAGTGACGTGCTTCTCCGGGGTTGGATCTGAGTGCAGATCCGGGTTTGAAGTTCTCGAAATTTGAAGTTGTCGTATCTTGAAGATCTCGTAGACTATCAGGGCGTAACGTGAGAGCTTGTAGGTTGAGTTCAAGAATCAAGACCAACAACACATGTCGTTTTGAGCATACAAAGTATACTGATTTATTGTCCCAAACAGAGCTTTTATATATCTTATTTTACATTAGCTAAATGAGATATTATTTGTTTTGTTACCTTGCACCAGACTGACCTTCTCGAGAAGCGCTCGTTATCACGTTACCTAGACGTCGTGTTATGCTTAGTCAGCTGAGTATAGGGATTTGAACTTGACCGGCTCACGTTCGGTCGCAATTGTTTTCCTCTTGTAACGTGAATCGATTCATAAACTCACAATAATTTTTAATCTTCTACAATGTTACGCAAAACAAAGCTAGCATTCGACTGTCGGCACTCCCAGAGTGCAACGTGTCTGTTTTTTTGTTTGAAATTTTAAAATTGAATTAAACTTGTTATAGACGTACTAGCAATAAAGTTAATTTCTATTTAAAACGTAGAGAGCTTTTAACGTCAATTTCCCAAATTTTATTTCACTGTTTTTGAGACACATCAACTTTTCAAGACCTCATGAGGTGTCATTACCATCACCCACGTTTTATACCTCGATTTTAATTCTCCCAGCATTACCGTCAAGAATTGAAATTCAAATTTTTTATACGTCTGCTTAGTAAATAATATCTAGATAAAACTTTTATGGCGTGCGAGAACGTTCCCCGCTACTGCCTAGATTACAATAAAAGAATCCCCCATTTGCGAGAGCACGGCGCACATTTTTCCCCCGGACCATAACAATACACGATAAATACCTTTTGCTTTATGATGGGAATTTCGTGTGAACTCGACCCGAACTAAGCCAACAATGGGGCCGATCGTAGAGCTCCCGAAAAGAACAAAATGGCCGCAATCCACCACGTGCACGGTTACGTATTCTCGGGGCGGAAATGAAAAGTCCCCGACAAGCGGAAGTCGATATGATCTCCTGGAAAACGCTTTCATCAATTCAAACAAAACAATCATTACGGCCGTCGGAGTGGGTTGTTCGAGGCAAAAGAAGTAAATCGGCGGCGATTCGGTTCTCTGGTACTTGATCGTGCGGAAAAGACGTAAACATATTTCCTAAATGCCCGAGAGGGATTGGATCGGGAGGAGGAAGAGGGAGGACCGTCCAGGGGACGGTAATGATGACAAATGGGGCGGCGAAGGTACGAATCGCTTGTCGATGATGGGGACAAATTACGTGATGAGGTTTTTGAATTTGCTAAATTAAATTCGGCAAAGTCGCATGGATTGTTCGTAAACCGATAGGGACCGATATACATTCGGCCTTAGTAGATAGGGTACAAACATTTACCTCGCAAGCGTTTCTCAACTATATCCAGTTGGATTCACTCCGCTTCAAAATCAGTAAAGACGTTCTGAAGTTATGGTGAAGGAGCCATTCACATTGTCACGCTTAGGAGCCTAATGGGACCTTAAGTATGATTTGGGGGTGATATTCCCAAGTAAAACAGGTTAAACAAACCAGCATCACTGGGCTTAACATCATCAAATGGATTACAGGGTGTTTTATGTAACCTAGTTGGATACAATAGCGACGTTAAATTAACAAGTAGTGAGCTTACATGATTGAGAGATTGATGGAGTTCAGTCAAGTTACGACGAGCATAGAAACCGTTCTAGGGGCATTTGAGTAATTGCGTAGTTGGTCAGCAAGTCCTCCCAATTAACCACTGATTAATGACTAATTAACAACTGGTTATGAATGATCTCGATGAATATATTTAGTCTCGTATTTATTCGCAAACATTACTTCTTGTTTAGTGTTAAACCCGTTCGCAGTTAAATCGTGTTTTCATTCACGGTTCTCTTATTCTGTAGGATAAACCGACTTGTGAGTGTGAAAACATGATGTACATTTATGTGATCGGAGTACGAAAATACGCGTTCCACCCCTGGCTTAATAATTTTGTACATATACTTTCTCTTGTTCGTGACAATAGTTGGTAGCAAATTATTAATTTTTCGCGACAATTCTACCAAGTCGTGTCAGTTTTCATGTCAAAATTACGTAAAGAATTTTTATAATAGTTATCTAAGCCACAAGGAATGTAAAGACGTTTTACCATTCGAGGCAAGGGTGTACGAGCCGAGGCGAAGCCGAGGCTTGTCACTTGCCGAGGATGTTAACAGTCGATACATTCCGTGTGGCTTATTAGATTTTTCACGCTGTCATTGAAAATTTCCTCATAATTCCTCAAAAAATGAAATGTTTGATTTAGTTTGGACGTACGTCACTCTGACATAAGTTGACTGACACACGTCAGACTTACATATGGTCAGTCTGACATATGCATAACTAAGGATAAATCAACTTGATTTACTCTTTTGATTTTCCTAGAAATGTAAATGACAGTATTTACATTCCGTCGTCAAGGAAAGATAATACACGAATGTTATTTGCCATTTTCATGCAACATATCTATGCATATAAGAGCGATTTACGATAGCGGCAGTGTGAAATAGTCATTTATTATTTATAAGGTATATGTAAAATGTACTGTGTATATGACTTTTATTACATATATGATATGACTTATATAAAGTATGTCATATATTAAGTCACCGACGACCTATTAGGTGGAGTCTCACATCGAAATTACGTCCTAGCTATGCCATATTTAGTAAATACTCATCTACACCGTTTACAACTGTCACAAATACATTGACTTAAATTAAGACGTTATTTCATGGCCAAAATTTTAATTGATATCCTAATCTATTTAAACTTTTTGTCGACATCAGTATCAATAATCTTAGAGATATTTCATTCGCTGATGTAATTAAATTGGATCGACTTAACCTCAAAAATTCGTATACTCACGAAATTGTATTGTCAATCTTTAAATTTGTACTTCGAGAAATAACAACGCTGCTCCAAAATGATGGATATTATGATAATTTCTTTAAATATTTTATCAGGTGTAATTTGTAATAATTATAGTACTTTAGTGAATCGATATGATGTTTATACCGTACATTGCTATCTGAAATATGTTGTGTTCTTAAAATTTGGGGTAACCCTTTAATTTGGAAAATGTAATTATTCAGAAATTAGAATGATATTGTTTGAAAATATATATTCGCCATATTGTTTTCGAAATGTTTAAGGCAAATTTCATTTAAATTCCTTACAACTTGGATAAATTGAAAGCAGCTTGATCGAGTAGGATGAATAATTGATAGGTAACAAAATTATGTAATTTTGAGCTTTGGACGCATTGCCAGATTACAACAATTAGGTCAAAAAAATTTGGTTGTCTGTAAAATCGGTTTACGGACCATAATTTTTTCGTGTTAACGTCATAAGAAAACATTGATGAAAAATGGCATACATTCATGAATTGAGTAGAATTATTATCACTAAATTATCATTAGAAGGTCTTTTCTCACTGCGGTTAGCCGGTCCAACTGGTCATTTTAGACACATTGTTATGATATGTGTGAAGTTGAACATTAATCTTGAACCTTGCATGAGTTGCTGCGCAGGATAATTGTTTTCATTGAATACTACTAAATAAAAGCAGTCGACTTTTTACACGATCATTTATATCTTTCATCATAATGTTTTAGTCGAAATCGTAACATAACCTATTATTACTGCACTGATTGACCTATGCAAGAACAAATATGAGATTATATAGCTAATTTAACTCTTAGAATACAAGAATTGAATACCTTATTGCCGCATTTGTTATTGTAATAGTAATAAACAATGTTATGCACAGTAAATATTCAGATAACTTTATAAATAATAGTGTGCTGGCTGCTGTCGCCGTCGTCGCTGACGACGGAGTGTAAACAGTGCAATCAGAACGCGCGTAGCGCGTACCCTTCCATCGCGCTCGCGAACTGTGCCGATCGCCAAATCGAGCTTTCACTCGGACGCTGTCGTGTAAAAGAGATAGATGCGTCGCAAGGCAACCGCCAAGGTCGATCTCTGTCTATTGTTCTCGCCCTCACTCTAGCTCGCACGCATGGGCATAACGTTATAATGTTTTGTGAACCGACAGGTAGCCGGTACATCGATTTATAAGACGTATATCACGTCAAAAATAGTTTTTGTTGAATTTTGACTACTTGATTAGTGAAAGAGGAATCTATGGCTTGTGACACCTACTAAATTAACTTAATACGTAATATAGTGTCAATGTAAGTAGATGAAACACGGTTGGCTTATATATTTCACCATTTTGCTGCCTGAAAGTACACTATGATGTATTAGGTGATATTGGACCCTGCTTTTTCTATTTGGAAATTATGTTTTTGTGGTATCTCTTATGTTGCCTGATACTATTTAATATAATGTTGTGACTTATTGGGAAACATTTGTCTGTGTTGCTTTATGGAATTGAGGCTTGGACTCTGAAGAAAGGAAATACCTATACGAAGATTAGAGGCTTTCGAACACTGCACATACCCGAAAATATTAAAAATTAGCTGGATAGAAAAAATAACAGATATTGAAGTACTAAGAAGGATTAACAAAGAAAAAGAAGCAATCCTTACAATTGAAATACGAAAATTGCAATACCTGGGAAATTTTATGAAGGAGCCAAAGTACAGCTTGTTTGATTTATAAGAAGTCAATTATATAGATCTGCTATCTCAAAAATACGCATAGCTTTGATGATTGCCAATCTTGGCAACGAAGAAGGTACCTGAGGAATAAGAAGAATCATTTCCACCAAATTGTCACTTATTTGGTTAATTTGAACGACCTTACCTGTCACCTAATTTACTGAAATATAATTCCAGTTCTTACATAAATAGTTATGAAGTTGACATTGACTGTGGTGAATAACCAAAAAATTAGTACGGTTCCCTACCTTAATACAAATCCTAAAAGATGTAAATAAGTTGTCTTTTAATCATTTTTGTTATTATATGTCCTTTCCAATGATAAATTGATTGAAACCTGACCAATACACTTTCTAAAAAGGAAGATTTCATTATGAATCCTTTATTTCTTAGTTTAGTAGCTTGAATAATTTCTTAAATTTTTTATCTATATAATTTTTACGGAGCATGAACAAATATAACGTTGATTAGTGTCGTTATGGTCTCATTATTATCAATTTTGGTGAATACTCGCAATTACTGGAAAAATAAGACGGCATCGTTGGATGGGGAAGGTTAATAGCAATAAAGCAATGAATTCCTTCGTTAAAACTGTAGGGGTCGAAAGGTTCAATATCCAAAAATCGAATTTAATTTCTATAATACATAATATATATGAATACATTTTAAAAGTTCTGATTTCTATTCGAGCATATCCAAGATAAATCTTTTTCCTCTTCCCCCATCTCGTCAAACATTAGCGCTCGCCTCCCATTTATATTTTCCGGGCCGACTCTCCAGGCAGGCATAGTAACACGGAAAAGTAAATTAAAATCAGGGATCTTAATCCAATCCTTTTTTCAAGAGGGTGAGAGGGAACGGGCGCCCGTCGAAGTGAATCGTATGTGTGTGTGCGTGTGTGTGTGTGTGTGCGTGTGTGTGTGTGTAAGAAGGGTTGTGTTTCATTACACTTTGTGCCCCGGCATGCCCGTAATTTATTCAGGCTCTTCCATTGGATACCTTTTGCCTTCTGGGACATCGCCGATTTAGCTCAAGTCTCGACGGGGAAAATTGGTGTCCGTTTCAGGTAAATAAATGCGCATGAAAAGATTGCCTGCAACCGGGCTAATGGACCCTTAGGATATGTCCGGTTTTCGATGGGACTCGTGCAGAATGCGGGTTTTTAAGGGAATTGAAGTGGATGTTTTTCTGGAATCAATCAGGCATTATCGCAAATTTTTGGCGATAAGCGTGTCGCAAATGATGGCCGCTAGTTTCATCGCATGATTTGAACGATCTGAAAAGTCGCACGGCAAATGATAATTGGGATGGAATGAAAGTCGGTCATAGTAAGGTAGTTATGATTGATTGTTATGCACAAGAAATGCTTGAAAAATATGTGCATAAATATGTCATATTTTTCCCAAAAATATGTCAAAAATATGCTTTATTTTTACAACTTATGCATTTTATTTTTGATGTATTTTACCTGCTGAAAATCAAGCAAAAGGGAGGAAAACAACAAAAAGTTATCTAAACACATTTATACATAAACAATAATAATTGTTACATAATATTTGGTAACAACATTACATAATTATATTGTAAAAAATTGTAATTAGTTACATGTAATAAATATATATATATATATATATATATATATATAGAGTAGTGAAATTCGCAACGGAACAAATGTACAAAGGAAAATTATCGACTTACCCGTCTATTCCGTTAAGAAACGGTAACCACCGACACGTGCTTCTGCTCATTAGCTTCGTCATAGGGTGGTATAACCAAGCTCTAAATGATAACGATGTTTGACACTTGGAAAAAAATTATACAACTCAAAAAGAACGCCAACAGTTGACAGCAAAGCACTTTTGCGTCTGTAAAGGAAAGATCCTCCCTTCGAGGACGATCTATGCGTGACGCGGTGGCCAGCTATGGCCAACTGTGTGTCCAAACTGTCCCAAGCTCTATTTTCATTATGTACGTTCTATACGTTTGTTTACAATACGTGTCAATAGTGATAAATTTCACATATTTTGACACATTAAGAAACAATCATCTGTGTTTATGTCATCAAATTCGCTCGCCTGTACGCGTATGTAAATTTAGTTTCCACCTCAAATTACTCACTTGTGGTAAGTCATCCATATTTAAAACAAAATTGTATTAGATATAACTTTCCATATTTTGTTTTAGTTTGTCCTGAAGAAGGGACAAATTTGTCCCGAAAGCTCGACATTGATACAATAGAGTCTTACTCATAATTGGCCTTCTTATTTGACTACATCCTCACGATCAGATACTTCTGTTTGAAGTTTCGAAGTTATCTTTTCCATTGTGTTAGTCACGACTACCCTGAAGATTATATATAATTCTATATATTGATGTTAGTTGATAAATAACTATTCGCTTTCTCAATGAAATGTACATAACTTATTATTATACCAACTTATAATTAAATATTTTTCTAGGTTTTCGACCTTTAATTTTGGCTTCTATCGCTTAAAATATTTTTATATGTTGAAAATGTTCTTTCAACGTCAACTGAAGTAACCGGTGCATATTTTAAAGACGCCAAATATTCGGTGTCTAAATGTAAATTATTATCTTTAACAGTCAAACTGAGTGATAACATTTTTAATACTTCTGCTAGCTTTTGATATCCATCATTTTTAATTTGACCTGGAATATTTTTCAATAAATTTTCACATTGCTCTGCAACACAAATTGACTCTATTAAAGACATTTGGTCTTTCCAAAGCTAATAATATAGTTGAGATTTTACTAGAAATTTACGTCAAAGAGATTATTTCAATAATTGTGATTGGTAGAAAATTACTAATTTTTAGCAGCAACTCGACCAAAATGGTGCATTTTTACGTCAAATTTACGTAAAGAATTAGTAAATTTGGTGATACCTGTCATAGAGTCCTAAGTCGCTGACGACCCATTAGAGGTAAGTTAAAAATTTATTTAATGGTGAAAAATATTAATAGTATCCTAAATTTATACTTCTGGTCGACATCAGTATCAGAAATCGTAGTTAGATAGAACAATTTTATACACAGATGTAATTACATTAGATCAATTTAACATCGTCAATGGCGTATTCGCCAGAAATTTTACTGTCAGACCTTATACTTGTACTTCAAACAACAGCAACGCACCTAAAGAATAATCGTTAATAAAATAAATTTGTGAAATATTGTATCAGGCGTGTTATATATTTGTAGTACTTAAGTACCTACTTCGATATATTGCTTAAACCGAATATTACCCTGTCAAATATGTTGTGTTGTTAAAATTTGGTGCAATCGTTTGTTTATCTGCGAAAATATAGTGATTCAAAGATTAAATTTATATTGTTTGGAAATACATATTCGCCATATTGTTTTCGAGATATCTGCTTGACATTTTCCTTAAATTGCGTACAAGTTAAGTGACTTGAAAGTACCTATAGGGATAAATAACTTAAAAGTATTAAAATTGAGTAGGTAACTTTGACATTTGGTCACACCGTATCGTATCCTATTACAATAATTAGGTCAAAAAATTACATTTTGGTGTTGGGGTACTATAGGGTGTTAGGGGTTTGACTGCCTTTATTTTAACAGGAGTTAATATTCACCAAAATAACCAAAAAACCTTATATAATAAGGGTTCTAAAACAAACCGTTTTCAAGAAAAAAAATAGCAAACTTCTAATTTTAAGGTGTAAAAATTCAGTTTTATTAAAGAATCTCACATAATTTTGTACATGAGATGACCATAAGATGTATTCTTTTAATGTATTTATACTTAGTTTTTAACAAAACATTGTTTTCCTTAAAGAATAACAAATTTCTAATCAATACAACTCGATAAAATGGCTATGACGTGGTGTGGCAACACCGCGAATATTTATCGCACGCGTCGCGAAATATTGACCCAGCACAGCTGTTTACAGTATACGGATGATTTCTTGTCGATGTTGCCAAGTTGTGGTGAAATGCCTTGAAAAATAACTCGACTTTTCTCGAAAACGGTTGGTTTTAGGACCCCCGTTATATAGGGCTTTTTTGTTGGTTTTGATGAATGCTCTCACCTATTAAAATAAAGGCAGTCAAACCCCTGACAACCTGTATTACCATAATACGTAATATAGCGAAAATGTGACCTATTAGGTGAAACACTGTGCTGTACATACTTCCCTAATTTGCTACGAGTAGGTAGACTATATCCCATTAGGTAATATAAGTTATGCATGAGCTCTGTTGTACCTACTTTGTAACTATGTTCTTGTGTGACCTTTTGTACTACTTAACCTAACATTGCGACTTAAGGGGAAGCTTTTTTCACCAAATTTTCTTGTCACTCGTTTCCGTACTTCGAACGACCTCACCTAATTCACTGAAATCTCAATTTCTACATAAATAGGTAAAATTAACTTTTACTTTCATGAGCAACACTTTAATATTTAGCTGGCCTATTCGTATAATTAACTTTATTAACCATTAACTTTATGATTTACCGCTACACGACGCTCACATAAAAGGCTCGTGGCTGCGTCCTGGTTAAAATTCCCGTATACGACACCTAGATTGACGTTATAACACATTTTACAACAATAACACATGTTAAACTAAAGTCGTGATTTTCCCCACTTTGTATTTTTATTACTCATTTCATGATGTAATCCAAATTGATGCTACGTGGATCCCCGCCCTAATTCAATTCCGTCGTTACACATCATAAACGAATAAAAAGGGCTGATTATCCTCTAACGTTCCGCTAGCTGCATCGTCCCTCTCTTTACAGAAAGGAGAACTGGCTCGAATCGAGTTTGGATTCGAGATTGAGTTTCATTTAATAAGGAACGATCGGGTATGTGAAATTGAGCGATGGACGAGGAATTTGGCTTCAAACAACCCCTCCCGTAATCTATTTTCTATGATGAACTCCGAACTACCTCTTAACTTATAGACTCAGATCTGATTTGAGCTGATATAATTGCTTCCGAGCGTGTTGGTCATAGTTTCGACGGCGGAATTAGTTTTCGCATTTAGATCGGGAAGCTTTGTTGAGGCTTGAGAATGGATTTCGTTCGTCTCCGGAGATCTAATGCGTATGAATTCGCTACGCCTTGTTATACGCTTAGGGCAGTTAAAGTAAACTTTTTAATGAAAGAAAGTGTGGCAGGAAATTCGATACCCTCGAACGGTTCGTAGGAAAGAAGTGAATTGCTCATATTTTCTGTTTACATGTTGAGGCTCCTGTTTCTGGATCAATGATTTTAGCGGGCGTAATATTGAAATTGGGTGGTTATGGTTTAATACGATTTTTAAAATTTTAAAATAAATAATAATTTATATAGTCTATATTTCTCCTACGGCCAAGTAGTTACAGTAGCACAAGATCGAGATGACTTAAATTACATGATACGAAAATTGAAAGATAGTCACCAGGAAGCAGGATTGACCACCAGTACTAACAAATCAGAATATCTTATTATCGATAACGAAGACACAGATAACATCAGAAGTGGAACTGGAACAAATAAAAGGAGTGAAGATCTGCAGGTGTTTGTAAGTTTTATGTAAGAAGCAAGGAAACAGCCAAGACGAAATTAAAGAAAGAATAAATGAAGGAAAACAAGTGACCCGATCTCTTAACTCAGTATCATGGGACAAAGGCATCACCATAGAAACGAAGAAATGACCATATTTGAAACGGTAATAACCACAGAGTTATGAGAATAACAGAGATGATTATTTACATTTTTCGTGTAGCCAACATTGAATATTTAAAGATCGCTGAAAATGGGGATAAACAATGATGTTGCCAATTGTTACACAAAATATAGTTTTTTTTATGGAAAATGAGATCTATGTCCATATTGTAAGGAGGAGACATACGTGTTTCTTACATACAGTGCTATTCGATAGCTATAGCTATTCAGTGCTATATGATATGTTTACTGTATACAATTGGTTTTTAAAAGCGTTTTTAGGTGTTTCTTCAAGTTTGTTTGTGTAGTTTGCCACCGATACTATTTGTTTACTTCCCGCATTTATAAAAACAGTTAATAGAAATGGTTAAAATCTGTGAAGTTTGCGGAAAACAGGATTATAAGAATCCTAACCTATCTTCTGTCTTAGTGGAAGTTGGTTATGTTTATACCCATTCCTATCCCAACTCCTAACTCACGTCTTTCCCCACTATATGTTTACATCCCGCGTTGCTCCATATCAATGTTGGCGACAAGAAAATGTGTATTTATGAATGGTTTGTCACCTCTGTGTATCTCATAACTCTGTGGTCGTAACATATGGTGTAGAAGTATGGGACATTAGTAGGAACGACCGCAGTAAACTTTTATCATCCGATATGGATTTCCTAAGACGAAGCTGTAGAAAGTTTAGATTTGATAGAATAAGAATCGAGACATTCAGAAACATGGCGAAAGCAGACACAAATCTCAACAGAAATAACTTACATGGTTTGGACATACAAAGAGAAAGGAAGACATTAGATGAATACTGGAATGGATACCCCAGAGAGAGAAGGAAGATGGGACGACCGACAAGAAGCTAGAGGGACGGGATAGTTATAGCCATGGAAGTGAGGGATTTGGAAGAAGACTTGTGCTGAGAAATATATCCGTAGTAGATAAATTGTATTATTACATTTGATTCAATATTTGAAGAAATCATTTTAATGACAATTTTTAGGCCCCTATGCCTAAAAAAAAGGGTTCCCCTAAAAAAAAACCTATTCAGGTTCCCCTTTAACATACCAATAGAAGTAATTTTTTAAATTTTTAGTAATTTTAATTTTAATAATCGAAAACATCCCAAAACTCAGCCGGGAAACCTATGAAATATAGGCCTTCACGATACCGAGACCTGCCGGTAGTATCGTCTCGGTCTCGTTGAAACTAAATTTTTCCACTCTCGCTTCAGTATCGCCGAGGCGAGATAAAAGATTACTATGGTCTCGGTCTCGTCTCGGTCTCGAATTACTCTCGTCATAAGATTAATGTCAATTTGTGTTTTTGTTAAGAAGATTGGATCTCACCGGCCTAATATTTTGATTAACAATTTATAAGTGGTGAATTATTTAATTACATAGAATATATTTTTTAAAACCTCTTTTTACAGTTACATGGCAAATTAAAAACATTTACGTATTTTAACGTTTATTTTTAATTTATTTACACTGTCCTAATTATACACTACACACTACTTAATTTATCTTAGACTATTACTGAACTAATTAATTTATATAACACACTTAATTATTTCCTAATTAATTAATTTATCTCACTCTAAATGCTAATTTATTTCACTAGTCCGTCTTTCGCCTTATTTATTCACTCGCAGCTTTACGTCTAATCTTCTTCGTCCGCAAGCCCGCTTATATACATATCTCCATTGTATTCGCGATGGTTCCAGGTCATTCCTTTCTCAAATAATGTTTTTTCTAGAGAGATCGGGACGGTAATAAATCATTCATCCTTTATGGCCCAATTACGGAGCGTTTTAAAGTGGCCGCCGAGGTCCGATAAGAGTAAACACGTCTCGCGCTGCTGTTTACATGTCGCATTACAGTATGAAATTTATCAAAAAAATTATTAAAAAAAGAAAACTTGTAGGTAAAAATTTATTAAACCTAGTATGGACCATGCTGCTTATGAAACGAAAAGTTTGTAAGTATTTATTTAATTTTATCTGAGGTAAGGTAAAAGAATAAAACTTGTTCATCTCTAACGACACTGGTGTCACAAAGATAACGCATCATTTTGATTAAAACTCAACGAAGTGTCACCCAATTCGGAATGGGAACAAATAATAAGCAAACAACTGCTTTCAATGAACACTCTTTTCTAAATGAATTGCCAAAGAGCTTTAAATAGCTATAGGTTTTTCCATAATTTAGTGCTTATTACTGGTCTTCCAAAAACAAGTTTTACATATAAACTGATAACCGATTTAACACCACCATGGCGGTCGTTATACACAGCTTAAAGCGTATTCATCATTATCTTGTCTTCATTAGACATTTCTTAATGGGATTCCTTATTCTTTTCATAGAATCAACACAAAATGTTTCCGGTAACGGGTAAAATCTAACTAAGGGATTAGAGCAGGTAGTTTTGACCTGCCTACCTGAGGCATTATGAATGAAACGTATACCACCCGCATATAATGTGTATAAATTTGGATAATATATGAAAAAATACTAAATTATAACGAGACCGACAGTTTTCAAAATTTAGTATCGTCTCGGTATCGGTCTCGGTCTCGGTATCGTACGATACCGAGACCGAGAGTTTGTCTCGATATCGTGAAGGCCTAATAAAATATGAGAACAAACGCAATGTTACCAAGTCCCGCCTTAAATCCTTCGACTGCGTCATTAATGGAGTCGTCGCTCTACACACCGTAGCAGGTGGTACGCGGTGGATCTCGGACCCCCGACCCCCTTAAAACCCGATTAAGCCCTCAGATGATCGGAGGCATAAATTTCCCGTGGACGGAAAGAAAAACACCACAAGAGTACAACAAGAACCGGTTAAATCGAAGAGCATCCAGCCCGTATATAACTCCTGGGAGAGGACCGCAGAGCGGATGTCCGTCTCGTGGGGCACGAGGCTGAAGAAATGAATCAGCGGAAATACGGGACGGACGGGAGAGGAGGAGGAGGAGGAGCGGGACGGAGGGAGGGGGGGGGGAAGACGGGTCCAGATCACACTCGGTCACTATAAACGGATTAGCTGCGGAATAAATTACAGTTTGATTTGTATTCAGGTGCGGTAAAATGTTGAATCTGGTCCGGATGGTGAATTAAAATGAGCCGAAACGTTTAAAAGGGGCGGAACAGGTGACGTCGAAAAAGCGTGAGGAAGGGGGAAATGGAGGGGAAAGGGGATTGCGGCACGGAGATGGACATCGGTCAAAGTGTCATTCGGGCAGTTTTAAGAGATTAGTTCGGCATCAGGGCCGGGGCATACTCTATTCTCTATTTATTTTTTATTTTTTTGTCTAATGTACTTTCGCTTTTAAAGTCTTAATATTTAGAAATTAGATATTGGTCGGGGGTATATCGTTAACAACATACTAATTTACAAGCATTCATAATGCTTTATTTGGCGTTTATATACGTAATGGTTCGTCTTAACGGACCACGTCGATTCTAATGACGATTTTTTTTGTGAAAGAGGACACTATCAGCTGAACTGAACTGAATTGAACTGAAAAAATTTTTTGACGTTCATTTTTTTCAATGTCTCAATTTGTTATTTTTAGGAATTTAGTGATGATAATAATAAGCATAATTTCACATATTTCTTCCCTAATTATAATATTTCCTTACTACTTTTGTACCTCATGTACTTTTCGAATAATGACTTTAGATATTTAGACTAATGTTAAATCAAAATTAACATAACGACGGTTTACTGCAAAGTATTTTTTATCATCGATAATTGAACTATAAGAAGAAGTATGGCTTCCTTCTGGAACTAGGCATAACCTCCAGAAAATTTAAATACATAAACAGGTTGAATTTATTTAGTAGTATCTAAATAGGTAGAAACTGGAAACTTGCTCCAGTAATTAAAAATCTTATTATTGGTTGTATCAACTTTGTATCAACTGCTATTTGTGTTGCCGCTACCAACAACGCACCATCGTGTTCTGTTTGTGTATGTGTGTGAATTGTGACATTTTTAAGAATTTTTCATATTGTTCTATGTTCACGTTCTATATTCATCTCTCGGAGAGAGACACGTCGACATTTTTATAGCAATAAAATCGATTCAAAATCAATGTAGCGGTTCAGATCGATACAATACAAATATGTATATACGGTCCACCCATATCCATCACGGTAACAATCGGTACTACCTAATTACACGCTAATATTCAAATTTCACTAAAGCATTGTTGGGGAAATAACCGAAAAAATAATTTAAATAGATACGTTTTCTACCTTCCGCCATATTGGAATTCTTCTGAAAGCTGTACAAAACCAATAAATGGTTATGTGTAAGCGACCGACATGACGGGTATACGGTCGGATAGACGAATCTTAGTAGGGACTGAAACCAATGTGCCAAATATATTCCGAAGATGAGCGAACAACATCGCGCATAATTATTTTTGAATATGATGAAAATAATGATTGAATATTATAACACCACACAGATTTTAAGAAATTTTCAAAAAACAGGAGTAAAAGTGGTCTATATTACGATTAAACTATGTACTGCTTCTTCTTCTTCTAATGACTATTACCCTACTGGGTTGTCGTTTTTTGTTTTCATAACATTATCATTCCAATCGCATTTCTGATATTTGTTTCCAAAGCAATCCATTTTCATTTCCAATTTCCACAGCAATCTTCTCGATGGCATCAATTACTTTAGTTCTTAACCTTACTCCTTCCATAGTTCTCTGGGCAAGTCTAATTCTATTAGCTGTCCGTCTTGTTAGGCTTAATGTCTCGGCGCCTTATGTCAGCATAAGCAAGACACATTGGTTAAAGACTTTCCTTTTAAGCCAGATGGGGATATCTGATTTTAGGACATTGCCTAACTTTCCGAAGGCTGTCCAAATTAGTCCAATTCTTCTTTACAGTTCACAGGTTTGGTTGTCTACTCAAGCGAATCTCATGGCCCAAATAGTTATATGAGCGAACTTGTTCTATTTTCGTGTTGTTGACAGTTAAATAAGTACTTGCAACCAAATTAGTCATGAATATAGTTTTGTTGATGTAAATATTCGGACCCACCTTCTCGGAAGTTTGTTCTGCTCCTGTAACTGTAGCTTGTTTGTGCTTCACTAAGACAAGCTGTAACCACTAATACTGGTTACGGATAACATCGTACTTACGTTCGATTAACCACCGCCGAATTCTTACTGTTTTGTGGTTAGGTTGACGTAACGTCACTTATTTTTTATGTTCCGTGTAAAATGTTGCAGTGATGTGCTCGGAATGGGCGACCATAAGGAAAATATTAAATTTTAGATGAGTTGTCGTAAGATATCTTGTGAAATCTAGCGAAAATCGTATAGAAGACACTTCAAAGCTATTGCAGAAAATAATGTGTCCTCTGACAATCGCAGTAAATGCCACCAACACCAATAATGTCTACACCAATAACTGGTATTTTCAAACTAGTTCTTCTAAGTATGCCCCAGTAAAATCAGAAAATATCAAAATTCGCAGTTATGTAAAACGAACCTAAGTCAGTTATTGTGATGAAACGATATCCGAGCAACATTTCAAATAATCAGTTGTAACAATTTCACTAATATTACACGTTATTTGTGGGGATAAAGTGTGTACATTATGCATAAACGATAAAGTGTTACAACTACTTTCTCTAAATTAATCCCGTGACGACGCCGGTCAAATTGTTCAACTATAGAGGTGTTTAATTAAATCAGTTTTACATTCCGTGACGACATAACGCGGTAGCGACATAATCGAGGCCGAAAATAGCCCGCATTCAAAGGTCCACAAATCCGCCGTTAATACATACTTTCGCTTGTATTTTTTCCTCCTCTTCACGTGAGAACGTCAACGTCAATTTGTACAAATATTTCATGTATAATTAAAACGGCTGTCGAAGAAATGAGTGATTGCAGCGTCGAGGCCGTTGTCGTCACCGGTTGCAAACTCTGACATTTATTGAAATTGATGGAATTGTCCCGTCAGCGGAACGGATCAATCATAGGGCGTGCGTGTGCGGGATGTTATTGGGATGTTAGTGCATGCGGGATTATTTGCATTTCCAGCGAACATTTTAAACATTTCTGAATTATTAAATTAATGGTTTTTCACATTGGATGTCAGAGACGTTCGCGTTTTAAAATTAGGTACGAGTGAGTTGTATAAACTGTTTCACGAAGATGGTTTTGATAGGCTAAACACTAATTTAGGCAACGGTACAAATATCAAGGGACAATGGACAAAAACAAGTATTTTTACTACTCAAACGCTAAGTAAAACAGTGTTTTCCAATATTGTAAGTATTGTCACGGTCTCGGGCTCTTATGGTCTCTGAGATCCGGTGCTCGGTTCGGTTGTGATAGCTCCGAAGCTGGGATAAATTAAACTGCTTAATCAAATTAACGGCATAAGTCCAAAAAAATATATTATTTCGTGCAATAGCTTACGTGAGGCTGGAGTACACCACGGCAGGGCTTTCTGTAGGTATCGTCGCAAGACGCAGCGTGTCCGACCAATTGACCAAGGGACATTGGACAAAATCAAGTAACAAAACTTACTACTTAAACGCTAAATAAGTATACTTGCTCTATCAACAGTGTTTTTCACTATTGTAACTATTGTCACGGTCTCGGGCTCTTATGGTCCCTGAGACGCGGTGCTCGGTTCGGTTGTGATAGCCTAGTAGCTGAGATAGATTAATCATATTTACGACATAAGTCCAAATATAAATTAGTTTATACCATAGCTTACGTGATGCTGGAGTACACCATGGCAGGGCTATCTGTAGGCATCGTCGCAAGACGCAGCATGTCCAACCAATTGACCAATATCAAGGGACATTGGGCAAAATCAAGCAAACCCAACTTTCTACTTAAACTCTAAATAAGTATACTTGCTCTAACAACAGTGTTTTTCACTATTGTAACTATTGTCACGATCTCGGGCTCCTATGGTCCCTGGCGGTGCTCGGTTTGGTTGTGATAGCTCAGAACCAGCTGAGATAGATTAAACAGCCTAATCAGATTAACGACACAAGTCCAAAAAAATAAATTAGTTCGTGCCATAGCTAATGTGAGGCTGGAGTAGACCACAGCATGGCTATCTGTAGGCATCGTCGCAAGACGCAGCGTGTCCAACCAATTGACCAATATCAAGGGACATTGGGCAAAATCAAGCAAACCCAACTTACTACTTAAACGCTAAATAAGTATACTTGCTCTTACAACAGTGTTTTTTACTATTGTAACTATTGTCACGTTCTCGGGCTCTTATGGTCCTTGAGACCCGGTGCTCGGTTTGGTTGTGATAGCTCAGACGCTGAGATAGATTAAACAGCTTAACAGATTAACGACATAAGTCCAAATATAAATTAGTTCATGCCATAGCTTACGTGAGGCTGGAGTACACCACGGCAGGGCTTTCTGTAGGCATCGTCGCAAGACTCAGCGTGTCCGACCAATTGAGTAATATCATGGCACATTGGGCAAAATCAAGTAACCAAACTTACTACTTAAACGCTAAATAAGTATACTTTCTCTTACAACGGTGTTTTTCACTATTATAACTATTGTCACGGTCTCGGGCTCTCATGGTCCCTGAGACCCGGTGCTCGGTTTGGTTTTGATAGCTCAGAAGCTGAGGTAGATTAAACAGCTTGATCAGATTAACGACATAAGTCCAAATATAAATTAGTTCGTGCCATAGCTTACATAGCTATAGGAGTACACCACGGCAGGGCTTTCTCTAGGCATCGTCGCAAGACGCAGCGTGTCCAACCAATTGACCAAGGCACATTGTACAAAATCAAGTAACCCATCTTACTATTTAAACGCTAAATAAGTATACTTGCTCTTACAACAGTGTTTTGTAACTATTGTCACGGTCTCGGGCTCCTATGGTCCCTGGCGGTGCTCAGTTTGGTTCTGATAGCTCAGAACCACCTGGGATAGGTTAAACAGCTTAATCAGATTAACGACACAAGTCCAAAAAATAAATTAGTTCGTGCCATAGCTTACGTGAGGCTGGAATACACCGCGGCAGGGATGCGGTAGGCATCGTCGCAAGACGCAACGTGTTGAAAAAGTTGAAAAATCCACGTTTTGCCCCTGGCTTAGTCCAAATCTTGCCGTGTATACGTGACAGTGTAAACTTGTTAACTGGGCATCTAGATATTTCAGAAAACTCTTTCTAGAAATGATAAGCGACCATCTGAGACTTCAAACAGCTCATTAAATTATTTCGTGATTTCAAACTAATCTTATCAAACTACTGCACAGTGACCTAATAATACGTATAGTTTCTAGAATTCTACAAATTTCGCTTAAGAAGACTCGGAAATTCCAAATTGATTGCAGAACGTATTATTTATTCCCTTCGACTATGACGTCTCCATCTACATTAGTACTTATGAGAATTAGCCCACTCGAAATATAATTTTAATTTATTAAAATTCATCTGAAACTATGATTTCAATAGCATTCCGCATGACTGTAACGTAGAATTTATTTAACATCCGTTTTTGAGGTTTCAGCTTTTTACTCGTTTAAAGCCACTTAAAGCTAAGAGAGCTACGGAGGTTTAGAAGTTCCAGCTAATTGGCAGAATTTCCGAGACCTTTCGTTTAAACGTGCATGGGTTAAATTAAAAAAAGACGGTCGTCGAAAAGGATTCATTACATTAATATTAATGTGTAGTATTGATAAATGGGTTAAGAAGGTGGTACATGAATTAATACCTTTGTTTGGTATCATTAATTGGATATTTTATTTCATGTTTTCGCTAAAGCTACTGGAAAAGTAGTTTCAAAATTGTATTTGATAATTGAATGTAAAAATTGTTTAAGAAGTGTACTCCATGAACTTTCACATTTCTATATTCCAAGAGGTACACTTCACCATAAGTACCTAAGAAGTGTACAACTTGTATTTGTTCATATTACATCACAAAGAACTAAAATTAGCTCCGGTAATTCCTTTAATTAACTTTTGCCGAATCAAAAACATCCACATTCCCCCGGCGACTACGCTAAGACGAACTTTAATTGGGCGCGACCGTCCACTAGTTATATCTCGTTATAATTTTCTGTTTCGGGAATAAAAATCCAATTTATTCTTAATTTAGCGACTTCCTTGGCGAGGTCGCCGGGTAGAGTGTAGGACGTTTCGCGAAATTAATACGTTTCCTCAGAATGAAATAAATGCCTCGCGACTCGACAGACTTTTATTATGTCTTATCGTATTACGTGGTGGAGACGCTCATAATCAGGCAAAGTAGGAAAATATTTTATTAGCTCTATGAAATAATTAGGCGCCTGTCAATAGGAAAAATTTTTAGTCCCGCAGTTAATTGTGAGTTAATTAAAAGGCAGTTAGTTCGATTTGGTGGTTCATCTGTAGCTTATCCCATACCTTAAAATCAGTTTTTAAAGTTGTTTGTAAAATATTGCAAATATTTAAGGTTAAGTTCGAGAGTTGAGTTTTGTTAAAACTTCAACGAAAAATTCGTTCTCAAAAGTAGATTAATATTTTTAATTATCCTCATTGACTTTAGATTTTCACGAATTACTTCTTATCTGGTCTAATAAAGAGTAAAGAAAATACACAATTTGAGATTTAACCAAAAAGCCTAATCGAATGAATTTGGGCTATATTAGGTCAGTTAGACAGTATTTTCAATTTTGATAATTAATATTTTGAAAGTATTTGATTGCAATCTTTAAAAAATGTTGGGGTTCTGTTATTTGATTTATTCAGGGTAGTTTGTTTATATCAATTTCGGTTTTTGGAAATTTTCTCAAAATTTGCCTCAAAAATTTCTTTAGACTTTTAATATGTTTCCGCTATCGAATATAATATGTATAAAGTTTTAAACCAGCTTTGGCAAAATCTCTAAATATCAGTTTACACCTGTCACTTTTGTGATTTTCTAAATTTACTTTTCCGAAACTTTGAGTATTTATTTTACTATCAAATGCGTGTAATTTTATAACATTTTTATCTGAATAGTTTCTGCAAATTTCTGAAATTCGCCTTAAATTTTGTTTGAAAACATTAAATATTTATTCTGCTGTCGATTATTTCTAATAAAACATGACAAAGTAGTCCATTGGACAAAGCGCCTTTTTTGGAAAATATTAGTTTTCTAAATAGTTGGATTTTGGAATTTTGTGGTTTTACACATTAAATTTATGCTTCAGCTATCCTCATGAGGTTTAAATTAATGAAAGATATCATTTTGAATCATTTCATGTAGTATAATTTCCTCTGAATTTAATTGTGAAATGTACTTTCTCGGAATTCCATTTGCTAATGAGACAGACATTAATTAAAAGCTCTACATGCAAGCTTTACGTGTATACGATTTCTAAAAATATTTAATTTTGTGTTATGTATACATACTTATCAAACTAGTCTGTTATCTTGAATCCACTGTTGAAGTGGAGTTTAACTTCATCAAAATGTTAAAACCAACCATTGCAACCCATTGCAACACTAATACTAATAGGTACTGAAAGTTCAACTGAAAGTCATAAAATATTAAAGTCCATCGTTGAAGAGTTACTCAGGTAGTCAAAACCATTTTCAAATGTAGGAAGGGTTTTTAAATACGGGAGTATTGTTTCCGGGATTTATCTTATCTCTGGAAAACTATATACAATAGTTATGTTCAATAAAGATACATTTTATTTGCAAAAATTTTTTATATGAAATTCTATACCTTCTATTACCTATCATAAGCTTGACAGTTATTTTTGGAAAACTTTTTATTCAATATACATTATACATAAATTTAACCTTTCCATTTCCACCAATCCGGTTGATCGAACTGAGTAGAGGATCTATGCGAGTTCTAACTCAAAAAACTACTTTTTTCGTCAAGGTCAAAGTTTGCCCATTTTGGTACCCAAAATGCGTGGTTTGTTGCATATCTCCGCATTTCTAACTCAATCCCCTATGTAATTTTAAATGGGGGTACAACTTTGTACAACACCCTCTCACTCTGCCTCTCTCACACATGTGAACGCGCGCTCCGGCTGACCTACATAGCCAATTACGTCATACTTGTGGCACAACTCATCGCACACCATTTTGGGCGCCAAAACTCTCCCCCATTTAAAATAATATGGGGGTGGGGCTAGAATTCGAGGGTACAAAAATGGGCAGTTTTGGACTTTACGTGTTGAGTTAGAAATTACACCGCGGGCGATTTCGGACCGAAAATTGGGCACAAAGTTGTACCCCCATTTAAAATGACATGGGGGATTGAGTTAGAAATGCGGAGATAGGCAACAAACCACGCATTTTGGGTACCAAAATGGGCTAAATGTGACCTTGACGAAAAAAGTAGTTTTTTGAGTTAGAGCCCGCATAGATACTCTACTGAACTGAACCATTACAATTTTTTTATATTATTTGCTTTTAAAATTATTTCTTTTGGAATTTTCTGCCTTTATATCATATTACTAAATTTCTTACCTCAATCATTGGAGTTACAACAAATAATTTGGTGGTATAATATTATGAAATTAATTTTTGCAACCACAAGTTTTTCTCCAATGTTAAGTGCTTTTATAAATCTTTCTCAGTAGTACTAGATGACGAAGGTTCTCAAATTCCCCAAATAAAACAATCAACTAATGTGGATGATGTTTAATCCAACAGCTATACAACCGACGTTTCGTCTACGATCGTAGACATGCTCATGGTTCTGCAATGTAAATTTCCAGGAAAAAGATGGTGGATTCCTTGTAGGCGAAGACTTAAGTGTCGTAGAGACGAAGAAAAAGATCTCGGGGTACAGAGCGATGCTAGATGACGAAGGTTCTCAAATTCCCCAAATAAAACAATCAACTAATGTGGATGATGTTTAATCCAACAGCTATACAACCGACGTTTCTTCTACGATCGTAGACATGCTCATGGTTCTGCAATGTAAATTTCCAGGAAAAAGATGGTGGATTCCTTGTAGGCGAAGACTTAAGTGTCGTAGAGACGAAGAAAAAGTTCTCGGGGTACAGAGCGATGCTTTGAGAGAGAGAGAGAACTTTTTCTTCGTCTCTACGACACTTAAGTCTTCGCCTACAAGGAATCCACCATCTTCTTCCTGGAAATTTACATTGCAGAACCATGAGTATGTCTACGATCGTAGACGAAACGTCGGTTGTATAGCTGTTGGATTAAACATCATCCACATTAGTTGATTGTTTTATTTGGGGAATTTGAGAACCTTCGTCATCTAGCATCGCTCTGTACCCCGAGAACTTTTTCTTCGTTTCTCAGTAGTACTTTCTCAACGAGTCATGACGAAAATTACCAGTCAATCAACAAACTGAATTCGGTGACTAATATTAAATTACTAGGCACATTTATGTAACTATTCATCTTGAGATTAGTCAGCACAATGCTACTAATTCAAAGGCCATCTGACAATTTTGAATGTAGTACAATTTTTAGAACTTTTTGTTAGTACGTACTAAAAAATATTGAAAAGAATTGCTAGATTGCGTGTTCTCTTTGTTTTTATCACTAGAGTTGTTGTAATATTGTCACGGTCCTAAGGACTTTAGGGCCCAGAGGGGTGCTCTGGTTGGGGTTGGTAGCTCAAACGAAGGAAGGGGGTTAGTAGTGGTTCATTCAGGGGAGAAAGAAAAATAGAGAGAGAGAGAGAGATGGTAAAGGACGACAAAGACAATGATAGACAATGGTTAAAAGCGAAGACAAAGTTAATGAATGGTCAAAAGGGCTTACACGAGTCCCCAGGGAGCCTGGAGGAGGAACAGGTGCAGGAATCTCGGAATCTCGAAGAACATCGTCCCACAAGCAAAACAGGCGGCGGGCACGTAGTTCTACCGTCAGCACAACGGTTCAAAAATTGATCTCAATCGTTTAATTCGCCTTGGTATTTATTTGGTTCAACTAAACATGCGTGCCTCGCTAGGAAATTCCTTTGCAAGATTATTTTTTGGCAATTCTTTTACCAACATGTTTTAGTTAGATTTTAACATTTGGTAAGACTAAGCTGCTTAATTAAAGTAAACCAGAGACAACACATGTCAAAACCAGTGGTCAGCCCCATTCGCATCGCAGATCACTAAGGGCGGAAATAGTGCGTAACGAAAGCCATTTTACCGCGGATAGCGCGCCTTACTATCAGTCGCCTAGGTAATGATTAAATGTCAGTCACGTCGGGGTATTTCACAGACGACTCCTTCCATTTAGCGCTGGACGCGATACGAACGACAGCAATCGATGCACGCCGTAGCCCCATCACTTGAAAATTGAGACCCTCTTCGATCCGATGTATTTCTCTAAATGCTAATTTATCGCAATCTTTACGAGAAAGAGAGAGAAAGAGAAAGAGAGAGAGAAGAATCCAGGGAATTTAAAAAAATATAATTACGGCATTTGTTACTAGGGTGGGGGGGGGGCTGGGGAGATGAATAAAATCCCCTTTCCGCTCGAAGAGCTGGAGAGGTATCATTCGATTTTGAAGTCCTTACGGGACGAGTTGATTAATTTGAGATCGGGGTGAAACGAAGAGCCAATCAGGAAAGGGATCAGCTGACGGATCACATGACGTTACATCGAAGTTTACATTCTGAGAATGTAAGAAATCTTATATTCTGGCATTACACCGAAAATATTTAATATTTTTTTTAGTTCAGTCTGTGAGGTAAAGGATTATAGAAAAATTTCATATTGACTTCTTTTTTCTTATTTTAATTGCACTTGAACTTAAAGAAACCTTCATTCAAAATTTTGAACTAGGTATACGTAAATTCATATATAATAATAAGTGTCAAAAGAAATCAAAATTGGGAAACCCAAAAATGTTTCTATTTGATGAAACCTACAAATCCTGAACAGGTAAATGAGGTTATTGAGCAATTAAAAAATAAGAGAGGTGGCTTAGGTCCAATACATGCAAATGTGCTAAAACAAGCTAGCTCTTATATTTCTAACTCGCTAAGCCAGATATTCATCAAATGTATAGAAAAAGGCTACTGCCCACCACTTAAAAAATCAGAAATTGTACCAATATCTAAAACAGGGATCTAAATCTATTGTAACAAATTACAGGCCAATATCCCTGATATCTAATCTGGCTAAACTCTTTGAAAAGATAATACATGTTAGACTTGTTGAATTTTTCAATAAAAAGTAGTAATTAAATATTTAAATTATAAATTTGAATTAATTTTCTAAATAACTAATAATTAAAATTTATTATGCAACAACATTAGTGTAGTCCAAATGCATCCTATCCTAAATTTCTCCACAAGTGTCTTATCAACACATTCACTAACTTACCTTGTCCCTCATATCCCAAAGCAACGGAAAAATGTATTTCGCTCTACTATTCGTCACGTATATAACGGGATACAAGGTTTAAATCAAAGCTAAGTTCAGACTGACATACTTTTAGAAAAAAGATCGTAATTCAATGAATTCAGAAGATCCACTTCCAACGTCCCACTCCCTATGCATTCGTTTATTTGTACACTTGTGTACAGTTAAACTTTAGTATAGCTAATAATTATGAAGTTGTTAATAAAATCAACCTGGCACGTAAAACTGAAGTAGAATTTCAAATCAACTTTCCGGTAACCCTTTGATAAAACTCTCTTTGTCGGAGTTTCGTCGTCCGGGCGATATCGCAATAAACTCGCGCAAAAACTAGTTAAGGATGCAATTAATTTCAAATTTCAGTCTCTGCCGAAATGAAACGGCGACGTCAATTTCAGCGCGGATAATGCCTTAAACAAAACAAATTACGAGATCGAGACACAGCGAGATATATGAATATTCGGCATCTAGCTGCTTAATCTTATCAAAAACTTGTTATAATGTACAGAAGTAATCTTTCACGGCATTCCTCTACATTAAAGATTTCCTCCCGGTTGGGAAGACGTCGCTGCGACGAAGATGAAAGTAATTGGATCTGTCTGGGAGGTCGGTAAATAAAAATAAACGGTTTCACATCATGCTCTATGGAAACGATATTTACAGGTCTTTTGTAGCCCTGTTACTCCTGCTCTCATAAAAATTGACGTAAAACGACCTTTTTTATTAAAAGAGAGGAGTATGTGCTTGTAAGACCTGCATGCAGTTGAGATTATTCTATACCTATAGATATAAATTGTTACGCCAATACAGCCAAGACAATTATTGCTTCTTCGCAAAACTTATTAAAATATCGGAAATGAGGAAGTTCTCCTGCAATTTTGCACAGGAACTCCAGTTTATTAAAAAGTGTCGAGATTCATTGTTAATTCACTCTGGACACACTCATCAAATTCATGCAGCACTTTTTGAAAAACTTCACAAAAATAGTTTAAAGTATACCCAGATTCTTGCATTGGCCAGAAGTTGGTATCATTTTCCTAATCAACAATCCCTGAAGTTTTCGGCCGTTCCGTTCACAAAGAAAGAACTTCCCGAATTTTCTTGCAATTTCCAGTTATTTTAAAAATTACTAGTCTCATTATTAGTGTATCCAGGATTCTTACATTAAGTTCATAGAAATCATCCTTGAAACCTTCACAAAGGATTTTCGAAGTATTCCATGATTCTCTTATTAAGCACTTTTTGAAAACTGTCATATTACCAATCAACACTGCTTCAGGTTTTCTGCAGAAACTGGCAGGGAGAAGGAATTTTCCACATTTTCTCGCTACTTAAAGTTATTTTGATAAAGCCCAGTTTCATTATTAAGTCAGAGAGTTGCATGGGGAACTTTTTAGGACTTCAAAGGTCCTTTTTAAAGTATTGTCTTATTATTTCATTCTATTATATGTCGTTCTATGTTCTGAATGCTGCATCGATTTATTCATTTTATCTTCTGTACTATTTATGAATGTAATTACGACTCCAAAACCTGTAAACCATGTCAAAAATGGAAATAAATATTGATCAATTGATTAAGACAAAATCTTTAAACCAAAAACATGATTGTAATTAGCATACCTTGAAGTTTTCCACAGACACTCCCAAACCGAGGAAATTTCCCAAATTTTCTAGGAACTTCCAGTTAATTTGAAAATGTCCATTGTTATCACCATTTCCCTCAGGACTCTCATATCTAGATCATTTTTGGAAAATTTCACTACTGTTTTTCAAATATTTCCTGATAGTTTCATTAGGCTGAAACCTTCCGAAAAGTATCATATTGCTAACCAACTGTCTCTTAGTTTTCCGAAGAAAGATATTTCTCATATTTGCTCACTACTTCCAGTTATTTTGAGAACACCCTCTTTCATCTTTTATTTTACTCGGGACTCACATTAAGTACATTTCTTTCCGGAAAACTTCACTATTTTTTTCATAGTATTCCCTGATTATTTCATTAATCATAATTGTTTAAGAACTATAATGTCCTTATTCAAGGGTTCCTAAATGTTTCTCAAATGCACAGGGGAAAAGTTTCCCACATTCTCTCACTTCGTCCAATATTCCCTGATTTCTGCATTGGCCAGAAGTAAGTATTATGTTCCTAATCAACAATCCCTAAAAATTTCGGCGGTTCACAAAGAAAGATCTACCCAAAGTTTCTTGCAACTTCCAGTTATTTTAAAAATTGTTAGTCTCATTATTAATGTACACAGGATTCTCACATCAAGTTCATGGAAATCTCCCTGGAAAACTTCACAAAGAATTTTCGAAGTATTCCATGATTCTCTTATTAAGCACTTTTTGAAAACTGTCATATTACCAATCAACAGTGCTTCAGGTTTTCCACAGAAACTCGCAGGGAGAAGGAATTCCTCACATTTTCTTGCTACTTCCAGTTATTTTGATAAAGCACAGTTCCATTGTTAAGTCAGAGAGTTGCATTGGTAACTTTTTTAGAAACTTCAAAAATGCTTTTCAAAGTATTCTCTTATTATTTCATTCTATTATATTTCGTTCTATCTTATGAATGGTACATTCATTTATTCATTTCATCTTCTGTAATTTTTATGTATGTAATTACGATTCCAATACATGTAAACTATGTCAAAAATGAAAACAAATATTGATCAATTGATTAAAACAAATCTTCAAATCTTTAAGCCAAAAACATGATTCTAATTAGCATACCTTAAGTTTTCCACAGAAACTCCCAAACTAAGAAAATTTCCCAAATTTTCTAAAATCTTCCAGTTAATTTGAAACTGCCCATTGTAATCATCATTTCCCTCAGGACTCTCATATTTAGATCATTTTTGGGAAATTTCACAACGATTTTTCAAATATTTCCTGATAGTTTCATTAGGCTGAAACCTTCCGAAAAGTATCATATTGCTAACCAACTGTCTCTTAGTTTTCCGAAGAAAGAAATTTCTCATATTTGCTCACTACTTCCAGTTATTTTGAGAACACCCTCTTTCATCTTTTATTTTACTCAGGACTCACATTAAGTACATTTCTTTCCGGAAAACTTCACTATTTTTTTCATAGTATTCCCTGATTATTTCATTAATCATAATCTGTTCAAGTACTATAATGTCCTTATTCAAGGGTTCCTAAGGGTTTCTCAAATGCACATGGGAAAAGTTTCCCACATTCTCTCACTTCATCCAATATTCCCTGATTTCTGCATTGGCCAGAAGTAAGTATTGTGTTCTTAATCAACAATCCCTAAAAATTTCGGCGGTTCACAAAGAAAGATCTTCCCAAAGTTTCTTGCAACTTCCAGTTATTTTAAAGATTGCTGTCTCATTATTAATGTGCCCAGGATTCTCACATCAAGTTCATGGAAATCTCCCTGGAAAACTTCACAAAGAATTTCCGAAGTATTCCATGATTCTCTTATTAAGCACTTTTTGAAAACTGTCATATTACCAATCAACAGTGCTTCAGGTTTTCTACAGAAACTCGCAGTGAGAAGGAATTTCCCACATTTTCTCGCTACTTCCAGTTATTTTGATAAAGCTCAGTTTCATTATTAAGTCAGAGAGTTGCATGGGGAACTTTTTAGGACTTCAAAGGTCCTTTTTAAAGTATTGTCTTATTATTTCATTCTATTATATGTCGTTCTATGTTCTGAATGCTGCATCGATTTATTCATTTTATCTTCTGTACTATTTATGAATGTAATTACGACTCCAAAACATGTAAACCATGTCAAAAATGGAAATAAATGTTGATCAATTGATTAAGACAAAATCTTTAAACCAAAAACATGATGTAATTAGCATACCTTCAAGTTTTCCACAGAAACTCCCAAACCGAGGAAATTTCCCAAATTTTCTAGGAACTTCCAGTTAATTTGAAAATGCCCATTGTTATCACCATTTCCCTCAGGACTCTCATATTTAGATCATTTTTGGAAAATTTCACAATGATTTTTCAAATATTTCCTGATAGTTTCATTAGGCTGAAACCTTCTGAAAAGTATCATATTGTTAACCAACTGTCTCTTAGTTTTCCCAAGAAAGAAATTTCTCATATTTGCTCACTACTTCCAGTTATTTTGAGAACACCCTCTTTCATCTTTTAATTTACTCAGGACTCACATTAAGTACATTTCTTTCCGGAAAACTTCACTATTTTTTTTCATAGTATTCCCTGATTATTTCATTAGTCATAATCTGTTTAAGAACTATAATGTCCTTATTCAAGGGTTCCTAAGGGTTTCTCAAATGCACAGGGGAAAAGTTTCCCACATTCTCTCACTTCGTCCAATATTCCCTGATTTCTGCATTGGCCAGAAGTAAGTATGTTCTTAATCAACAATCCCTGAAAATTTCTGCGGTTCACAAAGAAAGATCTTCCCAAAGTTTCTTGCAACTTCCAGTTATTTTAAAAATTGCTAGTCTCATTATCAAAGGGCGGATAAAATGCAAAATGCATTTTTTGCATTATTTGCATTTTCTTCGTTTTTTTCTTCAAATTTGCATTTTTTTTTCAATCGTGCATATTTTGCATTTTTCTTTACAATCTGCTGGATATTTAGAAAAACAATGTACTGATGAGTGACAAATCAACTTATTGACAATATAAGTTATAACTGGAACTGTAATCAAGTACCTTTACTATCTGGCAGTGGTTCCTGTCATAAGGGTTGTTTTTACCTGGGTAGTCTAATAGGAGGAGGATGTACTTAATGACATATTATACTTAAAATTCGTAGAAAGGCTTATTTTGATCGCGGGGCAGGGTTAGCTGTTAGTGTTAGTGTGTTTCTTAATCCTCTCCGGCCATTGTACCGGTTTTAGGACCAGGTTGATGTTCTTCCAATTTGTCACTACCTTTAGAGAAGTTAAATTCAACGGTTGTTCTGTAAAGTTAAAAATGCCCAAGACAAATTTAATTGAAGTGTGGATTAAACCTTATAGTGAGCTGAAGTGGGATGGTGACAAATTATTTTGCACAGCATGTTCGAAAATAGTATGTACATAGAAAGCAATAACTACCTAGATTAATTTAACTGAATTAATACTGAATAACTTAGTATCTATAACTTAATTTAATTAACTGAATTAGTAATTCATTTACTTGCTTACAATATTCCAATTATGGCAATTATTTTGAGTGGATATCTACGTAGATATCAATTAATGTGGCCATTCATAAATTACCTGACGCATTTTTGCACTTTTTACTTTATCAAAGAATTGTGAATGGCCCCTATATATGTCAAAGCTGCTGAATTTATTTTACTTTCAATTTTAAGTCCTATTCTTCTTTTAAAATTAAGAAACAAAACATATTTTAACAGTACCTTCTTCATATTTAGATCCATGCTGCAAAAAAATTCATAGTGGAGCAACATGTGAAGAGTGGAAAGCATATCGCAAGTTTGAATAAATCGAAACAAGGCGCTAAACAACATCAAACTCTAACGTCCTGTTTACAGAAAAAGTTAAAAAATTATCCACAGAAGCAGTTCAATGAAAAACTTTGCAAGGCTATGGTGGCGGCCAATATTCCATTGAAAAAATTATATAATTTTCATTTAAAATCATTTCTGAAAGAATTTTGTTCATTTAATATTCCGGATGAATCTGCTTTAAGGAAATCGAGTGTTGATGTAATCTACACCGACACGATAGCGACTATAAAAAATATTATATGCGAGAATTACTTCTATGTTATTGTTGATGAAACGATTGATTCGACTGGAAGATATATTGCACATTTATTAATAGGAGTTTTAGAAGAAAACACTCCATCCAAATCATTTTTAATTTCTTCAAAACAACTTGACAAATACTTAACAATCACCAGATTTGTTCAAGATTCTTTGAGTAATTTGTTTTTACCAAATACTGTTCCATTTGAGAAACTCATTTTGTTTTTATCTGATGCTGCCCCATATATGACTAAGGCTGGTAAAAATTTAAATTTTTTTTACCCAAATCTAATTCACGTTACTTGTTTAGCCCATGCCATTAACAGAGTCGCAGAATTAATAAGAAACCAATTTTCTATTGTTAACGACTTGATAGGTTATATGAAGAAAGTATTTATTAAGTGTCCATCGCGAATTCAGTTTTATAGAGAAAGACTTCCGGGAGTTCAACTGCCGCCAAGACCTGTCATAACTAGATGGGGAACATGGCTTGATGCAGCAATGTTTTATGCCGAACACTACGATGAAATAAAGGAAGTTATTACCGATTTGCATGATTCCTCTTCTGCGGCTCTTTTAAAATGTCAAGAAATATTTACAAATTCGACTCTCCACAATAAACTCTTATTTATAAAACTAATTATTCTTTTGTTTCTAAAACTATGGTTCAATTGCAAAATACATGTATGACTCTGGTTCAAGCAGTTCAATTATTAAATGTTTTTGAAGCGGAATGTAAAAAGGTACATGGAAACATTGGAAAGTTAGTTTTGTCCAAATTTTCCAGTACTATACAAGCTAACGGAGGATTTTCTGTGTTAAAAACTGTTGCAATAATGTTTACGGGCGACTTTAATTGTATAATTGATGTAGAACCAAATATTTTACATACATTAAAATACGCTCCTCTTACGTCAGTAGATGTAGAACGAACTTTTTCTATTTTCAAACATATGTTTACTGATAGAAGACAATCTTTTCTTATTGAAAACTTTGAAAAACATATAATTATAAATGCATTTTGTGCCAGCATTAATGAATGAAAAATGAATTATTATTTTACAGTCTGTTTTTTTTCCTATTTCTTTTGTATATCTATGTACCTATACATAATATAATATAATATAATATGTAGTATTGAAACTAAATTGTGGTTTGTAATAAAATCAGATACATTTTAAACAAGAGTATTCTTTTTCCTTAATCCAGGACGATCCAAACGAAAAAAAAAACGTTTTTTAAGCATTTGCATTTTTTACCAAATTTTATGCATTTCTTGCATTATTTTGAAATTTTCGTGCATTTTTTTGAAATTTTCGTGCATTTTAATGCGCATTTTTTTAAACTATTCACGTGCATTTTTTCCGCCCTTTGCTCATTATTAATGTACACAGGATTCTCACATCAAGTTCATGGAAATCTCCCTGGAAAAGTTCACAAAGAATTTCCGAAGTATTCCATGATTCTCTTATTAAGCACTTTTTGAAAACTGTCATATTACCAATCAACAGTGCTTCAGGTTTTCTGCAGAAACTCGCAGGGAGAAGGAATTTCTCACAATTTTTCGCTACTCCAAGTTATTTTGATAAAGCCCAGTTTCATTATTAAGTCAGAGAGTTGCATGGAGAACTTTTTAGGATTTCAAAGCTCCTTTTTAAAGTATTGTCTTATTATTTCATTCTATTATATGTCGTTCTATGTTCTGAATGCTGCATCTATTTATTCATTTTATCTTCTGTACTATTTATGAATGTTATTACGACTCCAAATCATGTAAACCATGTCAAAAATGGCAATAAATATTGATCAATTGATTAAAACAAAATCTTTAAACCAAAAACATGATTGTAATTAGCATACCTTGAAGTTTTCCACAGAAACTCCCAAACTAAGAAAATTTCCCAAATTTTCTAGGAACTTCCAGTTAATTTAAAAATGCCCATTGTTATCACCATTTCCCTCAGGACTCTCATATTAAGATCATTTTTGGAAAATTTCACTACTGTTTTTTAAATATTTCCTGATAGTTTCATTAGGCTGAAACCTTCCGAAAAGTATCATATTGCTAACCAACTGTCTCTTAGTTTTCCCAAGAAAGAAATTTCTCATATTTGCTCACTACTTCCAGTTATTTTGAGAACACCCTCTTTCATCTTTTATTTTACTCAGGACTCACATTAAGTACATTTCTTTCCGGAAAACTTCACTATTTTTTTCATAGTATTCCCTGATTATTTCATTAATCATAATCTGTTCAAGAACTATAATGTCCTTATTCAAGGGTTCCTAAGGGTTTCTTAAATGCACAGGGGAAAAGTTTCCCACATTCTCTCACTTCGTCCAATATTCCCTGATTTCTGCATTGGCCAGAAGTAAGTATTATGTTCTTAATCAACAATCCCTGAAAATTTCTGCGGTTCACAAAGAAAGATCTTCCCAAATTTTCTTGCAACTTCCAGTTATTTTAAAAATTGCTAGTCTCATTATTAGTGTACACAGGATTCTCACATCAAGTTCATGGAAATCTCCCTGGAAAAGTTCACAAAGAATTTCCGAAGTATTCCATGATTCTCTTATTAAGCACTTTTTGAAAACTGTCATATTACCAATCAACAGTGCTTCAGGTTTTCTACAGAAACTCGCAGGGAGAAGGAATTTCCCACATTTTTTCGCTACTTCAAGTTATTTTGATAAAGCCCAGTTTCATTATTAAGTCAGAGAGTTGCATGGGGAACTTTTTAGGACTTCAAAGGTCCTTTTTAAAGTATTGTCTTATTATTTCATTCTATTATATGTCGTTCTATGTTCTGAATGCTACATCGATTTATTCATTTTATCTTCTGTACTATTTATGAATGTAATTACGACTCCAAAACATATAAACCATGTCAAAAATGGAAATAAATATTCATCAATTGATTAAGATAAAATCTTTAAACCAAAAACATGATTGTAATTAGCATACCTTGAAGTTTTCCACAGAAACTCCCAAACTAAGAAAATTTCCCAAATTTTCTAGGAACTTCCAGTTAATTTAAAAATGCCCATTGTTATCACCATTTCCCTCAGGACTCTCATATTAAGATCATTTTTGGAAAATTTCACTACTGTTTTTTAAATATTTCCTGATAGTTTCATTAGGCTGAAACCTTCCGAAAAGTATCATATTGCTAACCAACTGTCTCTTAGTTTTCCCAAGAAAGAAATTTCTCATATTTGCTCACTACTTCCAGTTATTTTGAGAACACCCTCTTTCATCTTTTATTTTACTCAGGACTCACATTAAGTACATTTCTTTCCGGAAAACTTCACTATTTTTTTCATAGTATTCCCTGATTATTTCATTAATCATAATCTGTTCAAGAACTATAATGTCCTTATTCAAGGGTTCCTAAGGGTTTCTTAAATGCACAGGGGAAAAGTTTCCCACATTCTCTCACTTCGTCCAATATTCCCTGATTTCTGCATTGGCCAGAAGTAAGTATTATGTTCTTAATCAACAATCCCTGAAAATTTCTGCGGTTCACAAAGAAAGATCTTCCCAAATTTTCTTGCAACTTCCAGTTATTTTAAAAATTGCTAGTCTCATTATTAGTGTACACAGGATTCTCACATCAAGTTCATGGAAATCTCCCTGGAAAAGTTCACAAAGAATTTCCGAAGTATTCCATGATTCTCTTATTAAGCACTTTTTGAAAACTGTCATATTACCAATCAACAGTGCTTCAGGTTTTCTACAGAAACTCGCAGGGAGAAGGAATTTCCCACATTTTTTCGCTACTTCAAGTTATTTTGATAAAGCCCAGTTTCATTATTAAGTCAGAGAGTTGCATGGGGAACTTTTTAGGACTTCAAAGGTCCTTTTTAAAGTATTGTCTTATTATTTCATTCTATTATATGTCGTTCTATGTTCTGAATGCTACATCGATTTATTCATTTTATCTTCTGTACTATTTATGAATGTAATTACGACTCCAAAACATATAAACCATGTCAAAAATGGAAATAAATATTCATCAATTGATTAAGATAAAATCTTTAAACCAAAAACATGATTGTAATTAGCATACCTTGAAGTTTTCCACAGAAACTCCCAAACTAAGAAAATTTCCCAAATTTTCTAGCAACTTCCAGTTAATTTGAAAATGCCCATTGTTATCACCATTTCCCTCAGGACTCTCATATTAAGATCATTTTTGGAAAATTTCACTAGGGTTTTTCAAATATTTCCTGATAGTTTCATTAAGCTGAAACGTTCTGAAAAGTATCATATTGCTAACCAACTGTCTCTTAGTTTTCCCAATGAAGAAATTTCTCATATTTGCTCACTATAAACACTATAATCACTATAAATGTCCTTATTCAACAGTTCCTAATGGTTTCTCGGATGCAAATGGGAAGAAATTTCCCAAATTTTCTCGCTTCCTCCAGTTGTTATGAAATGCCCAGCTTTATTATTAATTCACTGGAGACTCTTACATCAAGTTTATGTAAAACTAAATTTCCCATAGATTTTTTAAAGCATTCCCTGATATTTTGTCATTAGGCTGAAACCTTTTGATAACTATCATGTACCTAATCAACAGTCCCTATGGTCTCTTCCCACATTTTCTCACCCCCAGTTATTTTGAAAATACTTATTTCATACTTAATTTATTCAGTACTCTCATCATGTTCATAGAGAACTTCCTGAAAAACTCCACAAAAGGTCGTCGAAGTGTTCCCTAATTCTTTCATTTTTCAGAATCTTTCTGACAACTCATGTTCCTACTCAACAGTCCATGAGTTTTCCCTCAAGAGTGAGATTCGAAAAAGTAATTTTCATAAACTTCACAAACTGAGTGGTTAATCACATAAGCAAAAATTTGTTCGGTAAAAGTACTACTATTTTTCTTATTCTTTGGAGCTCCTGGAAATTTTCTTTAGTTCCCTTTAAAATGTGGGTTATTTGCACTCCAAAGCTAGATTATCATAATTTCTGGTACCTTCTCTCTTGCAAGGATTTACAGGAATCAATTTCCATCTCCACATGCACGTCAAGTAAGGTTACAGGAATTTTATTCTCGTGGAACGCTTTCTAATCTCTTAGTACCGAGTTTCGTTATCTACACTTCTAAACTAAATTATTGAATTTCCTGAAGCTTCCTCTCCTGCAGTAATTCACAGGGAACAGCTTCCAAAGCCCTTTGGCATTTCTATAACTTTACAGAAATATTTGAAAGTTATCTGGGTATGTTCGGAGACTTGCGATATCTTCTAGGAACTTCGCTTGATTTGCAATAAAGTTCCTCGTTAAATGTAAGAAGGTCGTACAGAACATTCTGAATTCTAAATGTCTTCAATTTCCTTAAAGTTGGTCATACAAAGTTACATTTACTAAAATGTTTCATTTTCCTCGAGCTGAAATTTCTAGTAGTTTTCCGAAACTTTTTAAAAATTTATTTCAGTTAGTTCAACTATTGGTAGGTGTTTGATTCTTAAAGTGAAAACTTGTTCAGAAATTACAAGAAACGTTTCAACTGTGGATTTAAAAAATAGTTCAATATTTAATCCCCCACTGCATATATGAGGTATACATTTTAGCATGGCAATTAATGCGGACGTGTTTATTTTCCACGTCCAAATCGCCTCTCGGAGAGTTCATATTAAATAACCAAAAAGAAAAACTCTAATTCGCACATTATGCAAGCGCCCAAATATATTCGCTGAAGTTTGTTGACTTTGACCGTAGTTAGTCTGAAAATTATTGGACAAAGTTGGTGTTTGGTCAGTAATTCTACTTTCTGGTGTAACGCAGATAAGTGTGTGGCTTCAGGCTTAATATAAGTCTCTCAGAAACAAACAAGGAATGTTCGCGATAAGGAAGTTGGGGGCGGTTGAGATATAATAAGGGAAAAATAATTTCTCCCGGTTTGTAAACAGCAAAAGAAATGTAATACTTCGTAATTTGGATGGTTCCGCTAGAACTCCTTCGATGAATATTCATTATCAGGGTGTGATATAACAATTGTGAAAGAGGGGTGAAACGTTAAAAAACTCACTAGAAGGGGTGGAATTAGCGATTCTAAGGGTTGTCGTTCGATAAATAATATCGTGATTTGCAAATGTGGATTCGACGGGGCTTCATGTATTACCATTTTCCAAGTTTGAAAAAAATTTTCAAAATTGGATAAACATTTCCAACGCATTCTCTGCTCTCTGTGTAACTTATATCTCTATTTTTCCAGTGTCGAAATTTTTATCGTCATTTAATGAACAAGCTCTGTATATGAATGCTGTGTTTAATTGGAAACCGACATCTGATGCAAACACATCACCATAATGAGTCGGCTCACTGGAACAATTTTAATTTGACTATTGTACGAGGCCGTTAATTGGCGCTCTCTCGCAAAAATTTACGAAATTATACATTCGAGCAACACACCCGCTTGACTACTTTAATTAGAAGACGTTCGTTAAAATTCGCTAATTGTGTTCGACATGCCGTGTCGAATATTTCGAATATTCATCAGTTTTTCATTGTCGGCCTGTGGATAGTCAAATGTATCACTCATTGCAATTTCGCGTTTCTTGTTCTTTCCCTGCTTTGCTCTAAGGATTAGATTCTTACCGAATATTCATTAAGAGATGTCCCAATTAAAAGAAATGAGCGAGTGCTTGGGGTCCACTCTTCTGTTTCGTTTGTTTCACTTTTCTTTGTTTTCCCAAAAAAAACTTACTTCAAAGTGAAGGCTCTTTTTAACATTTACTGGCATTTAGACTTCAGAGTGTTTTATTGCGAGACGGGATAGAAATTGAAAGTGAGTCCCATTATTAAGGTTACGAGGGGACATTACGAAAATACAATTTAGAAATCAAATTACAAAATTTAACATGCGAAGAAATGCATGATATAAATTATGTATATATCTGCTGAGATATGATTTAGAACTACGTATGGATAAATATGGAGCTATTCTTCGAAATGTACAATGAATTACATCTTCGAAAAAAATTTATTCATCAAATAATTGTATTTGGCAAATATATAAATTACAAAATTTAGTGCGATTACAAATTAAAATTTACAATAATTACAAAAATCTTTTGTTGCTCACTTAAGCTGATTTATGGCTCATTATTTTTGAGTTTGTAAATATTTAGTACTCAAACCTTTTTTTTTTTTAGTGATTGTGACAATCAACCTGACGTTGATTAGTCTTTCAGCTTTCATATTTTTATTCTTATAATAAATGATACCTACTTTAACTACTACTTACAATTTTTCAAAACTGAAGACGTCACGAACTTGAAAAATATTAGAATTTTTTAATTCTTCTTCTTCTCGTAGTGCCTATCCGGTCCGGATGTTGGCGATCATTCTGGCAATTATTACTTTATTAGTTGCGGCACGGAAGAGTCCTGTTGTTGTTGTAGAAAACCATGTTCTAAGATTTTTGAGCCAAGAATTTCTCCGTCGACCTGGTCCACGTCTCCCTGGAATCTTTCCTTGCAGTATGTTTTGCAGTAGGCCATATCTATTTTCGTTCCTCATTATGTGACCAAGATATTCGAGTTTGCGAGTCTTTATCGTTGTTATTAGCTCGGCATTGAATGATCTCTTTATTGGACACGTGGTCCATCCATGAAACTCTTAGGATTCTGCGATAAAGCCACATTTCGAAAGCTGCAAGTTTCTTGGTGGTTGCTTCTGTCAAGGTCCATGATTCTACTCCGTAAAGTAGAGTTGAGAAGACATAGCAGCGGAGGAGTCTAATTTTTGTAGTTATAGTGAGATAGTGGCTTTTGAATACTGATGCCATTTTAAGGAACACGGCTCTTGCTTTCTCTATCCGGCAGCGGATCTCCTGTGAGTGATCCCATTGGTCATTAAGCACTGTCCCTAAATATGTGTATTTACTGACCCTCTCAATTTGTTTTTGATTTAGTGTGAGATGTTCGTGTGGGATTTGCTCTTTACTTATTACCATGTATTTTGTTTTGTTGGTATTTATATCGAGCCCGTATTCTGAGCTGACCTCCTTCACTAGGGTCATCAATCGTTGTAATCCTTCTAAGCTATCAGCCATAATAACTGTATCGTCAGCGTATCGGATGTTGTTCAGTCTCTTCCCATTCACAATTATCCCCTCTTCCACATCTTCGAGAGCTTTTCTAAATATGTGTTCTGAGTACACATTGAAAAGAAGTGGAGACAATACACATCCTTGCCTTACGCCCCGTGAAATATTTATCGTCTTTGATTGTTCTCCCTCTACGGTTATATATGCTGATTGGTCCCAGTATAATCTCGATATAATTTCTAGATCTTTTCTGTCGATTCCGATGTTTCTTAATATTTCCATGAGTTTGTGGTGTTGTACTCTGTCAAAAGCCTTGCTATAATCGACAGAACAAGCATATACGTCGCAGCTCACATCTCTACACCTTTGGAACAATACCTGTATACTGAACAGAGCATCCCTAGTGCCCACTGCATCACAAAATCCGAACTGAGTCTCAGACATATACTCTTCACATATTTTATATGTTCTTCTGTGTATTATCTTTAGAAATAGCTTTAGTAGATGACTCATGAGACTAATAGTTCTGTGTTCTTCGCATCGCTTTGCACCTGCTTTCTTAGGTATAATGACAAATTCTGACACAAGCCATTCTTTCGGAATTTCTCCAGATTCATAGATGCGGTTAAAAATACTTGTTATTTGTATGATTCCCGGTCCATCAAGAAGTTTAAGAAATTCGGCTCTGAAGTTATCTGGTCCAGGTGCTCTTCCCTCCTTTAGTTGTTGTATCGCTATTTGTACTTCATCTGTAGTGATGGAAGGTCCTGAATCATTTAGTTTATGTGGTCGTTGTGGTCTCGTGTCCTGTAATAACTCCGTGATGTAGGTCTCCCATACTTTTATTTTGTCTTGCTTGTCTATGATGATATTACCTTGATTGCCTACATATCACTCTGGGCCTGTATATACCAGTTGTTTCTTTAACTTTTTTGTGGGTATTAAAACTGTCATATTTTTTTGCAGTTCTTCTATTTCTTGGCAGTCTTCTTGCAACTTCCTTTCTTTAGCTTCCTTGATCTTTTTTTGAATTTGTTTATGAATTTCTAAGTATGTAGGCTTGCCTTTCATGAGTCTCCTCTGTTCCATCATTTGTAGAATCTCATCTGTCATCCATGTTTTTCTTTTGATGTTTGAATCTGATTTTAAGTATATCTCACTGGCGTTCTTGACTACATTGTTTAGCTTCACTAGTTCATAGCTCACCTCATTGTGATTTTTTAAATAGTTTTTAAAATTTGCTGAATAATATCAGTTTGAACTTAAATGTAATACAAGTGTCGTGGGTTATGCTGAAACAATTTATGTGTTGAAATAAAGCAGAACAATTGTTTTCACACAATCACAATTAAATGAATTACATGATAGACACCAATATTCATAATTTCACATTAATTTCACTAATATTTTTTATTTTTTTTCAGGGACTACTACTACGACAGGTAAGAGCAAACAACGCAGTACACGGTGGGTGAGTTAATTTATTCTTTATATCAACTCGTAAAGGTTTTATTAACGAATTTTGTGTAAGTAGCATGTGTAAATTTAACTTTACCGCCAAAAATCGGTCTCTAATATTCGGTACAGGAATTTTCAATATTGACAGAGGATAATGATTTTGGGGAAATCAGTTTTAAAAATAACTCATTACGAATTCATCTTTCGGATATTAAATGTTTCACGAAGAAAATTAATTTACCTTTTCCCAGCGGGAAGTCGATATAATTCTGAAATTTTTATGTGGAACGAGTTTAATATTTTATGTATATTTTCAAAAATGCATAAGAATCTCGAAAACTTTTCACCTAAATATTTATTTCAATCTGCTTCATCGGGAGATTGTCCTGCAATAGTTTTATATTTATAAGGATGTTTTAAATTTCCCAAAAGAGGAGCACTTCACCCGTCTTCAATTTCATCGTAATAATTAATAACAAATTAGTAAAAATTAATAGTTATTTATGGTACTAGTGTGTTATGTTAAAAATAAGTTACGCGAGAAGATTTATACCACGAGGCCGTCAGGCCGAGTGGTATAAATTCTCAAGTGACTTAGGAAACATATCACGCGAGTGGCATACAATGTTTTATCCAACAAGTGGAAGAAATCTTTTATAATGAGATGATAATTAATAAGCTTTGTGATCAAATCAAAGCTACTTGCATCTCAGTACCCTATAAGTGTCAGAATGACTTGACAGTGACTTTTTGACATTTTGGTTAAAGTAGGTTGTGTGTTTGGTTGCCACGGGCAACCTTTAAATATAAATACTTTAAATATGAACGTGAGTTGTAATCCATAACTCACTAGTGAGTTATGGATTATAACACACTAGTGTGTTATTTGATAGTTTACTTATCTAAAATGACATTAATAATGACAGTCATAACTGTCATGTGTTGGATAAATATAGTTCATCATGCGCTTATTTCCCGTTGCGTGACAATCCATCCTTTGATCAACTTTAGTATTTGGATTATTTGAATATTTTTTGGTTGGCACATTCCATTTTCTGAGTTGGAAATTTCGTTAGATTTAGGCTTCGCGGGGAATGCCCGTTACGCAGCGGAACAACTCTCTGTCCCTTCGTTTACAAAATGGAAAATTCGGTAAATCAGAATTATATATATCTAAAACTTTCAGCGTATGGCTAAATGAGCCATGGCGGAGAACAAATTTGACGCTTCATGAATTTGCGGAAGTTGCACGAGAATTCGAATAAAGCAACCTCTCAGTTGTGCTTTTCCTAAGGAATTTTATTATTTCAAAGTCGACTTGAACTTTATCTTCCGTAACATTACGCTCCATCTTATTTCTCGGCATTGTCAATTTAAATTATGAATTTTAACTGTTTTTTCAAAGTTTTCCCTTGCAATCTCGACCCGTGGCCTCTCTCTCTCTCTCTCTCTCTCTGTCTCTTCCTTTGTTTATTTCGTTGCGTAATCACTATGGGGAGTTGCTTTGAGTTTTTATTCTATTTACTTTCCATTTTGTTGTTTTACGAAGTTTCACACCACCCGTTTCCGGAAACGTTGCTCGGCGCTAATGAAGTCTGAACGTTTTTTCTTTTAGGGAAAAGCACGTTTTCTGTTTTTACTTTTACCGAGGCGTTTGTTTGAATTTAACGCCGGGAAATTTTTGGAAATTGTTAATGCGGACAATCGTCAGTAGGTGTGAGAGAGGAAAATGAAATTTTAATTTTTAGAAACTGGGTAAATTACATAAATTTAAAGGCTAGAGTAAAGAAATTGGTATTTCTAGTGAACCTAATGAACCTATTATGTGTAGTATAGTGATCACTAGAGCAACATGTCATTTTTTTTAAATGTAATATCGAATTTTTATGCACTTTATGGCAAGTACTCACGGGTCCCTCATGCGGCAAGGTTCGCTGTTAATTTTTTATTAAGTGAATAAAATTTAATATTAGCATTAAATCATATCTAGCATATAGTGATCAATTAATTGTTCAAATTTGCAAATTGTGTGATGACTTTCGGTATCGTCTTTTTGGATTTTTTAATTTAATACTTCATTCGATGTTGCAGAAACATAAATTATGAATGTAATTCAAAAGTAGTCTTGTTATAAAATAGTTTTCATATATTGTAATTTGCGAAAATATTTTTTCAGTATTTGACAGCATTAAAAAAAAGTACACAATTTAAAAATGTGGGTTGTACCGTGGCAAACATATCTATACGTGTACCAAACTTGGGATTGTCACAACTCGTTTCGTAGTTTGTTTCTTCGTGTATCTTTGTTGATCCTATCTTGTATATATCTGCCCCAAATATAATTTTTTGACCCAATGTTTCCTGTATTAATTTTGCCAGTCAAACATTAAAAGAATAAAGAAAATTGTTTTCTTAAACGGTGTATACAAACTATTTCATAAAATTACTTACTGTATTAATAATATAGTATTTTTTTAATATAGTATTAATAAATGACTATATTACAGATACGATTTTTCAGGGGATTCATTTTACTATTAATTTAATTTAATTGCATGTCGAATAGTAAAGAAGTAAATTAAAGTACTTGTTTCGTCTCAGATAAGTGACATTTTTTTTGCACCGATGATGATTTACAGAGGTCGATATTGCTGTCACCTCGAGTACCCGATATTTCTTCGAGATATATTTCCTATAAATCAAATGTCAAGTAAATAATTTAACCGTAAGGGTAATACGGGCCCTTCGGGAAAGTCATAAAGTATTTTAAAAGAAAGTTTTTTGACCACATTTCGAAGAAATAGGGTACGTCGCGATTTCTAAAACATGTGCGTACCATCTGTATATGAGATGAAAGCTACGATCTTCAGCGATGGTCAAAACGCTTTTTATTCATTACCGCGGTGATTTTCAACCAATAAGCGACGAGTAAAAGGGGCTGAAATCAATCTGACCAATAGGCGGAGATCGCGTTTCCGTCTCTACCTTTTGAGGAATTTAAAAAGAAACACTCTTCGTCTAACTGCGAGAGAATTATTATCTATCTTCACCTATTGCGTTGTATTTTAAGATGTTGCATTTAAATAGTTTAGTAAATCCGAAGTTACAATTACGTGTTATCATTTCCCAACTGTTCACGCAATATTAAGTTGGCGCGTGAAGTGTACGGTCAGTTATAACGATCTAAGACAATCGAAATCTCTGATACGTACGCGACGTTACAGTAGTGTTTTTTAACTAGATTCATAGTTTTAGCTTATCTAGTGAGTTAATAAATTAAAGAAACCTAACAGACGATTTTCTAGATTATCATACATTTTGCAAATTTATTAAATTAATTTACTCAATAATACATTTTAGATGTGATTCATAGCGAACACCAAATCCTATCTCTTTAAGATAAAATTAACTTTGAGCCTTACTTTACAATATATTGTTTATAAAGTGCCCAAAAAGATGATTTTTCTGAAAATATTATTGTTACTTAAAATGACAGATTGATGACAATATATACAACTAAGTCTAAACACTAATTTCATTTTTATGCCAATTCATACTATATAAAAGCTTTGCACCCACACCATAGGACGCATTAATTATGTTGTAAAATGTGCAATAGTTTATTGTGACAACGTACAAATTACATAATAGTCAAAATAGAATAGAAGCACATGGTATTTGATATATTTTCCGTACTTGGCGCTAAACTTGCATTCTTCATTTCTAAAATTAGTCCAGGACCCATCTGTTTTGACGGGGATGTAAGAGGTAACCGCAAAGTTTTTACATTAATATCTATGGAATTATGCCTAGAATAAGGATTGAATGCAACAATTTAAAATCATAATTAAAAAACGCGTTTTTTTTTCGAATTGTTTAGCTTCTAACTATTTAAGTATTGAATTTAGAAGAAAGTTGAAGAGAGAAAAAAGTTGCAGAATAGCTTTTTACATAATACGGCATAAGTTAGAAATTGATTAGCGGTTTTGCAAAATAGCAATAAACAAAAAAAAATCGGCCCAAAAAAGTAGTTTTTTAATTTATTATTTTAGGCACTTTATAAAATGTAGTTGGGACTTCCATATCACAGGTAGAAAATCTTGAAGTTATAGTAAAGGAATCCTGTAAATTTCATTTCGATCGGTTTATTAGATTTTGCACAATAATTTTGCAATCCAGAAAAATCGAAAAATATTGAAAATTTTCACAATTGTTTAAATTTTTTCCGCCATTTTACTTTAACAAAACTGGCTGAGCATGTATAAGAGGGAACAAGCTTTCATGTGTTTTTTTCAGAATTAAAAAATATTTATTAGAACCGCCGCAGTCATTGTTTAAAGTTGGTGTCAAATTTATAAATTTGTCAAAATTCGAAGCGAGAAATTTTTTTAATATAAATTTCAATCTTCTTAATGTAAATATCAACAAAAATATTGTACTGGTTACTGTGAGCATCAATTATTTCTTAAGATATGAGAAAAAATGGTAATTTTATTAACCGTTATTAACCATTTTATTAAACACTAATCAACTTTGAGGAGTTATATCTCAGAAGCTAATGTGCAAAATAGCAACTTATTATATATAAAAAGAAGCGTCTTTCCGAGTGCTTTCCGGCTATATTTTCAAAATTTCATTTAACAAAAAAAATCGCCGAGATAATCAATTTGTTTATAAGCAAAAAAAAAAGACACAAAGTTTAAACAATGACTGTAACCGTTCTAATAAATATTTTTTAATTCTGAAAAAAAGCACATGAAAGCTAGTTCGCTCTTATATGTGCTCAGCCAGCTTTGTTCAAATCTAATCGTGGAATACAATTTTAAGCACATTTGAAAATTTTCAATATTTTTCGATTTTTCTTGATTGCAAAATTATTGTGCAAATTCTAATAAACCGATCGAAACGAAATTTACAGAATTCTTTTGTTATAACTTCAAGATTTTCTACTTGTGATATGGAAGTCTTAACTACATTTCAAAGTGCCTAAAATAATAAATTAAAAACCACTTTTTGGGGCCGATTTTTTTTTTGTTTATTGCTATTTTCCAAAACCACTAATAAATTTTTCAATTTCTAACTTACGCCAGATTATGTAAAAAGCGATTCTGCAACTTTTTTCTCTGTTTAACTTTCTTCTAAATTCAATACTTAAAAAGTTAGAAGCAAAATAAGTCGGAAAAAACGCGCTTTTTAATCTTTTTTTAAATTTTGCACTTTAACCAATGTTCCCGATCTCTGCGCTCTGGAGGATAAGTCAACCCTTATTCTAGGCATTATTCCCGAGGTATTCATGTAAAAAGATTGCGGTTACCTCTTACGCCCATCTAAAGCAAATTTCTGACAGATGGGTCTTGGACTAAATGAGGGATGCTATAAATTCATCAAAAACAAGTGTCCACTCCGTTTCACATTTGTGAAAATTTTGTTTAGAAACCGAAATATTACGTGTTGTTAGTCATATTTCTTATTACGTTTATAGTTAAACTTGGTCAAGATAACTACAAGTGTTGCCGTTTGTGGGTAATTGATCTGTACTTCTTCGTCAAAAAAAAGTGAAAGGTTTGTCGTTTTTAATTTTTTTTTAGGGAGTATGTTATTAAATCCGGACCTGTACCAATTTATTATTTTAATATGGGTGGATTAATTATACTCAATTTATAGCTGTACTTAATTCAGTTCTAATAAGTGAAGGTAATTGCTTAGCTGGCTAATTAATAGATAATTTACACTACGGATCCGCCGAAAAAAGGTGAAGGATTTTTCGTTTTTAGTCTTTTAGGGAGTAAATTATAAAATCCGGACCTGTGCCAATTTATTACTTTAATATCGATGCACCAATTATACCCAATTTATAACTGTACTTAATTGTGTTCTAATTGATGGTAATTGCTTAGCTGGCTAATTAACAGATGATTTACACTACAGATCCGCCGAAAAAAGTTAAAGATTTTTCGTTTTAAATTTTTTTAGGGAGGAAATTATAAAATCCGCACCTGTGCCAATTTATTATTTTAATATCGATGTACCAATTATACCTAATTTTTAACTGTAGGTACTTAATTGAGTTCTAATTGAAGGTAATTGCTTATCTGGCTAATTAATAGATGATTTACACTTCGGATTCGCCGAAAAAAGGTGAAAGATTTTTAGGTTTAAATTTTTTTAGGGAGTAAGTTATTAAATCCGGACCTGTACCAATTTATTATTTTAATATAATACCCAATTTATAGCTGTACTTAATTCAGTTTTGATAATTGAAGGTAATTGCTTAGCTGGCTAATTAATAGATGATCTGCACTACGAATCCGCCGAAAAAAGTTAAAGATTTTTCGTTATTAGTTTTTTTAGGGAGTAAATTATAAAATCCGCACCTGTGCCAATTTATTATTTTATTCAATTTTGCCTTATAAACTGACGTTTATTGACGTCAAAACGAACCTATAAAGTCATTGTCTATTTTGTTGACTTAGGCAGCGGATTTATAGTTATTTATTCAATTTTGCCGTATAAAGTGAACATTTATATGTTTAAAATTGTTTTCGTCGTTGTCAAGGTTGCGGCACTGAAGTTGTCATCTTGTCAAATTTTCTCTTCAAAATTGGACTTACTCCGCTAAACGTCAGTTTATATTTGGCAAAATTGAATAAAACGTTGTAATACACTCGCGGATACAATGAACGTTTAACTCGCGATATTAACGCTTTTTTAACATTTTTTAAATGTTAAAAAACTTAAATGTTTTCAATGTTTAAACATATCGCTCGTTGAACGTTCATTTTATCCGCTTGTATAATAAATAACTATTAATATCGATGGACCGATTATATCCAATTTGCAGCTGTAGGTACTTAATTAAGTTCTAATTGAAGGTAATTGCTTAGCTGGCTAATTAATAGATGATTTGCACTTCGGATCCGTCTTCACTACTTACCCGAAATTAATTAATATTATTAACAACGTCTGCGATCCATACTTCGTGTTACGTAAAAAAGCACCTTTAGGTCCCGAGGGATCCGCTTATTTAAACTTTCAATTCCACTCGTAATATTTTAGAAACGGAATACGAGAATGAAGAGAGGGAGTCCGCGCAACAATAAATATGCAATAAATATGCAAATAAAACAAAAGTAACGTCTCCCTGGGAAGCCATCACTTAATTCTAAATCCATTACAAGGTTATTATAGGGCCGCGGGTGGAAAAACACTCTCCCTTTCCCTCTTCCCGGTTCCCATCCTCTGAGAGCTTGTGCTTTTTTACTGCTCACCGGCAATGGTCGGATCAACCATTAAACTTAATTGAATTTGCTCGGTGTCTGCATGCGGGACGTTGAGTCGCTAAATTGACTTGGAAATGACCGTGGAAGGCGAAGGAATATTCGAACGGTTGAGCACCTTGAGAGCCAACCATGAATACCTCTAACTGCCGTCGACTGAATTACTACGTGATCCCGCCGATTTCCTTTACATATTTCGGGGTGGAAATGAATTTTCGAGGAGAGGGTGCGGCCGTCCTTGCGGTCGAATGGAAAAACGGGTGGCGGCGCTCTCGGGGTAATTTTCTGCTCGCCCTCCTCTTCTCTCTCTTCCCTCTCGATGATCTTTTAATTCTCTCCCCTATTTTTGAAAGGGGGTGGCGGCCCGCTCCCTCTTCCTTTCGGTGTCACTCCGCTGAAGGAATGTCGGAATCGATGCGATAATAGCGCCCGGTCTCCGCGGTAGGGGTGAACAATTTAATTTAATTATATCTGAGGAAGTCGTTACTCGGTATGTAGGAATTTTACTCCCCAAAATTAACTTAACCGTTAAAAACGATATTCGTAGGAAATGCAGGAAGGTGTTTCGTCCTTTCCCACTGTTCTTCCAGATTTTTGGACTCTTGAACTCTCTTCGCTTTGCATCGGTCCAATTAAAAATCAGTAGGTGCTGTCTAACGTAATAACTGCCAGAAAAGTGAAAACCTTAATTATACCACATATATGTTACATAAATCGCATATGTCACAATACCCTGATTGTGTTGCAAATCATCTATTATTTGTCTAAGATGTATTCTGAAACTCACTTTCCCAAACTTATTATTTATAAAGTTTTACTAAATAAAATCCTTACGTCATAATTTACTTTATTACTTATATATTAGAGTGGGTCCAAAAAAATTGATTATTTTTTTTGTTTCAGTTCCGACACGCAAAAGTTGATTGCTAGGTACCTTTAGAAAATACTTACCAAGTATGAGCTCTTAATATTAATAGGAAGATCCTTCTCATCATACTTGTCCATTTTTAATCAAGCCTCATATTGAAAACGACATGCCTCAGTATTAATCAATTGTTCATGGAATCTCTACACTTATTTTCGATGGAAATTGAACGCTCTACAAAAAAGGTCTCTTATATTTTTTTCATAAATCTAACCATTTAATAGTTATCAGGCCACGCGGTAGCGTGGTCGTGGCTAGTATGACGTCACACCGCTGCTACTATACTTATACTTTGAAATCGTGTTTTGGGTGTTGGTGATTTTTTTCATTTCGCGATTTTACCATTATTACACTTTGTTTTCAAAGAAATGTGGCATATTTAGAAAGCTTATTTGATAAGCTTCACGTTGAATCTTTATACTCCGCAGAAGGATTCATTTTTCATTATTTTTTTTTATCATAAACTTTTCGTCATCTGATTTCGCGTCGATATTTTCAGTATTCTGGTTATTAAGACGCCGTTCTAGTGCCGTTTGAATTACACTGATGTTTCTTTTCTGAAAATCGGATTTCGGGTACCAGGATAGCAGAAGGGCCAGGAGGTATAGAGGTATATCGGTTCCTGTGCCTAATATTGTTCCCTAAATCGACGTTCCGTGACATATAACCTATGTGTCAGGTCCTAACCTCTACAGCCTCATGTCAATCATGTCATGTGTCAATAGAATCAAAAATTTGTTATCACTTATCTTCGAAAACTATCGGAGAAATATAGGAAATGAAATAAAACTGTAAATATAATGGGGGAAAAGTGGAATTGAGCAGAAAAAGTTCGTTTTCTTGGAGTTTAAAACCCGCGACGTCCAAAATAAAAGCACGTGACGTAACTGACAAGGGTAGAGGTAAGAGCGTCATGGTTACGACTTACGAAGTTGTTAGCACCGCCAATTTAGAGTGAGAAACAAGTCGCCTTATTTATTTGGTTAAAGAAGAGAATTTAAAAGAGGAATAATCAGATTCCAACAGTGGTACAGTGCCAGGATTTGGTTTTGAATGACACGTTCTACCAAGCTGTTCGGATTTTCCAGATCACCCTAAGAAGTTTACCAGCAATGAGGAGGTACTGGCATTCCGGAAGGTCAAAGGAGAACCTTCGGTCGGCATTAAAGACCACATTATTAAGGAAAAAGTTAGTACAGAAGAATTGACAGATTCCGACAATCATACAATGTATGCTGGGAAAGAAAAACGATTTGCTTTTAGGAACCGTCTTAATACACAAAATGTTACCGGGCTCTATTACAAGTAGATCTTATTTATAGACGCTTGATTGATTTAAAATACTTAATAACGAGTGGCTGTCTGATGAGACTAAGATTTTTTTCACGAAATGCTATCAAAATTTTCAAATTTTAAACCCAGAGATACATTGTCGGTTTTAAATCTCTTTCAAAATCGACAACCACGAACTCGCGTTACTCCAGTTTCTTCTGATGAACATAATTTACAAGTAATTCACTCTTCTGCTCAGTGGATACGTATTTATTTTGATACTAAGCATATTTTTGTTTATAACTCGATACACAGTAATCATTTAAATAGGGAAGAAGAATTAATGTTAAGAGAATTATTTCCTTATTTTCGAGAGCTTCCTCTTGTTTTTCCCAAAGTGCAACAGCAACCTAATATGATTGATTGGGCGATATTTGCTATAGCATTCGCAAGTTCTATTTTTTTTTGACGATTCAGTAGAAATACGTTATGACGATCAAAATAACAGAATGAGAAATCATTTGCTTGTTATATTAGAGAAGAATACGTTGACTCGTTTTCCGATTACGTAGCCCCACAAAAAAATAAAGTACGGATCTGTAAATCAAACATGTGAATCCCTATGTATTTTTCACCGCTGAATCCGAATCTGAGGTCAGAAAAAGGCCTTTACACCTGGAATTGGCCCCAAAGGTCAATCGGGGGCCGGAAAATCGAGATTCGCAGGTCGGGATCGCTGCACTCAGATTTTCTTGTACTTTCAAACTTTAGCAACGTAGACGACGGTGAAACAATTCGAGGCCAATTGGAATTCACGCCCTGGGTCCAGAAAATGGGCCCTCGGGGGCAGGAAAATCGAGATTCGCAGGTCGGGATGGCAGCACTCGGATTTTCATGTATTTTCAAACTTCAACAACGTAGACGGTGGTGAAACAGTTCGAAGCCAACTAGAATTCACTCTCTGGGCCCAGAAAACAATTTCACCGTCGTCTGCTTTGCTAAAGTTTGAAAGTACATGAAAACCCGAGTGCTGCGATACCGACCTGCGAATCTCAATTTTCCGGCCTCCGAGGGCCCATTTTCCGACCTCCAGAGGCCCGTTTTCCGACCTCAGAGAGTGAATCCCAGTCGGTTCTAAACTTTTTTGAGCACGAATTCGGCTTTGGCTTGGGAATGAATCGACCTCGCCTGAGCATCCGTCATCCCGGAATTCACTTTTCAGACCTTATGGCGGCCATTTTCGGTCTCTGGGGCCAATTCCAGGGGTGCAGGCCTTTTTCTAACCCCGGATTTGGATTCAACGGTGAAAAATGCATAAGGATACACATATCTGATCTATAGGTCCGGACTTAATTTTTTTTATTGGGCTGTGTTCTTGAAAATAATGTAAATAACATAATATTTCTATGAAGGAAATGAAATCTGATTTTTATGTGTCTTTTTTTCAAAAGATTATTATGTGGCTAGTATGATTTTGATACTGAAACTTATCGTTAATCACCGTCTATGAAAGAAATGAAATCATATCAACATTGGCAAGTATACATTTTAACACTATGAGCAATACTAGCCCGGTCCGTCGATTTTAAATTTTTAAGCGGTGTTTTCAAAGTTTACAAGGAACTGTGTCCATAGACTGTATCAGTTATTGCTCTTTTTTCTTTTGTTATATGATCAAATAATGTTTTAAATTTATACTGTACCATTATTATTAATTTCTGAAGTAGACTGCGCAGTTGTAAAGGTTTAATAGGTTTAAAGTAAATCGAGTGTGTATGCATCTATACACCGGAAGCACAAATACTTCATCTATCACATATATATGGAAATGAATGACATGACAAGTACTAAAGAGCATAAGATTTAGCTCATGCCTCTGACCTCTGAGGCATAAGCTCATCTCTATTATCGCCAGAGTGAGGGATATTCTGTCTCTCATGCCTGTATAGAAGACATACTTTCTCGAGTTCCTCATACTGTTTATTAACTGAGGAGACATATAATTTAGTAATAGTCTATCGATCGACAGATTTATGCATAGAATAGTTATTTATGAATTAAAGCATAATCAGGAGTTTATGGCACGAGAGTCTGCGGAGGGCTTTTAATTTCTCGACATTGCAATTGCATGCAACGTTTTATTTTATTTTGCTTCATAAAAAATCAAATAAATATTCGAAATTTCCTGGAGATTATCCCGTCGCGATTCGTGATAGGAATTTCAGTGTTTTGTCCGCTATTTTGCTGTTGCTAGGGTTACTACTGTGTTGACAATTGTTTATCAAAATGACAGTGATCAAAAAGACGACAAAATAGGCATTGAAGAAACCGAAAACGTTTATTCAGAGGAAATTAAACAAGTATCTGAAGCTGCGCAAGGAAAATTGATCCCAGATAAGTCAAGGGACTTATACATAAAGGAATATGACTTTTTCTTTACATTTCCATAAAGGCCAATGTATGCCCCCATTTGAGTGCGTATAAAATCGATTATAGGGCCAAAATGGTATAAATATTTTTCGGATTATCTGCACCATTAAATCCTCACCGAGCTATACAGTGATTGCTTAAATTAAAAATATCATGAACCATTAATTCACTTGGCATTAACTGGAAACATTTAAAGTTAGCTAATTAAAGATATTATTTAATTTTTTCCCTTAATAATTTAACACCGACGGACCGGGCTAGTATTGCTCATAGTGTTAAAATGTATACTTGCCAATGTTGATATGATTTCATTTCTTTCATAGACGGTGATTAACGATAAGTTTCAGTATCAAAATCATACTAGCCACATAATAATCTTTTGAAAAAAAGACATTTATTATACAAGCGGATAAAATGAACGTTTAACGAGCGATATGTTTAAACGCGCGCGCGGCACAGCCGCAAGCGCGTTAATATCGCGAGTTAAACGTTCATTGTATCCGCGAGTGTATTACAACGTTTTATACAATTTTGCCATATATAAACTGGCGTTTAGCGGAGTAAGTCCAATTTGGAAGTGAAAATTTGACAAGATGACAACTTCAGTGCCGCAACCTTGACAACGACGAAAACAATTTTAAACATATAATGCGTCACTTTATACGGCAAAATTGAATAAATAACTATTAATCCGCTGCCTAAATAAACAAAATAAACAATGACTTTATAGGTTCGATTTGACGTCAATAAACGTCAGTTTATATGGCGAAATTAAATAAAATCTATTCAAGGTCTAATTTGAAAATCGTAATAAAATAATTTTTTTCCTTCTTAGTTTTGTAACTTAGTGTAAAAGTAATTATTTTGAAGTGAGAAACATATTGTTTTGTAGGAAATTGAACGTTCTACAAGAAAGGTCTGTTGTATTTAATCGATTGCTCTAACCGTTTACAAGATATTTCTATCCGAATTCTAATGCGTGCTGATTTTCATAGTTTTACTATGAACTTTTCTTAGTCGAACAAAGCTTCCCAAATGCATTAGAAAACAATTTTTATGACTAAAACTTACTGATATATTTAGTAATTAAATTGATATTTGTGTTAATACTGAGATACAATATAAAATTTTATATAGCACATTAATTTTTTTATATTAATACATTTAGGGATACATTTACAATAGGAACGTTTTTGATTCAGAAATGGATCATATGTTATCCCAAAATAATAAACTGACGTACTATTCTCTTCTCCCTAAAGTTAGTCCTACCTAGATTTGTGGCAATACTTAAAAAACATTAAAAAACTTTTTAACTTCCCGCTAAGAAAATCTAGATTTTGTGTATTGTTAGAAATTTAAAAACAATAATGAAAAAATGTTGCTAAAATCATGTTTTTTCTAAATAACTTTTGAGCCGTTATATCGATCAAATCCATAACCTAATCAGCTCTTCACCTCAAAAACCGCATGAAATGCCGTTTGAAGTATCAAAATCGAACCACGCGTTCAAAAGTTACAGCTTTTCAAAAATAGAATTTTATAGTTTTTTTAAGAATCTTTGATTTTTGAGCAATCAGCCTTTGAATATATTTTTGAGTGCTTTGATTTCAAAACGCTTGAAAATAGCGGGAAGTGTGAGGGATCTGTTGGGTCAAGATTTGTTTTATTGATATGAACTCAAACTATTAAACAAAAACTCAAAAATGAAACGGATATATTTGAAAAAATTATTAAAAAAACTATGAAAATCCGCACGCATTGGAATTCTGATACAAATATCTTCTAAACGGTTGGAGCAATCGATTAAATACAAGAGACCTTTTTTGTAAAGCGTTAAATTTCCTACAAAATTGTACATTTCTCATTTACCAATCATTACTTTTACACTAAGTTACAAAATTAAAAAGAAAGAAATTTTTTCAGTAAAATTTTCAAATTTTGACCTTGAATATCTTTTAATTGTTTAAATTTATGAAAAAAATATAAGACACCTTTTTTGTATAGCGTTCAATTTCTTACAAAATGTGTGTCGAGATTCGCTGAACAACTGATTATCAATGAGACATGTCGTTTTCAATATGAGGCTTGATTAAAACTGGACAACTATGAGGAGGATCTTCCGATTAATATTAAGCGCTCATCTTGGTACATATTTTCTAATGGTACGTAGCAACCAATTTTTCTGTGTCCGAACTAAAAAATAATAATAATCAAGTTTTTTGACCCACCCTAATATATATACTATTTATTTTATCCAACACATGACAGTTTTGACTATCATTATTAATGTTATTTTAGACAAGTAAACTATTAAATAACACACTAGTGTGTTATAATCCATATCTCACTATTGAGTTATGGATTATAAGTCACGTTCATATTTAACGCATTTATATTTAAAGGTTGCCCGTGGCAACCAAACAAACAACCTACTTTAACCAAAATGTAAAAAAGTCACTGTCAAGTCATTCTGACATTTATAAGGTACTGAGACGCGACTAGCTTCGATTTGATCACAAAGCTTATTAATTATTATCTCATAAAAAAAACACGATTTCTTCCAAATGTTAGATAAAACATTGTATGCCACTCGCGTGTTATGTTTCCTAAGTCACTTGAGAATTTATACCACTCGGCCTGACGGCCTCGTAGTCTAACTCTTCTCGCGTGACTTATTCTCAATATAACACACTAGTACTATAAATAACTATTAAATTACTTTATTATTAATTACTTACTTTATAAATTTTACTCTGTGAATTGCCAAATTTCAATTGAACAGCATTATACTGCGCATGTCTAGATTAATATTGAGGTTTTGGTTACTAGAATCCTTTTGCAGGGTTGAGATGTTTGGACTTTTCTATTTGTTATCAGAGTTCTGGGTCATACCATAAATAGAGTTGTTGTGAAACATCAATAAACTCTATTACGATATGTTATAAATTTTTAATACCCGATTTACTACTAATTTCTGTTACATGCAGCAACAGATTGTTGTGGTACTTTAACTTTTCTCAGGGGAAGGCTGATGGGACCAATTTGATACATGTTTCATTGTAATAATTATTCTAGTTCATTTACTATAGCGTATTAATACATAACATTACTACATACAATAAATTAACACAGCCAATTACACAAAATAATATATTGCGAAGATAGTAGCATATTCTAAGTGTTTTTGTACATTGTTGCATGAATTCAGTTGACGAATTCTCTCTTATGGTTTGTGTGTATATATTGGGTGCTTTCGTTTTACGTAAATCTGCAATAATATATACTGCTAATAATATATGCTTTCAACGTGACATTTGTTTTGTTTACATTGCACTTCGTGGAGTAATTTAAGTAAAATTCACAAAAGTCGCAATGGTTAATTCGTGGGTGATGTGCAAAGTGCATAGCGATCAAGAAAAGGCGTTTGGATTATTCTTTCAGAGCGTAATAATGTGACAAATTAATACGAACATTTATAGAGCTTGTGTATTGTCTCAGTGGCGTCCTATCGGGTATTTTAGTAATATTGTCTGTAATATATGAAATGGTTGGGAGGTACTTTTGACTTTTTGATAAAACTACCAGTATTTTCTATAGAAATGTAAATTTAAAGTACTGTCAGACTTCAGTATCTCAAATATGAGTAGGTTTACTTCTGATATATTAACTTTTTTGAACACTCTTTAGTGATGAACCTGTTGATGGCTACAGTTTTTTAATAGAGTGATTTTAGACGATTAAAGTATACCATGAAACGATAAAAAAGTTGAATATGTCACAACAATGTAGGATAAAATGCATTTGGACAAAACTAACTTTGTTGCCTAATGAATGGAAACTGAATTTTTTAGTTTCCCAATTTTGCTTCCTTTTGACATTATTATTGGTACGCCTATGGACCAATGTTTTGTTGCCTATCACAATTCGTCAGCGGCGGACATATTTTCTTCCCCCTTTCCACCTCGACGTTCGCTTATGTTACCATGTAAACAAATAATACTTTGTTATGGAAACACCGGATCTAATTGTATTATTCGTGTATGGTATATTTAAAGAAACTTGTGTGCCGTCGCTGTAAGCAAGGCCTGGCTGTATAGAGCCGTCAAATGTAAGGGACCTGGCTTTGAGTGCGAGACCCAAACAGAAATATCAGAAACGAACATCGCCGCACGCATTATCTCCCGAAATGGCAGAAACAACCCTTCGCCTTGCCCGACTTCATTTAACTGCCGACAGGCCTAACGAGCGATATCTTTCGTCCGACATACAAACAAACCGTGGCAAATAACGTTAATATGCAATATGCGGAAAGTACATTGTAAATCCTCCTAATAGGCTAAAGTAAAACGCCATCGCTCCCCCTCTCGTGTGCTTTTAATATGGAAAATAACAAATGGCTGGGTTGTAATTAACGTCGACAAATTCTGACAAGACTAAATGGCGTCCTCTGGCGACAGCGCGGGAACGGTTGGTTATACGTTAACGTGCACACTTTGCTTGAGTTCACTACAGCCGGTGTTGAGTAGCGCCGCAGAGATTTATAATGTTGGCTGAATTGTTAAGGGATTTTTTATTCATTATTATTTTATGAGTTATCGCAGCCCGATTTACGCAGAAAGTTGCGGTGAAATATTAATTTCAGCGTGACTGACTACGTACGTCCTAAACGATATTATTGACTTTTGAGTTTATTTCATAGGTGATGCATGATAATACAATTTTTAAGCAGCCCTCGAGAAAACAGGCTGCCTCCTTTTTTTGATGAAAATTCAGAGACTCGATTAAACAGCGCCCTTTACTTCAAAAGAAAATGTGATTTCAGCGTCTTCCGGTTCTTATGAGTGAACAATCAAAGCAACCTAATCTTTTTCTGGAAAGTGAAGGATTCAATCTAAATTCGATTTGCGGATAGTTTTGCAGTTGATCGCATAGCATTCCGTGTTTCGAACCATTCAGTCAAAAACTTTGGGTATTTAATTGTAAGAGACTACTTTTTGAAGCGAAGCTTTTCACGTTAGCTTTGCCAAAAAGAACATGTTACTTCTCTTCACAGACACTCTCGACTTTCGGTCCCCCTTCCCTTCGCTCCTACGATTTAAAATTTTGTCCCTCTCTCTCTCTCTCTATCTCTCTCTCTCTCTCTCTCTCTTCTGTCTCTCTGACACACGTCCTCTCCTTCTCTGGATTTCTTTCCTAGTATTCGTGCATAAGTGTATACCGCGTTTGGAAATAATAGGAGTAATGACATTTGGCGATGAATCCCTTTTTTGAAGAAACTGTAGAGCGTTTTGTGTGGAGCAAACGCATAAATCCATGTGCCGCACATGCAGATCGTGAATTTATCGCACAAGCCATGCGGCGTTGTCAAATACCAACCTTTGGTTTTCTTGAATCATAAAGTTGGTTCGAAACATTTAAAAATCATGTTTTGAAATGCATTTTCCAGTCGGTTAACTGAGCTTTACACTTTAATAAAAGTAAAGAAAAACTATAATGGTTCAACGTGTGCTTTTAAGCAAGCCACGAAAAGAGTATTGTTGGTGATGGCGGCAACCAGAAATACACCATAGAAGTATATTGCTAAAGATTGCTTACAACGGCAACAATGCACCAATCCTTTCGTCAAGCTTCGTTCCATGAACGTAGGTGCTTCAAGTCAATAATAATATTAATAATCAACCAAAAAGGTAACGCGCTGGTCAAGTACCTCATGGTGGCGTGGAAACCTTGACAAAACATGAATATGTATTATTCTTATTGATTTGTATTTGTATCTTCTATTTGGAAAAATGTTTTAGTAATTTTTTTTAAAAATTCCTTTAGTCACGACTTTATTTCTACGCACGCCTATGGAATCCATATAAGTCCCCCACGAAACATCAAAATCGAACTGTCAGTCACTCCTATTATTTCCAAACGCGGTATAAGTGTTAGCGATTCTCCGATGCGAGGCCACGTTCGGTTGTCGCAACGTGGGCATTGCGAAGCGAACCTTCGTAGCGATAAGGAACTACTCCATAGGTTATAACAATATTATTAACACATGTGTGCTTACCTCACATCTGACTATTATATCGATCGTATCCTAACTACACTACTAATAACTCGTACTGTTGCTCAGTCACCTTTTAAAATTTCTTTTTGGAAAATACGTGCACCCTGTTATGTTATATTCTTAAACATAAAATGGGTAATAAAAAAATGAATATTAATTAACAATTAGTAGAAAAATTTAAAGTAATTGTTATTTACGGCTAATTACAATTATTTGTTGCTTTTTTTTCTATCCACTTCCCTTCAAGACGCTAAACTTTTTTTAATGCTGTCGTCACATATACCGCCAAATGTTGGAATATCGTACATTATTAATACAATAGTACTATTAACTACTAACGCATATTACTACTATTAATATTAGTGCTACTGTTAATACTATTACTGCTCTAATTACATTGTAAAATTATGTAGATAAAGAGTGAAGTCAGGAGAATTATGACACGATGTTTAAACTGATTAGTTTTGGTCTATTCATATCTGTTTTGACGCATGCGACCAATAATCCTCAATTTCAAAATTAGATCGACCTAAAATTAAATATACAATTTCATTATTTGTGAGTAAAATATAGAAAAAAATCTAATTGCCTAAAAGTGCCTATAAAAAATTGGTAAGTAGTGTTGTTAAAGTGGTTAGTAAAATTTGTCGAAATTAAAATAGTATGATCATGTGGATGGACTAAAGTCTCTACAATGATAGGAACTTTACTTTGAAGTTAGGAAATTTGATCACTATCAAATTAGATGAAGAGTTTTTGATACGACAACCTTCTACACTCTTTTTGGCCATCTGTAATATGAATTCTTTGGACATGACCATACCATTATAGTGCTCCGCTAATCTTAGTGTTAAATTGTGACAACAAATGACTAGGTGTTATATCTAGTGAATATTTCTATACGGAGCCATTCCATAAGTGTCAGCGAAAATAATTACTTCTGATTTTGAGTCCGCGAAGAGTATAAACCCTAATAATACGCGGCGAAAAATAGAACTCCTTAATAAGTGTCGGCGAAGAAAGCTATTTCAGTTTGGGTGTCCGCGAAGAGTATAACTCCTCATAATACGCGTCGAAAAAATAGAATTCCTTAATAAGTGTCGGCGAAGAAAGCTATTTCAGTTTGGGTGTCCGCGAAGAGTATAACTCCTCATAATACGCGACGAAAAAAATTACTCCTTAATGAATGACGGCGAAGAATGCTATTTCTGTTTAGGTGTCCGCGAAGACTCTAACTCATAATAATCCATGGCGCAAACAATAACTCCTTGAAAAATTTAAAGTGAAAAAAGCGACATCTAATATATGTAATTTTTGCTAAAAATAAATTTATCTTTAACAGAAATATAACGAATTTTTTCCATAATAACGATTAATTTAGATTATGGAGGTGCATATCAGGACGTTTGTTATGATTTTTTTAAAGAAGTTTGTTAATATTTTCGGATAAAGATCTTTTAAAAAAATGTTTGGAAAAAAGTTGGATTTGATTCGAAAAATAAAATATCACGTGCTTTTGCTATGTTTTGTTAAAATATACTCATATCATTGCCAACAAAGACCACAATATTTGTTTAAAGAATCAAAATAAAGATCTGAAATTATAGTTGAATAAGGTTTGATGATGAATATTTTTACTTGTAATATTTGATATTAAGAACGTAAAGTCAAGAGGAAAGTGATTTTCTTATTATACTTTATTAAAATTGTTATTGTTATGACTACGCAATTTGAAAACACAAACTTTAAACAAAAAACAACGTTTATTCGAAATTTTAAACCACAGACAGTTTTTTGGAAGTTATACTCTTCGCATCATGTAGAGAAAAATAATTTTTTCCCCGACAATTTTATACTCTTCGCGGCATGTGGAGAAAAATATTTCTTTCTCCAATTTTTTTAAGAGTTATACTCTTCGCGGCACGTATAGAATTTTTGGGAAGTTATACTCTTCGCGATCACGTAACTGTGTAACTGGATTTGCATCGCCGTATCTTTGATTCGCTCGTACAATCGCTCGTTTCAAAATATTTTTTTCGCCTATTTTTTGGGAGTTATACTCTTCGCGGCATGTAGAGAATTTTTCGGAAGTTATACTCTTCGCAAGCACGTAAGTGCGTAACTGGATTTACATCGCCGTATTTTGATTCGCTCGTACAAACGCCCGTTTCAAAATATTATTTTCGACAATTTTTTGGGAGTTATACTCTTCGCGGCATGTAGAGAATTTTTTGGAAGTTATACTCTTCGCGGGCACCTAACCGCGTTAATGGATTCACATCGCCGTATTTTTGATTCGCTCGTACAAACGGCCATTTCAAAATATTTTTTTCTCCAATTTTTTGGGAGTTATACTCTTTGCGGCATGTAGAGAATTTTTCGGAAGTTATACTCTTCGCGGGCACGTAACTGCCTAACTGGATTTACATCGCCGTATTTTTCATTCGCTCGTACAAACGCCGTTTTCAAAAGATTTTTTTCGACAATTTTTTGGGAGTTATACTCTTCGCGGCATGTAGAGAATTTTTTTGGAAGTTATACTCTTCGCGGGCACGTAACTGCCTAACTGGATTTACATCGCCGTATTTTTTATTCGCTCATACAAACGCCCTTTTCAAAATATTTTTTTTCTCCAATTTTTTGGGAGTTATACTTTTCGCGGCATGTAGAGAATTTTTCGGAAGTTATACTCTTCGCGAGCACGTAAGAGCGTAACTGGATTTACATCGCCGTACTTTTGATTCGCCCGTACAAACGCCCGTTTCAAAATATTTTTTTCGACAATTTTTTGGGAGTTATACTCTTCGCGGCATTTAGAGAATTTTTCGGAAGTTATACTCTTCGCGAGCACGTAACTGTGTAACTGGAGTTACATCGCCGTATTTTGATTCGCTCGTACAAACGCCCGTTTCAAAATATTTTTTTCTCCAATTTTTTGGGAGTTATACTCTTCGCGGCATGTAGAGAATTTTTTGGTACTCTTCGCGGGCACGTAACTGCCTAACTGGATTTACATCGCCGTATTTTTCATTCGCTCGTACAAACGCCGTTTTCAAAAAAAAAATCGACAATTTTTTGGGAGTTATACTCTTCGCGGCATGTAGAGAATTTTTCGGAAGTTATACTCTTCGCGAGCAAGTAAGAGCGTAACTGGATTTACATCGCCGTATTTTTGATTCGCTCGTCCAAACGCTCGTTTCAATTCCATGTCGAGTGAAAGAATTTCCATTCCCACTACGGCCCGAGAAAACCACACCATCGCAACAACTTAACAACATAATATTCATACATAATGTATGTCGGGGGGAATCAATTTAAATTTCATGCACTTCATTGATATGCCTCATCTGCCCCCCGAGTCATATTTGGCGATGCCGTAAAGCAGATAGGTACCGTCCGCTTTTAGGGGAGGGCGAAGGTGGGGCGCCCTACCCCGTACCGGCCATTTGCATCGGCAGCATGTTCCGGAAGGGTCAACGGTTAGTGGGACGTAACGGACGGGAAGCACATCCAGACGGGGAAGAGGTAGGCGACGTCGTCGGAGATAGCGACGTCGGAGACCTGCCGTCGGAAATTATCCGGCGCCGATGGAAGGATCTGCTGACTACGCGGGAAGAATACGCTTTAAGTTTAGTTCCGATCGAGATTAAGATAGCGCGTCGAGTTTACACTGAATAGGTCAAGCTCTTCGAGGAAACGGTATCTCAAGTGAAGGGTTTTAAAAAACCACCCTCTCTCTCTATTTTGCTTTACAGTTCGAGATCCGCCGAGCGAAAATAATACGCCGCCCGAATCCTTTACGCTGTTTACACATCGACAACCAGAAAGTTTACAACTCAATTTCCCGTCGCGTCTTTTTTCCGCGATATTTTCAAAACATATTCACCGCTTCCTTAACGTTTCTATCCCGAAAGAAAAGCATTTCTCGGTTCCTTTGTACCCTTTCCAGGGATAAGGGACAAAAGAGAGGCGTCGGAAGTATCTCCACCCTCACCTGTTGCTCTCTGATGTATGAGCCAGCCTGACAGCATCGCTGATGCCCTGCTGTGGCTTCCCTAGTACGGTCCTTGTCACGAACGACATCAATTCGAATCGGGTAACTTTTGAATACACTTTTGATGAGGTCAAAGCGGGAAACGCACGCGGCATTTAATCATTTATTAACAGTGTAGACACACATTGTAACAACTCGCAGTGCTTTTAGAAGAATGACTGGAAATTATATCGATTTGGTGTTAAATCCAACACTGAGGCCAAAGATATCTACGAAATTCAGGTACTCGTTAAGAGGTGTTTGCGTTCCTCTAATATAGGATACAGTAGATCCAGTGAAGCATGGAAAAAACAGCCCCTATCAGTCTTATACCGCAAAACGGGTATTTAAGTATTTGTATTTGAGTATTCATTTAAGCCTTTGAATTAAGTTATTGTCTTGCTGAAGCAGTTGGTTCAAATAACTATGTTAACTATACTATGAATTTTCTTTCTGAAAAATATGTATCTCTTGCTACACCATAAGGACCTAATCAAAGACGACTAGCTGAGTCACTCGTTGCTCAGCTTAGATCATTTAAGCCTTTGAATTAAGTTTTTGTCCTGCTGAAGGAATTGGTTGAAATAACTATGCTATCTATGCTATGGACTTTCCTTCTGAAAAATATTTAATCTCTTTATGTACCATAAGGACCTAATTAAAGATGCCTAGCAGAGTCGCTTGTTGCCTAACTTGAATTATATAAGCCTTTGAATTAGGTTTTTGTCCTGCTGATGAAGTTGGTTCAAATAACTATGCTAACTATGGTATGGATTTTCCTTCTGAAAAATATGAATCTCTTGCTACACCATAAAAACCTAGTCAGGGACGACTATCTGAGTCACTGATTGCTCAGCTTGGATCATCTGAGCCTTTGAATTAAGTTATTGTCCTGTTGAAGCAGTTGGTTCAAATGACTATGCTAACTATGTTATGGACTTTCCTTCTGAAAAATTTTGAATCTCTTTGTACACCATAAGGACCTAATTAGAGACGACTTGCTGAGTCGCTTGTCACTCAGCTTGGATCATTTAAGCCTTTGAATTAAGTCATTGTCCTGCTGAAGGAATTGGTTCTGATAACTATGCTAACTATAGTATGGATTTTCCTTCTGAAAAATATTGAATCTCGTTCTACATCATATATAAAGACCTAATGGAAGACGACTAGCTGAGTCACTCGTTGCTCAGCTTGGATCATCTGAGCCTTTGAATTAAGTTATTGTCCCGCTGAAGCAGTTGGTTCAAATAACTATGCTAACTATGCTACGGATTACCAACTGAGTCACTCGTTGCTCAGCTTGGATCGTCTGAGCCTTTGAATAAAATTTTTGTCCTGCTGAAGCAGTTGGTTCAAATAAACATACTAACTATGGTATGGATTTTCCTTCTGAAAAATATTGAATCTCTTTGTACACCATAAGGACCTAATTCAAGACGACTAGCTGAGTCACTCGTTGCTCAGCTTAGATCATTTAAGCCTTTGAATTAAGTTTTTGTCCTGCTGAAGGAATTGGTTGAAATAACTATGCTATCTATGCTATGGACTTTCCTTCTGAAAAATATTTAATCTCTTTATGTACCATAAGGACCTAATTAAAGATGCCTAGCAGAGTCGCTTGTTGCTTAACTTGAATTATATAAGCCTTTGAATTAAGTTTTTGTCCCGCTGAAGCAGTTGGTTCAAATAACTATGCTAACTATGCTACGGATTTTCCTTCTGAAAAATATGAATCTCTTGCTACACCATAAGGACCTAATCAAATACGACCAACTGAGTCACTCGTTGCTCAGCTTGGATCGTCTGAGCCTTTGAATAAAATTTTTGTCCTGCTGAAGCAGTTGGTTCAAATAAACATACTAACTATGGTATGGATTTTCCTTCTGAAAAATATTGAATCTCTTTGTACACCATAAGGACCTAATTCAAGACGACTAGCTGAGTCACTCGTTGCTCAGCTTGGATCATTTAAGCCTTTGAATTAAGTTTTTTGTGAATCTCTTGATACACCATAAGGACCTAATTAAAGACGACTAGCTGAGTCACTTGTTGCTCAGCTTGGATCATTTAAGTCTTTGAATTAAGTTTTTGTCCTGCTGAAGGAGTTGGTTAAAATGATAATGCTAACTATGCTATGGATTTTCATTATATCATTATATGTCATTCTAGGAAATTATTTACTAAAGATCGTTCAGAATTTATACGAGAAAATGGCCATGAGATTAAACTTAGAACTTTCATTCACAGAAGACGATCTAATTACAGAAGAACCAGTGAGGAACGTTCTCAGCACATGAAAATTGGACGAGGTTCTGGGCCAAAAGATATAGAACTTCTAAAATATGGACCAGACTTATTATTCTAACTTCTCACATGTATTCAACTGCATTTTAAGATGCGAACAATTATCTCCTGAACCAAAATGCTCTATGTATCGAATTTGTACAAAATAGGTGACAAATTATTCTCAAATTATAGAGGACTTAGTGCGACAAGCTCCATTTCGAGATTATATGGGGACATTATTAAAGGACTAATAGAACAGCAAATTCATGAAGTAGATGAACAAAGTGGTTTCTGGCCATTCTGGCTTAAAATTTTTTCGAAAAATATTATTTTCTCCAAATTGCAGGTAAAACAAGGTTATTCGGAAAAATGCGTCAATTAGTTGTAGAAGTCAAAGAGGTTCAATATAATAAATTAACGAAAGAAAATTAAACGCAAGAAAAAAGTTTTTCTGCGCAGTTTTAAAAATATTCCTAAAATTCACATTGTGAGATAAACCTCTAATACATTCAAAAATATTAGTTTGGTCAAAATTTAAGACGAATTAATTTTAACACACGTTTAATAGTTATTTATTGTGTAAATGTTTAGACAGCGTTTTATTCACGCAAAAATGTTTAATATTCTTAAGTGAATAAAACGCGACTAAAACACGAATGCAATATAACTTTTTATCCACAATCACAAGCCCAAATTATTAAAATTATTGAAACATCACATCACATATCTGTTTCGTGACGTCCTTTTTATAGCTCAATTGTTTCATTCAATCGTAATTTATTAACCTTCCATTTTTATAACAGTGGAATAAAGTAACTTTATTCCTCTAGTGAGATAATCTAATTTTATTCCATACGTGAATAAAATATTGGTTAATACGGTTCATAAGACTGAACCAAAGTCCAAGGTACAAGGTGATTGTGGATAGAAGTATTAAATTTTAATATAACTGCGATTTTAAAAATATTCCAACAATTAAAATGATGAGATAAACGCCTAATGTATTCTAAAATATTATTTCGGTCAAAAGTTAAGACAATTCTCCGAAGTTTATTCGTAGTCTTTATTTATTATTATAATTATTATTATAATAATTTGTTATTGTTATAATAACATATTGTTATAATGCTATATAGTTATAATAATGATTTGGAATTCAAGTATTTGCTAAATAAATCCACAATTTAGAGAATAAAATTTGTTTCGAAAAATTGTCCATTCCAATAATTATACCTTTCGAATAATTGTTATTGAATAATTTACCAAGATCCAAGCAATAATGATAGAGTCTTAGGAAGTGAATGCAGACAAAACTTCTGTTAACAGATATAGCAGATATACCACCTGGTCCTGAGAAATAAGGACTAAATAAACCCTCATAAACCCCACTTAGATTCATCCTCAGAAAATTAACACTTTATTATCATTAAATGACATTCTAAATATATTAATTTTAATTATTCAATAAGTAGTTAATATATATATATATATATATATATATATTTTTTATTATTATTAATCCCATCCACTGACTCATAATTACTGGATATGGAAACGTAATTTTCCGCGTAAATTCGATAAAACGTGTGAAAGTAATAAAAGGCGATCACCTGTTTATTGTGAAAGAAATAAACGGAGATAAACAATCGAAGCAGCGACTTCAACAGTAAATATTATCAAAACCACAGTTTGAATATTTTTCCGATTTCTGTTTGCCAAGTCCCAAAACAAACCTCAGGAATAACTAATCCCCTTTGTCTGCCTCCCTTCCGGCCCCCCCAAAAACTGTACGTTAACCAAATGTGGCATGATTGCTTTAATACAAACAAAAGTTCATGCAAATGGCTATCAGAGGCGGGAGGGTGTCCCGATCTAATCTTCCATGCAAATATAGGTGTGCTTAATTAGAGAGTGTAAGTAAAGCAAATATTCCTTTATCGTTTCTAGCAGGCCGCAGCTTGTCCAACAGATAACCTCTGATGAATATGTAAGAGACGACCCTGCAGGGATGCACCAATTCTCTCTGTCCTTTTCTGAATGCGGGGATTATTCTATCGAATTTGTCGGGAAGATTCGGATGGGTGAAATCGCTTTAAATATATCCGTTTCGTCTCTCATGTACTTACTGCGGCGACCGGGGGAGGGGGATTATTGAATGGCAGCATGTAGAATTCGATCACCAGCAGTGATCAAATTAACGTTGCTCAGAGGTTGGTTGCATGTGAACTGTTAATATACTCTATTCGGAACAAATCCCGATGCACGTCATTTTGATGACGTCAGAATCATCCAATACTACCAACTTAATATAGTCACAGGCCATCGCAATTTATGTGTTCCGTGTATATTTTAGGTTGAGATAAACATAACCATATACAACGTGATCAAGAATGACTGTTGGAGTTGGCAACACTTTTTAGGGAATTTTTTACTTGTTATTTTGACAACACTACAACCGGATATGTTTTTTTGACAAAAATTTGACATAACAATCAGGGATAAGATTGTAGGTTATGTGAATAAAAATTAACGCTTAAAAATGAAACTTGAAATACAGAACAATAATTTAATTACAGAGCTAAAGGTTATGCTAAAAATGCCCCCCATTTTGGTCCAGACATAAAGTAACTCTCCTTTTTAGGCTCTCGAAGATATTCACCAGCATATTGGGGGTAATGTTTACCACTTCTGAACTATTGCCTCTTGCAGCTCTTCTTCAGTAAGCAATATGTTCCTAAAGACATTGTCCTTCAAGAGCCCAAATAACGCAAAATCTAATGGAGTGAGATCTGGTGACCTGCTTGACCAAATGCCCTGACTAATTACTCTGTCGCCAACATTCTCTCTTAAATATCCCATAGTAGCACGAGCCGTATGTGCCCTTGCAGAGTCTTGTTGGAAATATCTACTTTGACGCTCTTCGCCTGTTAATTGGTTTATAAAAGGCCTTAAAAGTGTTGGATATATCTCTCCGAATTGATGGTAAAATAAAAAAATATTTGCCCATACACCCGCGTCCATGAGACTGCCAACCAAACACCAACTTTAACCGGGTGCAAATGTGTCTGTCTCTGTGATAGCTTAAGGATTTTCACCTGACCAAATTCTGTAATTTTGTTTATTCACATAGCTGTTGAGATGAAAACAGGCTTCGTCGGAAAAGAATGTATTGTCAAGGATATCATTATTATTTTGTATGTCATTGAACCAATTGCAAAATAAAACTCTCTGCGGGTGATCAGGAGGGGTTAATGACTGGGCGATGAAAATTTTGTAAGGGTGGTACTTTAATTTCTTTTTAAGCACAGTGGAGCAACTTCCATGTGATAAACCTGTAAGACCGTGAATTAGAACAACATGGAAAAGTGGAAGTCTTATGGGTAAGAGTGAAAATTGGTTGAATAGAAGGCATAAGGACCAAACCTGTTTGAAGGGAGAGCTTTCTTAAGGATTTGCGAGGACTTGTTTGCATTCGAGTTCTGATATCCTCGACAACTTCCTCGTGTAGAGTAAAAGGTCTACCAGTTGATTTTTGTTTGCTTACGCTCCCTGTGTTTAAATAACGTTCAACTACTCGCATGCAATGTTGCTGAAGGACAGCTAAAGTGACCAAAGTCTCCGGAAACATTTCCTGAAATTGCTGGTATGTCGCTTCGAGAGAGTACTGCCAACCAGTAATCGGGTTATAAATCCCGCTTGGAAAGTACGCCATTTCAATGAAAATGTCGTGTTGTAACGTGAAAACCATTTCAAATAAATAAATTTGAAAAGAATACCAGAAATTTAAATTTGAAATAGCAAATGGTATCTGTCAATGACGCTGTCAGTGTCACCAACCGGACGTTACTCCAGTTGTATCATTTAAAAATGAAATTCAGTATTGCCAACTCAAACAATCATTCTTGATCACGTTGTATATGGTTATGGTTATGTTTATTCTCAACCTAAAATATACACGGAACACCTAAATTGCGATATCCTGGGACTATTTTAAGTTGGTAGTATTGGATGTTTGGTGACGTCATTAAAATAACCTGCATAGGGATTTGTTTTAAACAGAGTATACGTGGGTTTTGTCGAGATTTTGTCATTGTCCAGCTCGTCAGAGTGTGATACCTATAGAATCCGCCTAACAGTTATAACCAGTAAGTTCTGTATTATCTAAAGGACATTAATCGAAGGTTTGAAAAATTCACCCTCGCCCCACCCCTCGCTCACCGACATTCGACCCCCATCGTTTTCACGGACCTCGCAAAACTTAAACGTCTGTTTATTATTCCGATTAATTTTCTTGTGGTCGACTTTTTGCTCTGCGGCTTTCCAGATTTAATTGTATTTACTTTCGGAAGTGCTGACTTTGAAATTTACATTCTGATTATTGTCTATGTTGGTTTTGGCTGATGAGCTTTGTTTCACTCTAAAGTTCATTAACATAATATTTTTGTTTTAACTGCAAGCGGAACGAATTTTTGCTTGGATGTATAAAATAATGGAAGTTTTAATGAACCTCCGGTTCGCGAGGCGCGATGCGATTTTTCCGCGGCGAATTTGCTTACTCGAGAGCTAGATTCGGGCCAAATATTACGGTTTACACAGTTTTAAATGCTCGTTGTCTTTTAATCTTTTCGTACCTTCGGGGTTATCCTATGCGAAACGATGTTTTATTTCGATAACAACTCGTCGCTACTTCGAACTTCGACCTTGTTTTTGGCACTTCGTATGAGATAATTGGAAGACAATCATTTGTTTTTTCAAAATTGTGTCATTGGCGTATCTCAAATTTATAAAACTACAAGCCGTATCCGACATGCGTTGCAATACCACGTAAAGTTTAAAAAAAAAAGATAAATAAAATTATAGATAACCCGACGAACGTCGTATCACCCAGATATATTTTTGAACTACATTATCTACATTAAATTAAATGCAACACAGTTATACACATCAAATTAATTCAAGGCTTTCTAATGTACTATATTTTTTGTCTTTTTTGCGGTGCGTAAATATATAAAGATGATGGTTTTACGACTCGCGAACACGCGACCTATAATTGCCCATGCGCGAAAGAGGGAAACTCCAAGTTGATTCCGCAAATTGTCCGTGTATCTACAATTATTGTATTATTATCTTTTTAAATTTTTAATAAACAATTTATCAAAAACTACCTTGAAAGTGGGCATGAAATTTTTCTGTACAATATGCGTTGCACCAAACGACGTCATTTGAAAGTAATTATTATATTTTTGGATGTTGGCCAAGAAATGTTTTGAGTCATATCCCACCCCAGAAACTAATAAGCGTAATGGATCTGGTGGTGGGAACAATTGTGGCAATTTTACTTTACCACCAGCACAACGTAATCCAGTAAATTCACAGCTGTAGTTTGACGCTTTACAATATTGACAAATGATTGTCATTTCTCCAATCGTTACGGATTGGTCGGCACAATAATCTATTTCCGGGTCGTAGTGGAATGCTACTCATTCTAGGTTTACAGGAACACTGCGTCTGCGGAATCGGTCTATTTCATTGTGTCGTGCTCGCTGCAGTTGTAGTTGATGTGCCCGAAATCGTTCCATTCTAAGCCTATCTACTTCATAAGAATCCACTGTTGAACGCAATTCTGTCACACCAATACGAATGTTATCATTATCTATCTCTCGCTGGTCGTCAGTGCGATTTGCACGTGAGGTAGCTCGTCGCACATTTGATTGACTTCGACGACCTAAGTCAGGTCGTCTTCTCCTTGGCATTTTAAAATCAATAAATTTCTCACGCACTGACAAACTGATGATAGATTTTAATAATCGTCTTGATTTTTTTTTCATTGATAACCAACTGACCCTATACTTTCATTTGTTTCAATACAAATGTCAAATTATAAAACGTACCTTTTTAGAATTTCCGTTACTTATTATTTATGTTTCTCCATTTTGGCACTAACTTACTTGCTGACAGAAATTGAATTCCACCGAAAATGATTCCGAATTTCTTGTTCTGTGAATTTCTGCCACTGAAATTAATTTGAGGTTCTTGAATCAGGCGGACACTGTCGTCGTGGGTTCGAATCCCACGTAATCCATGGATGTTGTGTGTGTTGCGGGAAGTGTGTAAAATGTATCCAAAATCCCGTTCCTATTCACGCCGGTAACCAGGCCGGATAGGATCGGATATCCTGTAGGAGGGCGGGACTAGGATACACACACCCTGAGTCGGTAGAGCACGGAGTGGATCAACTGGGGTGAGAGCCTTAAGGGGGTACAACCGTGCTTGATGACCGTGGTTCGGAGCCCACGTTAAGCTGTAGGTCCCGTCCAATTAGCCCTGGCAGCAAAAAGAGACGTTAACAGAAAATACAATACAAATACAATAATTTGAGGTTAATTTACAGGTCCATTAACGAAGTATAGTAAAATAAATTCAAAAATATCATACCAATCCAAAGTAGTGTAAAATTCAATATTGTAATAGTAAAGTACAAGTAACATTTTGTGTTTATGGCAAGACTAGAAGTTCATTCATAGCTAAAAAAGACTATAAAGTTTGTTTGAATGCTATCGGTTCTATGTCTTCACATCGAAATCCATTACTGAAAACGAAGTAAAAGTTTATGTAGTTTTATTATGCATAATTTTCTAGAGGGCCATACGATTTTACCTAAACTAGACATTGTCTGTAACAATGTGTCGTCCTAAATTCGTATTACATTACACAGCAATTATCTCTTGTTTAATTTAATAGTTACCATGGATTTTATTTAAATTTTATATTTGAACTGATCTAACTAATAGCTACAACTTTTATCTAAAACAATCTTTTCTAAAATCTCCCTAAATGGCACTATACTATTGTACATTTCCACTTTCCCAAAATTTTTTTTTAAAAAAAGCTTTGAATTTTTTCACTAAACTTTATATTTGAATTAACATATTAAATGCATACAATTTCTATGTAAAATATTTTTTCCTAAAACTGTCTTAAAGGGCATTTTATTATTAAGAATTTTTATTTTGTTGTACAATTTTCTTTAAGGCGGGTTTGGTGACTTATATCAAATCTCATAACTTAAGTTAGCTGTTTGATTCCTAATACCTTTTATTTGAAACATTTCAATATAAAATTGCCCTAAAGGGCCCTTTCTTAAGTGCATCGGTTTGTAGAGTAATTGTTCAGTTTAACTGATACATCTCCATCAGCAAAGTTGTCTTTATTCATTCCAAGTGGATGATAGGATTCTTATTCCCTTTTAATATCATAAAATGTAGAAATTAGATATATGTCGGGCATATATGGTTAATTACATAATAATTTACAAGAATTTTTGGTTTTGTGATGCCCTATTCGGCGTTTATCATTTAAAACGACTATATTTACGAGAACTTTGAAAATGTCTAAGAATACTGTTTGTGTCATTTCTACAATGGCCATATTGTCACATCTTATATATGATCAACTATACCTAAAAAAGTAATTGTGGAAATACCTATACTCTGTTCAAGACAAATCCCGATTCACGTCATTTTGATGACGTCAGAATACTTCCAATACTACCAACTTAATATAGCTCCAGCACATCGCAATTTATGTGTTCCGTGTATATTTTAGGTTGGCAATAGATATGGTTATGTGTATTCTCGACCTAAAATATACACGGAACACATAAATTGCAATGTCCTGGGACTATAGTAAGTTGGTAATATTGGATGTTTGGTGACGTCATCAAAATGACGTGCATCGGGATTTGTTTTGAACAGAGTATACATAGATATTTGTACACAAATTGCAAAGGTTTTCTTTTGTAGCTGAAGAGATTATACATTTATAAATAATTATTTAACATGGATGAAATCCTATATATATATATATATATGTATATTTCAATCGATGTTTTTTCACCAAGAGGATAATTAGTACATAATAATAATTCTGTATTATTGGACTGTACGATAAATATACGATAAATCTTCAAAGTTAACGTTCGGCATTGTAGCGTTTGAATCATATATTTTTTTAAATATAATTAGATTTATTAATTTTAATTAATTGATATTAAGTATTAATTTTAGAAACAATTGGGTAGGTATTATTGGTATTGAGTCATTTTATTAATAGGACTTAATTTTTACTTTTACATGACTTTCTAGGTGTAATTTCACTGAGATATTTATGAGAAGTATAGGTACCTACTTACCTGTGTCTATTCAATTCATTCACATATGTACATATATCTATCGATTAGTCACAACATGCGGTATAAATATATCGATTACATTCAATTTATTGAGGATTTATTGGCATTTGAATTTGAATTTTTTTAATATTGGTTCGCGAATGATCAAGATTAACTTCAATCTACAATTGCTGATTACAAATAACAGGGCTGATCATCCCCTTAAGAAAGATCCATCCCCTTCTTCGTTACTTACCTACGTTGCTCGAATCTTTGCAAGCAACTTGTCACAGTATTTAGTTATTTCCGTATTAAAATTGTAATTTTGAAAAATCTAAGGGTCACTGTCTTTAGGGTCACTGGATTGTGCTAGTCACTACAGTCACATCCAAAAGTGAAACTGGTAGGTAATTCTAAATCTGATCTTTTGTGGGATTTTCTTTCGTTATTTGATAAGATTAAAGGTACCACAATTCCATTCATGTGTTAATCCTTAACAATAAATACATAAAAATCAGTAAGCTTTAATCAAGTACCCCAAACAATAATTAGGTACAATTCCCTTATGAATTATGATCACGCGGTGACCGCTAACGGCAGCAAACTGTTTTAACATCTCCGGTGGCCGCAGTCGCTTCAATTTCCACCGTGGCATTGAGAGGGAGTTTTCCTACTTGGAATGCGGACCGGGCCGGGAAATCCTGTGCGAAAACTGAAACATTAATGGGGCGACTTTAAACTCTCCTCTCTCTTGCTTCATTCTTGGGAATCTCTCGAATTATTATGGAGATTTAAGTCATGTTAAACAGTCTCGAATTTCGTATGAATTGAATTAGGAGGCGTCGGACTGTTTGTTTTTACCGGGAAGTTTTAATCCAATTAAGCGGGAAAATCGGGTGCATGCGAAACTTCTACGCGGCTCAACAGTTGAAAATCGTTACGTTCGAAGGCGAAGGTTATGTACATCCAGCGGGAAGTTGATAATGCAGGTATTTGCTTTTGGGGGTATGTAGGTATGTTGTGATTTGGGTTGTATCGATACTCACATTCCCTATAGATCGTGTTTAGCGTCGCGAAATCGTTGATATCCGCCATGAAAATCGTCACTTTCACGACGTTGCCAAGCGAGGAATCGCCCGCCTTTAAAATCGCGTCCAAATTCGTCAGCGCTTGCCTCAGTTCGGCGTCGAAACCACCCTCGACCAACTGCATGGTATCCTTATTGACGCCCAGGACGCCGGAAACGTAGATCATGCGGTTCAGGACAATTGCTTGGCTGGAAAAAGAAGAAAAATGGGGTAAATCACTCGGTGTGATGTCCTTCACAAAAGTGTAATTACCTAAAGGGAGAGTTGTGTATGGGAGCATTTTTCGTCTTTATAATCTTTTTGGTCAGCGGCATTTAGTGTTACGTGCTGTCAAATTGCATTTAATAGCGATTTATGATTGAAGTAGTTTATACGAGGCGGGTCGGTTTAGTTGCTGTCTTTATTGAAGGTATGCTCTTCTTCTTCTTCTTGTATTGTACATGTGACATGTTTGAAATATGTGCAATATGAAACTTCACTAATAGTCGTAGCGAACTAGCTAAATTTTGTGCAAAATATGGACGAGACTGGTTTTTGGCAGGAGTCTGTTCTAGATAATATATGCAATAAATATATTCAAAGTGCGCGTACATAAAAAGTTGTGGAAAAGTTGTTATTAATAAAATTAAGGTGAAAAAATCGATGCTTTTTTTGTTTTTCGGCTGTAACTTCGTTCCTTTACGTTTTACAAAAAAAACTTTCTAATAAAAAGTTGTTCAGAATTAAATTTTCTATAAGAGTGGTTGATGCGAATTCCAAAAATCTCCAAATTTTCTCGGAAAATGGCCATTTCTCGCAAAATTGGGATAATTTTCGATTAATATTTTCAGAATCTAAGTTCGTGAAAAAGAAGATTTTTTTTATATCACTTGAAGTTCCTTAAAAGCTGTAGCGGTCGGTGCAAAGGGAAAGCAACAATTAATTTGTTGCTTAAAAAAAGCGAAAACTGCAATTGAATGCCACACCCGAAATAAAAATTTATGAGCATACATATAGTATCAGATTTGATTCTAAAATCGAGTAGTTTGATTCAATCACATTGTTAAAAAAATAGTCTATCATCCCGTCCCTTAACGAGACGATCGCAAACAACTGTACTCACTTTAAAGGGTAAGCCTTTGTCGAGGGTGCGTTTTCCGTACTAATTATCCTCCTTACTTGTTCCGCCATATTCGTTAAGGTGTTTCCGAGTTACTAGCGAGGACGTAAAGTGAAGTGTAATGGTTGTTTACAAGAATCATTATCAGAGATTCTCGTCGTGAGTAATCACCTAGGACGAGAGAGAGGTTATCATACGCAGAGATATGTATGAGGTCGTCGTACATCACTCGGGCGACAGTGCTGTGGAGGGTAATGTGCCTATTTACGTGGAAGGAACGGATGAGAACTGAGATTTCTAGAGTCTTGTCGCCTTTGATAGTGGGACATTGGTAGAAATTCTACATTTAAAAGTAGTTTTGTTATTCACAAAATCTACGGTGACGAATAGAAATACTGAACAAATCGAAGCTGTGAAACGGAAACTGGTCTTATTATCAACGTTACAAGTGAATACACAAACTCGACTTATCAATTATAGGCTAAAAAGAATCACTAATGCACTACTGCTACAAGAACAGAATGGCATTCGTAAAAGAAGATCCTGCAGCGACAATATCTCCATAGTACGACGATTAATAGGAAAACGGAGGGAATATAACGTAGAAACCCATATTGCTTTTACTGACTATGAAAACGCCTTCTATCGGCTAAATAGAACCACCCTTTGGAAAATTATGGAGAGACGAGGTTATCCCAGACTCCTATACTCTTTTTTTTCAACAAGATAGTCGCATATTAATGAGTTTACCGTCAAGGTCATAGGTGTGCAGGTAACAATATCATTTAGGTTAACGGAGTACCATTAGTTACGGTATTTTTCGTTGAAATAAGGTTATTTAGGAGTGGGGTTAATAGTAACGAGAATTATTACGACTAATAGGGGTACACAGGCAATTTGTAACAAATGACCCCGTCTTTCTGGAAAAATACATGTAGAGGGGATTTAGTAGAAAACGCGAAACGCTACTGACATCTCAATATTCGCTCGCCGGATTTCTGCTTATCTCTTACCTTCTTCTTCTTCTACGCCTTCGGTTCTTTTGTTCTGACACCACTAAACAGGGTGGCCACTTCAAAATTGTACAAAAACAGGTACAAATGACGTTGACATTAAAAATGAGGTTGACGACCATTTCATTAATATGAAGAAAACAGAACAGCGCTAATAACAATCAGCAGAGTCGTTGGAGAATGGTGCAATTCGTCACCAACCCTGTTTAACATTTATATATCGATGATGCCATACGACAACGGAAGCAAGAAATTAACCCTGGAATAAGGCTGATACCTGCTAATAATTGTATAAACACAATACTGTTTGAGGATGACCAGATACTTTTATAAAAAAACAGAAGACGAGCTACAAAAGTCAATTTACTGCATAAATCAAGTATGTAAGAATTGTACTCTAAAAATATCAGTATAAAAATGAAAGTTATGGCTTTTATAGGAAAACAATCGCACGCTCCAAGATTCTACTAAACGGAGTGGCCATACAAGTTGTCAAATTTTAATTTTCTAGCGTGTAACATAAGCTACGAATATGAAAAAGGTACAACACACAAACTACATAAATAGCAAATGATGTGTGGAACTCTACAACGAACACTGCAAAACAAGACAAGTAGAAACAAAAACGAAGTTCGACAAAGTAATGGCAACACCAGTATTGACACACAGTCCGCTAGAATAAAATCTTTAGGAAGGACAAAAGGTTGTGCAATAACAGACCAAACAAGAAATGAAGAAATAAGGTCCAAATTGAACATATTCTCAATGAATGACAGAATACACCAGAACTCCTTAATATGGAGACAACATACATGATAGGTTAGTTAAACAAGTACTACACTACAGACCAAGAGCAAGAAGGTCCAGAAGAAGACGGTAAACATGATAACGGAACAGGCTGTAAGCCTAATCATTGAAATGCAGAAGAAGAAGAAGAATAAGTTATATACCACAACTTACATTCCTCCTCTCCTTATAAAGATATAATAGACTGACCGATCATAGAAGAAAGAAAAAGAATGGGAGAACTTCATTTCTCTCGGGTGTGTCGTTAAGAGGTGTCGGTCGATGATAGGTTAGTTAAACAAGTAATACATTACAGACCAAGAGCAAGAAGGTCCAGAAGAAGATGTCAAACATGAAGACGGAACAGACTGTAAGCCTAATCTTTGAAATGCAGAAGAAGAAGAAGAAGAAGAAGAAGAAGAAGAAGTTATACACCACAACTTGCTTTCCTCATCTCCTTATAAAGATATAATAAACTGACCGATCACACATGAAAGAAAACGAATGGGAGAACTCCATGTCTCTCTGGTGTGTCGTTAAGAGGTGTTGGTCAATGATAGGTTAGTTAAACAAGTAGTACACTACAGACCAAGAGCAAGAAGGTCCAGAAGAAGACGGCAAACAAGACGACGCAACAGGCTGTAAGCCTAATCCTTGAAATGCAGAAGAAGAAGAAGACGGAGGAGGAGGAGGAGAAGGTACACACCACAACTTGCCTTCCTTCTCTCCTTATAAAGATATAATAGACTGACCGATCATACTAGAAAGAAAAAGAAAGGGAGAACTTCAATTCTCTCTGCGATGTCGTTATTAGGTGTCGGTCAATGATAGGTTAGTTAAATAAGTAGTACACTACAGACCAAGAGGAAGAAGGTCCAGAAGAAGATGGCAAACATTAAGACGCAACAGGCTGTAAGCTTAATCCTTGAGATTCTGATGAAGAAGCAGAAGAAGAAGTTATACACCACAAATTGGCTTCCTCCTCTCCTTATAAACATGTAATAGACTGACCGATCACACAAGATGGAAAGAGAATGGGAGAACTTCAATTCTCTCTGCGGTGTTGTTAAGAGGTGTCGGTCGATGATAGGTTAGTTAAACAAGTAGAACACTACGCACCAAGAGCAAGAAGGTGCAGAAGAAGATGGCAAACACGACGACGCAACAGACTGTAAGCCTAATCCTTGAAATGCAGATGAAGAAGAAGAAGAAAAAGAAGATATACACCTCAAATCACCTTCTTTCTTGCCTTATGAAGATATAATAGATTGACTGATCACACAAGATAGAAAGAGAAAATGGGAGAACTTCAATTCTCTATGTGGTGTCGTTAAGAGGTGACGGTCGCATTTTTCTGTCACTTTCTTCATTCGCTCCTCTCTTATACTTCTGTCGGAGTAAGCTAACATTAAAAGCCTCGCTTCAAAATATAGACAAAGATATGACAAACGCTCAACCTTAAACTGGCACACTGTATCAGATAGAGAGAAATGGAATTGGAATACGGTCGGTTATGAGTGGTATGAAGACCATGTTTTCCGATCGTCTGTGCATCCACGGAGCGGTAATCCCCCTCCTCGTCCGAGTGAATCCAATCACGCCGACTACCATTTTAATAAACAATTTGCATTTACAGAGAGGAGAGAGAGTCCTCGAACTGTACAAGGGGACATAATCCCCGGCCGTAACCGACCACCGTCACGGATTCCGTGACCTCACCAAAGCCGCTTTATCTGAGGAAGGAATGCGGCCAGTTGTCTTGAGAATCCCCACTTCATAATTGCCGGGACGGATTTAATTGTTGTGTGCAAAGTAAACATCTGTGGTATTCCGGTCCTGCGGCGGTATGTGCATACGTGGCGGGTCATGCAGAACGGGAAGGGTGTTAACCTTCGTGCGGATAGTGTGGCCATACTTTTAGGGAGACGTGGAGAGAGAGACGTTATCATTGTGCGTTGCTCCAGGGGAATTCGGGGATGCATGCCGCGGAACTCGATTGTGATTTAAATGGGCGGCTTAATTGGATGTGGTGTCACGTGTCGTCTTGTATTTTATTAGCCAAAGTGCGTTGCGCTAGTTCTTCGAGTTTTAGGCGCTTTACCTGTTACGTGTCTCTTCTATTGTGATTCCCCGTTTGGTGTAACACAATTTCCATCGTGTGCCTCCGTTTCCTTCTGCTAACAATTCCATTGGATAGCTCCAGTCTGTTTTACTCATAAGGCATGTCACTGCCAAGGTAATTGAAATACTCCAAGAAACACAACATTTCCCCATAATCGCGCCACTTACAATGTTTTATCCAACAAGTGGAAGAAATCGTTTTTTCTTATGAGATAATAATTGATAAGCTTTGTGATCAAATCAAAGCTACTTGCATCTCAGTACCGTATAAATGTCAGAATGACTTGACAGTGACTTTTTTACATTTTGGTTAAAGTAGGTTGTTTGGTTGGTTGCTAGGGGTAACCTTTAAATATAAATACTTTAAATATTAACGTGACTTATAATCCATAACTCACTAGTGTGTCATTTGATAGTTTACTTGTCAAAAATGACATTAATAATGACAGTCATAACTTTTATGTGTTGGATAAAAACATGAATTATGAATACACTACAGATATATATCGTTGTACACTTAATAACGCATATCATATATTTTATTGAAGTAATGATCAATAAATCAAAAGAAATAAGGTATTTACAACCTCCGTATTTTCTCAGTCACTTTCATTACCACAATCATTCTCGACTGAGCCTTCGCCCAATGTACTTTCATCCTCCAACTAAGTTGGACTATTGTTGGTCTCTAAACTGAAGCAAATATCTCATGACAAGGTGCAGCGAGAAGAGTGCATAGCAAATTGTGTTTTTCACAGCCACACAAAGAATATTTGCACCGCTTCTCAGATAATTTATTATTGTGTACAGAAACAAGAAATCTGTCCATGCTAATTTGTGGAATAGCTAAAAATTGGCGCTTTCTGGGGATATCAAGTGTCTATTTTTGCTTGCCATCCCTCAATCAGTTGCTTTAAGGTGCCTGTTGACTGTACTAGACTAATGGATAGAAGACTTGAAAAAATGTTGTTTAGCTGTTCCTACCAAAGTTTGCAAAGTATTTACCCAGAATGAATGTTTTTGAGGTACTGAAATGGCGGATTTATATACATCTCAAAAAAAAATTGAGTTTTCCATTTTTTTCCAGTTTTTTGACTGAAAGGAAAAAACCTTAAAAAAATTTGTACGTTTTTAAAAATATTTAAAAATATAAATATAGAATATAAGTAGTGGCATAGTATTTTTGTCACACAAAAAAACCTCTATTGACTGACCTAAATGTTTTACCTGTTTTAGCAATGTATATCATTTATAACAATTTTTAATTTTCCGGAAATTCGTCTAAGAAATGTCTAAAATTCGTCTAAAAATTTATTGAATTTTCTTCAAATGGTAAGACTTGCGACATTTTATTATACAGATCTATATATATATATATATATATATATATATATATATAAATGAATTGCTGTTCGTTTGTCTCGCTTAAACTCGAGAAAGGCTGGACCGATTTTGCTAATTTTGATCTTGAAATATTTGTGAAAGTTCAGAGAAGGTTTAAGCGACGAGAAACATAAGTAATAAGTAACGGAAAAAGTACGTTTTGTAATATGACATTTGTAATCAAACAAATTAAACTATAGTGTCAGTTGGTTGTCAGATAATTAAATATCAAGACGATTATTAAAATCTATCATCAGTTTGTCAGTGCGCGATAGCTTTATTGATTTTAAGATGCCAAGAAGAAGACGACCTGACTTAGGTCCTCGAAGTCAATCAAATGTGCGACGAGCTACCTCACGTGCAAATCGCACTAACGACCAACGAGAGACAGATAATGATAACATTCGAATTGGTATGACAGAATTGCGTTCAACAGTGAATAATTATGAAGTAGATAGGCTGAGAATGGAACGACTTCGGGCACATCAAACACAACAGCAGCGAGTACGACACAATGAAATAGAGCGATTCCGCAGACGCGATGTTCCTATAAACCTAGAATGAGTAGCATTCCACTACGACCCGGAAATAGATTATTGTGCCGACCAATCCGTAACGATTGGAGAAATGACTATCATTTGTCAATATATTGTAAAGCGTCAAAATACAGCGGTGAATCTACTCGATTATGTTGTGCTGGTGGTAAAGTAAAATTGCCACAATTGTTCCCACCACCAGATCCATTACGCTCATTAGTTCCTGGGGTGGGAAATGACTCTAAACATTTCTTGGCCAACATCCAAAAATATAGTAATTGCTTTCAAATGACGTGGTTAGGTGCAACGCATATTGTACAGGGAAATTTCATGCCCACTTTCAAGGTAGTTTTTGATAAATTACTTATTAAAAATTTATAAAACAATATACAGTATTGCAGATACAAGGACAGTTTGCGGAATCAACTTGGAGTTTCCCTTTTTCGCGCATGGGCAATTATACCTCGCGTGTTCGCGAGTCGTAAAACCATCATCTTTGTATAGTTACGCATCGCAAAGAAAGACAAAAAATATAGTACATCAGAAAGCCTTAAATTGATTATGTGTATAACTGTGTTGCATTTAATTTAATCTGGATAAAAATTTGGTATTAATTTCCGACCATATTTTTCAAAAATATATATGATACGAATGATACGTGATACGAATAAGTTTACCGGGTCATCTATAATTTTTATTTTTACAATACCGCCAATGTCTCAAGTCTATTACATTCAACTTTACTTATGCGTTTCTTGTAAGACCTTTCGTCACTTTCGCTACTCCTAAAACGACACGGAGTTGTTAACAGTATTCCGACTTTTTAATCTCTCCTGGGATGTCACGCACTTCCCAAAACAACAACAAAAGAAATAATAACGCAATTCGAATCGATTCAACACGCGACACCGGAACCGCAAATTAGATTCGACGCAGCACGTTCCGCCAATTATCGTATGAAAATAAGTTGACATCGATGTTGAAAAGTTACACGGGGGCGATATCGTTATTTGGATATCGGAGACCGCGACGATATAAGAAATTGATTTCCCTCGGCGCATTGTTAGGGTATGTAAGAAGAACGTGTCAGTTAGGAGACTTTGAGACTCAGGAGTGACAGTAAAATCGACATTGAATTCTTTTACGGTTCCCTTACCGATTAACGCTGGCCGAAAGTGTGTGGTCGGTAGCAAACCTATCTGGGTGCAAATATAAAGAACAAGCAATCAGATTTTTGATTGTAGTTAGGGTCTAGCTATAGGCGAAGGTATAAGAAAGTTATTTAATCAAACTAGATATATTCAGTATATATAGACTTGTTTAAGGAATGTTAATAATTGAAACAACTACAAATTAGGTATTTAAGTCGATTCGATCACTTTTACTAGATCTAATTACATTGGCTACAATAATGTTGTTCCTTTTTTCTAATATCTTGAAGCAAATAAATACATATTGTAACAAAATAGCCTGCCATAAAGATAAGCACGTTGGAATGAGTCTCTTCAAGGAAACTCCTAACGAGATAGATTCGGGAACTGATGGATTTCCCCGAAATCGCCAAATCTTCGAGTTAGGACGAGATCTTTCTGGAATTCGGCGAACGCATGGATTTACTGGGAAGCCGTATTTACATTCGGGAAGGAACAAGATTATTCTGGAAGTCCTATGAGGCTAAATAAATGGCAGACGGAGAGCGATAAGAGGACAGTCACAGTCGCCGGTAGGCGTAAACAGTCGCCGGTAGACTGGTCGACGGATGTAAGATAAATAAATGTGGTTTATATAAATTTCATGTGTGATAACATAAATTAGATTCAGTATTAGTAGATAAGTGCTAGATGTAAGTGTACAAATAAATTAGTGTTAAGTGGTGAAAATAAATTAGGTATGGACAACTCGTGTCGTGTAGTAATTCTCGCATAGGTAAAAATGTTACAATATATACCACATTCACTATCTTCTCTTTAGTGCCTGACTAAAATGGAAAAACGATTGTTATTTAGGTTTTTTGTCATTTGAACAAATGTCCATTGCAGTAATTGCCATTCGAAGTTTTTAATTAATTGTGACGTAATTAGTCAAATTTCCAATAAAGCTTATTGTTACTTTTGTTAATTTTCTAAACACTTTATATACTCTCTACATTAATTGCCTGACTATAACGAAAATTACATCTCCTAATGGAAACATTGTAATTCATGAGCTTTTTAATAATCAAACAAATGCCCATAACAATATTTGTCATACGAAACTTTTAAAAAAATTTGACACAATTGACGAGACAAATTTTGAAAAATGAAACTCACTTTATATCTTTACTATTCACTATATTGACTATCTGCTATGTAATGTCAGATTAAAATGGAAAAACATCCCTTAATGGAGGAATCAGTGTTTATGAGCTTTGTCTTTTTTGAACAAACATTCTACCAAACATTTGTCTTTTGAAAGTTTTAGTACTTATATTACAATTAATTTATCAAAGTTTCCAGTTATACCCACCTCTGTCTTCTGTTGTAATAATTTTCTAGTATTTATATAACATTCAATATCGACCTTTTAGTGTCTGACTAAAATGGAAAAACATCTTGTAATGGAAGAATTGTTATAACAAATATCCAGTCCAGTAATTAATCAGTTTCCCAATAAATCTTATCGTTGGTTTTATTAATTTTCTAAACACTTTATTTACTCTTTACATTGATTGACTGACTATAATGGAAATAACATCTCCTAATGGAAACATTGTAATTTATTTACTTTTCAATATTCAAACAACGAAGTTTTTAAAACTTTTTGACACAATTGACGCCACAAGTTTTAAAATCAAACTCGCTCCATATCGTTACTATTCACTATATTCATTATCTGCTATTTAATGTCTGATTCAAATGGAAAATGTCTCTTAATGGACGAATCTTCGCTTATGAGTTTTGCCTTTTAGTAATTCTGAGACAATTAACTCATCACAGTTTTCAGTTAAACCTACTTCTGTCGTCGGTTTTTAATTTCGTAGTTAATTATGTTCATACTATATCTACTATCTACTATTCAGGATTTGATCAAAATCTAAAATTGCTAGGATAACTATATTGTTTTGGAAGCATAGTTGACATCAAATCATTTTGTATTGTAACCAAAGTAATATTGTCTTAAATGTCATTTTAAAGATAATTTGAGGTTTGTCCCAGGTTACCTATAACAACTACCGAATATTACCTAGTGGACCTTCTACACTATCCCTTTTACTTAAAAAAATTGTGTGTTAGTCTCCTTCCGAATCAGTGATTCCGGCTACGAGAAACTTCCAGTTCCAGCGAAAGTCCTGTTCATCCTGTTTATTCAAGAAGTTGAAACTTCTTCTCTCTGCCACATTTTCCGTTCAGTTCAGTTCGCTACGTTCACCTACTAAACTTCCTCAAACGTATACGTTAACCTGCATCGGAATCACATGTGGAAACCCTTTGCCGCCTTGCTTAACACGACGTTAAACAACGCCACGAAGGGGTGGAATATGATGTGGAAAATCTCTCCTTCCCACAACGACGAGGAAAAGAAAGACAAGAGTGCCAACATCCGATACGTGTGTGTGTGTATTGTTGGGGGCAACTGGTGTTGACACAATGATAAAACTGGCGGCTAAGATTTGTTGCTACGTCATTAATGGTCGAGGCCCAGATAGAATGGGGTGTCTGTTGCACTGTGTGTATCGGAGTATTGATTTCAGATTTGTGTTAAGTTACGGACGATAAAGGGAGAGGGATCGGAGAAAAAATGGTAATTTATATTATGGGAAGGTCGACGGAAGTTAGTTGCTTTCCTCTGACAAAAAGTAAATGGAAAATCTGTTAATTTGGCTTTTTTGTCCGTTTAGGATCTTAGGATAAAGTTTTATGCAAAAAGTATGGCGGTATAAATGCGTTTAAGGCATTTTGACACTTTTTTACCGAATTTATATGACATTACTCACACTTACAAGATTGCAACTAAAGTTGATTGTAAAATTCGCTTAATCAAGCTGCTGTTGCTTCAATTGATCAAACCATTAAAAGATGACTATTTCCATCCTAAAAGTTGTTCTATACAATTTGTATCTTTCAAGCTACAATAGTTTTATTTTTTTTAATTCCTGTAATAAGTGTTTAAAAATTGTACCATATTTAGGAAGTAATTAACCTTACAGTTATCATTTTGTGTTTAAATTTCTCTATTGATAAACTTAAGTCGTGGCTTTGTAGAAACTATCTCCAGGAAAGCTCTAGCTTAAAAACTGCTTCACCACTGCAAATTGAGCAGGTGTACCGTCTTGTGGGGATATTAAATATTTGTATGCATATTAGCTGCAGTTTACGGTGCCGCCCATAAACCCCATAACTTGTTACCACTTTGTGACGCCGAAATTGATTTCGTTGCTGCTCCCGTTTTCGGAAAATAATAAGAATTGCAAAACTAAGGGTACATTCCTCGTTTTAGAGGATTTAATATTAAAGTTGTGGTAAAGTAAAACTTTCAATAGGAAGTGATGGTTTAATGAAAAATATTGGTTTTGCTGTGTTATTCCATAATAGTAAAATTAGCGTTCATGTTTTTAATAACAAGGCGTCTTGCACGCGATGAAAGTGCTTTGTATAAACACCCATAGCGTATAGTACATGTAATCAATATTAAAGAATCTAATTTTTGTTCATTTATTTCTAATTGTTGTCCAAATGTTTGTTTTTCATTATTTTTCGATTCTTTTGTTTTGTATTTTTCTTAAAAAATCTCATTTCTCAGGCGTAAGAAGTAAAAGAGCATTTTTCAAAATGTGTAAGTCCAATTCAAAAACTTAACAAACTATTGCAGCAGAATAATTATTACTTTTACAATATATTGTAATATGTATTGGTTCAACCGACAATTGTGAGCGCTCAACAGGAAACTGGAAAAATTGTATTTTGAAAATTTTGAAATCTATTAACATTGATGAAAATTACAGATCGTTAGTATAAGTTTTTATGAAGAAAATGCAATTCTTGAATTAAATTATATAAGTGTAGGAGACCATTTTTCGTTGCCAAGTACGTTTCATTACAATTTACACTTGTAGAAATATTTACTAGAAAAATTAATGCTTAATTTTAATTTTTTCAATTCAATTAAAAATTTTAAGGAACCCTTACAATCCTGGATTTTATTAATCTCTTATATTGATATTACTATAATCTGAATGTATCTAAAATTGTGGGGGATAAATTTAATTTGTTAGTTTGCTAACTAAGTCAAATAGTTACCTAGACAATTAATATAATTTTTACTAAGTTTTAAAATTATTTTTGTTAAATTGGTTCAGGTGGGAAAGACAATCTTGGCACTTTCCCTTTGTATGGGCATAAGTTAATCATATCGAAGCTAAGTAAAAATAATGTAGTGTAGTGTAATGTAATAAAAGCCAACTTATCATTGGGTATGTGTCCTTATACTGACAAATTAAAAATGAAACGTTATGAGATGGAAAATACAAAATATGAACGTCAATGCATTAAATTGCCTGTATTTGTAAAATATGCACTCAATCTGCCATTGGCATATTTTTCGAGATTTAATAATTAACATTTATATCGGGAAACTGACATAAAAACGTTTTGTGTTAATTCTCTGTTGATTATCAAAATTGTATGAATCTTTCTTAATCTATTAAATATATGAATGAATAAAATTCATACAGTGTAGCCATTTCAAACATTTTTCAAGCATGTTTCACAGGTTTTGCTTACTTTCGTGAACATTAACTTCTATTTGTCTTAGTATGATTAAGTATAGATATCTTAAACACTAATTAATAATAAGTTGTCAATTTTAACAACAAAGTTGTTGCCGGAACATCGCCGAAACCTCCTATTCCTAATTTCGTTCTCGCTAATGATTCAGGATCGTAAAGTGAAAAATTCAGTTCGTTATAAATGGTCCATTAAAATGTACAGCAGCTGTAAACAGAAATAGTGTTACATTAAATGTTCCGAGCTATTACGCTCGAATAATTACGGACGTAATCTTGAACAACAATAAAATAAAGTGAAATTGAGCGAGAAAGAATTATCTTTTGAGCAATTTTCATCAATAGGAAGTACATTCTGCATAAAAGTTATTACTAATGCACTTTGTAGCATTCAGAACATTGTCGAATTTCGTAGATGGCGTATCGATTTAGACCGCCTTTTTTCCGTGCTGAATGTGATGCCATCAATGAACCTTCCATTATTACTTTTACTGCTCTTTCCTATGTCGACTCGAAAAGCTCCTTTGGCTGTGTCATTTTCCTTCCGTTTGAGCCTCAGTTTTCAACAAGACAATATATTCTCTCCGTTTACATCAATGCAGCGTTCTGCGAAGATATCCAATCAGTTAGGGTTCACTTCACTTGTCGATGGATTATCTATCGTAGTACATTGAATTATAGTCTGATAAAGTCAATAATACTAAAGTCGTATACAGGTGGTTGAGTTACCAGAGCGAAATGAGGGTATTAATTTTAGTTGAGTAAAGAAGGATTATGTGCTGCCATACTGATGAAAGAGTATAAGCTGAAGAGGAGTTGAAATTTTACATACACACTATATTTTTATACTAGCGCTTAACTAGGCACTTCTTTTTGCTCTTTTGTGTCCTTTCTCTCAGTTCGAATCAGAAAAATATTTTCCAACTTTAAAATTTTGAGAATAGATTCGTGACTTATTATTTTGCTTCAGTAAAGAAGGATTATGTGCTACCAGACTGAAGAAAGAGGAAAAGCTGAGAAGAGATGTTAAAATTTCATATGCACACTATATTTTTATAAATGGAGTACTAAGTATCGTTCTTCACCTTTGTTTGATGTTATTAGTTAATAAAACTAAGCACTTCTGTTTGCTCTTTGGTGTCCTTTCTCTCAGTTCAAATCAGAAAAATATTTTCCAACTTCAGATTTTGCAAACAGACTCGTTACTTATTAATTTTGCTTCAGTAAAGAAGGATTATGTGCTACCAGACTGAAGAAAGAGGAAAAGCTGAGAAGAGATGTTAAAATTTCATATTAACACTATATTTCTATAAAAGAGTTACTAAGTATTGTTCTTCACTTTTGTTTAAAGTTATTAGTTAGTAAAACTAAGTACTTCCTTTTGCTGTTTTGTGTTCTTTCCCTCAGTTCAAATCGGAAAAATATTTTCCATTTTTAGAATATGGAGAATAGATTCGTTACGTATTAATTTTGCTTCAGTAAAGAAGAATTATGTGCTACCAGACTGAAGAAAGAGGAAAAGCTGAGAAGAGATGTTAAAATTTCATATACAGACACTATATTTCTATAAAAGGGGTACTAAGTATCGTTCTTCACTTTTGTTTGAAGTTATTAGTTACTAAAACTAAGCACTTCTTTTTGCTCTTTTATGCCCTTTCCCTCAATTCAAATCAGAAAAATATTTTTCAACTTTAGAATCTTGAGAATAGATTCGTTACTTATTAATTTTGCTTCAGTAAAGGAGGATTATGTGCTACCAGACTGAAGAAAGAGGAAAAGCTGAGAAGAGATGTTAAAATTTCATATACAGAGACTATATTTCTATAAAAGGGGTACTAAGTATCGTTCTTCACTTTTCTTTGATGTTATTAGTTAGTAAGACTAAGCACTCCTTTTTGCTCTTTTGTGTCCTTTCCCTCAGTTCAAATCAGAAAAATATTTTCCATCTTTAGAATTTTGATAATAGATTCGTTACTTATTAATTTTGCTTCAGTAAAGAAGGATTATGTGCTACCAGACTGAAGAAAGAGAATAAGCTGAGAAGAGGTGTTAAAATTTCATATACACACTATATTTCTATAAAAGGGGTACTAAGTATCGTTCTTCACTTTTGTTTGATGTTATTAGTTAGTAAAACTAAGCACTTCTTTTTGCTCTTTTGTGTCCTTTTCCTCAGTTCGAAGGAGGAAAATATTTTTCAACTTTAGAATTGTGAGAATGGATTCGTTACTTTCAAATGTCAGTTGCATAAACTGTCAGTATATAAAGAAATATCACGTTTTGATAAAGGCTATCCCACGATTTAATGTGAGAGATAATTCAGTCGCCAAAAAGTTATCCCTGTAATATTTATGATCCTCGGATCAATAAAGTTTAATTATTTAAGTAATCATAATGAACAAATGCACTCCGAAAAATGCGATATCTGCCTTCACGTTATTCCCGGATCAAAACATCTTTAACCTGTATATTATTATTAAATATAAATGTCATGTCAGTATTCAAACGAGCATAACAAGTGTCAATACAACTTAAATTTATGTTATCGGCTAGACATTTTATGTGGAAAATATATATATTTTTATGTACAGTTCATCCGGAATTTATGCTATCTGCATATTAAAATGACACCGTGTCTTTTATCATCATTGGCGTAAAGTGAAGTGCAGGAATATTTTGAATTCAGGTTATTCAACCCCTGAAATTTAATCTTAAATAGCCTATTATTATGCGGTGATATTTTAAAAAGGTTTCACCCTGAATATATCTGAAAATAAGACAATAATAATAAATTTCACCCAAAAACTCACCCTTAAATACGACCCCTGAGAAATTTTAAATGGGGTGACCTACGCCGTGATACCTGATTGTATGGACAATTTCATCATTGATTCTGCTATGTAATTTTTAGCTCTGATTTATCTATAATTTAGTAGTACAACTAGTACACTTTAGTGTAAGAAGACATTAGGTAATAGAGAAGAACAGAATAGTTGGGCAAAAGTTCAAAACGAAGAAAAACTGACAAATTCATTGGATATAATAAAATTGTAATAAGAAATAAACTGAGGAATGAAGTGGCTATGCTATTTTTAGTATATTTAAAAATACAGGGGGATTTCTAAATTAATATTCTATACGATGACGTTTGAAAAGCTAATCTATTCCTAGAGGTGGATTTGGAACATTTCTTATAATTTGACGTCTTTCACTAAACTTATGGAGCTAGTCACTGTGAATATCTCTTGTGCTTTTTACTTCCTTGACTGTACTGTTACGATTATTTCATACATTTTAAAATAACAAAAAATTCTTTATACAATCTAGAGTTTCATTCTTATATCTTTTAGCTTACTACACTAAACTGTATTATAAAACTTTTGTGCCTTACCGAAAAATCTTAAATCAGCCCTGATGATTAACTAACTGAATTACAGATGAAATTAGTTATCCAATGAGGTACCACAAGGTAGCTCATTACATTTAAAAATTCTGAGGGGTGGTGTGAGGGGGTGAGTGATACCTCCTCACACAAAGATGTTGTATATATATTATATATTAACTCTTCTCTTTCATCTCTCTTCAGTTGAGTATTACATTTTATGTAAAAACTAATCCTACCAGTCTTTCCCCTTGAACCTTTACATACTATATATTTGTATTATAACGCTGTGATCACTGGATCCCTTTACCATTCAACCCTTGGCCAAGTATATTTTTGTTGTTTGAACTTCTCTAACATATTCAAATATTTGAGGATGTCTCCTCCTATTTGGTAGACAGTGGGAGGGTTTTTTGAAATTCGGTCCTAACTAACAAATATTGGATATGAACAAGGATTCGGAAAATTGTGTTTGTCACGAGTTTTGGATTCAAACAGAAAGTAGTAGGTAATGGAATTGTTACTACGGTGTTTATTCGACGTTGGTTAACGACACAGCAAGTCACTGGCAGATATCTGCATTTCATTTCTACCCCTATTTATCAAATTTATAAGAAAAATCTCAGACTGACTCCATTCTCGCTTAGATGCTAATAAATGAGGCTAAGTCAAGCAGAGGCATTCTTACTTTACTATTTCCAGTTACTATATTATTTGTTCATCTAATTATTAACGCATAGGTACTTTAACTCGACTGCTAACTGTATTAGATTTTAGGGCATTACTTTCCCGGCATTATAATTTAAAGTTTCCGTGTCTTAAGTCTGTCGATGTGAAACTTCTTTCGCTCAAGTGAGTCTCATGTACAAAAGTCGCCTCTACATGCATTCCTCTAAACTATATCGATTATAGCCGAACTCGTCCGTGGAAATATTGCGAAACGTGAAAAACCGCGTGCAGACATCGGAATGTCATTTACTCGACTTCCCGACAGCTTTTCTTTGTTAACTTGTCGACCGCAAGATATTTTCATCCCTTCGGAAAATGCTCCGTCTTTTTCCACTCGCGCCTCTGATAGAGATGAAGGATGCAACAATGCGACTACTTTCCGAGTGCTTCCCAAGAATTTAATGGTTATTTTCTGAGAAATTTGACGCGGCATTCGGATGATTGATGATGCGGGCCTCGGCCGGCATTTCCAAGGAATCGACTTGTTGAGTGGGAAAGGCGCCAAACGTTTCGTTGTTTCTTTCGTGGTATTTTAAAGCGCGATCATAGGGTTTTTGGCTAATTTTGAAACACTAATCCTTACTTATACTATGACTAAAAATCAACGTCGTTCTTAAGAAAACTGACAAAACTTTACACTTTTCATATTCATTTCAATTTTGGCGCCAAACCGCTCATAACTGTCATGGCGGCTTCCGTGACGTCATAGCTCAGGGAACGGACATTTCGTGACTTACGGACTCGTGTGTAGCCATGATGCGTAACATAACCTATAGAGATTATATTTTCGTGCCTGTCTTGTATTAATATTTTGCTACATTGGTTCATGTATTCTTTATAGACCAGGGAAATAAGATTTTTTGTTACACTCAAGCAACCAGGTAACCAAGCAGTTATTCATGTAAAAGGGGTTTACGGGAGTAAAACCAATACGTTAGCGACCAAAAGTTTTGTGCTATTGTTGAATTATTAACAATTAAAGGCCGAAAAACGTGATTTATTTTTGCATTTTGTGTTCCTGAAAAAAATCTTAGAAAAAGTACCCCAATAGGGTACTTTTTCCCTTATTTCCCTGGTCTATTATTCTCCAAAATAATTGAAGTGACTCCCAAATTTTATGTAGTGTCTCAATGTAAGAACACACCAATTGAAACACGTAACAAGCGTAACGTAATTTTACGTAACAAACTAACTAATAATTGCCGTTTAAAAGCTTTAGTGTCTCAGTTAGAATTATGAATCGAATAATATAGCCAAGTTTCCCAGTGATGTCACAAGCTAGTAAGCCTTTAGAAAGCATTCAATTGTTTTTCTTATTATACACAACATTTCCTTTATTCCATGTCTATTTTCCAACTTGAAAAATCAATTTCATGTAAACCTTTTAAGATTTCTAAGTGGCCTTCTAGAATCTGAGGAACCCAAGGAAAGAGAGGAATTCTGGAAACTCTTAAATATCAAGGCAACCTGAAATAAATATTAAGAAAATTGTAAGACATTCTTCTATGGTTGTAGGAGCCTAAGAATTGTTACCTTAAACCTGATAGTTTCTCAACTTCATCTTCTACTGTTAGCTCCATACAATAAACATGCATGCGTCGCTGAAGACATGATATAATTATAGTTTAAGCAGTTATATAAAAATTAATAATAGCTTTTTAAATTATTCTTAGATAGCCTTTAATATATTTTAGAATCACCTTAGAATTGCCTATGCAATGGCGTATGTGTGTACTTCTGCAATTTACTTTCAAAAATTATAATCCCGTGCCATCTGGGAGTCCAAGAACGAGACTTCCGCACTCGCACTTACATATGCAGACAATAAACGTTCATGCGTACATATGTGCATGGTCGCTGAAAATATGATGTAATTACACTGTTAATAAAAAGTAATAATAGCGTTTTAAATGATTTTCAGATAGCCTTTATCTAACCACCTTTAGGTACTTTTATACTCATGAAGACTTTGTTTCTAAATACTTAGTACTCTATTAGTGATTAATTATAAATGATGTAATGATTTTAGTACAAATGATTATGACTTAAATACCTTCAAACGTCATTCAAGCCATTTTTATTATGAATAAGTCTACGAGCGGTATCATATTTCAGCGTCAACCGAACTTGCGTTTCGGCGAACGATCCTGAAATTCGTATTGGAACAATGGAAAATGTAACAATTTTATCGTGCATTCATGTCGAATGGAGCATTTTCCAGTCAATAACGGTAACAACGGGATTGTTAACAATGGAACAAGTTGTAAAAACTGTTTTATCCATTTACCGCGCTGTCAACACCAATGCGATCTAATTGATGAATATTTCCTGGACTGACGTCGAAAATAGCAGTTTGAAATGTGTCATATTGGATTGATTCGACGGAAGGATGAACGTTGGATATTTTTATGGAAGATTTTAATAAATATAAATCTATACGTTTCGTAAAAGTAGTTCAAGTTGTGGTATGTAAATCCTAACTAATCTAGGCGAGTGTTTGGACTTCATTTGAAGCGTACTTATCCCTTGAAGCCACTTTTCTGTTTTAAATTATATGAAGGTGGTTAAATTAAATAATTTAACTCAAAGGTCTTATTAACGAACAATAATAATATTTGGTACCACTATAACTGTATTGATAGGTAAGGATGAATACACAATATATTTAATATCACTTTAACATTACATTATTGCTTTATTCCAATAGAAAGATTACTAAGTTGTCTGTAATATAAATTATTTGAAAGTGAGTATAGAAACTGAGTTATAAATATGTAAGGTTTTATGATAAAGTTAATCTAAAATATAAGTTAGCTTAGTTCTTGCCTCTTGTTGCGTCTGGCAATATAAAATATTACTGAAAACTCATAATGTTACATTGAGTTATAGAAGTATATAAATGTAAGAGGGAAGGTGAGTAAGGAGAGGAAGATAATAAATAAAAATAAGATAACCTTAAAGCACTTACACTCAGCCCCCGAAATTTTATCTCAGAATTTGCGGAAAAGAAGAGTTCGACATCCATTTTCATTACATGGCATTTAAGTTTTAAGACGATTAAACCAAAAACACCACTCAATTAATTTACCCTAATTAACTTATATCGATTTTACAACACGACTATACTACTAAAAATACTAGTCTAACACGATAACCATCGCAAGTATCGCCAGTAAAAATTTTTAATAAAAGCACCATCCGTCGGCAGTAAACTTGACGGAATGAAAAGGTAACGACTATAACGTGCGTCATTTACAGGACCGGATTTAATGGCCGCCACACAATCTCTAAAATGGAGTCGAAGCGAAGTTAATGAAGTCGTTAAAGTGGAAGCCGATATCGCGATGTCCTAATAAATGAGCCTTGTATCCAAATTCGACAGAATGATTTTATGATCAGACCTTCGGACATTTTTAACGGCACATCCACAGCATGTCCCAACTATGAATTATTTAATATGCCGATCGATGTGAAGTGTAACGATCCGTGTTGATAGTGTGAAAAGGGGTTAAACCCACTTTATGGGAAATATAAAGAATATAACGAGGTACTGTGAGAATTCTCTTCTTTTTGTCGTTTCTACTTACTGTTGTTACAAATAACTGTTACTGTCAAACTGATGGAAACTAGCGATTTAAAGATTTTGTTCTGGAGTTTTCAACGTTTAATTTCTGAGAACTGATACTTAAAATTTGAGGCTTGTAAATCTGCTTGAAATAATAATCCACCAAAAATGGTTATACAGTTTTTGGAGTTAAATTGGCTGGAAGTGATTCTAGAAAGTAGTCAAGAGAAGAGTCTACTGTTATTCAAGTTAGATGATTTCTCTGTAAAAGTTAGTAGTTATGGATTTCGTAACTAAACGAAGAGTATATTTATTTAGAATTTCCCTCTAAATGGTAGCACCACCAATCCACTCTGAAATGTTCTGGACCAAGCCTCTACATAATTGTTATTCTAAATTACTGTCTCTGTACATGGAAACATAGAAGATTTTTGTATAGATCCTGAAAGAGCACACCCATTGTGTATATGTCAGGACTGTAGATTATACAATCTGTTTGATTTGAGGAAACAACAAGACATTTTTGGATGCTTTGAATGTTCCAGGTTTCCTGCAAGTGATTCTATAGAATTCCGGGTGCCATGCCCAAAAAGCGACTCTACTGGGGTTCCATTTCTGTTTCAATCATTTCAATCAATTTCTTGACTTCACTATGAAAGTCATCCCTTTCTCTCCAATTAGACTTCTATTAAATAAAATCTTCTTAATTGCACGTTCTATGCATTCAAGCATTCTGAATTTTTGGCATATTCTGGAAGAGCTCCTAAGGCTACTGTTTACTCATTTAAGGAATCTAAAATATTTAACCTGGTTGAATTAAAAGACTAAAAGCAGATTTTTGGACGGTTTTCAAGTCCCAGATTTCCTGGTGAGATTCTAGATTATTTCGGGCTAGGTGACCAAAGGAAAAATTTATTGGGGTTCAATTTATAATTTCTTTGTGAAAATTATCACTTCAGGTGAACTGCAGGTTGTGTAGTTCTGAGGCAATTCTGGATTTTTGACATATCCTGGAGGAGCTCCCAAGGATACAGTTGAGCCATGTCAGGGTTGATTTACAAGACCAACAGGACTTTGAAATCTCACACTTACTGGAAGTGAGTATAGAGGGTTTCGGATTCTATTGGTCGATTGATACAGAAGGGTCTAACTTAGAATTCCTCTGTTGAAGTTATTCCCTCTTATACAACTAGAGCTCTTCTAGATGAAGCCTCAATAGAACTGTTGTCCTAAATTGCAACTTTGGAGAATCCAGCCAAGGATGTCGGAATCCCAAAATGTAGTCTACTTAATTTCCAAAAGCTACCGATCTATTTAGACTGTTTTAAGATCCTAGACTTCCTTCATAGAATTCTAGAGATCCTTAGCTATAAAGCATTCATTTTATTCCAGTTTGTGATCTATAATTTTCTAGATAAAGTGGTAAGTAGCTACTTCACCATGTTAATGTCTCGTTTGTTGTTATTCCCACTGGAACTACTCTACAAAAAGTATTCTAACAAAAAAGTGATTCTAGAAAGTTTCGGGTTCTATTGGTCTATTGGTCTATTGGTACAAAAGGGTCTAACTTAGAATTCCTCTATTAAAGTTATTCCCTCTTATACAACTAGACCTCTTCTAGATGAACCCTTAATAGAACTATTGTCCTAAATTGCAAGTTATGTAGAATTCAGCCAAGGATGTCGGAATCCCAAAATATAGTCTACTTAATTTCCAAAAGCTACCGATCTATTTGGATGGTTTTAAGATTCTAGACTTCCTGGCAAAAAATCTAGAGTTCCTTAGCTATAAAAGAGATTATTTGATTCCATTTTGTGATATATAATTTTTTAGGTAAAGTGATAACTAGCTACTTCACCATGTTAATGTCTCGTTTGTTGTTATTTCCACTGGAGCTACTCTACAAAAAGTATTCTAACAAAAAAGTGATTCTAGAGGGTTTCTGGTTCTATTGGTCTATTGGTCTATTGATACAGAAGGGTCTAACTTAGAATTCCTCTGTTGAAGTTATTCTCTCTTATACAACTAGAGCTCTTCTAGATGAAGCCTCAACAGAACTGTTGTCCTAAATTGCAAGTTTGGTGAATCCAGCCAAGGATGTCTGAATCCCAAAATATAGTCTACTTAATTTCCAGAAGCTACCGATCTATTTGGACGGTTTTAAGATTCTAGATTTCCTGGAAAGAATTCTAGAGTTCCTTAGCTATAAAAGAGTTTATTTGATTCCAGTTTGTGATATATGATTATGTAGATAAAGTGGTAACTAGCTACTTCACCATGTTAATGTCTCGTTTGTTGTTATGCCCACTGGAACTACTCTACAAAAAGTATTCTAACAAAAAATGATTCTAGAGGGTTTCGGGTTCTATTGGTCTATTGGTCAGTTGGTACAGAAGGGTCTAACTTAGAATTTCCCTGTTGAAGTTATTCCCTCCTATACAACTAGAGCTCTTCTAGATGAAGCCTCAATAGAACTGTTCTCCTAAATTACGAAATATGTAGAATCCAGCCATGGATGTCGGGATGCCAAAATAAAATCTACTTAATTTCCAAAACCTACCGATTTATTTAGACGGTTTTAAGATTCTAGACTTCCTGGAAAGAATTCTAGAGTTGCTTAGCTATAAAGAGTTCATTTTATTCAAGTTTGTGATCTATAATTTTTTAGATAAAGTGGTAACTAGCTACTTCACCATGTTAATGTCTCGTTTATTGTTATGCCCACTGGAACTACTCTACAAAAAGTATTCTAACAAAAAATGATTCTAGAGGGTTTCGGGTTCTATTGGTCTATTGGTCAGTTGGTACAGAAGGGTCTAACTTAGAATTTCCCTGTTGAAGTTATTCCCTCCTATACAACTAGAGCTCTTCTAGATGAAGCCTCAATAGAACTGTTCTCCTAAATTACGAAATATGTAGAATCCAGCCATGGATGTCGGGATGCCAAAATAAAATCTACTTAATTTCCAAAACCTACCGATTTATTTAGACGGTTTTAAGATTCTAGACTTCCTGGAAAGAATTCTAGAGTTGCTTAGCTATAAAGAGTTCATTTTATTCAAGTTTGTGATCTATAATTTTTTAGATAAAGTGGTAACTAGCTACTTCACCATGTTAATGTCTCGTTTATTGTTATGCCCACTGGAACTACTCTACAAAAAGTATTCTAACAAAAAATGATTCTAGAGGGTTTCGGGTTCTATTGGTCTATTGGTCAGTTGGTACAGAAGGGTCTAACTTAGAATTTCCCTGTTGAAGTTATTCCCTCCTATACAACTAGAGCTCTTCTAGATGAAGCCTCAATAGAACTGTTCTCCTAAATTACGAAATATGTAGAATCCAGCCATGGATGTCGGGATGCCAAAATAAAATCTACTTAATTTCCAAAACCTACCGATTTATTTAGACGGTTTTAAGATTCTAGACTTCCTGGAAAGAATATTAGAGTTGCTTAGCTATAAAGAGTTCATTTTATTCAAGTTTGTGATCTATAATTTTTTAGATAAAGTGGTAACTAGCTACTTCACCATGTTAATGTCTCGTTTATTGTTATGCCCACTGGAACTACTCTACAAAAAGTATTCTAACAAAAAATGATTCTAGAGGGTTTCGGGTTCTATTGGTCTATTGGTCAGTTGGTACAGAAGGGTCTAACTTAGAATTTCCCTGTTGAAGTTATTCCCTCCTATACAACTAGAGCTCTTCTAGATGAAGCCTCAATAGAACTGTTCTCCTAAATTGCAAGTTTTGTAGAATCCAGCCATGATGTCGGAATCCCAAAATATAGTCCACTTAATTTCCAAAAGCTACCGATCTATTTAAACGGTTTTAAGATTCTAGGCTTCCTGTAAAGAATTCTAGAGTTCCTTAGCTATAAAAGAGTTTATTTGAGTCCAGTTTGTGATATATGATTTTCTAGATAAAGTGGTGACTAGCTACTTCACCATGTTAATGTCCCGTTTGTTGTTATTCCCACTGGAACTACTCTACAAAAATTATTCTAACAAAAAAGTGATTCTACAGGGTTTCGGGTTCTATTGGTCTATTGGTCTATTGGTATAGAAGGGTCTAACTTAGAATTTCTCTGTTGAAGTTATTCCCTCCTAGAGCTCTTCTAGATGAAGCATCAATAGAACTGTTGTCCTAAATTGCAAGTTATGTAGAATCCAGGCAAGGGTGTCGGGATCCCAAAATATAGTCTACTTAATGTCCAAAAGCTGCTACCGATCTTTTTAGACGGTTTTAAGATTCTAGACTTCCTGGAAAGAATTCTAGAGTTCCTTAGCTATAAAAGAGATTATTTGATTCCAGTTTGTGATATATAATTTTCTAGGTAAAGTGGTAACTACCTACTTCACCATGTTAATGTGTCGGTTGTTGTTATTCTCACTGGAACTACTCTATAAAACGTATATACTCAAATGATCTGTTTTCATGAGGCAGAAGTGCATTGTACCTCAATGCTCATTTCTTGAGCATAATTGTTGTGCAGAGAAATCACCATTTGATTTTCTAACATGGTATATTGCTTTTCGCCATAAGCAAACTTTACTGAAGGTACACTGTCAATCCTACACTACAAAGGAAACTAATTTAAGTTTTGTTAGACATGCCTTTGCACAGATTTCACTGGTTTTTAATTAATACCTACTTAGCTACTCCATGCCATTTATATTGTTATTAAATTATTCAGCTTAATACTTATACTAAGACTTCATTAATCTATATAGTTGTTTTACAACTAATAAAATGTAAGCACCAATACCTATCATTCTTAATGTATCATTCCTCGGAACAATAATTACTCCAACTCCTTATTTACTCAAAACAAAATGTTACTTAATCAGTAACGCCAAACATCTGAGTTCAAAAATGCTTCTCGTGTTTCTCAATTCTATCATATATTGGCGTATTCGCCACATGTGGAGATGTTCTCCATTGTAAACTCCCACCATAACATTGGATTCTCAACCATCAAATAAGCATTGTTATGATGCTTTCAGCTTTTAAGTTAACAGAAGCAATATCTTAAGCTCTTAAGAGCTACAATTCAAAGGTCATTAACTGTTTCTCCTTTTACTGTTTAGTTTGCCTTTAGAACTCGAAAAGTTAAGTTAAGTTCATAGATATATACTTTCTTCTTCACTCAGTTTTATTGACTATTTCTGATTTGTTGCTGAAATGCAATGAAAAGAGTTACACAAGTTGTAAAGTTGACAATTACCATTTTAACTGATTTTGCTCACGAGACTGTGCAGTAATGAATTAAACTCACTTTTCACAAATACTCTAACCCTTATTTTCCCTTAACTAATTGCTTTAAAAATTGTTTTTTCAGTTATTACGCTTCGACGGCAGGTTTTCCGGTCGGTCCCACTAGATTGGTCCCTCCACTCAAAAGGCAGCGACTGATGACGGTCGCTCGAAACGGCAAAAACAATCAGTCGCAGAAGACGACGGCTATCCCACCACTCGATCAACTTAAAGTATACAGTAAGTGTTTTACCGTTAATATGTAACGTTGCATTAAACGAAGCAGCAATCTTTGAGACTCCTCGTACTAGAAAGGCTTAAGTGAGGGCAAACTCTTCGTACTAGAAATGCTTAAGTGAGAGCAATAGTCGAAAGTGTAGTCGATTCAAAATTCAAATTCTTATAAGAAGCTACAAAAAAATCTTCTTTTATAGGTTTCCAATGCATACAGACACAGTGTGGTGACTTTCAGGTGATCATTCCAGCAGACCAAGATAATCTCACTCTTGTTTTGTGGGACGACTAAATGATAAAATGTCAAATTTAATGTTTTTCATATATGTTGCATTGTCTCTGAAAGAAGTATACCTACTTGAATCGGTATAAAGCCGAATCCACAATAACGCCTCGGTATTAACCCTACTCTCTTTTCAATCCGGCCGTCTCCCACCCCAACCCCTAGAGTTATTAAACTCCCTTATCCTATAGCCTAATTTCATGCAAAGACCAATTCGCCTGTCGCTGGAGAATCGAATTGCCTTCAAGCTGCTAACAAGCGTAATAAGCACTCTATATTAATCTCAATTAAATTAAATATTTAAAATGGCCGTTCCATTGTGACGTCGTAGGCGGGCACAATGCATGTAGCGTAAATGCAGCCAAGAGGGTGAATACCGAGTGGCTTCGGTATTTGGATAATAAATTTCAATGGAAATAAAGACCGAAGAGTTATTTTTGTTGAGAATTTTTGTTCAGTTTTAAGTCACTTTGACTTGTCTAAAGTGCAGACACTTAAATCACCATTTCAACGTTTAAGACCAAAACAGTCTTATATATGTTATATTGTTTCGGTGTGCTGATTGGTACGATTCATTCCTTTCAGGTAATCAGGACATCCTGATCTGCGGTAACTGCAGGGAGTTGTTCTCCGAGCTTCACGACATCCTAGAACACAAAAAGACCTATTGTAAGCTACGCTTTACGTGCAAATGTGATACTAAATCGAGTAAGTACGTCGAACGTAATGCGTATTATTCGCCGAGTTATTTTAATTATTCCTGGGCGTAGATAACGCGAGTTTATAAAAGCGATCACGAGCTGATAAGTAGGCGAAACGGTTAACCGGGGCGAACCACCTCGGAATGAAGCCACCGGCAATAAAGTGGGATTAAGGGAGATTAGTTACGCAGGGAAATTTACAGAGAGAGACACAGGTGGGCATCTTAAAGCGAGTAACTACGTAATTTATGTGCGACGCGCAACAAGACAGAGGGACAATAATTACGATTAGAAAGAACTTTTTAAGATTATCAAAAGTTCCAGGTTTATCCGAGTTTGAGTTGACGTTTCTTACAGTTGCGTCAACTAATGAAATTGAGGTGATATTGCCTTGCCTTTTGTCAACTGTAGATCAGTATCTGTCTACAGATAAATGAAACCATTACCTCCTGCATTAACGATAAATTGGGAAACGAAAATTCAAGCTAATAATGGGCGAAGAGCTGAGCCAAGGAATGCACACAGTATGAATAAATGAATGTAACTCCCTTGGTAACCCAGAAATCCTATGTTAGAGCTTTCGTTGCTGACGAAACCTGCTTTACGCACCTTGTCGCCAAATAGTTTTCCGCCATTGTTCCGACAGTTGCTTTGTTTCTCGTGTGCAATAATGAATCAATAATGGATGCGAACTGTTGCAAATTGAAGTATCCAGAATTGCAGTATGTATTTCTGTGACACGAAAGTCTTATGGAACGAAAAAATATTAGTCATAAAATCTTCCCTTTTGAAGCTCTTACCAGCAACTATGATCATGATTATGATCATGATCACTATGATTATCAGTTGAATTTGAAATTTAATAGTTATTTATGGTACTAGTGTGTTATATTGAAAACAAGTCAAGCGAGATAAATTCTCAAGTGTCTTAGGAAACATAACACGCGAGTGGCATACAATGTTTTATCCAACTAACGGAAGAAATCTTTTTATGAGATAATAATTAATAAGCTTAATATAATAATAAGCTTAATATAATATATAATAATAAGTATAAATCTTCTCGCGTGACTTATTTTTAACATTGCACACTAGTACCATAAATAAATAAATATAATACTACTTTAAATATGAACGTGAGTTATAATCCATAACTCACTAGTGAGTTATGGATTATATTATAACACACTAGTGTGTTATTTGATAGTTTACTTGTCTAAAATGACATTAATGAACTGTCATGTGTTGGATAATAGTTATTTATGGTACTAGTATGTTATGTTGAAAACAAGTCAAGCGAGAAGATTTATACCGTCAGGCCTCACGGTATAAATTCTCAAGTGACTTAGGAAACATAACACGCGAATGGCATACAATGTTTTATCCAACAATTGGAAGAAATCCTGTTTTTATGAGATAATAAATAATAAGCTTTGTGATCAAATCTAAGCTACTTGCGTCTCAGTACCCTATAAATGTCAGAATGACTTGACAGTGACTTTTTTACATTTTGGTTAAAGTAGGTTGTTTGTTTGGTTGCCACGGGCAATAAATAAATAAATAAATAGAATACTACTTTAAATATGAACGTGAGTTATAATCCATAACTCACTAGTGTTATTTGATAGTTTACTTGTCTAAAATGACATTAATAATTACAGTCATAACTGTCATGTGTTGGATAAAGTAATATAGTACAGTAATAAAGTCTACAAAATGCATTTAATGCTAATAACTTCGCTTGCAATAAAAATTAGTTGGTAGTATAAGGCATATTGTCATAGCTTAGGGGTATAAGGGACCCCGAGGGATGCTACTTTGGGGGTGGGGGTAAATTAAACGGGTTAGAAATGTATTGGGTCTACCAAAAAAGTAGTTTATAGGGGCGGCAAATAATCCCGCAGTAATAACTTTAGTCAGAGGAGAGAAAGAGAAATATCGAACACATCAGGGAGACACAAAATAATTGATAAGTAACACAAGGAAAACAAAGCTAAAAACAAAATACAAAAGTTGAATTAATTAGTGGCACAGCTTACATGAATCTGGAGTAGGAGCAGGGGTACATCACGGCAGGGCAGATGGGTCATTTTCTTGACACCTTCACATGGGGCAACGTGTTAGACCAATTTAAGCATCGGTGACTTATCAATGTCTAATTCAATATTGTCAATTCAACCGAGTGTTAGGAATCCCTCCCAGATATTCCACCTTAACTGTTCCATTTTTCGGCTGCAAAGCAGTTACAATCACACATACACTTCTAATGAGTCTTTTAAATCGAAAGTGTCGTTTACCCTATATAGTAATTTGGTACCTTATCTACAATGCCAATATTCAGTATTGTCAATTCAAACGAGTGTTAGGAATCCCTCCCAGATATTCCACCTTAACTGTTCCATTTATCAGCTGCAAAGCACTTACAATAATTGCACATACACTTCTAATGAGTTTTTTAAATCGAAAGTGTCGTTTACCCTATGTGGTAATTGGATACCCTATCTACAAGTTACAATTAGTCACGATGAAATGTGACAGAGGCCACAGACGTACCTAATGGCCCACGTATACCTCGCAAATTTTAAATTATCTTAAAATAACGCCATACATCCCCCGGGGCCGCCCTTATCGATTCCGCCGCACACCCTCGTTATGGTGAATTATTTTGTAGAACTAAGTGTCAACAGTTTAAATAATTGAAACTTCGACCCCTCCGAAAGACACCCCGAAGGAAAGTTGTTTACTTATTGATACGTCACGGGGGCGGTGAAGGGAGGGGATGGGGCGCGTTCCGCTCATTAATCGTAGTCGTAATGCTCAAACGAGAGTTTTAATGGGTAGGCATACGCGACACTTTTTTAACGGGAGTTGGAACTCTGATTTTATATTAAGTTATTTAACGGATGAGGAAATGGGTCATTTCTCAAGGGATTAATAGAAAGGGTGTTTGCGCTTCGTACGCAAGTTTTTACGCAAGGCTTTCGACACGGGATTCAATACACAGATCATACAAATCAGAAGAAGTAAGTCTCGAAAAGACATAAATGCGAAAATGGGTGTGTCTCTCTCTCTCTCTTTGTTCCTCGAAACAACGGTAGGTCTTCAAAGGGACATATCTTGAATATTGATATTAATATGATATTGATAATATTGAATTGACGTTTTCACAACCGCCGGTTTAACATGTAGTAAACGTTCATCCACAGATATCTTATATCTAGCGGTCGGTACGCTCACAACGAAAATCACAGATAACGTATAGCCTACCAGCTAGCGGTCGGGGACGCTTCCACAATAGACGAATAACTACGAATAGTTCAGGCGGCTTAAGACTATCGGTCGGGGACTATGCACAATTTACGTACACTCACAAATAACAAATAATTCGGCGGCTTATAACTGACGGCGGTGACGTTTACAATAGACAGATAGACGGATCGACTTGCTATAAACAAGTTTTGGTTCTCACCTTGGATTAACTCGGTCAAAAAACGCCGTAGGGGCGAGTGGTTTATATTTATTTAGTCTTGGTATTTAAACGATGGTAGATTGAACAGTGCCTTATTGGCCGCCATCTATCCGAGATAGGTTTGATTTCGCGATCACTTGTATAGTGGGTGGTCTACTCTCAACTCTCTAAAATCGGCTTCGTTACAGTAAGGTATATTGCGATAATATTAGCAAAAGTTAAAACAACTATGATTAATTGACATTTGTTAAATCGTTGCAATACTGAGTTAAAAATGCTTATTCATTCACTAAACTTTGAGGGGTAAAGAAATTTTAATTTCAAAAATTTTTGGTGTACCTAAATGAACTGCACCACAAGAAATTTATTACTTCCATTTTGTAATCCACACCAAAATTCACTCAAATCCTCACAAAACCCTCGCACTTGAATAATATTAATCGGTATCAAAGATAAAGTGTCTTCATAAACGACCCTTAAACCTCTTTGATCGTTAGCTGAATAACATATAATGTGGTATGGTTCAAAAAAATGTACCTTTCCTTTCCAGAGTCCCAAATCGACGAGAACTCCGCCGCCTCTTTACTTTGTGTTCAATGTAAAGATCCCTTCCAGAACGCCTGGGATCTGATGGTCCACGCGCAAGCTGCCCACATGTTGAATATCTACGAACTTGGAGTACCTAACGTGGGTAGCTGTTCGTCGAATCCTTGCTCTCCGAGCGGCAACAATACGCCAGACAAGGTGAGTATCGCCAAAGTGTTATCCAATAGTCTGATACGCTCCTAATAGCTCTTATCGATATCGATTATCGGATTAAATCGAGTTGAATTGAAGGTAAAAACGTTAGATTGTTTAGTGTTCCACAAAAGTGTTTAAGAACCGACTGTAACGAAGTTTGCAGCAAAGCGTTTGGTTGAATTCGAAGTCGATTTTCTTAACTGTTTTTTTTTTGAGTCATTGCGAAAAGAAGGTAATTTTAGAAAAACTTAACTCATAACTCGTTTAATTCGGCTTACAAGACACAACACATAGTGTCGAGTTATATCAAATTTAGTGTTTTGGAGGAAAGTGTAACGATTTTGATGAAACATTACTTTTGGAAACAAACATGGGGGAGGTTGAGATGTTCGGGTTTAACGTTCTTAAAGTTATGACTAAATCGACTGCGCCAAATGAAAAGTGTGTTAAAAAAAATAAAAACATCTTATAGTACATTGATTGCGGCTCAAATGTTTTCGGCTGTGCCAAGATCTGAGGGAATTGCTTGGACCAATTTCATTATTGCGGCTATCAAAGCAGTATCGTAAAATGCGTTATTACTTAAAACTTACAAGTATGTATATGGATGTTATCTTACAGTAGCGAGGTCTAAAAGTCACTAGAGTAGTTTATATGTAAAAATTTCAATTTGAAAACAACCTGTTGTCAATATGGCCGCCCAGTTCTCAAAATGTAAACAGTATGCAGGGTTGGACTGAGATCGTTCTTTATAAGTGTAGGTACATAATCATTACAAGAACCGTAGGGTTTTCATTAATTTTGTAAAGTATAAAATATACAGCTTCTTATTTGTGTATAACGTATTAATATTTTTAAACTTAAAATCTCTCTAATTACATTTCTGGACATTGGTAGGACGATTTCGACGTGCACCACGTGCATTACGTCCCTGGTTGGACCAATGGTATTACCTCAGGTGTTGGCACACGGCTGTCTATACAGAAGTGTAGGCAGTACGCAATCCATGTACGTTAAGAACGATGTGTAACACTGACATTTCGAAAATAACGTTAATTTATATGTTTCTATTGAAAATTTGGTAATTCCTCATCTTTCTCTTTTGAAGTGCATTTATATGATTGGTGTAATATTTATTGAAACGAACATATTAAATCGTTTAGGCGAACAAATGCAAAAGTGTGTAAGTAAGATCAAAGACCAAGGATGCGCAGATATAACAGAATTACAGAATCACTGCCCGGCTGACTTTCCTCCATGGTGTCAGTCTGCTTGAGCAGATCTCCTCATTGTTTCCTCCTCTCAAACTACTCACCATACTTAATCTACTTGGAATCAACTGGTGAGATATCCTGTTGGATCTGACTTCCTTTGACACGTCCACTGTCAAGTAGCTCTGCACGCCTGAGTGATCAAGAAATACTGTTTAAGTTGGCAATCCTACCTGGAGGATTTTTTTGCATAAGGATTTGCAACGCTACAGCGGAAATCTCTGCACTCTGCTGACAGCGACAGCTAAATAAACACAAATATTTTAGGTTATGTGAATTTGTTTACGATTAATATAACCACACCAGAAAAAACTTCAATATTTAAAGGTACTGCTCGAATTGAGCACCATTATGTTCTAAACATAAATTCACTCTCCGTTTTAGGCTCTCGAAGACATTGATTAACATCCGGGAAAAAATATTTGCAAACTTCCTCGATAATGGCAGCTTCCAGTTCTTCACGTGTATGTAGAACATTACTGAACACCTTGTTTCTAAGGTGCCCAAAGAAACAAAAGTCTAGAGGTGTCAGGTCTGGTGACCTACTTGGCCAGATTCCCGTATTTATGATTCGATGCCCAAAAACTTCCTGCAAATATTGCATTGTGGCATGAGCCGTATGTGCTCGAGCCGAATCTTGTTGAAAGTAGCCATTTTCGCGCTCCTCTACGGTTAATTGGGCAACGAATGGCTGGAGAATGTGCTGAATATATCGTTCAGAATTAACTGTGAAGTTAAAAAACACAGGACCAATTACTCTCTGCCGTGATACAGCCAGCCAAACACCAACTTTAGTAGGATGTAAAGTTGTTGTTCTAACAGCATGTAGATTTTCACCAGACCAAATTCTGTAATTTTGAGAATTAACATAGCCATTGGGATGGAACCCGGCTTCATCGGGAAAAAAAAGATTTTATCCAGGATGTCATCTTTGTTCATTGCCTGATTGAACCAGTTACAGAACAGGACGCGTTGTGGACGGTCAGGAGGATTTAGGGATTGGACCATCGAAAATTTGTACGGGTGGTATTTCAATTTGCTCTTCAACACAGTGGAACAACTTCCATATGGTAAACCTGTAAAGTCACGAAACGGAATACGGGAAATTAGGAATAAGTGGAAATTGGTGAACGTTTGATAAGGATCAAACCTGTTTGGAGGGAAAGCTTCCTAACCTATTTGCGAGTACTTTGTTGCATTCGGTCCCTGACGTCTTGCACCACATTTTCAGTGGGTACGGAGGGTCTACCAGATGGTTTTCTTTCCTTCACATCGCCTGTATTCAAATATCGTTGAACTACGCGCATGCAGTGTTGTTTAAAAACTTCAGGAAACATTTCTTCAAATGGGTGCAAAGTGTATTCCAAGAAGTATTGCATCCAGAAATGAGGTCATGAACTGCACTCCGAAAATAAGCCATGCCAATAAAAATATCCTGTTCTAATGTAAATAGTACCGTTTTTATATTTTTATAATACAAATTGGAATCGCCGCTTTATGTGTCAATGCTGTCACATTTAAACGTCGAAGTAGCTGTCAAGCAACCTGAAGTGGTTCCAGTTCTACCATTTTAAAATAAAATTTAGAATTGCCAACTTAAACAGTATTTCTTTATCACGTTGTAGTTCGGATGTCGCCCTCATTTGTTTCTGTCGTCATCGTTTTCATCGCAGTAGCATTTCCAAACAAACTCTGACAAGATGTTATGAATTTCCCGGCGTCTCATCAAAATTCTCAGTGCTTCTATCGAAAGTCCCGCAAATTAGTATGAATGAGGTGAAATCGGACGACAGCGACCAACAACTGACGTCGAGTTCGTCATGGAGCGTGTTGGAAGACCCGGAACCGATCTTCGGTGCAGCAGAAGACACCGCCGTCGTCATCGATCTCACTGAGGAGAAATGCGGCGGAACCGCCCTTCCCCAGGACGCAGCTTCGTCGCCCAAGCCCCAAGCCCATAAACCCAAAGCGAAGAAACAGAAACGGAAACGCACGAATAATGGAGTGTCCCTGAAGTTCATTTCCATCCTACTCACGATTAGTGGGGTGTCGCTCTACTATATCCTCTCCGACGTCACCTTATCGGCAGCTGAGCCTATCCAGGTACAGAACCAAGCTACCACGCCTGTTTTCGTGGATGACGTGAACAACTTCGAGGCGTACCCAAAGATCGGCATAGATCTGTTCGAGGAAATGCAATCACATTCAAACGACGAAACTGACTCACAGTCAAACGACGAAACTGACGAAGACGACGTCTGTCCTCTCGACGAAGAATACATCGACGCCGAAGACACCACAAGACTCGACACCATCATCGACGAGCTCCTCCACAAATCGAAAGATCTACGAAATCAGCTCGTCCAGACGTTAAACCTAACGAACATCAAAAATACTACCCATTCCATGATTACTTCAATGAGGAAGATCATGGCGAACCCTATGTTCCATCTCTGCGTCTACAAAATCATGCACGACATTTGCGTTATCAAATTCATGGGCCACCTTGGTCGATTTGCGATTCGCGACACCTTCCGAGCGGAAGCCAGGAGACTCTCATCGCTCAGAGAGCAGAAACGTAGGAAGAAGACCGTCAAGAAAACTAAACCGAGAGACGTCAAAACGACGTCCTTAACTTCCGACAAGAAACTCATCGGGAACGCCAACAGTGGGGAACGCGTCAAGATCGTCGGTACCGAAAACGGGAAGAGCGAGTGTGAGAGGAGGTTCGAGGAGTTGGAGAACCAGTGGAAGTTCCTCGGGCACAATCACCGTCAGAAGATGCAAGAAATCCAGGAAGAGTTCCAAACGGAATATTTTTTAGCGCAAGGCAACGAAGACGAGATACCCACAGTAGGTAACATCAAATTGATCACAGAGAGATACATGCAAAGCCTGCGGGATAGCCGTCAGTTGTTCTTACGTCAACTGCAGCAGCTGAAAGAGGAACGTCACAAAGTACTACACGACGTATGTATTAACAAAGAAACCATATCAGACTCCAAGGACGCAGCCGTAGGCAACTACGCCGTTCTGGTACCCAGCAGCTACGATTTCCACCAGAAGCTAAACGCACTGAGGAATCAAGAGCAAGAACAAGAACTGAAACCAAACCAAGCCTTCACCAACCTAAGACAAAAATCAAACGACTCGCACGATACCCAGAAGGAAGACCTAGAAGAGCAACAAACCCAAGAAACCACAAAACCCAGAAAAAAACAAAAAAGAACAAAACCAACCACACCGGAATTGCTGCTCGACGACATGATTTCGAACGTCATCACCAACATGACCTTCAACAACTCCAACTTACGAACATCCGAAACCAAACTTATTCCGTTTTATAACGAAAATTGTCTGATTGATCTGGTAAAGTCGGAAAAGAATAATCAAAGCGAAGAAAACTTCAACAATTCCACCAATTTGCAAAGTTCCGGAGCCCACCGAATCCCGTCATGTAAAGAAGATTACTTGAAGAGTCTGCTGAAATCTGGACCAGTTGATCTGTACCAAGCAGCGTTCGACAGAGACGCCGAGAGGATCAAATATTTGGACAAGTTAAAATGGCATCAGGATAAATTCAAGAGGGAAAGGAGTCAGGCGATGCTCAGCAAGCAAGATCCTCAGAAGTCGCATCAGGGGAGGATACAGGCGAAGTAGAACAGATAATTTCGAAAGACGAAGCTGAAGATATTGTGCTGTACGAGGTTCAGGGAGAATACAATTCTGGATGAAGAGCAAGAACATTGATGTACCTCTGTAAGGAAAATAATGTTACTATTACAGCTTTGTTTGATTTGCTTTGATTACTTCTTTGGATTTCTTTAAAGAGATTAACAGTAAATGTGAATGGTATCTCATGAACAGATCAGGTTGAAATTACATTTCACTTAACATGAATGTAGTACATACTTACGTGTTTTGATACTGTAATACTCTCTTTACTTTTAATATTTTCTGTAGAGGTAATACATCACGTACTGTATCTGAGCGCAAGCTCTAATAAGGGAAAAGAAGTAATTGGTGTACTGTACTTTCCTAACCAGTACGTGACTGTTTCAATAAACGGTGCTTGCCTCGGGAGCTTTATCATCTTGCATTAAGTGTAAAGTTACAGAGAACAAACAGCCGTTAATGACCGTCACAAATTATAGGTCTGTGTGTTTTATCTTTCAAAGAGTACGTCGGGTAATACGTTCCAAATTACTTATTTGAATTTTTTGAAGGCTGAGAATGATATGGAATAATTTTCTAAACGAGAGTAACTGGATAATGTGACTCGATTTAATTCAAAGGTAATATTTTTCGCGACGAATTGGTTTCAAAATTTCCCGCAGCGTCTCTGTTCTGTCCGTGAAATCAACCGCACATGAAAATTTTATTAATGTTTTTATTTGTTCTCGACTTTACTCGATTTGATAGGGCCACGTGAAGCTGAATTAGATGAATTACGCTCGTCGACCCCTCCACAATTTTTTATATACGTGACAATGCCGCAAATGAAATATTTACATCGTGATGACAACGGGTTCGATAAAAACATGCTTTCATCTTTATTCTTTAAATGCTCTGATGTATAGATTACATTTATGCATTTATTTCCATTGTTATGCGAATAGTGTCTTCCGATCCTTTCTCACAATGTTAATAAATTTATTTGATCGTCATAAAGCCGCGGAATTAAGTTGGCAGCTAATAATGAACCCAGAGCTACATCCAATACCTAGTTTCACTGCACGGCAATCTGATAATAGTCCAGTCATCTTAGGCCTAATTAGGTGAATATCTCGGAAAATCGACATACCCAGTATATTAACCCGCAAAATCTTCAATTTTGGCATCCTAAAACTTTCCTTAAAATTCACATATAATTGGACGGCCGCAAGTTTTAAAGTCGGGGGTCAAAAGTCACAAAAATCGATTTTTTTTCTACATTTTTTGCGAATATCTGGTTTTCTATGGGTTTTACGCTATTTATATTTATTATCAATATTGTAGAGAATCAACTTCTCTACAACTTTTTTATTTAACATTTCTTCATATCTCGAACTGTTTTCGAGATAGAGGGCGGAGAGCGCTGGTGAGAGAATCATGTGAAGTCAACCGGTACTACTGGTAGTCCCGATCAAAAACTCGTAATATTAAGGATATAAAGTATTGCTAAATATATAAATATCATTTTTTATTAACTTTTTCATTAAACTCATTTTGTTTAGTTACTTATCTATTTTTAGTTACATGTCAATTTATTTAATAACACTTACCTGGCCATGTAGGTAAAAAATTATCGAGGAAAATAATTAAATTACATTTTAAATGTAATCTAATTTATACTAACTACCTTACTTACTAAATAAATGAAAAAGAAAAGAATTTAATTTGTAATTAACGTTTTTAGTAAAAGTGTCATTTGATTAATTTAATATTGTCAAAATTAATATAACAGATTAAAAATTTCGAGAAGAACAAGTTCTAATTTCAATTGTCATCTTCTTCTTCTTCTTCTTCTTCTGACTATAAATTTTTAAAGATATGAAAGAATTTAAAAGTTTACTATTTTAAACAAGATTTACTTAATCATTCTTAACTTCAAATGCAATTAGTGTAAATGAGAATATCATTAAAATGTAATTAAAGTATGTCCCTTAATAATTTTTCGATTACAGAGAAAGGTTATGTGTTATTGAATTAATAAATTTTAGAATTATTAGAAAGAAAGATTGAATTTAACGTAAAAGTTAATAATAAAAACTAATTAAATATTTACCAATTATTTATAACCTCAATATACGAGTTTTTGATCGGGACTACCAGTTGACCTCACATGATTCTCTGACCAGCGCTCTCCGCCCTCTATCTCGAAAACAGTTCGAGATATGAAGAAATGTTAAATACATAAGTTGTAGAGAATTTGATTTTCTACAATATCGATAATAAATACAAATAACGTAAAACCCATAGAAAACGAGATATTTGCAAAATATGCAGAAAAAATCGATTTTTATCACTATTGACCCCCGACTTTAAAACTTGCGGCCATCCAATTATATGTGAATTTTGGGAAAAGTTTTAGGATGCCAAAATATAAGTTTTTACGTTTTAATATACTGGGTATGTCGATTTTCCTAGGTGAACCCCCTATAATGACTGGACTATAATTGTTTTTATTGACTTGAATTCGAATTCTTAAGTTATGACTTGAGTTAAACTCAAATGTTTGAATAGGTACATGCAGCCTCTAGCACAGTCAAAGGTGAAGTCGTAAGTTGGTAAATTTTTGAAAGTTATTGCCGAATCTGGTGTTTAAACTTTACAGCAATTTAGACTTATCTACCTTTAAAGCCATTTCTTTTGAAGGGACTAAAGTTGGAGAACCTTGTAATATATTTGGGTAGTTTCTATGATGTGAGAAACCTAAGAGAAGCCATGACTTTTAAAGGAGTTCGAAACATTTAAAGTAGGTACCTTGAAAAGTTATTCAAAAACCCATAAGGTTTCCTGGCAGTTTTAGACAGCGTTGGAAACGCAACCCCCTATTTTTTTACCTTAAAGCTTTTATTTTATCTTCAAAACAAAGTTACATTTCTTCCAATCAACAAACACATACAACTTTGTACCATAATATAAACCTTCTGTTTTCCAGAATTTCCCAACCTTTGTAAGATTTCAGAAACTGAAAATAACCTGAGGAAATTACAGTAACTCCGACAACGTTGGTACATTCCAAACAACCTGAGATAATGTGGAAAAAAAGCTGCAAAATTATTGATGATACCTATTATTTAATCGTTACACGACGAATGGACGTTTAATTCGTCATATAAGCCATTTTGACTAGACACTATAAAGGTAGTAGGATCTTCAACTTCTCGTAAACTCTCAGTCTTCTAAGTAACATTTTTCAGATTCTAGAATCTGAGAAACCTAACGAAATTTGGCAGGACGTTTGAGTACTTTGGAACATTTATGGGACCCCAAATAATTATCAACAAACCTGTAAGGTTTCTAACCAATCACAGACGGTGTTGCAAACTTGCAAGTCCCTATAGTGCAACATTTGTAAGCAACTACTGGTAATTTTCAAAATCTGAAAAACCCGAGGAAATAACAGTCACCCAGAACTTTAAGACATTTCAAGCAACTTAAGATTATTTTAAAAAAGTTTACAAATTATTGAGGATTTCATGATTTTTAATGTTCACACGACAATCTTCAATTCCGTTTAATGAAATTGGACATTATGACCCATTTCCACAAGACAGTACTGATTGAGTTGAAGTTTAATTTTTGGTAAACCTCTAGTTTTCTAGATAGCCATCTCCAGTTTCTGAAATTTGAAATATCTAAGGAAATTTACAGAAACATTTGAGAATTTTGGATAGTTTGATAAAGATAAATTTTCATTAAGAATCTGATGAATTATTCTAGTTGTTATTTTATAAATTTTGCAAACTGTGCCGACTGTCGATATACAATTAAAGCATGAGCAAATACTTTTTCAAACGAGAGTTGAGAATTTATTTCAACTAATATTTTTACCAGAAAATTAAGGGAATTATATTACTGCTATGCATATATAGTTGGTCTATTTTTATTTATTTTACATCTATTTCATTAAATACTCATTTTATAATGGTCTGACGCCCGTTTGCACCAACTTTTTTTTTAAGTGTCAATTAGGCTAAAGGCTCCTTAACGTGGCATTAGCGTTTTCGGTGTGTTGCACCAACATTAAGAGACTCTTAAAGGTCTCTTATCCTCTCATTTGCTAACTGGCCAAATTTCCTCATTTAAATGGTATTTAATCATACTTTAACCTTAAATTGCATTCCTTTTGACAGTTGGAGTTGACACCAAAAGTGTCAGAATTTTTTTAAAGTGATAAGTAGCACCTTGATATCGGACCCATACTTTCATTTCAATGGAAAATTTGGATATTTTGGAGAATATCCTGGTGGAGGATTTTCTGGATGATAATTTAGAAGTCCTTGATTTTGTAGATATGGGATATCCCAGACGATTTTTTCTTAGACCTAACCACCATCAGGAGTTGCCTGAAATGGACTTTTTCAAGAGATTTCGGTTAACAAAACCTACAGTTCTTCGACTTCTGACACAAATTGAAGATCAATTAGAGTACCCCGATGATAGGTATGTAGATATTACACATTACTGCAGCTATACGTTGCATTCTTAAACAACTTTGATTTTTTAGAAATAATAGCCTTTCTCAAATGAACCAATTGCTCCTGACACTAAGATTTTATGCCAGCAGTGGCAATAAGTTTTCAATAACATTTTTATATTTCAGAGCAATAGTAAATAAACGGTTAACCTCCCTGGGGCTAAAATTTAACCCTCTCTTCCGTTTGTTGCCTTGATTTTCTTCTTGCTCCATCGCACACGAACAAAAAAACTCAAACGCACTACCCTACGCACACGCACCTCCGCCTGCAGCCTGCATCACCCATTAAAAGATTGACGTTATTCAAAATTAAAACAAAAAAGCACAAAATGCTGTTTTTGAAAAGTTTGGAACCTCCGTGTCCGTGTTCTACCAAGCAAGAAACACAAAAATTGTTTGAAAGATACGACGTTGCCGGATTGTAAAAGAACTAAATGACCATTAGTTAAAGTACTGAGAAAATGGTTGGGTGCAAATGATTTAAAATTAAGTTACAATTAAATTTTAAATGTCCCTTTGTTAATTGACACTTAAAAAAAAGTTGGTGCAAACGGGCCTAAATAATGTAAATTTAAGTGACAGTTATGGGATCAAAATAAAAGTATGTTTATCCAACACATGACAGTTATAACTGTCGTTATTAATATCATTTTAGACAAGTAAACTATCAAATAACACACTAATGTGTTATAATCCATAACTTTAGTGAGTTATGGATTACAACTCACGTTCATATTTAAAGCAGTATTGCCCGTGGCAACCAAACAAAACAATCTACTTTAGCCAAAATGTAAAAAAGTCACTGTCAAGTCATTCTGACATTTATAGGGTACTGAGACGCAATTAGCTTTGATTTGATCACAACGCTTATTAATTATTACCTCATAAAAACTGATTTCTTCCACTTGTTGGATAAAATATTGTATGCCACTAGCGTGTTATGTTTCATAAGTCACTTGAGAATTTATATCTTATTATAATTATAAATCTTCTCGCGTGACTTATTTTCAACATAACATACTAGTACCATAAATAACTATTGGTATTAAAAGGATTGCTGATTTTTTTCATAACTTTCTACTTATGAATTCCATGTCATAATGACGTATCTCAGTTAGGACGATGACAAAAATGGTACCAAGGGAAGCATATTGCAGTGTTTAACATAAAATTAGAGAGTTGGATTAAATATAAAAATTTGATTTTTGATTTAATTGGAAAAATCTACAGGGTTTCCCGAAACGAGGAATAAACCATGTGCGTTACGATTTATGAAATTAATTCAGTAAATATCTTTAAATTAGAGCAAACAGAACTCTATGTCTTCATGCTAAAAAATTCATTAATTCCATACATCCTTCGTTAAAATAATTTTAAAATTTAATTTAGTTAATTAATTTTAATAAACGTCAGGTTAAAAATATTTAAGGACAACTCACCCTAATTATAGTGGACATAGCGTAGCTCCGAAGAGTTTTATTCATTCTGGGCAAAATCGTATAAGTAGGGGTCAGTTTGAACATGTCCACGGTAAATAATTTCCCACATATCTGTCACTTTGGTGACTTTGCTGTCGCCATCGAATAAATATTTCTAAGTAAACTGCTGAAAATTGTGCAAGCACCCTGTTGCCCTTCGAACTTCCATCTGAGCAACACGAACCGATATCGACTAAAATAATTGCAGCAATGACACCGCGGACCTCCTTTCCCCAATATCTTCCAGGAGCTCTCTCTAATATATCGAATAAGAGTAATGGAGGTATCGCGTGCAGTCTTTCCTATTGCCCCCTTAAATAAATAACTTACCCGACGATCGAAATACTTTCAGACAGTCATAAAACGACACGGTAAAGGGAAATAGAAAATCTCGCAACGCTCCAATTAGTAACGTTATACGGCGAAGGGGGTGTTTTTGCATGACGGCCGATGATAAAGGCTTTTACTGTGCCCTGCCCAGCCGAATCATCATCATCGCTAGATTTATGAATTAGTGGGAGTGGTGGGCGAAACAGGTTAATAACCACATTTTAGAATTATGTACTAGAAACGGAGATATTCCTGACAGGTATTCCTCGAACGGACTTTCAATAATTCATAAAACTTATTTCCTCGGAATATTTTTGTCGAATGCGGCTAGGTGTAATTTTAGGTTAATGGTTAGACAGGAATTGTCAGGAAGTAAACTACAAGAAATCACTATGAATTAAATCCAGTTTCTCGCTATGAATCATCATAATTATTAACTAATTGCACAGAATGAAACTAAAATGAAAACCAGATGTAGCAGTATCGGAACTGGCCGACGCAACTGACTACTTCTTAGGACGTTCCTGACTATCTTTTTTGTTCTGAAAAAAATCTTGGGTTTTCCGTGATATGTCGATAAATAAGGTACCTATATATAAAGAAAGTGTCTTATAAAAAGTAAATCTCATCAATGGAAAGTGTTAAATCATTGGAAAGTATTCTCGAAGACAAAGTAAAAGTAAATAATAGACCACAAGCTTATTGCAAATTTTGATAGTATCAAGTTACCCAGCACGGATTATATTAAGAACGATATATATTGCTATATGAAGCAATGATCTTAGGTACTACGACTTCAGTTTTTGGACCGTACATGTCAATTGAATTTTTCATCGGAAAATGCGCTTTTCCGACAAAATATTATTGTAACCCATTTAGTAGAATTATTTTTCATCGGAAAATGCGCTTTTCCGACAAAATATTATTGTACCGCATTTAGTAGAATTCTTTTTCATCGGAAAATGCGCTTTTCCGACAAAATATTATTGTACCGCATTTAATAGAATTATGTACGGGGTTATTTAGTAATCTTATAATTCTCTTTATTGAATTTACAATATCAACTATACCTATTTGGTTTCCTTTTTAAACTTTTAATCTTACTATTTACTTCTAAGTGTTTAAGAGTTTATTCTGGATTAGTTTTTGACTTTTAACTGCTTTCACGTAAATATCTCGAATCAAATAATGTAGGGACTTTCGATTAAAAAGGGATTTTATATCTATTAATTTGACGTCACAGTTTTTCCCCTGTTAAAATTTTATCCCATGGAGAAATTAAACAATCTTCCCGCCAACAGATGAATTTCGGATTTAACGTCTTTTATTGCATAATGTGGAAATAGCTTCTTTATTGATAATTAGTTTTAAATTCTAGTTATATTTATATTTAGTTTATAATTAGTTATTAATTAGTTATAAATTCTTAATACCGCTGTCAATATTTGCCCTCAATAAGAACTAAATTTAACTTAATTTATACTTCAATTGAGTGCAGAGGAAATTTCTTTTAATTTAGTAAATGCATTACTATTTGTTGCTTTCAATTCAGGAATCCATGTTTGTAAATCTAATTCAAATTTATAAAAAAATTCTATCATATTCCAAATACTTTCATTTTCACACCGTAATTATAAATTTGATATCATTAAAAACAACCCATAAAATTAATAGGAATATGCATTTTCAGCAATAGAATTAATCTGAATTAGATGTATTAGTACGCTCATCACAATCATTGCCTAAACAGAGTTTTTCTCACGTTTTGTACTTTATTAAGAACTGACAGCATTGTACTTCTAGAAGATAAACAGGTGGTCTCAATAGATAACTACAAGTACTTTAGTACTTAAAAATATTTATTCTTTTAATTCTATGACTTTACGTAAAAGTCATTTGGTGTTTACCTCACCAATTCACCATGGCACGGTATAGTTAGTAACGTTGCTAATAGTAACTACATGATAAATTTGTTTGCAATGATCGGTCCGTTTTCAAATTTCTTCCAAAAGCGTAGTAAGTTTAATAAGCTATTGACTATGTCGAAAATAACAGGGGTAAAAGGAACTAACGCGTGCAAGGTATTTTATTTTTTCATAGTCATATTTTTTCAATTGACCTCTAAAGAAATAAAATCCAAAAGTGCTAGTAAATTTAGCCATGCGTTTTTGAGAACGGGTTAAGTTTGTCCACTTTTCGATTTTTCGGCTATAGCGCAAAAACTATGCATTTTTCGAAGATATGTGTCATAAGTTTTCTTGTATAGAATTAAATTTCCTATGAAAATTATATTTTTTTGAAGTAAAAAAAGTTTTTTTTAATGAAATAAATTCAAAAAACAAAGTTAAAAAAATGGAAAAATTTCAAAAATATAATTTTTTTCTGAGTGAATTGCTTCATAACAAAGAAAGCTTATGTCATTCTCTTTAAAACGGTGGCATTATGTATTTAATATTGACTGAGATGTAAACGTTTGAATTGAGCCATTTTTTCTGTACTTTTTACTCTTTCTTTAGAAAGCGTATTATTTCATATTTTTAACTGAAAAAATGATTTTAATTAAATATACAACTTGTGTACAAATAAATTAGTATAAAAATGATCTTATTTATTTACATTTAAAGTCAGTTTACGTACACGTAGAAATAAATACTTAGTTCAACTTTAAAGTAATAATTTTAATATTAGTTTTATATGCAGTGCCGTTTAAATTTGTTTTAAATGCACTGGAGTTTATTTATGTTTGCCGGAAATCCATCAGTTCGCAGAATCTCCTCGTTAGGAATTTTCCAGAAGCGAACATTCCGACGTGTGTTTATCTTTATGACAGGCTGTTTCGTTACAATATATTTTTCCTTCGCATTTCGGAGGTTGGGTCACTTTACTTCCAGAATTGGCGTAGCACAGTTGAGTTTTAGAGTAAATTCGAAAATGGAAAAGTGTTTTTTTGGTTGTAACAAGGATTTGAAAAGTGATACAACGAGAACTTTAGGAAAAAAGAGTATCGAAAGTGTAATTGCTGCTAAATTATATACAGAAACTTCCAAAATAAATACAATCATTTCGTAAAATAAAAATTATATTTTGCAATAATGTAGACCGAAAATTATTATAACTAAAACCTTAACATTTGTAGTTTATTATTGCAATTCTAAACTTCCAACCATTTAAATTAAATATGTATAATATGTTCTAGTAGAATAATATCCAATTTCATTGAGGAATTGATGTTCATAAAATTATGATTGCATTAAAATAATTTTTTTCTGGTAAAAATATGTAACAATACGCTTTTTAAAGAAAAAGTTAAGAAAAAAGAAAAAAAATGGCTGAATTCAAACCGTTATATCTCGGTCTATATTCAACATATAAAGTCTTACAAGCCACCGTTTTAAAGAAAATTTCATAAGCTTTCTTTTTTATGAAGCAATGCCTATACCTAAATTCACCCAGAAAAAAGTTATAATTAAAAATTAAAAAAAATATTTTGAAATTTTTCCATTTTTTTTTACTGCTTTTTGAATTTTTTCATTGAAAAAAAATTTTTTGACTTCAAAACATGTCATTTTCATAGGAAATTTAATTCTCTACCAGAAATCTTACGACAGATATCTTGGAAAAATCCATAGTTTTTGCGCTATAGCCAAAAAATCAAAAAGTGGACAAACTTACCCTGTTCTCAGAAACGCATGGCTAAATTTAGTAGCACTTTTTGATTTTATTTCTTTAGAGGTCAATTCACCGTACGAAAAAATAAAATACCTTGCACGCGTTAATTCCTTATTAAATGGCATAGTCAATAGCCTATAATGCCATTCGAATTAATATGTCAAATTCGTAAGTACCTTCTGGCTAATATAAAAGTGTCTTACGTAATGCCCTCGTGAGAAGAGAGTTGTGAAACTTGTCACGTCTCATATCCTCCCGACGTTTATACAAAAATATTTCATACTCTTCACCTCTTTGAGCGAAACGGCATAGGATGTGTGCGTAGAGGGAATTTAAAGAACTCAGACATGAATGAATCCCACTTTTGATATCGCCTTTGCTCGTTATTTGTTTATGTGTACGCAAAAGCGTCGGCTATTTGCAGATTAGTTCCGATATGGCGGCGGAGATGGCAACGCAAATAGACCGTATCAAAGTGTGGGCAATTTCCTTTTTTGTCTTGCTGCGGACGAGTGAATACGTTCCCCTTACGGCTCTCTTTCAAAGTACGTTTATATTTCGTGTTTTTGTTTTGGGAGCGGAAAAGTATTCGCTATATGCGCGCTTGCCTTACCTGCTGAACTTAGTTTTGAACGGAATGGAAACAAAGTACGGTGGAGTTAATAAAGCGCATGTTCTAACAGCAACCGGATTAGGTTGTGTATCCAAAATTGGAAACTCAGTTGCTTAAAATTGGAACGTATTTCTATTGATATTTACTAGCACTAGGAGTCTAAAAACCCTTTGGAACTTCTAACCTGCAAGCCAAACAGTTATGAAAAACTTTTTAGTGTGAGTGAATGAATTGTGAATTATCCATTTACAACTTTTACATCATCCGTAATGACCTGGTGGAGTGATCAACAGGCATGCTAATGGAAATGGTTCAAGCTTAATGGCGTTAACAGTACGTAGTAAATTAAATGCTGGGTCATACTCGAAGTAAATTTGATTTCTCTTCCGTTTTATTTTTTCGTATGAATAAGTGATACGTTTTATCGTTCCCGAGAGAGGGAGAGAGAGGGCGAAGCGAGTGTGGTAGAACAGGAGAGAGAGAAAGGGAAAGAGTCATGTTTAGATTCGGCGCGTCTTTGTTTTCCGATTGAAAGGGCCCAGACACAAGGAATTTCTAATTTATATTCCGGCTAAAAGCCCTAAAATGCGAAGAGTTTGAACTTGCAGATGACAGTTTAAACAATAACAGCTCAAGATCCTCTCTTTATAATTCCTATTTCTGACAATTTCACTTCCAACTTGTTTATTCAAATTAGGGAATTGCTTTTTGTTTCTTTTGGCGACTGTTTACACAGTCGCCAAAATTTCCATTAACAATTCTCTCAGCTATTTTATTATTCACTTCGGTCTAATAATCCGTTCGGGCACGTGAATTTTACAGCTTTTGTCTTTCGGCTAACAAATTATTTAAGGGACGAACGTCCTCTTCGACGTCTTCTCGAAACAATACGTTTGCTCCGGCAATCTGCCTATTTATTTTCAGCTCGAGAAGAAGAGAAGAGATTTTCCCCTTTTGTTCGCTTGAATAGTTGACAACTGCAAACTGTTTTTAATTGGCAAACAAATCTCGAGAAAAGAGAGAGAAACACGAAGGCTAAAACGTACAGTTATTGCTCTCGTACCGTTTCCAATCAACGTTGCAAGCCGGACCTTAAAGACAAGGTTTGAATCGAATTAATTTAGTTGTCGCGTTTGATGAAGTTGATTAGATTTAACACGGAATTAATTACTCGGCTTTAAATTTAATAATACTTGCTTTAACCGGTGGAAAAGTGTATTTGGTCGTTGGATAAGCTGCTAGTCGAAATTTCAGTTCTCCACTGGTTGAAATGATGTTCCCAACTTGTGCCAAAACAAATTTTTTAATTTTCTCAATGTTATCAAAAAATAAATGTTAATAACTAGGAGCATTTCGACATATTAATCTCCCGTTCTTCATGTCTTATTAACTATATATGAAAATTTAAATATCCATAATCAATTTTAAGTGATTCCATTGAAAACATTATAACAAATTTCCATTGAAAGGATATGTCTGCATTAGGGAAACAAATAGTAGTTACAGCAGTAGTAGCATTAGGAAACAAAGGGTTTTTGAACACTTTTTTGAAATAACCTTTACAGGTTTGCTGTGTACTACGCCACCTACATGTATTTAACTTTTTTTAATAGCTCTAAAAATAAAAGTAGGCATTAATTGTTTTTTATGGTACTAGTGTGTTATGTTGAAAATAAGTCACGCGAGAAGATTTACAGGCCGAGTGGTATACATTCTCAAGTGACTTAGAAAACATAACATGCGAGTAGCATACAATGTTTTATCCAACAAGTGGAAGAACTCGTGCTTTTTATGAGATAATAATTAATAAGCTTTGTGATCAAATCAAAGCTACTTGCGTCTCAGTACCCTATAAATGTCAGAATGACTTGACAGTGACTTTTTTTCATTTTGGTTAAAGTAGGTTGTTTGTTAGGCCTCGTGATGTAAATCTTCTCGCGTGACTTATGTTCAACATAACACACTAGTACCATAAGTAAATAAATAGAATACTACTTTAAATATGAACGTCACTTATAACACTAGTGGTGGACACGAGACGAGACGAGACGAGAAACGACATGATCTCGTCTCGTCTCGAAAAATTCCGAAAAATTATGACTCCTCTCGTCTCGTCTCGATCTGGTACAGGTCTCGTCTCGTCTCGTCTCGTGTCTCGAAAAGTCTCGAAATAACTAGACGTATATAGATGGTAGGTACTTTTATAAATGTATACTTTTTTTATATCATTTACTGATTTTCTTGAAGTACCTATACAGGTGTGGTTAAGTTCAATGTACAGTAGTATTTTATTGATGTTATGTTTTGATAAATAATATTTCATTTTTATAAAATATTGAATTAAAGAAATTAGATTGTAGAGAACAAGTACAAAATCGAAAATAAATATTATTAATAAATAGACTTCTTAAGATACGATCTATAAAACAAAGTTATTAAATAAACTTATAAAATAAACTATACTATATCTTTATAAGGACAAATAAGAAATTAACATCATCTGTATATTATATATTATATGTGAAATTGGTATTATTTGACAGAATTATCAAATTTTAAAAAATTTTAGAGAAATTTTCTGGAAATGGTATAAGTACCTTTCATTTTAAAAACGATATAAAATTCTTAAATTGCAATTTCATTGAAAAAATCGAGACTTCGAGACTTTTCGAGACGAAACGAAATTATGTCTCGTCTCGTCTCGTCTCGAACAAGTACTGCTCTCGTCTCGTCTCGTCTCGAAATTCGAGACTAGACGAGACGAGAACGAGACATGTCTCGATAACACACTATTGTGTTATTTAATAGTTTACTTTTCTAAAATGACATTAATAATGACAGTCATAACTGTCATGTGTTGGATAATTTATGGTACTAGTGTGTGTTATGTTGAAAATAAGTCACGCGAGAAGATCTGTGGTATACATTCTCAAGTGACTTAGGAAACAACACGCGACTGACATACAATGTTTTATCCAACAAGTGGAAGAAATCGGTTTTTTATGAGATAATAATTAATAAGCTTTGTTATCAAATCAAAGTTACTTGCGTCTCAGTACCCTATAAATGTCAGAATGACTTGACAGTGACTTTTGACATTTTGGTTAAAGTAGGTTGTTTGTTTGGCCTCGTGGTATAAATCTTTGAGCGTGACTTATGTTCAACATAACACACTAGTACCATAAATAAATAAATAGAATACTACTTAAATATGAACGTGAGATATAATCCATAACTCACTTATAACACACTAGTGTGTTATTTAATAGTTTACATGTCTAAAATGACATTAATAATGACAGTCATAACTGTCATGTGTTGGATAATAGTTATTTATGGTACTAGTGTGTTATGTTGAAAATAAGTCACACGAGAAGATTTATACCACGAGGCTGTCAGGCCGAGTGGTATACATTGTCAAGTGACTTAGGAAACATAACACGCTAGTGGCCTACAATGTTTTAACCAACAGGAAGAAATCGTGTTTTTTTTATGAGATAATAATTAATAAGCTTTGTGATCAAATCAAAGCTACTTGCGTCTCAGTACCCTATAAATGTCAGAATGACTTGACAGTGACTTTTTTACATTTTGGTTAAAGCAGGTTGTTTGTTTGGCCTCGTGGTTTAAATCGTCTCGCGTGACTTATGTTCAACATAACACACTAGTACCATAAATAAATAAATAGAATACTACTTTAAATATGAACGTGAGTTATTACCCATAACACACTAGTGAAGTGGAGTTATGGATTATAATACTCTAGTGTGTTATTTGATAGTTTACTTGTCTAAAATGAAATTAATAATGACAGTCATAACTGTCATGTGTTGGATAAACATTTTAACTGGAGTCACATGACTTCATGACGTCACTTCTCAGTAAATATTCAGAATCGGATCGACGAAACAGATCAAACATATATATTATTCCTATTGTGAGAAAACGTTTGCTGAACTGCGGTTTTCAATAATTTTATTTAAAAGAAAATGATTTACAAATGGAGTTTTACTTGTATTTTACGTAGCATCTAGATATATTTCTACTGCCTGCTTTTAGAAAATGACTCTCCATTGTATATTTCTTCCATTAAATACAATAAATTTGATAATACAACACTGATTGCCACCAAAAACCAGAAGCCGCTTGATATTTGTTAGAGATATTTCTGGCAAAACTCATAACATCAATATGAAAAACTTCCATTCTGTACGTATGTGACGTCACATAATCAATTTCAGAGCGTATTGGATCAGAGACCAAACTTCAAATCTAGACAAATTGAAATTAAATTTCAAAAACGAATAATCAACATATTTTTGGAAGATTTTGCAGAAAGAATCATTTAAATGCCTTAATCTTTTAAATCAGTATCAGTAAGAACCATATTTTTGATACTGGCAAATTACCCTATTATATACAAATTGACGAATACTCAAATGGCTCCTTCACCAAATTATCGATCTGAACCCCAAATCTTTTATACTGTTTTAACAGTTCTAACGACTAATTAAGACGTGATTATTGTAACATTATAATTAGGATGCATTGCAGTAAACAAGCAATGATTATGGTAGATAATTAGACGATCTGATACTAATAGAAAAATAGCAATATTTGTAAAAATTAACCGCAGATAATTAAAAGTTATATTTTTTAAGCTTGATACATATTTGAGTCTTTAGATCCAGTTAGAATTTAGTTGAAGTCTAGTATTAGAGTTTGTTGTTTACGATAACAACCTTTATATTCAAATAATTCAAATTTCCTTATTTGTAACAATAATTCTGGTAGGAATTTAGGAAAATGGAAAATGCAAGAAAACTTGTTTTCATCAAGAATACACTAACAGTTAATTCCATTAATAAAATGAGTCAACCGATTTTAAAAAACATACAAATACAATTTATTATACAAAATGCTATTGAGTTCAGGCCAGAATTATAATTAAAAACCTCCTGATAGGAATCTTCGTCAGACTTTCGTCTCGAGCAGCTTATTATCCTGTCTAGAAAGCTTTATTTTAGCTTTATCGTGCTGTCCATTGCACTGGGTACATACAGCGAGGTTGCCAAACGTCACTTTTACAATAATTAATTAACGCCATTTTGGCGTCTCGTGCATGCCAGATACGCGCTCGTTAAAAAACCACCGAAAACAACTCTTCTATTGTCACTACGCTCCATTGAATTCCACCATTTTCCGCCTATAGCTAATTATCCTAATTAGTCGATCATTCCATTAGGTAAGTCCAATCAATCAAACGCTATTTATTTATCATAATACATCATTTATTCAGGACGAGCCAGTCATCATTTATTAAAGCTCACCTGTCGATAGTAAAAGGATATGAAAGTCGGGTGTTTTATTTTTTTTAGATAAACGAACACAGGGGAGCGGTACACGATGGCCTGATAGATGGCTATTGCTTATGTTTTTGACCTTACCAGGCGCCAGCTTTTAAACTTATTAAATTCGATAAAAAGTGATGAACGTTCAATAAACAAGAGACTACGCAGAAGTGGCCAGTTTAACACAACAACGCCAATTAATTTAAATAATGAAAAATTAATACTTTGATCGTTACATTTTGATATATTCTAATTTAAACACCGACTCGGTTCAGTTCACAGTCTCTCCGAGGCTTGTCACATTTAATCCGCAAACGAAAGAAATTTACAAAGACCATCCAGGTTAGAGAAGCGAAAATTTATTTTAAGAGAGATATATTTATCAGAATTAAGTTCATTAAAAGGTTAGGGAGTGAAAAATTAGGGTGGAAGTTAATCAACATTAATTGCGCTCGCGGGGCTAATATTTTACAATACAAACTTGAAAACCGACACGATCATTAACTTAAGGTACAATTTCAGTCTCCATTAGTGCAAAGGAGAGGGAAAATCAAAGTTATTAAAGCCGTGCCCGCCACACTTTTACTTTTGTAAATAAGATCTTCGCTTATAAAGATAAATAGCGTAGCAGGTTTTTGTTTTATATGTTCTTAAATGTACATATACAAGGTGTGTAGAAATCGAGGGAAATTCACTACGTCGTATTGTAGAACGAATTCTGGTGAATATTATTTATATTACAGGTACATACTTGTACATAATAAATTAAATGTTTATTGCTAAAATGTTATACCAAGCTTCCAGGTACGTGAGGTTTGCAAAGTGTCGAAAAACAGTAATACGAAATATTTACTAATAAATATTGCGTTATTTGATACATTAAATTTCCTTTTTAATTTGCATTTAGTAATTTATAATCTTAAATATTAAGGAACGGAGTTACCCACAGATTTTATTAGTTTTTACTAAACAATCAACTATGATAATTATTGAGTCAGGTGTCATTTTGTGTTTATTTTAATTATGTCTAAATGTTATGTTTGTGATAACTATAACACGAGAGGTTCATAAAACTAGTAGATGACATTTTTGAAAGAGTTGTACTTGAAGGAAAAATTGAGTTCAAAATGTAACTGTTGATTTGAAGTTAATACATTTCAAAGTTACTCATGACAATTGTAGTTTTAGACATTTTTGAAGAGTTACCTTAAATCAGATCGGATGTTTTAAAGAAAATTGACGAGTTTATACAAAAATTTTGAAAACTGGAATGAGGTAGGTACAATTGACATAAAATAACATAAAGCTTGAAATGTTCATGAAATTTTTGAAGTAGTTTTGGTGCTGAGTAAAGTTTACAAATTTCCAGGAAAACTATAGCATTTTCAAGTTGTCTATATTTTCAGTAGATTACAGTTGTGTGTTTAAAATATATCTCAATGCATTTTAAATAACTTCTGACACAATTAAACTAGTTGAAGAATTATTAAGAAACCTATGACAATTTTAGTTACTTGGTGACGTTTTGAAAGTAGTTGTAATTGTCTTTAGAAAGTCATCACTTCCAAAACAAGATGTTATGACGCACTAAAACAAGTTAAAGAATTTCTAAGTTCTTTTTCACAGTTGTAGTAGTCCTACAAAAGAATTACAAGTTAGAAAAAAAAAGAATTTTGGGAGAAGATAAAAATAATTTTTAAAGATTGTAATGAACTGCAATTGACTTACTATAACAAAGTTTGAACCGCAAGCAATGAAGTTTTAGAAGTAATGTTGGACGTTTAATGGTGTAGTATAAATATGAAAATAAAGTACCTAGTTCATATTTTCATCAAAAAGTGATTATAAAGACTGAAAACGATGTAATAAACTCGATATACACATAAAAGGCATCTGAACTTCCTGATCTTATACTCATTAATGACCAAAACCAATTTAACTCCACAGAGTTCTTTAGGTCATTGAAATGTACTGAACCATAGTGAATTTAAGGTGATTTTTGAACATTTTACGTAGTTAATAGTTATACTCTAGAACACATAAAACTGTTACCTATTTATAGATGTTTTACTTTTGATTTGTCATGAAGCTTTAATTACTCATGTCACCCTCGACTTATTTTTACACTCTAGTGTCTCTACTATGTCATTTGTCCATCTATTGTCTTTATTTAGGTATAAAACATTGACATTTTACAATCTCATCTGACACTTTTCTGATATTCTACTTTTCTTTATTTCTTTAATATCATTTTAATTTTCTTTGGTAGAGGATTTACTTTTTTTATTTGGCTAGACATACTATGTCTGCCTTTACCAAGAAGTGACTGCATCTACAATTCCTTCCTAATTTAACTTTGGAACGTAGGGTTTCTAAATGTGATAGCTGTTTAGTAATTACCTAAGTAATTAAGAAACCTAATGATATTTTTGTGACTCTGTTTAAGGGAGAAGAATATAATTTTTATTACCTATTGGATTTGATATTAGATATCGCCTTCTATTGCTTTCCATACCTTCTGCTTTCGTTTCCATTTGCTTTCTGGTTCGTTATCGTGATCTTTTGGTTTACCATCGTAATTTCAAGTTTGCACGTTTCCACTGTTTGTAAGACTTCTGTAAAGACTTTTGTAAAGTTCTTCTGCGTGGTACACCTTTGAGCATCATTCGCATTCGTCGATGTATCATTACTCTCACGAGAAACCCATCGCAGTAGTCTTCATCCGCCGAAATTACCCGTCAATGCCGAAATTGATATAAAACCGGAAGCCGAGACGCGTCAAAACGGGGAAGAGCGGAGGAGCGGAGCGTACCTGTTCGCAACTCATCAGCGTCGCAAGAGGAACAAGACCGCTCGCACAACGAGATAATTATCCCTATCTCGGATACCGGAGACGGAAATAATTACGAATAAGACAGGGACGATACGCGGAGGGCGGAGAGGACGACGCGACGCGTAGATGGCGCTGAGTCGCCCGTAATGACGGGACCTGGGGAGTCACTTAACTCGACCACCGAGAGGCTCGTTTTCGGTTAACAATTAGCGTGCCGTCCCGAGGACTTCCTTCGTCCCGGCATTTCTGTTGCGTTTGATGTGACGACTCGTCGAGGTCGAGGAGTGCCGTGCGGCGATTATATCGACGTCTCTTTCGATGGTGCCTTATGTGGCAGGGAAAATGTACGGTGACGCTTTCTGAATTCGATCTTAAATATTATATATAAATTATCACGACCTAAGGGCCTAGGGCCCAGAGGGATGCTCGGTGGAGACGGTAAACACATGAGCAAAATCAGTAATTTATTTACACTATATTGAACACTAAAATATAAGAGAGAGGGAGACTGAGCCTGTGTTAAGGGGTGCCAAGACAAAGAGAAACATAATAGAGTTAAAAATACAGAACATATGCAAAATTAAAATGGTGTTTTAAAATGGATGCCTACAAGAGTACCCCTGAGGGCCTGGAGGCGTAGCAGGTGCAAGGCTCTCCTCATGGCGAACATGGCTCTCCGCACAAAAGGGCAGCAGGCTAGCAGGCAGGCCAAACAGGCGGCAACACAGGATGCTGAAGCTTGTCATATTCCTAGATCGATCCCGATCGCCCGTTTTTATTCGGATTATTAATGTTTATATTTTCCTATGCACCGCGTGCTATGTTTAAATATACGTGCCCCGCCGAAAGGTTCTCTTGTGAGGGTCAGGCCATGTTGATTAAGGTTAACGTTGATGCAGCTTGACCTGCTTTCGTTATTTTGGGTCGTCTCGTAACAATATCTCGAGTTCTTTTACGACTTTAAACCCTTTCTTCCGTTTAAAACGCCATGAGTCTATACGTTTCCAATAGCCTTCTTGTAAATTTCTTTTTTGCATTGCTTCCTGTAGCTCCGGGCTTCAGTTTCTTGGAGGCCGTCCTCTCTTTCTTCGATAAGGGGGAGTCTACTGCCACATTCTTAATTGAGCACCGATTTGGAGGCATTGTTCTCATGCGCCCTTACCATAATAGTCTTCTTTTTTCTATCCTATCTATAATATTTTCTTTTAGTTTTGTTTTACCTTTTATTTCCTCATTCTTAATATGATCTAGCCTAGGTACCCTATAGCTTCGTCTTAAACAGTCGATTTCCACTGTCTCTCTTCGCTTCTTATTTCTAATGTTAATTTCCCAGGTTTCCGAACCTTAATAATGAATACTGTCCAAAATAGTTCTTCCTATTTATTTCGTTTGTTTCGTTATACATATTTGGTGACCAGAAAAAAGGATTAAGATGTCAGATGACATGGTTTACTTTACTTACTTATTCCGTGGTTTATTTTTCTTTGGCTCTATCCTTCCATTGACGGTATGGTTCCTAAATATTTATATTCTTCTACTCTTTCCATTACTTTTTTGTCTATTTCTACTAGTACTACTACTATTCAGAATTTAACCCAAGTTTTTTCCTGTAACGTTTATTATTTACTTCATGTAATTTAGCTCGTAATGCCGGCTAGCAAATGAGCATCTCCGGGTTAATTAGATAAGTCCAATGGTTTGCAAATCACAAATATATCGATCCGATACAGGGTACAAACGTTGATCCAATAAATACGGACGATCTTCCTAGATCGTACGTAACTCAATTGTAAGACAAATTCGTAATTCTTACTCAACAGATCTTACAAACAACACAACTGTGTCAGGAAGTAACAGATTCCCTTAACTAATTGACTTAAATTACTAATATGTAAATTACAAAGTCTGATAATGAGGAAAGAGTGGATCGATCGATTAAACGTTTTTTAAAAGGCCTTTTTATTCAATAAATACCTGTGCACTAGCGCTTATCACAAACACTGATTGCCGGTAGCCGTAGGCCCCTGATGTTCGCTGCTTCCAAGGATCTCTCTACTTCCGGCCCTTTTAGAGAGCTTGCCCCGACGTTGATCTCTTCTCTCCTTGAAGTCCGATGAACACGTGCTCAGCTCCCTAAGAGCTCGGGTTTCAACGCACGGTTGACGATAGTCGCGTATTAAAACAAACACAATCCGTTTTATTGTTGTTAACGAAGCGTACCAATCAACACACGGTTTTACGTTATTTCGGACTCAACCATGAAATCACCAAACAGAGTTACAAAGGACAATTCTATTACGTGGGCCCCTCAGATTTTGGGGTTCTCCAGCTAAAAGTTTGTCAAAATTACCGATCTAAACGCTTTCAAAGTCCCGGACCGAATATCACTGGCTTAAAACTTTACTAAAATGCCCAAAATACTAGATAATTGGGCCAAAGTGGCCCAGCCATCCGAACCCACTCGGGTCCTCGAGACTAGTCCCTCTCACCGTGTCGTCTCCCTGGGAGAATATGACCGGAACTAACGTGACAGCCAATCGTTGAACTTAAATCCTCTCTCTTGACTCTTAACCAATCCCTGCTTTCTTAACACCACATTTTTGCAATTTCGTTTCATCCACCATAAGACAGACTCAGTCACGTACGCCGCTCTTCTTCTTCCCCAGTTATTCTCAATACGGTAATAGATAATAAAAGGTTTCAATGCCAAAGTGAGACAGATTTTAGCGTTTAGCATTTTATGTGTGATGATATATAGGACGTACAAAGTTCAGGTCAATTTGGATTTATAACGTTGCAACTTAAGCACTTAAGGTTTAAAACAATTGTTGCAACATTTCGTGTAAAAGTGTAATGATGAGTATTAATAACAAAATATTATAGAATGCATAATAAGCAATTGTGTGGTACGTTCGGATCGTCATAGTTTCTTCGGGGTTAATGAATAGTTAAGACGGAGTATTGTTCGACTGTCAACGAATACGTGAGAAAAGGAAATAAACTATGTTTTTTCGAAGGAATTAGCAAGAGTTAAATTTCTTCCTTTGACCCCATCAACAACGAGTTATCACGAGATATCACATGGCGATCCTGCCTATCGATACCAAGTAAAAGCTATCACATGGAGTAAGATGGGTTCGACTTCATCGAGAGAAGAGGTGATTATTGCGGAAGCTGGAAATAGCGGAGGTCAAACCAACAATGCCGGACTAAGTAAACCAGTTGGGATATCTGCAAAAGAAGCTTTGGAGATTACCGTCATCGTGCTAGCAGTGGGCGTCATCATCCTGTTTTGTTACACTAGATGTAAGAAGAGGCTGGAGAAGAAGATACGCAGAGAAATTGCGGCGAGCCAGGAAATTGCCTAAGTGAGTGTAAAAGTGAAAAAAAAAAATGGTGATTAAAGTGAAGTGGACGTAAAACGGTTATGCAAGATATCAGCGAATTTAAATACCTGTTAGAAGAGTTAAGAGTTTTCCATAGGAACTTGAAGAAAGATCCTGAACCGAGAAGGACAAATTTGAATAGTACACAACGTAAGTCAAATAAATTGAAAAAATTAGAAGTGAATTTTAAGAATTTGAAAGAACATGTTAATACTTTGCATTTAGACAGTAAGGTAAAACAAGAGATTCAAACTATTGCAGATTCAATTCAAAAATATATAGTAGCTATTAAAGAAAATTTAGAGAACAGAATTCAAAATTGCAAAGAACAAACAGTAGATACAGATTCAGAAAGTTCAGTTAATTCTTATGAATTAAAAATGGCAGAAAAATTTAATTTGAAGACTGCAACAGCTTTGATACCTATTATGGATGGTAGCGAAAATGTAACGAAAAGTCTTATAGATGCAATTGAATTATATGATTCATTGTTAGATGATAATGGTAAAACATTTTTAAATAAATTCATTTTGAAAACTCGACTAACGGAAAGTGCAAAAATAAGGCTTAAAAGATCCTATGAATCCAACAAAGATTTAATTGATGATTTAAAAACACATTTCCTAACTAAAAAATCAGCCGCGACATTGTCAAAACAGTTATTTAATGCTAAACAAAATGGAAAATCTATAGAGAATTTTGGTAAATCAATCGAAGAATTGTTAGTAAATTTAACGATTACTCAAGCTAATGGAGATAACAGTTCGATGGAAATTTTGCGAAATGTTAATGAAAAAATTGCGACAAATGCATTTGCAAATGGGTTACAGAATAATGATTTAAAAACCATAGTCAAAGCGAGGAACTATACAAAATTGAGTGATGCGATTCAAGGTGCAAAAGATGAAGAGCAACCAACAGTTCATTCATTTCATATAAGAGGACGCAATTCATTTAGGGGTACTTCGCTAAATCCTAGATTTGGTCATAATAATTATGGCTACAATACTCACCATAGAGGTACTGGGCATGGTAATAGAGGTAGACAAAGTACATATAATAACCATAACAATACAAGAGGAAATCATAGAGGTCGGTATCATAGAGGTAGCTATAGAGGTCATTTTAATAATCAGAATCAGTTTAATAATCAGCGATTCAAAGATCATAATGAACGAATTCACTTCATAGGAAACGAGACAAGTGAATTAAACAATGTAAGTAGTCAGTATAATTCTAGTAATTCTGGGACAGTGACTAACGATCCGTTTTTTCGAGTCCAATAGAAAGTTTATTTATTCAGCAAATGGATTAAATTTTGTTAGAATTAGGTATAAAGGAAATAGTTTCAATTTTCTTTTAGATACGGGGTCATCAGTAAGTATATTTTTTAAAGAGTATTTAACGAATGAAATAGTAAATAGTACGGAAAAAATACAAATAAACGGAATCACTGGGTCAACGAGGTCAAGTGGAAAAGCTGACATTGAATTTTACATAAACGAGCAAAAAGTTATTCATAAATTTGTGCTTATGGACAAATTCGACGTTTCGGTGCAAGGTATACTTGGGTGTGATTTCTTTAATACATATTTTGCTTGTATTGATTACGAAAAATTTGAAGTTTCTTTTTGGCTAAACAACTCAAAAATTGTTGTTCCAATTCTATCGGAACATAATTTTAATATCACAGTACCCGCCAGATGCGAAACAATCAAATATTGTAAGATATCTGTAAAAGAAGAATGTGTAATTCTACCTCAACAAGTATGTGAAGGCGTTTTTGTCGCTGGAACATTAGTAAAATCAGATAGTGAAAATAGGGTACCTATTAAAATATTAAATGTTAGGGATGAAACTGTACAACTAAAAAACTTTGAACCAAAATGGGAAACACTTGATAACTATGATATAGGTGAAATAAAGTGTAGTAATAATCAATCAGTAAGCCGAGCAGAAATGTTGTTAAATTCATTAAATTTAAATTATTTGCAAAAGGAAGAGAAAACTTCAATAGAAAAAATTTGTGTTAAATATAGTGACATTTTTCATCTAGAAAATGACCCATTAACTGTTACTAGTATTTATAAAGAACGAATAACATTGAAGAATCCTGATAAATCAGTGTATGTAAAACCATATAGATTACCGCATGCACAGAAGGAAGAAGTTCATAGACAAATAGATAAAATGCTCAAAGATGGTATAATAGAAGAAACAAAATCGAAATTTTCATCACCTATTTTGCTCATTCCTAAAGCCACAATAAGAGGAATTAAAAGATTTCGTTTGGTTCAAGATTATCGCTTACTTAATAAAGAAATCGAGGATGATAAATTTCCTTTACCATGCATTACAGAAATTTTAGATTCATTAGGTGGAGCGATGTATTTTTCTCACTTAGATTTATCGCAAGGGTATTATCAGATAGAAATAGATAAAGCTAGTCGTCCCTGTACAGCATTTAGTACAGATAGAGGTCAATATCAGATGACGAGACTTCCACAAGGATTGAAGATTAGTCCAAGTTCATTCTCAAGGGCTATGACAATAGCAATGGCAGGTTTAAATTATGAAAGATGTTTTATTTATTTAGACGATTTGATAGTTTTTGGCAATAATTTATTAAATCATAATAAAAATTTAACCAGGGTATTTCAAAGACTCAGGGAAGTAAATTTAAAACTAAATCCGAATAAATGCGAATTCTTGAAGAAAGAAATTCTATATTTAGGCCATCAAATTTCAAATCAAGGAGTTTTACCAGACCCTTCTAAATTAGAAGCAATAAAAAATTATCCGATCCCAAAAGATTCCAATGAAACAAAAAGATTTGTTGCATTTGCAAATTATTATAGGAAATATGTAAAAAACTTTGCAAGTATTGCAGCTCCATTAAATAACTTGACAAGAAAAGGGGTAAATTTTCTGTGGACCCCAGAATGTCAAAATTCATTTGAAACTTTAAAACAATCTCTTCAAAACCCGCCTATTCTTCAATTTCCTGATTTTTCAGCTGATAATACATTTATTTTAAAAACGGATGCCTCAGGACTTGGCGTCGGAGGAGTATTATGTAATAACAACGATCATCCTATTGCGTATGCCAGCAGAGCCCTAAATAAAAGTGAAAAAAACTACCCCACCATTGAGAAAGAATTATTAGGTATATGTTGGGCAATTAAACACTTTAGACCTTATTTGTATGGAAGAAAATTTATCGTACAGACGGATCATCGTCCATTAATTTATTTGTTCGGAATGACAAATCCGTCAAGTAGGTTAACAAAATTTAGGTTAGCACTGGAAGAATATGATTTTGTGGTACGGTATATTAAAGGAAAAAGTAATCTCGTTGCAGACGCACTGTCGCGTATTGAGATAACAGCAGACGAATTAAAAAATATGGTAAAACCAAGTAGCGAGGTTGTTTATGTTACCACTAGAGGCCAAAGTAAGATTACCAATTCAAAAAAAGGCTTATACACGGAAAACGAGGAAAGGACTGATCACCCAGGAATCGTCGAAGTGTTGAAACCCGCGAAAAATTCGTTTCAATTGCGTTCAGTATCTAATTCTGAATTTGAAAAAATGCAAAAAACCGGTAAAAGTGTAGTTATAGGGAATGTAATTAGTAAGCAAAATTCGCGAATTGTTTACTTAAATCAGGACACTCGATCATCGTTAGACTTAGGATCTACGTTGAGAGACCTGAAAATAATTAGGGATAAGTTCGATATTCCGGAATTCACAGTACTAAGAAAGGAAATTGACTTATATCCGATAAATGAAATTATAGCATTTCCCGACATGTTGAAGAAGTATAATATAAAGTTGTCTATTGTAAAAGATAAACTACTAATTTCAGAATTAGAGACTAGGCAGATTGTATTGAATGATTATCATATATTACCGACAGGAGGACATGCAGGAATAAATAGAATGTTTAACAATATAAAAAAGACATATTTTTGGCCAGGTTTGAGATATGATGTCGAAACATTTGTAAAAAAGTGTGATGAATGTCAACGATATAAATTTTCTAGACCACATATTGAACCGATGAAAATAACACCTATTGCTAAATCAGCTTTTCAAAAAATCTATATAGATCTCGTAGGACCGTTAGATGAAGACTTTTATAACAACAAGTATATTTTGACCATTCAGTGCGAATTAAGTAAGTTTGTTGAATGTTATCCTATTAATAATAAAGAGGCAAATACAGTCGCTAAATGTCTTGTAAATAATTTTATCTTGCGATACGGAATACCTAAAGAAATAGTAACGGATAGAGGAACCGAATTCATGTCAAATGTCTTTATTGAAACTTGTAAACTCTTGAACATCAATCAGTTAAAATCAACAGCTTACCATCACGAAACTTTGGGTTCTTTAGAAAACTCGCATAAAAACCTCGGAGCCTATTTGCGCATGCAAATTAATAAATATTCAGAAGCATGGAGTTCATGGGTGCCGTATTGGTGTTTCTCGTATAATAATACTGTACATACAGAAACCAAGTATACGCCCTATGAACTGGTCTTTGGTAAAATCGCAAGATTACCCTCGAACTTAACCGAAGAAATTGATCCAGTGTATAATTTTGACAATTATCCATTAGAGTTAAAATATAGGTTACAAACGGCATGTAGTGAAGCTAGAAATAATTTAAATGTATCAAAAGAAAAAAGAAAAACAAAATATGATAAAAAATGTCATGTAGTTAATTTAACAGTAGGGGATAAAGTTTTAGTAAAAAATGATGCTGGGAGTAAAATGGAGCCAATTTATCAAGGTCCATTCATTGTGGTAGAAGATAGGTCTCCAAATGTAGTGATAAGGGTAAATAATAATTTAGTAGAAATTCACAAAAATAGAGTTAAGTTATATTATGAAAAATGACAAAAAAAAATATTTTAATGTATAAAATTTTTTTTTATTTTCCCGGGGGAGGTGTGATGATATATAGGACGTACAAAGTTCAGGTCAATTTGGATTTATAACGTTGCAACTTAAGCACTTAAGGTTTAAAACAATTGTTGCAACATTTCGTGTAAAAGTGTAATGATGAGTATTAATAACAAAATATTATAGAATGCATAATAAGCAATTGTGTGGTACGTTCGGATCGTCATAGTTTCTTCGGGGTTAATGAATAGTTAAGACGGAGTATTGTTCGACTGTCAACGAATACGTGAGAAAAGGAAATAAACTATGTTTTTTCGAAGGAATTAGCAAGAGTTAAATTTCTTCCTTTAACCCCATCAACAACGAGTTATCACGAGATATCACATATGTACGGTGTGATAGCAACTAAACTAACCGGAGAATCTTGTTCAAACTTAACCCAACTCATAACCCAGTAGTACAACATCAATCTATCAAAATCTCAGATTCCTACCTATTATAGTTTTCGTCATAGTACGATGGCGACGCCGTTACTCCATTGTCCCATATAAAGGTTACTACACGTCCTCTTAATTAAACAAATTTCGTCTCGAATCGCGCACACTTTCACGTCAGGTTTTTTGACCAAGCGAAGTGGGATGGAGAGTATTTCGCAATGTGGCGTTAATATTCAGACTCGGTTAAAATAACGACCGAAGAATCGTATTCGATTAAAATTCGTTGGCTAATTTGACGTTGAAAAAACGTAACGTAACATTCCTTCATTTACTGGACTAACAGCAGCCAAATTAAGTAACACCTCGTTTCTAACCCTCCACTCTCCCTTTCAGGACTCGAAGCTCGACTCGACCATCGACTGCGACGAGGAGAACGGCGACGAGGACCTCATGTCGAACGGTCGCGACTGCCTACCCGGCACGCCCGAATCGGCGAACGACAAGGAGCTCGATGACCTGATGGACGTCGAGCCGAAGACCGAGTGCATCATGCACGCGCTGAGCATCGTGAGCGCTCCCGCGACGCAGCCCGGCTCGTCGCCGCCGCCGCTAGGCGCGACCGCCCCGCCGGCTGCGCAGGAGAACGGCGACACGAGTTGGAAGGGTGCGCAGACGCACCTCTCGCCCAAGCAGTCGTACTAGGGGCGAGGGGGGGTGGTATAACGAGAGGGGTCGAGGGGTGGTGCGAAATTGAGAGGTTAGTTTCGGGAACTGGTGGCGGTGATATGTGGTGGTGGTGGATTTTATTTTTTAGGAGGTTTATGTAGTATCGAGTAGTCGTGCGGTAGGAGCGTCGATGAAGCGATTTTACGACCGTCGTGAAACTCGACCCTTATTCGAAAATCAGTTGGTTTGTGGGGCGGTTTAATGCGGCAGCTTATTGTAAATTGGCTTAATACTGAGCAAAGTGACTTTTCCGGACGTGAAAAGACGAAAATTGCACGTTTTAACAATGAAATTAAGTAGTATTGTAATTTTTCAGAAAAGAAAGTACAATGAGATCATTTAAAGTAGGCTATGATTTTTAAATTAGGTTGGCAACACCAACTCCCATAGCCTACTCGTTTCATTTGGATGGTCAAAGTGACTCGATGTGTAAATTAGAGGTTTCCTCCTGGGAAACGGAGGTCATGCATCTTGGAGTAAAACTTCATAGAAAAACCTCAATTGGAAAAATCATCTGGAATCAAAACAGCAAAGGGGATAAAAGTGATGAGAGTTCTTAGCTGTACTTGGTGGGAAGTCTCCCCTACTTCTCTAGTAACCCTATATAAATCCCTAATTCTACCTCACTTGGGTCAGGTTTCATTCCTCTTGGGGTACTTCCCCAGAGGTCTGCTTGATAAGCTCGACAAGATCCAATATCAGGCGGTTAGGGTGGCTCTCGGCCTCATGAGATCTACCCCCATTCCTTTCATCCTTTCGGAATCTGGACAATATCCTCTTCAGTCGTAGACTATTTCTGTCGGTCCGATTTATATTGAAAACTTTTTCATACAAAACACTACATTGAGAAGGTTACCAAGAGCCTCTCCTCAGCCACGAAGCATATGCACAACTCTTCGATTGTTCAAGCCTTCCGTTTCGTGGCTCAGGACCTCCCCAATCAAAAACTTGACCCTTCAGCCATTAAATAAATTCCGGTGTTATCCCTTCCATTTAAGAAGGATGTAGAAAATAGAGAGAACTTTCTCTTATATATGGAGTCTAGTCTCTCTTCCTATCAGTTAGTTTATACTGATGGTTCCAAGGGCCCCCCGGGGGACACAGGTGGGAGTATCTACTTCCCTAAGTCCTTCAAAAACTTGAATCTCTGTTATCCTGATTACTTCTCCAGATGTTCCGCCGAAACGTTTGCGGTCAAGCAAGCTCTCCAGCTTATTGAGTATCACAACGGGAGCGATTGGATTATTTTCCTGTACTCTCAAGCTGCTATCTCCACAATAGTTTCGAAGCATTTCCCCTCAGTTTCTATCTCTGTTAAAGAACTCATTCTTGATTTTCGCAAAAGAGGGATAAATTCTTGCCTCATTTCAGGCAATGAGACTGCCGACAAACTGGCCAACATTGGTAGGGGAATACCTTCGTTCGCTACACCGAAAGCACATTTTTCAGGCTTCCTTCCTAGAGTTAAACAACATATTTGGTTAACTTGGTCTCAGATTTATTCTGAACGGATAAGGAAGATCTTTTGGCAAATCTATTCTCAGTCCATATAATAAGCTTTGGTTTGTCGTCGTCGGTAATGGTCCTAGAAGTTCAATATCTGTAGACTTATGCAGACTTAGATCTGGACACATTTTATCAAAATCTCATTTATACAATATCAAAATGGCGGACTCTCATCTCTGTGGCTGTGGAGAGATACAGGACCGTCAACATATTCTTTTGGCTTGCCTATCATAGCCAAATCATAGCCTACTCTAATTATAAATTTAAATGATCTTATGGTATTTCATCAAACATATTTATATAACATTAGATGAAATAATAATACATTGTTACCACACAAATGCAATTTAAAAACAAGTAACTTCCCAATGTTATTGAAACGAACGTTTTAAATACAAAAATATCAAAATTTTTACAACACCCAATTTCAAAACCCAAAAACAATCCGCATTAAAAATACAAACCTGTAATTTTCAACACATAAACAAACTAAACCATAAATATGAATCAAGCACATTGTTTAAAATTTTTACAAGTCGCTTAACCTAACTCCAATTTGTTCCATATTCTTCCTCTTCCATGTTATTAAATACGATTTTAGGAGCTAAACTGAAATTGTATGCTGCTCGTAAAATACATTTATCGATGGTACTACTGCACTGGTAGTAACAACAGAGGTGGTCTGGCTATACAGGGTGTTCTTATTTTAAGCAATAGTTAATGATCGGGTTTTATACTGAAGAGTCCCTATAAACTTTCATGTACTAAAATCGTCGCTTTTTTTCAAATTGAGTTTAAAATAACGTACATGAGAGAGTAAACGTTATTTTTTTAATTGTTTTAAAAATGTTGAACTCGATTTGATATGTTAACAAAATTTGACAGACATAAAAACGAGCTTTATTTTTAATTTAATAACAATTATTTTTAAAACAATTAGTTCAATTCCAGTCTAACAAACTTGTTTCATTTCTGACGTAATTTACTCGACTCAATTAAATTAATAGAATACCTTGTTACCTACAAAAAATTAATTCGGTGCCTTCATCAAGGAAATCGATTTGTTACTATACTCTTTTCCCCAACAAGATAGACGCGTATTAATGAGCTGGTCGTCAACAGATGGCTTTTTCAGAGTGTTTTTGTATAATTTTGAAGGGGCCACTCTGTTTAGTGGTGTCAGAACAAAAGGTCCGAAGGCGAAGAAGAAGAAGTAGTTAAGAGATAAGCAGAAATCCGGCGAGCCGATATTGACATGTCAGTGGCGTTTCGCGTTTTCAACAGAAAGTTCGGAACAATGTATAATGCATCCAAAAGAAATTACTAGACGTTCAACAAGTATGCGTACCCCATTAGTCGTAATAATTCTCGTTACTATTAACCTTACATTTAAAGGAAAAATATCGTAATTATTGGTACTCCGTTATCCTAAATGGTATTGTTACCTGCACGCCTATGACCTTGACGGTCAGCTCGTTAATATGCGTCTATCTTGTTGGGAAAAAGAGTACAGTATGAATGCTTAGATGATCATATAAACAACCTGTAGGCTGTTTAAAATACCTGTTGGACCACTCTGTACGTAACGCACAAATAGTTTCCCCCAAACTATTGAATTTCATGACGTTCGTGCCAAATTTTGTTTAAGAAAATTAAAAATTTCTAACTTCAATCAAGTAATATTGTATGAAACACACGTATCGAAGCTGCCGATAGGAACCGAAATTGAAAAATCAGTTCATCGAAAACTTTTCGCAATTTTGTCATACACTCTTAAATGAGCGACCTCTCAACTTCGTATCGAAATCATATCATTTTCGTAAAACCAGTCTAGATTTATTAGCGGATCTGCGTGTGTTTAAACGTAAATTTCCACATTTTCTATATTGGTAGGTGAACTTTAAACACGCCCAGAGGTATACAAACAAATAAACAAATCATAGTGTTAGTCAAATATATTTTGTTCGTTTTAAGAAACTAACGGATTGTTATATACATATACAATATTTACGTTTTCGACTCGGACCATTTCGTGAGAATATTTTATTTATCCCCATCACAATCGTTCGGTTTCGGCCGTTCTAGGATCAAGTAGACAAGAACTGTAAATATTTTTGTGTAAAGAAAAAACAAACTGACATATCATATTTGAACTATCACGATAAGAAGATTCTATAAGTTACTAATTTTAAGATTTATAAATTATTAGAGATGGGTGTCAAAAAAAAAACAAAATGTATTAACAAAATTAGTGTTATCATAGTAAATTGCTGTGTTAATTCTAATGCATTTGGTTTACTAAAATGTTATTTTATGAAATCACCAAATGGGCTTAATTTTTATATTCTAAATTTACTTTTAACATATCTCTAAATATATATTGTAAATTATATTGTTATGGATTTCTGTTTGTATAAAATATGACAGAAAGGAAACTTATATCCCTTTAAAAAGTAATAAGACCAATGTTCTCTATTGTAAAACAATCATTAAGTATGAGGAAATATGCCTTGTGAGATACTTGATAGAGCTTTATTTCTAGTGTTGCTGATGGTTGTTATTTATATGTATGTAAAGTCTCTCCCGTCATGTACTAGTTATTGGTAATATATGTCCTCCATTTAGTAATACTTTTATTTACTGATGCTCTTACAGGACTAAACAGCCAATATTAGACGGAATGACAGACGCAACTTATAATAACAAAAATATGTTGGAATTTTGTTGGGTTGAGACGCAATAGGGAATTTTCTCCCATTGCCGTCGTTGAAATAAGTTTCACAAGCATTTTGATTTAAAATCTCATAGAGAAAAGAAACACCCGCATACACGCAGGAATTTGCATGTTTAATAGTATTTTATCAAGCATGTGCGATATGAACAAATCTTTTTTCTCCCGGCCTCAGATATGGAGTAATTGAATTAACAGGTCCGACTACAGCACCTATATTCCGGCGGTTGCGTTAAAAGTCACGTAATTTCTTGTTGGGATTTTGAATTTGCTCATCACTGCATTGTAATGTGGTTTAAAACGAGTACAATTCAAAAAATCAATAGACGAGGATCTGCTATTAGTGCAAAAACGTAATTTTCTGTATTGTTGGAAGAAGCAGCAGCTGATTGTATAGATTAGACCTTCTTAGGAAATTTCAAAATCAGTCCTCAACCGAGATTTGGAAACGTCAACAATCGAAAATTTTTATATTATACTTGCATCTAAGAAAATGCAAAAATCTTCAAAATTCTTTCAAAAATTGATCCAGCGACCAGAACTTTGGAAAACTTGATTTTAAGCTCTAAAAGTCTTGTTAAAAATTTTTAATTAAACCTAAACCAATGCTTGAAAATGCCAAGAAAAGGAGCTAATCTTTAAGGGGATTAAACTAAAAAGAAACAAAAAATACCTTAATAAAAAGTGTCAATAAAAAATTTCAACGTTACCAAAGAATATAAAATGTCTTATTACGCCCATATCAAAACATGTAACTTCAGACATAAGAGAAACTTTCTTGGGAAGCTTTCACACCAAACTCAAACCAACCATAAAACTCCATAAAAGAAAATCATTTTTCGGAAGTTTTATTCAGAAACTAAGGGCCACATTCAGAAACGTCACTCACCCTACACCTACACTCAATTTTTAAGTAAAATCTTCACTACACTCAATTTGGAATTCATAGACTTCTCTCAATTGAAATGTCCCTTAAATTGAGTATCAGATTGAGTGAGATTTGAGTGGTTGAAATTCACCACTTAAAATAATTCCCAACCTTACTTTTACGAGTTTTGACTTTCGTGCAGATGGTCATTAGCGTCGTTAGTGACAGTTTTTTGTGCATTTCTGTTTATGTTAGCTGGTGTTAGCAATATGGATATCATGGCTAATGAGTTCAATGAATTTGTAGAGTTCCAAGCCGAGGAAAGGTATAACTCAGCTCACATCCATACTAGAAACGTGGTAGAGAGAACTTTCGGTCTATGGAGAGGCCGTTTTAGGTGTTTAGCAACAGCTTTAAATTATGAAGTGAATAAAACTACTACAATAATTGCTGCAACTGCGATATTACACAATGTTGCCATAGCTTTAAACAATTATGACATTGAACTGCCAGAGAATAACAGAGAGATGCCTCATGAAGAGGTGAGGCTTCTAAATGCAAGAGGAAATGCAATTAGAGCTGCCTTTATATAGCAGCATTTTAACTGACGATGTTAAATATGTTGTTATTAATATTTATTATTATTGAATAATAATAGTGAAGATTGTAAATTTGAATATAAATTTAGAGACTGTTTTTACAATGTTACCGTTTTTTTGGAATGCTCATTGCTCACTGTTTCAACGTAAACGACTTTGCAAAACGCAATTCCAAATTAGGTGACGCCTCACATGCGCCTGACAGTTGCTGCCACAAAACACATGATATATGCACAGAACACCAAATTGAACTAACACAGTCAGCAGCGAACACGACGATTTGTGATATTGTCAAACATCCTTCCCTCAAATCATTTTTAAATTGAGATATATTTAAGTAACTTGATTTACACGTTTCTGAATTCCAAAATTGAGGAGAAGGCGCACTCACTCTCATTTTGAGATACAAATGAGTGTAGGTAGAAATAAGTGTGAGTGGCTTTTCTGAATTTGCCCCTAAATCCTCGATTCGAAATTGGGCACCTACGTATGTAAGGTTGCTTAGGGTTCGGGGTTGATGGCCGACTTCACTTCATAACCGTTTATTCGTACCGTTAATTTACATTAGATTTCCAATCTTCGCTCTCGACGTTGTCAAGCGAACCACACACACACTGACACCTCGTGCGTGCGTTCCTCTTTTTCAGGGTGGATGCTAGGACAACGGCGCTAACAATATAATACTAGATATATACGTTTACACGTATGAATCATTAAAATTGAACTTTAGTCAAAACCTGGATGTGTCAAGAAAGAAAAAATCCTTATGACGCTTGTATTCAAGAACCTTCATAGAAAGCATAGAACATGCTTCAAAATTCCAAAGAAATAAGTAGTTGCTTACCAAGATTGTTCTTTCAGCCTGACCCGAAATCTCCAGGAAAAAATATGACTTCGGAAATTTGACAGTTTAAACCAAATCCATGAAGCTCCGGAAGGAAAACATGGTTAAGAAGGATTGATAAAGGCACAAAACCGAAACCTTGTATCAAAACTGAAAACCTTCTTAGGGATTTGTAAAATCAAGCCTGAACCATAACGCGAAATCATTAAAAAAGGAACCTTTAACTCATAAAAGAGGAATAACCTTAATAAAACGCTTCAACAAAAAACCTAAAAGTGACTAAAAAGAAATAAATATCTTTTTATAAAACTTGCAGATCGAATATGAACCTCTAAACTTCAAAAATAAGAAACTATCCTATCTAACTGTTCTACGAAATTTTGCCACTAAACTTGAATTAGGTATGACCTGAACTCAAACAACCAAAGACCTTTACAGAAACCTTCAATAAAAATCTGAAATAAGTTAACGTTAAAACATTTGAACTGAAGGTATGAGTAGGTTAAATCAGAATGCATGTGATTGCATTAAAAATTCACTTGAGAATAGTGTATTTCAAGAGAAAATAGACTTTTTACCTAAATTTTACCAAAAACACAATAAACAATAGAATTAGGTTAGAATCAAAGTGTCTCAAATGACACGAAAGTCGATTATAAAAAAATAAACTCGAACTAAAACGAATTATGAAAAATAGATAATAATCTAAAGTGGTTTTGTTAGGCTGACACTTATCTCTACGAGATGTAAGACATTGGCCCATATTTTCCAGTTTATAGACTTGAAATTCATGCACACTTAATAATCGTAATTTCGGTCCTTATGCCTCCTATTCAACCAATTTTCATTCTTACCCATAAGACTTCCACTTTTCCATGTTGTTCTAATTCACGGTTTTACAGGTTTATCATATGGAAGTTGCTCCACTGTGCTTAAAAAGAAATTAAAGTACCACCCTTACAAAATTTTCATCGTCCAGTCATTAACCCCTCCAGATCACCCGCAGAGAGTTTTATTTTGCAATTGGTTCAATGGCACATTAAATAATAATGATATCCTTGACAATACCTTCTTTTCCAACGAAGCCTGGTTTCATCTCAATGGCTATGTGAATAATCAAAATTACAGAATTTGGTCAGGTGAAAATCCTTACGCTTTCAGAGAGACACATTTGCACCCGGTTAAAGTTTGTGTTTGGTTGGCAGTCTCAAGGACGCGGTTGTATGGGCCAATATTTTTTAATTTTACCGTCAATTCGGAGAGATATCAAACACCTTTTAAGGTCTTTTATAAACCAATTAACAGACGAATAGCGTCAAATTGGATATTTCCAACAAGACTCTGCAAGGGCACTACTATGGGATATTTAAGAGAGAATTTTGGCGACAGGGTAATTAGTCAGGGCATTTGGTCAAGCAGGTCACCAGATCTCACTCCAGTAGATTTTTCGTTATTTTGGCTCTTGAAGGACAATGTCTTTAGAAATATATTGCATACAGAAGAAGAGCTGCAAGAGGCAATAGTTCAGGAAGTGGCAAACATTACCCCCCAATATGCTGGTGAATATCTTCGAGAGCCTAAAAAGGAGAGTTAATTTATATCTGGACCAAAATGGGGGGCATTTTGAGCATTACCTTTAACTGTTTCATTAGATTAATGTTCTGTATTTCGAGTTTAATTTTTTAAGCGTTAAGTTTTATTCACATAACCTACAATCTTATCGCTCATTGTTATGTCAAATTTTTGTCAAATAAACATCCGGTTATAGTGTTCCAAATAGACAAATAAAAAATTCTCTAAAAAGTGTTGCCAACTCAGTCATTCTTGATCACCCAGTAGTTATGTGACTGCTTAGTTTCATATTGCTTTTTTACGCTTGTTAAATTTATTTAAAATGATCATAAAATATAAATTTGGATTTTTTTTCTTAATGGATAATTTTATCAAATACAGATATTTTTCTTGGAATTCTTATAACAAGACATTTTTTTAAATTAAAGAAGTGAGTGGAAAGATACATTTCTATATTCTGATTATGGCAATATGTAATATTTACTTTTTTATTAATTTATATTCTTTGAATTATTAAAATCTGTTAGCTTATTAACACTACTATCAGTATTGTCTATTTATATATTTTCATTATTATCATCATATTCTAACAGTGAGACAATTGGGTTATGGTAACCAAAATTTGAAATTAATATATCTCTCTCTTTTCTTTTGGAAAGAATAGACCGGCGCATAGGCATCACCTTGGATGCTTATACTCAGCATATCTATATAGATATATTGTATATACTTATAACACGCGTTTGGATATACGCTGACTCACAGCGTAACAGATTTCATGCTGACGGCAAGTTGAAGATTGTACCCCATCTAAACGCGTTTATTTTTCTCAAGGGCGCATGTAAGAGTGTTCACTTTAATGACAGTACTATTTTTTGTCTTCGATTGCCCTTTTTGTTGTGGTAATTGCTTTCGAGCTATGCCGATGAAATTCCCGACTCAATGGTTTCGGTATGTTTCTATTCTCCCAGATACTCTTTCAAAAATCTTTCCGAATTCCTTATGCACGTAAACGAACCGACAGCTTCGGAACGTTTCGTCACGAAACGAACGTGGAACCCTCCCTGAGGATGCCCGCGCTCCTCCATCGATACCTCGAAACCTTTGCGAGTGACAGAAAGGCGTCCCTCAACTTGTATCGAGTTTAATTTATCAATAGAGGCCGTCAGTCAGTGCGAGGAAAGTGTTCACCGAGTAATCTTCACGCGTGAGGAAGATCCTCGGGGAGCTCACGCGCGTCCCACACTAAGAGGATTCCCGCATCCCGGGAGGGAATCTCAGATTTATGTCGAAAGCGTGAAGCGTCTCCGTCCGGCTTTATCGCTATATTTTGATGTTTTCCCGACTTTATTAGCTACACTACGGATCAGCGGGTCTCTCTCTCCCTCTCTCTATCTCTCTCCCCCCTCTCTCTCTTGTATTCCTGTGCAACGCGAGGGATCCGCCACGGACTTGGGGGACTCTAAGAATCTAATCCATGCCTTTTATATATTTATTCTAATAGTGGCACTCCATAGAAAAATTGCGTTCACTGTGGTGGAGTAGGTGGTGTTGAGTATCTTTATTCTTTAGCTAGTAGTACGTTTCGTCCATTAGATTTTAAGACTATAATCCGTAATATTGAAATAGTTATCAATTAAGCTTTTTTGAGTATACTTTAAGCGTTCTTCTTCAGACGCTACAGGACATCAAATTCGACACGAGATACTTGTTGGTAGGTGAAGTGAAAATTCAAGTATCACTTGATCCTAGTGGTGGACAACGTAAAATCCTAAGTTCGTAACTTACAAAGCGCATGTTCTCATCAGCTTCTAAAAAATTAAGAAGATTCTTTGGAAATTGAATAATTATCACTAGTCGTTCTTTATGGAGGTCAATATAAAATTCTAGGATACCCCATTTTGTCGCCAGCTTCTTGAAATCACTAAATTGCTTTGTAAGTTTAACGAGTATCACTTGTTCCTAATGGTGGGCAACATAAAATCCTAAGTTCGTAACTTACAAAGCACATATTCTCATCGGATTCTAAAAAATCATAAAGATTCTTTGGAAATTGAATAAATATCACTAGTCGTTCATAATGGTGGGCAATGTAAAACCCTAGCATAGCCCTTTTGTCGTCAGCTTCTTGAAATCACTAAATTGCTTTGTAAATTTAACAAGTATCATTTGTTCTTAATGGTGGGCAAAATCCTAAGTTCGTAACTTACAAAGCGCATATTGTCATCAGCTTCTAAAAAATCATGAAGATTCTTTGGAAATTAAATAATAATCACTAGTCGTTCTTGATGGTGGGCAATGTAGAATCCTAGCATAGCCCTTTTGTAGTGAGCTTCTTGTAATCACTAAATTGCTTCGTAAATTTAACGAGTATCACTTGTTCCTAATGGAGGGCAACATAAAATCGTAAATTCGTAACTTACAAAGCGCATGTTCTCATCGGCTTCTAAAAAATCATGAAGATTCTTTGGAAACTGAATAATTATCACTAGTCGTTCTGGATGGTGGGCAATGTAAAATCTTAGCATAGCCCATCTTGTCATCAGCTTCTTTAAATCATGATTTTTTTTATAACTGAATACTTGTCACTTGTTGATTTTAATGGTGGAAAATTCCAAGTTCGTAACGTACAAAGCGCATTTTCCGATCAGCTTCCCGAATATCATAAATATTCTTTGAGAATCGAACAATTATTATCACTAGTCGTTCTTGATTGTTGGCAATGTAAAATCCTAGCATAGCCCTTTTCTCGTCAGCATCTTGAAATCACTAAATTTCTTTCTAAATTTAACGAGTATCACTTGTTTCTAATGGTGGGCAACATAAAATCCTAAGTACGTAAGTTACAAAGCACATATTCTCATCAGCTTCTAAAAAATCATGAAGATTCTTTGAAAATTGAACAATAATCACTAGTCGTTCTTGATGGTTGGCAATGTAAAATCCTAGCAAAGCCCATTTTGTCGTCAGCTGCATGAAATCACTAAATTGTTTGGTAAATTTAACAAGTATCACTGTTCCTAATGGTGGGCAACGTAAAATCCTAAGTTCGTAACTTACAAAGCGCATATTCTTATCAGCTTCTAAAAAATCATGAAGATTCTTTGGAAATTTAATAATAATCACTAGTCGTTCTTGATGGTGGGCAATGTAAAATACTAGCATAGCCCTTTTGTCGTCAGCTTCTTGAAATCACTATATTGCTTTGTAAAATTTACAAGTATCACTTGTTTTTAATGGTGGGCAACTTAAAATCCTAAGGTCGTAACTTACAAAGCGCATTTTCTCATCAGCTTCTTAAAAAATCTTGAAGATTCTTTGAAAATTGAATAATTGTCACTAGTCGTTCTTTATGGTGGGCAATGTAAAATCCTAGGATAGCCCATTTTGTCGTCAGCTTCTTGAAATCACTAAATTGCTTTGTAAATTTAACGAGTATCACTTATTGCTCATGGTGGGCAACGTAAAATCCTAAATTTGTACCTTACATAGCGCATATTCTCATCAGCTTCTAAAAATTCATGAAGGTGCTTTGGAAATTGAATAATAATCACTAGTCGTCCTTGATGGTTGGCAATGTAAAATCCTAGCATAGCCCTTTCCTCGTCAGCTTCTTGAAATCACTAAATTGTTTTATAAATTTAACAAGTATCACTTGTTTCTAATGGTGGGCAACGTAAAATCCTAAGTTCGTAACTTACAAGGCGCATATTCTCATCAGCTTCTAAAAAATCATGAAGATTCTTTGGAAATTTAATAATACTCACTAGTCGTTCTTGATGGTGGGCAATGTAAAATACTAGCATAGCCCTTTTGTCGTCAGCTTCTTGAAATCACTAAATTGCTTTGTAAAATTAACAAGTATCACTTGTTTTTAATGGTGGGCAACTTAAAATCCTAAGGTCGTAACTTTCAAAGCGCATTTTCTCATCAGCTTCTAAAAAATCATGAAGATTCTTTGGAAATTGAATAATTGTCACTAGTCGTTCTTTATGGTGGGCAATGGAAAATCCTAGGATAGCCCATTTTGTCGTCAGCTTCTTGAAATCACTAAATTGCTTTGTAAATTTAACGAGTATCACTTATTGCTAATGGTGGGCAACGTAAAATCCTAAATTTGTACCTTACATAGCGCATATTCTCATCAGCTTCTAAAAATTCATGAAGATGCTTTGGAAATTGAATAATAATCACTAGTCGTCCTTGATGGTTGGCAATGTAAAAATCCTAGCATAGCCCTTTCCTCGTCAGCTTCTTGAAATCACTAAATTGTTTTGTAAATTTAACAAGTATCACTTGTTTCTAATGGTGGGCAACGTAAAATCCTAAGTTCGTAACTTACGAGGCGCATATTCTCATCAGCTTCTAATCATGAAGATTCTTTGGAAATTGAATAATTGTCACTAGTCGTTCTTTATGATGGGCAATGTAAAATCCTATGATAGCCCATTTTGTCGTCAGCTTCTTTAAATCACTAACTTGGTTTGTAAATTTAACGAGTATCACTTGTTGCTAATGGTGGGCAACATAAAATCCTAAATTTATACCTTACATAGCGCATATTCTCATCAGCTTCTAAAAATTCATGAAGATTCTTTGGAAATGGAATAATAATCACTAGTCGTCCTTGATGATTGGCAATGTAAAATCCTAGCATAGCCCTTTCCTCGTCAGCTTCTTGAAATCACTAAATTGTTTTGTAAATTTAACAAGTATCACTTGTTTCTAATGGTGGGCAACGTAAAATCCTAAGTTCGTAACTTACGAGGCGCATATTCTCATCAGCTTCTAATCATGAAGATTCTTTGGAAATTGAATAATTGTCACTAGTCGTTCTTTATGATGGGCAATGTAAAATCCTATGATAGCCCATTTTGTCGTCAGCTTCTTTAAATCACTAACTTGGTTTGTAAATTTAACGAGTATCACTTGTTGCTAATGGTGGGCAACATAAAATCCTAAATTTGTACCTTACATAGCGCATATTCTCATCAGCTTCTAAAAATTCATGAAGATTCTTTGGAAATGGAATAATAATCACTAGTCGTCCTTGATGATTGGCAATGTAAAATCCTAGCATAGCCCTTTCCTCGTCAGCTTCTTGAAATCACTAAATTGTTTTGTAAATTTAACAAGTATCACTTGTTTCTAATGGTGGGCAACGTAAAATCCTAAGTTCGTAATTTGTGAAGGGCGTATTCTCATCAGCTTCTAAAAAATCATGAAGATTCTTTGGAAATTGAATAAACATCACTAGTTGTTCTTGATGGTGGGCAATGTAAAATCCTAGCATATCCCAATTTGTCATCAGCTTCTTGAAATCATGAATTTTTTTGAGAATTGAACAACAATCACTCGTGGATTTTATGGTGGAAAATTTCTAATTTTCAACGTACATAGCGCATTTTCCGATCAGCTTCTCCAATACGATGAAAATTCTTTGAGAACTGAACAATTATCCCTCGTTGATTTTATGGTGGAAAATTCGCAGTTCTTAAGGTACATAACGCATTTTCCGATCAGTTTCTCGAATACCAGGAAAATTGTTTGGGAATTGAAAAATTCTCACTTTTCGTTCTTAACGTTAGGCAATGTAAAAAACTTGCATAACCCATTTTGTTATTAGCTTCTTGAAATCATGAATTTTTTTGAGAACTGAACAACAATCACTCGTGGATTTTATGGTGGAAAATTTCTAATTTTCAACGTACATAGCGCATTTTCCGATCAGCTTCTCCAATACGATGAAAATTCTTTGAGAACTGAACAATTATCCCTCGTTGATTTTATGGTGGAAAATTCGCAGTTCTTAAGGTACATAACGCATTTTCCGATCAGTTTCTCGAATACCAGGAAAATTGTTTGGGAATTGAAAAATTCTCACTTTTCGTTCTTAACGTTAGGCAATGTAAAAAACTTGCATAACCCATTTTGTTATTAGCTTCTTGAAATCATGAATTTTTTTGAGAACTGAACAATTATCACTCGTTAATTTTATGGTGGAAAATTTCAAGTTTTCAACGTACAGAGCGCATTTTCCGATCAGCTTCTCCAATACGATGAAAATTCTTTGAGAACTGAACAATTATCACTCGTTGATTTTATGGTGAAAAATTCCAAGTTCCTAACGTACATAGCGCATTTTTTGATCAGTTTCTCGAATGACAGGAAAATTCTTTGGATATTCAACAATTATATATCTTTGTCTTTCTTAACGGTGGACAATGTAAAATCCTAGCATAGCTCATTTTGTCATCTGCTTCTTTATATCATAAATTTTATTGAGAATTGAAGAATTATCACTTGTTGATTTTAATGTTGGAAAATTCAAAGCTCGTAACGTGCAGAGCGCATTTCCGATCAGTTTCTTGAATACCATGAAAATTCTTTGGGAATTGAACAATTATTATATATCACTTGTCGTTCTTGATAAAGGACATTGTAAAATCCTAAGTTTCATGTACACAGAAAAGTCGTAATTGAATTATCTTTCGACAAAATGCAGCTAATTACCCATAATAAAAATCAAAAACCAAAGCAACTCTTCCACCAACCTAAATCGCACAAATAATATCTCAATTATTTCCCAAAAGTTACTTCGGTGTAGCGATCGAAGCGAAGCCCCAAAGTCGCGGATAAAAGTATAAAAGAATTCGGCCATGTCGCCGCTCTAAAGTTTCATTACCGTCGTAGAAAAAAAATTGTTGGGTTGGTCTGTGTCATAAAACACAATTAGTAGTGTGGCGGTGCAAAGCCGTGCTGGGGCGCGGAACGGTGATGAATGCCCCCATGTCAACGTAATATAATGGCGGCACGCGACATTCCCTTCCCCTTACTTTCAATCCACGGAATCCAAAGTGATATGACGGCGACGGCGAAGTGTTTTCGTTTTTAATTTTTGATGGGCCGTCCGAAGGCAAAAGACGGGATCGTCGGTAGGTAGTTCGCGAACTGTAATTTAATCTCGGCCGTTTGTTTTAAAATAGGTCGAAAAGAGGGTAGACTTGTTAATTTTCGTTGTGTAAAAGAGGCAGTTTCGTGTGGGAGTCTTTACGATAATTTTGGGATAATCCACGAATTCGCCTGTACATACAAGCAGAACTTTGATTAAGTATATTCAAAACGTCGTATTTAATACTTCATTCCATTCGTCTGTAGTAATTTGTTCCATGTGTCTGTCTTTAATTATTCAATGTACAGTACCTACATGGTCCATTAAATTCCTCCTTCAGCATTAAAGCAAATGTAAACGTATTTTAACAGTTTTATTTAAGAACTCTTTAAAATTACAAACAAACGTACTTGCATTAATATCGCATTTTTCCGCACTACGGGTTCTTCTTCGTCTATCTCAATCTTAGCTAATCACTTTTCAATTGAACCTGAAACGTATTACTGTTTTTTTTTGTATGTAATTTTCGATTGTCATTTCTTTCTTACCTCTGTCTTCACTTGTTTCTTATGTATGTAAGTTTGTCGATAAAAGTCCATAAACATCGTAAATATCATCGCATTACCAATTGCAAAAAGTACTGCGACAGTTGGATATTTACAACTTGGTCTCGCTGCTAATGCGTAAGTTACCATCAAAAAACAGAACTGCGCCTGAAAACAAAACCTCAAGCGATTGTACGTTTATGAACTTATTATATATTGTACGTTATTAGACTTATGAGTTACGGTACGTACTAATTGAATTTGCGTGATTGACTTCTTTAGCGTTAAGTTTTTCTTCCATTTGTCGTTCAGTGCGGTGAGCAGATAGTAGCTGAACATCAAGACGTGCACAGTAGAGTTCACTGCAACGCACCATGAAGTGTGTCCTGTTGCCATAAATCTCATTCCAAGCCATGCCGCAAACACCATGCCGCTATGGTGGTAAACGTGGAGGAAAGTAACTTGATGATAATTTTTTTTTAGTATGAAGAAAATCTGGAATAGCAAGATTGTGTAGGTTTTAGAAGAATTAGAAAACCTATAATCTGCAGATAGTATAACTTTCAGGAAATTCCACAAAGTACCCACATTTGTTCTAACAGCAGAAAATCATTGGGTTTAATAGAGTCATTCGAGTACTTACGGTATCTATCAGGTCTACGTACTTCAGTAGGTAGTAAATATACCCTACGTTAATATACTCCAAATGCTTTTTGGTCGTCGTGTATTCTAGCGGCATACAAAAGAAATCATAGCTTCTTATATGCTTCAAATACTAAAATTCAATAATCAATAACATGGACTACATTGAAATGTTGTGCGTACATGAAATGCGACGTATCCGTTGAGCGCAATTTGAATTGTGTTATATACTAGCAGAACGTACTTCAGGCAGTAAGGTTTCCGTTTTTCCATGTATTGCGGTAACACTGTTTTGACCAACAATACGTACAACGCAACTACGGCAATTGGGTACGCAATAGAGTCCATTAAGAAGTATCCATCTGTTCTGGGATCTGAAATTTAAACATTTTCCAAATTTAATTTGTCGCACACTTAAACGTTATATCTACCAAGTTGTTATTTCGAAATATAAATACTAATTTATACACCTATTTATTTCATTTATTCACTGCTGCTCTAAACTGAATTTCATAGAAAATATAGTATTTCATGGCGTAATACAGATTTTCTGTAGGTTCTAATTAGTTATTATAATAAAAAACAAAATTGCATAAAATGCGTACAAAACTTCATTTGCCAAAATGTTATAAACAACATTTGAAACTCAAGAAAATATCGAAATTTCTGGGTCCTAAAAAAATTACTCGCAACACTAAAGTTATAGCAAAGTGCTTCGTCTTCAAAATGAATTTAGAACTACTGGCAGGACATCTATCCTAAATAAACAACATTTTTTCATTTTCAATTATAGTTTATAACAATTTGGCTGCTGCAGTTTAGTACGCATTTTACGCAGTACGCAGTCGAATCCGTTGTTACTTTTTACGAAAAAAATTCATGACTTACCTCTAAGATCGTTAAGTACCCAATTAGTGCCGTAATAAAGCTTCTTAAGCAATAGTGCCATCCTTAACTCACCCACCCTCTTAACGCGAAAGTCTCAAAAATTGTGTGCCAAAATTAACCGATACCGGACAGTGTGTTAATTGAAATTAAAATTTTAGTCCCTTTCCTTCGCATAAATAAATGTAATTGGAAATTGTAATCACTGCAAAATACCCAGGTATCAACTGAACAAGCGACTTATTTTTGAATATTCAAACGACAGTCCAGAAATGAGCAACAATAGTCAATAATTGAATGTAAATGGAAAAATGTCTTAAATGATATAAATATCACTTCAAGCATTAAATCAAGAAAAATAATAGGCTAAGTATGTAGGAGTCTAGTAATTCATAATACAGGGCTATACCAACATTTGAAAGAGGTTCATCGAAATAATGTATATACCTTACATTAAGCACATATTTCATCTAAATGTGTAACTGCTTGACGAGTAATACAGGCTGAACATTTAATGTATCATAACGCTTTCATTTTTAATATTTCATATAAAAATACGTTTTTCTACAATACTTCAATGCATAGATTTTTTTACAGTATTTCATATTACATATCACATGTACTGATTCGTTATTCGACACATAAAATAAATTTACATATCTCATTAATGAAAAGGCTAATATTGATCTCTAAAATTTACTGTGTATAGATGCCAAAAGTAGTACCGCTATATAATTTAGTACTTTTTATAAAATTCCATATTGGTGGAATTTAAAAATAGAAAGATTAAGAAGAAAATTCCGTCGATTGCCTAATTGTGAGTTCTCCATTATTTAAGTAGATGCTGATACCACATACATTTCCAAAAGAGTGAAAAAAACTACTAAAGCATTAAAAATCGCTACTAAAAAATAAAATACCAATCGTTGGAAAAATATCTGTAATTAGGTAAATACGAATATATGGGAAGGTGTATTTTAAATTCTTAATAAATTGATTAAAAATAGAAAAATTACAATATTCCTAATGACTGAAATTAGTCTTAAACAGACGACTGTTTCCTGTATCTAATGAATCGTTTATCTGACCCGGATAAATGAATATAGTTGGTAGTGGGGGGGGGTTAGTTCGGGTAACCGGTGCAATGTACGGAGTCCATCACATACAATAAACGAACCATCCCAAAGTTTGATTTTAATTTATTCTCTTATCTCATTCGGTGTCCATAAAGTATTTCCCCTCATTAAAAAAGTATATAGGATTCAAAGCTACACGCCAACATGACACAATCAAGTAATATAATAAAGCTTCTTTCATAACAAAGCCATGGTTATCAATTTTATAAATTGAAACACCTACAAAGATTTTCTTCTGAAACTCAGCATCGAATTTTATTAAATCAACATCGCATTTTGATCGCCTTTACAGGCAAATAGTACGTAGTATCGTACTACGCGAAACGCGTCCTACGAATAAATTTGCGTTAATTACATTTTGGTATTTCTGGGTTCACGCAGTTGAAGCTTTAATTAATGAATGGTGACAAAGAAAAATTAACTTTTCGAGCGACAGGAATAACGCGAATATTTGAAAAACTCATTGTCTGTGTGTTAAGCATTTCCATTGTAAATAAATTGATCTGGTTACAGGAGTAGTTTTCAATCGTCAAATGCTTTTTTCTTGTTTATTAATTTGGCTCTTTTGTGGATAGTAACGAGTTTATCTTTTTTGGAAAGGTGTATACCATACTTATCAAATTATGCCGTGAAGTGGGTGCATAAGTATGAAACACCTTGTACAGTAATAGTGCGTAGTATAAAATGCGATCGAATAAAACAAAGTGATCTTAAGGTAAGGAGTTAAAGAATTTTCTGATAGTCTTTTAAACACCTCTTCATTTGTACCATCTTCAAAGGTAAAAATTACTATTATGATGCCATTATATGTTGTATAATCGTCAGCAGATTTATTATTTAAATGGCAACGGTCATATCGTTCGTCTTCTACTGAAATTTAGATCTTTTACACGGTCAAATAAAAAAAGTAAAATTTTTTGTTCCATTTAAATACAGACTACCCAGCACATGAGAGACTGATATAATTGACTATCGCTTATAATGGACCTTTTTACAGTCCAGAATATCTAAATAAAAAAATCTGTGTAAAAAGTCCAATTATAATTAACTTGATTAATATTGATTTCTGATATAACTGGCCTAAGTTTCCCATATTTTTACTTGAGCCAAGGGTTTGTTGTAACGAATTTTTAGTAAATACCGAACCAAAAGGTATCAATCACATGTCAATGGGCTAAAACGTGACGGTTTATCATTCTTCATTATTTCTAAATCGGTTTTTAAGGAAATTTCCCTGAAAACTTAAGTTGTTTAACACCAATACTAAATTTTGTCGTCTTCTTTATTTTTTCACCTTTATGATAGTAATTCCATAAAAATAATGATAAAAGAAAACCAAAGAAATTCCTCATTTAGAGAATATTCAGACAAATCAAATATCAAAAAATCCAAGTGTTGTTTAACTAAAAACGAATTTCTATAAATTTCCTCGACCTATCCTGTGAAAGTGTATTAAATTACTACTGACACCCACATAGAAATATTTTCGAAAATATATTTTTTGGTTTCAAGGGACTTCAAAATTCCTAAAAATGCCGATACTTCAAATTTGAAAATTCTCAATATATTCTCAAAATGCCGATACTTCAAATTTGAAAATTCTCAATATATGAGTGCATCATATGTGATTAAAAAGACAGATTTTTTAAAATGTTTAACAGGTTTAAATTTAGGTGAGAGACGAAAGGTAATGATTTGCATGCCAATAGTTCAATAATATCGCGTTTACTTTACGAGATACGAACTGCTGGAATTTTATTTTGACTGCTTTCTCCAAAAATCACGTTTTAGAAGCTGTTAGAGTTATCGAACTGAAACTATTTAAATAGTTTAGGAGAAATCAATCGCTCCAAAGCAGGTTTTCTGAATTTACTATTTGAACTATATGAAGCTCAAAAAAAGAGATTTTCCCCGATTTTTCGCTTCTGGCGCCGTATCATTGAGCCCTTCAGTGAATTTAATATCAACATCGAATTCTACGCAAAAATTCATTATGTCATATGAACCATGTTAATGCGCTGACTTTACCTTAAAAAGTAACATTAAATAAGAGATTTTCATGCAGATTAAGTGCCGAAGATCATTATTATTTTGTATTATTTCTAATTTTCATTTAATTACTATTACTTACATTAATATCATTTACATTACCAGGCAGTCGTTTATGATATATTTACATATTTTTTCAATATCACTTCTGGAACAACTGATCTCCGTTGTGATTGACTACTTTGAATGGCCCTTATGGTCAATTGAAGATAACTTAAGGTATAATTATTCTCCATTTTGCAACCGTACTATTAAAAAAATGTTGTATGTGGTACTTGGATGGGTTTTCAGCTCCTTGTGCTCGTTACTGTTTTATCGCAAACAAAGAAACAACTGGAAGTTGCCGTAACCAATGGTGCTAATATAATTTTTACTAACTATGATATTACTTTTTATAAAAAAGCTCATGTTATGACGTTTTGTTAAAAACTTAACCCAGTTCAGTACAGGTCGTTTATGGCATAATAATCAAGTTATATTTAAGAATCTCACTTGATTACTACATCCATTCATCATTGAAATAAATGTAAACGTATTTTAACAGTTTTATCTGAGAAAATTTAAAAACACAAACAAAAGTGCTTGCGTTAACATTGTATTTTTAGGCATTACAGGTTCTTCTTCATCTCTGTAAATCGTGGATAATCACTTTTAGATTTAACCTAAAACGTATTACTCTTTGTTGTATGTAATTTTCGATTGTAATGTTTTTCTTACCGCATTTTTCACTTGTTTCTCATTTATGTAAGCTCGTCGATAAAAGTCCATAAACATCGTAAACATCGCAGCATTGGAAATTGCAAAAATTATTGTGACATTTGGAAATTTACAACTTGGTCTCGCTGCTAATGCGTAAGTGACCATCAAGAAACAGAACTGCACCTGAAAACAAAACCCCAAGCGATTGTACGCTTACGAACTTATTATATATTGTACGTTATTAGACTTATGAGTTACGGTACGTACTAATTGAATTTGCGTGATCGACTTCTTTAGGGTTAAATTTTTCTTCCATTTGTCGTTCAGTGTGGTGAGCAGATAGTAGCTGAACATCAAGACGTGCACAGTAGAGTTCACTGCAACGCACCATGAAGTGTGTCCTGTTGCCATAAATCTCATTCCAAGCCATGCCGCAAACACCATGCCGCTATGGTGGTAAACGTGGAGGAAAGTAACTTGATGATAATTTTTTTTTAGTATGAAGAAAATCTGGAATAGCAAGATTGTGTAGGTTTTAGAAGAAGTAGAAAACCTATAATCAGCAGTTAGTATAACTTTCATGAAATTCCACAAAGTACCCACATTTGTTCTAACAGCAGAAAATCATTGGGTTTAATACAGTCATTCGAGAACTTACGGTATCTATCAGGTCTACGTATTTCAGTAGGTAGTAAATATACCCTACGTTAATAAACTCCAAATGCATTGCGGTCGTAGTGTATTCTAGCGGCATACAAAAGAAATCATAGCTTCTTATATACTTCAAATACTAAAATTCAATAATCAATAACATGGACTACATTGAAATGTTGTGCGTACCTACATGAAATGCGACGTATCCGTTGAGCACAATTTGAATTGCGTTATATGCTAGCAGAGTGTACTTCAGGGAGTAAGGTTTCCGTTTTTTCATGTATTGCGGTAACACTGCTTTGACCAACAATAGATATAACGCAACCACGGCAAATGGATAAGCAACGGAGTCCATTAAGAAGTATCCATCTGTTCTGGGATCTGAAATTTAAACGTTTTCCAAATTTAATTTGTCGCACACTTAAACATTATGTCTACCAAGTTGTTATTTTGAAATATAATGTTAATTTATACGCTTATTTATTTCATTTATTCACTGCTTCTCTAAATTGCATTTCATAGAAAATATAGTATTTCATGACGTAATAAAGACTTTCTGTAGGTTGTAATTAGTTATTATAATAAAAAAAACAATATTTCATAACAGGCGTACAAAACTTCATTTGCCAAATTGTTATAAACAACATTTGAAACTCAAGAAAATATCGATATTTGTATAGGTCCTACGAAATTACCCGCAACACTAAAGTTATAGCAAAGTGATTCGCCTTCAGAATGAATTTTGATTTCTCACAATATATTCAGAATTTCCGAGAAAATTTGTGAAAACTCTTTTTTTTACCGCAATTTATAATATAAATACTTAAGGATATATAACTATTAAATAACAATAAAAGTTTTTTTTTCGAACCCGTTATTACTTTTCACGAAATAATTCATGACTTACCTCTAAGATCGTTAAATACCCAATTAGTGCCGGAATAAAGCTTCTTAAGCAATAGTGCCATCCTTAACTCACTCACCCTCTTAACGCGATAGTCTCAAAAATTGTGTGCCAAAATTAACCGTTATCAGACAGTTAACATTTTAGTCCCTTTCCTTCACATAAATAAATTTACTTGGAAATTGTAATCACTGCGAAATACCCAGGTATCAACTGAACATGCGACTTATTTTTGAATATTCAAACGACAGTCCAGAAATGAGCAACAATAGTCAGTAATTGAATGTAAATGAAAAAATGTCATAAATGATGTAAATATCACTTCACACATTAAATCAATAAAAATAATAGGCTAAGTATGTAGGATTCTAGTAATCCATAATACAGGGCTATACCAACATTTGAAAGAGGTTCATCGAAATAATGTATATACCTTACATTAAGCACATATTTAATCTAAATGTGTAACTGATTGAAGAGTAATACAGGCTGAACATTTAATGTATCATAACGCTTTTATTTTTAATATTTCAGATAAAAATACATTTTTCTACAATACTTCAATGCATAGATTTTTTTACAGTATTTCATATTACATATCACATGTACTGATTCGTTATTCGACACATAAAACAAATTTACATAACTCATTAATGAAAAGGCTAATATTGATCTCTAAAATTTACTGTGTATAGATGCCAAAAGTAGTATCACTATATAATTTAGTACTTTTTATAAAATTCCATATTGGTGGAATTTAGAAATAGAAAGATTAAGAAGAAAATTCGGTCGATTGCCTAATTGTGACTTCTCCATTATTTAAGTAGATGCTGATACCACATATATTTCCAAAAGAGTGAAAAAAACTACCAAAGCATTAAAAATCACTACTAAAAAATAAAATACCAATCGTTGGAAAAGTATCTGTAATTAAGTAAATACGAATATATGGGAAGGTGGATTTAAAATTCTTAATAAATTGATTAAAAATAGAAAAATTACAATATTCCTAATAAGTGAAATTAGACATAGACAGAAGACTGTTTCCTGTATCTAATGAATCGTTTACCTGACCCGGGTAAGTGAATATAGTTGGTAGTGGGGGGGTTAGTTCGGGTAACCGTTGCAATGTGCGGCGTCCCAAATTATCATGTGCGATAAACGATCCAGCCCCAAAGTTTGAATTTAATTCTCTTCTCTTATCTCATTCGGTGTTCATAAAGTATTTCCCCTTGTTAATAAAGCTTCTTTCATAAAAAAAACCTTTGATATCAGTTGTATAACACCTACAAAGATTTTCTTCTGAAACTGAGCATCGAATTTTATTAAATCAACATCGCATTTTGATCGCCTTTACAGGCAAATAGTACGTAGTATCGTAGTACGCGAAACGCCTACTACGAATAAATTTGCGTTAATTACATTTTGGTATTTCTGGGTTCACGCAGTTGAAGCTTTAATTAATGAATGGTGACAAAGAAAAATTAACTTTTCGAGCGACAGGAATAACGCGAATATTTGAAAAATTCATTGTCTGTGTGTTAAGCATTTCCATTGTAAATAAATTGATCTGGTTGCGGGAGTAGTTTTCAATCGTCAAATGTTTTTTTCTTGTTTATTAATTTGGCTCTTTTGTGGATAGTAACGAGTTTGTCTTTTCGGGAATGTATATACCATACTTATCAAATTATGCCGTGAAGTTGGTACATAAGTATGAAACACCTTGTACAGTAATAGTGCGTAGTATAAAATGCGATCGAATAAAACAAAGTGATCTTAAGGTAAGGAGTTAAAGAATTTTCTGATAGTCTTTTAAACACCTCTTTTTTTTACCATCTTCAAAAGTAAAAATTACTATTCTGATGCAATTATATGTTGTATAAACGTCAGCAGATCTATTATTTAAATGGCAACAGTCATATCGTTCGTCTTCTACTGAAATTTAGATCTTTTACACGAAAAAATAAAAAGGTAAAATTTTTTGTTCCATTTAAATACAGTCTACCCAGCACATTTAAATGACTACCGTTTATAATTGACCTTTATTACAGCCCAGAATATTCCAATAAAAGAATCATTGTAAAAAAGTTCAATTACAATTACTTGGATTAATATTGGATTTCTGGTATAACTGGCCTAATTTTCTAATACCTTTACATGATCCTAGGGTTTGTTGTAACGAATTTTTAGTAAATATCGAACGAAAAGGTATCAATCCCATGTCAATGGGCGAAAATGTGACGTTTTATCAATCCTCATTTAGTCATAAATCGGTTTTTAAGGAAATTTCGCTGAAAACTAGAGTTGTTTAACATTAATACTAAATTTTGTCGTCTTCTTTGTTTTTTCACCTTTATGATAGTAATTTCACCAAAATAATGAAAAAAGGAAACCAACTAAATTCCTCATTTAGAGAATATTGAGAGAAATCAAATGTCAAAAAATCCAAGTGTTGTTTAACTAAAAATGAATTTTTATAATATTGGCTCGTCCTACCCTGTGAAGGTGCATTAAGTTACTACTGACACCCACATATTTTTTTTTTCAAAAATATATCTTTTTGGATTCAAGGGACTTCAAAATTTCTAAAAATGCAGATACTTCAGATTTGAAAAAGCAACCCGATTACCATACTTCTCATATATATGAGTGCATCATATGTGATTAAAGAGACAGGTTTTCAAAAAATTTAACAGGTTACAATTTAAGTGAGAGACGAATGGTAAGGATTTCCATGCCAATAGTTCAATAATATCGCGTTTAATTTACGAGATACGAACTGCTGAAGTTTTATATATATATATATATATATATATATATATATATATATATATATATATATAAATCGGTTTTATAACGTTCTCCGACGTCTTCCGATTCCTATCTTCCATTGTTCTCTGTCTTTCCACAGGTCTTCATCCAGTTCTCTCTCTCTCTCTCTCTGATCTCCTTGTCAATACCTTCTCTCCAGCTAAGTCTTGGTCTTCCTCTTCTTCTTCGGCCCCGTGGTGACCACTTCAAGATTTGTTTTGGGAGTCGATCATCTCCCATTCTTTGCACATGACCAAACCATCGTAGTTGTTTGGTTTTTATATCGTCGACTAGTGTGTGTTCTACCTCCATAATTTCTCGAATTCTTACGTTCCTTATTTTTTCTCGTCTTGACCGACCTGCTGCTCTTCTCCAATAATCCATTTCTGTAGCTTCGAGTTTCTTCCGGTTTTTTGCTTTAGTGGCCACACTTCACAGCCGTATGAGACTATACTTTTTATGATTGTATTGTATTGTAACGTTTTTACTATAGACTAAGACTAAAATAAACTTAACTTAACAATCACCTAATTCATATTCGTATACGGAGATGTTTATTTATTTTAACGCGCCCGATCTCTCGCTCGAATGTTTACACACACCGGTTCAACTGGCCTGCTTCGGGTCCGACATTCCCTTTTTATGGCAGGTAGAAGCTTCTCGTCGTTTGCCGGAATAGTCCCGAAGCTTCTGGAGATCATTCTAGAATTCGCGGAACTTGTTATCGCATCGAACTCTCTCGATTGTTCCCGTCGGCCTTCCCAGAATTGCAATAAGGCGAACTTGTGTAGCTCCCGGCGTGTTTATGTCGCGGCCGGCGAGCCGTTTCGTTACAGTATATTCTATGCTTGTTTACTTTTGATATGTGTTGGTCCCATATTATGCTATTCATGATTGATATCGCTTTGCACCCCAGATTATTTATTTCTTTAATTTCTCTATCTAGACTTCCATTTTCCGTAATTGTCACTCCCAAGTAGTTGTATGTAGTGTATTTTTTAATTCGTTTGCCGTTTTCCAGGACTAGGTCTCCACTGAAGTTTTATTATGTATGCTTTTTCCAAAAAATCACATTGTAGAAGATGTTAGAGTTAGCGTACTGAAACTATTTAAATAGTTTAGGAGAAATCAGTTGCTCCAAAGCAGGTTTTCTGAATTTACTACTTGAACTATTTGAAGCTCAAAAAAATAGATGTTCCCCGATTTTTCGGTTCTGGCGCCTTATCATTGAGCCCTTCGGTGAATTTAGTATCAACATCGAATTCTACGCAAAAATACATTATATCATATGAACCGTGTTAATACGATGACTTTACCTTAAAAAGTAACATTGAATAAGAGAATTTCATACATATTAAGTGCCGTTATTATTATTTTGTAATATTTCTTATTTTCATTTACTTAGTATTACTTACATTAATATCATTTACATTACCATAGTCCAGGCAACGAAGGAAAAATGGCGGAAATAATTCATGTAGAAGCCAAAATTGGTACAGTTGTAGGGGAAGGTGTCCTTAACAACATACTAAAAGTACTGAGGGGTGGGGGTGGACCTAAGGGTGCGGGGGGTCTGGAAAGTTCCTTTTTCAATTTTTCGTTAATAACTCAAAAGCCACTGCTTCTATCAAATAAATGCCTATATACTAAATTAATCTACATAAAATTCTCTACAATAAAGGTTCTTTACACTTTTTTGATAGGGTCAAAGCTTAAGGAAATATGGTGGGGGTAAATAGAAAATTTAAAAAAATAAGTTTTTATTGTTGAAAATGAATTGTTTAATTTTAAAAATGAAATCTTTATTATCAAAAATGAAATAATTGCAGCTTAATGATACATATTGAACATTAAATTTCATCGAAATCTAAATTTTAAGCATCATCCAAGCTATTTTGGACGGGGGCTCCGTTAGTCATGAGTCGATGAAGCCGCACGCACTGGAGCAGACCAATCCCTGGTTTGCGTAAAGTCACTAGATATATGAAGTACCGCAAACTCAGCTATTTTTGGGCAAAAATTTGGCGCCAAATTTGAATTGCTAATGTTGAATCTTGCCACTGTTGTACCTGTAAGAAAGTAATGATACCAACTTGAGTATTTATCACAAACTAATATTTGTAAAGTATAAAGAATAAACTTTATGTAAATAAATTTACCTCTAGATATACTCTAAGCGAGTGTTGCTTTGAAGCTCCTCTGGTGGGAGGAAGAGTGGCCATGTCTGATTTGGGTTTCGTTGACGCGTTCAAAAACGCCGAGTACCTATGCTAGTCCAGGTTATGTTGATGTGCAGGCGCTTTGTATACAGCCAAAAAAAGCTTCTCGCCAGCCTGTTCAATATCCTCAGGTGATGCTGAGAGATCTGTGAATATTGCTGAAATGTCTTGAGTGAAGGCAGGATTTTCTGTGAAATACGCAAAGCTGCTCAAGAGGGTATTGAGAACTTGTTGCCTCTACGCACGTCTTGGTGATAGGCTGACAGGTACCAATTTTACAAAACTAAAAGTTACCAACAGAAGTGTAATAATATTCACATTACTACACTACTTTCGATGTAATAATGAGATCATTAGTAACGCAAAGTAGAGAAATAATTTTTTTTAATTTTCTTTTTCCCCCTCCATATTTCCTTAAGCTTTGACCCTGTCAAAAAAGTGTAGAGAATCTTTGTTGTAGAGAATTTTATGTAGATTAATTTAGTATATAGGCATTTTTTTGATAGAAGCAGTGGCTTTTGAGTTATTAACGAAAAATTGAAAAAAGGACTTTCCAGACCCCCCGCACCCTTAGCTCCACCCCCACCCCTCAGTACTTTTAGTATGTTGTTAAGGACACCTTCCCCTACAACTGCACCAATTTGGGCTTCTACATGAATTATTTCCGCTATTTGGTATTTTTTTGTCTTCGTTGCCTGGACTACCAGGCAGTCGTTTATGATATGTTTACATATTTTTTCAATATCACTTCGGGAACAATTGATTTACGTTATGATTGACTACTTTAAATGGCCCTTATGGTCAATTGAAGATAACTTAAGGTATAATTATTCTCCATTTTGCAACCGTACTATTAAAAATTTGTTGTATGTGGTACTTGGATAGGTTTTCAGCTCCTTGTGCTCGTTACGGTTCTATCACAAACAAACAAACAACTGGAAGTTGCCGTTACCATGGCGGTACTATAAGCTTTACTATGATATTACTTTGATATAAAAATGTCATGTTGTGACATTTTGTTAAAAACTTAATCCAGTGAAGTACAGGTCGTTTATGGCATAAAATTCAAGTTATAATTAAGAATCTAATTTGATTACTACATCCATTCAGTATTAAAACAAATGTAAACGTATTTTAACAGTTTTATTTGAGAAATCTTAAAAATAACAAACAAACGTACTTGCTTAACGTTGATTTTTTCAACACTACGGGTTCTTCTTCGTCTATGTGAATCTTAGATAATTACTTTTTAAATTAACCTAAAACGTTTTACAGTTTTTTATATGTAATTTTCGATTGTCGCCTATTTCTTACCTCTGTCTTCACTTGTTTCCTATGTATGTAAGTTCGTCGATAAAAGTCCATGAACATCGTAAATATCGTCGCATTGCCAACTGCAAAAAGTATTGCGACATTTGGATATTTACAACTTGGTCTCGCTGCTAATGTGTAAGTGACCATCAAGAAACAGAACTGCGCCTGAAAACAAAACCCTAAACGATTGTACGCTTACGAACTTATTATATATTGTACGTTATTAGACTTATGAGTTACGGTACGTACTAATTGAATTTGCGTGATTGACTTCTTTAGGGTTAAGTTTTTCTTCCATTTGTCGTTCAGTGCGGTGAGCAGATAGTAGCTGAACATCAAGACGTGCACAGTGGAGTTCACTGCAACGCACCATGCACTGTGTCCTGTTGCCATAAATCTCATTCCGACCCATGTCACACCCACCATGCAGCCATGGTGGTAAACGTGGAGGAAAGTAACTTGATGATAATTTTTTTTTAGGATGAAGAAAATCTGCAATAGCCAGATTGTCTAGGTTTTAGAAGAAGAAAACCTATAATATGCAAGTTGTATAACTTTTATGAAATTCCCCAAAGTCCCTAGATTTGTTCTAACAAGCAGAAAATCATTGCGTTTAATACGGTCATTAAAGTACTTACGGTGTCTACAAGGTCTAAGTACTTTAGTAAGTAGTAAATATACCCTACGTTAATATACTCCAAATGCTTTTCGGTCGTAGTGTATTCTAGCGGCATACAAAAGAAATCATAGCTTCTTATATGTTTCAAATACTAAAATTCAATAATGAATAACATGGACTACATTGAAATGTTGTGCGTACATGAAATGCGACGTATCCGTTGAGCGCAATTTGAATTGCGTTATATACTAGCAGAGCGTACTTCAGGGAGTAAGGTTTCCGTTTTTCCATGTATTGCGGTAACACTGTTTTGACCAACAATACGTACAACGCAATCACGGCAGTTGGGTACGCAACAGAGTCCATTAAGAAGTATCCATCTGTTCTGGGATCTGAAATTCAACCATTTCCCAAATTCAATTTGTCGCACACTTAAACGTTATAACTACCAAGTTGTTATTTCGAAATATAAATGTTAATTTATGCGCTTATTTATTTCATTTATTCACTGCTGCTCTAAACTACATTTTATAGAGAATATAGTATTTCATGTCGTAATACAGATTTTCTGTAGGTTCTAATTAGTCATTATAATAAAAAAACAAAATTGCATAAAATGCGTACAAAACTTCATTTGCCAAATTGTTATAAACAACATTTGAAACTCAAGAAAATATCGAAATTTGTGGGTCCTACGCAATTACTCGCAACACCAAAGTTATAGCAAAGTGATTCGCCTTCAAAATGAATTTAGATTTTTCACAATATATTCAATTTCCGAGAAACTTATGAAAAATATTTTTTTGCCGCAACTTATAATCATTAATAACTCTTTTATAAGAGTTAAATAAAATTGTACATAGTGTGATTACATCCCTTGAAAAACGGAAAAAAAGAAATTTCGGTAAAATTTGGCAAAGTAATAGTAAATAAACAAATGAATTACTGTTTTTTTTTTCAAATTGTTTAATGACATTTGGGTGCATTTAAGATAATTTTTAAGACGAATTTCGAAACTGCCACCCGAGCATTACAAGTCACCTATTTATCATGAGCCTGAATTGCTGTAACAAATAGTCTAGAATTATTGTTACAGTATATTGAAAATTGTCAAATGAAATTTTTGTAAAGAATAAATTTTTCTAATAAAAAATAATAATAGATTTGAATTTAGGTGAGTAATTTTCCGTTTTAAAAAAAATTCCTATACAGTATTTTAAAAATACGTCATCTTTTTAAAGAAGCATTACTGCTTTATTTGTTAATTGTAATGAACAAAACTATAGCGACTTAAAACAGGAATGTTTAACTGCACTTGTATATGTGTTAAATAATTTATAAACTTTAATCATAAAATATAGATTATATTAAATAAAAGGCGTTAGTTTTGTTCATTAAAATTAACAAATAAAGCAGTAATGATTCCTTTAAAAGATTATGTATCTAAAGCAATGTTATGGAGCAAAAACTTATTTCTAAATATGGGAAACCCCTCACTTAGATTCTCATCTAATATCATTTTCTATTAGAAAAATGTATTTCTTTCAAAAATTCCATTTGAAAATTTGCAATATTGCAACGTTATTGTCAGCGATGCCATTACCCTATGTATAATATTATTTATTTATTATGAAAAAAGTTATTATGTTAATAACAAACAACTTTGGACAAAAAACGTTTTTTTACAATTTTGTTTGAAACTGCTGGACCGATTTTGAAAAATTAAGTCATTTTGAAAGCGAATCAATTTGACATAACTTTACTGCTGAGAGTAACTACTGCGCAGAATATCTAACCTAAATAAACAACATTTTTTTTATTTTCAAACACAGTTTATACAATTTGGCTGCTGCAGTTTAGTACGCATTTTATGCAATTTCATTAAATATCATCTAATATCTCGAAAACATAGTTGGGGATATATAACTATTAAAAACCACTAAAAAAACTTATTTTCGAATCCGTTGTTACTTTTTACGAAACAAATTCATGACTCACCTCTAAGATCGTTAAGTACCCAATTAGTACCGAAATAAAGCTTCTTAAGCAGAAGTGCCATCCTTAACTCACCCAACCTCTTAACGCGATAGTCTCAAAACTTATGTGCCAAAATTAACCGGTACCGGACTTTGTATGTTAACTGAAATTACAATTTTAATCACTTTCCCAATTTACTTGAAAATAGTATTCACGTTAAATTCCTAGGTATCAACTGAACAAGCGACTTATTTTTGAATATTCAAATGACAAGATACAAATAGGCAACAATAGTAAATAATTAAATATAAATGAAGAAAATGGCCGTTTATAATAGTTCTATTATTCTTTAAGAAGATGGAAGTGAAACTGTTTTTTTTTAAGTTTTAAATAGGTGTTTTGTAAAAACCCCCCAAAAAAATGCTGTAGCTTAACGAACTCTCAATAATAATGATACAAACTGTCGTTTTTAAGAAAACCTAGATTTTCGAAGGTACGGTTAAACAGACATCATAAGTATATATTCATATATATATATCATTAAGTATATAAGACATATGATATCACTGAATATCGGCCTTGTTGCCTTCATTATATTTATGTTAGCGTAATATGTCAACACCCCTCGTACATCGTACATAAGTCGCGATGCCATTGGTGAGCTAGTACGCATGACCGAGGAATTGATGGAGCAGGAGCAGCTTACAACAGCGCAAGTCGTTACTGACTCAATGTTATGTATTGAAGAGAGTCGTGTCTTTAAAAGTAATATTACGCTTTCCTGGGTTTAATTAGGGGTAGAAACCCCAAATTGACAGCTAATGCTAACATCAGAAGTGGGATTGTTCCCTGAATTGTTCCTCGTGTCGTGACAGTGGTTATAAACAATAATAAACCAGACCAGACAATAAAAGTGAAGATGGCGGAAAAAATGTCACAAACTAAGGAAACATTGTCTTTTAATACTTGATGGATATACAAATTAGGAACAAATTAGTTCCTAGCTAATAAAAACATTTTATGTCCATCAAGTTCGCCAGCTTAGTTTGACTGTAGTAGTCAAAATAATTTGTGTCAATGTATATTTTTTTTTAAATTAAGCCAATAATTCCGTATATTTTTTAAAATGTGAACTACTGTTCGATACTTCGAACATCAAAAATGTAGGGTAATCTGGAATTAAATAAAAGTAGTTTATCAACTGATTTAACATATTTCGATTCACTCTAATGTTACCGGTAACTGATTACCTTAAATGCATGTTGTAATAGTATTTGTAAAACCTTGAACCCCATCACATAATTGATCATTACCATTTCTTACAGGTTGCCAAATACCGAAGATATTGAAAATGCTTGAACAAAGTTTTGAAAAAAATTTTGCTCGAGATGTATCATTTTCAGCATAACTTTTTTTGATATATTTTTGTTCAATTTGTAAAACCACTTATCTAAGTCCAACAAAATTTTTGTACATATTCATCATATAGCAACGTTAGTAATTTATTTATTATTTATTTATTTATTGTTTTACGTCCTATTATATACTTTTGTTGACCGTTTTCTTCACTTTTCTTGACATATAAGGGGAATAACTTTAAAATTAGATCAGCAGAAAACCGATTACGATTCGAAAGTAAAAGACAGAAGTGCTGTGTTGTGGTATAGGAGCGTATTCGCCATTCTATATTCAAAATTAATTATCGTGAACCAAAAGATGGCTAGGGTTACCTCATTTCCTAATTAATTAATAATTAAAATAAAAATAGTTAATTAATGTCGTTCATTGTGAGAGAAAAAATTAAATTACAAGGAAGCTTTGAAATATTCGTAATCACAAAAGTTACATTTATAATTCAGTAACTTCGTTATCAATTCTGGCTCTGAATCCAAATCACTAAAGTATTGGTAAAGTAACTAACGGACATTTCAGACTAAGCTACCTTGAGTATTGAGCGTGTTTGGAAATATTGAGAAGCCGTAAAGAGCCTTCGCACACGCAATTCTAGGGTTCATGGGAACCATCTTATCTTTGAATTGTAAATAATAAATGAGGAGAAATGATCTGTAGCTCATATTCAAGAAGGTAATGTTAATTTTAAAAGTAGCCGTCACATGTATTTATTTCATCGCCAATTTATATTTACTAAGTACGTTTGTATGATACCCGTATATGTATTGATAACTATTTCGATAAAAAAATGGAAGAATATGCCCTGGTTTTGTAAAAAGAAATGAGGCACTCTGGGAATGACCGAGGGGGGAAGCATAGCTTTATATATAGAGTTATTCACGCTATATGGCACGGAATATTATGGCCAAATACGTGACATTCAAAAAGTTTCAAAGTTGGGATAGATGGGGGTCTATTACAGTTACTTTTTAAAATTATTTGCATATTACACAGTGTGTCCCAAAAGTGTGTAAAGTATATGAAATTGTGTTTTTTTTTTAAATGGGACCCCCACATATTTTTACATTTTTGGATTCTCCGATCAAAATAAGTGCCTATTTTAATAAGGTTGGTAATACTTAAATTTTATGGTTTTTAAAGTAATTGGACTTTTATCAAAACTTGACATAATTTTCATTTTTTAAAATCTTATGGAGTATTCAAGTTATGTAAGCGAAATTTACAGTGAACTATAACCAAAATTCGTATTTTATATTCCAATTATAATAAGCTTGCCATTTCATACAGTGTGCTCAAATATTAAAATTAATGGAATAATACATTCAAGTGGCTATAACTTGCTTAATTTAAATGAAACGTCATATTTTTCAACTTACCAGCAATTGTAGTTTTTAATTACCTATCGAATGGTATTAGGGTGTCCTATATCTAAAGCTTCTCGTTTTTACAAAATACGCCAAATTTTTTACACCATTTAGTATTTTATCAATAAAAGCTCCAATGTAACTAGTTGCCTATTTTATTTAGATATGTCGTAGTATAATGATGGAGAATTACTTTGCAAATGTTCAGAAACTTGGAACGTAACGTATAACCCAGCAAGCTATAACAGTAATTTCGATAGTTTCAGAAATTGAAGACAACGCATAAATTGTCGAATCATTAAATTTCTGAGGCAAAACGATATGAGAAACTATAAAACCTCTTCTATCCCTACTAAGTGCAGAAAGTTCCGGCACTTCTTCCAATACAGTTCGACCACTGACTTTTACCGTTTAACCAACATAAAGTCCACAATGATTCCTTATTTATTTATTTCTAGCACAGCAATGTCATCTCCTCCAAATGGCAAAATACGCCCTTTTCCATTTTTATTTCACCTGTTTAGTAATTAAAGCTGCACGATTATAATGTATTTCAAACATCTAAATATATAATTTCAACACAGGTATGTATAGTAACAATAAATATAATTCGCTACGCAGTCCAGCTTCACGAACTCTTTGGTTTAATCTGAAAACAGATACATAATATACTTAAATTGTAATTCATATCGGTTTCTCACCTCTCTCTTCTTTATATAGGCCGACCGATAAAAATCCATAAACAAGGTGAACATCATCACATTTAAAATGACGAAAGCTACTGCAATGAATCTCGGATAATTACAGCTTGGCCTAGATGCTGCCCCAAAAGATATCATTAACAAACCGAACTGTAACTGAAAATTAATACACGTCAACTTTTGTAACTAAGGGATTTCCTTGCTACGTACCAGTTGCATTTGTGTTATGGCTTTCTTCAGAGTTAGATTCTTCTTCCAATTGTCGTTAAGTGCTGCGAGTAAATAGTAAACGAACATAACGACGTGGACGAAGGAGTTTAAAAGGACCAACCATATGCTGTGCCCGGTCGGGATGAACCTCATTCCGATCCATACGGTCACAACCATGCCACAATGATGGCAAACGTGAAGGAAACTCACTTGGTGGAAATTCTTCCTTAGTACGAAGAAAACCTACAAAGTTACGAATTAGTAAATGCGAGATTCATAAAATTTGGACTTTCATCTATATCTGCAAGTACCTACAGATTTTGCAGGCAACTTGATGGATAATGGTTATGTGCTTGTCTTTTCGTACAGTTGATATAGACATAGTGACCATATGGTGAACAGACTCAACAGTCGTTGAGTCTGTTCACCATCAAACAATAATCATCATGAAACAATAAATGACTAATACAGTGAGGTATCTACTTTGCCAAGGTTACTAGTAACTAGTAAAGCTATTAAAATACGTACCGTGTCTATTAAATCTAAATACTTCAGCATGTAGTAAACGACGCCAATGTGAATTATATCGAATTGTTTGGCAGAATAAGTAAAGTCCGGTTCCGTACAGAAGAAGTTAAGGTCGTTGAAAACCAGTAAACACTAAAATGAAATATAAATTAATATATACTCTTTTCAAAACAAATCCCGATGCACGTCATTCTGATGATGTCAGAATCATCCAATACTACCAACTCGATACAGTCACAGGACATCGCAATTTATGTGTTCCGTGTATATTTTAGGTTGACAATATATATGGTTATGTGTATTCTCAACCTATAATATACGCGGAACACATAAATTGTGATGTCCTGGGACTATATTATGTTGGTAGTATTGAACGTTTGGTGACGTCATTAAAATGATATTCCTTGGGATTTGTTTTGAACAGAGTATATACAAGTGCACGTGTACTTTCATACCTTCACTGCCACGTATGCGTTAAGTATAATTTGTATAATATTGTAGAGTATTATAGTGAATTTTAAATCGTAAGGCTTCTTGTGTTCCATACATTTAGGCAATACTTCTTTCACCAGTAGGAAGTATATCAATATAGTACCAAATGGAACTATTGGGTAATCGATGAAGAAATTTCCATCTGTGCGTGGATCTGAAACAGTATATAGTAGAATTCATAGTAATAAAGCTACCTTCAACGTTTTGAGAATTTTAATACAAGTTGTTTTGACTATGATATTATTTTTGATTTATAATCACTAATATGTTTGCTAATAAAATCCACATGTTCTTTCTCTTTCTAATTCTATCCTATCATTTGATATACTGTTATATTGTTTTAGTTTCGGCGATTTCTGTAGAATAATTTACAAGTTAAATATTGCTAAAATGAACAATATATAATCGAATACTAAATTTGCTAAAAATTCAGAAATATATAGAAATATATAAAATAGAACTAAAAATATTAATAGAGCAATTCGTATTGTATAAAAACATATCACTCTGACTCAATAGCAATTGGCATCAATTTTACATGGGGGTGTTGCGTAAATTTATATATTAACAGATTTCAAAAATGTAAAATTAGTGAACAAAATAATGTTCTGAATTTTGCAGTTTTCTATGTAACTTTTTCACATCAAATAATTTTCCGGAATTGAAATTTAACAAAAGAGCTGATTTATGAATCATGCTTTTAAACGAAATTCAGTAGTTTTGCGAAAAGCCTGATGAACTTTAGTCGATTTTCCAAAAATTCACCACGTCATTAGCTTAAAATCTAATCCATTAAAGTGTCCTTTCAGCCAAATTCTCTAATGAATTCTGTAGTAAAATTGTGATTTTCGCAAATAAATTGTTTGATAAAGTTTTAGTAAAAAAGTTAGTAATTTGTTCACAACTAAATTCACACATCTTTTATCCAAATGATTAATGTTCCAGTTAATTTTTTGAAAACTAATCTGCCAATTTTTGAATCTGACTTCAGTAGTTTTTGAAAAAGTCTGAAGAATTGTAATCGATTTTCGGAAAACTAATGAACCAAAAGCCGACCCATCTATAAATTTCTCTTTTGGATATAGGTTCATAGTTTTCCCAAAAATTACTCTCAGCAGAATTATTTTTAATTTCCCTTCAGTTTTCCACATTGATACAACCACATCCACAGCATTACATACTTTATATATTTATCGAAATAATGTAAAATTGGTCTGACTGCACCACGTATGTATGGGAAAATACAGGAAATAATATTTATTTTTATGAAAATATCACCTGTTGATTTCCCTATAATTTTCAATCTAGCAATACAGCAATTCAGTATTAAAGTAGTACTAAAGGATTTAAAAAGTGAATTTAATTTTTTTATTTCAATATATACAGAGTGTTTTAGAACATGTAAATACAGACAACTTTTCAAAATAAAGTTTCTCTAGAATCTCAAAAATTAAAGTGTGACTTCTTAAAAATGTTCATTTCAATTTTTTCTTAAATACGGATCTGGATACACAACGTCAACAAAACCGTTCAAAATTATCAAATATTGTCAAAAATTGCGTCAAATATTCGACACGAAATAAAAGATAAGTGATAATAAAGCAGGGCCGTATTTAAAAAAGTGTTTTTTAAAGGATATATTGATATAAATAATAAAATGTTGTTAAATATAAAATCAATAAATTGAATTTGTTTCCTTGTTGTTTGGTCAAAATTTCACATTCCATAATTGAAATTGAACAGTTTTTTATTAAACGTCTTAATTCTTAATCGTTATAATTTCAATTTTTCTAAAATTTAAACTATTACTATTTTTTATCAAAAAGATTTAAATTTTCTAAAACGTAATACCAATTTCGAATACATTCTTCTGACACATTTTAATTGAAAAAACTCTATTTACTCTATTTTGTATCTATTATTTATCAATTTTCTATTTATCTATTTTTTATCTATTATTTGCTCTATTTACTCAACTAATCTGAACACAGAAGACGAGATTCGCTTTACCGTTCCAAGAGTTCATTAGTAATTTCGTTATTAACCATACAGCGTGTTTAAAAAACCTCATGGCATGCCAGGCTAAAAGGTAGATTTATGAGTAGGATATATAGTAATATAACACACGATGTGTCAAAAAAAGGCATACGAGGAGTGAAAAAATACAAACGTCAAAATTTTAAAATATTTGCAAATAACTTTTTCTCTGTACATCTCTCAAAGATATGTTTTATACAAAAGTTGTTCGCCTCTATAAGGGTAACAAAAAACCTAAGTAACATTTTTCTCCCAGACGCGAAATAAAAGTGTTTTGATTTTTTTTTTTTTTTGAAAAAAAAAACTTTTTTCTGTACATTTGTCGAAAAATGTTTTATACAAAAGTCGTTCGCTTCTATAAGAGCAACAAAAAACCCAAGTAACATTTTTCTCTCAGACGCGATATTAAAGGTTTTTGATTTTTTTTTTTTAATAATAAGCCGCCATTTTGAAACCGCTGTACCAATTTGGCCCAATAACGAAGTCGACCGAGATTTTCGGCCAACTGATTTTTGTATCAAACTTCGTTGTGATTCTTTAAAAAATGCGACCTGTACCCAGACAGCACAAAGGTGTCTTTAAGACGTCTTACAGACGTCCCATTATAGCTGAGCAAGACGTCTGTAAGTCGTCAGTGAACGTCTCCTAGACGTCTTGAAGACGTGTTTTACACGTCATTTGTTACAAAAAAAGACGTCTTTACGACGTCTTTAAGATGTCTTACAAGCTGTATATAAGACGTCTTTAAGATGTCTTACGAGCTCTATATAAGACGTCTTTAGGATGTCTTGCAACCTCTGTATAAGACGTCTTTAAGATATCTTGCAAGCTGTATGTAAGACTTCATTAAGACGTGTTTAGGGCGCATTGTCAACCTAGGCCAAAATGAATTTATTATTATTATTAAATCTGCAAACATATAATACCGCCTTAAAGACTTCCTAATTAGACAGTCCAAAAATTGTTTGAAAACGGTGTCTTTATTAATGATGACCTGCCAAATTAAGACGTTTTTAATATACGTCCATATACGGATACGGATATATTGGTCAACAAACATCCAGACTTCAATCAGACGTCTTAAAGACGTCCAAAACAAGACATCTTAAAGACGTTTAAAACAATACATCTTAAAGACGCCTCTTTTACATCTTCAGACGTCTAGACCACAATAAGACCTTTACAAGACGTCTTTAAGACGTCTTGTGCTGTCTGGGTGGCTTGCCAACAAATTTCGTTATATCCGATATATATATATATATATATATATATAAACTTTTGAGAAATGATTAAGTATGATCTCTAGATACAAAAAAACTGAAAACCGCATTTTAAATCCCCTTTTTTTCGACTTCGTTAACGAATGCAATACTAGATATAAATCTACCAAAATTTACATGAGAAACCTCAGTGTAATGTTCCGATAAAATAAAAGTTGGAAAAATGCAAATAGATGGAATTCAGTATGTACCTGTGGCTCATTTTCTCGCTTCTACATAGTTTTGCACTCTACGTCAGAATGACCTGTGAAAATTTACGGGTATCGTTGTAACACACAATGCAATTCTCATTCATTGGAAATTCCATAAAAGAGCAATTCTAAACCAGTTGAATTATCGGTTGAACTACGTGAATATCTCTTGATATTCAAATAATAATTAACTTACCTCTTAAATCGTTAAACAGCCAGAAATACCCATGGTATAGTTTTTTTAATATAAGTGCCATGTTACACGACTTATCACTCCGAATATTCAACAACAATTACCGAATTCTGAGCTATTTGTATTGATTGTGTGTAAATTTTTTAATGACTGTCAGTTGGCAGAATATATTTGTAGTTTACTCGCTTTAATAATCGGGTACGTAATGAATAAATGCAAAGAGGAGTACGTATGAACTGGAAATTGTCGCGAGCGAAATGCTATTTGGGTGCAAGTCTCAAACGCTAGTGGCTTTATCTATTAAACCATCGGATGTATTCATTAGTATTACATATATATACCAAATATTCAAATATTCTTATTGTTAAATTAGGAAAACATGAATGTACTTGTGGTTCACGCAGTACTGGAGTGAATTGGCTACCTGGGTTTAAATAAAAGTAACTAGGCAACACTCGTCGCTCTTAAAACTGAAATGGGTTTACTGGGTTCTTCAAAGGTCCAAACAAGTTCAGTTTTGCAAATAATACTCGTTGAATAGCTTTGAAACTTTTATCACATATTATGCAACACGAGAGTAACTTTTTACACAAAATTACAGATACACGTCTAGTTTTGCAGAAATTATTAACAATGGAATATAAACTCATGGGCACGGGTCAACTCGTAAGAATTAATCCCTGGTCCGCATTTGACCTTCGCGAGATTGGTCAACTCGTAAGAATATGGTTCTCTAGATCGGTAAACTCGTAAGGGTTAGAACTACCTGAAAAATCCCAAAAGGGGGACTATCGTATATACTTGCGTGCGGGCAAGGAAAACCATGCGGAACCCGACCCTATGGTCATGAAACGCATATGATCATTAACAACAAGCTAGTCTTTGCCGCGTTGACTTTTGATAAAATCCACAACTATCTCGGTGCGATGCATCGTCACCGTTTAGTTGGAACGTAACAAACCACCCCCTTATATATGATATTCTTAGTTTCAACAAATATCCGAACTACTTCGTAACAATCGTCATCCCCTTGATTATTTCTGAGAATCCTCTTACGAGTTGACTCATCCAAAACTACCCTTTAAAAATTTACCTGCCGGTTCGCTTACCAGTTGACTGATCTTAGGGTTGGGGATTAAAATTTCTTACGAGTTGACTCGAAACTCATTTATAAATTTCTTTAAAGTTCTATTAAGCAGCAAATGCATCGAATAACTTGTACCACAGCTCACTTTGAAGGGTTTTTTAAAGCCCTACAAGGTGATTATTTCAGTTTCCTGTAGCGGGTATAACCATTTTACCAAAAATATGCTAAAATCATGTATTTTTTACCTTTACTTGTTAATAAACAAAAAATATAACACATTTTTGGTAAATATCATATGACTATTAAACAACAAATCACAACTCCTTAGACCTTTATGTAAATGTAGTATCGTAAGTGTATTCAAGGTATGTTTAATGGACTTAACTTTAAACTGTTTGATTGGATTATGGTGCTTAAATTTTGTTTTTATTTCATTTACATGTTGCGTTTCTTACAAAACGTCACTAAATATTTCTAACAAATTTTTCTGCCTCATTGTTGATTTAGAAAGATTGTACTTTGAACACATAAACAAATTCGTATAGACAGAAATCAATACGTCATTACCCAAGGAATTTGTATGGGTATTGTATGTCGTACTTTCTAACCTTCTGCATGTTTTTGTACTCTTTACGTCAGAATGACCTAAAAAAACTTCTAAATCCTGTTTTAGCACACAATACAATCTTATCATCCTCTATGTTAAATAAAACAATTTCGAGCAAGGTGAATTAGTGTTACAAATACTTGAATGTCCTTTAATATTCAAATAACATTTAGTTTATACCTCCCAAAGGTTCGTTTAACGGTCTTAAATAAGCAGGGAATTTTTTAAAACATGCGCCATATTATCCGACTTTACATCCCGAATTATTAACAACGTTAACTGAAACTAGAATTCGTATTCAACTAGGCCCGGGATTAATCCAGGGTTGGCACAGCCCATTTGTTACCCTCAAATTACAGGTACCTGCAATTGTAAAGATTTATAGAATTTATATAACAGAAAACACCTCAAAAGTTTGGAAACCTCGTGGATATAAGTACGTAATAACTCATAGCGTCGTTTTTATAGTATTATGTTCGGATTACAAAATAGAAATAACGTACCTTTCACCAGTTTTCATCTTTTATTCAATTGTTTTTTTATTAACAAAGTTGTAACAAATTTAACAATTAACAACAAATTGAAATAACAATTGTACATATGGCGTAGGGACAGTTACACTGACAAAGGGTCCATAGTAAAAATCCCTGTAGCCCAGCGAGCTATGGAAAGATCAATGCTAGGTATATCCCTAAGAGGCAAGATACCCAATAATGGGCGGACGCCATCTCGGCACTTTATTACCCATAGGTAGGGAGGTGTTGTAAAGCTTAATACGCCAACTCGACACTGAGCACCCTACGCCGACAAGCCAACTCACCACCACGGCATAGCCATCTCGACACTTTATTATCCCTCACTAGGTAGGACGATGTTGTAAAGTATAATTCACCATCTCGATATCGAGTTGTATCCCAACGTTAAATGTCGATTCGGGGGATTTCAGGTGGGTCAGACAAGTTTCGGGAAGCTTTCTGATACGTGAACGTCATGTGATACGCTCGAAAATGCGTTGGAAACGCAAGGGGGCAAGGATCAAACGTGTAAGGGTGGGGCAATGATCAAACATGTACTCACTGAACCTAAAATAGGTATCATGAGAATTTTCTGTAGAATGTGTAGAAAATCTATTGTGTATTGTATATTGTATCTAGAAAAGTGTGTTAATCGGTTTAAGGCTTTTAAGCCCTTAGTGTCGACTTGGCCTGTCGGTTAAGGCACTTAGTTGCGACTACCTGGTTTCTGTAGTGTTGAGTTGGCGTATTAACATTTATTACCTTAAAGGTAAAGTGTCGAGATGGCCTGTACCGCCAATAATACAGCGTACAAGAACAACAAATGCTATATATGTGCTTGAAAAACTTGCTTTTGGTTTCGGTTGAGGTTTCATCCCTTGCCAGGAAATTCAAAAGTCGATCAATTGGCATTCCCAAACTAATCTAAGCTGTAATGAGATCTAGAGGAGGGATCTACAGCCAATTGCTTTTACTTTTTCATTGATAACCTTTAGTTTCATTTAACAATTTTGTTCCTTTGCTCACGTTTTAAATCATTTCGTCATAACAACGCATACATAGGTGGATGGATGGTTTGATGTAAAACTTGGAAAATTTATTTCATAATGGAAGATTTTGTTGATGTTTCTTTGATCCAAAAAATTGTACCTACAATTTTTGTGATCATTTCTAATTTAACTACTACGACTAGTATGAACTGTCTCCCTGATAAATCGACTGATGCACAAGCTCATTTCATTACGTACAGTAATCATTCAGTGAATTTCCATTTCCCTTGATTCCGAACAAAGACCAACATTTAGCAATTTTCGCTCGCGTACGTATATGTACTTTACATCAGCGCTCTCGCATATATTTTGAATATTCTGCAATTTACGCCCTTCTGACCGGTAGTTCTCTTCCAGGAAATTATCCTGTCAGGTCGGGTGTTGGCCTCACGAATGTAGATAACAGCAAATTTCCTAGTTTGTTTCGTTATCGTTACGAAAGCAAAACAGCTTTTCGTAATTATTACATGTAATTTAATCGCTTCTGAGTGGTCGATGATGGATCCCTTTTTCCTCGGAGATACGTTGCAATTAATTAAACGTTAAGTGCACCGAGAATGAGTGCCAGGTTTTTGATGGGAGACAGGGATACGCTTATAATGGAATTGAAGAGTTGGAAAACAAGAGAAAGAAAATTTAATAAATTTAATAACACTTAACTCATAACAAAATAACATAACAATAGCAATGAAAGTAATAAATTTAGTAACATACGAGATGACCACATCAAAACTTTCACAACTCTCATTGTGGCCATCGCTTAATTTTTAAACATTTACCAACGTTACGATAGGTGAAATAACCCCCCCCCCCTCACTTCCGGAGTATTATAACTAAATGGAACTATCATTTTTGGAGTGCTTAAGGTAAGGTTTTGTTATAGTAGTAGCTCCATCCTTCTTGGCGTAACCTGTATATAACCTAAAAATCACATTTTGAAGTGTTCCACTGGAAATATAGTCTAGTCAAGATGTGTGTTTGCTGCGAAAAATAGTCAAAAGGCTCTGAAAAAATATGAGCGATAGCTCATTCGACGCGGAATGCAAATCTGAGTAAGTCCTTTTGAGGATTTTTTCTGATAAGGAAAATTGCAATTGTTATTAACAAAAAACGAAAAACAAAAACGCTCTTTCGATTTTTTGATGACAACTCAGAAACCATAAAAGATAGAGGAATTCGCAAAAAAGATCCTTAAAGAGGAGGAAATTTCCGATACAAAAGTCCCGACTCCCGAATTTCTATCTCTAATATTTATATTTTTAATTTGTTGCTGAATGTGATGCTCCGGACGACCGTTACGGCATACGTTCGCCGCCTCTAAAGCGATTACGTCATAGAAAATAATTTTTTTAAGGTACTAAGTATTAGTTTAAAAACTTATCTTATAACAAACTTTAGTGTATTCTATACACTTGAAGGAATAATGTCTCGTTGGAAAAACAATTTTTAATGGATTTTTCAAAAAGCTTGCGTATTGTTAATGAACTAGTTATTTTCGTACTTTCGTCTTCATTGAAAGTAGGCTAAATGTTTAAATAAATTCCCCATAAATATTTTGCTTCTTGGAGTCCTTTCTATGAATCTACTCAGTACGATGACGTCATTAAATTATTTAAAATTTCTTTATTTAGTTTGCAACGAGTTTTTAAAATCAAGAAAAAACGCAAAATCCAGAAATTGTTGTTAAAATTTGTTTTCTCTTATAATTTATGTTATGGCTGTTTTTATATCCAAACTAAGGATTAAATAATTGTGGAAAATTTTTTGTACTGCTATTTGTTTAAAAATTGTTTATAAATAGGGGGCTTAGTTTAATATTTTTCAAAATTCTATTTTTACCATTCTATTGTTTAGGATTAATTATGATTTTTAATATAAAAAATTTTGTTATAGTTTATAATCGTTTTTTGAATGTTTTCATTATGTAAATAATTAGTTAAGGAATAATTTTGTCTAAAAAAAAAATTTAAAAAAAAGAAAGAAAAACTTAAAACAAAAAAATTATTGTTATGTCACTTTGTTGCATACGGTTGTTTTTTTAATTATTAGTAGTAACTGAAAAAAAATATTGTAACACTCAAAATTGTATTATAATAAATTGTTAACTTAATGAACAATGAAATTATCAATTAAAAAATTTTTTTCACCTATCTATTAAGAGCCATATAATGATTTTTAAACACAAAATTATTCCTTAACTAATTATTTAAATAATGAAAACATCAAAAATTTGATCTTGATGACATAGCCATGATTATGTTCAGAATACTGAACGAAACGTCGGCAATTTAATCAAGATTTATTTTTGTATTCGGGATTATCTAGATCTTGAACGCTCCATAATTCATCTCAGCTCCCCGAGAACATTCTCCCAAACTTCTATCACTTCGCCAAAAAATTCCCTTTTTTCCATACTTCCAAATGAAAATCTGAAGTAATCCACAAATTTAAATAACGAAACCAGGACATCGCCTTCCTCGCCTTGTAACCTGCTTAGGTTAACAAACGTTGTTGTCTGTGGCCAGTGAGTGATTACCAGACTGGGTCAACGAATCCGGGTAACAAAGTTCATCTAATTAGTTCATTCGATGCATCGAAATTCGACGCGAAAAGGCAAAAATCAGTCTTCATTCTGCTCAATCTGGTCAACAGAGCTCTGCCCGTGACGCCCAAACACTCTGGAAATATGGAAATATTATAATCAAATGTTTTCTCCTGTACCTACTCAGTTACTTTCAGGCAAATATGGCCCTAAGAATTTTTTTAATACATCTAGATGTATTATATAGTGAGAGTAAGAGACTCAATGGTGTTTCCAAAGTAAGTTGAGACAGCTAAAAACCGTTAGTGACCGTTGAAGAATAATTTTCGTTTTCAATTACTACAAATTTTAGTAAATTAGATTAAATTTAGATTTTAAACTCTATTTATTAAATTATTTTATTTTAAGTATTTGATTATAACATTAGTGTATATAAAAACTATTGATTTATTCACTTATTCACATTTTGATTTATTCATGTTAGAAATTCGAAAATTATATAAACGGCTCTCAAGCTCTAAATATTTATAAAAAGGAAGATATCCCCTAATTCAAAGCAATAAACAAACGGTTAATAATTATTTTGTTATTGGTTCTCTTTAGCAATTAAAAAAAATAACTGTTCCACAAGTGAATGCACTTTAGTTTAACCCTAAAGATTAATAAACAAAAAAGTTGTGGCAATGGACATTCAGCGTCTTTGTAAAATTTAATAATAATAAAGTAATAATAAAATTAATAGTAATAAGTTTCAATAAGTCTATTGGCTTATTGTAAAAGAGATAGATGCGTCGCAAGGCAACCGCCAAGGTCGATCTCTGTCTATTGTTGTCACTCTCACTCTAGCTCGCACGCATTGGTCTGGCGTAACGTTATAATGTTTTGTGAACCGGCAGGTTGCCGGCACATCGATTTATAACACGTATATCACGTCAAAAATGTACAATCACATTAATCTTCACAACAGAGACCAACAAAGGGAGCTGAGTCATTCCAGCGAGCCAACTGCTCCCACAAGGCAAAACTGTGTTGATTAATTTTTTTAGCAACTTAAAGATTGTTCAAAAACATGCCTAGTTTATTAAATCTTACAACCCACTCAAAGTATCTCGAATTCGATTTTAGTACTTAAACTGTAAGAAGGCGTCGAGATAGTCATCAGACTTTACGTAGTGCATTGACTTGCCAATTTTTTAAAAATTCACCACTTAGCCAAAAATTGCTTTCTACATTTCCAACAAATCTAGTTTTGATGGAAATACTTTTAGGCATGTGCAGTCAAAATTTCAGAAATAATAATAATTTTCATGAGTTGAACATCTGTAAAACTGTAGATCAAAAATAATTGAAGGTCTGTTGTGAAATGAGCAAGTCACTTTAAAGTTGATGGTTAGCAAAAAGCGGTTTTAAGAGGAGATATGCAGTACATTTAATGATCGACTATGAAACCTCATTATCTGACACGAAATCTCCTTCGATAAGATAGACGTAGTTTTGATTTCCTTCGGATTATTTGGATTTCGTCTTATCTCTAAATTAATTTAAATTCAGGTGTAGAACTGGTACTACGTTTACACATTCGTTAATTGATTATCACAGATATATGTGATTACAATTTATATAACGTACAAGTAGATAAGCAGGAAGGATATTAACAAATGTGGCTTCGTCATTTTATGACGCACCCACATAATCACCCCCCCAAAATCTACACTAATAAATCTCTTTTTAACTTTCTTATGTCTGTCGTGTTTCCCTAATTTTTCCTGTTTACATTCAAGAACCATCCGTCACGGTATCCAGACGGTTGAATCTTTAACAATTAATTTTACTTAGGATATTTGCCGAACATGAAAATATACAGATTTAATTACGGCAAGTCACGCAATCGTAAAGAACCGTCCGTAATTACGGCAACGCGACATACTAGGTTTTTATGACAACGTTCCGCTTTGACAAATTGCCCTCCCGCCCTTCCTTTCTTCGGAATAACGAATCTTCTGTCGTTATCTATGTTAATTATCCGCTAGGTTTTTGTAATTGTTTTTATGGAAAATAAGTACTTCGACAGGTAAGAGGGATGATGTAATTTGTACGGGACGGGAATAGGAATATTATACATATGTAATGAATTTCGACCTTAAGCGGTAAAAATGTCAATGTACGTACATACATACAATAGTATTAAAGTGTATAAATATTCGAGTTTTGGAGTAAATTCGCTTTACCTGCGAGGAGGTAAACAATCGCGTAAGCCACAGAGCCGCAGCAAGGAGAAATCGATCAAGAAAATAGGCTCAATTCGCCGAGGAAGTCTATTTGAGTTTGATTTATTTGAGTTGCTACCTTCATGCTAAAGAAGGTTTTAAGAGCAATCAAATTAGTACTTTAGCTGTTGTACCAAGATTGACGCAACACTTAACTGCAATAACTCAATCTTAAACAACCAGTTAACGCCCGAATGACATCTCAGACATGACTTGCCCATTTCATCTTTTTTACTCGTGATCGTTTATAATATTTCATGATATCCTCGTTAATAAAGAACGACCCGGTGTATTGAAAGGTCCCGAAATTGGTAAAGTTAAAATGGTTGCAGGGAGTAAAAAAAAACGCTTGTACATAATATCGGACGTATAACGTGAAAATGACGGCCCAATCTAGATGATTAATGTATCTGGTGGCCTGATAAAGTTGTATGTTTGTTTTATACATGCTGAACTGAATTTCGTTCGGTTGATTTTAGTTTAACTGAGATTTATTAGACTCGTCGGTGGATGTTGGGGTACGTTTTTGTGGTAAGGAAAAGGAGTGATGATCGGGGTTAATTAAATTTATGATTTTAAATTGTGAACCTCCACTGAACCGAATACATTAAATCTATTGCATTTTTAAACCTGAATTTGGTTTTAAGTTAAAAGGAAAATCAATAGTGGGGGAAATATAAAGCCGAACGTTCCTCTCAAACTCGGTATTCCTCATAATTCACACTTGATGATCCTATTACCTCAAATAATCATGAATCTTCTACGTTTGTTAACTCAGGTATCTTGAGAATTCTATGAACTCGCGTCAACGTGGACTTTCTTCAGATTTAACCATCAATGATCACATAACTAAAATAATCCTTAAAACCCTTAAAGTCGTAAATTCGTTCATTTCTAGGATCAGGTTGATGAACTCCTGAAAGTTCAGTACCGAGAACTCAGTTCTTTCTTAAACGACTCTAATGAACCTTGTAATTTGAAATTAAAAGAAAGATCATTCATGAGAAAACTGTGAAGCCGAACATTCGTCTCAGATTCAGTATTCCTAATGATTCAAACTTAAAGATCCTAACAACTCAAATAAACCTGAATCTTTTACTTTGGTTAACACATGTATCTTTGAAATCCTAGTAACTTGGGTCAACCTGGATTTTCTTGAGCATTTCTCTCAAACTCAGTATTCTTAATAATTAAAACTTGAAGATCAAGTAAACTCAAGTAAACCTGAGGCTTCTCCTCCGGTTAACTCATGCATCTGGAGATTCTTATGAACATGGATTTTCTTGGGCATTCCTCTCAGACTCAGTATTCCTAACAACCCAGACTAGAAGATCAGAGCAATTGAAGAAAACCTACATTTTCCATTTTGTTTAACACGTGCATCTTGAGAATCCTATGAACTTGAGCCAACCTGGATTTTCTTCAGTATTATTCTTGTACTCAATATTCCAAATTATCCAAACTTAAAGATAGATCCGAACAGCTCAAGTACACCTGAATCTTCTACTTTGGTTAACATGTGTGTCTTAAGAATCCAGGGAACTTGAGTCAACCTTGATTTTCTGGAGCATGCCTCTGAAACTCAGAACCTATGTCCTCCTTTGGTTAACACATATATCTTAAAAATCTTAGAAACTTGCGTCAACCTGAATGTTCCTGAGCATTCCTCTCAAACTTAGTATTATTAATAATTTAAACTTGAAGGTCCGAACAACTCAAATAAACCTGAATCTTTTACTTTGGTTAACACATGAATCTTTGAAATCCTAGCAACTTGGCTCAACCTGGATTTTCTTGAGCATTCCACTCAAATTCAGTGTTCATAATAATTCTAACTTGAAGATCCGAACAACTCAAATAAACCTGAATCTTCTCTATGGTTGGCTCATGTATCTTGAGAATCCTATGAACATGGATTTTCTTGAGCATTCCTCTCAAACTCTGCAATATTCCTAACAACTCAGACTACAAGATCATAACAATTCAAGAAAACCTACATTTTCCATTTTGTTTAACACGTGCATCTTGAGAATCCTATGAACTTAAGCCAACCTGGATTTTCTTCAGCATTATTCTTGGACTCAATATTTATAATTATCCAAACTTAAAGATAGATCCGAACAGCTCAAGTACACCTGAATCTTTTACTTTGGTTAACACGTGTCTTAAGAATCCTGGGAACTTGAGTCAACCTTGATTTTCTTGAGCATGCCTCTCAAACTCAGAACCTATGTCCTCCTTTGGTTAACACATATATCTTAAAAATCTTAGGAACTTGTGTCAACCTGAATGTTCCTGAGCATTCCTCTCAAACTTAGTATTCTTAATAATTTAACCTTGAAGGTCCGAACAACTCAAATATACCTGAATCTTCTACTTTGGTTAACATATGTATCTTGGAAATCCTAGGAACTTGGCTCAACCTGGATTTTCTTGAGCATTCCACTCAAATTCAGTGTTCATAATAATTCTAACTTGAAGATCTGAACAACTCGAATAAACCTGAATCTTCTCTATGGTTGGCTCATGTATCTTGAGAATCTTATCAACATGGATTTTCTTGAGCATTCCCCTCAGACTCTGCAGTATTCCTAACAACTCAGACTACAAGATCATAACAATTGAAGAAAATCTACATTTTCCATTTTGTTTAACACGTGCATCTTGAGAATCCTATGAACTTAAGCCAACCTGGATTTTCTTCAGCATTATTCTTGGACTCAATATTTATAATTATCCAAACTTAAAGATAGATCCGAACAGCTCAAGTACACCTGAATCTTTTACATTGGTTAACACGTGTCTTAAGAATCCTGGGAACTTGAGTCAACCTTGATTTTCTTGAGCATGCCTCTCAAACTCAGAACCTATGTCCTCCTTTGGTTAACACATATATCTTAAAAATCTTAGGAACTTGTGTCAACCTGAATGTTCCTGAGCATTCCTCTCAAACTTAGTATTATTAATAATTGAAATTTGAAGGTCCGAACAACTCAAATATACCTGAATCTTCTACTTTGGTTAACACATCTATCTTGGAAATCCTAGGAACTTGGCTCAACCTGGATTTTCTTGAGCATTCCACTAAAATTCAGTGTTCATAATAATTCTAACTTGAAGATCAGAACAACTTAAATAAACCTGAATCTTCTCTATGGTTGGCTCATGTATCTTGAGAATCCTATGAACATGGATTTTCTTGAGCATTCCCCTCAGACTCTGCAGTATTCCTAACAACTCAGACTACAAGATCATAACAATTGAAGAAAACCTACATTTTCCATTTTGTTTAACACGTGCATCTTGAGAATCTTATGAACTTAAGCCAACCTGGATTTTCTTCAGCATTATTCTTGGACTCAATATTTATAATTATCCAAACTTAAAGATAGATCCGAACAGCTCAAGTACACCTGAATCTTTTACATTGGTTAACACGTGTCTTAAGAATCCTGGGAACTTGAGTCAACCTTGATTTTCTTGAGCATGCCTCTCAAACTCAGAACATATGTCCTCCTTTGGTTAACACATGTATCTTGAAAATCTTAGGAACTTGTGTCAACCTGAATGTTCCTGAGCATTCCTCTCAAATTTAGTATTCTTAATAATTTAAACTTGAAAACCGAACAACTCAAATATACCTGAATCTTTTACTTTGGTTACACATGTATCTTTGAAATCCTAGCAACTTGGCTCAACCTGGATTTTCTTGAGCATTCCACTCAAATTCAGTATTCTTAATAATTTTAACTTGAAGATCCGAACAACTCAAATAAACCTGAATCTTCTCTATGGTTGGCTCATGTATCTTGAGAATCCTATGAACATGAATTTCCTTGAGCGTTCCTCTCAGACTCAGTATTCCTGATAACCCAGATTAGAAGATCAGAACAATTGAAGAAAACCTACATTTTCCATTTTGTTTAACTCGATCAGAATCCTATGATCTTGAGCCAACCTGGATTTTCTTCAGCATTATTCTTGGACTCAATATTCCTGAGTATCCAAACTTAAAGATAGATCCGAACAACTCAAGTACACCTGAATCTTCAACTTTGATTAGGAGCTAGGTCCTAGGAATTTGAATCAACCTAGATTTTCTTGAGCATGCCTCTCAAACTCAGAACCTATGTCCTCCTTTGGTTAACACATGTATCTTGAAAATCTTAGGAACTTGCGTCAACCTGAATGTTCCTAAGCATTCTTCTCCAAACTTAGTATTCTCAATAATTTAAACTTGAAGGTCCGAACAATTCAAATAAACCTGAATCTTTTACTTTGGTTAACACATCTATCTTGGAAATCCTAGGAACTTGGCTCAACCTGGATTCTCCTGAGCATTCCTCTCAAATTCAGTATTATTAATAGTTCAAACTTGAAGATCCAAACAACTTTAGTAAACCTGAGGTTCTCCTCCGGTTAACTCGTGCATCTGGAGAATCATATGAACATGGATTTTCTTGAGCATTTCTCTCAGACTCATTATTCCTGATAACCCAGACTAGAAATTCAGAACAATTGAAGAAAACCCAGAGAGAATCCGATAAACTTGAGCCAACCTGGATTTTCTTCAGCATTATTCTTGGACTCAATATTCCTAATTATCCAACCTTAAAGATAGATCCGAACAACTCAAGTACAGCTGAATCTTCTAGTTTGGTTAACACGTGCGACTTGAGAATTCTGGGAACTGGAGTCAAACTAGATTTTCTTGAGCATGCCTCTCAAGCTCAGAACCTATGTCCTCCTTTGGTTAACACATGTATCTTGAAAATCTTAGGAACTTGTGTCAACCTGAATGTTCCTGAGCATTCCTCTCAAACTTAGTATTATTAATAATTGAAATTTGAAGGTCCGAACAACTCAAATATACCTGAATCTTCTACTTTGGTTAACACATCTATCTTGGAAATCCTAGGAACTTGGCTCAACCTGGATTTTCTTGAGCATTCCTCTCAAACTCGGTATTCTTAATAATTCAAACTTGAAGATCCAAACAACTCAAGTAGTCCTGAGACTTCTCCTCCTGTTAACTCATGTATCTTGAGAATCCTATGAACATGGATTTCCTTAAGCGTTCCTCTCAGACTCAATATTCCTGATAACCCAGGAATCTCATTTTCCATTTTCTTTAACTGGACGTAAAAAGACGTTAATTTGCAATGGGATTTTAAATCAAAGATGTAAACAAGTCTCGAAACATGTTTACTGTTGAAGTGTACTGTCATGGAAACCCTTAGTAATTAGAAGTACTACACTAGACACGAAGCTTGGTACTAAATCACTGTTACATTATAATTAATAACAAGAAATAATTGTTACTTATCCATCTCTCTCCTCAATTACTGGTAGAGTATGATCGCAGTACAAAAAAGTTTTTAATAGAAGTCTACAATTACCGTTCATTTCGACGCAAAATTATTTGTACATTTTTTCAGTATTACGACCAATTTTTGCATATCTTTGACCATCAGTAAGGCTGTAAAACACTGCAGTACGTTGCACACGTCAATCCTAAATCTCGGCTCCTTTTACAACGATTCTCGCTACTCATCGCAGCAAACTACGAGAGGTGGATCTCATTGAAAGTGTCATAACAATATAAGTTATTAAAAGTTAAGACGGAACGACTGGGCCAATTTGAGCGATGGACGTGTACCCGACAAGGAGTAGCAGCATCATCAATCACACGATGAAGGATACACCTCGCTCTAATCAAGGGCTTTCAACACTGGCGTTGCCCTCGTACAGGGGGCGTTACTGTTCCTGTAGGTTCGTCATCTTCCTCTTCTAATAACGCATACGTAGTTTAATTGGGATGGTCCGGTGATAGATGAGTCGAAAGAGCAGAAAAGAGCTAGAGAAGCTAATGAAAATGAGCTTATCGACGGTGTGAATATTTGTCTTAATAGAAACGTAAGATGTAACTTATCTGGCATACCATTACTTTCTTATTACGTCGATGTATGCAAAAGTGGTAACACTCTTGTTATCTATTATACTCGTTAGGCCGATACTCAATTGCCATCTAAAATTAGACTTGGTACATGCTATATTAAAAAATAACATTAACATTACAAGATTTAGGTATGAGTTTAAATTACATTTGTACCACTACATCGTATCACTTGAACATGCAACCATCACATGAAGATTAGAAAGGTGGACATTGGTGCTATTCGGCGCACAGACAATATAACTAGTAAATCCACTGAGAAGAAAACATCCACGAAACGAGAAAAGGTAGTAAAGTTAGACAACACCTAATACACGTCGTTCGCTATTGGTGGAAAAGTCATAAAACTTTTGGCGGGAATTGTTGATGTACAGAGTCGGTTCAGTAAAATTAACAAGTCTGATCTATGGTTGTCTGTTTACAAGCGTTCAGGTAAGTCGTTGACGGTGATAGTGGACTTTTAGTTGATGGTTTATTTTCACGTATCACTATTGTTATTCAGGTTTTTGATATAAATTTGTATAAACATATTTCTGTGATCTATTGCAATTATGGAAAGACACCTTCCCTGCTCGCCTCCCAAAAAGAGACCTGGAGCATACTTAAGCTGCGGGGAGAAAACCACTATTTTAAATGTATACAGAGAAGAAAGAAATGAACATCCTTAATAAAATCTTAGTAAAAGATAAATTATAGTCAAGGCGATCATTCTTAATGCGACCCTGTACTTATTCGCTAGCTGGTCGCGCACTTTGAATTTCGACGTTTGTGTTTCATGGAAGTTTTCTTTTCGATGGATTTACTATAGACCACAAGTTCTCATAAGGAAGTATTATTTGCTTACGTGTCAACATATAAAGTGGAAAGCAAATATGGCCGCCGTTGACGAATTGTGATAGGCAACCAAACAGTTGTCCATAGGCGTATCAATGATAAGGATGAAAAGGGAGCAAAATTGAGAAACTAAAAACCGTAATTTCTATGGAATATTTAATTTGGACTCAGGGTGCCCACAAAATTTTCCTTTCGAAATTCCCTGACTTTTCCCGATTTCCCTGACTAAATTTAGAATTCCCTGATTTTCCGACTGTATGGGCACCCTGTTTGGTCCACATGTATCTTACCCTGTTACGTTGCGACATATTCAACTTTTTTGTCATTTCATGGTATATTTTAATCGTGAAATACGTTTGTAATAGCAACTGTTGAACCAACAACATTATTTGCATTTACATAAAAAGATTTTACGTACTTTTTTTAATAAATCTAAAGTATTTCTTACCCATTTTACATATTATTGACTATTTTATATTTGAACTGCTATATTGACATTCATAATGAAACTGACAATATCGATCTGAGCCGTCACGCATTCTAATCGTATAATCGGTTGCCTTCTTTAAGTTAAAGCATAGTTACAACTTAATTCAAGATTTTAATCTTGTTTGAGACAATGATTTTGAAAATATTTAGATCAGGGATGATAAATACGATTTGAAACTGCCTTTAAAAAAATAAAATACTTTGAAAACGTAGGTATTTAAATTATTAAAACTTAAATCAATGGCTTAACTTAAGACACTTACGATTCGTGCAATTAGTTATTCAGTTACAAATTAATTATATTTTATTTTAAGAGATTTAAGACTGAATATAAATGATAAATGGTTTATAAGAGCTCTGTTATTGGCACATTAATATATTTGTAAAAACTAATTACCTTGTACTACTTTTAAGTGGATCAATGACAATGTTATCTATACAGCATTTTTTTTAATGTCTGGCTGCACCAACTTACACTCAGAATCGCTATCTTAGAACGTTTAGAGCAGATTTTGTTATTTTATTAACTTCATTAAGCCCCAACGCTGAAATAATAATATTTATTTTGCTGAAAACCTATAATAAGGAAACCTGTAGAACGCCACTGAGACGGTACTCAGCCACTATGCATTTCCTTATTAATTTGTCATATTTATAGCTCTGATAGAATAATCCAAAGGCCTTTTCTTCATTAACAATTGTGTCTTTCTAGAATTTTATCTAAAATAGTTCACAAAGTGCAATGTAAACAAATAGAAGCCACGTTAAATGCATAAAAATCTATGTTGCCACTTCTATCGAAATTCGATATTATTGCAGATTTACGTACAGCGAAAGCACCGATCACAATTTACATGCAAATCGTAGAAAAGAATTCGTCATCTGAATTCATACAACAATGTAAAAAATGGTTAGAAAGGGCTCTTATCTTCACAATATTATAACGTTTATCCTAATTTATTTATACAGTTCTTAACACTACCTAATTTATTTAGTCTATTAACTAATTAATTTATGTTAAACACTTAACGCGCTAATTTATTTGTACACTTGTCTTGGCTTATCGCACTTTTTCACTCAGTACGACTTCTGGTCTACTCCACCTCCGGTTCCGTAATTTATAGCCCTAATAATGTCTTCGAGAAGCTTCCAGTTTATTCTCTCTCTAATTGGACGTTCTGGATTATTCTGTCGCCTTCGAGATAGAGTTTTTATGATTGCGCTTTTTACTGAATTCTCCGAACCGGTCCCCACTTTAAAGTGCTCCGACTTCGTCAGATAAGAAGGAGCACGCTTCACGCTGATGTTTACATTTCGCGGTACAATATATTATTTCATATCAACTGATATGGGTATATTAATATAGTGTGTTAATTAGTATAAATAATGGTAATTAATATTAACCACACCGAAGGGCCGCTACTGTCAGAAGATACTTGATGCAATGTTTCGCTATGTTACTTAACTCCTCACGTGACTAGACACTTACATTTCAACAGCTAGAAGACGTTTGGAAATGGTTGAAAAGGTGCAGCATTCCCAATGACGTGACTTGTAGATTTCATCAGCCAGACACAGTCTAGCTAGAATCGGCTTAAAACTTATGTTTAGAGAGAGATGTAGGACTTATATGATCACGTAGATTCTAGCATTCACTCTTGAATAACACAAAAACCAAAAGTCGTTCTAAAACATGTCCACTGTGATTGGATTCACGTAATTTTCCTTCCCGGCGCGATTAACATCAAATCACATTATTTTCCTCGTAAATTTCCCACTTACACTTCCCGTGTGAGTTTTAATTAAAAACCTAAGCTTAACCCTCATCAAATATGTCCGCTCGCGCTCTTTCGCCAACCGTTCGAACTGCGACCGTAACGCGAAAACTTTATGTTAAATATCATAAGGAAGGACATCAAACAAACATTTAAGCCATATCCCAGGTACGTTCTCAGGACGACGTCTACTCGGAGATGGGAGCCATCAATTTTTACGATGTCGTTTTGCCGTGTGTTTAGATAGACGAAGTTTTCGCCCCGAAGAGCTGTAGTTGTGTTAAGGTGGTTTCCGTTATGCAATTTTATTTATGCCAGCCGAAAGGAATAACTTAGGTGAGCGTACAGCTTGTCTCATAATGTAAAAAGGGCAGAGTTAAGATTATTGGACTGTCGAAGCTGCTAGCCGAAAAAAATACACTTTTCGTTGAAGTCCCAACTTCGCCGTCTTTTGACAAATATTACTCTCTCCCTCATTCTCTCTTCCGAATCTGCCCCGAAGACTCTCGTGTCCCGTGCCGAAAGTAAAGAGTAATTTGGATGATTGTGGCCGTCAAGAATACTCAACAATGGACCACACTTGACCGCAACACGGTCCCTCGCTTTGTGCTTAAACCGTGCGACAAAGTGCAGCCCTGCAGATGTTTGATCAACCGACAATCGAATGGAGAGGTCTTGTTTGTCTCCGATCAAAAATAGACGGAGCTATCAAATCCGTTAGTTGAGGGAGGATTCGTTGTAGACATGTTTGGTATTAGACTATGCTGAGGAGCCAAAAATGACTAATTTTATACGGAATCAAAAGTCAATTGGCTGTCAACTGTGAAACGTGTATTCTTACTTAAGTAAATCTGTCGAGTGACTTTTATTTAAGTTATCCATGGGAAATTGTACTAACAATGCAATGGTTTACTCTTCTCGTAGATGTCATGTGATCGATGTGTTTTGTGATTCGCAAATGACGTGTGGCACTTGCTAAAAATTAATGAACTTTATCCAACACATGACAGTTATGACTGTCAATATTAATGTCATTTTAGACAAGTAAACTATTAAATAACTCACGTTCATATTTAAAGTAGTATTCTATTTATTTATTGCCCGTGGTAACCAAACAAGCAACCTACTTTAACCAAAATGTAAAAAAGTCACTTTCAAGTCATTCTGACATTTATAGGTTACTGAGACGCAAGTAGCTTTGATTTGATCAAAAAGCTTATTAATGATTATCTCACAAAAAAACGATTTCTTCCACTTGTTGGATAAAACATTGTATGCCACTCACGTGTTATGTTTCCTAAGTCACTTGAGGATTTATTTTCAACATAACACACTAGTACCATAAATAAAGGATTAATATACGTGTGAAAATTTTAACTAAAATAACGTCTAAGTATATATTGCATATTTCATTTTTTTTTAGTTCGTGTTATAGGTCATTAACAAAATAATAAAAACGCATTTTAACATATTACATAGTTAGTAATAGTACTATATTAAATATATAGTACCTAGCAATTTTTCCTCTTTTCTTAGTGTAACAAATTATGGAATACTATCTTGGGATGGCCTATATAATAACACTATTTCACCACTTATCAGATTACAAAGTACTTACAAATATTATTGATCAATAAAAGAACATAACAAAAAATGTTTTAACTTTCAAGCAATCTTTTATATACTTCACTCACTTATTTTTAAATATGACACATTAAAAACAAGATTTCTACAAAGTACAACCAGAACAAGATGTATAGCACTGAAATTACCAAAATGTAAATTGACTATTGGTCAAAATAGTTACAATTATGTATTAATAAAAAGTTTTAACAACTTACCAAATGAGCTAAAGGTCTTGAAAAAATCTAAGTAGGTAATTAAGAAAAAAATAAACTAAAGGAATTGGTTATACAACAATTATTATAAAAATATTCAAAATAAGTGAAAATGTATATAAAATAAATTTAAAAAAAAAACAAACAAAAAATAAGATAATTTTTTAGAATATAAGTATGTATTTTGGTTTTTAAGTAAAAGCCTTCTATGCAGAGTACTATGCATTCTTTGAACTAATGTATTTAATCTGCATATATGTACAAATACAAAATTACAAAATTTATAAGCAATTGTAAGATTATATTGATCAAAAAGGCAAATAAATAATGATAATAAAAATAATCATTTAATGTAAAAAGTATTCCAATTGGGCAGTATTCCTTTTTTATCATATACATTTTTATTTATACAACCTCCAGAAGATCTCAATGCAATTATTTATTTATAGCCCAATCAAATAATAACTTAATAACTATTGTAACTCGAAATGTAAACAGCAGAGCGAAATGTGTTTACTCCTGTCGGACCTCGGAGCCTTTCCTCAAAGGAACGCGGCTACGCTTATTCGCGAGCACTAAAAACCGTGCCGAGCGTTCCCGGATTATTATTTAAGGAGAAGTGATTTATGACCTTCTGGACATTTTCTACGTAAACATTATTATCGAGATAGATCGAGTGCTTTGTGGAATTATCGAGCAAATACTAGTAAATTCGGGAGTATATTATGGGGGGGGGGGCTATAAAAGTGAACGCTGCGGACGAAGGAGATTATTATTAGACGTGAAGCCGCGAGAGTAAATAGTAAACAAGCGAAATAGCGAAAGCGAGAGCGTATAAATAAATTAATAATTAAGAGTGATATAAATTAATGTTAGGAAATAGTTAAGTGTGTTATATAAATTAACTAGTTTAGTAATAATGTATATAAATTAGGTAGTGTCTAGTGTACAATTAGTATTAGTGTAAATAAATTAGAAAATAAACGTTACACTATTAATCGTTACGTATTCCGCTTCAGATAAATATCGATGAAAATGTAAAAAGGGGGGTTAAAAGATATGATAAAAGAGACTAAATATATTTTAATGCCGTTTTGAAACTCTCGTTTTTGGTAATTTTTTAATAATTTAGAAAATTGTTCGAGCACCATTTTAAGCAAAGAGAGCCCTTTTTATTTAAGAAATTCGTCATTCGTTCATTTATTGACATTAAGGTATAAAACATTAAAAAACATTAAGGGAATAAATAAGTCAACCCTTTAACTTAATAACGATCGTTATATATGTCTAAAAAAGTTTATTTTATTCTGACTCATAACGATTTTAAAGCGGTTTTTTCTTAGTTTCAGCGGTTAATCCGTGGTAACATAGGAAAATAGTAACGACTGATTGGTCCTTTTTGTAACAATTTATAAACAATTATTTTTGCCGATACAATTTTTATATTGTGAGGATTGATTACTGACAAAGATACTAACTACAAATTTTGATCAAAAAATATGTTTGCATAAAAAATTACAAAATAATATTTTTTAACATTCAAAGTTTATCGTAGAGATGAATTAATTTTTTACGTGTAATAAGTAATTTAAGTATTAAACCCTAAATTGTAGATTATATTTTATATACTACAAGAAGAAGGTACAGTAAGAATTTAAATTTATGCAGTTTAATTAGTTACTATCAAATACCTATATAATATATGGGTAATCCAAATGTTGGTTGTAGCATAGTTGGTTACAAAGCATATTATATAAATTTCAGTGAGTCATTTAAAAATTTTTAGTAATGTTTAAACTTTAAACAATTAGTAAATAATTTTATTTCTAGTTTTCAGTACTTAAAGTGTTAAATTTGATATTTAATTTATATAATCATGGTGATCATGAATGTACTTCGAATAATGAAAGTACTACTAAGGTTAATTATTTATTGAAGTGTGCTGATGAAAGTAATATTGATTTTAATATTTCATTAAATGAATAGTCCAGTCATCAGCCATTTTCACGTGGAATTTTGGGAAACAAGGTCGATTTCTTTGAAAATTGGGATTTAGGTAGTATTTATAACGTTCTTGGAAGTTGAACTTGTGCCGAAGTGTGCTTTTTCCCTAGGGGTGGAAACCACCCCTTTTAAGGGGTAAGAAATTTTTTAATCAAAATAAGCCGGGAAATCGATAGAATGACTAATTCTAAGTAACTTTTGTGCTATAAAGTTTTTTTGTAAAGTTGATATTTTTCGAGTTATTCACGATTGAATCTACAAATTTTTCATTGAAAAACGAATGTTTTTTAACAGTTTTTCACCAATAACTTGAAAATCTTTCATTTTATCGGAAAAATAATCCGAACAAAAATGTAGCTAATAAGAAAAGAAAGAAATACGTTTTTGAATGGCCTCTAAAAACCCAATAAGGACTGAGTTATTGCTCGTTGAAACATGGTTATTTTACCGCGAAATTGAAAACATTCAACCTTCAATAACTTGAAAATGTTTAAATTTTTGGGGATAACTCAATCGACCTTTTCTAAAGTACATAAAATACCCTTTAAAATGAGTACTGACGTAAGTCTTATGCATATGAATTGACTGATTTATAACAAAAAAAGTAACACCTTTCTTGTTTTTTTAAAAATTTTAAAATTATACCCTCGTCATTACCACCCTGATAAAAATTAAATGTAACCCACTTGCCTTTAACTTTATTTAGGTATTATTGATAAGATCTATGTGGTTTAACCGGTTTAGAATGCTTATTTTAGAAAAAATAATTGTTTAAAATGAAAATTGCATTTTCGTAATTTTAGAAAAAAAAATGCATTTTTCTTAATTAATTTAAAAACTATTTCAGATATAAAAAACTGTTTCAAATGTTAATTGCAGGGTTTGTCTCACTGATAATTTTGATTTTTTTTATTTATCTTTGTATCATAAAAATGAAGGAGATATGGCGTTTCGAAGTTTGCATTCCCGTACTAATTATAGCTCATCCAAGCCCTTTGAACGCAACCCTTTTCAAAACTACGCATTGTAAAACTTTTAACTAATTTGATGTTAAAGCGCTTGGAATTCTCTACAAAATGCATTTTTTTAAGTTCCTTTTAATTTAAACATTTAATTTTATCGTGAATAACTCGAAAAATATCAACTTTCCAAAAAAACTTTATAGAACAAAAGTTACTTAGAATTGGGCAATCTATAGATTTCCGGGATTATTTTGAATAAAAAATTTCTTACCCCCTAGAATGGGTGGTTCCCACCCCTAGGGAAGAAGCACACTTTGGCACAAGGTCAACTTTGAAGAACCTTATAAATACTACCTAAATCCCAATTTTCAAAGAAATCGACCTTGTTTCCCAAAATTCCACAGTAATACGGTATTTTACCATTGATAACTGTAACGAAAACCTTATAAACAAACAGAGGATTGTCAGACTCCATTTTGGGTGGTAGTGTCATTGAAATTAAAATGTCCAGTTACGTATTTTGAAAATATAGGTCAATACGGATAAAATGAGCCGTTATAAACACCTGTATTATTACAATAACAACCTTTTTTTTTCAATTTGTATAAAAAAATTTTAATGATAAACAGCAAGTACAATTACACCTAAATAAATTAATATTTTTGAACAAATTTTGAGGATTTCTTAAAGGTGGCAAATGGCAACGTGACATGCAAGTTTTGAGATCAATTGTGCCTTTTCTTCTCTTTGTCACAAATTCCGTTTTATCCCATTGATTTAAGTACCCATATTATTAATGAACTTTAATTTAGCATGTCTAAAATGAAACCTTTTTTTAAAAACTTATAAATGAGAAAATATAAAAACTACAGTTGAGATGCGTATTTTATTGCACCTAAAAATTTGTGTAATTTTTATAATTGAATCAATCTTTAAACAATGACGCCGATAAAACAATTTTTTGAAACTTTTTTTAAATAGGTCCCAATTTGCAGCGGAATACTTATTTTAATTTAATCAAACTATTATTACAGATCTCTTCTAGGTGCAAAAATCGCAAAAAATCTAATTAAAACACTGTTTGTACACCAACTTGTAAGTAAAGCCACTCTTCAATTAAATTTCGAATTCCTCCGATTATTAGAATGTAAGTGAAAGCAAACGTAACCTACGATTATCCCCAATTCCCACAATCTCATCAATAAAATTTCACAGAGAAACCCGTCCGCTCCTCCATTGTTCCGAATTCTCCTCGATAATTACTCGAGACTGATTATTTTATCAATTCGAACCTGTTAGGGGATCTTCGCCCTGAGTGGACGTACCAATTAGTCGACGGGGCCCGCGAAAGCTTTGATTATATTCAGATCGAACAGGGGAGAGTCGAAATACCTGACGGCTACAAATAAACAAGATTGTCTTGGCCCGTTATTTAGAGACGAGTCTTCGGGGGGTGAGTTCGCGGTGGAATTAATGAGTGCGGCTCTGAAGTCGTACGCTGCAACATTGGACCCTTGTTAGGAAGTAAATTGAATCTATTTGTCTAACTTGAGGGTGTCCTGGCCGAAGAAATTAACGTTAACGTGTGTGTGTGTGTAGGCAACCGAAACTTAGGTGTTCAAATGAAATCCTCTTAGAGTAGATTATGGAGAATATATTTATTTTGATACGTATGATGAAACTGAAAGAATATGTCCAGGAACTAGATAAGAAGGGTCTGATATCCTGATGCACCCCTTCTCCTTGACTGGAAGCTCCAAGTCCTACACCAGCTGGACTTTTGCAGGGGCATCCTCGTAATGTTGATTAGAAGACTTTAAACATTAAGTTGATTTAAAAATACGCATTTGTTCCAGCCAATGGAATGCCAAAATATCCTATTTATCTTTTTTGCAAACCTGCAATAGTCTTAATGCTCATCAATTTCCATGGAACATTTTAACAACGTTATCCCAATGGTCCATTCTTTGGAATGGATTCTTTTGGATGGATGGAGCTGTTCTTTTAGAGGAGATTGTACAAGTCATGAATAAATGTATGATTGATGGAGATGACATTCCCGAAGACTGGAATATTGGATATATGAACTCCGTCCACAAAAGGGAAGTAAAACTCAGTGCAAAAACTATAGGTGCAAACGTAATTAAATAAATCCACCGGGAAGAAAACATCCACGAAACGAGAAAATGTAGTAAAGTTAGACAACACCTAATACACGTCGCTTGCTATTGGTGGAAAAGTCATAAAACTTTTGGCGGGAATTGATGTACAGAGTCGGTTCAGTGAAATTAACAAGTTTAGTTGTCTGATCTATGGTTGTCTGTTTACAAGCGTTCATGAAAGTCGTTGACGGTGATAGTGGACTTTTAGTTGATGGTTTATTTTAACGTATCGCTATTGATATTCATGTTTTTGATATATTTGGCGCAGGATTGCGGAGTTCGGGAATTCGGCAAACGGTTTAAAGTCGGTTTACCTCGGGCGCCAGATTTTTAAGGGTTAACTCCCTATAGCCACGGGTGAGTTTAAATTCAGGAGAATGCCAGGGGGTCCGTGAAAATAAAACACACAGTACGGGGAAAAATACGGTTGATCTATATTACTTCTATTTAAGTCATTTACAGAAAAGGATTTAAAGTAAGCAAGAATTAGGATATTGGAGCATTAGTAACAAGCGGAAGGTCGTTATTACAATATATATAATAGTTAGGGCCGTTTCGGCAGCGGAGACAACGATTTGCCGGTTACTAAACGTTCGGAAGTTTTGGCAACTGTGCGAAATCCGGAAAGTCGGATTTCGCAGAGAAACCGGCAACGTTGCGCTCCACGGTCGGACGGGAGCGTGTGGAGAACAGGTGGTACGATAAAAACGGTATATTTATTATTTGGTATTACGGAAAATACAAAATCGAATAAATGAAGTGAAATATGAATAACTACTTTACAAACGGAAAGGAAATACGTACTAAGGGAATACGAGAATTAAACGTTTCTATTCACAATACTAATAATCTATTTACAATTCGGAAAAATGTAGTTACTAAGAGATAATAGATAATTAAGCGTGCAGAGTCGGTAGAAGTGGTTAGATGCAAGCGGAAGGGAGAGTAAGCGAAGGTGAGAGCGGAGCAAACAAGCGAGGGTGAAGTGCAGGCCCTATAGGGCGGGCTCTAGGGCGGAAGCGGAAAACTAGCGTGCGGCTCGTAGTTAGAATTAGGCCTTGCGGAATAGCGGTTAATTATCGTAATAAAGACGTCCTGGGAATACTTCACCGAGAACGTTTTACTACGAACTACTTTATGCGAGGGAAAGAAAAGCCTAAGCCAAAAGAGACAATAGAAGCGGATTTTGAGTACTCACACTGGTAGATGGAACTATCGGCGGAGACACTAGACACTCGACACTCGTACCGGAGACTCACTTCGCGAGAGACGGACACACGACACTGCGGAGAATCCTCTCGTGTAATTCCGGTGATTCGTGAAGAACGGGCGGCCGGGCGGCGGAGATTCTTTCGGATCGCGAAAAAGAAAACGACTGAACGGGCACTAGGTTCGGCGGAGAAACTTTTAGACTATTCGCGAACGACGGAAGGTTAGCACTGTTGAGACACTCTAGGATTACTCACAAGAGCGGTGACTACCAGATGCACTTGTTCAGATTTAGAGCTCTCGTATAAACAGGGAGGGGTAGTTTGCTGCTTGCAATTACGGAGACAACTGTCGGCCATTCATTTAAACTCGGCCTTGGAAATTTGCAGATGTCACGACGGAGAGAAGATGATTATTAATTTGAATTTGCGGGTTTTCCGAAATCGGTAACAGAGGGAGACAAGGGTTCTAGCCACGGGAAAAATATGCTTCATTACAACATATTTCTGTGATCTATTGCAATTATGGAAAGACACCTTCCCTGCTCGCCTCCCAATAAGAGACCTGGAACATACTTAAGCTGCGGGGAGAAAACCATTATTTTAAATGTATACAGAAAAGAAAGAAATTAACATCCTTAGTAAAATCTTAGTAAAGGTAAATTAAAGTCGAGGCGATCATTCTGAATGCGACCATCTACTTATTCGCTAGCTGGTCGCGCGCTTTGAATTTCGACGTTTGTGTTTCATGGAAGTTTTCTTCTCGATGGATTTACTATAGTTACGGAAGTTTGCATGACTGGATAACAAAATCTCGACTTGAAGAAAGTGGTGTGGATAGTGAAGAGCAAAGTGATAAATACCTTTATCCTAAAGCACATATCATTTTTATTGACTTAAAAAATACATATGGCTATGTTTCTTTAAATAAACTGTTCGAGATGTTGATGAAACGCAATATTAAAAAACCTATATAAGGTGTATCTACATCATATATAAACACAATCAAAGGCTTACAGATAAGCAAGGGAATTAGAATTACAATGGGATTAAATCAAGGTCGTAGCACATCACCAACCCCTATTTAAAATATATGTACAAGAGGCCCTCATTGAAAGGTGTAGAAAATGTTCAGGAATGGGGATGATGAGAAAGATATCTTTATGCAATGCTTTTCGTCCATGACCAAATAATTCTTGCTAATGATGGAGACGACGTCACTACATCATGAGGAACTTATTACAAGAACTAAAAAGATAACTTGCACGCATGGGTTTGGCGTAACGTTACACTGTTTTGTGAACCGGCGGGTAGCCGGCACATCGATTTATAAGACGTATATCACGTCAAAAATGTAAAGTACGAACCTGTCGTACAGAGAGCATACTGTGTAAACATTTCCAGAGCCGGTCCTCCGAATGAGATAGGGCCGAGGTCATTCAGAGTCGCTTAAATTTTACTGTGCAGTAAACGCCGCCATAACCTTCTGCTCCTTCATACTTGTGGTAAAACACAACTCTGTACAATTTACTGAAACAAAATGAAACGGTGATTTCGTAGCCCCTCTTCCACCGTGTTTCGATACCTGTCATGTTCGAAATGTGGCAATTTGTTAAGCACGTCCCTACCTCTCCAAGAGGAATCTCGGAGAGGATCCGAAATAAATTTAAACGTTTGAAGGAGAAAGAAGAGTAAGAGCAAACATCAGCCAAAACACAATCGCCAAACGAATTATATATAGGAGAGCGCCCTCGGTTCCTCTCTCCTTGCACGAGGTAATAAAATAAAAAGGACACTCGAAAAGAAATAAATCCACGTAATCTAATTAACATTCCATTGTCGCCGCGCTTGTATTGAATGAGAGAGAGGAGATTCGCAAATCGCTCCGGTGTCGTAGACGTGAAGAGTTACGTGGAAATTGGTTCGTCCTCTCGACTCGAGAGTTTTAACAGTCGACAATGTGACCTGCCAAGTGCACTTTGCCCTGGAATAACTATCTAGTCCCGAACCAATCAGCCTCGAGAGGATATACGCTTTTGTTTCGTTATTCCGATATTCTCATTATGATTTTGATACCGGGAGATGCTTCACGCTTAATATGATGGCGGTAAGTACGACATTTAAAAGTGCTTCATGCTATCAATCAAGGCGAAAACGTGCCCTGTTTTGCTGGGTTTCCTCCGGCTAATTACCAACATTTATGTACGAAGCACCCTCAGGATAGCATTACTTGTACGCCTTTAATTTTGTTCTTGTTGTGGGAAAATTGTAATTATTTTATAGAACGATGTGTAACATCGCAAGGCGTTCTCATATGGCCAGACAAAAAATTCATGGCAACATTATCAGCGTTTTAGAAAATAAATTTAGTATTGCATATTAACATTTTAACATATTAACAATATTAATATTGATGAAAATGTGTCAGTAAGACTAAACAATTACTCTACGAACCGATGTACTTATGGAAGTGCCCTTTAGGGCAATTTTATATAAAAATATTTCAAATCAAAGATTTAAGCATTACACAGCTAACTTAAGTTATGAGATTTGGTATAAATCAACAAAACCGTTTTAAATAAAATTGTACAACAAACTAAAAAATACTTAAGAGTAAAGTGCCCTTTAGGACTGTTTTAGGAAAAAATATTTCGAATAAAAATTGTATGCATTTAATATATTTATTCAAATATAAAGTTTGGTGGAAACATTCCAAGCCGTTTTGAAACAAAATTTGGAGAAATTGAAAATGTTCACATGTAAAGTGCCCTTTAATGAGGTATTAGAAAAAAGTGTTTCAAATAAAAGTTGTAGCTATTAGTTAGATCAGTTCAAGTTTAAAGTTTGGTAAGTATCGGTGAAGCCATTTTGGAGAAAATTGAGAAAAGCTGAAAATTCAAAAAAGTAGAGGACCCTTCGTAGAAGAGTCATGCCAGAAGAAATGCCAATCCCAAATGCCGAAAATCAATACGATTACAATACCTTCTCTTATTATATGGGTACCCCACATGAAAAAGTAAAAAGGTACACCGAAACAATATCAAGAAGTGAATATACCAACTATTGAATATTGAACATATAGAAAACCCTAAACCTTTCCTGGGTACCTCTAGATTTATACATAAACATCATCCCTTACTGGAAATTTTTAAATCAACCTAAAGTCCATCAGATTTTATACTGGCCCCCTAACTATTCCTGAATAATTTTCAAACTACCTGAAAACATTGCCAACTTTCAGGAAGATTTTTGGGGTGTAGAGGTTTCTTATTTCTTTAATTTTCTCAACCTTCCTGAGTCCCTGTAAAATTAACCGGATCTAACTGAAATAATTTAAAATCTATAAAATCGCACAGAAAACTCCCTAACACTTCCTGAAAAATTTCCAATTTCCCTGGAAACCTTGCAATTTTTGGCAGAAACTTTGGCTACCGAAATTCCCTGGCAAACTAGGGAACTTAAGGTTTCACAATTCTTTAACAAACTGAACCTTTCTGAGCCTTCATAGAAGTACCTGAAAATGGTGTAATAATACAATGAACCGCTGAAGCTAACTGAAGGTTTTTAAATTGGACATAATTTTAAAATTTAAAAAATCTAATTAATACAATATGTCTATGAACTCCTAAAAATTCCTGAACAGTCTTCAAATTGACTGGAAACGGTTAAAAAATTACTCAGATGCTTCATAGTGCTTTAATCTTTTGAACCATTTTGAGTACTTTTAAAAATACCTGAAAATAAACCTTGAACCTTGAAATCTGAATAATAATAAAATAATAAACTCATTATATTTCTTAAAAATTTTAGAAACCACTTGAAACCATTACGATCTTTCAGGAAAGTTTAAAGTACTAGAGTACCCATGAGGGTACTCCTTTAACGTCCTACATTCTAAGAGTTTTGGACAATGTTGCTGAAGTTATACAATTATCTGAAAATGTTATAGTCATCCAGAAGGTTTTAAAATAATCTGAAATAAATGAAGTCTGACAACGAATTCTTATTACTAATTCCGAAATTATTTTGATTTTACCTAAAAAAGACAAGTTCGAGTGTTGTACTTACTGAAACTTACTGGAAATTTTTAAAATATTCCTAATTGATGTACTTTGAGCTAACTCCTAACGTTTTCCACACAATTTTCTTCAAAAAACTGTTTTGTGTTCAAATTTTCAGCACTTCAGTTCGTCAAAGCTAGTGAAAGCTACGCTTCACCTGTTGATCTTTGTAATTCGCTATTTGTTGTTCTGCCTTCTCCATTGTACCATTTATTAGAAATACGATCAAAGTGCCTTATTTGCAAATATATTGTAACGCAAAATGTAAACAACCAGCGTAAGCGTACTCCTTATCGGACGAGGCGGCCCACCTAAAAGGGAGGCCGCTCCGCTAATTGGGTCATAAAAACAGTTCCAGAATAATAGCGAATATTCATTTAAGGAAAGAATGATCTATTACTTTCGGGTCGTTTCTAGAACAAACAAATTAGGGAAGAATCATCGAGTAAATACTAGTAGGTTCTCGAGACATAATGGAGGACTTTAAAAAGCGAACGCTGCGGACGAAGCGTTCGCATAATCAATAACTATCACAACAATTCAAAGATCATAACAAATCAACAATAATCTAGGTAGATTAAGTAGTGTTAAGACAATGTGTAAATAAATTAGAATAAATGTTACAATATCATCTGGCAATTTCTCATCATTTCCAATTCTTACCGCGCCACTTTATTTTAATTAAATCAACGAAAGCGAAAAAGTTGTCGAAACGTCAGAAAGAGAAAACTATTAACGGATCTCCGCGGCACCTCGCTGATTCATAGTCGCGATTTCCGTCATTTTTCTATTAAAATCATTCCCGGGGCGAAACCTTTCCTGGGAAAAGTGAGTGCCGCGCTATCGCGAAGCCCATAAATAAAAATTAATGAGTCAAAAATATTAAACAAATGGGATCAACGGTTCATGAAGTTACAGATCACGTCGCGAGGGGAGGGCGGCGGCGGCAGCTTTAACATTTAGAGAGGGAAAATGTCACCCCCGAGCTTTGGACGAAGAAGGCGCGCGGGGGTGAGGGGAGATGGACTGGAAGAAAGGTCATTGGGAATTTATTAGCGTTCACCGGCGTCATATTTGCGATACATTGAGATATATCGTGGCGTTACCGGGACCAATAAGTAAATGGTAGGGGGAAGGGGGTGAAATGCAAACGATGACGTGGGGTTCTTTCAAGTGAAAACTTTGAGAAAAATAAACGTTTCCAGATGGGGTGAAATCTTCAACTCGCCGTCGGCATGAAATCTGTTACGCATCGTATATCCAAACGCTTGTTATAAGTACCTACATACAACAAGCTGTACCCGGCATGCGTTGCAATGCCACGTAAAGTTTAAAAAAAGAAAGATCAATAAAAATTATAGATGACCCGGTCGGTGGACTTCGTATCACGTACATATATTTTTGAAAAATATGGTCAAAACCTAATACAACATTTTTATCTACATTAAATTAAATGCAACACAGTTATACACATAATCAATTTATTGCTTTCTGATGTACTATGTTTTTTGTCTTTTTTTACGGTCCGTAAATATATAAAGATGATGGTTTAACGACTCGCGAAAACGCGACGTATAATTGCCCATACGCGAAACAAGGAAACTCCAAGTTGATTCCGAAAACTGTCCTTGTATCTGCAATTGTATATTATCTTTTTAAGTTTTTAAAAAATAATTTATCAAAAACTACCTTGAAAGTGGGCATGAAATTTTCCTGTACAATATGCGTTGCACCAAACGACGTGATTTGAAAGCAATTATTATATTTTTGGATGTTGGCCAAGAAATGTTTAGTCATTTCCCACCCCAGAAACTAATGAGCGTAATAGATCTGGTGGTGGGAACAATTGTGGCAATTTTACTTTACCACCAGCACAACATAATCCAGTAGATTCACCGCTGTATTTTAACGCATTACAATATTGACAAATAATTGTCATTTCTCCACTCGTTACGAATTGGTCGGCACAATAATATATTTCCGGGTCGTGGTGGAATGCTACTCGTTCCAGGTTTACAGGAACATTGCGTCTGTGGAATCGCTCTATTTCATTGTGTCGTGCTCGCTGCTGTTGTATTTGATGTGCCCGAAGTCGTTCCATTCTAAGCCTTTCTACTTCATAATTATTCACTGTTGAACGCAATTCTGTCATACCAATACGAATGTTATCATAAACTGTCTCTCGCTGGTCGTCAGTGCGATTTGCACGTGAGGTAGGTCGTCGCACATTTGATTGACTTCGACGACCTCAGTCAGGTCGTCTTCTCCTTGGCATTTTAATATCAATAAAGTTCTCGCGCACTTACAAACTGATGATAGATTTTAATAGTCGTCTTGATATTTATTTATTTAACAACCAACTGACACTATACTTTCATTTGTTTGATTACAAATCTCAAATTACAAAACGTACCTTTTTTAGTATTTTCGTTACTTATTATTTATGTATCTCGCCGCTTAAAGCTTCCCTGAACTTCCTCAAATATTTCAAGATCAAAATTAGCAAAATCGTTCCAGCCATACTCGAGTTTAGGCGAGACAAACGAACAGCAATTCATTTTTATATATATATAGAAATACACCTATATACATATGCGAAATATAAGCGAGTCATATACATCTTCTTCTTTTGGTGCCGTCTCTATTAGTGACGCTTAGTGTGAAGTGAATGACCAATCATGTAGAGTTTCTAATGTCGCGTTGTCATGACAGCTTCTTCCTGCCTACTCGTCGTTTACCATCTAGTTTGCCTTTCTTTATTAATTGAGGAATATTTTCCTGTAAAATGCTGAATTTTTATCCCATCCAGTAAATGCAAGAGAATCTAGCATGGCTCTACTCAATATTTCAGTGATCATCAATCATTGAATTGAACCACAGATTTCAAAATGCAACTAACTTATGCATTTATATTTTTTTTTCATGTTTGACCCATACCATAAGTCTTGCATATGAATCTATATCATTTTTATATCACACAATAAAAATAAAATTAGTGTCAGGCGGGATGGGGGTGCTAAAATAGCTGTATTTGTGGAGGTCTGGCGGGGTGAAGGGCCCACCCTGTGTGTCTGACATTATTCATTCATATATTGTGTGGTATAAGCAACCAAACCAATTCCCTGTTATCCTGTTTCTTACCATACATTTGCACCATCATTTTTTGATAACTTTGTCAATTTGTCCCACAGCTCACTAGGGTGGACTTTTAGGAATCACTTTAAAAGTTGGAAATTCATAACTTCTAGAAACTTCTAGAGACTTCCAGTAAACTCGTGGATATACGTTTCAGTAACTTCCAGTAGTTCCAATTCCAATATACTCCAACAATTAGTACCATGAGTTCCATGATACACTGTCCAGTTTTCAGAAAAATGTACAAGTGTCCATATAACAAGGCGATGTTCAAATTTGCATGCAGATTACTTGTTAAAAAAGTTCTAGACGTAATAATTTTTATCTCGATCGATTTGATCGGATAAACACTTACGTATTTATCTTAGAAAATTTTGGATAGTCATCCCAATGTATTCATTGAAGCTAAGATATCAATCAATTATTGTGTTAAACGGTACTCGAAGTTGTCTCATTACCAAAATTATCAAAATATTGTAATAATGAAGAAATTATAAATGAAGGAATTGTAAAAGAAAGTAAACACTTCATACATTGTTCAATCGGCGAGATGAAGGGATTGGCGGTTTTAGTGATTCTTGTCAGCTTCCAACTGGCTTTTGGTTACCAGCGAGTCAGTTACAAAGGGTGAGAAACGTCGATCAATACTAAAAACGGTTGTAACGTAGCGTTTAATTCGACTAAAAATGTAACGAAAACCACCCTATTTTCTAACTCGATAGGTACAAAACTTACCATGTCACCCCGAAAACGAAGGCGGAAGCAGACATAATTCACCGGCTGGAAACTAACCCGAAGTACGACTTTTGGTTGGAACCCAGAGCCTTGAACACCCCAGCTACGGTAATGGTAACCCCAGATGAGCAAGCTGACTTCGAGAAGCTCATGAAAGACCACAATATTGACGTGAGGGTACTTGTAGAGGACGTGGAGAGGTATTATTACGAATGTTAACATTAAATCAGCAGCTAGTATTTATATGCGATTTAAATTATAGCATATCAATATGTCTTCTGCATTTAGTTTCCTATCTTGCATTACGGATTCTTCACCATCTCGACCGAAGGTTGTCCAGCTTCTCAAAGTTGGCCATGGCAATTTAAACCAAAGGAAAACACCAAGTCTTAACCAACTGCTTTCTGCTTTCTGCTTTAAAGCAGTTGGTTAAGACTTGGTGTTTTCCTTTGGTTTATTCTAACTTCACCACCTCGCCAACTTGTCCTTGGTCCTCCCCTTCTTCTGTGTCATGGCGGATTCCAGTTTAATATTCTCTTGGGCCATCCAGTATTCGCCATTCTACACATATGTCCATACCATCTTACTCCCTTTACTTTTATGGTATCTGTAATACTTATTGGTATATTAATTCTGCCCCTTATATGCTCTTTTCTTACTTTGTCTAGTAAAGTTAGTTTACAGCACCTTCTCCAATATCCCATTTCCATTGCAGGCAAACTCTCTTCCATTTGTTCTGTCGTCTCCAAAACCTCAGCCCCGTATGTCACAATACTTTCTACTATTGATTTAGATATTCAAATATTAGTGGCTTGTTATTTGGTTGCTCCACAGAACTGAATTGAGTTGACTAGTTACACAACTCTCCCTTGGTATATTCGGCTCTATATCTCTTAGGTATTTGAGCCATCACTAGTGATTATTGAGCCAAGATAGTTGTATGAGTTCACGCCCCTTACTACACCTTTTGGCAACTGAAGATCACTTTGTACATTTACAGCTACAATACATTCAGTATTATCAGTGCTTATGGTTAAGCCCCATTTATCATATTTTTCGTCTAGCTTTCATAGCATGTCTTCATACTCAATGAGAATAACTTAGTCATCAGCGAAATGTAGTAAAAAGAGTTTCTCTTCGTCTACTTTTATTCTCATATTACAGCACATACGTCTCATAGTGTGGAATTTAGATATATTTTAGAGTTGGAGCTATCGCGCATCCTTGTCGAGGTCCTTTTGTAATTGAGAAATATTCTGATATTCTGCTACCAATTTTAATACTGCTTAATATGTTCCTATAAAGTCTTTTAACTGCCTTCATGCAAATCTCACTGGTACCATTTTCTCTTAGTGCGAGCCATTGCTAAGAGAAATACTGTCACGCTTTTCTTAAGTCTATGAAGACAAGGACAAAGTCCAAGGTTTCTAACCATGCGTTTTTCTAAAAGTTGTCTTAGCAAACTACTTTGTTCCTCTACATCTTCTGCTTCATTTTAGATTTTGTTTTTTATTATTTCCCCAAACAGTCTTGAAAGAGAATTAGTCACACTTCGCCCTCTGTAGTTTGATGGTCTCTTCCTGTCACCCCTTTTGTGTATTTCCTTTCCCTTTCCTTCATTCGGAAGGGAGATCGAAAATAATGGCAAGCAAATCCATTAGCTGTCCAGTGTCGTATTCAATCAGCTTAATGTTTATTATTACCTTCAAGATAATGGTGATGGTAACAATTGTAACAGTTGGAATAGCTAATTGCATATGATTGTTTGTTACAGTACTATCCCACCAATAACCAGGTCTTCTGGTACTACTAAACTTGGTGATATTACGTTCCTGCAGTACCACAACCATACTGAAGTAAGCGTTTCAAGTAGAATGAAGCATTTTATAAATCAAACCATTGCGACGCTCCCGTTGATCAGTTTCATTGATTTCCCCCTCCCTCTTCCAGATCAACGCCTATTTAAATCGCCTCGCCATCGACTACCCCAACATAGTCACCCTACAGGAGTTCGGTAGCTCTTACGAGGGTAGACAACTCGAGGGGGTGAAAATTTCGACCGGTGGCATCAATAAACCCGCCATCTTCATCGACGCCGGCATTCACGCCAGGGAATGGATCGCTCCAGCTACAGCTCTGTACATCATTCACCAGTTGGTCGAAAACGCCTCCAACTACCCACTGTACGAGGAAGTCGATTGGATCATCTTGCCCGTGCTCAATCCCGATGGATACGAGTACTCGAGACACGTTGTATGTAATGGAAAATGGGGGGAAAGCCTTGTGTCTAGTTTAATTTTAAAGTCAAGCTTTCATGAATGATTGCTAATAACGACACAACGACAAGAGTGGTGAAATTTGATGGGTAATTGGTATATCGAATATGTTCGGTGCTCTTTTAAAACAGTACCAAATGGTTTTACTTATAGTAATTGATTAAGATCTTTGCACAACCGCTACAAAGACCAGATCGGTGCAGGTTCACTCATACTTATGTTTCTGACATTTTTTCACTAGGAGCCGATGTGGAGGAAGACGAGACAACCGACCGCGAACGCCAGTTGCCCAGGCATCGACGGCAACAGAAACTTTGACTATTACTGGATGACGATAGGCGCCTCGGCTGACCCATGCTCCCAAACCTACGCAGGCCCCCAACCTAACTCCGAACCCGAAACGGTCGCGTTGGAAAATTATTTGCAAACACACAAAGACACGATAAAATTGTACCTCACCCTCCACAGTTACGGTCGGTACTTGTTGTACCCGTGGGGGTACACCTACACCCTCCCCAGTAACGATGCGGAACTTTACAGTTTGGGTTACGCTGTGGCGAACGCCATAGCCTCCGTAAACGGTACGTCTTACATCATCGGTTCTTCGTCCAACGCTTTGTATCCCACTTCTGGAAGTAGCCAGGATTACGCTGCGGGAGAAGCCGGGATCCCACTTTCTTATACGGTAGAACTACCCGAGGGTGGAGCTGCAGGGTTCCATCCCCCTCCGGAAAGGATTCTACCCATTGCCAGGGAAACGGTTTGGGGCCTGCAGGAGTTCTGGGTGTATGTCGTGAAGAGATTTGTTACATAACCGTATTCATTAATAAAGACAGTTTTTTAGTTGTTACTCGTCACTTAAGCCCTTATTAGGTCAAATTTATATTTCGCTTCTCTACCAAAGGATATGCTGACACACTTTCTGTCCAAGAAAATAATCTGTATGTTTCTATAAACTGTGGAAACATAGACACTTGAAGGTGAAGAGATTCTGAAAACATTCTAGAGGAGAAAAAGTGAACCAAACGTTATTACCAAAGCCTTTGTAACGAGGACTGAAGGTCGTTTTATCCGACACTGAATTGAGACTTTTTCCTGATCATATTTTAGATTAAATAAAGTTATTAACTAAAATTATCTGGTCACTAAAATGAATTATTTAAAATACCAACTTAACTTTTATTGTGAGTTTTTTTTTTGGAAATTCCTACAAGATACCTTAACCCAATAACCACTCATGTACCATACAACCATTTTATGGGTGTTTGCTGATCAAGATCTTTTAGGAGTGTAGCTGATAGGTTCGGTCTCAGTTCATACTGCTTTCATTACAACAATTTCAGGCAATTTATGATGTTCGAAGGAGATAAATGACCTCAACATGAGTCGAGAAAAACACTTTGGCTTTTAAGGAGTTAAGGAGACATTTTTCCTTTCTAATGTTCTGGGTTGTGTAGATGGTACCCATATTTCAATATCTGCTCCAAAAGATGACAGTTGTTCCTACAATAGAAAAAGAATTAAATTCGGTGCTTTTTCCAGTATGTGATAAATATATTTGTGAGTTACCAAAAACCTTGATATCTTATTATAATTTCTAGTGATTTCTGCATTGATTAATTTATTTTATGGAATCAGCAATGCAGAAATAATGTTTACAGATATTTATTGTGGCTGGCCAGACTCAACACCATGACATGTGGAAAGAATCTCCAATATATAAAAAATTTAAAATTAACATATTAAATGAGTAATTTCATCTTCTTATCCCTTGAAAACGTTTCTAGTGGTACCATGTAAAGACAACGGACATTTGAGACAAAAGTAAAAGAAATTTAATTCAAATTTAAAGAGCACGCGAAGAATTATTAAACAAGCATTTAGAAGATCAAGACGTTTATGAAAGGGATTAAAATTTTTGAATATTTCAAATAAATTTGCGGTGATAAGCACTTATGTACTACATGATTTATGTATAAGGAAAGTATTTGTAAATAAAGATTCTTGTTTGGAGAATGATAATGATTTTATGCGTAATTCAGTTGATTTGGGAATTAAAACTGGAAATTCCAGAGCAAAGGGCCCTGGCTCTTTGGTAGACTTTGGTAAACTCACTGGTACCATTTTCTCTTAGTGCAGGCCATAGTTTCCTAAGAGAAATACTGTCAGGCTTTTCTTAAGTCTATGAAGACAAGGTGAGTTCCGAGGTTAATAGCCATGCGTTTTTCTAAAACTCGTCTTAGCAAACTACTTTGTTCCTCTACATCTTCTGCTTCATTTTAGATTTTGTTTTTTGTTATTTCTCCAAACAGTCTTGAAAGAGAATTAGTCACACTTAGCCCTCTGTAGTATGATGGCCTCTTCCTGTCCCTTCCCTTTCCCTTCATTCAGAAGTGAGATCGTCATTTCTTGAAAACCAAGTAAAAAGCAAGCAAAGCCATTAGATGTCCAGTGCCGTATTTAATCAGCTTAATGTTTATTATTACCTTCAAGATAAAGTGATGATAACAATGGTAGCAGTTGGAATAGCTAATTGCGTATGATTGTTTGTTACCATACTATCCCACCAATAAGCAGGTCTTCTGGTACTACTAAACTTGGTGATATTACGTTTCTGCAGTACCACAATCATACTGAAGTAAGCGTTTCAAGTAAAATGAAGCATTTTTGTTTCTTTTCTATAAATCACCCCATTGCAACGCTTCCGTTGATCAATTTCGTTGATTTCCCTCTCCCTCTTCCAGATCAACGCCTATTTAAATCGACTCGCCCTCGAGTACCCCAACATAGTCACCCTACAGGAGTTCGGTAACTCTTACGAGGGTAGACAACTTGAGGGGGTGAAAATTTCGACCGGTGGTATCAATAAACCCGCCATCTTCATCGACGCCGGTATTCACGCCAGGGAATGGATCGCTCCTGCTACAGCTCTGTACATCATTCACCAGTTGGTCGAAAACGCCTCTAACTACCCACTGTACGAGGAAGTCGATTGGATCATCTTGCCTGTGCTCAATCCCGATGGATACGAGTACTCGAGACACGTTGTACGTAATGGAAAATGAGGGGAAAGCCTTGTGTATAGTTTAATTTTAAAGTCACTTAGTAGTGGTTTTCTTGGAATTTGGGAACGATCGATTCTCATGAACCATTGATGAATGATTGCTAATGACGACACAACGATAAGGGTGGTGAAATTTGATGAGTAATTCGTACATCAAATATATTTAGTGCCCTTTTAAGACAATGAAGACAAAATGATATTACGTAACTAATTGAGTAAGAACTTTTTACTACCACTACAAAGACTAGATCGGTGCAGGTTCACACATATCCTTATGTATTTGTGGCATTTTTTCACTAGGAGCCGATGTGAAGGAAGACCCGACGACCGACCGCGAACGCCAGTTGCCCAGGCATCGACGGCAACAGAAACTTTGACTATTACTGGATGACGATAGGCGCCTCGGCTGACCCATGCTCCCAAACCTACGCAGGCCCCCAACCTAACTCCGAACCCGAAACGGTCGCGTTGGAAAATTATTTGCAAACACACAAAGACACGATAAAATTGTACCTCACCCTCCACAGTTACGGGCAGTACTTGTTGTACTCGTGGGGGTACACCTCTACCCTCCCCAGTAACGAAGAGGAACTGTACAATTTGGGTTACGCTGTAGCGATCGCCATAGCCTCCGTAAACGATACGGCTTACATCATCGGTTCTTCGTCCAACGTTTTGTATCCCACTTCGGGAAGTAGCCAGGATTACGCTGCGGGACCAGCCGGGATCCCTCTTTCTTATACGGTAGAACTACCCGAGGGTGGAGCTGCAGGGTTCCATCCCCCTCCGGAAAGGATTCTACCCATTGCCAGGGAAACGGTTAGGGGCCTGAAGGAGTTCTGGGTGTATGTCGTGGAGAGATTTGTTACATAAAACGTCTTCATTAATAAAGACAGTTTAGTTGTTATTCGTCACTTAAGCCCTTATTAGGTTAAATTTATATTTCGCTTCCCTGCCAAAAAGGATATGCTGACACACTTTCTGCCCAAGAAAATAATCTGTATGTTTCTATAAACTGTGGAAACATAGACACTTGAAGGTGAAGAGATTCTGAAAGGGTCCTAGAGGAGAAAAAGTGAACCAAACGTTATTACCAAACCCTTTGTAACAAGGGCTGAGGTTCGTTTTATCCGACAGTGAGTTATGACGTTTTTCTGATCACATTTTAGATTAACTAAAGTTATAGTACAGGTAAGTTTTTGAGAATTATCTTGTCACTAATTTTTATTGTGAGTTTTTTTTTTGAGAGCACGCGAAGAATTATTAAACAAGCATTTAGAAGATCAAGACAATTATGAAAGGGATTAAATTTTTTGAATATTACAAATAAATTTGCGATGATAAGCAGTTATTTGTGTATAAGAAAAGGTACCATTTGTAGATTAGAGATTCTTGTTTGGATAATGATAATGATTTTATGTGTAATTCAGTTGATTTTGGAATTAAAACTGGAAATTCCAGAGCAAAAATAAATGGGATTCCGTAACAGTAGATACAGAAAAGTTTTGAAGCGTGTTAAATGTTAATTTGGAGCGTTGGTTAGGCCCTGGCTCATTAATGTTTACAGCAATACCGCTTACAGCTTCAAACACTTTAACGGCGTAGGTATTCATCTCTAATATTTTCGTCTGTGACTCAGGATGAAAACACTGTTGAAATAATTTGTTTATCGATGAGCTCACTGATCAGTGTCAAATTTGTTAGTTGACTATGTGTAAATTCCATTAGATACAAGCAGTTCGTTTCAATTCAAACCTTCTTTTGGAAGATCACTTGTAACCCACCAATTCTACAAATCGCCTTTTGTAACTTTACCATATCGAGTACCTACATAGATCCTTTGTTTCCTGCAAATAATTTTGGAAATTACCTTACTCATGTTCATTGTCACGGTGTTCCACGTGACAAGATATGGTTACAATTTCTCAAAACCTAGCAGTAAAGTACATCCACTTAATTGTATTTTGGGTAAGTGGGTAGGTACTAATGAATAGAAGTTGCTTTTAATACGTCATTTCCTGTTATAAACAATCTAGATTAAACGTTATTTGTTTTTACTTGTGTAATTCATTTACTATAATTGTGTTATCAAAAGACGAGCAAACGTTCAAACGTTTTTTAAAGTATCTTTGTTTATAGGACATAAATTCCAGCTACAAATAAAATAGACAAAATTCCAGCACTCCTTCACAATATAAATTTATTTAACTGCGCATTTTTGAGCTGGGCACTTAAGATGAGACGTAACGAGATTATTATCAATATTGTATTTGAATATCAATTGATTTCAAATAATATATATTGAAATAAATTCCATAAGCGGTCCAGTATTAGTTCCTCGTCATGCTGAAACTAGCGATTGTGGTGGCGATAGTCTGCCTCCAGCTCAGCTGGGCCCAACAACAAGTTAGCTATGAAGGGTACGTTTAGTTTTTGAAATTCAGAACATAAGTAGGCATATGTATTATGCAGGGAAATTTTAATTATTCATGGGTTTTGGTAGACTTATCAATATTTTGCTGGTGTATTTTAGATACAAAAGGAGGTTGTCCAAGTTCTCACAGTTGGCCATGATGAGCAGAAGGAAGGAAAACCTTATACTTTAGATACCTATCGGGGGAGGGAAATTTTAATTATTCTTGTGCTTTTGTTAGACTTCTCGATATTTTTCTGGTGTACTTTAGGTGCCTATGGCCCGTTAGGATCATATTTTTATTATTTACTTAAAATTGCCCCCTTCTTCAAATTTTTATTTCTACGATATCCAGCTGTTTTACGCTTTTACCAAAAAGTTATTGGAAAGTGATTGCCTTCAAATCAATTGTGAAAAATTTAAACTGTTTATATAGTAATAGTTGACTTGAAGCTGCGGAATTTTGTTTTCATATTGTAACGTTTTTACTATTGACTAAAACTAAAACACTACGCGATTATCCTAATTAATTTATTTCTTACACTACACTTATAAACTTAACTTAACAATCACCTAATTCATATTTGTACACGATGTTTATTTATTTTAGCGCGCGCGGTCTCTCGATCGAATGTTTACACACACCGGTTCAACTGGCCCGCTTCGGGTCCGACATTCCCTTTTTATGGCAGGTAGAAGCTTCTCGTCGTTTGCCGGAATAGTCCCGAAGCTTCTGGAGATCATTCTAGAATTCGCGGAACTTGTTATCGCATCGAACTCTCTCGGTTGTTCCCGTCGTCCTTCCCAGAATTGCAATAAGGCGAACTTGTGTAGCTCCCGGCGTGTTTATGTCGCGGCCGGCGAGCCGTTTCGTTACAATATCATCAAAACCCTTATCTATTCTTTAATCGCGTCAAAAATGCAGTGTATTCCGATAGCAATCTTTTTAATAATAGCCCAGACACACATTTCGTCATTAACCTTAATACTTAATATCTTATAACACTTCACCTTCGGCGCCCTTTTTAATCAAAAACTGACACTATCGTTTCAGATAAAATGTGTTCTGATATACATTACCGATGAATGATTTATGAGATTAAAGTCAACAAACAATTTTCAATATCATCTAAGAGTCGTGATTCTGATTGTTTGATTGGAACTGAGCTATCAAACTATTAATCAAATTAAATACATTAATGAGGTTTTTCCAAAACGCAAAATATAATAATTACCTAATTGTGATCCAAATTTTTTATTTTGCTTCAGGTACAAGGTTTACCACGTAACCCCTAAAAGCATCCATGAAGCCGATATTCTCCACGCTTTGGAAAACAACCCCAAATACGATTTCTGGCTAGAACCCAGAGCTCTGAACACTACGGCGACGCTCATGGTCTCCCCCGATGAGCAAACAAACTTTGAGAAGTTGATGAAGTCACATAACATCAACGCCACCGTTCTAATCCACAATGTACAAACGTAAGAAATCAGTACTTAAGTAATGTATGAGTGTTATGTCTATTATTTCGTGTTCACAGAACTATCCCGAAATTGAGAACTACTCCACTTCGAATCGGTGAAGTGACGTTCACAGACTATATGTCACATTCGGAAGTAAGTTTGCTCAATTTACATCACCACTACTTTTTCAACGACTAGGTTTGGAACAAAACTACTATTGCGTTTATTTCAGATCAATGCCTATTTGACCGAACTAGCCCTCAAGTACCCTAACTTGGTAAGCTTGTTAGATCTTGGGGATTCTACAGAGAAAAAACATCTTCTGGCTGTGAAAATAGGCAATCCTGGTGAAAACCATCCGACTATTTTTGTTGACGCTGGTATTCATGCCAGAGAGTGGATAGCACCCAGTGCAGCTTTGTACCTCATCCATCAATTGGTTGAAAATACACTCAATTACGACCTGTATGAAAACATCAACTGGATCGTCCTTCCTGTCGTCAACCCCGATGGTTATGATTATTCTAGAAGCACTGTAAGTATCATTTGGGTTTATGATCTGCGAATTGTGAATGCTGTAAGCACATAGTACTACAAAGGATATCTTTACAATGTCTCTTCGAGATGCATTACACATACTTATATGTCTTATTGAAGGGGTAGATTAAGAAGTAATAATACGCCGTCAAGATGTCCATTAGACGACCTAGTATGATTTAGATTGGACATCCCATCAATTAATATAACAAGTCATTGAAAGAGTCCAAATTCCCACTAAAGTGCACATGTATCACACTACATAAAACGCCATTTTTCCGACTGTATAAACTTGTGGTTGGCAGTCTAGCACTCCATTGAACTTTGAATAATGTGGCACCGCCCATATTATATTTCAGGACTCATTGTGGAGAAAGACCCGATCCACTACCGTTACCGCAGGCTGCATAGGCGTGGACGGAAACAGAAACTTCGACTATTACTGGATGGTAGCAGGCGCCTCTGACAGTCCTTGCGCTGAAACCTACGCCGGCAGTCAAGCTTTCTCCGAACCCGAAACTATAGCTGTTAAGAATTACTTAGAAACGCACAAAGCTGACATCAAGATGTACCTGACCTTACACAGCTATGGAAGGTACCTGCTGTACCCTTGGGGCTACGCTAAAGAACTTCCCAGTAACAACGCAGAACTGTATAATCTAGGATTCGCTGTAGGCAACGCCATTACAGCATTCAGTAGCACGATCTATTCGGTAGGATCATCTGCGATGCTTTTATATGAAGCTGCAGGCGGCAGTGACGACTACGCCATGGGAGCATGTGGTATAGGATTGTCTTACACCATTGAATTGCCTGAGGGTGGTACTTGGGGATTCCATCCTCCCGTAGACAGAATCCGACCCATCGTCACTGAAACATTCGAAGGTTTCAAGGAGTTCCATAAATACGTCGAAGAGAAATTCATCACGTAATGATATGCAAACGCAGAAAACATTACAACAAACACACTTCAATAAACTCAGTATGAAACAAGAGCACTTCTGAAACTTTCTTTTTCCAAAGTAAAACTGTGTTTAAAATTTTCATATCTGTTATAATTTTAATTAAAAACACTGCCAGCAGATAAAAAATAAATTTCTTTTCCCTTGTAATCAATCCACTTTGATACAGAGAAAAACAACCCTCCTGTTAATATGAAGATCTTTATTAATAACAAAACCAACATTGAAAATACTTTTTTTGACATTATCACAACTACAATACTCCGTTAACATCTCACACTTTAACAAAATATAAATATATTTAATGCACATTTCGGATATTGTTCCCTTATGTTCTTCGTCAGGCTGAGCCAATCAATCCATGTTTTAAGACACAGATTCAGCAATTGAATCATGAAAAAGGCATCGAAAGCTTACTAAAGCAGTAAATATCACTTATATTCTCATTAATGAACGATTGAATTTGTGTTAAATCGATTAAGTGCCTTATAAGTATAACCGTTCCTTATAAGGTTGATTTTCACAAAATCAATGGGTGCAATAAGTAACGTGGAAATTAAGTAGGTACTCTAATACATATCTTATTTATAAGCGAAATTAAAATTTATATACATTAATACACCCAGGCATTAAACACATGAGTAATGTGTAAATGTACATGAAATACAGTCTACAGTTTGAGACAGGTACAACTAGATACCTTAGACTGGATATAGCTAGGTATTAAAATGGTAAATGAAGGCACAGGTTTTCAATTCTAAAGAAAAAATTAATGAACAAAAACTCACAATTTACAATAATAAATAACGAAAATACAAAAGTGATATCTTGATGAATCACTAATAATTCAAAGTATATAAAAAAAGTAAAAAAAACGTGATTACGTGAGTGTTAATAATCCACTTTTAATTTCTAATCACAACCAAACAAATATTTTTAATACACATGAGAAGTAGAAAAAAAATTGTTTTCATATAAATTATTGGCAGTTTAAGGCAAGTTTCACCTCAAATTAACACTTTAACCACTCAATAAATTTAACTGAAGACCACATCAAGAATATCCCGCTTTTCCAGTATTTACTGGGCATTAATATTACATGGTAAATAGTCACTGTGTATGATTTTTGACATCCTAACATTACAAAAATGTATTCCAATCTTCAGTTAAACTCACCGGCCCGTTAACTGGTAACTGGAGTTGGGAGAAGCAGCCCTTACTCAATAATTAATCGAAAAACTGAGCCTTGGAACTATTCAACTTGTCACCAAAGAAAATAATCACAGTCATATTCATTAATGTCAAAATAAATAAATGGCAAACAAAATTTGAATCGACCTCAAATACTGCTTTGAAATCTTCACACGTGTTAAGTTAATCTACACATATACATATAATTAGTTTTGGGTAGGCCAACTGCCATAAAATTTAAAGCTTTAACAATATTATTATACACATACATATACATTTAAGGCAAATTACAGTTTTCACATGTTCACTTGGCACTAGGAAGTTATTCATGTGTCTATAAAAATAAATGATGAGATGAGGGCATTAACACTATAGTCACCCAACTTGTTTCTCAAATACTTACATCATCAAATTCGTTTGATTTTACCTTAAATACTCGTAAGATGCTTTTGTACAAGAATAATCATTATATCGCGATAAGTACACTTCATCTATCTTTTTTAAATTGCTTTTAAATATTTTAGAAAATATTCATAACACTCTATTTTACAATATTTTCAAATAAAATATTAGCGCCAATTAAAAACATCCAAGTTTTGATTGTATACTTATCACAGGTATCAAAATGCAACACATTAGAATTGAAAGCTAATTGTAATAAGTAACCGATTAAGTCTTATAATTGTTCACTTGAAAGGTTAATTTTAAATAAATACGTTATTTTGGCCTAAAATCAGTTCCAAAAAGTTAAGAATAAAATTTAATGCAAATGGTCCATTGTTTCATAAGTATCAAAGTTCCAAATATTCACACAAATATGTTGCAGCAAATTGCGCAATTCGTTATGAGCTCAGCCATATTACAACTGTTTGTAAATATATAATGAAATATTTGAGATATTTTAGACAAACCATTTATCATAACAGTGGTTAAATTCTATTACTCCTCAACAATAGTTTCAACTTTTCTACCTTTTGTATTGTTGTCGATTTTAAACCTTTAAAATTGGCACCCTGTAATGTTAAAGCCTTTGTCGAGTTCGATTTCATTCTCAGAAACTGCTGAAATGTCGAGTTTATATCTAATTTACAACACACAAATCAAAATTATGAAATGAAAAACAGTGATTCAATTAATCTAAATTTGTCATCAAGTCAAAAAAAAGTCGGTATTACATAAAAAACGAATTATTTCTAAAATACCAAATAAACAATTGTGTTGTTTTGTTATGATGAAAATTTAAATAAAGAAGACATTTTCCATTAACAGTTATCAACATCGAGTCTCCTGTCGTTTGAGAAAATGTACAGTGAAATTAATAACTACTAATGAAATATTAATAACTTATCGATATTCTTAAAACATAAAATTATCACAATTTCTCCGTACGTCTCTTAGACGTACGCCAAAAATCAAGACCGAGTCCTGACATTATAAGACGTTTTGCTATAACCCGGTTTGTCGCTTTCCAAGTAATCAGACTCCAAACTGGGTATTCTGGTACGGTTCATCAAGGACGGGTGACAATACTTGTAATAAATAAGAAGGAAAGTTATACCTAATAAGAAGGCGACTATTTGGCCACCTGCGGCGCCGTAATACAGGAACGGGTTGTCCGATGAATTATTGGTAACACACCTAAAAATAGAAAATAATGTCAGAGATTTAAAATGGGAGGTTATGTAGAAATGTAAGGCAATCTGTTATTAAGTGGTGCTGAGGTTTTAGATTAAAATGAAGTTAATCAGAGAAGCTTATCATGAACCGCAGCAGATATGAGGAGGATGAATTTTAAAAATGAATAATAAATTGAGTGTAAGGTAGAAGGAAAAATAGGTCGTGCTTTGGGCAAACTTTTATTCTTCTGATCGTATCAAAACTTCAGACCTTATAAAAGAAAACATAGGGAAACTACTACTATTCAAGAGAAAGTCCTTACATTTCAACGAAATAATAGTTTAAAGTACAAGTTGCAGAAGACGTCACATTCCAAGCCCGAGTCTGAGTTTTAGAACGGACGAGGGCTTCCATTTCATTTTTATTTATGTTTAAATACATAATTTCAAATCTCTTATCTGGGGATTTTTTTATCGTGACATTTAAGTTGGTATTACTGCTGTTTCCTAGACATCTGTCAATTTTCACACCATTTTCAAATTTAATTAGAATGGATTTAAATAGAATCGAAATCATGTCTCAAGAATCCGAATCGCATCAAGTACAAGAGAGTGTTCCTTTAATTCCACCGGACCTACAAGAAGGGGCTTCAAATGCAGTAAGGAATTTGCTACCTGATAAGTCTAGAGACGCATATTAAAAAGGTTACAATAACTTAGATTCAAATAAATTTTACATACACCCGCCGAGGGCCTTACTGTATGAAAACGAGGAACCGTGAGGTTTTTATTTTATGATACACCTTTCAAAATACAGAAACGAATAGCTTATAGTCAACACTTGCATACTTGCATCCCTATCCCATCGACGTGTCGGCCATATTTATTTTTACTTTTGTTTTCACAGAGACAGACATCAGACAGCATTAGGGAATATCTTGCTACTAACCCAATAAAAAAAATTTCCAAAAACAATGCTTTAATAAGCCTCAAAAGCACTGTTTTCGGCCATTTTTGTGCTAGAATAGCTGCCATTTTAGTGCCGGAACATAGAAACAACATTAATATATTGCTTTGAACTTTCAAACTTTTCTTACCATACGACGAGCGCGCCGGTATTCTCCATGAAACACACCAAATAGTACGCCAAGTAAACGTATCGAGTCGGTCCGTCCCTCGGCGAGATGAAAGCCATCACGTACGCCAATCCGAGTGCTGTGGACAACATCAATTCCTCACATCGACTTCCACACGCAGCAGTTTGATGCTGGCCCAACATCAGCCATACAGACATGACGCCCCAGTGAAGGGCACATACGCAGCCCATCCAAGTGGGGAAGTTCGCTGCGAGCAAACTGAGCGCGAGGACGCGCGACACTGAAACAGGAAAACGACTCTCATTTCTCGGTTTAGACGCTTTGGAATTATACTAATGTGATAATTAGGGGACTTATGTTATGGCGAAATTGAGGGGCTCAGGCAAATCCACATAATTTTGAATAAAATTAAAGTATCCGTCTTTAGGCAAACATTCCTACAATAATTGTATTCCCAAGAGGAATCTATAAAATTTGGGAACAAATTAAGGTATCTATCTTCAGACAAATATTATCAGAGTAATGTCGACACATCAAAAAAGTGACTGTAGAGGAATCTATAAAATTTTGAAACAAATTAAACTATCTATGTTCGCGCCTAAGTTTCTGGAACATTTAAACTTCTAAAAACAAATTTTGTTTAATAAGATCTTTAAAATAAATTAAAGTATGAATCTTTAGGCAAATGCTTTTAGAATATTTCAATAGAATAAGTGAGAAAAGTTAGGAATTTAACATCAATATAAATATGACCTCTCAAAATCTAATTTACTTCACATATACATTCCATAACCTCGAGATTTAACTAGAAACATCGTCATCGACATTTAACTTACGAGCACTCATCAGCTGCCAACAGAAAGCGACGACGACTCCCACCCATTTCACTTTGTCCTTGTCATCTCTGGAGTAACGCACGGAACGGTGATAAGAAGTCAAAGACCAGGCGATCGACGTTAGTGCCATCAGTGCCGTCCACACTTGTAAAACGGGAATGTCTGGGAAACAGAAATTTAAACTACTACAAACCGAACATCGAAATAGAACAAATCATGCGACTCTCATCCGTCGTTAATAAATAATATTACTTACTCATCTCTAATGGAACCTTGTTAATTTGAACATTATGCTGTAGCAGTATTACCAACTGAATGACCGCCTGAGGGGCAGCGTGAAGAAAACAATGGAACAATCTGAGTAAAGCACTGTTGGTGTCTTCATCCAACATCCTTCGGTACAGAATCGCTCTTCTCGTTTCATTCCCTGTAGATCCCGCGATTTTACTTTTTATGCCGTACACCAGCGTCTCAATGTACCTAAGAAGAGGGGCCAGTTGTAGAAGGAGGAGTATCATCCGGAATATCCATTGAGAAACGGATACTTTGGAAGATGTGGGTTCATCATGATCTACGATATACCTAGAAACATACAATTTTTAGTCATATAGATTTTAGAACCAAATCTACTTACACCAATGACTGTTGAAACAAGCAATTAATACTCCTCAAATAAACAATAAAGAATTGCAAAGTAAATTATGACAAATAAACCAAGTTGGTTAAAATTAATCAATCAGCAATTTTTTTAATGTGTATTTGAACTTATCAAGTTCAAATGAGAAATTTCTAGGAACAATTACACTCTAGGTCAAATCAATTGAAGTATAAATAAAGTAGATGATTGATTAATATTTCAGTGCAGTTAATAGCGGCTACATTAAGAGCTATATTTATTGATTCGATAAAAGAGGTGGAAAATTTTAAAAGGACGAAAATATAACTGTCCAGGTTTATTTTTATCACCTCTGAGGTAAAAGTGTATAAATAATAACTGGTATAAGTTTTACTCCTGCGATAACAAAACCTAAGCATTTAAAATTAAAATATCAATACTAGTGACTATTGCTTTATCTAACAATGACACTATTATACTTAACAATGGAAATAAATTTTAAGAATGTGTATACAAAGAATGAAAGAACTCGAAAAACATGGTTTCAAGTTTAAACTGTAACATACACATATTGTCAAGTTTTGTTTGAAATTAGTCTGAAAAACACGTTGACGTAAGATATGAGTCATACCCAAACTATGTAATTATTCCTGTGAGATTAAAAACATGTTATCTGTATATGCGAATGAACATAAAAATTAATCCTTGGTAAACCAAATAAAATTTTCAATGTTACCACGAAATTGGACAGTAAAAAATATGGCATTTTGATGTAGATTTCATATGTTTCGTTAATACTTATTAGGATTTTTGTTAATGTTGAAAGTGCCTTTTTGGCTCATTACTAGTCAAGTGCCAATTTTGAATTATAAGTAGTATTAAAAATAGCTTGGAATTAGGTCAGAGGCAATCATATATGAAACCTCTCATTAGTATTCACTTAAAATTGCTCTCTTGCTGTACTTGACATACATGAAAAACCTTGACGGTTAACCAGAATCTCATGATCTCAAGCTTATAACAAGAATAATAGTATAAATGAATTAATGTAATTTGATAGGCAACATTTATAGTAAAAGTTATTTTGAACAACTTTCTTATTTAATATCATATTTGGACCAACTTATAAAATAAGGTTACTACTTACTTGGAAATATTTTGAATAAAAATAGAGATGGTTATGGCCAGTAATTACAGACAAATAATTTTTTAGCAAACATTTAGCAAAATTAAAGGAACAATTACCCAGGCAAAGAGTTTTATGTTGTTTATCGGCACAACTCAGGCAAATTTTGTATTTTTACCATTATACCTACTTCATATTAGACTTGATTTATACTACGTCTTATTTGTTTTTAATCCAATTTTGTTTGGTAGCTATTTATATATTTAAGAAGGAAAAAACACATTCTAGCTATTGGGTAAATTTGTCAATACTACAAAGTGTACCTAAGTGATGTTTATGTTTTAACAAAACTGGGATTAATGGTTTGATTAAAGGTCCTATTACAATTATTTTATTGTAGTGTATTTTAAACTAACTTTAAGAATGCAATGCAAGAAATAAATTTCTTTGTAACAACCTTCATACTAATAACGCAATCAACAAGTTTGTTCCGTCATCCCACGAAAACTGTTTCGAAGTTATTAATTTTAATAAAAAAATTACATACTTCATTTGACCGATTAGAAATAATATTTTTAAAATAGTTTTCTCAGGCTCACAAAGTCAAAAAACTAGTAACCATTTTGTGGGTTCAGACTGTTCCAACAAAATTTATCTATGACTAAATTGTTAGATTAGAAGTGAATGTTAAATAAAGGTGAATTGTACTAGCTTGAAATGTCGATAACACTAAATCCACTTATACTTTTGTTTACATAGGTTTTAAAGGTACTTTTTGTGCAATTTTCCATTTAAACTTTACAGACTGGTGAAATAAGTAACCGAAAGGCTTACCATCTCAAACTGATGGTGCTCATAAGCACCGCTGGTATCACAAGGAAAGTCAGGGTGAGAGCGAAGTAGGCCCCATTACCGTTCACCGAATAATAATACAACAAGAAACACGCCAAAACCAAATCTAGGACGTAGGTTATGATGGAGAACGCGAGACAGACGGCGTAAAATCCACCGAAGTGACTGGTATCCGCGAATTTATCCGGGGAATCTCCTTGCTTGAGATTCTCGATTTTCGCCAGAGAAGGCTCCCTGGAAAAGCGCACTACTGTACACTCTTCGGCCATGGCATACTGTCAATAGACTTAAATATCATCCAACCAAAACGGTCACTTATTTGGGAATTAACGTCGGCCCCCGAAAATACCGAACCCGTTGCCAAGATCGTCACCACCAGAGAACCACAATTGTCGAGCAAAAGACAGACTTAAATCGCTTTTGGATGGAGGCCCTACAACGTAACGGCCCCCCGTTCGATATTTTTACGTGTCGCGCTCGCGGATGTAGTTTTAATAGGACAAGCTAGCGGTTGGGGAATGCTGTCTAGCTGCGCAGAGTCCGCAAAGAAAAATTGGATTTAAAAACAAACCACTACGTAAACAATTCTGAAATAATAGGAGTGATTGACAGTCCGATTTTGATGTTTCGTGGGTACTTACATGGATTCCATAGGCGTGCGTAAAAATAGAGTCGTGACTGAAGGAATTTTTTAAAAAATTACTAAAACATTTTTACAAATAAGATACAAATACAAATCAATAAGAATAATACATATTCATGTTTTGTCAAGGTATCCACGCCACCATGAGGTACTTGAACCAGCGATTGGTGCATTGTTGCCGTTGTAAGCAATCTTCAGCAATATACTTCTATGGTGTATTTCTGGTTGCCGCCATCACCAAAAATACTCTTTTCGTGGCTCGCTGAAAACCACACGTTGAACCATTATAGTTTTTCTTTAGTTTTATTAGAGTGTAAAGCTCAGTTAACTGACTGGAAAATGCATTTCAAAAGATGGTTTTTAAATGTTTCGAACCATCTTTATGATTCAAGAATACGAAAGGTCGGTGTTTGACAACGCCGGATGGCTTGTGCGATAAGTTCACGATCTGTATGTGCGGAACAGGAATTTATGCGTTTGTTCCACACAAAACGCTCTACTGTTTCTTCAAAAAAAGGGATCCATCGCCAAATGTCATTACTCCTATTATTTCCAAACGTGGAAACAATTCTAATCATTTGTCGGCCTTGTTTTCTTAGTCGGCGGTGTTGCCAAATTTAACGCTCCGGCTGCTCCGGCCTTTCAGTAAAGACGGCCATGGCCTGCCGTATCGTAGACGTTGAATTTCGGTTTCACCTGGCGGCAAATTTAAATTTATAATTTTCAGGATAGGTTCATAAAGAATACAAATATAAAAATATTACTTTTATTTAAAACATACTTTTATTGTATCAGTGTGTCTGTTGTGATGTATCTGTATTTAATCTGAGATAGATAAAAGAAATTAATAGTAAAACTATTAAAATATACATTTCATTTTGTTCAATAATTACAGAGAGAGAATTCTTTATAAAATATTCAGATCAATAAAAATCGTAGAACTTAAGGTCTTCCAAATTTGTTTTGTGACCATTAATATTCATAAAATTATATAATTTCGAACAAATGTCTTCTACAAAATTAGTGAATTCATCAGTTGGGTATGCTAATTATAGCTGCCTTGAATCAGATGCACAGATCACTATAGGTTAGGTCCCTTTAAAAAAACAAACAAAAGTTTACCTGAAATGGTTTAAATAAATTGGTTTTACAAGGTGCTGGTACCTATGGCAGTTGAAAATACAGATGACTTTGGTTCGCTTCTCGAAATTGTGCTTATCAAGTAGGACTCATGATTTCAAGGTCTTATCAACTCCATATGAGCAAAACAAATTCACAGCCCTATTCTGTTTTATAAAGTAGAAAGCATGCTATACAAACTCATGTTAAATTTGGATTACCTAAATACTTTACCTGAGTTCACAAAACTGAAATTTCTTTGGTGTGAGCTATGAATACTTTCAGACAAATCAATATTTTAACATAAATATAAAATAGGTAGATACTATGGTATTAATCCACTATCCGAACTGCCACTCGAATTGGTAGAATCATCTATATCTGAGCTAAAAAAATAGAGCTATGAGAAAATCACACTTTTGTTTGGTATTTGGTTGTACTTACCTGAGTACATTTTCTATAACGGTCATAAAATGAGTTTTGTCATTGTGATTATCAAATCCTATAAACAGACTTTTAAATGGCCCTTTACCTTGAAATACCACTCCTGTATCAGTTTCAGCAATGGATTTTACACGATTTTTTAGATAAATTACTCCAAATTCATCACAAGACATAATTCCTTTTTCTGCTGTGATGACATACCGCTCAGGTTTTTCGTCGTTGATGGAAAACCAACATTCCCCATGAAAAGGCATTGCAAATATTTTTCTTTTCTTTGTCAGCAACGAACGCTGGAAATCTTGTAAACTTTCTAAAGCCGATAAGTTGACTCCGTGCTTTTTTGTACACATTTTTATCTGGAAACGATAGGTTTTTTACACATATTTACATTTGTAAACAATACGTACCGCTTCGATGTCTTTTGGATCTTACTTTACCACAAAATAATAGAAAATCTAACAAATTGTCGTCTGTATTAATAACAAAGAAGCGATTACCACCAAACATATATATTATCCATAATCATAAACATCCATATAATAATGGCACCATGTAATAGTAATCACTGTACAGCACACAGCACAGAACACGCCGAACACGGTATCCATAAACACGGTATATATTTTGTTTTCGATTGGCAAATCAATCAGATGACAAGCGATTAAATTCTTTATTTTCAATTGTACAGGATCAGTTGAGGATTAGGCCTAGGAGTAATCCTCATAGAAGAAAACGAATACAAACATTTCAGTGAAGTTGTGAAGTTCGTTGTTATTCGATGTTTTGTGGCATATCCTGCTGTTGATGTATGTTACTACAGTCCTATGGTTTTAGGTTATGGCCACCCTTTGAATCTAGGGGGGCCTTAATTTTCAGTAACGAGTTCAGTGAATAGATTTACATTTTAAAACTCTAACCTTTTCTGTACGTACTCCGATAAGTGGGTAATTATACCAGGTACACCTTTCAAAGGTACTAACTGGATTTCCACAATATTCATCCCTTATCCTTCAGGGTCAGCCAATCTACTGTTACTAAGGGTACAGCTTTCAGTTTTCGCCCATTTCAGGCTTTTATCATACTTAAGTACTAACTACATAGTGGCTCTTCGCTTCTATACTCTTTCATTATTTAGATATAATACTGACTACCACTTAATTTTTAGCTATCAAGATCTGGAATCCAACGAAGCATCTCCAACACAGTTTCTGTACGCTTTAATCGCCGGGAGAAAATGGAACGTCCCTCGTGGAAGTAGAAATATATCTTACGCCGTTAGAGAAGAACCAGTGGTGTCCGTGAAAGCAGCACATCAAATTCATTCTATTCTCAACGTTGCAAAAGAAGTAAATAAGATCGTTTCTTACGTAGGGGCCGTATGATAAAACGCTACTTCATTCCGAAGAGTAGAATGATTGGTTAAAATAATGAGTATAGAACAACTATGTATGTAACTGGGGGGGAGTTCCTTCAATTTCAATTCTTCTAGTAGTATATACTTCATACCATTGTCCTCATCCAAAAGTTCAATAGCAGTAAATGCACAAAGAAAGTAATTATTGTAACCCTGTATAATGAATCATAAGAGTTTTTCTTTTACAGGTGTTGCACTAACATTGTCACGTGATATGCAGGAAGGTTGCATAAAACAGATTGCTAAGACTCGTTTTTCTTTTGCAGGTAATATGTTGGCATTCGTTCCAGATTGGATTGATGAACCCCATCAAATCTTTTCAAGTTGTGGTGCTGCCAGTAGTATGGTAAGGACTTGATTGCTAATTGCTCTATTGTTTTTAATATCTCTGTTTGAGTAGTGCAATGCATTACACTATTTACAGAATTAAATGGGCTATTCATTTAAAATGAACGGTTCGAAGCATATTTACCATGGATAGGTATTAACCATCTACATCCAAGTTAGTTTGTTAATATATTACTTCTCGATATGTTTTTTTTTAAGATCAAATGCTGTCTTATAACACTTATGAAGAGAGGAATAAAATGGTACACATTTGGTTGGGTTGTTTGGCCTGTCGTCTGGCCTGGAGTACAACAAATATAAAAGTTATGTAGATACAAATTAGGTAATTTTAAGTTAGTTTATAAAATATTGTTTCTCAGCATGTTGTTTTTTTTTTAAGATCAAATGTTGCCTTATAACGCTTGTATGAGGAGATGAATAAAGTGGTACCCATACCATTTGGTTGATCTGCCGTTGGAAACGATATACATCGATCATTTACCAACAATATGAGTATCCCCAAATGTTATGGACATATTATAGATGGTAAAATATTATAAGAATTAATTTTTCAACTGTCACCTATAGATGGGTAGCGGGTAGACACTCTTTACGATCCCGGTAGAGATAGGTTTACTTTCAGGGATGCGACCCTGCCCATGCGAGCCTTGGCACTCTCCAACTCCCAAAACCAGGAGATTGCCATGTCTACTTCCTCAATTCCTGCCAAAATTCCGCATTGATCCTTTCCATCTCCCAACCTTTCTGACCAGCGTGGGACATTATGGGTATATACCTTCCATATAGGTCGAGTTTCAAAACAAAGATAGAAATATTACGCTTAGCAATCTGAAATTGATAGAATGACAAGCAAAATGTTCTGGAAGTTGGTTTAGATCAAACTTGTTCGGGATGTTATCGCGAGAATGTAGCTCAATATGGAAATAGAAAGGTTGTCAAATATAAAACGATCAAAACCAACTTTGTTCGGGATGTTATCGCGAGAATGTAGCTCAATATGGAAATAGGAAGGTTGTCGAACATAAAACAATCAAAACAAAATATCGAAAGTGGCAAATTATCTCTAAATTGGTTTTAAACGTGTGGTAATAGAATGAGGGTTTCAATTTGATACACTTCCCTTTGATGTGACCTCAATGTAGGTCTGGATAAGTTTGATTTATCCAGTTATAAATCCAGTTATCCAGGTTATAATTAACTGGAAGTTCCTTGTTAGACCAGTTTGCTAATTTTTACTGAATCAGCAATAACAAACCATTAAAGCAGCAATTATGGAAAATATAAAATGTTCTAGGAAAAGTGTATACTTGTCGAACCTTAAATATTAGGAGTATGTTATCAACTCCATGGATTTCCAAGGAATATTATTTCATTTCTGGTGACCTCGATTGAGACAGATTATTAAGTATAGTAAGTAAATTTCCTATTCTTTACAATTGCTAAACAAGCATCTCTCCGCAGTCCCCAAGGAAACTGACAACCACATTATACAGTATGAACAAAACCAGAAGAGCTATTCAATGGACAGAAGATACTCTCTTGTAGTACCTGTTGCACTTCCCAATTTGTCTGGTTATGATTCCTCTTCTATCCTCCACCGGCAGGACTTTGATTGGTTAGTATCCGTTGTCTCGATGCAACTGATTGAATTTTGTTTTGGGATTAATTAGTCGATGGGTTCCGGTTAATTATGAGCGCCGGAAACTCGCCCTTCACCCTCTTCCGTTTGCTACGTAACGCACATTCCATGTGCGCCACGCATTGCCCGGTGGTCACGGCAAGGACGTGGAAGTAGGATTTGTTGGCAGAGCTGTTTCCCAGTGGGCATTTCACGGAGTTTTATTGCTATGTAAGTATCGACACCTTACATAACCTCCGAGACCCGTTACCAACCTTTGACCACCATTTTTAATGCAGAATTGTTAATTGTTCTTTAAATATTTCAGTTCGAGGCGCGGGGTAGAAGAAATTGCCTAGCTCGGGATTACAATGGGAAATGGAAGCACGACCATACTCCATGTGCAACAAATGGGGAAAAAGGTACACGTTAGATATTTAAAAGGTCAATTTTTACTTCTACCACTTCCGTGAATGGGACGCCGACGTCGACGACTATGGTTAATGTCAGGGCTACTAGACTCCGTAAGTACATGACTGTTCCTTGCCCCCTTGAGATTACGGCGCGTCTCTGAACTTCTCACGTATTATCCCTTTATTACATCCTTTACTTTACATTATATCCCTTTACACATCAGAATATATCGGAAAAAATAGGAGGTGGCAGAAGTAACCATTTACCTTTTAAAATCAGAGATATTCTGGCCACTAAATTAACAACATAATCGCACTTATTTGCTATTATGGTAATTACTTACAATAGGATTCAAGGCAATTTGAAATTTAATGGAATGTTCTACAATTCTGTCACACATTGCATGTCAGTTAATCGTATATACCAACAGTAAATATTTATTAATAAGCATGGGTTCCTACTCCCTAGAGAGGGGCCCGTATGGGGGATTGCCAGAGCCCGGGTTTGATAAGTGAGGTTATGTAACTTACTGGTCAATCCGTGTGGTTCTGGTAGATCCTCGTTGGAGGCGAGTACTCGTGAGGGTTTATCCCAAGAAATGGTCTAGGGATTTGAAATTTAATTTATACTCACAATATTTCTCTAGAATTTACTCCGATTTGCGACATCCACATCACCAACCGGCAACCATCATACACATTTGACAATTTTGACTTTTGACATTAGACAAGAAGTTCCACATTTCACAAAATCATAAACACCAAGTTTATGTTTCATCGAATTCAAGCTCAAAGGGAAAACATAAAGTACGCTGTGAGCTGTAACTACTACTTTCATAACATTTAAATTCTAACAGGGATTTTAATATTGAAATCAATTATAACGGAGGTACAGGCCATGATACAGGGTAAAGTCATGTTATAAAACGACGGAAACAAATTGCCCTTGCTTTCCTTATGTTTTGTGTTATCCAGGAATTCCACGTTCCACGTCAATCAGGCCATGTTTTGAGAATTGAGGTGGCAGTTGAGGTTAATTAGAGTATACAATTTGTTTATCATTATTTAATATTTTTTACTTTAGACCAACGTTTGGATTTAAGTAACGATGTCGTCGCTGAGTTTCAACGATAAAGCTTTCTGCAAGATGGTGTCTCATGCCATCAAATACCCGCATTGTTCCGTTAATGGGCTTTTATTAGGAAAACCAGGGACAGGAAGCAATAGAACCATTGAATTCACTGATGCCATACCTTTATTTCACCTGTGCGTGAATTTAACCCCGATGGCGGAAATAGCCCTAATGCAGGTTGTCACCAACAACTAATTATTACTTGTAATAATGTTAAATTATAATGTTCAACGAAATTGATGATAAGGCAGTAATTTGGACTCCTTCTTAATGAACTTGCATTTCTTTGTGTGTGCTGAAACAAATATACTTTCTTTATAACATTAGAATTATGAATCCAGTGAATGTTAAGGAATATGTATGTAACATTTCAGATTGATGAATATGCTGCGAAGAAAGGACTGTCCATAATCGGTTATTATATCTCACCAGAGAATAGTAAAGACAGCAGTTTCGAGAGGATTCATAATCGTTTAATTGATAGGATTTCCAGCAATAATTCTCCATGCTATGTAGTCATAGTAAGTATTTAATAGATAGTTATGTGAATGAGCCCATGTAGTTCATAGTTTAAAGCTGCTCTAAAGATTTTGTGACCTGTGTTCCTTTTTTGAATATATTTTGTTAAATAGAGCACTAATGGCAACATCATGTATTCTAGTTAATCTACCTTTCACTTTTCAGTAAATTTTTAGGCCAACCTGCATGATGAAAATCAGATATACTGCTTTCCTATCCGTGCTCACATTGTGGATTTCATCACTGTTTGGTCAGAAATCATTACCCTTCAAAGCTTTTGGCAAGAAACAAATACCTTTCTCCTTAAAAATCTTAAACTTCTTTAACAGCCCATAGTGAACAGATACAGTATTAAGCTCATAGGGAACTGAATAATAATAATAATAGTTATTAATAACAATACACTACTTACACATTTATTGGTGTAATGATACTATTTAATTATTTTAGGTTGGGAGCACAATTTCGAGCATCCAAATGGGTAACGTTCCCCTGAAAGCTTCCCAATTTGCGGATGGAAGTTACAAGCAATGCGAACAGCCGAAAATCTCAGATGAAGCCATCAATGCTTCGATGAGTCTCCTGAAAGGCAACATGTATGAGAGGGTGGTAGATTTTGATAACCATTTGGATGACATCAGTTTAGATTGGACAAATGCAGAGTTTAATAAATTGTCTTTAATGTGAATCTAATTAAGCCCAGTATTTACTATACTGTTATAATTAACATCTAAGGATTATAGAATATAAATGTTTAAACTTACTGGAGGTGTACTGTAGGCACTTCCATTCGATTAAGTTACTTTAACATTGAGGTTTGATATGAATTGTACAATTGTACCTTAGAGCATTTATAAAGTTTCATTGTAAGAATTGTAATTAGTGTTTGTACACTGTGAAATAAATTTAATTGTTTCGTTAACCAATCATTTTTTTTTCGTAGTTTTCACCAAAAAAATATGGGAAACTAGTACATTTGATATGGACTTTCTTTCAGATTTTTCCAGACACGGTTTTGCCACACAACTACTGTAAGAGGAGCAGAGGACTGTGAGTAAGTTTTGTCAATCGACTTTACATAGTTATAAGCATTTATGAATAGTTACAATTTATTTGTATGCATATTTTAAATATTTCCTCTTCGATGTTACTAATAAATCCTTGGTTCGGCACTCACGGTGACGTCAGCGACGGCCATCTTAACTGTACCATGTGCTCAAAAGCTAACCAATAGTTTCCATGGAAACCCCATAGCTTTCCCTTTCTCACACTAGATGGCGACTAACGTGGCGCTCCTATTTAATTATTAATCAACTTTACGAACTAGTTGTTTACATCAAAAACGCATTAATACGTTAACATCTAAAGAAACCAATAAAAATTAATCACATTACTTATTACTTTACATGTATCACGTGTTATTATTAGACAGTGGCTGACCAATCGGCGCGTCGGAACATCAGCTGCTTATAAACAACAATGGCGGCTCCATAATTGTGTTATTTTTAGCACCAACAGGTCTTTAAGTTTTATGCCGACGTTTTCGTTCGTTTTTTTGAAATAAATATGCCTTCGAGACGTGCTTCTAATTCATCCGCGCCGGGAAAGAAGGCTCAGAAACAGACCAAAAGTTTAAAAACCGATACATGTAAGTGTTACATATTGTAAAACATTTGCTGCGATAATTTAGATTTGATAAATAATTTGCGTTCATTTGGCGTAATTGTCGTCACCAGACGTGACTATCTAATTTACGGTTGAATTCATTAGTTATGTTTTTATTGTTATCTAGGTTATGTAGGTTATCATATCCATAATCATATCGAAGAGTAGGCAACTTAACTCTTAGGAGTGTTTACATATGTGTATGATGAAAATGATTTTACTAGATATGTAAGGAATGCAACAAAGCATTGTAACCAATCGAGAACTATATGGAGCAAAAATGAAAACCTAATGATCCAGCGATTACAAACCGATCATCCAGGGACTGAACCCGCAGTGTAAAATACAGCTATGACAATGACACCCAAAACGCCCTTAGGACAAGAAGTCTTAAGGACATCTTATGATGTCGCTTGACAATCAAGACATCATATAGAAATAGCCTCATTTATTACACATCCGCTCTCAAAATCTTAAAACAATTATGAAATCCATGTTCTATGCGTAGATCTTTCATCTAGACTTCATCGTCTTGATTTTGGGTCAGATAACTCACTTAGAATTAGGGTATCTCGGGCAACTTTCGCCTCGATAAGACATTTTCCATATCAAAAGTAACAGATTTCTGACATGTTGGATTTCTGCTATAAATGTAAAACCCGGAGAGTGTGTCCCAAAGTTCGACATTATTTCTACAAGTACAGAGAATTTTAAACGAAGGGTGCCAATAGATGGTTTTCCAGCAAGTAGCGAACATGTTATTTCTAGTTTCCCATTACGTAGTGGCAATAAAATTGATAAAAGTTGAAGAATGTGGGGGTGAGTGTAGATGACATGTTAGGACAACTCTTATAAACATGTTGGATTCGTCTTACATGTACCTATGACACATTGAAAACTATATACTCTTTTGAAAACAAATCCCGATGCACGTCATTTTGGTGACGTCACCAAACATCCAATACTACCAACTTCATATAGTCCCAGGACATCGCAATTTATGTGTTCCGCGTATATTTTAGGTTGAGCAAACACATAACCATATATGTTGTCAACCTAAAATATACACGAAAAACATAAATTGCGATGCCCTGTGACTATATTAAGTTGGTAGTATTGGATGATTCTGACGTCATCAAAATGACGTGAATCTGGATTTGTTTTGAAAACAGTATAAGTGAGTAAGAAAATTACTATTTACACCATTGGTATAATTTGTAACCATGGTATTTTATTAAATCATTGTAAAATCTTGGGTTCCATTGCTAAAAATAAAGTTTTTACAATGTGGCATTCAATGGTTTTTCAGACGCGAAGTTGGTTAAAAACTATCTTCCTATACTCTCCTTGCAATACTACTATTTTATTACCTCGCGGTTAGTTTGAGTTTTTGTCTATTCAGTCGTCTAGTGAATATAAGTTTTAACCATTAGTGTGGGGTAAGTGTTTGCAGAGGGGATGGTAACCCATGGCAACCATTTTTTTTTTCTTATGGGAATTAACATAGGGCACATTTTCACCAAACTGGTAATCTGTGTTAACAAAATTTCTTAACTTTCAGCTGTATAAAACAGTAAAGTTCACATTGAGGTATGTAGTTTTCTTATAAAAAAATACATTATACCTTATGGAGGAAGGAAGAAGAAAAATAGTATATTATTATACTAGTTTAATAAGACGGAGTATTGTCACACGAGAGTTTTAAAGCACGACGAGCGAAGCGAGGAGTTCTTTAATAGAACGAGTGTGACAATACGTCTTATTAAACGAGTGTAATATACTATTTTATCTAATTTGTTTTACTAATTCATTAAATTTTGGCTGTTCAAGTTTTCGTATTATACTAGGGAATTTTTCGTGGGTTGGTTACACTGACGTCACTGACATTGACGTTTCATATTTGAATTTGAAGATCTAGTAGTCCTAGGACAAATTCAATAACTACTTACGTGCGCGAAATGGAAGACAAAAATGTAGAATTGACCTGTACACCCCCAGAAATACGCAAAGCTGCTCAAGAAATTTATTGAAATACTAATAATTTAAACTTGACGTGACGTCTACGTGACAGGCTGACGTACCAATTTAACAAAACTAAAAGTTACCAAAAGTAGTGTAATAATATGAATATTATTGCACTACTTTTGGTGTAATAATGAGATCATTAGTAACGCAAAGTAGTTAAAAGTGATTTATTTCGGAGATGACCCTTCATTCCTTCACTGTAATTCAAATTTGGTGCTATCTGTCAGATAGTATGACAATGACAATTTGTGAACCAATCAGAAAAGCGACGCTCAGCTGTTGTGTCATTGTCGTTTCTGATTGATTAACAAATTGTCAATATCATACTTTGGACAGGTGGCGCCAAATTTGAATTACAGTGAAGTGTCACCTCTGAAATGAATCACTTTTTTTCTTCCTTTCTCCATAACCTATCATGTATTTTTTTTATATAGAGACCAAAAAGAGGGTAGAAATAGTTGTCATGGGTTACCATCCCCTCTTCAAATTTCCTAAGTCGCATGTCCTAATGTCGCATATTCGTAACTAAGTTCTGGGTTGGTCGAGTATTTTTGGTTTTTGGATAGCTATAATTACTCGGTTATTCATGCCAGTGTCTTACTGTTCACTATTTCACATTTTTAGTGATTATTTTTGTAGTCTTAATGTTTAGTGATTTTGGAATGTGGGATTTTTGACCTGAACCATTTTCGTTTGGGTTCAAAAGTCGTTTTGGCTTATAACTGGAATACAGGAAGACATTTGATCGATCGGAGTATCGATGTATAAGTTACGTTATAAAATGATTAAATGCTTTAAATTCCCAGGCTTCTTTAAAAACTCTCGGAAGGTCTTCACGCACGTCGCAGTTATTTTTCCATCGGATTCGAGGTAAAATTCACCGATAAGCCCCGGAGGATTTGGCTTCGAGCTAGTTTCCCATTAATCTAACTGTAAAATTTCAGTCAGAGGCGGTTGCGGTTCGGCAAGAAAAAATTTTTACTGCAGTACGAAAAGTGAATGTGTAGGCATTCTTCCTTCGGCCGAGTTAAATTTAGACTCAAAAACTGGCACTTGGGAGAAAAAAGGCAGAAAGAATACGAGCGGATCGACCGCAGAACATTACTTTGGCGCCTAATAACAGTTAAACGAACTTTAAAATAGTTTTTTGTTTTCCCGAACTGGTTTGCTTTCAAAAAATGTTTTGTGATGCAAGAAGAGAGGTGTGGAATGAACGGGAGTGTGGCAGTGGCGTCATTTTCGTCTTGATGCGCCTATTTTTCGATATCTTGTAAAATGTGTTCATACAAAAAAAAGTTGTAGTAAAATTTGCCGGAACAGAAAAAGTACAAAATATGTCGGCAAATTTAAAAAAAGTGTTATTTAGTACGCAGAAATTCTACATAAAAAATTGACGGTTTTATTTTTGAAATTTCCAAAAATCTCCATACTGTTATGGTTTATGGTTATGGTTATATTCCGTTCTGTTGTTGTTCAGTGGAAGGTGTTACAACTTATATTTGTATTTTTTAAGATATTTACACGATTTCTCATAAATTAAAGTGTCCAAAGGGGTCCAACTGTGACGCATTTTTTTGAGAAAATTAGAAACCACATTTTCGTACACTCATATCCTAAGTAAAGTGAAAACTTGACAAAATGACAACTACTAATGATATAGTGTATTCATTATCATCCCGTTGTGTTTGTCAACTTGGTTTTTAAAATCCAAAATTGGCGCATTTTAGGAAACATTTACTGTGCCGTGACGTCACGTCAGCCGCCATGCCAGGATGAGCGTTTTGGCGCCGAAATTCAAATGAAAAATGTGTAATTTTGCATTTATACATAAGGTTTTTTTTTCCAAATTTTTAGCCGTGTATAATGAATGCAACGGTGCAATATGGATTAGTTTTTAGTGCATTTTCGAAAAACAAAAACCTGTGCTCGGCCGATAGCATAAATTTTCGAATTTCAGAATGAAACTCGGAAAATTCTTAAAAACTCAAAAATTATAAAATCTATTTACTCGCCAGGTATAAGGAACGACTCTATAGCTGTGGGGTTGTGAAAAATGAAATGGGTTTCGATATTTTCGAAAAATACGAATGCATATTTTAATAACTTTTGGAATTAGTGTCGGAAACCGTCTCATTTTCTTCATTAGATCGACTTCATCGTTGAATTCCAAAATTTACCCTTTGGTTAGCCCTTTGCATTTTTTCCTAAAAATTCCCCACTCAGGGTAGGTAAAGAGAAATAACGAAAACCTCCTTGCCCCTTGTATTTGACAATGAGAAAACTTTGTAAGTGTTCACAGTTACATTTTAGTATAAGGTGTACCTTTATTTAGTGCCAAGATTTACGTGGTAAATCAATACCCTTAACCTAGGAAAATGTTGAAAATGAAAACCTACGAAAATATTGAGAAAAATATGAAATCTCGCTCAATCTCACAATACATAAATTAATTGTAGTCATGTGACTGCTTAGTTTCATATTTCTTATATTTTTATGTTCTTAAATTTATTTAAAATAATCAAAATGTAAATTTAAACATATTTTTTAAATTGTAATTATTTTAATCATATACAGATATTTCTCTTAATTATTGTAACAGGAAAGTTCTTTTAAAATGGAAGAGGTGAGTATAGAAATGCCCAATTCATTTTCGTGATCTGATTATTACAATATACAACGTGATCAAGAAACACTGTTTAAGTTGGCAATCCTAAACTTTACTTTAAAATGGTAGAACTGGAACCACTTCCGGTTGCTTGACAGCTACTTCGACACAAAACAGTGACACCATTGACACTTGAGCGGCGATTTAAATTTTTATTATAAAAATATAAAAATGGTACTATTTACATTAGAACAGGATATTTTTATTGGCATGGTTATTTTCGGAGTGCAGTTCATGAACCCATTTCTGGATTGCAATACTCCTTGGAATCCACTTTGCACCAATTTGAAGAAATGTTGCCTGAAGTTGTGTTCACTATCGACGATTTTAAACAACACTGCATGCGCTTAGTTCAACGATATTTGAATACAGGCAATGTGAAGGAAAGAAAACCACCTGGTAAGACCCTCCGTACTCACTGAAAATGTGGTACAATACGTCAGGGCCCGACTGCACCAAAGTCCTCGCAAATCGGTTAGGAAGCTTTCCCTCCAAACAGGTTTGATCCTTATCAAAAGTTCACCAATTTCCACTTATTCCTAATTTCCCATATTCCGTTTCGTGACTTTACAGGTTTATCATATGGAAGTTGTTCCACTGTGTTGAAGAGCAAATTGAAACACCACCCGTACAAATTTTCATTTATTTATTTATTTATTTCAATCTCTTACAAACACCCTGGGGGGTAATTACATGCAAGGAACTTAAGGTACTAGGTATTAACAAAGACAATTACTCACATAATGCTATAAATCTAAACTAAAGACTAAAACTTAAACTTAAAATTAACAAAAAGAAACTAGATACCAAGACAAAATGAAAACAGTGAGCTGCAAAACCTAAAGTACACTATATGACTGCCTCAGCTTTTTTGTAAACTTATTAACTATAGTTTGTACATTAGTATTAAAAATATCTATATCACATCTTCTGAGAATTTCATTACTATTCCGTAACATAAAATTTAAGAGGGAACATCCGTATTTATCTTCGTAAAATAGCTTTACATTTTTATTCAGTCTTAGGTTTGCCTTTGGTACAGAAAATTGTATAAAGTTTATAAGACAACAATTAGCATATTTAATGTTGTTAACGATATAATAAATAAATAGTATTGACTGTAGTTGCCTTCTATTAGCAAGTGTTTCAAAATGAAAACTATTTAACATAGATTTGTATGACACTAAGTAGGGATACACTTTGTTGAGTCTAACATATAGGTATCTTAGGAATCTTTTTTGCACTCGTTCTATAGTATCATTGTTAATATCTGCTTGCGGAGACCAAATGACAGAGGCATATTCTAACTGAGATCTTACAAAAGCGTTATATATTAATACTATGGTATCTAATTTTTCAAAATTTTTTGAGTTTCTAATAATATATCCTAATGATCTATAAGCCTTGTTTATTATATAATGATAGTGATTGTTAAATTTTAGATCGGATTGCATACAAACTCCAAGGTCCTTAAGACCACCCTTTCGTTGAAGAATGTTATCATCAATTATGTAATTATATTTAATGAAATTTTGCTTTTTAGTATACGTCATTACGCTACACTTATCGATATTTAGAAACATTTTGTTTTCTTTAAACCAAGTTGTTATGGAGTCTATACCTTGTTGTAGAAGTGCACTATCTTCCTTCGCTGCAATGGTCTTAAAAATCTTGAAATCGTCAGCAAAAAGTAAACAATTTGAAAACTGAATGCTATTAGGTAGACTATTTATGAAAAGAACAAAAAGCATGGGACCCAAATTACTACCTTGTGGCACTCCAGATGTTACTAGAAAGGTATCTGAGAAGCATCTACCAATTTTGACAGCTTGAGTTCTCGATGACAAGTAAGATTTAATAAAATAATAAGCATTTCTTGAGAAATTAAAATCGGTAAGCCTTCTCAACAGCAAATAGTGATCCACTTTGTCGAATGCCTTTGCGCAATCAGTATAGATAACATCCATTTGCTTTTTATTCATTATTGCCTCTGAGGCATATGATGTAAATACACATAGGTTTGAGACTGTAACTTTCCCCTAACAAATCCGTGTTGTTGCTGTACAACTTGATGCCCAACATGCCTTTCAACATCTGCAGACAATAACATTTCGAAAATTTTTGCTAAGGAATTTAATACAGTGATCGGTCGATAATTTGCAATATTTTCCACACTGTTTGACTTATGGATTGGTGTTACGATCCCATATTTCAATTTGTGCGGAAACGTGTTTGTTAGAAGGGACATATTATAAATGTGCGCGATTGACTTGGAGAGAGAATCCGAACAGCCTTTGTAGATATAGGCTGGTATTTGATCGATCCCTGTGCTTTTTTTAGGTTTTATCTTTTTGATAATAGCTTTAACCGTTTCATCCGTTATAGGTGAGAATTCAAAAGTTCCCCAGTTTAACATAGGATCAACGTCATTCTTAAACTCCAGTGACCTCGGTTCAAAAACTGATTGAAAATATTGCGCAAAGGCATTAGCAATAGCAAAAGGTGTTTCAAACTTAGTATTTCCATGAGTCATTTCATTAGGAATACTGGTCTTCTTGCTTTTAATTTTTATATATGCCCAAAATGCATTTGGATCCGATCTGATATTTCCTTCTATGTTTCTCTGGTACGTTTGATACTGATAAACAGTTTGTCGCTTGATGTATAATCTAAGGTGAATATATTCTTCATATTGAGACAGATTGGCCTTACCACCGCGAGTAAGTTTATGTAACCAGTTTTTACGTTTTATTTTATAAATTAAGTCACCTGAAAACCATTCAGGGTAGTTTCGTTTGCCCAAGTTGGAAGGCCGTTTGTGTTTTTTGGGAACTGATTGGTCAATACATCTAAGAAGCTTTTCATAAAACAGATCAATACAAAGGTTGGGATCAGTAAGCAGTTCAACTTCGGTCCAATCTGTGTTTTTAACTAAATCATAGAGCAAAGAAAAGTTTCCCTTGGCAAAATCATAAACATGTGAAACAGAAGTTAATTCCTGCTCCTGTGAAAGATCAGTAGTAAGCAATATGTACATCAAAAGAGATGGATGATGTAAGTCTTCTTCGATTAATGGCACATGACTCCTAACTACATTTATAAATTTCATATTCGACAGAACAAGGTCTAATTTCCTATTCATATAATTATTTATTCTATTACACTGATAAAGACTATTTACACTTATAAAATTTTGCAACAAGACACACTTCTCACATTTTGTATTGGTCTCATAGCCTTGCAAGTTAAAATCACCTACTACAATTATATTTGGATTATCTGAGTATTGAATCGAAAAGCTCAAAATATGTCGAATAAGCATGATTTGTCTCATTGGGCGGAATGTATACGCAAGATAAGAAGAAGACAGAACGTTTAAATTTCACTTTTAACAAGATACATTCAACATCACAGTTAGTTTTAATAATTTCAAAATGAAACTTTTTCTGCAGTGCTATTAATACTCCACCCCCCCCCCCCCCCGGGTTTTATTATTACATCTATCCCTCCTCACAACATTATATCGGTTATCAAGGATTTCAGAGTTTTGAAATCCTTCAGCTAACCAAGTTTCAGTAAGGGCTACAATGTCATAATTTTCTACTAAATTTCTTGTGTAAATTTGTTGTGTTTTTGTACGGAGTCCACGACAATTTTGATAGTATATGTTTAATTCATGTTTACCTATGCGCCTTGAGTTTGAGGATCCACCACGGAATGGGATGTCATCCTCTTTTTCGTTAAAAAACGTTTGGATGGATTTTGACTTAATTTTAGATGGTCCAATCCCTAAATCCTCCTGACCGTCCACAACGCGTCCTGTTCTGTAACTGGTTCAATCAGGAAATGAACAATGATGACATCCTGGATAAAACCTTTTTTTCCGATGAAGCCTGGTTCCATCTCAATGGCTATGTTAATTCTCAAAATTACAGAATATGGTCTGGTGAAAATCCACATGCTGTTAGAACAACAACTTTACATTCTACTAAAGTTGGTGTTTGGCTGGCTGTATCACGGTAGAGAGTAATTGGTCCTGTGTTTTTTAACTTCACAGTTAATTCTGAACGATACATTCAGCACATTCTCCAGACATTCGCTGCCCAATTAACCGTAGAGGAGCGCGAAAATGGCTACTTTCAACAAGATTCGGCTCGAGCACATACGGCTCGTGCCACAATGCAATATTTGCGGGAAATTTTTGGCCATCGAGTCATAAGTACGGGAATCTGGCCAGGTAGGGCACCAGACCTGACACCTCTATACTTTTGTTTCTTTGGGCACATTAAAAACAGGGTGTTCACTGAACTAGTCTTTGACGACTTAAGGGAAAAAATCACTGACACAAATTTTGAAATTGAATTTTGAAAAAAATTCTCCAGGTAGGATTGCCATCTTAAACAGTATTTCTTGATCAATCTGTATAATACTTATTTATTAATTTATATTCTATGCATTATTAAAATCTGAAAATGGCAGCTAAAATAAGAAATGAGTACATTTGAATGAAACTTGTCTAAGTATCTTGTAAATACGGCATCTATTGTTGTCCCATATCTTGTTGTACCGACATGTCTATCATTAGACATATTTAAATATAAGTCTTTTTTAAGGAACTCAATTAATGGTTGAGATCATTCTTCTGCAAAGTTTACATAAAAATCATTGGCATTCGCTTAAATTTGTTTGATTTGTCTCTAAGTATTCTGAAACCAGCTTCAGTATAAATCGGTAAATTTTGTAGTATGAAGTTTATAATATTATTAATTGAATTTCTTAGGGAGATATAGGGAGCCACCATCAGTACTGTTGGTCCATGTTCCCAACTGCAGTGGGCAATGCATATTTCTCCGATTTCAGACACATTTGATCTAAATGATTTGAGTATTTCTTACAGGAATGTCCATGTGAGAATTAACAATATGAGTTTTATCTTGTATGTTATGACAAATGGCTACTACACCTGCAGCTGAAAATTGTGCCCTTTTATAGCTTACAATACAATTCAAATTTTAAATAACTCTAAGCTGATCATTCACTGTAAGTATTTCTGTAAAAATTAATGTTTGTTTCTTTTTACCACAATGTCAGAAATTAGTGAACTATTTAACTTTTATTTTATTTTAATTATCTAATCATCGGATCTGTACCTTATTTTTCCCGATACGAACGGCGCAAAATCGTACGTCGATAATGCCCCTACGGGCCCGCAACTCGCAACACGCGTTCGGATACACGATGAGTCACGGCGTAACAGATTTCATGCTGACGGCAAGTTGAAGATGTTACCTCATCTAAAAACGTTTATTATTCTCTAACGCGCTTAAAGAAGTTGTCACTTCAATAAAGTTAAAACAAAATTTACCCAATTTTCTAAATGTCGTGGTCACTATTACCTATGATGTTCCCACACAACTTGACAATACCATTTTAGACACCCAAGACTGCTTATAAATAGAATATTTAATTCTCTTTATTTGTTTAAAGGGTAAATTCAAAAAATGGTCGATCGAACGTTCCACGCACGTCACAAAAGCGACACCATCCGCGCCACCGTTAATTAATCTCTTTTCTCGTATTACGCGCGCGAAATTTTCATAAATCACACCGTGCGTCTCGCTCTAACCAATTAAACGTTTATTCGATAATCCCGACGGGATTCTTCTAATGTTTCCAACCGACCGGCACAACCAATTTCGTGCAATTAAGCCACCTTTCCGCTAATCGATTTATGTACTTGTTGAAGTAAAACATCTTTTATTCGATTAGTCACAGCTCGAACGCCTCTCGAGTGTAATTTAGGGTAGATCTCAGGTCTAAAATGGCTAACCTCTTTAAACTTTTTCAAAATGAAGTCGATTTTAAGGAGTAATTTGCTTTGAAATCTTGAATTCTTCGAATTACAGTGAAACCTCTATATAGCGGACAGTCACAGGAACCACAATGTTGTCCGTTATAAGGAGGTGTCCGCTATTGAGAGGAAAGGATTAAGTAAAAAAAATTATCGATATGTGCACAAATGTAATTTAATAATAATAAATTTAAGAGGCTTAAGGGGTTTGTGGATGCAATTATGAAAACTGTCCCTTATTTAAACTGCGTAGTAAACCGCGAATTCCATGAGATGATGATTAGAATTTGAATTCCTATTTAAGAGGTATATTTCTTACACATTTGATTTCAAAAGTTATTGTCCGTTGTTAAGATGTAATTTTATTAACAATTATACGGAGCTTTTCTATCGAAACGCATGGTGGGAAATCAACGAGAGCAAAAGAGAAACTAGCAGTAGTTCGTTAGCATGACAGAGAGGGAAGTTTTGCAACGTTGCCGGCCGAGCAGGCAGTCCAAGTCAACGCGTATCGCGGTCGCGTATCACTTTACACTCTCGGATGTGTGCGGAGTGGACGACTGTAATGTTTCGCAAGCTAGCAACATCGCAAAAGGTCGTTCTCTGTTTGGCTAACGAGAAATACATGGCCTCTCATCCGCTCTTATGTATTATCCCATCCTGCGACTCCTTAGAAACGGTCTGTATAGGAAATGGTAGTTATTAACTGTCCGTGTCCGTTATTTGGAGGGTCCGCTATTGGGAAGTGCTGATATGTATAAATCCCTATTAAGAAATTCGGGAAATGTAAAACTGTCCGCTATTGGGAGGTGTATGTTATTAGAATATCAAATATTGCGTCTAACTTCCCGCCATGTAAGGCTGTGATTTATAAGTAATATAATCTCTTAATAACATTTTATGCATTCATTGGTAAATTATTCAATTGATTTGTTAATGTACTCGCGCCATAAAATACTCACCGTGTACAATGGCGTCACGGTCAGTTTAATTATTTCGCCAGTTTGTTTTCGGTAAGACTCTTGAAATATTTTAAATTCCGGTTATCACTGGAACTTTGCCAAATCCGGTTAATTACATATTTACACGATATGAGACAGATGGGTCAATTAATACTTGCCGAAATACAAATAATTCTGAAAGACATTACATTCCATCAACATTTAAATGACATTACAATACAGACAATTAAATAAAAAAAAGAAATATGCGCACTTAGTAGTTATACTGTTTCATTTTTATAGTAACAAATTCAAGTAATATTACCTAAACCCAGAATGAAGAATGTAGTAATTTATAAGGGCAACTCGTATTTACATATTTATCCCTGAAAGTACCTGCAAAGTACTATGTGAAACTTATTGTAACGTTTATTTCTAATTTATTTACACTGTCCTAATTATACACTACACACTACTTAACTCATCTTAACTATTTCCTAACTAATTAATTTATATCACACTCTTAATTATTCATTTATTTATACGCTCTCGCTTGCCGTTTTTCGGCTTGTTTATTCACTCGCGGCTTCACGTCTAATCTAATCTCTCCGACCGCAAGCCCGCTTATATACACCCCAATTGTATTCGCGATGGTTCCTGAAATAACTCGAACCTTCTTTTTTATGTAGAAACGCCCAGAAGGTAATAAATCATTCTTCCTTAATAAGATGTTGCCGGGACTCAATTAAGCGTAGCGGCGTTTCTTTGAGGAAAGCCGCCGTCCGATAAGAGTAAACACATTTCGCGCTGCTGTTTACATTTCGCGTTACATTATAATGGGACATTATTGTAGAAAAATAGTCAAAGTCAAAGTTTTCCAATTTGGGAAAATGTCTACTGATAGAAGTATTTCCCTGTAAATATATTTTTAATTAAATAAATAACATTTTTTTAAATTGATATTTAATTACTTGATTGATTAATTTTATCTCAAGAACTGCGTTCTATAGGAAAATATATTCATTGGCTTTTTTATACCATCGCCCTTAATTAATATATGTTATAATATTACTTATTTATAAAATCGACCGTCTTCAAGGGGTGAACTTCCCTTTTTGTAAATTAAAACTGAAACAAGGAACGTCCGTTCCGATATTGACCAAGTCAGTACATAACGGCAAATAAAAATTATCCAATATTAGGGTAGAAATTGGGGCATCCCACGTGCAATCTATCGTATTAAATTATTCAACCCCGATTAATATTAATATTTATCGACTCGCAGGCAAAATAAATAAAACACCACTTATGAAAAGGGGGCCGGCCTGCCGACCATGAAATTCACTTGACCCAACGAACGTTTTAGGACTTGTTTGTTTGACTCACATACAGGCTACGTATTTGATGTCTCTTATTAAATACGGGGTTGTTTGTCCCATACATAAAAAATATATTTTAAAAGGGGTTGAAGGGTATTAAACGCGTTTAATATTTTTTTAAACAATTGTAACAATTAGAGAGGCTTCCTACACTGAAAAAAGTGCGCTGTAACAAGAATAGTTAATTTGACGTATAATTTATAATATATTGATACAAAAATATAGTGGGTTTCATCGGAATACAATGACCGCAATTACAGGATACTTCATTTTAACATAAAATATGATTTAAAGTAATGTAAAGTGTACTTTCGCTATCAACATGTTAGCTTCTTTGAAATGTGACATTATTTCAGGATAATTTACTAGGAATTTTAAATGAAAGATTCCGAAATTGTTCAAATTTTAACAAAATGTAATTAAACCATCTCAATTATTATTTAAATTTAAAGTGATGTAAAATGTACCTGAGCTATCAACATAGTAGCTTCTTTGAAATGTGACATTATTTTAGGTTAATTTACTAGGAATTTCAAATGAAACAGGATTTGTTCAAATTTTAACAAAACTGGATGAAACAAAAATGTAATACTATTAACATATTATATGAGATCCTTTGAAATGCGGTATTATTTCAAGGTAATTCACTATGGATTTTAAATTAAACAAGTTCAGAATTGATTTTAAACTTTCGACAAAATGGTATTAAATAAAAATGATCTTATCTGAACGCAGTAATTATTTCAGTTAACTTCCTTAAGATAATCAAGGAAACTTATGTGAATTTGAATTAATTCCTATTTCAGCTGCAACCTTTTTCCTTTTTTGATACCTATGAGTAGGTAAAAGGGAACTATAGTAGTACATTAAAACAGAAAAAAATTTGGCAAGTATTTATATTTGAATATCACTTTATTTAATATTGCATATCATTAATATATTATTACAGTGATTATTAATAATATTGTTACTATTATCATATTGTAACGTTTTACTGTTTGAAATAACTTACACTATGTCCTGTTATAAAAGTATGTAAAAGAAATAGAAACATTCTTCTTGTTTCCAATGCTGGGAAATCTCGATTCCAATTACAAACAAATATAGACCTAAATCGCAATGCCTCGTCTGGGTTATAATCGTTTGCCGGCAAATCCGTTTTGGTCACAAAACTTCTATGAGGTTGATGGAACCGCATAACACTCAAATGCAATACCATGGGTATAAAGTAGCACCAGTATTAAATATTTTGAACAGACAGTGATGAACTTAAACCGACATTCAAAAGATTACGGTTATTGCATTAGCTGGAGGTTAAGTTCTGTCGATAATAGTAGTCAGATTGGTTCAATTTAGATATATTTTTGACCGACATATCTATGAAGTTTACTCAACCCCGCGATAAGTTCAACCGATCTCTTGAGATATAAATGTTACTGCGTAGTGATATTGTCTCAAAAACAAGGCGTACAGTAGGTTTGAATATATTGCAGTTGGTGGAAACGACTCAGTTGTAAATTTGCCAACTTCATGGCGAGGTTGGTATTACAATACGTATCTTTTTTTTTTCAGTGTATAAAATAGTTCAAAACCTTACAATTTTTTCGTACAACATCGATTTGCCTCAAAAATTTGGGATCAAGCTTAACTTACCCTCCACTTCAAATTCTATATTGTGTCGACGGGCGCTGTTTATTTTTTAAGGGTAACAACTACCCCTTATTTCGAAAATCTATAAAACATATTAAAGAGAGTGATATTTGGTTCAGATGAGTTAAATAATGATTGTTTAATGCTCGAATCATTATTTCAGGTTATCAAAAACTTTAAAATTTATTTTTTTAAGGGTAGAAGCTACCCCTTATCGCTGAAATTTACAAGAAAGCTTAAGGTAAGTAAAATTTGGTTCAGATGATTTAGATAATGATTGCTTGATGCGTTAAACATTATTTCAGAATATTTAAACCCTTAAAAATTCATTCTGTATGGGTATAAACTACCCCTTATTACTAAAACATACAAAAAATATGAAGGTGAGTAAAATTTAATTCAAATGAGTTAAATAATGAATGCCTGATGCTGTAAAAAATATGTCAACCCTTAGAAACCAACCCTTATTATAGTTCAATTTAAAAAACACCCACAAAAAATTAATTATTTATCACTGCGTTTTAATTTAGAAATGTTACTATTCGAAATACTACTAACTTTATTTTGCAACTCTTAACAATTACGTCTGTATAAAATTGCAATTATTATACTCCGATTTTGGTTTCTTTAATTTTTCGAAAACAATCCATACTGGTTTTTAATCATAACTCCTTTATTTTTTGTCGTAGAAAGTTCATCAAAAAACCATTTTGTGCGTTTTTACAAGAACTATTAGGTTATTAGTTATTAATATCAAGTCGGTTAGTTTTAAAAGGGGGTGAGTTTAAAGGGCTCAAAAACGGTAGTGCTCTCATATCACGTAAATAAACCTTTAAAATATCCTTATCTCACTTAATATTTATTGTACAGAAAATTTAAGGAAAGCAAAATCTTGGAAATTAGAAAAGCTACAATTTTATATTCCAGCATATTTTCCGTATCTCCATTAGTTTTGGAGTTATGTATTACAAAGAGAAGGTCAGTATTTTCGAAATTACAAAAATTCATTAAGTATTCTTTTTTAACTCTATTTTTTTCAAAATTTAGCATTCTAAACCGGTCAAACTTCTGAAATGTATTGATAATATATGAATAAAGAATTGTGAACAGAGCCAAAGACTAATTTTAGTCTATTTTTTTTGTTTTTAGTCTAAAATGTCTAAAAATTTTCAAATTGTAGTCTAATTTTAGTCTAGTTTTAATTAAAATAATTAGGGTGGCCATGAGGGGGTTGTTTACGCTGATTTTTCCGTTAAAAAAGTAGGGACTTACATTATTTTCATCATAACTAACTCAATTTTAAAGCCAGAGACTTTTTTTTGCTTTTTAAAGAAAATACATTTTGGTGGTCCAAAATGTATATGACATTTTTTTTTGCATAAAATTAATTGTTCTGTCGACTCATGTGGTCAAAATACAATAAAAAAAAATCTCCCCCTAATGAGGTGACTAGAATGCACCCTCAGGGTGCAAGCGCCCTTTGGCACCATGTAGAATTTGGCCCTTGGTCTATCCCCTTTCTACTATCAAAATTTCAAGTTAATATTGTATGAAAAATTTACGAGGTCAAAAGCTTCAGTTCCTAGACTATGTAAAGGAGGTCTATGGTTTACTCGCCATATTTTATAAGGCTTAGGTACCTCTCATACTTCATGTTTTAATTTGATCTAAAGTTCGCCCTTTACTGTTTCATATACATATTTGCATCTCTCGGTATTTATAGCCGAAAACGCGAATTAAACCATTTTCTTCAAAAAAAAAACTCATCACTTATCACAAAAACGCTTATAATTATGATCGTGATGATTTTCCTTTCGAACGGTCGTTCGTGCAGATATATAATTATTCGAATGAATCCATGGCAACGTTCTTCGGTGCCAACCCCGGAGTCGAATGACGTCAACCGTCCTCGAATAAACAAACAAGAAGTCGACGTACCGACACACACACTAATACATACATATAGGTGTGCTTATTAGAGATGAACGATCCAGTGATTCTGAAAGGACTGCTCTTCCAGTTACCGTGAATTAAATGTGACCGTAACGTGCGATCTCCAGGAAAATCGGTGATATTTGCCGCTGGAAGTGGATATCACTACGTCTATTTAAACCAGGTCATTCACTTCATAAGGCAGCATTTACTATAAGCTCATACTGTATTGCTAATTTATTGCTAATTTTCCGGAGGAGATATATATACATAAACCACTCTGCATATTTTATTACTAATTTGTTGCTGGCCATAGAGACTAGTTTCGCAATCCTAGAGCCACCCCCTTCAACCCTTAGCATGAAACTCGCCCCCGAAATATCAGAAAATTCGTAAAAAATGTATTTCCGCTAAATCGGAGAAACAAAGAGTGACTGGCTACCTTAGGGGTACCACAGGGTAGTATACTTGGCCCCCTATTATTTCTTATATACGTGCATGGGTGGTGCAATATATGCCTTTGCAGATGATACTGTGATTACTTATCTTGGTAAATCTTGGGGTATTGTGCAAAAAAAACTACAATTATCTACAAATAAAATAAAAGACTGGCTAGACACCAACATATCTCTTAATCTCAATAAAACAGTGTGCATTACATTTGGAAATTACATTGCCAGCATTCCTGTAACTTTTGAGATAAAAATAGATAATTGTATACTAAATAGAGTAAATCAAACTAAGTATTTAAAAATCTCATAAAAGTTATGTCTCCTCTCATCTCATTGTCACCTTTGTCTCGTCTTGGTCTGGAAAACTCTCGAAATAAATTAATCACTTATCTTTCTTGACAACAATCACTGAGTGTTTTGAAGTATACAGGTAGTCTAACTAAATTGATTGGTAGGATATTCATTAAAAAAATCTAATTAACAAAATTAGTTTTGAGTAGAACAAGTACTTAATCGAAAATCGAACTTAGGTTTTATCAATAGATATGTTTGTTAGGAACTGAGTTTTTGATTTTGTCAGGACAAGTATGAAATAAATGTAAACTGAATCATTTGATTGAATTGTCAGTCTCGCTCTCTAAAAGTAGGTTATAACGTGACTTTGTGTAATTATTTCAATTCATTAAATTTTATTATTTAAAGTACTCAATTTAGAAGAAAGTTGAAGAGAGAAAAAAGTTGCAGAATCGCTTTTTACATAATGTGGCATAGGTTAGAAATTCAAAAATTTATTAGCGGTTTTGCAAAATAACAATAAACCAATAAAATCGGCCCAAAAAAGTGGTTTTTTAATTAAATATTTTAAGCACTTTAAAATGAAGTTCGGACTTCCATATCACAGGTAGAAAATGTTGAAGTTGTAATAAAAGAATCCTGTATATTTCGTTTCAATCGGTTTATTAGATTTTGCGCAATAATTTTGCAATCCAGAAAAATCGAAAAATATTGAAAATTTTCAAAAATGTTTAAAAAAATTTCCACAATTCGATTTTAACAAAACTGGCTAAGCATATATAAGAAGAAACAAGCTTTAATGTGCTTTTTTCAGAGTTAAAAAATATTTATTAGAACGGTGACAGTCATTGTTTAAAGTTGGTGTTGTTATTTTTGCATATAACAAATAGATTAACTCGGCGAATTTTATGTTAAATGAAATTGTGAAAACATAGCCGGAAAGTACTCGGAAAGGCGCTTCTTTTTATATATAATAAGTTGCTGTTTTGTACATTAGCTTCTAAATTATAACTACTCAATGTTGATTAGTGTAATAAAATGGTTAATAATGGTTAATAAAATTACTATTTTTTCTCATATCTTAAATAATTATTGTTTCTCACAGTAACCAGTATAATATTTTTGTTGAAATTTACATTAAAAAAGAATTCTCGCTTCGAATTTTAACAAATTTATAAATTTGACACCAACTTTAAACAATGACTGTGACCGTTCTAATAAATATTTTCTAATTCTGAAAAAAGCACATGAAAGCTTGTTCCCTCTTGATGTTTTCCCATCTAAATGTGGAAAAAAAATTAAAACAATTTTGAAAATTTTCAATATTTTTCGATTTTTCTGGATTGCAAAATTATTGCGCAAAATCTAATGAACCGATCGAAACGAAATTTACAGGAGTCTTTTGTTATAACTTCAAGATTTTCTACCTGTGATATGGAAGTCCTAACTTAATTTTAAAGTGCTTAAAATGATTAATTAAAAAACCACTTTTTTGGGCCGATTTTTTGTTTATTGCTATTTTGCAAAAACCGCTAATAAATTTTGGAATTTTTAACCTATGCCACATTATGTAAAAAGCGATTCTGCAACTTTTTTTCTCTCTTCAACTTTCTTCTAAATTCAATACTTAAAAAGTTAGAAGCAAAACAAGTCTGATGAAAACGCGTTTTTTCATTTTTTTTTTTTGTAAATTGTTGCATTTTAAACAATGTTCCCGAACTTGCGCATTGGTGGATAAGTCAATCCTTATAACAGATGGGTCCTGGACTATTTTGCAAATACGAGGACATTATATTGAAGGCTCTTGAGACAAGGCCGAAATTAGACATCGTCTTGTATCGAAATTTCAAAATTTGGTCTCGTGTCGAACTACTTAGACGACACTATGATCCACCACAGATTTTAACTAAGGTTGCGTTATTTGATATTTTAAACTTAAACCATGGAACACATACATTTGAAACATTTAAAAAATCCATTCAACGTACCTACTCTATTGGACAACTTGAATTTACTAATTTTGATGTTGAAAGTTGATAAATCAGTATACTAAAGTTATGAAGTACAATATGTACTGTCTATTCACATCGTGTTTTAGTAGTACATTTTTAATACATTTTTGGTGTTTTAGCAGTTGTGATACATCGAATATACGTTTTAAATCGCCATGTAAATATTTTCATCTCTACCACATACAGATATCGCGGGTAGTGAAACCCATCAACACACCACCCTTGCCCCCCTCCGCCGCCCCATTTTTACTTTTCAATTATGAAGCCTTTTCGAAAAGAAAAGCTAACATTCAGGAGGAGTTCACTTTATTGGGAAACAATATAAATGCCGTCGAGTTTCCCTGCGTGACTAACTAAAGAGAAGATAATTGTTAATCGAGGAACGTCGAGAATACGGAGAGAGAGAGAAAAAGCCTGTTGAGTTCATTTTTTTTTCCAAAAATAGATCGTTACGTGTTTCTTCTTTCGATCGAATAACAATTACCTTTTGATGTCCCTTTATAAGGGGTGTTTGCTCGTTTGGAAGTCTTCGTAAACATGTCTCTGGGTGAACAGTCAAGTTGATATGAAAGGCACAAGGGAATTTACGTTCCTTTAATTCTTCAATTGGTTCTGTTAATCTTTTGACTGATTTTCCCAAGAAATCCAACACGAAATTGAGTGTGTAACGAGGCCTGTAAGTCGCTCGCTTCATGAAATGTAAATATATTTCCATAATTTAAACACAATTTTACTAAAACGAGAATTCGTAACCATTCGATTGGATTTTATTTTAAACCAGCCTAGCTATGTATATAAAGTTGGCGGACCACCCTTCTCAGGCCGGCAAAACAAAATAGTGGAGATTTTGTGTCTTTTTTGTAGCGAGAAAACAAATTTTGTAACTTTTGAATAGCCGGAGCTACAAAAGGTGGGCTAACTTAATATTAAGTTAGCGGCCACTGCTATAACTCATACACGGAATGTAATAGGATGCTCTGGTTTGCGCAGGAATTTGTGTTTTTAGAAGTACTTGAAAATCACTGGGCTAAACAATTTTTTGGCCACATTTGGCCAATTTTGGCCAAAAATGACAAGATGTTCAATCATCACTCGCGGTTCAATTTTATGATATAGTAGCGATCTTAAAAATCATTTGGCATTGAGAACCTTCTGTTAATTGGCCGAAAAAGCAGGCAAAAATTGCCAGAAATGGCCAAAAATTCGAAAATTACTTATTTCAGCCAAAACATGGGAAATCCTGTATATACGTCGACAGGTCGAACATGTGCTACACAGAGAGCTCAGAAAAGCTAGCAGGGGGTCAATAAAAAATACCCAGAAATGGCCAAAAATTCTAAAATGACTTATTTCGGCCAAAACGTGCTAAATCCTGTATATACCTGAATTGTTCGAAAATGCGGGCCATGGAAATTCCAGCAACAATGTGGAGGATGTAGGAGACTCTGTCAGACACTAAATGTCACTTTGCACAGCGGGCCTGTGGAGCTACAAATTCTAAAAGGATTTATTTCGGATAAAACGTGCTAAATGCTGTATATACTTCAACAGTTCGAAAATGTGGGTCCAGGAATTTTCAGACACACTGTCGAAGGATCCAATGGATCTTTCTAGCCACTGGAATTCACATGAGACTGCGGACCTGTGGAGCTACAAATTCTAAAATGACTTATTTCGGCCAAAACGAGATAACTCCTGTATATACTTCGACAGTTCTAAAATGTGGGCCCCGGAATTTTCAGACACACTGTCTAAGGATCTAATGGATCCTTCTAGCCACTGAAATTCACCTGTGACTACGGGCCTGTGGAGCTAAAAATTCTAAAATGATTTATTTTAGCCAAAACGTGCAAAATTCTGTATATACTTCGACAGTTCTAAACTGTGGGCCCAGGAATCTTCAGCCACACTGTCGAAGGATCCAATGGATCCTTCTAGCCACTGGAATTCACCTGAGACTGCGGGCCTGTGGAGCTACAAATTCTAAAATGATTTATTTCGGCCAAAACGTGATAAACCTGTATATAATTCGACAGTTCTAAAAAGTCTCAGGTGAATATCAGTGGCTAGAAGGATCCATTGGAACCTTCGACAGTGTGTCTGAAAATTCCGGGGCCCACGTTTTCGAACTGTCGAAGTATATACAGGATTTATCACGTTTTATCCGAAATAAGTCCTTTTAGAATTTGTAGCTCCACAGGCCAGCTGTGCAAAGTGACTTTTAGTGTCTGACAGAGTCTCCTACATCCTCCACATTGTTGCTGGAATTCCCATGGCCCGCATTTTCTAACAATTCAGGTATATACAGGATTTAGCACGTTTTGGCCGAAATAAGTCATTTTAGAATTTTTGGCCATTTCTGGGTATTTTTTATTGACCCCCCTGCTAGCTTCTCTGAGCTCTCTGTTTACCACATGTTCGACCTGTCGACGTATATACAGGATTTCCCATGTTTTGGCTGAAATAAGTAATTTTCGAATTTTTGGCCATTTCTGGCAATTTTTGCCTGCTTTTTCGGCCAATTAACAGAAGGTTTTCAATGCCAAATGATTTTTAAGATCGCTACTATATCATGAAATTGAACCGCGAGTGATGATTGGACATCTTGTCATTTTTGGCCAAAATTGGCCAAATGTGGCCAAAAAATTGTTTGGCCCAGTGACTTTCAAGTACTTCGAAAGACACAAATTCCTGCGCAAACCTGAGCATCCTATTATATTCCGTGTATGAGTTATAGCGGTGGCGGCTAACTTAATATTAAGTTAGCCCACCTTTTGTAGCTCCGGCTATTCAAAAGCTACAAAATTCGTTTTCTCGCTACAAAAAAGCTACAAAAAAGACACAAAATCTCCACTATTTTGTTTTACCGGCCTGAGGAGGGTAGTCCGCCAACTTTACATACATAACTTAGCTCACTACATTTCTGCAATTTTAAAGGTTTTGTAATTCTATCATTACCCCAATCGACAAAATTCAAAGGGCACTTTAGTTGATGCTTTCTTGGGCTTTTTGTAAGTTTCTCGAAATAGCTCCATGAAATATCTTAATGTATTTCCCAATTTATTTTCATAATATAAACATAGTTTTACAGGAAAAAAAAAGTTATTAGTCTTTCGAATATATTTTATTTTATTTTAAACTTTCTTTCCTCTCCTAATTTCTACAATTTCAATGGTTTTAATGATGCCACAACCCAAATCGACAAAATTCAAAGGGTCTTAATTTACCTTTTATTGGACACTTTCTTGGGCTCTACGATCAATGGAAATAAAAATGTTGAGTTGCTAACCCAAGGTCCCAATTACCCATTGTAGCAGTAATGAATTTAGAAATTATCAAAGGTTGCAAATTTTACTTTGGAAGCACATCATTAGGTTAATTTCAACAGTATAGTAATATTATTAAATAGGAAATTGTTCCAAACCTTTCTGTTTTTGAAGTTTGAACGTGAGGATTTTCTGTTGGTATCCTTCCTTATTTATTGAAGTTGAAACGTGATCGTCACCAATTTCATTTTCAGTTCGATCTTGCTTTAAAATAAATCTTTCCTCTAACTTATCCAACAGTTAAGCTGTTGTGAACGTTCAAAAGGAATCGAAGTAAAGTCGACAACTATCTTCGGTATAGGTAATTTAGCAGTCTATCGCATGAAAGCGATATTTTCCAATTTGTGAAAACAAAGATTTAGAGGCTCTAGTAATTGCTTTTGGGCAGTTGTTTTCAAACGGGAGAATCCCACTACGCTACAATTATTGACAGATCAGTAACGTAGGGTGATTTATTCGCCATTTTCTGTTAAACATGAGCAATTCAGTGGCTGCGGTGTTAATCGTATGGTGTGTGTTAATAACAGTATTAAATAATAATAATTAAGTTATAATAATAAGTTCTACGTGAGAGAGTTACAAATTACTCCCCGAGGGGATGAGTTAGGTATAATTTTCCTAGGATGGTTAGTTTAATATCAATACATTTTTACTTTCTCATATGAGGCATTCATACATGGGGAGTATTATAATCGAGTCATTTTTCGAATTTGATTTATTGACATTTTTATAAATTACAAGATGCCAGACATGTTTTTAAGAAAATGTGTGTGGTACTTTTTGTATGAAAATTACAAATCACTAACGATTCAAATTTTATATTTGTACTTCTTACTACACCTGGATCTCCCAATAAGCTTTTCATTAAAATGGGCTTAGAGAGAGGAGTGGTTTGTTTTTATCATTTTTCGGTTTTTGGAAATTTTCTCAAAATTTGCTGCATGAATCTTTTTTAAAGTTTTAATTTATTTAATTGTTAGTATTAGTATTTACTATTATTATTAGTACATATTATCATTATTTTTTTTATAGTATTTATTTCATTGCCGAATATACTATATAATAAAGCTTAGTAATATCTTTGGCCTCATCTTCTCTAGAGGGTACTTTACATTTAACTTTTTTTTTGTTTTTGGAAATCTTCTCAAAATCTTCTCCAATGTTTTTTTTTCTAAATTTTGATTTTACATAATATCAAATATGTGTAATAATGTTTAATACCCTTTTTGGCTAAATCTTCTCTAAAGGGCACTTTACACTTATCACATTTTGTAAATTTCTTCAAATTCCACTCCATAATTTGATTCCAAACTTTGAATATCATTACTGTCAAATGTGTAATACAATTTTTGGCTTAAAAAATTTCTCAAAATCCGCCTGAACAATTGTTTTTTTATTCTGCTATCGAATATTTTTAATAAAATATGAGAAAGTAATCCAATGGAGACATCCCAATTTGTTTAATTGTTACGATATACTACACTCTTCAATTCAAAACTAATTTTGTTGTTACGTCGATCTCTGAATACTTCTATGTAGGCATATAGTACATATATTTTTGAAATGTCCGAACCACCTTAATTTTTCTTATTTTCAAGACATTTCTTACTTTAATTGTAACATTGTTGTTTCCTTCAGGTGACGTTAAGAAGGCTGACAAGAAAGGCGATGAATCGGCACCTGAAAGTGGTAAGTTTTGATTACTCTCTGCGGTTGAGGGTAGTACCTAAGATTTCTACTTATTTAAAAAAGCTTTAAGTGAATTGCTTCTGGATGAATATGCATGAATAATATAATAAACTTTAAGTAAAAGCGGCATATCACAAATACATATTAATCAAGATCGTTGACCTACCGATTCGAAACAGGTCTCCGTAAATTGGTGATAGTACTGTATACGTGCATATATAAAAAAATCTATCAACAGATGTTTTAAAAGCGTTTCAAATATAAATATTTGGTACTTTCTACTTCCTAGATTGTGGCTTCAACATAATTTTAGTTGAGGCCTATCATTTGGTAATCGGCATTCCTACGTGAGGTTACGTAAAAACAATATATTGAATGTCAGAAAATTTGTTATATGTAGATACAACTCGCTTCATTAACCTCCATTTCAACTTGCCATCTAGATAGTCGATTATATCGGATTCCGGTTTTTTAGGAACTTTCATTTCAAGCATACACCAAGCTAAACGTTAACAAACCTGCAATGTGGGTAATGAAAAGAAACGTTATCAATGTATATAAAGTTGGCGGACCACCCTCCTCAGGCCGGCAAAACAAAATAGTGGAGATTTTGTGTCTTTTTTGTAGCGAGAAAACGAATTTTGTAGCTTTTGAATAGCCGGAGCTACAAAAGGTAGGCTAACTTAATATTAAGTTAGCGGCCACCGCTATAACTCATACACGGAATGTAATAGGATGCTCTGGTTTGCTCAGGAATTTGTGTCTTTAGAAATACTTGAAATTCACTAAGCCAAAAAAATTTTTGGCCACATTTGGCCAAAAATGACAAGATGTTCAATCATCACTCGCGGTTCAATTTCATGATATAGTAGCGATCTTAGAAATCATTGGCCATTGAAAACCTTCTGTTAAATGGCCGAAAAAGCGGGCAAAATTTGCCAGAAATGGCCCAAAATTCGAAAATTACATATTTTAGCCAAAACATGGGATATCCTGTATATACGTCGACAGGTCGAACATGTGGTACACAGAGAGCTCAAAAAAGCTAGCAGGGGGTCAATAAAAAATACCCAGAAATGGCCAAAAATTCTAAAATGACTTATTTCGGCCAAAACGCGCTAAATCCTGTATATACCTGAATTGTTCGAAAATGCGGGCCATGGGAGTTCCAGCAACAATGTGGAGGATTTAGGAGACTCTGTCAGACACTAAAAGTCACTTTGCACAGCGGGCCTGTGGAGCTACAAATTCTAAAATGACTTATTTCGGCCAAAACGTGATAACTCCTGTATATACTTCGACAGTTCGAAAACGTGGATCCCGGAATTTTCAGACACACCGTCTAAGGATCCAATGGATCCTTCTAGCCACTGTAATTCACCTGAAACTGCGGGCCTGTGGAGCTACAAATTCTAAAATTAGTACTAATTTCGGCCAAAACGTGCTAAAGCCTGTATATACTTCGATAGTTCAAAAATGTGGAACCTGGGAACTTCAAAAACACTGTCGCGAGATCCATGAAATGGAACGCAGAATGTTGGGGCCCGCATTTTCGAACTATAGAAGTATATACAGGATTTAGCACGTTTTGGCCGAAATTAGTAATTTTAGAATTTGTAGCTCGACAGGCCCGCAATCTCAGGTGAATTCCAGTGGCTAGAAGGATTCATTGGATCCTTAGACAGTGTGTCTGAAAATTCCTGGGCCCACATTTTAGAACTGTCGAAGTATATACAGAATTTAGCATGTTTGGGCCGAAATATGTCATTTTAGAATTCGTAGCTCCACAGGACCGCAGTTTCAGGTGAATTCCAGTGGCTAGAAGGATCTATTGGATCCTTAGACAGTGTGTCTGAAAATTCCGGGACCCACATTTTAGAATTGTCGAAGTATATACAGAATTTAGCATGTTTTGGCCGAAATATGTCATTTTAGAATTCGTAGCTCCACAGGCCCGCAGTTTCAGGTGAATTCCAGTGGCTAGAAGGATCCATTGGGTCCTTAGACAGTGTGTCTAAAAATTCCGGCGCCCACATTTTAGAACTGTCGAAGTATATACAGGATTTAGCATGTTTTGGCCGAAATATGTCATTTTAGAATTTGTAGCTCCACAGGCCCGCAGTTTCAGGTGAATTCTAGTGGCTAGAAGGATCCATTGGATCCTTAGACAGTGTGTCTGAAAATTTCGGGGCCCACATTTTCGAACTGTCGAAGTATATACCGGATTTATCACGTTTTGGTCGAAATTAGTAATTTTAGAATTTGTAGCTGCACAGGCCCGTAATTTCAGGTGAATTCCAGTGGCTAGAAGTATCCATTGGATCCTTAGACGGTGTGTCTGAAAATTCCGGGGCCCACATTTTAGAACTGTCGAAGTATATACAGAATTTAGCATGTTTTTGTCCGAAATTTGTAATTTTAGAATTTGTAGCTCCACAGGCCCGCAATTTCAGGTGAATTCCAGTGGCTAGAAGGATCCATTGGATCCTTAGACAGTGTGTCTAAAAATTCCGGGGCCCACATTTTAGAACTGTCGAAGTATATACAGAATTTAGCATGTTTTTGTCCGAAATTTGTAATTTTAGAATTTGTAGCTCCACAGGCCCGCAATTTCAGGTGAATTCCAGTGGCTAGAAGGATCCATTGGATCCTTAGACAGTGTGTCTAAAAATTCCGGGGCCCACATTTTAGATCTGTCGAAGTATATACAGAATTTAGCATGTTTTTGTCCGAAATTTGTAATTTTAGAATTTGTAGCTCCACAGGCCCGCAATTTCAGTTGAATTCCAGTGGCTAGAAGGATCCATTGGATCCTTAGACAGTGTGTCTAAAAATTCCGGGGCCCACATTTTAGAACTGTCGAAGTATATACAGAATTTAGCATGTTTTTGTCCGAAATTTATAATTTTAGAATTTGTAGCTCCACAGGCCCGCAGTTTCAGGTGAATTCCAGTGGCTAGAAGCATCCATTGGATCCTTAGACAGTGTGTCTGATAATTCCGGGGCCCACATTTTAGAACTGTAGAAGTATATACAGGAGTTATCACGTTTTGGCCGAAATAAGTCCTTTTAGAATTTGTAGCTCCACAGACCCGCTGTACAAAGTGACTTTTAGTGTCTGACAGTCTCCTATATCCTCCACATTGTTGCTGGAATTCCCATCGCCCGCATTTTTGAACAATTTAGATATATAAACGATTTAGCACGTTTTGACCGAAATAAGTCATTTTAGAATTTCTGTCCATTTCTGGCTATTTTTTTATTGACCTGCTAGCTTTTCTGAGCTCTCTGTGTACCACATGTTCGACCTGTCGACGTATATACAGGATTTCCCATGTTTTGGCTGAAATAAGTAATTTTCTAATTTTTTGTCATTTCTGGCAATTGTTGCCCGCTTTTTCGGCCAATTAACAAAAGGTTTTCAATGCCAAATGATTTTTCAGATCGCTACTATATCATGAAATTGAACCGCGAGTGATGATTGAACATCTTGTCATTTTTGACCAAAATTGGCCAATTTTTTTTTGCCCAGTGACTTTCAAGTACTTCTAAAGACACAAATTCCTGCGCAAACCAGAGCATCCTATACTATCCGTGTATGAGCTATAGCGGTGGCCGCTAACTTAATATTAAGTTAGCCCACCTTTTGTAGCTCCGGCTATTCAAAAGCTACAAAATTCGTTTTCTCGCTACAAAACAGACACAAAATCTCCACTATTTTGTTTTGCCAGCCTGAGGAGGGTGATCCGCCAACTTTATATACTTACGTTTTCATAAGGTTTTACCGCAAGAAGATACAAGTATGAGACTCGCAGCGAACAATATTATACTGATTCTTTACAAAACAAAACGAAACATTCAATCTCAATGTGATCATAAATAAACAAAACGATCAAAACACGGTATGTAGTAACATTCAAGAATGACCCAAAACATAATTTCACTCCATAACACCACGATAAGATATGCAAAGTGGTCAAAATACTATCATCGTCTCTTAAAGAAACAATAATTATATTAACTGGTTATACTCGTTCGATTGTTACAAAAGCAGTTTTATATATATTGTTTATACTTGTAATGTAAACAATCTTATTTTTAGACGGCATTGTTTGTTTAATAAATATGATGATTAAAGCTTGTTGAGTACATAATTTTGATTTTATATGTTTATGATGTTCAAAGAATATTCTTAAAATTTTAATTATCAATTAGACGTAAATACCGGGTTCACAAAGATTACTTTTATATTTGTTGCGTAACGAAATTTAAACAACTATTAATTGATGAACACGTTCATTTTATTACCGGTCACTAAACAACACTATTATGTACTACGTTACTTGATGATTGGTAATTTATTTTGCATTATACCTGCATTGCACTCGCCTTGTAATATTAGAATAAAGCATTGTTTCCTATTATTCATAAGTTTCTGTCGTAAAATAGTCGCATAATGGCCGTTTAATAAACGTCAATGAGCATATTAAAATATTCGTTAATACGTACTGTACATATCATTATTACGTGCCGCCAACAATGGGATGATGATGTTGGCTTCCAGAAGCGCTTCCAATTGTATTTGATAAGTAACAGCAATCAAGACGTGTACGGCAATTGACACCAATAAACAGAACAATTTGTACAGATTGCAGATAATGTGACGGTTTAACGTCTATGTTCTCTTTTAGTTAAATGAAGTCGAGTCGCCTTAAAATTAATTGTAGCGAACGTGCATGGTTGTGAACATTTTTGGAAACGACTAAAATCTGGTGTATACAGATTTGTCGCACAGTCGCAAGATATGAGGTAACGTATTGTAACGTTTATTCTAATTTATTTACACTGTCTTAATTATACACTACACTATCTAATTTATTTGTACAATTCTCACTTGTCCGTTTTTCGCACTGTTTACTCACGCGGCCTCTCGTCTAATCTCCCTCCGACCGCAAGCCCGTCATTATATACATATCTCAATTATATTCGGGAACCTTCTGGTGTATTCTTTCCTAATAATGTTTGTTCTCGAAAGGAGTAGATCATTCTTCCTTTCATAGAACGTTTGCGGGACGTTCGGGAAGGTTTTTATGACCCAATTAAACGGAGCGGTCTTCTCCCTTTGAACTGTGTCGCTTTGGTCAGATAAGAGACGCCCTGCTTGCCGATGTTTATATTTCGCTTTACAGTATTGAACATGCGCACACACAATTTCCTTTGGAAACGTTATATGCCTTTTAGACATAAACAATAATGAACAAGTTTGCTTCTTGTTTTTCTAAGACGATCATAACACTCAAATAAAGGTTGTGTTAATCTTAATGTTTCCGCGTCGGAGCTGTTGACTATCATACTCGCTAAGGTCTAAGGTCTTGACAGTTCACTCAATGATCGTTCCCTATAGTTTCTATTTCATGTGTATTAGAAATTGTGAATTCAGTCTGTTTACAAGTTTAACATTAGTATAAAATAATTTCTTCCTTTTTAATGACTATGTAGGTATTTGCAATCTTTAGGTTTGGTCAATCCAATGTTGTGACCAAAATTTACGAGTTTGTTGTTAGCCAAAATATTTAATAATATCTAAATATTTTTGAATTTTATTATATTAAAATTATTATAAAATATTAAAAATTAAAATTAAAATTCTAAAAATTTATAAAATTTTAAATATTAATATAATATTATTTAATTGTATTCCCTACAAAAAGATTCGCGCGCGGCCGTCAAGGGGTGGTAAATAAGGGTAGCAAGTTACAAATTCGACACTATTAAAAATACCCCTACTTATAGATTCAATTTATTCGGTGAATATTTATTGATATGTAATTGTATTTACCCTTATATTATTGTCGTTGAAATTTCCCCCCTCTACCTCCGAGGGTGGTGAAAATAGGGGTGTAATGTAAACAAAGTGAATTTTTTATTAAAGTTTGTCACACTTATATTTTTTTTCGTAAAATTCCTAAATAAATCATTTAATTATATATGCCACACGAAGATAGTACCGCACTGCCGTCAGGGGTTTGTAATAGGGGTGTCAAATTATAAATTCGACAAAGCTGAAAGCATACGTCATTATGATTTTCCAATTTAATCCATGAATATTTATTGAAAATTGTAATGATCGCTATCTGTTGATTAAGCTGCTGCTAAAAAATTCTTATTTTCATTATTCATTATTATTTATACAAATTTCCCCCATGTGAAAATAGGGATGAAATGTGAATAATACACATTTTTTTATTATAGTTTATCGCACTTTAATCTTTTTCTGAAGTTTCCTACTAAAACCTTCACAGACAGACAGATCTAAGAAAGATCTTGGCTATCCCTTCTACCTGATCTTTTAATTTATTATCCAGTTAATGATATATTCTGTCGACTTGTAAACATCCCGATTATCTTTGGACCTTATACTTATTGCAGGAAACTAAATCATGACGCACCATAATAAATAAAGTAACAAATAAGTAATTCCGGTTAATAACTGAGAGAATCCTTGGGATAATAATGTTATGGTTCTCTATAGAAAATAACAAAAACCGAGTAATTAAAAAGTTGTCCGCCTCCTCAGGTTTCTCCTAATGTAAAAATCGAATTTTCGAGAGAACCTCTTTCGCGTTGTTCCCGAACGTAAACATTCTGTTTTGTACCAAAACAGGTTAATTAGTGCAAGGTTGGAAATATAAACAAGGTAAAATATTTTTTAACGAAATCGAAATAACGCTGAGAAGGCCGACGACTACACAAAGAATGTTTTGAACTTTGAGCTGCTTTTATAATTTAAATTCGGTACTTACGAAAAGTTGAAAATAACCTAATTGGTATTGTTTAATGCGTGTACGTAATTATGAAATTAAATTTCGCGAAGGAAATTTTAATTGCAAGATTTAAAAGGTGTAGGTACACGTGGCACCATAAATCTTTGCTAAGTATATTTCAATAAAGTGTTAGCTGACATATAACGCGGGAGAGGAGGGGGGGAGCAGGTAGAATTTATTGTCTATAAAGCAATCAATCCACTCGTGAGTAGAAGTTAAAAACACAAATTTGATATATTGATTTATTTTTTAATTCATAACGTTTTCGTTTACACACAACACGAAAAGTTGTGTTCTCAGTCTCACAAATATTAGTCCAGTCGTCTTAGACCAAATTAGGTGAATATCTTGGAAAATGGACATACCCAGTATATTACCACGTAAAAACTTGTATTTTGGCGTCCTAAAAGTTTTCTCAAAATTCACATATAATTGGATGGTCGGAAGTTTTAAAGTCAGGGGTCAAAATTCACAAAAATCGATTTTTTCTACATTTTTTAAAAATATCTCGTTTCCTATGGGTTTTACGCTATTTGTATTTATTATCGATATTGTAGAGAATCAAATTCTCTACAACTTTTGTATTTAACATTTCTTCATACCTCGAACTGTTTTCGAGATAGAGGGCGGAGAGCGTTCGGTCAGAGAATCATGTGAGGTCTGGTAGTCCCGATCAAAAACTCTGAAGGTTATAAATTATTGCTAAATATATAATTGTCATTTATTATTAACTTTTAAAATAAATTCATTTTTTTGTTACTTATCTATTTTTAATTACGTGTCAATTGATTTAATATCACTTACCTGGCCATGTAATTAAAAAATTGTTGAGGAAAATACTTAAATTATATTTTAATTCCAATCTAATTTATACTAATGACTTTCTAAATAAATAAAGAAAATAAGAAATAAGTTTTTAATTAACGTTTTTATTAAAAGTGTCATTTAATTGATATAATATTTAAGAGTTTGCGGACTTTAAACAAGATGTACTTAATTATATTTTTACTTCAAATGCAGTTAGTGTAAATGAGATTATAATTAAAATGTAATTAAAGTATGTCCCTTAATATTTTTTCAGTTACAAAAAGAGTGTTATTGAATTGATAAATTTTAGAATTACTAGAAAGAAAGATTTAATTTAATGTAAAAGTTAATAATAAGTGATAATTAAATATTTAGCAATAATTTATAACCTTAATATTACGAGTGTATGATCGGGACTACCAGTTGACCTCAAATGCTTCTCTAACCGCGTGCTCTCCGCCCTCTATCTCGAAAACAGTTCGAGATATGAAGAGATGTTAAATACAAAAGTTGTAGAGAATTTGATTGTCTACAATATCGATAATGAATACAAATGGCGTAAAACCCATAGAAAACGAGATATTTGCAAAAAATTTAGAAAAAATCGATTTTTGTGATTTTTGACCCCTGACTTTAAAACTTCCGACCATCCAATTATATGTGAATTTTGAGGAAAGTTTTAGGATGCCAAAATAGAAGTATTTACGTGGTATTTACGTACTGGGTATGTCGATTTTCCAAAGTGAACCACCTATAATGACTGGACTATATTATGTATTCTTCCAGATTTCCAGATTTACCATAGATGCAATGAAGAAACTGAATTTTATACTTTAAAATAACTGAATTGTAATAAATAGCGACATTACATAAAAACGACAACTGTCTTATCATTGATCACATTGTCGTACTAATTTCCGCATTTTTTTTAAATATTAGAGAGAGATATTGCAAGAGTACACAATGTTTATCAGGTTGGCATTATTTTGACATCTGAGCGTGCGCAGTTGCATTTTGTGATAAGGTATACTTTAATAAGGTTAGTGCTTAACGTTATTTAAGTACAATTATGGTAAAACATTATTTTTACCCTTACAAACACATAAACAAACAAACAAATAAATACATAAACAAACAAATAAACAAAAGTTTATTGTCTTAACTATTGGGGTAGTGTTGAAATAAGCAATTTTCTTTAATATATGAGAATGTATGTAAATCCTCTCCACCATTTTGATTTTTTAAATTGCTTATTATCGTGAATACCTCCTTAATGTAGAAATATAGTAATAGTAATATATTATTTCTCAACTGTGGTGGCAATGTAATATTCCTGTTTAGAGGAGATATATTTTTAGCCAATATATTGGCGATTTCAGAAAAATATTTATGATATGCTAACTTGTTGGAAAAATATCTGCAGCATTTGCAAGAAATGGCTTTAAATGCCCTAATTAATGAATAAAAAAGGATGATATAATTTTATACGTCCTTATCGAATTTTATTAGATTTGAACATCGTTACAACTGAAATGCCCCAAAAGCCAAATTTCATCCATTTGGAAATTCAGTAGGAGAACTTCATACAATGAGATTATTTAAATTTATAATTAGAGTAGGCTATGATTCTTAAATTAGGTTGGCAACACCAACTACCATAGCCTACTCGTTTCATTTGAATTGTCAAAGTGACTCGCTGTGTAAATTATATCGGGTGTTTTTTTAAATTTCACCTCATAGTAGGCTGTGGATAGTGTTTGTGAATGCGCCTTACTAAAAAATGTCAAAATTGACATAACCTCACTTGTTTAATGAAAATTGAAACTGCTCCAATCGGTTAATAATGTCTTGAAAAAGACATCTCACTCATCTCCGTCAAATTAATAGAGCCAAGCTGTTTTTTTTTTCAAGACACTAGTAGCTGATTGGAGCAGTTTCAATTTTTATTAAAAAAGTGAGGTTATGTCAATTCTGAGATTTTTTAGTAAGGCGCATTCACAGACACTATCCACAGCCTACTATGAGGTGAAATTTAAAAAAAACACCCGATAGATTTTGGGGCGACGGTGGTCGTGTGGTTTAAGGCGCTGGCTTTGAGTCAGGCGGTCACTGTCGTCGTGGGTTCGAATCCCACGTAATCCATGGATGTTGTGATCGTTGCGGGAAGTGTGTAAAATGTATCCAAAATCCCGTTCCTATTCACGCCGGTAACCAGGCCGGATTGGATCGGATATCCTGTAGGAGGGCGGGACTAGGATACACACACCCTGAGTCGGTAGAGCACGGAGTGTGTCACCTGGGGTGAGAGCTTTAAGGGGGTACAATCGTGCTCGATGACCGTGGTTCGGAGCCTACGTTAAACTGTAGGTCCCGTCCAGATTAGCCTTGCAGCAAAAAGGAGACGTTAACTACTCTCTCTCATACTCTCTCTCAAATTATAGGTTATGTAAACATTTTGATAACTAAAAATTAGGGAATGTATTTTGGAAATCATCTACGCACCGTTGTATGGAACACTTGCATTCACCATTTTCTTGTCGTTTGGCGTTCTTAAAATAATTCCTTAAGAAAAATCTTATGCTCTAAATTAAACATTTTGGAGCGTCACTTTGACAATTCAAATGAAACTGTCAGCAGTTGGTGTTGCCAACCTAATTTAAAAATCATAGCCTACTCTTAATTATAAATTTAAATAATCTCATGGTACTTCCATAACTACATTCACTTTTTCACTATTCCCCCCAAAGGTTTGCCATTTCGTTTAGTTAATTTTATTAAATAGTAACCTCATCCCAGTGTTCGGTGCAAATTTGCAAAAAATGAAAGTTACAATAAAACTTCTTCTAAAACTTATACGGAAATCTAGCGGCAAACGTATAACGTAATACCCCAGAAATCCATTTCAATAAAAGGGAATTAATATCTAAGAGTATTTCGAAGTCCTTTTAAATCGCCCAACAGTGCGATTTAATAGAACGTGTCGGGGTTCATTTGAAATCCCACCAATAAAAAAATCCTTTCGCACTCAAAATAACACCGTTCCGTTTTAACGTGCCACTCAAAAAATCCCCATAAAAATATAATAGTAATAATAATAATACTCGACGCACTTTTACTTAATATCCCCCCACGAAAAATCGATGCGTCATGAAATATTAACGCAAACTGAAACCAAGGTCGAAAACATGTCTGACAAACAATGTAATGCTGAGTATTAATCGATTTTTTTGATCGAGTTGATTGAGTGCAATGTGCAATATCGAATTTGGGAAATTTTTTTAAGAGTGTAATACATTATTTTTTAATGTTCTGTACGATGTGCCAAGTAGTGATAACCTTTAGAACCCACTTCGTGTCAGCAGAGTACTTGCATAAAAAAATGTAAAACCTCAAGTGTACTCACTACAGATAAAAAATGCTATCGTCAAACTTTGTTTGAATTTGGGTAATGTCAAACTTTTCAATTATATGTAATTAGATTGTATCGAGTTGTACCAAACTTTTCAATAAATAGTTTCCAGCTTTACGTTTCAGCTCAAAATTTTTGGCGGGATTTTCAAGTTTTTCTTAAATGTTCTCAAAATTGTTTGAGACAAAACGTTTTGCCTGAAAAATTATGTTTTCTTCTACTCACGCCAAATTATCATCTTAATTTTCTTCAGATTTTTGTGAGAAACAGTAAAAAATGACAAACTTCTTTTGAAATATGTCATCTGTTTTTTTGACAGTAATTTTCGGAACTTTCATAGCAATTTATGACAACTTTTATTAAATCTGTATGGTTTAGGTAAAACCTGATATCTTGAAGACTTGAGAATCTCCACTTTAAAACCTAGAAAAGTACATATTCCACCTCCTTTAGTACAGTTGGGCCAATTTCTATTAGACAGTAAGATAGTTGTAGGATTTATAATTTTCAACACACCTTCGAGATTTGTAAATATCTTTTGGTAATTTTCAGAGAACTTTGGGAAAATACAGTAACATTGAGGTATTCCTGGAACTAAAACCTTTAAAGTTTCGTTTTAGGCAACTTGTAAAGGATATTCCAAAATCTTTCCCTAAAATTTACACAACAGTTTTCAATTTTCTTTATTACTATTTGGCCTTGTAGTTGTAAATTTGAGAACAGTAGAAGTACTTTCATGTTTTCCGCTCATTATACACGTTTTTCTCTAAAATTATTTAAATTATACTGTACCTCATTAATTTTCAAAATTTGTACAGGGATATGGAATGTAAAAAAAACTTGTAAGGTTGTTGCAAAATACATTGCGACAAGTAATTGAAATGGTAATTAGACTGTATGTTCTCTGATACAAAAAGCAGCAACTTGTTACTCGGTCAAGTTCATAGCCTATCCTATATATGACTAACTGTAATTAGATCCAAGTTCATAGCAATAAACACTCAATACGTAGGTATTTGATTTTGTGATAATGATTGATTTCATAATTTGTAGTAATCTCTAGACAAAACTGTACAATTGATAGATGTGGGAGAAACGTATAATACTATTTTTTAATATTATTTACAACTGAGTAAAAGGTATTACTTTTGATCATAACGACCTCCATGGACGGTTCCATGATAATGTAGTTTTGACATGGATTTTTCAATGTTGTTATTAAATAATCAAGGTACTGGCCGTTAATTAATTATTAAGTGGCCACAGAAATTTCCACGACTTAATCAGTCCTAACGGTTTTCCTGTGTACAACTCTTAAGGACAAAAATATGTTATATTCTCAAAAACATTCAATTATGTATTTGATGCGTAAGGTTTTCTATAGTATAATAATAGTCTTGTTTCAATGACAAAAAACAACGAAACAAGACCTTACGGTATTAAATGTTGTCCTAGGTGCGTTACATAACCTAGTATTATAAAATCTATTTTTGTAACCAAATTGGCTTGGTGGTTCGGCTATGCCTATAATTCAGCTTTCACAAATTAACCTTTCACATGCAGAGTGTTAACGCAACAATGTCCGCCAGTTTATATTTAGTCCTGTATTCTGATATTATTTCAGAGAGAATATTGTGTAACCCTGGCAAAGATTCTACAATCTTTAACTAATTGTAAATAAGTATGCGTTGTACATGCTTATGTAGGTCGCTACCGGAAATAATACAAACATGTTGTTATCTGATTAGTCTCTTTTAACCTTAATTATTGTGGATAAATGTGGTAAACTATGGTTTCGAGATAGAGATACGAAAAGTAAGAGAATTTTAAGGAAGAGTGAAACCATGAAAATCCGATCATAAAAATAAGAGAGTTATTAAATGGTTTGGTCAGGAAATTTAAATACTGCACAAACAGCAGACAAAATTCAGTGAAAGTCGATTTGGAACAAACAAGTTTTGGCAATTTGAAATAAATTTATAACGAAAATATACCAGGTGTATGAATAAGTAACGAAATTTGCTACTTTTTAATACCTCTCACAATATGAAACATGCCCTAAAAATTCCATTTTGACGTTTAATACTGTTCAGAAACCTGAAAAGTTATAAAATCTCACATCTGCCCTCAAGCCCGATGTGTTTGGAGGCTGATTTAATTTGGAGTTTTATGTTATCTGAATTTTAATGAAGATCTTGAATCTTGTTTGTTTGAGATTAAAATTAAATCAATTTTTATCTAGTACTCCTCAGAAACCTAATGAGTCATTGTATAATTTGAGACTTGACCTGATGTCTGATCAGAAATTCGTTCCTCACTTAACCAAACGTATATTTGTGAATCATTCTCTTGTATAATGGGTCAGTTGTAAACGCAATATAAGTGGGTTTAGTTTGTTAAAAACACTTGTTTGTTCTATGTTTTAATGTATTTTCAAACGTTTTGTTTAATTTTTTAATTTGAGAATATTAGGACTTTTAGTATAGGCACGCTAATTAATGATCGTGGCACCTTCACAAGTTTTCGCGGTTTCAATCGAAGTGATTTTTAATTTCTCATCTGAGACACTCATACATGGGGAGTATTGTAATTGGATCGATTTTTCGAATTTGAGTTATTAGCATTTCTGGATTTTTTCAAAAACACTTTTTTGAGAAAAATGTCTGTACGTACGAAATTAAAAACCAGAAAGAGTTTTAACGTTGATTTTAGACGTTGTGGTACACCAAGGCTTCCCAATAAGCTTAACATTAAAATCGGTCGGGATAAGGGGTAGTTTACTGTTGCCATTATTCATTTTTTGGAATTTTTCTCAAAATTCACTCAAAACTTTCTCTTTAACTTTTAATATTTATTTCTCTTTCGATTGTATATATTTGGGTTTATTGGCATTTTTTGACAAATCTCAATGGCACTAGACTTGTTATTTTTCTGTTTTTGGAATTTCCTTAGGGGGCAGTATCTTTCAAAATTGGATAAAACACATTTTTGGGATTTTTTTTTAAAAAGCTATTATATTTAGACAAAAAAAACTTTTTAGATTTTGCTCTATATTTATTGAAGAATACAAAAATTATTTTTTCTACCAATCACTATGGTCTTCCTAGAAAAAATTAAGACAAAACTAAAAATGGATTTTGTTCTTTATACTTTTTTCTAGGACATAGACCTATAAAAATGTGTATAAATACCTACCCCTCGTTCTTTTTTATACACGTACTTTTCCCAAAAAATGGCCGATTTTTGTACATTTTAAGAAAAACAGTTGTAAACCAATTTAAAAAATTTCCAAAAAATATTTTTTTGGGTGTACATCCTAGAAAAAAGTCTAAAGGACAGAATCAATTTTGAATTTTGTTTTTATTTTTTTCAGCAAGACCACAGTGATTGGTACCAGCAAAAAAGGAATATTTACAAGATGTCCTCTGCGACCGCCAAACAGTATTAAAAATTTAAAAAAGTATTATTTTTTTTTAAATTATTATTTATATATTTTTTATATTTATATATTATTCTTTTTTAAATAGAGCAATATCTAAGAACCATTTTTTGGCTAAATACAACAGCCTTAAAAAAAAAGAAAAAGGTGCTTTTTTGCCAATTTTGAAGGACTGCCCACTTAAAATCCATTCCAATATATTTTTTTTTCGAAAATTTGAACATTTATTCTAGTATCAAATATGTATAATAATAATAACGTTTAATGACATTTTTGGTTAAATATTCTCTAAAGGGCACTTTGGGTTCTTGAAAATTTCTATATGTACATTCAAAATTAAAAACCAGAAAGAGTTTTAACGTTGAATTTAGACGTTGTGGTACACCAAGGCTTCCCAATAAACTTTTCATTAAAATCTGCCAGGATAAGGGATTACTGTTGCCATTATTCATTTTTTGGAAATTTTCTGAAAATTTACTCCAAGGTCTCCATATATCTGAGTTTATTAACATTTTTATCTAAATCTCTAAATGGCACTTCACTTGTTATTTTTCTGTTTTTGAAAATTTTCTTAAGGGGGCAGTTTTTCAACATTGACAAAAAAAAAACTTTTCTGTGATTTTTTTTAATAAGGTATTGTATTGTCGAACAAAATTTTTAGATTTTGCTTCTAAGTACATATATTTATTGAAGAATACAAAAATTATTTGTTTTTTAAATTTTCAATAATGGTTGACGGCGGCAGAGGGCGTCTTGTAAAAATACGTTTTTTGCTGGTACCAATCACTGTGGTCTTCATGGAAAACATTAATACAAAATTCAAAATGGATTCTGTTCTTTAGATTTTTTTCTAGGACATAGACCTATAAAAATGTATATGAATACCCCTCGTTCTTTTTTATACACGTACTTTTCCCAAAAAATGGCCCATTTTTTTGTAAATCAATTTAAAAAATTTCCAAAAAATATTTTCTGGGTCTACATCCAAGAAAAAAGTCTAAAGAATAGTCAATTTTGAATTTTGTCTTTATTATTTTCTGGAAGACCACAGTGATTGGTACCATCAAAAAAGGCATATTTACAAGATGTCCTCTGCGGCCGCCAAACAGTATTAAAAATTAAAGAAATTATTCTTCAATAAATATAGAGCAATATCTAAGAACCATTTTTTGGCTAAATACAACAGCCTTTCTTTTTTGCCCAATTTAAAAAGAATACCCACCTAAAATCCATTCCAATATGTTTTTTTTTTCTAAAGTTTGAACATTTATTCTAGTATCGAATATGTATGATAAAGTTTAATAACATTTTTTGGTTAAATATTCTCTAAAAGGCACTTTGGGTTTTTAAAAGATGTCTATGTACATACAAAATTAAAAACTAGAAAGAGTTTTAACGTTGAATTAAGACGTTGTGGTACACCAAGGCTTCTCAATAACCTTTTCATTAAGATCGGCCAGGATAAGGGGTAGTTTACTGTTGCCATTATTCATTTTTTTGAAATTTTCTGAAAATGTACTCCAAGGTTTCTATATATTTGAGTTTATTAACATTTTTAGCCAAATCTCTAAATGGCACTTGACTTGTTATTTTCCGGTTTTTGGAAATTTTCCTGAGGGGGCAGTCTCTTTCAAAATTGACAAAAAAAAACTTTTTTGGGATCTTTTTTAAAAAAAGCTCTTGTATTGTCAAAAAATAATTTTTAGATTTTGCTCTACATATATTTATTGAAGAATACAAAAATATTTTTTTTAAAACTTTTAATAATGTTTGGCTGCCGCAGAGGGCGTCTTGTAGAAGTACCTTTTTTTTGTACCAATCACTATGGTCTTCCTGGAAAACTAATACAAAATTCAAAATGGATTCTGTTCTTTGGACTTTTTTCTAGGACATAGACCTATAAAAATGTATAGAAATACCCCTCGTTCTTTTTTATACACGTATCTATTTTTCCCTAAAAATGACCCATTTTTTACATTTTAAGAAAAACGGTCGTAAACCAATGTAAAAAATTTCAAAAAAAAATTTTTAGGTCTACGTCCTAGAAAAAAATCTAAATAACAGAATCAGTTTTTATCAGAATTTAAATTCAGAATCAGAAACATTCATAAAATCAGAATTTTGTCTTTATTTTTTTTTTCAGAGAGACCACAGTGATTGGTACCAGCAAAAAAAGCATATTTACAAGATGCCCTCTCTGTCGCCGCCAAACATTATTAAAAATTAAAAAGAATTGTATTCTTCAATAAATATAGAGCAATGTCTAAGAACGATTTTTTGACTAAATACTTTTTTAGTCATTCAACTTTAAAAAAAAAACACAAAAAGTGCTTTTTTGCCAATTTTCAGTGACTAACCCCTTAAAATCCTTTCCAATATGTTTTTTCTAAACTTTGAAGTTTTTTTCTAGTACCTATCTAATATATATATATATATATATATATATATAATAAAGTTTAACAACAATTTTGGCCAAATATTCTCTAAAAGGCACTTTATACACTTGTCATTTTGGAAATTTTCTCAAAATCCACTGCAATATTTTCTTCGGAACTTTAAACATTTATTCTAGTATCGAATGTGTATAATTAAATTTTAATAACAATTTTGCCTAAATATTCTCTAAAGTGGACTTTGTATCAATTTTCTCAAAATCCGCTGAAGAATTATTTTTAAACTTTGAATATCTGTTCTATAATAAAATACGAAAAATTAGGCTGACGGACACATCACAAATTTTTTTATTGACTTATTGGTCTGTTCTTACAAATCAGCTTTGAGTATAGAACGTTATATAGGTAAAATGAATTATTTTTTTACGAAATCTTCAGAAAAGACGCCTTTACACTATGTGATTTTTCATATGATTTTGTCATATGATTTTATCATACGAAATTGGTATGAAATATGATATCATGTGATTTTGGTAAGTTTACGTTTACACTATGTGACGTATTCATATGATTTCAAATAAAATATTCAACATTTTGAGTTTGAGGTTATATTGTCATTCGTAGTATTCGTATTGATGGTGATTAAACGGTGTATTACAAAATTATTCCAGAGGACTTTTTATTGCTCGGAATCAAGATAACCAGATAACCACCATATATTATTATAACCTCAACTTGAAAGACGTATTAATGTGTCAAATCTGTCAAATGCCGATAACACAGTTTTCTTTATTATCGGCAATCACACCGAATATCATGCAGAAATAGAAACGGTTCTATTTTATCAAGCAACTTGTGACTAAATGTGATTTGGCTTGTGACAGACCTTGTGACTTATTCTGTATGATAAATCACATAGTGTAAATACTAAAAATTTGGTTGTGATCAAATCACATGACAAAATCATATGAAAAATCACATAGTGTAAAGGCGTCTTAAGAGGCGATGACGTGAAATACCTAAAAAGCCGTGAAATAGACTACCTAATTGTAAAAATGAAAAAGTTAACGTTATGTAACAAGTCTGGCGTTATTAAGTGTAAGTATTGCAAGTAATAGAAATTTAATTGAAAATGTGGCTAATCTACATTTAGTTAGAAACCTCTGCTCTGCAATCCAGATTCATCTCAGACATGCAATGTTTTCCCATAGCCTACCTTAATTAGAAACTTGTTTGTTACAACAGTGTCACATTAAGTATGCAAGATCAAACTATTTCTTTTTTGGCAACTTTCACGACCAGAACCTTCCGCATCATCTAACATATTCGCGTAGGCTTCCATTTCGCTAGTTTAAGCAGGTCATGAGATTTTAGTGTCGCGAGGGGTCATTTTCAAATGACAAGTTTTTGGCGCCTGCACGTAAGATCGAAGTGTTGTTTATGTTAAACTAAAATAAACCAACTTTATTAACCTTGCGAAGGTTAGGATATGCACAATAAGGTATTAATTGTCCTCTCTAGTGATAGATGTGCCTTTGCCTCCTTTATCTGTAGATAAAATAGATTTTCGCTCCGAGGTCGAGTAACGTGACTAACGTGTAGATTGGTTATGAAGGTGTAGACTTGGTGTGTTATACAACAGTCGTATTATGTATTAATGCTAGACTAGATACGCTCGTAATGTAATCGACTTGTTGGGCTAGTCTGGGTTTCATATTTTTGTTTGAGATTCGTTGGAAAATGGGTTTTCAACAATTAATTAGGTGCAGATTATCAGTTATCCAATTGGTCCTCCCAAATCTCAAATTAAGGTCGGTCCAGGAATGAGGAATTTAACGCTTTTATTAGCCTTATGAGAAGTTCATTCCACTGCCATTTAGTGTAGCAAATGCGTTTATTGAAAACATCGTTTTAAGTAAAAAGTGTTGATAAGTATGATATCCTCAGTCTATAATTGTTTTAACAAATACAATTTAAAGAGTAAATTCTGAATCTCCAAGTTTTTTCCACAGATTTCAACGGTAGAACATTAAATATCTGGAGCTTCGATCAAGCTGGTGATTGGATTGGTTGGTCTGGGTATATAAATCTATTCGCTAGTTTTCCTACGATACCTACTGATTCTTTTAAAATTGCTGTTTATGCGTGCTTCCAAAAATGTAAGCTTATTCACCTGCATAAAAAGCGAACGTACACCACATATTTTCGCGAATTCCTATAAACAGGTCATTAATACGTTTGGCATTGAAACGTGTTAAATAAATAATAAGGCGTTTTGCGACTTATTGCGAAACAATTTTAATATCTCTTTTTTACGATTCGTCGTCATTTCTCGTCTCATGATAAACACTGGATTAGGTAGAGGGGGAGATAATGAACGGTATTCATACATATTTGTCTTCCTATGGAACGTAACATAACATACATCCCCACTGGACATATAAATAAAAACCATTTTCGACCATTGATATGCGTTAAAATAGATAAATTATATTTTTACTTGTTTATCAGTCAAACACGTGTGCAAGGTTTGGACTACTTTTAAATAAGATAAATTTTATTACTTGATTAACTAGACACTTTGATACTTTGTTTATTGACGTTTTTTATTACACACATCAATATCTATACGACAATCTATTCAACTCGACAAGTACATGTACAAGGTGGCCAATTGAGAACTTATCAATATTTTTATCAAACGGTGCCAATACAAGGGGACAATTTTTTGGTAGTTTGAATACCTGATTCGCCTCTAAGCAGCCTTAATAGATACCCTAACTTGTACTGCTTGTTCAAAATGTGATGAGGTAAAATTCCAAGAAAACGCGTAGCTACCTTTGTCGGTATCCGACAATCGACGGATTATGAGCAGCGTTAGAAAGTCATTGACGGCGCTGACGTAGCACTTACCATATTAGCTTTTGCGTGCATTCGACATTGACAATAATGTCGAAATTTTTAAGGCACGCCTCTGTCGCGGTATATTGTTACAGTATTTCCGATAAGAAGGGGTTTATTGGCGTAGTAGGTTCTTGGAATTCTAACTCATCAGATATCGAAGGGGCTGTAAATGGCACAGGAATCGAGTGGAGAGTCATTTTACAACACTCATATTTTTCGTTACGTCCCTGTAATACTTCTTAAATTAGGATCAGTATCATCTGAAAAATTAAATTTAAAATTACTTATTCATCACACGATGAAAGCTTTAAATTGATGATCAACGTCACTCATGTCAATGATAAAGAGTTTTAGTGTCAATGTCACTACCATCTTCTAAATTGACACATGTGACATTTTGACAATTAATGTATGAGAATAAAAATCTTTAATTTTTTTGAAACCTTTGCCCTTCTAATATCTGATCTTAATTAATACCATATATGTTCCATTGGGTTAAATACACATTTAATTGGGTAGTCTTAAAATGAGGTGACGTATACTTTCAGCGTAATTATTACAAACATGTTATTTTTTTATGGACAGTGGTTTTGATATCTACAATCATTGTTTATGTAATGCTCACCAGAATGAACATCAAACTGCTTTAAAGTTGTCATTTTTCTTAAAATTGTTTCAAAAATGCCATCAGTACATTTACAATTAATTGTAATAAGTTCCATCGAAGTATCTGCACTTCTTTAACAAATTACATTTGAAATTTCATGTTTTGCTAAACACAATTCGTTCAACTGGTTCAAACCAAATATGTTGTTAAATTTGTGGAAAAACTGTTGTGTCAAATTCAAAAATTTAACTAGGGCGTTAAAATAAATGTAAGGGCTGTCTCACTCAACCCCGTGCTGTTTAAAATTTAGTGGATGATTACACCCCTGCTTGGGGGTTAAAGTGAGGAGACCTAACTGTAATCATTGAATTAAAAATCAACTGGTACGACCGTTTGACAAAAATATTGACACATTGATAAACGTAAAAATTTGTTTTGTTTTACTTGAGCCGTCTTGTATATAACAGATAATGTTAAGTGGCGAATGCCTGCATACGAATTATGTAAACATGACGTAAATACAAATGAATCGCTGGAATAACTAGTTTTCGTTGGTGAATTCACATTATATCAAAACTATTTCTATCTTTGGAATTGAATGTTTACTTGTTTGGCTTTAAGTAAGTCAAATTGAGAATCAATTGTTTACCGATTGAAATGTAAGTGTTCCCTTTTTTTAGTATAGTTTAGGTGTTTTTTTTTAATAAATCTCTCAAGTTTTGAAGGGATTACATCATATATATTAGATGTATAATCTCTAATCACTCCAAAAACCACCCCTCCGCCAGTTGATCTGATATTAGGACACATTCTGTACTTTATGGAGGAACATAATAGGCGTTTTTCGACACAAGACAATTAACCCTTATCGTGTGAAAGAAGGTTTTCCGTTTTACACATTCCTCGGTGTATGTCTAGGGGTGTAAGGCTGAGAAATGTATGGCTATCACAGTCGATATTTTTTCGAAAAATAGCTTAAAACAAGTCGGCACTTCTGATCGAAACCCCATTAGTTCCAATAACCTTCTAGTTATTTTAAAAGTGTTGGGTGATTTCGACTACTTTTAGAATGTTACAAATAAGAAATGGACGATCAAACGCCGTGATCCGATTTTGAAATTTGCTGTTTTAATATCACCGGTATCCGGTATTTCATCTCTGTTATAAACATCGAAGAAACTATTAATATGTAACGTTGGTCCCATTAATGTGTTTTTAATTATTTGTTTTTGGAGGACAAAAGTATTGGGTAATATAACTGCTTCACTTATATTAAGGTCGTTGTACCAGCATAGGTGTGATAGTAATGGAATGATGCCCTCGGGCATTGTAGAGAAACAAACAAAAACAGGTACCATTCGAAGGAAGGGAATCAATAGCACATGTAGAATATGTGAGAAACTAAAAGCTTGTAAAGGTGTGAAAATGAGGCTGTTATGTGCGTTACATATAAATTTTTTCTTACTGAACGAAACTAGAATAATACACTGTACGTATACATTCCACTTTCAGTAGATATTGACGAATTTTTCTTTTCTGAACTCGTGATACGTCTTAAACCAAAATTGTTAAAAATATTTCAAAATGTTTGTGTATATGTATCTATAAATAAAATACCTACTCATTATTACGACTCCGAACAATATTTGTAAAGTTGTTTAATACAGTTGTTACATTTATTAAAACTCAGTCTCATTTTAATAACCAACAGGTATGTTTAACCTTACCGAAGCTTAGTTTCCAATCTTTGGGATTTTTTCACATAAAAAGTATGTCTGGGAAATTTCTATCAAAGAGTAGTTTTTTAATAAATCAGCCATTTCATGGTATTTTTCAACCATCTAGTGACTCAGAATCTTTATAGGAATTTCTCCCCTTCTCTGTCAAGGTTTTTAGAATTCACATAGATTGTCACTATAGAATTAATAGAACATCATCCCTCTTCTTGGGCTTGATTATAAATTACTCCCTTTCTTCAGGAAATATTCTCGCATATTATTATGTATAAAGTTCGATGCGCAGTTTGCTTTACTAAATTTGATATTACTGGCTAAACTTGTTTGTAAAGGTGTTGAGAACAAACAAGCAGTTCGGAAAAACCAAGAATGTCTTATTAATTTGAATCGGCTATTAATTTGGCTAACAACTTAAGTGGTTTAAAGTAGAATTTCTTTTACTTGGGATTTCCTCGATACTTTTTTCATTTTGAAGATTATTTTTTATTATACCTATTTTAAACGATAGAAGTGTGAATTTTGATGAACGTACCATAGTTAGTGTTAATTAAATTTGCTTTAATTTCTATGAACAAACAGTCAATTTCGTTAATTTTAACTGCTATCGTTAGAATTTTTCAAAATTTGACCCCAAAACGCTAAATGTGCTTTTACGTCTATTCGAAGTACTTGCAGTGTTTCCACCAATATAATTCCCGTTGCAAATATTGGTAATGTACGTGTCTACACGTTAATTTTCGGATTTTTCAAAATTCCACTCCTACGGATATTTGGTAGGAATTAAATGCGTTTATGCGATTATTTCTCGTCCGATTTAATAACTTTTCTCCACAATCACCTTATGATTGGATTTTGATTCACTCTTATGAACCGTATTAACCAATATTTTATCCACGTGTGGAATAAAATTAGTTTATTTCACTAAAGGAATAATAGTTATTTATGGTAATAGTGTGTTATGTCGGAAATAAGTCATGCGAGAAGATTTATACCACGAGGCCGTCAGGCCGAGTGATATAAATTCTCAAGTGACTTAGGAAACATAACACGCTAGTGGCATACAATGTTTTATCCAACAAGTGGAAGAAATCCCCTTTTTTATGAGATAGTAATTAATAAGCTTTGTGATCAAATCAAAGCTACTTGCGTCTCAGTACCCTATAAATGTCAGAAAGACTTGACAGTGACTTTTTCCATTTTGGTTAAAGTAACATATAAATACTTTAAATATGAACGTGACTTATAATCCATAACTCACTAGTGAGTGATGGATTATAACCCACTAGTGTGTTATTTGATAGTTTACTTGTCTAAAATGACATTAATAATGACAGTCCTAACTGTCATGTGTTGGATAAAGTTACTTTATTCCACTGTTTGTGGAACAACACCTTAGTAATCTGAGCTTCAAAATGGACGTCACAGAACAGAAATTTGATGCGATGTTTCAATAAATTTAATAATTTGGGCTTATAATTGTGGATAAAACGTTATATTGCATTCGTGTTTTAGTCGCGTTTTATTCACTTAGGAATATGAAAGGCTGTCTAAAACACTTAGTATACAATAAATAACTATTTTTTCATACAATTACCGAGAGAGGTTCATAACATTGGCCTTTACATGCGTGTGTTTTAAAATGTCATCCCTATAAAGGGTTTAATGTGTATTGCATACATACATTAATATTTTTTTTATTGGTACGCTATTTTGCCTATTTAAAACATGCTTTGGCGTGCGTAAATCGGGCTTTATCGCACGCGCGTGTTTTAAAGTCGCCATGGAAACGTATCAACAACGGCCATCTCAACCAATAATAGAGCGTCTTTGGCCGTATCGGGACGAGCCTATTGGTCGCACGACGGGCGACGGGCCGTCACGAAGTGTCACGAGTGTCGTTCAAATTAATCATATTGGGTATGCACTTGGTTTTGGTATAAATAATGGTACCAATAAAAAAAATAGCGTAAAGTATTCGTGGATAACTGCTCTTTCAAACACTTGCTCTATTTCGAGCTCGCTCGTGTTTGAAAGAGCTCAATATCCACTCATACTTTAATATACTAATATTTTTGTTTTACTAATCAATGTGTCTGTGTTATCAGCATAAATGTTGAGACAGTGGAGAGAGTACTAAAATAGAAATACCAAATACCTGGGCTGCTATGTGAATGAGAAATGGGACTTGACTCAAGAAATCAAAATCAGAATAGACGAAGAAGCGAGAGATATCTTGATATTGTTAATCTTAGCGTCTCGTGAAATGGCAGGCGCGATTCGCGATGCTTATACATATTTGCATAAAGTGATTTTTATCTATTTTTTTTTAAAAAAACCTTTGTTGATACGAAACGCAGATTTTTTTTTGTAAACAAGCGTGTGTTTGAGCAGAGATAACACAAGCTTCTATTATTTTTAAAATGCCTCATGTGCCGCAGAGATGTGTTATCATAACGTATTTCAGCGATAATGAAAGAAGGATGGGTTGATATTTGATGTCATCTTTAGAGATTTTCAGTATAACATACAGTTCAATAATCATCTCTTTGATTTAACTAATTGTCCGGGTTGGATTTGACTTCGACCTTTTGTCATAAGTTCAAGTCGCAAAATGTTACGTAAATGTCTCAGTATCGCCTAATGGCCACTAACAGGTTGTCTTAAATCAAGTCGATTATTTTTTAAAACCATTTCCATTTCGTTTGGATCAAAATGGGCTTTCCTGATTTTTTGCCCTGAAAACGTGCCGATCGCAAAAAACTGCTTACACAACGATTTGTTTACTTCCTCTTTTTATTTATATAACGAAATAGTAAAGTCAAGGTTGAGGATGACGTAAAGAGAATTCGCCGGCAAAAATTTGCAGCGACCATGACCATCACTGATCTCTATTTAAAGCACTGTACTGTAGGAAATAGGTTAGCTACGAGTGCTACGACAGAAAGAGTTGCTTCAGTAATCACAATTAGATGTCTCTTTTGCTATTCATAGGAACGTGGATGTAGTATAAGTCACTTTACTGATGTTATTACAGTAACACAAACTGTATTAACAAATGTTATCTTTGAACTAGGCAAGCTTAGCAGTAGTGGTCGAAACGGGAAAAGCTTTGTGGCATCAACAATACCGACTTATGGACAGTGCAAATTTCATATGGTTATGAAAAAAGACAAGTATGGTTTGGTATTGCAGTATACAAAACTGCATAACGTACATTTGTGACTTCTAAGTGATACTTGTTAATTATTTCACAGTTAGACTTAGCTCACAAGATATTGCAGGCCAAATCATAATCAACATACAGAAAATAATGCATAAATTTTTTATATGATTACAGTGAACATAAACTCGTGTCTAATAATCTTAAAACTAGATATACCTCTTAACATTAAATATCAACATTGATTACAGTTAAGGTCAAAGTCACTATCACTAATGTCTTGTGAATTAACTAGGTACTAACAACTATTAGCTATTAGCTACTACTAAAAAAATGTGAAAAAAGTTGTTCAGCATTTTGGTATGTTTCTCATATACGGTGGGTTTAACTGAACATAACTGCAAGAGTGTTTATTTTGAGTTTTTGTTCACCAAAATCTGTCGCTGATTTACAGAACTACTTGCAAAAATCCCTCATTTGTGTAATTATTTTAAATGTGAATAATTTTTGAACAAATGAACTGAAATGGTATTTAATGAATTTTCCAAGGGTCAATATGACCTCTTAGTATGTGCAAAATTTCAGCATAATCGAGTTTATAAAATATTCTAAATGTTTATCCCGTACTGTGTTTGAACAAATGTGCGGCTTCAGGAAGTGCTCATTATCATAGAACTTAATAGGTATTATTTAACTTTTCTTATAAGTCTCAAGACTTAATACCCATAAATAAAGAAGTAATGATTATCTGTAACACAAACAATTATCTTTTCTTCCTATACACTAGTGATGAGGCTGGCATGAAAATTACTGAAAAATTCCAAACGGACACATATTTAATAAAAGCAAAACGAATGTCGCAGCTGTTGCCAAGTTATTTAAATTGTTTATAAGTAAATAAATTGTCCATTATTTACAACCAGATTTTGTCCTTTATTTTGAATTAAATCCACTTGTTTTGAATATATGTTCAGGAACCTTTTTATAATTTCATATTCAGAAAATAATCTTGTTTTGAGTACTAATCTAATTTCTAAGACAATCGTAAAATCCTACTTAAAGTCTAATTAAGTCTCAGACGGCCTTTAGGATAATTAAGGCTGTGTAATTATTAATATAATTCTCTCATAAGCCTCCATAGAACTAAAAACGTTAGAGACATAGTTACCAGCCATGTATTAATACAATTGCCATAAAATAATAATAATAAAGATGAAAAATATGCACCGTCAATTCATATGCAAATTTCATTCATATTTTCAATCAAACTATGTTTAGAAATAATTACTAATCCGCCTAGATTCTCAGGGTTCACGAGTTTTATTGAACTTTATGCAATAAACTGTTGTGACTTATTTACTTTAACATTCTCCATTCTATTAATAACTAATTAAAATAATACTACTAACAAGTAATTAAAATCAAAACAACAGATTCTTGTGTGCAGTCTTAATGAATTAAAATATATGGATTTATTCCGGCCGCAATATCACTGGAATGTAAATTAAAGCACTTCTTCATTAAATTTTCTTCATCATTAATTTATCTATGGACAAACTTTTTAGACATAAATATATTTACCAATAGTAACATTACCATATTCTTCCAATTTTTTTCCAAAGAAAATCCTTCTTGAAAAGCAAGGCTTGAACAGTTTTAAAATTTTTATTTGCGACACTACAAAACTAAATATACAGGGTGTTTCCAATGTTAATATTTTTCATTTAGCGACGTCCAAAATATATAAATGTAAGCAAGTTTTCTTGATAAATTTTCTCCAGAATCCAGAAAAGAATATTTGAATTCAGAAATGGGTTTTTTTCAGTTTTTTCTTAAATACGGATCTGGACTCATAGCGTCAAAGAGACTTTTCAAAATTATCGCTATTTTGATTGAGACAAACTGACAACAACTCTATCAGATATTGTCAAATATACATCAGATATTCGACATAAAACAAGAGAAGTAATAATAAGGCAGGACCGTATTGGATTCTTTTTTTAAAACTTTTAACGTACATTAGTATATTATTAGATTACTTTCACGATTAGGTAAAAAATTTATTTGAAAAAATTGTTTGCATTTGCATGTTCAACACTTGGTTAAAATTAAAGCATCAACGTTGGAAACACACTGTGTTTAAATAGGAATAAAAACTTTTAATACGAACTGAAGAATCAATAATTATGCGAACATATACAAAGTTCATTACTTTCGAGTTCCATGTATAAGGAATAATGCCTATATTGAAGTATAGAACAGAATGCTGGACTGCACTTTGCTATATCTACCCAGCCAGAAATGACAAACAATATTGTGTGTCGAGAGTTTCATTTTCACACTTTTCATGGAAATTCAACAAAAAAACGACACGTATTGTCCAGACGCGCTAAAACACATTACGGTCGACGTTAGCCATCCAACTTTCCTCTCTTTTCCGACACACTTTTAATGTGTTCATACTGAACAATGGCAGGACCTGTCTCGTCAGCATTAAAAAGTCTAGCAGGGTTGTAGTTAGGTTTTTTGTAAAATAAGTTCGTGGAGGTCAGGATATTCCTTAACGATTTCTTCCATGAAAGACTTTATTCGTGCTTGATGCATTGCTTAAGGAGTTCTTAGAGAAAATTTATAGAAAATATCATTTAAATGCCTTAATCTTTAACGCCAACAGTTGAACCATATTTTTTATATAGTCAGGTACCCCATTGGCCCATTGTCTTTTACCTAATTTTGAAATTGTATTCATCGTACACTTTTCCAAAAAATTTTAAGTTGGTGCGCTTTTAGTAATGCTTAGAAGTTATACTAACGTTGCCTTTGAATGCTACTTTGGTGAAGGCTTTGGTTGCTGGAACAAAGTTACTAGATATACTCTGTTCAAAACAAATCCCGATGCACGTCATTTTGACGACGTCACCAAACATCCAATACTACCAACTTAATATAGTCCCAGGACATCGCAATTTATGTATTTCCGTGTATATTTTAGGTTGAGAATACACATAACCATATATATTGTCAACCTAAAATATACACGGAACACATAAAATGCGATGTCCTGTGACTATATTAAGTTGGTAGTATTGGATGATTCTGACGTCATCAAAATGACGTGCATTGGGATTTGTTTTGAATAGAGTATATATGTATATTGTAAAGTAGCTCACTGAACGTCCATATTTGGTCGATATTCAAGTCTCTTTAAATTTAATGCTTCTGTCTTCGAAATATGTCTATATATTTTTTTAATTATAAATTAAGTTGTACATATAATTAATAAATAAATTTTTGAAAGATGAATGATTACAATCTTTGTTTTTTGCGAATTAAAAGGGGGAAAATACTCCAATTAAATTTCTATCAATAAGTTTTTTTTTTTGAAACCCAGTTGAATGTTCTCTGTAAAGTTCATTATAGCAATTTGCTGCATTTTGGTTAATTTTTGTTTCAAAGGAATTGTAAAAACAATCAATGAATTGCGCTCCTTTATATACCTAACGTCTTTATGCCGGAAAAGTGCGAAAAGGTCCTATTCCCTTCAAAGACGATAATATAATCTAAGTATATAAATACTAATTTATTCCCATTTTATAGGAAATAGGCCACTGATACTTAATACTTGTACCCATTTTCAATTAAAATTATAATTGTTTTTGTGATTATGTATTTGTGCAAATAAATTGTAATGAGGTAACTGAATTGAAATATTTATATAGGTTAGTGTTATAGAATACGGTACAGGTGAAAAGGGTGACGATGTTTTTTCGATCGTAGCCTCGATCTAGGAACGAAATACAGGTGACCCCAAATCTTAACTCAACTTCAATGTTTTGAGAAGTATGAGCTTTGGATATGTCGTTTTTCTCGACATGTGTAAATCTTCTGGATCTAGGAACCATACGTTAAGATGTTTCTGTGTACCTCTCTGCTTGCCATTGCGTTCCTTGGTGCTATAGAGGTGCTATCAAAAACCCTAGCAGTGTCCATAAAGTGATGGTGATAGAATCTGTTTTTGAGTCCCTCGCAGTTGGTACTTTTGGTGTTTCTGTTCCAAGTAGAAGATCCCATAAGCCTAGGCCCTGTGAATTAAATTGAATGATGAATTACCCAATCAAAGGTTAAAAGGCGACCTTCCTATTGAGTTCAAGCAATACTTTTATCCAACTTATTTAGTTTTTTAAAGTTTGTGGCTCCATTCAGCTAATTACTTTTTTAGTCTGTACTTAAGGTGGATTTACAACTCGATTTATTAAAGAAGTGTATGCAAACCCGGATGTACTAAATTTTAGCTCCTTGAATTATCGTGTAAATTCCCCTTTAGTCTTGACTTCACTGCAAGACAATGACGTACTGTTAGTATTTCTTTCCATAGAGACATTCTCAGATAACGAAGTTCTGTATCTCCGACAATGGCGTCGTCGTTCAATGCCTTCTCAATATCGCTTGTATTTGTATTGTCTGGCTTCTTGATTTCAATTATACCTAATTAACATCGCTAACTAAATAGCAAAACGGTTAACAGCAATTTTCTGTCGATAAGGCAGAACTGATAAGTGTGTACGTTTGTATGATTGCACTCGACTCCACGGATATTCAAGGGTTTTTTATTAGCGGTAGCATAATTAGCAAGAATTTTATGATAACAGTATATAGTAAAGTACCCGTTAAATTGTTATAAATATGCGTGTTTATGTTTTCAAGGTCTCGGCGTGCTTTTCAGAACACCTACCAGATAATTCCGGTTATGAAAAAACGATTTTAAATAGATAATACAATACTTAATGTTATATATCGAGTTAGTTAATAATTATAATTTGATGGCCACTTTTTTGTTGCACGCGACGCTAACAAGCTGTCATCTGTAATGTGCTACCGAAAACTAAAAGTACCGAAACATGTTTAAAATCCAATTAATGTTTTCAGTGGAGGTGAATTAATGTCCTATCTTAATTTATCAAGTAAATTGATAAACTATGAGTTTGGGAGGAAAATAAATGGTTTTCATTAAAGTAGGGTTTATAATTAATTGCAAAACATAGATGCTCTCAGCCATCAAGAAGCATACCTTTTTTACAAATTTTTTAGACCCTCACATAACCTCAAAATATCAAACGTTCAAGTTTTTTGATATCTCGACTTTTTAGGGCCGGAAAATCTTTTTTCTTCATTTTATAGAATTTTGTGTTACCTACATTATATTTTCTCATTTTTTTGGCGCGAAATTAAAGTTTTTAAAAGTGTTTAATTCTCTACTTTATACCTTGAAGATATGAACTAACCTCTTAGCTTCTCGGAGGCTAAATTAACTGAATTTTTTCTGATCTTGGTGAAAATAATGGAAAATCGAATTTTCCCGAGTTTTTACCATTTTTACCAATTTCTTGTTTCCCATGTAATTATTAATTCATACTTAGCCTATCTGAGCATTTTAGTAATAAAAAACGTTTATAACCCAAATAACACCAAAGAATCTGTGGAAAATTGATAGGAAAGTGAAGAAAAGCCGAAAAACACATTTTTATTATTTTACCCTATTCTACCATTTTAAAAATTTAAAGAAATTAACAGTTATTGTGGTCCACAGGAAGAAGTGATGAAAACGCAAAATTACGTTTTGATTTTTTCTTTTTGAGATTATTTAAGGGTCTAGAGGTCTAAAAATTTGTAGAAAGGTACATTTTTTAAAGAAATAACTACGTTAGGACATCTATTAGAAGAGGCTAATTGCTATAAAATTAAAGTGTGCGTCATGAGAAACGTTAATTGAATTAAATAATTCAGTAGTAGACCTTGTTACAATTAATTTAAACATTTTTTTATATTAGAATGCAACGTAGGAATTAAGGCACATTTTCGTTACAAATAATTTGTATTTATATTGTATATAAATTTCTATTTAATAATACTAAACAATAGAAAAAAAATAATTTATTATATTGTAATAAATATTAACAAGTTTTAACAGGCGGTAGCCTTAACAGGAAGCACCAGCAACCTGTTCAATTATTGTTAACCTAAGATACAACAGGTGTACATGAAAAACACATAAAACAGGCACCTGAAGCAAATTGCGCCATGCTTACCATTTGTAACGTGATGTATTATTTATAAGCAACCCTCATAATTACAACACTGACAGTTATTAAAGGGCAATATTTTACAGATTCTTATAATGGATATCGAGTTCTAATCACGTTTTTACAATTTTTTCCAACAGTTTGCAGTAGTTATTTAATTGTCGCGTTTAGTAGGTACCTGTGGCTTATTCAGACATTTTATCATGTAGATTTTATATTATCCGCTAATTGAATACACGGTGTTATATAATGTATGTGTAATTATTGATAGTCAATAAAACCGTGTGATTTTATACGTTATGGCTAACTGAGAACTACGTCGTATGCATCATAGGAATTATGTGCAGCTACATTAGGAATACAATACTATATTTTTAATGTTAGTCTGTTTAATTAATGTTTACAATGAGTAAAATTCTAATCGAACTTATTTAAAGACTGACGTAAACAATAATGGTTCATGTGGAAGTCACAGGAACACACATATATGGCTGTGACCTTTGAGTCGTTCCGACTCGGCTTTTATTTGTATTGGAAGCGTTATCGAGCAATTATCATACTTTGTTTATATATTTTCTGGACTGTTTTCGTATTATCGAAGGCCTGATTGGGCAGGGTTCAAAGGTTTACGGCCTTTATGCGCTTTCTAATATTTTAAATTTTACCATTTGTATTTAGGGCGACGGTGGTTGGCACTAATTCATGTCAATGATTAAACGCGGCTCCTAAATTGTAGATTAACTATTTAACATGTAGAAACGTAATACGAAACACCATGTAAAATGTTGAAATTTGAATTTAAGTTTTGTATTTAAATTTGTACTTTGTGTTGTATTGGAAAATGAAACGGTATAATTTGGTGATTCTGTTTGCTCTATTTTTCCAAAAACGGGAAAGTTGTTCAATTGGAAAGCGACCAGTTGTGCCAGACACTGTGGGCAAAGGTCAATTCTGCACGAGTGTGCATTAGTTATGAGTCACCTTAGATTGTTCGATTCATTATTTTGTTTTTAATTTGACACTTAACTAGATTTATTACTGTGTTTGTTGCTTTATATAGAAATGACACTCGTGGCATAATTGAGGCACAAAATTGAGAATTGAAGGAAACAAACCCTATTTTTCAGGGCTGTTTTGGCAAGAATGATTTATTTACGAAATCTAAAAGATACCCTTAGCGATATCTGGAAGCAAAAAACTGACATTGAAAATTGATGTGATCATCAACAGTATGAAAACTAACCTAAAGGTGGTGAAACGTAGAAAACTGTCTTTCCTTCATAAATTCGTCAATTTTGGTCGTACATATTTATTACTCTCTCATTAATTAGTATATAAAATTAGTCCATATAATTAGAGAAAATATTGTAATGGTGCTAAATTTGAAATATTGGCATTTCTGGACGTTTTGAGGTCCTCTGAGTTCGAAAAACATGTTTTTGGAAACATGTTCGCGTGTCTGTATGTGGTACGTTCCACGCCAAATTTGGAATTTTTTTAGGTGTGGCCCAAAATAAAGTGAAACGGTCCTTTTGAGCCCCCGAAACTCCCCCTAAATTTTTAGGGCCCTAAGTGGAATAGAACTCAAGTTATGGACAATTGAAAATTGAAATTTTCAGGTTCGGCTCCAAAACCAAAAATTTTCAACCATCCATAACTTGTAAAAATACCCATTTTTATGAAAAAAGTTCCAAACAAAAGTTGTTTGTAATGCTTTAAACTTTTGGAAACTGCTAAAAGAAAGTTCATCCGACGTGGTTCACTGTTGACGGGTCTAGGTCCCATTAGTCGTCAGGGCGCCAAAAAAAAGCGTCATCAGCGTTTCTGACCAAAAAAATCAGGAGAGTAGCTGGATTCGAAACAAAACTTTTGAGCCCAAACAGAAGGTAGCCAGACCTAAGGGCTTCGAGAAAAAAAAATGGTTTTCAGGTTCGGCTCCAAAACCAAAAATTTTCAACAATCCATAACTTGTAAAAATTTCAATTTTTATGAAACAAGTTTCAAACAAAAGTTGTTTGTAATGCTTTAAACTTTTGGAAACTGCTAAAAGAAAGTTCATTCGACGTGGTTCACTGTTAACGGGTCTAGGCCCCATTAGTCGTCAGGGCGCAAAAAAGCATCATCAGCGTTTCTGACCAAAAAAATCAGGAGCGTAGCAGGATTAGACAGAAAATTTTTGAGCCAAAACAGAAGTTCGCCAGACCTAAGGGCTCTGAGAAAAAAAAAAGGTAAATTCCGGCAAAAATCCATTGATACCAAAAAAGTTTCATTGAGCCCCCAGAAATCCATTGTTTGCTAGTCAGTATCAAGCCATGAGCGACATGTTCTCTTGAAATTGACTTGGGATCAATATCACTAAGGTTGGCATGCTATTTTCATATAAGTAGAGCATTTCCTAAGTCCCCGGCGGCCCAAAAACTCAAAATTCCTCAAAATACTTGAATTTTGAGCCCAGACGACTTCTCTTGACACACATTTTTTATCCAAGAAGCGACTCTCACCCAAATTGTTGCTTTTGTTGATGTTTTTAAAGGTCCACAACGGTTGATCACAACGCTGAAGCAACCTTCCACATGAATTGTGCTGGAAATTTGAATTTTCAACACAAATCTTCAAATTTGGGACCAGCCCATAGGTCTGGCGAACTTCTGTTTGGGCTCAAAAGTTTTGTATTGGATCCAGCTACCCTCCTGATTTTTTCGGTCAGGACGCTGAATATGTTTTTTTGGCGGACTGACGAATAATGGCGCCTAGACCCGTCAACAGTGAACCGTGCTGGATGGACTTTTTTTAGCAGTTTTCAAAAGTTTAAAGCATTTCAAACAACTTCTGTTTGAAACTTTTTTCATAAAAATTGGTATTTTTTTCAAGTTATGGATGGTTGAAAATTTTTAGTTTTGGAGCCGAACCTGAAAACCATTTTTTTTTCTCGGAACCCTTAGATCTGGCCAACTTCTGTTTGAGCTCAAAAAGTTTTGTATCAAATCCAGCTACGCTGCTGATTTTTTTTTTATCAGGAAAGCTGATGATGTTTTTTTTTGCGGCCTGACGACTAATGGCGCCCAGGCTCGTCAACAGTGAACCACGTCGGATGAACTTTTTTTTTAGCAGTTTCCAAAAGTTTAAAGCATTGCAAACAACCTTTGTTTGAAATTTTTTTCGTAAAAATGGATATATTTACAAGTTATGGATGGTTGAAAATTTTTGGTTTTGGAGCCGAACCTGAAAATTTCAATTTTCAATTGTCCATAACTTGAGTTCTATTCCACTTGGGGCCCTAAAAATTTAGGGGGAGTTTCGGGGGCCCAAAAGGACCATTTTCCTTTATTTTGGGCCACACCTTAAAAAAATCCAAAATCGGCGTGGAACGTACCATGTATATGTGTGTATGTGGTTAATACAAAATAAATAATGGAAAGTTGCAATTTTGTATTTGGGCTTGCTCCCCTGAAAACTCACTACCACATAAATTTCTTCAGAATCAGTTAAGGGCAAAGGGCACTTTACTCTTCTCACTTCTAGTTTTTTTTTAGATTATCTAAAAAACTGGCCCTAAGTTTTATTTTAAACTTTGTATATTTACTTTACTATTCAATTCTTATTGAGTGCCGTTATCGTTGTCTTGCCTGATCTTCTGCGAAGGGCCCTTTACTCTTGTGAATTTTCAGTTTTTCTCAAGTTTCTCCAAAGCGACTTTACCAATTCTTACCAAAGTTTAGATTTGAACTGACCTAACTAATAGCTACAACTTTTATTTGAGACATTTTTTTCTAAAATCTCTCTAAAGGGCAATGTTGTCTTGAATATTTGGTCCGGCCATATAAGATGTTACACTTCGCCATTTTTTTTAATTTTAAATGAAAGATTTTCCTGTGCTCGATTCTAATGGGAAATATTATTTGGAGAAAAATCAGTAAATTAGATGTGTATATAGAGTTATGATTGAAATAGTTCAGAACAAATTCAGTTACAATACAAGGGTCAAGGAGATATAAGCGGGATATTATCGTTTTTTGGACAAGGAAACCTGAGGGCTGATGTAAATCGACTGTCTATTTCAAACACTAATTTATTTCATTTTTCCGTCTGTCTTTGCCTCGGTATCCGACAGGGAACTGTTTGCTTAACAATTACATCTAATCTGATGACACATAAATCTATATATAGTATATAAAGTACAGTTATTGAAGCGCATGCCTTTGCTGTAATTGTGACATTCTTTCACGATATAATTACATTTTTGTTAATGACTGATGGTTCGTCGAATTAAAAATCGCCGTTTCGCGTGACTCATCCAACAGGTACGTTTCCTAAAGGGAATTCCAAATTTGTTTTGACGCTCTTTATAAATCTCCTAATCCATTTTTTTCCGTTATTGACGCACAGAAATAGCCATTAATTGGCCTGCGGGCGATTTTATTATCGAAGTTCTGAACTTAAATTAGAAGACAGGTTTTTTTATAAGTTCATAAGTTTACCGACAAACAAAATACCTCGAAATACCCAGACATATTTGTGTGTATCGATACAAAAAATAGCGATGTGTAACATCTTAAGACTTTATACGTGATACACACACAGGCATGTTTCCAAAAACATGTTTTTTGAACTCAGGGGACCTCAAAACGTTCAATATCTCCAAATTCCGAAAATCAGCACGATTACAATACTTTCTCTTATATGTGGGTACCCCCATATGTATAAAACACAATTCGTAAGACATTGTCCATTCTTTGATTTTGTTGGAACGCCTCTCGTTCCTCCTAAACTTCATTATAATGTTCCTGTAGAGAAATTTGTCGGAACAATTTCCGAAATTCACCAAAAATGTTACCAATTTCACCTCATCGGAGTGAGGAATAATTTTTTCCTGAAAACCTTTCAAACTACCCACGTAGTTAAGATGCACATGTGCCTCATTGTTTTAACGCGAAATCGTTACGTTCGCATTTCGCCCAATCATCTGCTCGGGGGACTTTATTGCAGCCGATATACGGAACTAATCGAAATTGACATTACCGTTGAAATCATTTTTCTGGCGCCGCAACGACATAATGCTTGTCTAATCGGTTATGGCGACAATAAAGCGTAACACTAAACAATACGGATCGTCACATTCTATCAAGCGGCTAATGAACAGTAGATACATTTGAACTAGGAGAATGTGCAACTCTTTGAAGATCAATGTTCTCATATATTATTGCGAGTCATTTCCTTTGAAGATAGTTAAGTAAGTTATATTAATAAGAGCAATCAAGACATAGTTGCATAACAGTCAGTTTCATTTTTGTAAGGAGAGGATGAAACCAAGGAGTGGATGCAAATCATAAAAAAAACTAACCTAGTTCTTCGAAATTCAGTTAAGAACTTGCTTCCTCTATTTTTTGAAACTTGGTCGCAACCAGTAGTACTTTTGAATAAATTTTCAAAATTCGTAATAAAAACTGTGGCTACTAGTCTAGTCGAGATGTGTGTTTGCTGCGAAAAATAGTTAGAAGACTCGAAAAAATATGAACGATAGCTCATTCGAAGCGGAATGCAAATCTGAGAAAAGAGTTTTGAGGATTTTTTCTGCTAAGAAAATTTGCATTTGTTATTAACAAAAAACGAAAAATAAAAACGCTCTTTAGATTTTTTTGATGACAACTCAAAAACCATAAGAGATAGAGGAATTCGCAAAAAATATCCTTAAAGAGGAGGAAATTTCCGATAAAAAAGTCCCGACTCCCGGATTCCTATCTCTAATATTTATAATTTTAATTTGTTGCTGAAAGTAAGGCTCCGCGCGACCGTTACGACATACGCTCGCCGCCTCTCAAGCGACTACGTCATAGAAAATAATTTTTAAAGGTACTAATTATTAGTTTAAAAATTTAAAACAAACTTTAGTGTATTCTATACACTTGAAAGAATAAAGTGCCGTTGGAAAAAAAATTTTAAATGTATTTTTCAAAAAGCTAGTCTATTGTTAATAGACTAGTTATTTTCGTACTTTCGTCTTCTTTGAAAGCAGGCTAAATGTTTAAATAAATTCACCATAAATATTTTGCTTCTTGGAGTCCTTTCTATTAGTGTCCTCAATAAGACGAAGTCATAAAATTATTTAAAACATTTTTATTTAGTTTACAACGAATTTTTAAAGTCAACAAAAAACGCAAAATCCAGAAATTGTTATTAAATTTTTTTTTCTCATATATTATGTTATGGCTGTTTTTATATTCAAACTAAGGATTAGATAATTGTGGGAAAAAAATTTACAGCTATTTGTTTAAGAATTGTTTATAAATAAACGGCTTAGTTTAAAATTTTTGAAAATTATTTTTTTACCATTCTATTGTTTAGGATTAATTATGATTTTAAAAATGAAAAATTTTTCTTAAAAGATTTGGTGATAGTTTATAATCGTTTTTAAATGTTTTCATTATTTAAAGAAGTTAAAAAGTTAAGGAATAAGTTTGTGTTTAAAAATCATTATAAATGGCTCTTAATAGAATAGCAAAAAAAAAACTTTTTTTCACTGATAATTTCAATGTTTATTAAGTTAACAATTTGTTACAAAAAGTTTTTGAGCGTCACAATTTTTTTTCTCTTGCTACTAAAAATTATAAAAACAACCATATGCAACAAAGTGAGGAAAAAATATTTAAAACAAAAAAAAAATGTTACGTCACTTTGTTTCATACGGCTGTTTTTGTAATTTTTAGGAGTATGAAAAAAATAATGTGACACTCAAAAACTTTTTATAACAAATTGTTAACTTAATAAACAATGAAATTATCAGTGAAAAAGTTTTTTTTTCTGCTATTCTATTAAGAACCATTTATAATGATTTTTAAACACAAAATTATTTCTTAACTAATTATTTAAATAATGAAAACATTAAAAAACTGATTATAAACTATAACAACTTTTTAAAGAATTTTTTTTTCATTTTAAAAATCATAATTAATCCTAAACAATAGAATGGTAAAAATGAATTTTCAAAAATATTAAACAAAGCCGTTTATTTATAAACGGCTTTATTTAATTTTATAATTTTATAATATAAACAATTCTTAAACAAATAGCTGTAAAAAAAATTTTCCACAATTATTTAATCCTTAATTTAAATATAAAAACAGCCATAACATTATATATATATATATATATATATATAAATAACTAATTTATTAACAATAGACTAGCTTTTTGAAAAATGCATTTAAAATTTTTTTTTCTACGGGACTTTATTCTTTCAAGTGTATAGAATACACTAAAGTTTGTTTTAAATTTTTAAACTAATACTTAGTACCTTAAAAAATTATTTTCTATGACGTAGTCGCTTCAGAGGCCTTACTTTCAGCAGTAAATTAAAATTATAAATATTAGAGATATAAATCCGGGAGCCGAGACTTTTTTATAGGAGATTTCCTCCTCTTTAAGGATCTTTTTTGCGAATTCCTCTATCTCTTATGGTTTTTGAGGTGTCATCAAAAAATTTAAAGGGCGTTTTTTTCCTTTTTGTTAATAACAATTGCGAATTTTCTTATTTTTCCGAGTCTTCTAACTATTTTTCGCAGCAAACACACATATTAACTAGACTATACGTTTTACCCAATAAGTTTTTGAGGTATAAGGGTTTTTTGACATTTGTTATACACTCACATCGCGCAATTTAAACGTTTAACACCTTTAATATTAGAAAACCAACCATATCCTTTCGTTTGTCATCATACTTTCAATAATCAAAAATTGGAGAAATTGTCCTTTTACCAAAAACATACATTTTTGAAGTTCGTATTGAAACTCGCGAAGAAAGTTAACGAGATAGTTTTGAGGCCTGTAGGTAATCTTCAACTTACCTAAATATCATTAGGCCTACATCTTTTGGAAAGTTTGGGATATTTTGGAAAAATAAAACCCAAAACCATTTACTGCAAACAGCTTTCATTTCTGACATCAGAAAGTCATCCCCTATCGTATGCAACCTTAATTTTGAAAATACAAAATTTTCCAGGACCTGTTAATAGATAAACTTTACATAGCTGTCCGAAGTCCCAATTTTATATAACTCTTAGGCCTATCTAGTTGAACTTAACCACGTACCTTAAAAAATTCACATCTTAAAATAGGCCTATATAGTTCCTAATAGGTGTCGCTCTTTTCTAGATTACAGTACGGTCCTGTCAGAGCACCCATTATGAATTTTAAATTCTAGCGCACTCATTAGTATCTAGATAATTCTGCTAAGATATTCTACAATAACAAAATTCTAACCTTAGTATAAACTAGTATGTATCTAGCATCTAGCACTTTCGTAGTGAATGAACGTAGGTTGTAATACGTTATTTTCTTATAACAGTTAGATTTTAAATAACTATTGTGGTAATATAATTTGATTTAAAGGCGGGAATATCAATAACTGTTTTTTGTGTTCTGGGCACCAGCTTGATATTTGTCACACTTCGTGAACAGTGATTGTTTAGTGATTAGTGTCATTAGTGTGTTGGTGTTACAAGAACTCAAAAATCATAAACTTGATCTACCTGCCAACTCCAGGAAATGGCTCAATGGTGGTAGGGAATTTTGAAAAAATTTCTAGTACATTTTTTCCAAAAGTGCCAATATTGCAATAACCTTTAGGCAGTTGACTTTGAACTTAGCTACAGGCATTAAAACTATATCAATACACCTTCTTTATGAGTTTCATCTCGAAATTCAAAAATCTATGATGTTTCATGAATCGTTATGTACAGCTTTCGATTTTAATTTAAATAACAACCCTTACAAGAGCTGTATATGGGTTAAATAACATACATTTTTGAACGTTTCGGTTTCGCTAAAACTTTGAAAATGTGCTCTATGGGCTAAAATAGAACAAAAACGTGTTAATTTGGTTCCGGAACTGGCCTCCCTGGTTTTGGCGCGAAATTCAAATTTTTGAAAATTCGGTAAAAGTATTTTCCATTTTTTTTTTAATTTTTGACCGCTCATATCTATATAGCTTTTTCCCAGATTTTCGACGAAAATAATTCAGATTCCCCAAAAAGACCGCAAGTCGCCATGAAACTATTTTTTCAGAAATTTTTCATTTTTAACTTCTCGCTAAAGCTGTTTTCCAAATTTGACGTTTTTCCTTGCAGTTTTTTCACCCCAAAATACCATTTGAAAGCCTTGAAATCCGCAACCTGTGCACAGTTCACTAAAATAGAAAAATTTGTTACAAAATCTAATTCGAGATTGCGTCAGAGACGGGCCTGGAATGATTGCAAAAGAGAGGAATACGAATTTCGGGAAAATAGTGAAAACCTGCGGTAATGACTTTTTGAGCCTGAAAAAACAGTGAAAACTTAAAAGAAAAAGTTATAAGATTGCCGAAAATGCTGAAAATGAAGAATTTCTGAAAAATTTTCGGGAATCAGAACAATTTTTATCGGAAAGCCGAGAAAATTATACAAAAAAATTCCTTTAGTAAATCTTGCACAAGGCTTCTGAGGCTCACGTAATTGATGGCAACTTGGATTATTACTCCAAGTTATACTTTTATTTTTTCAAAATAATATCTCTGGATACTGAAAACCTCCCAATGTTACTAAAATGTTTCCGAATTAAGAAACATCTGTTTCTGCGCCCTTTGAAACATATTTTTCTAAAAGTATCACAACGCAGCTTAGCCTGTTGAGCGATTGTTCATTGTCCAGCAGACATTTTATGCTTTGCGTAAGAGTTATATACTGACAGATAATTAAGCAAATTAAATTGTCGAAATGACTCGTTGTGAAGTCATCAAGTAGTTTCACTTGCTACTTACTGCGTTTTACTTACTAAATATTGTTCTTCTCCCAATGCAAGCGCACTTTACTGTCGCCTACAATTACATATTTCAAAGTTCCCATATTGTCTGTATTTATTGCGATGAAAATCACACGAAGTTCAATTACGCACGTGATTAAATATTATAAATCTGAGCAAAGATTAAGCGTTTGACGTGTAAGCACTACTTTCCACTTTATCTTTTAATATTACATCAGGCATTAAGTGCACGCTTATCTGGGGATTTGAATCATCTAGGGCTCTAGGCCATCAAAATTGATATTGAGGAATAATGATTAGCAATGATTAGTTATTAATTCGGGTGTTTAGTTTGTGTTATTTTCTAACTCGCCTAAATGTCAACGCCTTGTAATAATATACGTAGAAGGATAATTGTAATCATTTTCAAATTAACTACTAACGCACATTCAATAGTATCTCGGTATAATAATTTTATTCGTTCAGAATTGGAAACGGGATTTATTGATTTATACAGAAGTGAGAACCGGAGTTGGGTGGTAACACTATTGTTTCTTTTAATAACATTATCCTTGGTTTGTTGTTAAACTATTTCGTCAATTAAGTGTTTAGTATTGGTATGAATCATTTAAAGAAATGTAACATTTCAAACTGTCACTTTCCGCGAACTCTAAAACTTTAAATCTGGGGCCTCTGATTTATTTACAGATTTATTTATACACGTGCCTAATTCCTGTGTGTGTATAAGCTTTAAGTGTTAATTTGTTTGACAACCCTTGCCGATTCGGTCGAAATTTACAACTAAATTGTGAAGAAAATATAATTTATGTTCACAATAAGCTTATCACAAACGTACACTTAAACACGTACATATTTAAACCAATGTATGTATTGTTTTATCTGATTTTTTGATGAGTGCAAAGAAAAAAATTTAAACAATGGGTAACAACAGGGTTTGTATAATGACTTTCCGTCATATTTGGTTACTAACGCATACAATGATAACATCTTATCTGTTACGGTACTTACAATTATTTAGAGAAACACATAGGTGCTATTTTAATGTGTTACACGTTATTAACGAAATAATTGTTCATGAAATCATCTACAGTAATTTGTTATAGATGAATACTGAATGAATAATATTTTGAAATTTTGGAAAATCTAGTTTGACTGCAATTTGTCATTTTAATTGTGTAACAACATTGCTAACAGCAATATGACATGTCCATAATGTTGCCAATGTTGTTACGAAATGATACCACTCCTATGAAATAACAATAGTAGCAATAGTAATAAAACTAATCAGTTCTGTTTTTTAATTAGTACTTTACTAATAATTTATTTCATATTTTATGTACTCTATCCATAAGTAAAGTTATAACCCTCTCAAAGTCTCACGTATCAAAGTGCTTATTCAATAAAAGGACATGAATATTTCATGGCACTTAACGAATTATAAATCCTGTTTTACAATACGTATCATCAAGTAGTAAAAGATACGTCGTTTAAAGTACTTTGACGAGGATTAAAAATAATTAATTACTCGCAATTAAACATTTGAAGTACACTTTTCATTAAAATTTGACACGAATCGACGTCTGGACCATTTTTAATATCCCTAACGTACCTACCGTTGGTTTAGGTACCGTTTTATTAACGCTTCTATAAATATATCTTATTAAATTAATGATAACAAGTTAAATTTGAAAACAAATAAGATGCACTGTTTTAAATAAGTACTAAGTAAAGAATTCTATGTAATTTTAATACCGAGTCACTACCCAGAATGTTAATACCTAATTTAAATAAAATTAAAGCTCGTTGGTAGCTTAAAATAAATTATTTTTAGTCTCATAACTTCGAATTGCGCCGTATATCGCCAGGCGAGATTTGAGACAACATGTTTATATAATATTTTGTACACAGTTCACCGATCTTAACCTTGTCGTTAATAAAAAAGTGGGATGATGAAATAAATTAATTACAAAACGTAAAGAGTAAATTGGTTCTTACTAGTAATCTACTCGATATTGTGGTACCCATATTTTGTATTGCTTTCTCCTCTTTTCTCATTTGTTACTTATGAGTTGTTAGGAGCGCACGTAGTTTTATAAATATTGTTACTTTTGGAAGCATCCAAAATTAAAGAAAATTTGCTGGTCACAAAAATGTATCTGGTTGAATTTGCCACTTTATTAAATAATACTTGTCTTGTCTTATTAAGTTAACGTCTCTTTTTCGCTGCTGTGGCCAATTTGGACGGGACCTACAGTTTAACGTGGGCTCCGAACCACGGTCCTCGAGCACGGTTGTACCCCTTAAGGCTCTCACCCCAGTTGATCCACTCCGTGCTCTACCGCTCAGGGTGTGTGTATCCTAGTCCCGCCCTCCTACAGGATATCCGATCCTATCCGGTCTGGTTACCGGCGTGAATAGGAACGGGATTTTGGATACATTTTACACACTTCCCGCAACAATCACAACATCCATGGATTACGTGGGATTCGAAACCCACGACGACAGTGATCGCCTGACTCAAAGCCAGCGCCTAAACCACACGACCACCGCCGCCCCTTTAAATAATACTTAAAAAAAATTTCATAATTATGAATCCCAGCGTATGTATATCAAATATTAATGTAAATTAATTAGGATTAATTAAGACAAATCTCGCGAATGAATTTGAACATTTTAACGATCACACGTTTGGCGCAATTAATTATATTATTTTTTATTAATTGGTCATATGTTGTATCAGTCATCGGGATAGGAGTTCTGGAACATTTGAGAAGGTTTAGACAAGTGCTCAATAAACTGTAAATTTTTGAGAAAATCGTTTTCTTCTTATTGACCAAATATATATATATATATGTGAGCGTACGCAATTTGTGGAACGTACGCAATTACTACTTTGTACGTAATATGACACGGGTGACCAAGAAGTCCGGGAACAAAGGCTTTGGGTCTCCACGTGCCGTGATGTCATGCTTACTTCAGCATGTTTGGAATCGTAACTTGGTACTCCACAAGGCGCAGAGATCATTATTATTTAGAACACTCTCAAGAACAGTTTATTCGTAATAAATTTTGAAAAACTTTCAGTATTATTTTAGTCTAAAAGACATTTAAACCCCTTTGGCTCAAATATACTTGAAATATGAGGTGAAACCCTTATTCTACAAATTTCACGTCTAAAGTTGCGATAACCATTCTAGGAGACACATGTCTGATAATTTGTTGCTCTACAATTATTTTGTTGCTCGTGCCGTTTAAATTTAACCATTCTAGAAGAGACATTTCTGATAATTTGTTGCTATGCAATTATTTTGTTGCTCTATAACTTACTATTAAGTTCCAGAAGTATGGCACGTAGCTGCCAGTGCTTTTTTTCTTAAGAATGACCTTTTCGTACTTATGTCCAAAAAGCACGTTTTTGATCGAACTGTAAAACAGCTTAAGTGTTATGCATGGCTTTAGGGTTTTATTGAGGGTTTATGATGTCAGAGGTTCAGAAGGTTACTACTTTGGGGCCATTCTCAAATTGCTTGACGCTGTTTTCACATATTTTTATACCCCCTCCCATCGTGACACTTTGTTCCACCCCCTAAAATTGAAAAGTTAACACAATTTATAAAACTCAAGCAGTACTTATGAAGTCAAATAGTACATTCATAATTAACTTTTATCTGTTATCATGTATTATAAATTGTACTAAAACTGATATTGCTCCAATAAGGAAGGAGTTTTGCGTTATCTTTAAAACCCGCTTTTTTTAGATCATTTAATTGCACTTCATAAATATCTAAATTGGTATTATTTCGTATGTTGTTACGAAACCAAAAAAGTCTTCAGAAATATGTAGTTGAGGCATTTGGTCTTCAGTGTTATTGATGGTCGAACAATTTTTCTTCGATACTTCGATTTTGATAAAACCAGGGTTTGAACGTACCTACTAAAATCTTTGGACTGTACAAAACAGCAATGTACTCAAAATAATTTTCTTTGTAATTTCTGTATCGCTTTTAAATAAAGTGCTTAGCGCAGTTTGTCTATTAAGATACGTTATCGGTTGTAATGCTGCATGAAGTGTTTGTCGTTGCGAATTTTTTTCGTTCTCAAGTATTATCTTAATCTATCAATAAATTGCGGGTGATAGTATACAGCCCGATAAAGTAGACATGGTAGAGATATGAACGGTTTACAGTCGGTATATAATCGACCGTTTTAATGTAGGCTGCATATTTTCGTCTGGTTTTAATTGACGATAAAGGCCATTTATTACAATATACATGCAGTATGTATTACTATGCTTAACATATTTTCCATGCGGTTAAAGTCTAATATGTTTTTACCTTGGCGATTATGATCGAGAAATGTTATGGAATTTTATTTCTCCTCGCTCCATGCAGTTACTTTATTGTGTACAAACAATAGACATTTTGTGCATACCTGCAATACTATATCCTGTTTTAATAAATTCTCAAATTTAATTATAACAATTTTTTTTAATTAATGACTTAATTTAATAGTTATTTGATATTAAAATGACTTGTTTTTTTTTCGAAAATTAAAGAGCTAAAATTGCTTTGAAAATTGCATTGAAATCGACTTTTCGCCTTTTCGTTAACTACCATTTTATGTGAAAGTGGTAATTACCGCGATAACTTAGAAACTTATCGTCGGATTAAAGAATTTTCCAACAGTTTTTTGTTCCTCAATCGTTTTTACATAAGAATCTAGTCGGGAAAATCCTGTCTTTCATTGGGACTGGAAAATTGTGTGGAAAAGTACATATTTTCTTTATCAATTGACAAAATTGGTTAACGTACGGAAAATCCAATGAAAATTACCGCACCTCTTCAGAATTGCATTATGCAGTAAAATTTTCCAAATTGTTCAGAAAAATTCTTCAAATCTGACTTAAGTTATGAGGATTGTTAGTTTTTAGCCTAAATAATATTATGTGTTTCAAAATTTAATAATTAAAAAAAATGCCAGTTCTACGGCTTTTCTGAGTTATTAATGGTTAAAAATTTGGTGAACACATTGAATAACATCTAGAATTCTTAGTGAAGAGATTTCTACTTTTCGGAATTATATGAACAGGGCTCATTTTGAAAAAAGTTTACCCAAAAGTGTTTATTGCAGGGCGCAAAATTTGGAAATACATTTCTGGTGGCATCTGAGTTCTTTTCTAGGCTTTACCTAGAATGTGCACATTCCATTCATATGTGAATTCTGGATTCTGACAGATTCTAACCACTAACAAATACTAATACATAGATGCTTCTTCCTGGGTACTAGAGAATATCAAGATTTTCTCCTTAGAATAAGCTTGTCCCACATTCTATACCCGATGAACTTTCCAGACTATAAGCCACTATTGTCTCGAAATAACAGTCTTACTTATTTCGGGCTGAAGTGAATTCTACTTGCTAGTATATTCTAGTTACAGATTGCATTCAAGATGCTTCCATTGCGATGTTTTAAAATATACCGGTTCTCCAGGAATTCTACTAACAGAAAAACCACAAATACTGGACGTGATTTTATGTCAATTTATCTAAAATCACCTTATACGAAGAGGCTTCCTAAGGAAAGTAGCGCCTTTTACTTCCTATTGTTTTTTCAGATATTTTTCAAACGTCACGTTGATAAATTTTTGAACACTTTTAATAATGTCCATTGTAAATATGATTTTGTACAACGATCGCAATTCTTTTATTTGGTGACAACATTTTTTTTTGGGTTTTTCCGTTTTTAATACCAAATTTAAAAAATTTTGCATTTTTCCAATATTAAATCTCTGCATTATTGTCAATGGAACGTACAGTTTTTAAGAAAAATGGATATAGTAGAAGTAGAAGATATAGTAAGTAGTATTCAATATATAATTGAAGTGGAAAAGCCCAGTTTTTAATAAATGACGCGTTTCTGTAAGGTCGTAGGGAATGATTGCCCCTCATAGTTGGTAGTACTTGTACCATTTAGTAGTACGTTCGCCTCCAGATTCTCCTACTGGAAAATTATAAAATATCCTATTAGAAAAGCCCAGTTTTTACTAAATAGTGCGTTTCTGTAAGGGCGTAAGGGATGATTGCCCAGTGTGACAAGTACTAGAGGTCCAAAGTGAAAGCTTGGATACATTTTTTTGCGTTTGCTATTGGATACTGGACCCGTCTTCATTACGACTTTTCTGTATATTCCATGGTATTTTCTCCCCTCAAAGTTGGTAGTACTTGTTTTAACCCTTTAATTAGGGTTTCCCACTCGGAAAATGCAAAGTACGTTCCAGTAAAATCAAGAAAACATCATAATTTGTGGTACGGTAAAACGAACCTTAACCTCCTCCAGATTCTTCTACTGGGAGATTATAGATAATTCGGGTAGAAAAGCCTATTTTTTCATTAATAACGCATTTCTGTGAGGGCGTTAAGGGATGATTGCCCAGTGTGACAAGTACTAGAGGAGCGGCAAAGTGGAAACATGGATACATTTTGTTTGCGTTTGCTCTTGGATACTGGGACTTATCCATGACCCAAAATTCAGAAATGTATTCTAGGTTTGACATGTGATAGAAAGGCAAAATCGGTACTGCCCATTTGCGGACCCATTTTTATTACTTTTCTGTATACCCATTGGCATTATCTCCCCTCAATGTTGGTAGTACCCTTTTTAACCCATTAATTATGGTTTTCTACTCGGAAAATGCAAAGTATCCTCCAGTAAAATCAGAAAATGTACTTCCGCCTCCAGATTCTTCTACTAGAAAATTATAGAATACCCGAGTAGAAAAACCCAGTTTTTAATAAATGGCGCATTTCGTAAGGGCGTAGGGGATGATTGACGAGTGTAAAAAGTACTAGAGTAGTGGCAAGGTGAAAGCTTGGATACATTTTTTTTTTTTCGGTATTGCTATTGGATACTGGGATTCGTCCAGGACCCAAAATTTAAAAATGCGTTCTAAGTAGGTATGAAAAGTCGTAGAGAGGCAAAATCGGTATTGTCCATTTGCAGACCCATTTTTATTACTTTTCTGTATATCCCTTAGTATTATCTTCCCTCATAATTGATAGTACTTGTTTTCACCCTTTAATTATGGTTTCCCACTCGGAAAATGCAAAGTACTTCCCAGTAAAATCAAGAAAACATCAAAATTCGTGGTATGGTAAAACGAACCTCAGCCTCCTCTAGATTCTTTTACTAGAAGGCTATAGAATATCCGAGTAAAAAAGCCCATTTTTTAATGAATAACGCATTTCTGTAAGGGCGTTAGGGGATGATTGCCCAGTGTGACAAGTACTAGAGGAGCGGCAAAATGAAAGCTTCGATACATTTTCTTCGCTTTTGCTATTGGATACTGGGACTCGTCCAAAACCCAAAATTCAGAAATACGTCTCAGGTTTGAAAAGTGATAGAAAGGCAAAATCGGTACTGTCCATTTGCGGACCCATTTTCAGTACGACTTTTCTGTATATCCCTTGGCATTATCTCCTCTCATGGTTGGTAGTACTTGCTTTAACCCTTTAATTAGGGTTTCCCACTCGGAAACCCTAATCGGAATCAAGAAAACATCAAATTCGTGGTACGTTAAAACGAACCTCAGCCTCCTCCAGATTCTTCTACTGGGAGATTATAGAATATTCGAGTAGAAAAGCCCATTTTTTAATGAATGACGCATTTCTGTAAGAGCGTTAGGGGATGATTGCCCAGTGTGACAAGTACTAGAGGAGCGGCAAAGTGATAGCTTGTATCCATTTTTTTGCGTTTGCTGCTGCATATTGGGACTTATCCAATACCCAAAATTCAGAAATGCGTCCCAGGTATGCAAATACGTAGAGAGGCAAAATCGGTACTTTCCATTTGCGGACCCATTTTCATTACGACTTTTCTGTATATCCCTTGGCATTATCTCCTCTCATGGTTGGTAATACTTGTTTTAACCCTTTAATTGTGGTTTTCTACTCGGAAAATGCAAAGTACCCTCCAGAAAAATCAAAAAACGTACTTTCGCCTCCAGATTCTGCTACTAGGAGATTATAGAATATCCGAGTAGAAAAGCCCAGTTTTTAATAAATGGTGCGTTTCTGTAAAGGCGTAGGGGATTATTGCCCAGTGTGACAAGTACCTACTAGAGGAGCAGCAAAGTGAAAGCTTGGATACATTTTTTTCGCTTTTGCTATTGGATACTGGGACTCGTCCAGGACCCAAAATTCAGAAATGAGTCCCAGGTTTGTAAAGTCGTAGAAAGGCAAAATCAGTACTGGTCATTTCCGGGCCCATTTCTATTACTTTTCTGTATATTCCTTGGCATTATCTCTTCTCATAGTTGGTAGTACTTGTTTTAACCCTTTAGTTAGGGTTTCCCACTCGGAAAATGCAATGTACTTCCCAGTAAAATCAGGGAAATCAGGGAAAAGTCAGGGAAATTGGGAAAAGTCAGGGATTTTGGAAAAAAATTCGAAAATTTTGGGGCAATTGGGAAAAAAGTGCGGAAATTACGAAGCCATTTTCCGTCAGTTAGAGCTGCACGGAAAAAATATGAAAAAACTCGCAAACTGCAAAAGCAGAATAAGAACAAAGAAATCGAAATTGTAGAGAAAAAGATTTAGGTAATTGCATATTTTGTACTCACACGCAAGACTGAACCTCAAAAATGAAACGAAACCAAACCAAATAAGACCTCATAAGCTAAGGCAGTTTCATTATTTCGGGAAAATACACACAGAACGCGAGAAACGTTCACGGGAACAGTATTAACCTCATTTATCTAGCCTTGCCTTAACAAGCGATGGCGAATCCACCAAAAGTTACACGTAATGTATAATTGCAATGATTTCAAAATATTTTCCTCGAAAATTGCCCAATTTCCACATCGGAAACTGTCTCCTATGTCTTTTTACGCCTTTTCCCAGTGTTTCCTGAAAATTTCGAAAGGAAATTTGTGGTCCACCAAACTGAAACTTGCCCCCCCTTTTCATTACAACTTTTCCGCATATCCCTTGGCATTATTTCCCCTCAAAGTTCGTGGTACTTGTTTTAAGTACCCTTTAAGTGGGGTTTCCCGTTCGGAAAACGTAGTTCTGGGTTCCGACCGTGCCCGATCCAACGTTAAGTCGTCTCGGCGCCGAAGATCCGATTACGCAGACGATGGTACCACTTCGATGCGACCCTCTCCTCATGCGTACGACCTTCCCATTGGCGAAGAGCGTTCGTCCCGTGATCGAAAAATCGTAGTCGTCGTAGTCGCCGAAAAAAATAAATAAAGCTCGGTAGTAGGTACCGAATTCGGCCGGTTATTGGTGAAAGCCGTACGCTTGCGTCCGAGAGGGGACCTTCGGATCCTTCGAATGTTGACGTCCCGCGTCTCTCGGTCAGACACGTTCGTCCCGTCGCCGTCGTCGCGAGCTTATCAATTTCCTCCTCTCTCTATCTCTCTCACTCTATCATTCGGTGCGAGACTTAGTCGTTTTCGGACAGTCCGCGTGAAAGGCGCGCGTAGTTCGAGTCTCCCGTGAGTTCCTCGCGAAGACGTACTGTTTTGTTTTCGGGACATCATTTGTTGAATTGTTTCGAGACTGTTTTGTTTACCCTTTCGCTGACTGAGTTTGTGGTCATTTGTATTCCTAGTCCGCTGTGATGTGTCCGGCGAATTTGTGATAACGTTCCTGATAACTGTGATAGTAGGTAAGAATTCCGTTACTATTAACAGAATTTTAAACTTTTTCGGTGATTCGAGTAACGTGCGTGTTCGAAACGTTAATTTTAAGTCTCTAGGATATTTATTTAGTTTGAAAAACTGAAGTCTCTTCTAATACTGGCGCATTCACCATAATTTAACTAGTTTACCGGATTAATCCGGATTTTGAATTTTCACCAGAGATACTTGTTTTTTCAACAAAACAGGGTTGTAACAACCTTCACTTTTCATCTTACCAATTGTGTTATTATATTTCGATCTAAGTTGAAGCTAAACCGTAAGATGGACACTTTTCGGATATTTTTAGACTATAACTGAATAAAATAGAAATTCGTACCAAATCATCGTCAGGAGACTTTAAATCAAATCTCTGATAACTCAAAGTTTGAGAAATTGCACACAATATGCAGTAGGTACGTTGAAACCAGCTCTTCGTTACACCCAAGAACTACAAAAGTAGCTTCATAGGGATCTAATCCCCGAAAATACCTTGAACTAATCAGGAAGCTTTAAAAGAACTACCAAATATCCGCCAATGTCGTAAATTACTCATAATACCCAATATTCAAAAGATCCCAAATTCCTCACGAACCTGTAGTGTATGTAGCTTCCCCACCAAGCAACTCAAATAGGTGTCTAAGATCAAAAAATGTATAAAACACTATAGTGTATCTTCAACAAATTAGACGGTCCTGTTTTTACACACAATATCCAAGACGTTAAACTGACCGAAAGATCTCTACACGCACCAAATACAAAAGTAACTACAAACTGATCTAATCTCCGAAAGTACTTCAAAGTAATTAGGAAGCTCTAAAACAGCTACCAAATATCCGCAAACTTCATACTTACCTACAATACCCGATATCCAAAAGATTCTAAATTCTTTACAGAACTATAGTTTAGTTTCCCCACCAACCAATTCCAAAATGTTGCCTACAATCAAAAAATTGAAGTGAAACAATTCAAAAATAGATATTGTAAAACTCTGTTTGGTTCAATGTCTACCTGAAGATATTGAAGAATCGAGAGCCGGGGACTGATACCCACTCTTCCCTTAACAGAAGAATGCTAGAGGAGAAGTAGATTTGATATGTTTCCTTAGCATAAGACTTGGAGATTTCTACCAAAAATTCTACAGGAAGAAGAATGCTGCAGAAGAATTATGGAAAAAGAAAACAGTTGATATGTTACTGATACCACCCGTACTGTGAAATTTGAAAATTGATCAGAGGATTTTAAAGGAAAACTGCAGATAGACTAAAGGAGAATTGAATAACTTGGATAATCCCATTTGGTCTGGCTAAAGATTTTAAAGAAACAACTATTCCGGAAACTGATGCCTGTTCAGTAAAACCTTAGAATTGATAAAAGGTACGTTAAAATCAATTAAAAACATAGATATTGGTGGTTTTTTGGGTCAATGCTGATGGCTCAAAAGTATTGCCCTGATCTCAAAGGTATTTTGAAAATTGTCGAATAGATGTAAAACCACTTTATATTCAAAAAATTGCATCATCTTATTCGACCCCAAAGTCTAAATAAAGGCATTAAAGTACCTACCAGCAGAAATTGGGAGGTAATACCCTCCCAATAAAATTTTAAAATTAACCATAGAGTTCTGAAGGAATCGTCAAAAGTTCAAATTCTAGTGCTGTACCAACTTTTCAGTACGATTGAAGAGGTTCAAGTCCCTTAATTGAACTTCCCCTAAAGCTGTATGTACAGGAAATTTATGTTAAAAAATTGTCTCTTCTTGCAGAATCTATAGGCAAACCTTCTCCATTTATCCAAACAAATTACCTAAACGACTTCAAACATGAATCCTTTATAAAAATCTAGATCCATCTCTGTATCGTTAGTTTCGAGGCGAGCTAAGGTCTTGAAAATAGGTTCAAGACATTTAAATGGTCCCATTAGGTTGCACTAACCACAACAGGTTGTGTATGTTAATTTTGCGTCATTTTGTACATAACTTGTCGCTAGAGAGTAGATTATATGCAGAAATAAAAACTGAAATATTGCTCGTATATATTTATATATACCCATTTGAATTGTCTATATAATATTATATTTTTATACTTAAATAGTTTATAGGAGAGCATAGTGTTGAAAATAGTAAGGAAAGTTAAATTTTTTAAGTATTTAAAGAGAAACTTCAATTTTACATTGAACATATATGCACCGAGGTTGTAAAAAACATGCCAGAACTTGGCCATATATATGCAAAAAAGGATAATATGTATATATTTTGTCTATTAACATTAAACAAAAAAATATAAACATACTAATCTTTATTGCACAAAGGTGTTTTAATTCTTACTACAATTTTACAAAGAATTAGTACACTAATTAGTCTAAATGGTAACTAAATTATAACATTGTCAACAGAATTAAATTTGTTATTGTTTTGTTTGGTGTAAAGTAAGTACTTATTATTACAACATATTTTCAGAATAATTGATTATTAAATGTTCAAAATTATTTAAAAAAAATTGTCTCCTATCAGATTACATATTTTTGGAACTGGAAAAACTTCGTTCAACATATGACACTGGTTCATTTTATAACTTTCCAATACTTAACTACTTAACTATTACTTAACTATTTCACCTATCAAAGTTTTATTAACTTTCCTTAACTAACCCTTACTTTTATTTAATACCTTTTCTAATTTTTGGTATACAGAACACCTATTTTACCTTTAACCTTCTGAGATGGTATATTTTTGTCTACTATTATTCTGGGATCACTTGTGTTTCTAAGTTAAATTTAAAAACGTAAATATGTAAGATATGCCACTATTAAAAGAATATACATAATACTGCCTAAATATGCAATTAGTAATTAGCGATCATTAAATTAGATAATTTAATTCGTCTACATAGAGACTGTATTTAAAGGTATGCAAATACTAAAATATATAATCTGCTCTCAACTTGTCACTGTCTGTCTTATTTGAATCTATTTCCATACGTTGAATTGTACGATTTTTCACGGATAAAGTATGTCGAGACTTAATCATTATAATCAGGTTGTTTGAAGTATTCCGATAAGCCACTTTGGGGGTGATTCTGAGGAATTCTTAAATTTTGTACCTACAAACTGCTATTTATTAAAGAAACAGTTGGAAACGTATAGGTGAAGCTCTTCATGTGTTAACTGGATAGTGGAGCATGAGACTGTTTTTAAAAACGCCAAGGTCGCCTTAAGGTGATCAAGTTGTGATGCGAATAAATTTCAGAAATAGTTTTGCTGCATTCGGATTTAACTTTACCATAAACAAAGGAGAAGACATGTTTATGGATTCACGCACCAGTTCATATGGTTTAAAAGTTTTACAAAATTACGTCGACAAGTAATTAAAACTTGGTTCAGTAGTTGGTGACTGTAATAAATTAGTTTCAAATTTAAGTCCATCGGGACCGATCGGAACAAAACGTCCTTGTCGAGTTGTGCCATGAATCTCATTTACAAAGGTCAGAGACGAACAATATAACCTGACTTGTGACAACGTTCCATTGAACCGTTGTTGTTGTATCGAGTTTTATGTCGATGTTCAATGAAATTTCAAGTTTCCCGATACGCTCGTGTACTTTTCTGATGTGACGTTCTGACGCGACGGCGTCTTCAGTAAAAATAGTTTAATTCGTTACAGACGTTTCAGATAGCCTTCCAGGTTTATTTTTTTTAACTTACCACCATTAAAAATGAAAACAAACTGTAATAAAGGATAAGTAGCAAAGGTAAATATTGTTCTGCTCCATTAAAGTTACCTTAAATAAACTTCTTCGTTGTTTTGTTTGTTATGTTAGTATTTACCCGGCCCTAGTCTAGTATTTCTTAATCCGGCACGTTGTTGCATTCTGTCACACAAAAAGTACGTTTTGGCGCGCTTCCAGGGCGTTTTATTTTCAAACTTTAACGTTTTTGAAGTCTTGTTTATCGGAATCCGCTGACGTAATGAGCGGTTTATTTTCAAAAGTTTCAGGAAATCGTGATTTATCGGTCGATTTTCATTTTTTTCGCGCGGCCGTAGTACTTATAACGAGAGGTTATTCGACTCTTCCCCCGGACTTTCAAAACAGTCTTATGTAATCAATTAAGAATTTTTTTCAAAACAGGTTTCGATCTACAATCACTGCGTAGTTGCCGAAATACAATGCTGTGATATTAATTTTCGTAATAATTATTATAAAGTTATTCGTGTTTAAATGTCGTGATTTTTGTTTACTTCTGACGGACGATTAAGAATTGTTTGTAAATAAATTAAACGTTTCAGGAAACGATAAGGCGACAACGTCATGAATGGAAATTTGCTGAAAGTCGGTCGAAAAGTAACAAAGAAAAATGTATTACTTTCCCATATAATAAGCGGAAGTAGGTATTGTAATCGTGCTGATTTTTGGAATTTGAGATATTGGCATTTCTGGACGTTTCTACAGCCGTTATTTATCTTGACTGAACTTCTGCGAAGGGCCCTTTACTTTTGTGTATTTTTCAGTTTTTCTTAAATTTCTTTAAAACAGCTTTACCAATTGTTACCAAATTTTTGACTACAACAATAAAATTTTCTTTAAAACGGTTTTGGTGATTTATACCAAATCTCAACTTTATTTAGCTGTTTCATGCATATGCCTTTTATTTGAAACATTATTATCTAAAATTGCCCTAAAGGTCACTTTCTTAATTGCATCGGTTTGTAGAGTAACTATTCAATCTAACCAAAGACAATATAGGTTAGGTTAGGTTGGGTTAGGTTAGGTTAGGTTGGGTTAGGTTGGGTTGGGTTTGGTTGGGTTGGGTTTGGGTTGGGTTGGGTTGGGTTGGGTTCGTTTTGGGTTCGTTTTGGGTTTGGTTTGGTTTGGTTGAGTTTGGTTTGGTTTGGTTTGGTTTGGTTTGGTTTGGTTTGGTTTGGTTTGGTTTGGTTTGGTTAGGTTAGGTTATTGTCTTTGCTCTAACTCTAACTGATCTTCTTCTTTACGTGCCGTCTCCTTTAAGAAGGTTGGCTATCATCATGGCGATTTTTATCTTTGAAGTTGCGGATCTGAACAAATCAACAGAGCTACTGTTGTACCACTGCCTTAGGTTGTTCAACCAGGAGATGCGTCTTCTTCCTATATTTCTTTTACCCTGTATTTTTCCTTGTATAATAGTTTGCAACAGTGTATACCTCTCCCCTCTCATCACGTGGCCCAGATATTGCAATTTTCTGATTTTGATTGTGTTGATTATTTCTTTCTCCTTTCCCATTCCTCTCAATACCTCCTTGTTCGTTGTTCTGCTCACCCAGCTTATTCTGAGGATTCTTCGATATGCCCACATCTCGAATGCTTCTAGCCGGTCAGTGTCGCGCTTCTTAGGCGTCCAGGCTTCCATTCCATATAATTCTAGAATATTTTGTTTTGAAATCAGCCATTTTGATTTTACTAGGGATATCCATTGGGATCTTTAATGCAGTGGTTTCCCGTTGCCTTCTGCATATCTATGCCGTTGGTCATTTACTGACTCATCCGCCTTTTGAGACCACCTGGGGAGGCGCCCGATGGAAGACTTCTAACTGATACATCTCCATTAAGTAAAGTTGTTTTACTTATTCCAAGTCGATGATTCGAGTCTTATTTCGAAGTATTTAGTTTGCAATAATTTAAGGTCGTTATTTAATTTAATATAATAATAAGTGGCTGCATATACCTACGTGACATTTCGTCCAATTTCTTTACATATTTTAGATAAACCATTATTTCTTGGGTTTTTTTTTCAATTTTTCTGTAGCTCTAATTTAGCAAAATTCGCTGTTAGAAAACTTCCGAGAATAATTCACAAGCAAAAAATATCTGTTGTATAAGTGTTATTAGAAGCATACATCAAATATTACGAATTAAGTAACTTTCGAGAACAATAAGTGTGCAAAAAGGCTCGTTAAAATAAAATCGTCGTTAAGATAAGCATTATTAGGTGTCGAGATGATTAATTGTGTAATCCTCCGGTAGGGCTCAGTTATTGTCGAGAATCGGTCGTGAATGGATGTGAAATTTAATCGGAAATCAGTACTTCGTGATTGTTATTGTGAAAGTGAATTTTGTAAATGCATCGCCTCCCACCGCCTATGTCTCACTCTTGGACTTCCTAAAGGCTCTTAGATATAATTTTGGAGGGACACAAATCTTTTCCAAATTACGTTGATTCTGTGTGGCATTCAAATTTACACTGGAACGTCAGTTCAAAGCTTTGATTGTTAGGGTTAATAGTTGGTCACTAAAAGGTGTCCTAGATTGTTGATGTCTCTTGGATGGCGAGGAAAAAGAAGTCGTGCCTCCAAGATTCACACATGAGAGGAGAGGTGAGACTCTGCCCTTGGGAATCCTTGGGTAAGTGGTAAATACCCACCAAAGACATATTTACAAGTTACATTGAAATGTTATTAATTTCTATCATTATTAGTGAATCTAATAAATTTAACACAAGTTACCAAATAATTGTGTCTTTCTATTGTATTGTTTATAAGATTGTGTGGTTAATCTGAGTTTGTGGTGTCTGTTACATTTAGAGATTGTTAAATTTGTTTAAATTTCACATGGTATGGTAAAATTTACTTTGATAACAATTGGAAATAATGAGATACTTGAAATACAATTCCAAAAAAAGGAAGAAATGTATTTGTTATGTGATTATATAATCTTTGTCACTTTATTTTTTTGAAAATTTGAGCGTTGCGAGTCAAATGTGGGTAATTGGGTAATTTGCTCAATCATCAGCTAGAAAATTAATTGATCTTGTTGTAATTAGCTCAGATAGGTAAACTTAGCAATAATTTGTTCACATTCATGTTACACATCGAAAGCATAAGTAAAAGTGATGCAAACTTTGTAAATTACACTTGTTTCTCCATTTTCCAAAACCATCAAATCGCGTTTATCAATAGGGAAATATGTAACCTTCTACCTAAAAGGTTCATTTAGCTGAGAAAGAAGGACAATCGATGAATTCAAATCAAAACGTATTATATGGAAATCCAAAATGTTCAAAAAAAACTTTTCTGCAGGTATGCTAAATTACCTGTGTTTTAGAAATATACACGCAATACGCATTTTTACATATTTCTAATTATGACTAATGTCTCCTACCTTGCTATAAACATAACACGTCAACTCTAAATATACTAAAAAAATAAGTATTTATATTGAAATTATCTTTTATTTATTTCGTTACAAGGGGTCACTTTTCGAAGTGTAGTTCCCGCTAAACACAACAAAAATCATAATTGTTTACGCACCGTAGAGTGGTGTTTAATTTACTTAAATTACGCTTATGTTAAGTGCAAACAATTATGCAGCTCGTTGGCTAGCCTCGAAACGTTTACAATCAATTACCTACTGGACTCCTTAGCCGAGACTTATTGAATGTTTTCTTTTATAAAATAAATAAATTAGACATGATATCTCCTCATAATTACCGTAAATTACGTACATTTTATATTTGCTCGAAACTAGTAGGTATGTCACTCTTATTACTAAAATGCGTTGCTACAAATTGTAGAGAAATTCGTGTCGTTATCTTGACATTCAAGTAACTCCAAAACTTTGTTAAGGATTCTTATCGCACTAAACGACGTAAACACGTTCCTTATCGGTAAACAAGAAATATCTCATTTCTTAACAATTTCGTAAATCGAGGTGAACAAACCAAATTACTAGTTAATTCGAAGTTGAGAGCCCGTCTCTTTGATGAGTTTCTAATGATTTTCGGGAAATTTTTACAATAATTTCGAAACATAATGGAGCCCCCAAACTTGATAAGACCTTTTACTTTTCAAGGATTCCGAGTCGACATTTTTTCGGCTAATGAGCTGGAATTATTGGAGGTTCATTAAATGGACGCGTGGTGCTTTGAAGTGAAATTCTTTAGAGGGGAGTATTAAAAATTAAAAATTTAATTCTGTAAGAAACGCACTCCCCTAATATAATTATATCAATTGATGTTGGAAATATTAATTTCAATCAATCACTGTGGGTTACACCGTCAAATAAGTCACTAGGTGGAATTCCTGATTTACACAAACGACATGCACAGTTTTGTATCAAAAGTTAATATTTTTAATTTTTGTATTTAATGAAGTTCCACGCTTTTAGTTCTATTGATTCTCCTTTCATTGAAATTACAGTATTAAATTACTATCCCAACCTTTAGTTGAGTGAATCGTTTCCTAATTATTTAGGAATTCCCACTTCTGGTATATTATCAAGGGCATTAACTTTTATTGTGGAAAATTTTATAGTTACGATTGTAAATGTTTATAGTGTGATATTACCAAACGAAAGTTTAAATTGAATTATACCTACTGGCCAATTTACTTATTTTAGACTTTTGAAGCGCCTTATTAACATATTTTGTTCTCGCAAATGCTAAGTATTACCCACCGTGTAGAACGTATAGTACGTACCTACTAATTATTTTCGAATATAATATTAAGTATTTACTTATGTAAGTATGCGTTAATTAGGTACATATTAAATTTTCATTGACAAGTCAATGCTTGTACTGAGCCATCAAGAGGAAGGAAAGTTGACAATGCACGCACATTATGATTAGTGATTTTACTAATTACAGTTTTATGTGATGTCCTCGAGTGTTTTCGATGCTTTCGCGTGGCGTGGTGGACGTAGAGCTTCAGTATACACGGCTAGAGTTGATAAAGTTTGTTCTACTCTTAATAGATTGGTAAGAATTGTAATTTTCTTTTTTGAATTTAGAGGCGAAATTAAAACAAAGTTTCAATCTTGCTTTGATTATTCAAAGTTTGTACTTTAGGTGAATGCGAGTTTTCGTACGTCTCACATTGCGATTGCACCAAAGTTGAATGTGTTTGTGTGATTGTTGTTGGTACTTTTTAAAAATTTTGACTTGTAAATAGAGACCATTTCTACATTGTTATGTTTCGTTACGAATTTACCTGAGTTTATTGTGAATTATGACTTTGGTAATATGTGTATTTCGAAATTCGTGGTTTACTCCAATTTTTCTATTTTTCTACACAATCAAGTATTAATAGAAAAACTTGGAGTTCGATCAAGGATGCGGTGACATGTTCAATAAAGTGTCATAATAACAAAATACTGACATAATTTTTTGTAAAGTTACATTGAAATTGACACAAATCCAAAACAAAATTATGGGAGATTTGTGTATTTCGTACTTTCTCAGTGGCGTTTTATCGGTCTTCTTATTTTAGGTTTCCATTAGATCCGTTTGAGTAAATATTTGGATTTCAATTTTGGGACTTACGAAACTAATGAAATAACAAATTCAGCCTATATTTGCACTAATCATTTTAAAGAAACTGATTTTGAGTGTCAGTAGGTGCAACCAATTAACTTAAAAGTAGTACAAGGTAATTAATTTTACAAAATGTTTTACTGTGGCCGTAACAGAGCTCTTATAAATCATTTATCGTTTAAATCAAGTCTTCAGTATCTTAAAATAACGACTAATTAATTTGAGAAAGTAATTAATTTAATTTAATGAGACGCATCTATTGATACCAATTTTTTATTAATTTATTAGTTAAAAAACAACAATGGTGTGCCTATGAATGTAGTTGTAAAATAAGTATGTTCCGGTACTGCTATAATTAATTCCAAATCTAGATAAAATACAACAAATTGTATATGTATTTACACAAAATAGTTACCAAATATATATGTTAAAATTATTTTACAATTTTCTGTACAAATTTGTGCTTGCACTAAGAGAAACCTACCAATTAAACTTTTCTATTTTTTTACCTTAATCATTTAACCAAACAATGAAATTAACGTTGTCGACTGAATGAGTCAATAAATTAAAAATTCAATTTTTTTATTCACTTTTTCAAACTTGCATGTAATTACGCTGACGAGTTGTTCGTCAATGTTAATTACTACGACGATACAACTGACCATAACCATACTATACTTGGTTGAATTGGTTGAAAATTAAGCGAAACTCTGATATAGCTATTCAAACTCCTATTAAGAAATCTGTTATAAAATCTAGAGCCTTTCACTTTACTACTACCCCTATTGACACCCCTAACTAAAAATTATAGTGTTACAAATTGTAATAAAAACATCTAGATTGTTGATATTTCAACCCTATTTCCACTACCCTCGAAACAAGAGGAAATTTCTTGGACAGTAATAATTGGTTAACATCCTCATATTGAGTCTTAAAGAACCTTAAACATAATTTATGATGAATAGTTCTGGAATAAATTAAAATTTTGATAAGTGATGATTTTATTCTTTTAAATTTGTGGATGTGGCTAACTTCACACCGTGAATAATTGAATGTAAGGAAATTGGATGATGGCGTGTCATATATGTGACAATACCTATTTGACCGAATTGGTAATCAATTAAAAGGATTTGATGTAAGAGTATATATGTATAGTTTGTAAATTCAATTACATCTTGGACAAGGTAATTAATTGTGTCATAGATTTTGTCGATTTATGACGTTGGGCCATTCCGATAGTAGCAAGTTAAGGTTAGCTAAGAGTCATTGATTTCGTTTAATTAGCTAAAGGAGTTAGTGCAAGTAACTCTGTTGTAATTTATGAAATCTTAATTTGCTTAGATTATGATGCACCTTACATAAATGAAGTTGGTTTCAAAAATTTGAATTACAAGAATTACAATTATAGAACAAGAATTGCAGATTTGTTTGAACTCTTAGGCCATGATTGAGCACCAATTATTACCAAAGAAGAATACTTTGTGTTTAGTGGATTTTCTTGTATATTCAGCTCGAATTGGTTTTGATTAGCTAAAGTAACTCATTGCTGTAATTTATGGAATTTTAAACTACTTAGATTATGAAGCACCTTACAATTTAAGAATTACAATTACTGAACAAGAATTACAAATTAGTTTGAATTCTTTTGGGTCTTGATTGAGCACCAATTATTACCAACGAAGAATGCTTTGTGCTTGGTGGATTTTCCTGTATATTTAGCTAGAATTGGTTTGTTGAGCTAAAGGAGTTAGTGGAAATAACTCTGTGCTGTAATTTATGAAATTTTAAATTACTTAAATTATGAAGCACCTTACATCAACGAAGTTGGCACCTCAAAATTTGCATTACAAGAATTACAATTACAGAACAAGAATTACAGATTAGCTTGAACTCATTTGGGCCATAATTGAGCACTATTTATTACCAAATAAAAATACTTTGTGCTTGGTGGATTTTCCTGTATATTCAGCTCGAATTGGTTTTGACTAGCTAAAGGAGTTACTGAAGGTAATTCTGTGCTGTAATTTATGAAATTTTAAATTACTTAAATTATGAAGCAACTTACAATTTGAATTACAAGAATTACAATTACAGAACCGGAATCACAGATTAGTTTGAACTCATTTGGGCCATGATTGAGCACCATTTATTACCAAAGAAGAATACTTTATGCTTGGTGGATTTTCCTGTATATTCAGCTCGAATTGGTTTTGATTAGCTAAAGGAGTTACTGGAGGTAATTCTGTGCTGTAATTTATGAAATTTTAAATTACTTAGATTATGAAGCACCTTACAATTGGAATTACAAGAATTACAATTACTGGGCAAGAATTACAGATTTGTTTGAACTCTTTTGGACCATGATTGAACACCAATTATTACCAAAGAAGAATACTTTGTGCTTGGTGGATTTTCCTGTATATTAATCTCGAGTTGGTTTTGATTAACTAAAGGGATTAGTAGAAGTAACTCAATGTAATTTATGAAATTTTAAATTACTTCAATTATGAAGCAACTTACAATTTGAATTACAAGAATTACAATTACAGAACCGGAATTACAGATTAGCTTAAACTATTTTGAGCCATGATTGAGCACCAATTATTACCAAAGGAGAATACTTTGTGCTTGGTGGATTTTCCTGTATATTCAGCTCGAATTGGTTTTGACCAGCTAAAGGAGTTACTGGAAGTAACTCTGTGCTATAATTTATGAAATTTTAAACTACTTAGATTATGAACCACCTTACAATTTGAATTACAAGAATTACAATTACAGAACAGAAATTACAGATTACCTTGAACTATTTTGAGCCATGATTGAGCACCACTTATTACCAAAGGAGAATACTTTGTGCTTGGTGGATTTTCGTGTATATTCAGCTCGAATTGGTTTTGATTAGCTAAAGGAGTTACTGGAAGTAACTTCGTACTGTAATTTATGAAATTTTAAATTACTTAAATTAGGAAGCACCTTACAATTTCAATTACAAGAATTACAATTACAGAGCAAAAATTACAGATTTGTTTGAACTGATTTGGGCCATGATTGAGCACTATTTATTACCAAATAAAAATACTTTGTGCTTGGTGGATTTTCCTGTATATTCAGCTCGAATTGGTTTTGACTAGCTAAAGGAGTTACTGAAGGTAATTCTGTGCTGTAATTTATGAAATTTTAAATTACTTAAATTATGAAGCAACTTACAATTTGAATTACAAGAATTACAATTACAGAACCGGAATCACAGATTAGTTTGAACTCATTTGGGCCATGATTGAGCACCAATTATTACCAAAGAAGAATACTTTATGCTTGGTGGATTTTCCTGTATATTCAGCTCGAATTGGTTTTGATTAGATAAAGGAGTTACTGGAGGTAATTCTGTGCTGTAATTTATGAAATTTTAAATTACTTAGATTATGAAGCACCTTACAATTGGAATTACAAGAATTACAATTACTGGGCAAGAATTACAGATTTGTTTGAACTCTTTTGGACCATGATTGAACACCAATTATTACCAAAGAAGAATACTTTGTGCTTGGTGGATTTTCCTGTATATTAATCTCGAGTTGGTTTTGATTAACTAAAGGGATTAGTAGAAGTAACTCAATGTAATTTATGAAATTTTAAATTACTTCAATTATGAAGCAACTTACAATTTGAATTACAAGAATTACAATTACAGAACCGGAATTACAGATTAGCTTAAACTATTTTGAGCCATGATTGAGCACCAATTATTACCAAAGGAGAATACTTTGTGCTTGGTGGATTTTCCTGTATATTCAGCTCGAATTGGTTTTGACTAGCTAAAGGAGTTACTGAAGGTAATTCTGTGCTGTAATTTATGAAATTTTATATTACTTAAATTATGAAGCAACTTACAATTTGAATTACAAGAATTACAATTACAGAACCGGAATAACAGATTAGCTTGAACTATTTTGAGCCATGATTGAGCACCAATTATTACCAAAGGAGAATACTTTGTGCTTGGTGGATTTTCCTGTATATTCAGCTCGAATTGGTTTTGACTAGCTAAATGAGTTACTGGAGGTAATTCTGTGCTGTACTTTATGAAATTTTAAATTACTTAAATTATGAAGCAACTTACAATTTGAATTACAAGAATTACAATTACAGAACCGGAATCACAGATTAGTTTGAACTCATTTGGGCCATGATTGAGCACCAATTATTACCAAAGAAGAATACTTTATGCTTGGTGGATTTTCCTATATATTCAGCTCGAATTGGTTTTGACCAGCTAAAGGAGTTACTGGAAGTAACTCTGTGCTATAATTTATGAAATTTTAAACTACTTAGATTATGAACCACCTTACAATTTGAATTACAAGAATTACAATTACAGAACAGAAATTACAGATTACCTTGAACTATTTTGAGCCATGATTGAGCACCAATTATTACCAAAGGAGAATACTTTGTGCTTGGTGGATTTTCGTGTATATTCAGCTCGAATTGGTTTTGATTAGCTAAAGGAGTTACTGGAAGTAACTTCGTACTGTAATTTATGAAATTTTAAATTACTTAAATTAGGAAGCACCTTACAATTTCAATTACAAGAATTACAATTACAGAGCAAAAATTACAGATTTGTTTGAACTGATTTGGGCCATGATTGAGCACTATTTATTACCAAATAAAAATACTTTGTGCTTGGTGGATTTTCCTGTATATTCAGCTCGAATTGGTTTTGACTAGCTAAAGGAGTTACTGAAGGTAATTCTGTGCTGTAATTTATGAAATTTTAAATTACTTAAATTATGAAGCAACTTACAATTTGAATTACAAGAATTACAATTACAGAACCGGAATTACAGATTAGCTTGAACTATTTTGAGCCATGATTGAGCACCAATTATTACCAAAGAAGAATACTTTGTGCTTGGTGGATTTTCCTGTATATTCAGCTCGAATTGGTTTTGACCAGCTAAAGGAGTTACTGGAAGTAACTCTGTGCTATAATTTATGAAATTTTAAACTACTTAGATTATGAACCACCTTACAATTTGAATTACAAGAATTACAATTACAGAACAAAAATTACAGATTACCTTGAACTATTTTGAGCCATGATTGAGCACCAATTATTACCAAAGGAGAATACTTTGTGCTTGGTGGATTTTCGTGTATATTCAGCTCGAATTGGTTTTGATTAGCTAAAGGAGTTACTGGAAGTAACTTCGTACTGTAATTTATGAAATTTTAAATTACTTAAATTAGGAAGCACCTTACAATTTCAATTACAAGAATTACAATTACAGAGCAAAAATTACAAATTTGTTTGAACTCTTTTGGACCATGATTGAGCACCAATTATTACCAAAGAAGAATACTTTGTGCTTGGTGGATTTTCCTGTATATTAATCTCGAATTGGTTTTGATTAGCTAAATGGGTTAGTAGAAGTAACTCATTGTAATTTATGAAATTGTAAATTACTTAGATTATAAAGTACCTTACGTTAATGAAGTTGGCACCTCAAAAATTGAATTACAAGAATTATAATTACTGAACAAGAACTGCAGATTTGTTTGAACTCTTTTGGGCACCATTCACTATCAAAGAAGAATACTTTGTTCTTAGTGGATTTTCCTGTATATTCAGCTCTCTTAACCAAGTACAGCAAGTATACTTCGTCCAGTCAGAATTGGAACGGCAACAAAAAAATTTAATGGCTTTTTAAGTAGTGAAAAGCCATGCCGCCTGGTCGTCCATGGGCGTATCATTACGGATAATAACTCTAACAATGAATTCACATTCAAATAGCATAAATAAATGGCACACACATACACACACCACTGCTTTCTCGAGTATAAGTGCCGAAGAAGTACACCTTAGAAGAAGAATATAGAAGAAGAAGATGCAAACGAAGTGCCGCTGTCGTGGAAAAAAAATTGCGACCCAATGGACCCTTTATTTCTTTATCTGTAGATATCCATACATTCACATATACGATTTCACTTGGGCGACTGCACAAACACGAACACCTGTATTTTAAAATATATCAGTGCGAATAAGCAAAGAAATAAGTCCCATGGTTTTGTATAGAGATAACGGGCTTTATTCGAATGTCCTCGGTAGATTCAGATTTTGTTGAGTGTTCCAATTGCTACTGGTTAGAGTATACTATAAAATATTTAAGTTTGGGTGATTCAAGAACTCGCCTTTGGTTTCAAAGGGTATGTATGCATGAAATCATTTCAGTGGCGTAATATTAATGACCGTCCTAACAAAATTTGAATATCTGGCATTCACGATCGTAACAGAAAAAAGAGAACTGGTTTTTAATTAGTTTACAATACGGTGTTTAACTGCGCAGTTATTTGTAATGGTAATTTTTCGTTTGAGAGCAGCGTTAACGAAAATAGTGCATATCCGCCATCGTTTTGCAACCAACGTTACTAAAACCAACAAAGATAAAATTGCGGCGGTACACTTGATCTTCCGAATTACTCAAATATTTACACAAAACACGTACACATACACGCGATAGTTCTGTCAAAGCGGGGCGTGAGTCGGTCGCTAAAAATAGTACGGTTGTCAGGTCGTCAAAAACGCGACCAAACTTCGATTTCATCTGAACGGTTCGCATTTTTTCAGCAGCAACAATTAAATCTTTAAATTTAGGTGATCGGCCTTGGGTTCTATTTAACGCCGGTCTCGAAAAATTCGCGACTAGCGATAAATCGACGAGAGAGAGAGTGATTGGTCGATGATTTCTTGAAACGGTCTGTCGAGTGCAGTAAGATAAGTGCGAAACATACATGTTTTAAAGGCTTAATAAACGAGGTGATTGCGTCGAAAAATACGTTGCTATGAAGCGGTAAAAGATGTAATACCGATGTATTAATTTCGAGATCGAATCGACTGCAATAAATGCTATTAAAATTACTTTATGGGCACCAAATGAGATAAGAGACATCTCAGAAACGGAAAAAAGTAAATTCCAACTTTGGGACGGGTCGTTTTTCGCAGCGGTTACCCGAACTAAAACCCCCTCCCTATCTGTATACATTGATTCGGGTAGGGTAGACTCATGATTATAAGAAGAGTGTCTTCGACATAAGATGATTTCAATTACTTAACAGTACTATAGGTACTAGATTTTTATTGCGAATTTTCTGTATTTTGGTATTTCTTTCAAACAATTCTTTCTCAGAAATGATTCCCTGGATACATCTATTAATTTGAATATAATTTCTTCTAGTCCTAATCATTAGATATGTAATGTTGGCTGCCCAAATAGTTGTGTTGAATTGCAAATTAATATGTAGCCGTTTAGTTGACCATCATCAATATTCAAAAACGACGTGTTCTGCCAAAATATAACTACAGTAAGGGCACACATATGTTTTGATTTTTCCTATACGAAAAGTTATTGAAAATAACCTGTTAGAAAATAATCCAAAATTCTGAATTGAAAATATTTGGTATTGTAACGTTTATTTCTAATTTATTTACACTATCCTAATTATACACTACACACTACTTAATTTATCTTAGACTATTACTGAACTAATTTATATAACACACTTAACTATTTCCTAACTAATTAATTTATATCACTCTTAATGTTAATTTATTTCACTGGTCGGTCTTTCGCCTTATTTATTCACTCGCGGCTTCACGTCTAATCTCCCTCCGACCGCAAGCCCGATTATATACATCTCAATTGTATTCGCGATAGTTCCTGAAATAACTCGAACCTTCTTTTTTACGTAGAAAGGTCTAGGAGTTAATAAATCATTCATCCGTTATGGCCCAATTACGGAGCGTTTTAAAGTGGCCGCCGAAGTCCGATGAGAGTAAACACGTCTCGCGCTGATGTTTACATTTCGCGTTACAGTATTAATTTCTTGGTCCATTGTGCTTTACTGGAAATTGCATTTCTATTTTTTAATTAAAGTTACTAGCTTCATACATTCTATTTTCTTCGTTCTCAAAGTCAAGCCCACCATTGAGAAACAAAATTGTTCTTTTGCTTGATCAAAAGTTGCTTTTTTCCATGTACCTACCTTAAAGGTACTGAGGTTTGTAACGAGCTGCAGCCATGAAAAGTAGAATAACTCTGGTGGATCAATCAGATTTTCTAAGCTCACCAGGTCGAATCTTTCGGAGGGTTTCTAGATCGATTAGGTTTTAATCTTATCGGGATCTTATCACTGTGGTGATTATTATTAATGTTCCAAATATTTGCTAAGGAGGCACAAATTCAAGCGACAAATAAAATAGGAAACGTTCTAGCATATCAATTTGAGTATCTGTTTACTTTGTCGTGTAGAGATATATGAGAAGTATTGTAATCTGGTCGATTTTTTTTATTTGAGTTAGTAACATTTCTAGAAGTTTGAAGTCCAAAAAACGTGTTTTTGAAAGACATGTCTGTGTGTATGTATGTGGTACGTTTTTCCCGGAAATTAATAAACATAAACTGTGAATATAAATTTTGTACTATGCAAGGTCCTTCTGATAAACTTTTTATTAAAATAGGCAGAGGTAAGGAGGTGGTTTACTCTTTATACTTTTCTATTTTTTGGAAATTTTCTCAAAATTTGTGCCAATATATTGTAACGCGACATGTAAACAACCAGCGTAAGCGTTCTCCTTATCGGTCGGCGGCTTACCTCAAAGGGAGGCCGCCAAGTCATAAAAAATACAGTTCCAGAATACCCCCGAATATTCATTTAAAGAAAGAATGATTTATTACTTTCGGGTCGTTTCAAGAAGGTTCTCGAGACATAGTGGAGGACTATATAATGACGGGCTTGCGGTCGGAGGATATTAGACGGGAAGCCGCGTGAGTAAACAGTGCGAAAAACGGACAAGTGAGAAGCGTATAAATAAATTTACAGTTAAGAGTGTGATATAAATTAATTAAAGTTAGGAACTAGTTTAGATAAATTAAGTAGTGTGTAATTAAAACAGTGTAAAATAAATTAAAATAAACGTTACAAAGTTTAATAACATTTTTCGATAAAGTGACTGTAAAGGGCACTTTACACTTAACATTTTATTTTTTTTCTAAACTTTGAAAATTCATTCCACTATCGAATATGTGTAATAAAGTTTACTGCCGTTTTGGATAAATCGTCTCTGAGGCGTACTTTATTCTTGGCGTTTTTGTGTTTTTCAAAATATTTTCGAAATCCACTTGTTAAAAATTGTTGTTAATATAATAATTTCATCTTGCATTGCAGTTTTAAGGTATTCAATAAATTCTACACTTCAGGGTAATGAACCGTTATGGTAGTTTTTAATTAATTCAAAGGGGTTTTAAAGAATACAAAAATAAGTTACAGCATTGTAAGACTTGTAATTCCATATTCATGTCGTCCCTAAGCACATCAATAGTTCCTCTTCATGCGAATAAAGTATATTTTACCCTTTATCTTCTTCAACAAAATTTCAGTTAAATTTAAATTATATCTTTTCTCTTATTCGATCCCTTTTGGCACTTGTCTGGTATACGCCCTGTAGCTGGACGAGTGTCGTCTAATTTATTTTTTAAAACGACATCGACGCTTGTTATTTTCACAGAGAGTACCATTTTAATATTCATCAACCGGAGCAATTAATTATTAAAACGACAGGTTTTCACAGGTAAAGGTTAAGAACGTCAATAACGTTAATGTTGAGAAAGTGTATGTGCCCTGTGTAATCTTCCCAGTCTTCGTCCAATGAAATATACCCGCCCTACAATGTGAAGTGTATGATTTAGATATATTCCCACATCATTAGATTTTTGTTAAAATAATATTGGTAATGGTAGTTATCGCTTGAATAATTATTTACCATCGATTTAATTTCAAGAAGTCTCGTTTCCTTGTTTAATTTAAAATTTATTTTTATGCCGAGCATTTATATAAATTCCTAGCCTTGACGTCAATAGAGTCGGATGATACAAAACAACTTTATTATTTAATTCGTGTCAAATTTTTTCGGCTTGTTAAGGAACATTATAACAAGCGGCATTCATTTAAGGGATTAAATAATTGTTATTGAAATCAGGAAGCCTGACAGCAAAAGTTCAAGCAAAATACAAAGAAAAATAGGCTCCAAGTGGATGGAATAGATATGTGAAAAATTCATGACTTAATGTAAATTTATTAGTATTAAGGAAAAATAAATGAAAAAGAAAATAGTTGTTTGAAGTATTATCTTGATAAAAAGGGAGCACGTGTCTAGAATGTTGCTGCAAACCGTATAGGTATCTATAGGTATCATATTTATTAATAATACGCGCGTACCTGCCGCTACATTGCGGTATAGTGTTATGGTAGTGGGGCGTGTGTGTAAGAGAGATGGGGGGGGTCGTTCAAGGTCGTTTGGGTCGTTACGGTCGTTCGATATTTTTTAAATCCAAAGTATTAAGTTTGAATCGAAATTTGTACCTTCGTTTTTGGTTCCAGGTGATTCGAAGATGACTCTTTGCACCGTACCGACGATAAGTACAAAACCGACGAGGAGGCCTGTAAGGTCGCCCAGCGGTAAATCATGCATAGCTCAGATCAACAGGTCCAGGGACGTGTCCGCCAAGGTGAGGTCCGCGTACAGGCGCAGCCTGGACCCCTGCGACAACTCGAATGACAGCGGAATCGGGTAAGTTTGCACTCAATTTCGGTTATTTGCAACGTTGTCCCGATCGGGCGGACCGGGCGAATCCCACTCTCGTGTTGTGAGATGGCGATCTCTCGTCGTAGGGAGTTTTGTTTTGCGTTTAAACGAGGATTAGATTTTTCGATACTTCCAATGTCTGTGAATGAAAAATTTGCCAAAAATTTGGGCTCTTCTTCAGATTTAGAAGTTTATATTGGATAAAGGTCTTTTCCAGACTTTAAAGTAGTTTCAAATTATGTAAAGTAAACGCTTTTTAAACTTTTTTAACGTGTTTCCCAATAGGATTCTGAATTATATACCTGAACTTCGTATTTTAACATAGCGAAGATCTTTCACCTTCCGGATTCTACATGATATAATAGAACTCAGAAAAATTTGAGGCGCTCTTTGAACTTATTTAATTATTAGGTGTTGAGATGGAGGGTTTCCTATTTTGTCAAAGGGTTCTAAATTATAAGTCCATATAAGTTCCACTAGGATATTTCATCTCTTCCAGACTATAAGGGGGGGGTTAAAAACAAGTGTCACGCACTTTAAGAAGGGAGGAAATTTGTAATAAATATGTGCTTAGCTATGCTACAAAGCTTAGTTTTTGAGGTTCAGGGCGTTAAAGTTTTTGAAAAAGTAATCAACATTTATATTTTATTTTCTTCAAAACTAATTACAATAGACGAACTGAATTTAGGTTAAATACTAACTTTGGTGCGCTGGTTACTACTATGATATCGAAACTATTTTAAGGAAAATGGGTTCAATAAGGGTTGTTGGTGTAAAAAAATGCCCTTAACTTTTTCTATACGTAGCTGTTTAGATATTTTGACTAAGAATTATAAAAAAAACTTGTAGTTCTGTTCCATTTCGATAAGAACATATGTTTTACTGAAAATTAGTGTGGTAAAGTCTTAATGCACTGGTAAAACATTTTATGATCTCAAGAAAGGAATCAAAATCTTTAAGAGTAGATTTAATAGCCATAAAAGTCTTAATGAATGTGGGTTCGCAAATGGACGTTTTTGGAGATAAGGAACATTTTGCGTTTTTGAGTATCTGAGTTATTGAGTATCGTATTATTGCGTATCTCAAAAATGGCGTTTTCGGTCATATATTTATTGAGACTTTTCTGCATAGTTTGGGCCATACCGACCAACCATTAAAGTACGTGGCACTTATTTTTGACACCCTGTATACTGTAGTAACTTTAAGTCCTCCACAAACAGGATAAGCGTGTAGAATCCTCCCCAAAAGCTATTGACTTACAGTAAATCCACTGAGAAGAAAACACCCACGAAACGAGAAAAGGTAGTAAAGTTAGACAACACCTAATACACGTCGTTTGCTATTGGTGGAATTGTCATAAAACTTTTGGCGGGAATTGTTGATGTACAGAGTCGGTTCAGTAAAATTAAAAAGTTTAGTTGTCTGATTTATGATTGTCTGTTTACTAGCGTTCAGGTAAGTCGTTGACGGTGATAATGGACTTTCAGTTGATGATTTATTATAACGTATCGCTATTGTTATTCAGGTTTTTGATATAAATCTGTATAAACATATTTCTGTGATCTATTGCAATTATGGAAAGACACCTTCCCTGCTCGCCTCCCAAAAAGAGACCTGGAACATACTTAGGCTGCGGGGAGAAAACCATTATTTTAAATGTATACAGAAAAGAAAGAAATGAACATCCTTAGTAAAAGATAAATTATAGTCGAGGCGATCATTCTTAATGCGACCCTGCACTTATTCGCTAGCTGGTCGCGCGCTTTGAATTTCGACTTTGTGTTTCATGGAAGTTTTCTTCTCAGTGGATTTGCTATAGAAGTCACAGTGACTTCTTATATCTCCATAAGTACATCTCTTCTTTAGTTTAAACCTCCAGATGTAAATTAATAAATGACAAATTAGATCAAATAAATTAAAAAGTAATTGAAAACCTCGAGATGATAGTACTTTTTAAGGCCGTCCTATCTAAACAACTTTAGTTTTTAGTCTATGTTCTTAGCACAGTTTGACATTTACCTCCCTAATACTATGTTGCGTATCTAGTTCTGCGCAACACTTTGATTTAATTTAATTAATTACACACACGCTGCTCTTTCTTCTGTTCATAATAATATTCAAAACGAGGAGCGATTTGTAAATGGTTTTTCGTTTCTACTTGTAATTCTGATTGGAACTTACGTAAGTTCTATAAGTTGTATCAGTTTTAAATTTCATTTAATAGTTGAACCATAGATTGCTTTGACCTCACACGATATTATCTAACATTCGACTATTAAGGTCATAGTCCTGGCAGCAGAGATCTTTGAAGTCCAAGTGTGCTGTTAAAAATTTTGAGATAACCGTACTGGCGTTATTAAACAGTTAAAATAAGTAACTGTTTAATACATTTTTTTCTCATTGGAGTTTGTGTAAATGTGCCAAAAATAATTGTTGCAAATCTAAAGAGCTCACTTGAAAAAAATCAAGTTGTTTGACAGTTATTACTGAAATATTCAAAAGTGATTTCCTGAAAAGAATCTGTTTGAATTCACCCTTGGGAGTCTAGATCTATCATTCCTCCAGTTTAGTTAGAATCTATCCTGGAAAAACTTTAGGCGTTCTTAATACATTGACCCTACATTTTCCGGCTTTGCGTATTATACAACAAACTCGAATATATTCCTTTCGCACGCCCCACTCTTATTGATCTCGTTATTTATTTACTTTTAGGGCTTTTTAAATTCAACTTAATTTTTTGTCCATTAACTGATCCTCTTACTCGCTCATATTAATTCCTTTCGTTTTTGCCCATAATTTCGGGCGAATTTAAATTCGTCGAATGTAAATTTTCCGATTCCAAATAATCCTCGTTCAGCCTACGCAAAGAGAGTTCGAAAAGTTGTAAAAACCGTCCTGTTTTTAAAAAACATACTTTAACTGTAGGGTAGTTAATAGTCTATCCTTGCCCTCCTTATTTAGTGAAGTACATATTTCATTTATTTCGTCTCATTGGTTTATTAAAGTTACTATAGTTATGTTTCTACATAGCACGCTTGTTATTAACATACACTTTATTTTTTTGTGTTTTGACATCAATACCTGTTGTAGTTCTGACGATTGAAGTTACGCGACATTTTTAAATCAGAACATACTAATGAGAATTGTTTGTAAAGTACATAATTGAGGCAATGCTTTAAACAATAGACAATAAATCGCATCGATACCGATAGGTTTGACGTCATAAGTTGCTTTTAAAACGTTCCCACAATTTTTTTTTATTTTTTAGTTACAATTACTTTCGGTGAAAATATAATTAATACGCGGAGACTGCAATTTATGACATCGCGGTCTATGAACGCGGTAATTAACTTGACTTAATGGACGTAGAAACACTACTTAGAAATCATGATACGCAGCTCATATTTTCATATTATCCTCTAAAAAGATATGTTTAAGTAATTAAAGAATTTCCTGTTTTTAATCCGGCTAATCTGTCTCTTATGGGTTTAAGGATATGTTTATGTTTTCATTCCAACATATTTTTCTGATTCTCTTTGTATCACGATCACTTTATTAAATTAAATACCACTCGGGAAAAAATTTAATTCTGCAAAGCAATAACTCTAATGTATCATTGTTAAAATGATGTATGAGGTTTTTTCGTGGGAAGGGGGGGGGGGGGTAATTTTATTACATACGGAAAACATACACGGTCATGACGTATAATACAGTTACGCCCTGTTTCTTAGTTCTGTAGTTTTAGTAAAACATTGGGCTGCTAAATATATCGCATATAACATACGTAGTGAATTCAAATAAGTACAAATTAATTCCTCGGTCCTCACCTTTTCTAATGTAAAAATCTGATTATTTTATTGAAATATCTAAATGGAATTGACGTGCTCCGAACTCGCTCGGAATAGAAAATTACATTCACGCCGTTCTTTTGACTTTTAACACGAATTTAGAAAAGTGTAAAAAGGTTCACAGATCAAATTCAAATTTTAAAATTCGCCTGGAAAAGGTTAAGTGTGACACTAAAGCTACGTTAGCAGTATTGCGAAATATATCTTTAATTAGAATTAATTAGTCTTTAATTCATTAATCAGTAATGATGATTAAACGTGTGTTGTATTTATTAGCTTAGGTGTTCAGAATGTGAACTAATTACAGGATACGTCATTTTTAGTTCTATCAAGCTATACTATTTGTCTGTCCATATTGTCCCTCACGCTAAACAAATATGTTCATAGGTTCTTAAACTTATTTTAATATTTCCACACGTTATGGAACGAAGCAAAAGTTTCTTGACCTAATATGACGTTAATGGACACCGCATGCATCGAAATTCATATCTACAAATTAATTGTTCTTAGTTCGTTCACAATTAAACCGAGTAACATGGAGAGAACATTAGGAAAAATGTACGAAGATAACAATTACACACTCGTATTCGTTTGATAATTTTATTTGATTTCAACATTTACAGATTAAGATTAACTCCTTTATTTGGTATTCGTTACGTCAATTTACTCGCTCGGCTAGAATAATATTTACTTAACTTGTTAGTAGAATAATAGACTCTAATCCAGACTAATTCAGATGTGAATCTGAAAATTTTAATCCGCAAATCGAATGTAGTCAGCTATATTCAACATTTTGTTGTTTGCTTTTATTTTTTTGGAGTAATTTGCAAGGTGCCTGTGTTCATTTTGAACCTGGAACAAATTACGCATGCTCAATACTCATTATGAAACTCCTTACTAGATGAAAAATCTAACCGTCTACTCAGACTTTGAAACTCTAGTTTTGTATAAAACTCTGCATAGTTGTTCGTTTTGGTTCGGGAATCATAGGATTTCAATATGCAAATACAATTACTCTTAAAAAAAAATCGTGATGTGTTCATCAGAGTACTTTCTCATATATAGGGTGTTTCAATATGCGTTTGCCAAATCCAAAAGGGAAATAGATACGGTTAATTTAAGCAAAAAAAAAGTTTATTTCATACTAATTCAATGTTAGAATATATATTCTAAATTTAAAATAAATTCTTGTAGCAAATTTTGAGAAAAATTCAAAAACCGAAAAACCACATGTATAAAATGCTGTTCACAGATGATTTAGCCGAACACGTTACAAACCTTTTTATACATATTTAATCGCACAATAAATTTTCAAAGTTTAAAAAGAAATCTTGGAACGAATTCCGAGAATAATACAAAAAACCCAAAATCGACAAGTATAAAGTATCCTTCACAGAAGATTTAGCCAAAAACGTTAGAAAACTTTTTTATACATATTCAATAGTAGACTAAATATTCAAAGTTTAAAAAAAATTCGTGGAGTGGATTACGAAAAAAAATTGAAAAAACCGAAAATTAACAAGTATAAAGTGCCCTTCACAGAAGATTTAGCCAAAATCGCTAGGAAACTTTTTTATAGGTATTTAATCGTACAATAAATATTCAAAGTTTAAAAAAAATTCTTGGAGCGAATTTCGAGAAAAATTCAAAAAACCGAAAAACGACAAGAGTAAACAACCCTTTTGTCCTGGCCGATTTTTATGAAAAGCTTATTCTCACGTCCTGGTATGGTACAAAGTCTAAATACAAAGTTTTGACCGTTTGTGGTTTTTGGTTTTTGAGAAAATCCTACCACAGACACACATACACACATACACACATACACACATACACACATACGTACAGACGGTTTTCCAAAAACATGTTTTTTGGACTCAGGGGACCTCAAAACGTTCAGAAATGCTAATAACTCAATTTCGAAAAATCGACCCGATTACAATACTCTCTCATATATGAGTACCTCATATGAGAAAGTAAAAAGTTGTATAAATAATGAAACTAACTATCTACTCAATCTGCGAAACTCATATTTCGAGACATTGAGTCGAAATAAATAGTAAAATGTCGCTGAAACTCTGATTTTGTTTCAAACTCTGCATGATTATTATTTGAAGTCTCCTTAAAAAAAATTACATGTTTCTTTGTTCAGTGCTGGTCGTAGAACCTGGTAAATTTTCAATCCGCAAATAGAAATGTGGGATTTTTCCTTAAGAAACTCTGCACTTGATGAAACTAACAGTCTATTCGAACATTAAAACTTTGGAGTCATTCAGTTGAAGCAAGTTACAAAAAACACAAAACGCAAATTTTGAACCAAACCCTATGATTATTTTTTGAAGTTCCTTAAAAAAATTGCAATGTTCCTTTGTTTTGGAGACTTTTTTGTAAACGTTTTGACGTAAAACGTAAAGACGTTTTGTAAAAGAAATGTAGACTTACTCATTGAGAAACTCTATACTTAATAAAACTAACCAACTGCTGAAAATTTGAAACTCGTGTTTCAAATTAATGATAACAATTCACTGAAACTCTACTTTTTTATTGAACTTTGCTTGATTATAATTTAGTCTCCTTAAAAATTTGACAGAACTTCTTTGTGCAATTACAATCCTGGAATGTGAGAGTTTCAATTCACAATTAGAACTAACCAACTGCCGAAAATTTGAAACTCGTGTTTCAAATTAATGATAACAATTCACTGAAACTCTACTTTTTTATTGAACTTTGCTTGATTATAATTTAGTCTCCTTAAAAATTTGACAGAACTTCTTTGTGCAATTACAATCCTGGAATGTGAGAGTTTCAATTCACAATTAGAACTAACCAACTGCCGAAAATTTGAAACTCGTGTTTCAAATTAATGATAACAATTCACTGGAACTCTACTTTTTTATTGAACTTTGCTTGATTATAATTTAGTCTCCTTAAAAATTTGACAGAACTTCTTTGTGCAATTACAATCCTGGAACGTGAGAGTTTCAATCACAGACCATTAATATAACTAGACCCGGTGTTCCCATTAGAAACTGATCTTTGTTTACATGCCAACATAGCCGATAGGCGCGGTGTAAAGGGGGAAGAAAATATGGCCGCCTTTGACGAATTTTGACAGCGTACAAAATAGGTACCCATAGGCGTATCAATAATAAGGGACAAAAAGGAAACAAAATTAAGAAAATAATTTATTTATTATTTAGATCAACGGGCAATGAAGCCCTTTACATGCTAGGTAACAAAGGTGCGAAATAACTGACAAATGATAAAGAAGGACATAGATTATCAAAATCATCATGACAGTAATAATGCATATAATAAGTATAGTCCAAGACCCATCTGTCAGAAATTTGCTTTAGATTGGCATAAGAGGTAACCGCAATGTTTTTACATGAATACCTCGGGAATAACGTCTAGAATAAGGATTGACTTATCCTCCAAAGCGCATCGGTCGGGAACATTGTTAAAAATTCAACAATTTAAAAAGAAATTAAAAAACGCATTTTTTCCCGAATTGTTTTGCTTCTAACTTTTTAATTATTGAATTTAGAAGAAAGTTGAAGAGAGGAAAAAGTTGCAGAATCTATTTTTACATAAAATGGCATAGGTTATAAATTCAAAAATTTATTAGCGGTTTTGCTAAATAGTAATAAACAACAAAAAATCGGCCCAAAAAAGTGCTTTTTTAACTTATTATTTTAGGCACTTTAAAATGTAGTTAGGACTTCCATATCACAGGTACAAAATCCTCAAGTTATAATAAAAGAATCGAGTAAATTTCGTTTCGATCGGATACAGTTTGCACAATAATTTTGCAATCCAGAAAAATCGAAAAATATTGAAAATTTTCAAAATTGTTTAAATTTTTTTCCACTATTCGATTTTAATAAAACTAGCGGTCATATATAAGAGGGAACAAGCTTTCATGTACTTTTGTCAGAATTAAAAAATATTTATTAGAACGGATAGTCATTGTTTAAAGTTGGTGTCGTTTTTTTTTTGCTTATAAACAAATAGATTATCTCGGCGAATTTTTTGTTAAATGAAATTCTGAAAACATAGCAGGAAAGTACTCGGAAAGACGTTTCTTTTTATTCATAATTAGTTGCTATTTTGCTCCTTAGCTTCTGAGATATAACTCCTCAAAGTTGTTTAGTGTTTAATAAAATGGTTAATAATGGTTAATAAAATTACTATTTTTTCTCATATCTTAAGAAATAATTGTTTCTCACACTAACCAGTATAATATTTTTGTTGAAATTTACATTGAAAAGATTGAAATTTAAATTCAAAAAATGTCTCGCTTCCAATTTTGACAAATTCATAAATTTGACATTTCTATTAAACACAGTTGCAGGGTAGAAATTAATTACCTTGTAGTACTTTTAGGTCCAAAAACTTGATGCATCGGCAATGAAACAGCATCTCTCTTTAAATATCTAGCATTGTCGGTTGCACCTATTTTAGACACAAAATCATCTTTACTGAAATGTTTTGAGCAAATATAGGACGATTTTGTTATGTTATCATTTTCGCTAAGTCCCAAAACAGAAATCCAAATATTTCTTGACTGGACACCTAAAATAATAACACTGATAGAACGCCACTGAGATGATACATAACCTCAAAAAATTTCATTAATAAATCTCCTTATTTACCTATGAAAAGAAAATCCCGACGCTTTCCCTGCATCGCTATAAACGTTGCATATCTTGCACCTATTAACCATTGTTAAATGTTTCTTTTTTTTGTCAAAATTACTCCCGGTTAGTTTTGGTTTGGTTTTGGGTTTGGGTTTGGTTAGGTTAGCGTGTGACAGACTATGACGCGATGTTGCCACGTTGCCTCTCAAAACGAAAGTCTATATTATTTTAGATTTACGTACAACTGACCAACCGCAGGCGAAGTAGGCTGGATGTATAAGCAAATCGTAAGCGAGAATTCTTCATTTGCATCCATGCAACAGCGCAAAAAAACGCTTAGAATGTGCTAAGATCTTGTCAATACATTATTTTGTAAACAAACGGGTCTAGTTATATTAATGGTCTGTGGTTTCAATTCACAATTAGAACTAACCAACTGCTGAAAATTTGAAACTCGTGTTTCAAATTAATGATAACAATTCACTGAAACTCTACTTTAAGAGTCCTTAAGAGGCCTTAAAATTGCAAATTTCATTTATTGCCAAGTATAAATGTAGAATAGCTCTTCAAGAAACTTGTTAAAATGTGTAACAAAAATCACAGAAACTCTAATTTTAGTTCACATTCTCACTGGTTTATGTTATGAAGGGTCCTTAAGATTGCAAATTTCCTTTATAGACGAGATAAATGTGGAACAGCTCTTTAAGAAACTTTGTATTTAATAAAACTACCCATTGTCACCGCAGATGATCAGTCATTGAATCGCATGTTTTAAAAATACTGATATCTTCTGATCTTACTAAATCAGTGTCCAAAGTCCGATCGTTAATACTCCCACTAAACCAATCCTGACCGTATAAAAGTAACCGTTATCCATGTAACAATTTTGGCTGTATCAAATCTTGTGTTAACTGGAGTTTCTCGTGTCTTCATCGTTTTTACTCTCGTAGAAAGTCGTCGGTTAGGTTCTAATATAATATCTCAGAAGTGGAGATTATCATTATAATTCAGTAACCGCCCATTCTAGAAATTTTGATGCTTTCAGTGTACTAGAAATTTTTTGAAATAATACCAAAGCGCCAAAAATAATAGTTATTATCGCTTTGAATGGTAATTGCAAAGAATGAAATGAGATAGGTAGCTTATTCTCAGTTATTTAACGGTATAACGAAATAAACAGGTCTCTCAGTCGTTGATAAAAAAGAATTTAATTTGTTTCGTGAAAGTGTAAATGGAAAGCATTTTAACAAAATTGGAAATTACAGACTAGTTATTGAAAGAAATTTCAGAAAAAAAGTAAAAATGCGACAAACAACACGAGATTAATTAAATACTAATGCAAACTCTTTATTTCGATAATTTTTTCAATGTATGTATTCTTTAAGGAAGACGAAGAGTTATAACAGAGAGATTGTGGATTCGACAAAAATGTCATTCGCTATTTACTCGCATTGACGTTAAGTTAACATCTGCTCATGCGCACTAGTGTAGAAATAATGGGAACGTTAATAACTAACCGCATGGTGGTGTTTATAGAGGTTATAATCTGCGCTGCCTGGAAGATATCTTGTGTTACATGCCAGTTGCGTCACTGTTTTAACAGCTCCCTTAGTGACGTAACTTAACAGACGTACGAACTGATTTAAACTAGATATTAAAAGTTTTGTAACGCACAGTGCAGAAGAAAGTATAAAAAGAGCAATGAATTCGGAGGATTTGCTGGTTTTTTTCTGGAAAGTTAGAGAATTTATGAAGTAATTGTAACAAAATCTCAAAATGTTCCCAGAAAACTTATGTTTTTCGTAAACTTTCAAGTAGTTTCATGAAAGAGCCTTTTTAAATGCTCCAGGATTGCCGGAAGCACTTCCTGAAAACTCAGAAAGTTCCGAGTATTTTTACTAGTTCGTTGAAAAGTAACACAATTCTGGAGTCTCTAACAACTTACATGGAGTTTCTCAGGAATACCACGAAGTCTGAAGTTATTTCCGTTTTATTGGATAAAATATTTAAGAAACTCTATAAAATAATAAGCTCCTCTCATTACCAAGCGACCGCACCTGTTACTAGTTAAATGGAGCGAAAATCGATGTAACCTGAACAACTTTTAAAAAATTAACGAGAGGTCTCTTGACGAAATTCGAATGTTTGAATAAAAATCGTTAAAACAGCGAAAACCTCTCGAATATACCATTTAAACCTAATTAACAGATTTATACATTCTTACATAAAATTTTCGTAAAAGGCAAGAGACCGTAAATGTGACCACGAAAGCGTAAAATTTATGTTTGGGGAATCTCACTTGTTACGCGCGTTACCGTTCCAAAATATTTCAGGTGTATATTTCCAACGAAAGGGCCAACTTTTCACATTTACGTGTAGCTACGGTTTATGAAAAGGAAATCCAATTTAAAAAGGGACTCGAGTCGAGAGGAGTCAATTATATTGATGCCTGCCTACAAACTCGATTTCCACGTAATATGTTTACGAAAAAAATGTGGAAACCTGAAGATTTGTATGGACACACACGCGTGGTTAAAATACACACCAATAGCGGTCAGTGGTCGATTTGCTCATCCCTATCGTGGCGAATTGCTGTCTCACAACACGAGAGTGGAACCGTTTGGTTCGCAAACGTCCAAAAATAATAAGCCAAGTAGGCTGGATTGAACTTGTCATGGATAAATTGTACTTGCTTGTAAGGTTTAACTTGCGTCTGAATGAATTTACTGAAGTAGTTGACGAGTTTTTGAATTTGATTTTTTCGTGTTTTTGAATAGTCCCGGGTATCGTCTAGAAAGTTGCCTGAAATTCCCTAAAAAACCCAACGAAAAAGTTTAAAACTTTTTTTAGAAGTTTAGATTTAGTTTAGAAGTTTAGTATTTATTAGGGCTTCTTGAACTCCTAAAGTTAGCTAATCATTCAGGAGTATGTAATAACAAATGTGTCGAATTTATTCGATAGATTCCTGGAATGCTTTATAGTTCTCTCTCCTGAAAACTCCTGAAAGTCCCTAATATTTTTTTTTTTGAAAATAATGAAAAAGTTTAAATTTAATTCTCTGGGATTTCTAGAAGTAGTCTTTGTATCCTTAGCAATTTATTGGAAAGTCCAAAAGACTTCCAGAAACATCTAGATCTCTTTTCTGGGATTTTACCCAGGAACTTCTTTGTATTCCTCCGTTACCCGAAAGGTAACTTAGAAGTAGGTTCCCATGATAATTTCTAGTCATATAGTGGGAGTAATAGCTTTTTTTCAGTATTGAATAAATTCCAATCCTGTAATAGTTGTACCATCCTCATGATAAACTAATCCATCTGCGGTCTACATGGTGTGATGTAAATTACACTGATTACATCAATTTATTACAGATCAACTGCGTCAATCAGTTTGATTCGTAATAGTAGTAAATTGACCTCATAACTCACCTAAAATAGTAGTTAAGATTACACACTGAAATTAAGAAATACAGAGACCAAGTTAATTTAACCTGTCAAGTAACTAAGCATAATTAATTACCTGCGTGTAAAGCGGAACAAATGTTCCTTTCCTTCCTTCTTAAAAATTCTAATTTGTACAATCATAGAAAGTCGGATGGGCTATTACTTAACTGTAACTGAAATACCAATAAACCTGAAATTATTAGTTGTTTTGCCTAATTGGTGTTATTTTCTACTTTAGCAGCTTCGATCACCACATGGACCCCTCGCACCATCACAACATGGGTATAGCTGAGAGGTTAAATAATTGGAATGTCGACAGGCCGGAGCCGAAAAGACCTAAACTGGATATTAAGGTTGAGAACGATGAGGCCAATGATAGTTACTCCTTTGGCGAGCCGCCTGTGGGGTGTAAGGAGAATACGTCGTAAGTACTGATGATCAATATGGCAACCTGATTGAACCAGTGAAATAAATCATAGATTGCTCCTGAAATGTCCACGACATGACTGGATACTTAAGCTTAAGTTTTGAGTTTAGGTTTGTTCATGCTTAAGGTGCTAATGACATAATTTTGTAAATCGTATGCTTACATATTTTCTCTCATAATATGAATGTAGTTCATGTTCTTATAGTGCATGAAGTATTGTATTAGTCTTCACCATTTATTTTAGACACAGCATATAGCAAACGTAGCTCAAAAACATGTTTCGAAAGACAATTGGGACCGTTCGAGGCTGAGGGATCAACATGAACTTCTCTACAAATCTGTTACTTTTTCCAGATTAATCAGAACAGCTCCGTCTAGTTCGATACCACCTCTGAGCATAGAATCTGGTACTGCCACGACGACAGGCAGAGCAGTGCCTCGGTGCGTACCCTTAACTAGTAGACAACCTTCGTCCGGACCTATACCATTAACTGCTCAATTACTGTCCATGTCACGTTACAGTAAGTCAGCTTTTATTTATACTTTACCCTCGTTTACTTTTATTCTACTAATCCACCACACTTCATTGATAAATGAAATAAAACTGGGATGTGGTGAATGGTTTCTGTGTACAAAATCTTTTCAAATGTCATCCATTTATTCTGCCAGGGCAAGATGGTAAAAGAGATGTAGCAGAAGAGGATTCAGTTTCGACTCTTGCGCCCAGCTGAACATATAGAAGACATTTGAAAATTCAGATCGAGAGCTGTTCGTACTTGCGTGCAGAACAGGTATTCTGAAATATATGTATTTAATTTTTTAGTACCTGGAGTTTCTTGCGGATTTATTTTTAAACTGATTGAAAGTTGTAAATGTCTTTCATGTATTTGGCTAAATCGAAGATAGATGAATGGGGTACTTGAGTTCGAATGACGTCACATGTTTTGATTTTAAAGCAACAGAAGAAACAATTGAAGTTGAAAATGGAAATAACAACAAACTAGTATTCCTAACTTAACATTTGTTTGGAATTGAGAACAATGTTTTGAACGAGTAGACATAGACGGTTTAAACGCATTTACTTACCTTCTTATTGGTGAAGTTAATATTTAGTAATATGAATCAAGGCGATACCTTTCATTCATAACTTCAATACGATCGATCGATGAAATCTGTTTACACTACTTCGAGAATGGAATTGCCTGTCTTAACGGTTCGCACTTAATAGTCCTCGAATTGCACTATCCTTCGATCCAGCCTGACACATAAGAAATATTTACAATTGCACAAAATTTCAGTAATCGCGTTTAGATACGTGCCTACCTGCAGTGCGTATTAATTAATTAAATATGATGACATTTATTCAGAATATTCTTTTATTGGGTACTTGAGGGACTGGTATGGTTATCCTTTGCTATTTGCAAAATGTCTCTCATGTATTCTGCTAAATTCAGTTGGTGATGTCTACGAAAGAAACCTTCACAAGTGCTATCTCGTTGAATTCAGCAGGACACATAGGGGACATTTGCAAATGTACTAAGCACTCTTTTATGGAATATATTTTTGATTGAGACTTTTTATTGAATTCTATTGGTCTTTAATATTTGGTAATGTTATCCATGTATTCGGTTAAATCCAGTGGCACTGCTTAACAATACTGTCCACTGTCGATAACGTTCATCCATTTAAGTGATCAGGAATTATTAGTACGAAATAGTTGTTCCTTTCACATTGAAATTCTAGATTGCCCTGATTTAAATTCTATGAAATCCATGAAAATTGCTTCAGTAAATGTTCCAATGAGATCTAAATTTTTATGTCAACTTGTTGCTCATTTGTCTTATAATTATTGTATGAAGTGTTGTTGATAATAATTTAACTATTTGTAAGGTGTTAAAAACTGAACAACCAACCAATAACTTTTCTTCGATTCCACTTGCTACTTTTACTCTGTGTTACATTTTAGATCCATTTGCAGTGAGACAGTTTCCAAGCCAGTGCGAAAATCTCGATCAAACGTTCAATTCTTATATTTCGCCACAAGTTAATCGATCTGTTATCCTTGAACAGTAGCTGAAACGATGTTGCCATAAAGATCGAGATTTGGTGTCGTTCATTGGATTCTGCAGAACACATAGGAAACATTTTCAAATGTAGAAAAGACCCAAAAATCTTTTACTAGTATTGAACGAAATTTTTTTTTTTTCTATATTCAAACAACTTTCACGTGTTGTCGGCTGGACTCATAAGTGCGGTGCGCCTGCACTTTTGATCCAGTAGATGTGCAGAGAAAGCAATTATGAATATGACGTAGATGATGTCCGATTATTGGAACTGATGAGAACTGGACCTTTTGGGAAGTTTGTAAATGTCTTTCATGTATTTGGCTAATCTCAAAACGATGTTATGTAAAGTATGCAATGTACTTATTACAAGAAGGTGTAAAGATTTTGAAAGTATGAAACACGCGGAGGAATATATAAAAGTTAAACATTTACATTAATTACATGAAGTTAGTCGTGACGATCATCGTCCATCACTTTGTTTCTTTCTTTTCTTTTGTTTGTATCACAAGTTGTCGCCACATTGAAATACCAAAAACTAACTTAATGTTAGTGAAACTACTAACTTTCGTCCATAGTGATGTTTCCATTTGAAATACCATTTTACTGTTGGTTCAGTATATACCAAATTGACAGCAAACGTGTAATGAATATAACGAAACGAATTTTCAAAATAAATTGTTGAAAATTTTAAAGCAAATTCCGCGAATACGGTCAAATATTCCCTTTCAAAAAACAGTGTAATATTTACGAACTGTTGCTTAGCATTTGGAGAAAATGAACCGACTCCAGTGGCATCATTTAACTTAGAAACATCTTCAGTTTCATTATGATGATGACGGCTACATTCATAAATGGTAGTAGATTAGATAATCGCAATTATAGATATTTTCTCTTTTAATACCAGTAAAGTGGTATTATAGTTTTGTGATTTTGATACACTTATTAATATTTATTATTGTATGTAGGTACTACGTTATGGCATTGCCTTTTTGACCGTTTTGCGTTCAGCAGAACACATAGGAAACATTTACGAACCCGGAAGGTATAAACTTTTTTTTAACTTTTTAGCATTGCCAAAACTACAAATATACTAGAAAAAGAGTATCAAGCTTGCTTTTGTAAATGTCTTTCATGTATTCGGCTAGATTCAAGGGTTATTATGTATGCGGCGGATGCTCCAGATTTGCATAAATTTCAAATTTAAAAGACACCGAACGTAATGAAGTAGTTTTGTTTTTGATGTGAAATTTTGAAAACACCAAATATTTTTCATTGCTCTTATGCAAAATTTATGCAACGGAGGTCTGCTTGACATCTCTTGCATTCAGCAGAACACATAGAAAAGATTTACAACCGTAAAGCGCATACGTTTTCGATACATGTATATTGTATTTATATGTGCTCTGTCAATAACATGATTGAACATTTTTAGCACCGTTTTTGGATAATTTACGCTACCGTTATTCACTTACAACATCAACTACACACACCTCGACATACATTGTTTTCCCAAAAAAGTTAATTTGCTCTTTTTATTTAGTGACCTATGTAAATGTGTTCATTTCCCGTCCAACATCAGAAATCAGAATCAGAAGATAACAGGTAAAAAAACACTACATTCGTTCATTACATTCGAAATTAAATAATCAACAGAATCGATACATTATAATAGTTATTGAATTTTATTATGTATTTATTTGTTTTTATTAGCGAAGTGAAAACCAGATTTATTATTAGTATTATTACTATTATAAAAAGTTGTTTTGTTTTCGTCGCAATTGCGATGTGTTACCGTTATCCGTAGAATAGAAACATTAACATCAAGCAAAAATATTTACAAACCATACAGAAATATATTAGATAGATTGATAGTAATTGTTATTTAAGGGAAGGTTTCAAGAAATAAAAGAAAGAGAGTTATAATTCTTAAAAAAATAGTTAATTCCAAATGCATAAAAGTGGTAGATCTGGTATAAAATTGATTGCAATTTTCTTGCAGCTTACTTTTCATGAATTTTGTTTTACCTATTTCGACAAATTACATGTAAGCTTCCACCTTCAATAACATGTGCACTATTGATTATTTGCAGTTAATCAAGTACGTTGTTAATTGACATTTGATACCAAAGCTACAACGAAATTCTACATTTTTTTAAAGAATTCCAACGGTATTTCAGTTAAGGATACGGAGAAAATTAACTCAGCTACCTGTGCGTTTGAAGTTGAGATTGTCTGAAATTTACACATTTCTATGCTTCAATTAATATCTCCACAAACAGTTATTGCAAATTCTGCCTTTTTTGTATTTAAGGAGCTTTCCAACAGTACATTTTCAAAAACCTCCTCTGCGCAGTGTTGTTAAAAATACCTTGAAAAATGTAATTAATTACAAATACAAATACTTAAAAAACCTGTATTTTAATGTATTTGCAATACTTTATTTTGCAATGTATTTAAATACAAATACAAATACTTTTACAATGTATTTAAAAAGTAGTTAAATACTTTTTAAAATTTTACCAGTATATGTATAACGCCTTTCTAATTGTACTTAATCATATTTTAAAAAGAATTTATTACACCTAAGCATAGGTATTTCAATCATCAAAATGAGAAAAATAGTCTCTAAAAAATTTTAATTCTCTTATGATTTTTGGCCTTTGGTAATATTTAGTACAAAACTTACCATATTTTCCTCTTTTGGCAGTTCTAAATGCTTAAGAATTTAGTTATTTTAGCTTCAGAATTCTTTTAACCTTTTAACATTTAACAGTTAAAGTACCTACCGTAAGGAACAAAATTTCATATTTTAATTTATTGGCAGTTTATTGAAATTTAATTAATTAATCGTATTCACTTTTCTTTTCACTTTTGCTAAAGCATCGTATCTTGAGGCCTTAAGGGCTAAAATCCTAAAATTCAAAATTCTTTTCATTTAAATAATCAATGCCTAATGTGTATTTAAGAGTTAAATACAGTATTTAAAATACACGTGCAAAAATGTATTTTAAATACACTTGGAATACAAAACCAAATTAATGTATTTCATGTACTATTTAAATACTTAACAACACTGCCTCCGAGAATATACAACGTTCATAAATCGATAATTTCTCTGATTTCAATTACTATCTTCAAATTTTTGAATTACACGAAGTTATATTAAAAATCAAAATCTTCAAAGCACACAATTTTACGAGCTTGGCATCAAAATCAAAGGTGCTATTAAAAATTCTGGCATGGAATCTTTCAAAAATTGACTGAATTACACCATACAAGTTTATTGGTAGAAATGGGAAGTTTACATGTAAGTGTATGTGTAAAATTGATTTCGCATCAAATTTTTGGGTATACACTCACTTTCATTTAGTCTTATGACACTTGATACATTTTCTTTTATACAAGATACCCACTTTAAGCGTTGTAGTTGAAGAGACTAGTTGCACAAAAAGTAATGCAGCACACTTAATCACCCAATGTTACCTTAAGAAAACCGGAATGTGTTGTTCGTAACCCAAAAACGCTTGTAAAAGGTAAGTTAATTAGTACAAACTCGTTAGATCTGTTTGTAAGTTAATAATAAAACCGAAAATACTAAGAGTATCGAAAAGTACGAACAGATCTACAGTGATTTGAAGAAGTTTGCCGTAACGTCCTAAACATTTGTTTTACAGGTGACAAAAGTGATCAAAACGGTATGGTTATTAGTGAATTTTGCTATAAATTACTAACGATCATTCCCCATTCGCCACATTTGGCCGCGCTTTACCAGATATATCAAAATTATTGGACCAAAACAACCACCACTCCGAGTTGACAGTAATAATAAAAACAAATTTCCACCAGCTTTTGTTCAAGAAAGAAGGATTCAAATGCAAAGCGACGTTTATAGCTAGTTTAGACATAAATATTGTTCGCATTGACTAAAATCTAAAAATTTTGATTCAATCTTGTCACTTTAAAGATGTCATCCCTTCATCATCATTAAGAATAGAAAGTGAAGGGAGTAAGCCAGGTAAATTATAATGGGGAAATTTAGTACTACGTTTAGGATTATATATACTGTGGTTTAGGTAAGTATATCATTAACAATCATTGATTATGAATCACATCGTAATAGTCTTTACTCGATGACTTTATACAAGGGAATTAAGAATGATAGAAAATAAAATTTAATTTGAAGTTTCCTGTTAAATTACGGAAACTTGGGGTTATTAAAAAGAAAGTTTAAATAAAGTTCACGATTAACAATCATTCTTTGTACATCGTTGCCTTTCTGCTACTTCTTAATTATGTAATTGCAATTAAAAGAAGGTACACATTTAAAAAGCTGTTCTCTTATAAGACGACTTAATATGTGCATAAGCATCTTAAACCAATCATCTATTGATTAGGCATTGAATTAATTGGATAAATCTCCTTGACGCCTTTCAGCTCGAAGTATTAATTTCTGCGAACAGTATTTATGCTTAAATTAGATATAATAGTGTATAGAGTAAAATGAACACAAGACTTTTATTATTATACTCGTTACTGCACCTGCCAATTTCAACATCAGCAATAACAATAAAGGTTGAGTATCGCGCAGGGTAATAAAGAGTACAATATTAGTAGTCTGTGTTTTAATGATGTGTCCTGATTGTACTGGAAAACACCAAAATGGCATGCGCAAGGCGTTAATTAGGTAGAACTTGAAGAAATCCCGTGTAATATTTGGAAGGTAAGTGATACCTCAAATTGATAGTAATTTCTTATTCGAAATTTGAACATTTCCTATTCGAGATTCGTTAATCGGAATGAAATTCCTGAAGTTCTGGTTTGGTCTACAGTCTTCGATTGAAGATGTACCTTGGGTGGGAATTAGGAATATATGAATTCGAAAATGCTTAACTGTCTTTGAGATTAACGAGACGTTTCAGTAAGAAATAATAAGGGCGTAAAGGGTACATTTAAGTTCTGAATTCCTTTTCCTGTTGTGCAATCAATAATAGGCAAGGGCTGTCCGAAACAATCATTGTTTTGTATCACCCCTACACAACAGTTTCAGATTAATCAAAATGGCGTGAATTAGTCGTCCGCTCGTGCATTTTATTTTATTTTTGTATCATTTTATAATAACCCTTATCCAAAATAAAACTTTCCCAAATTTTCGAATCTTTGTCGCACCAAATTCGTGGTGTTTTGTCTGTTAAACTCATTTTGAATCCGTGGTAATCTTGCTCAATGAAATCCATAATTGAGATATTTTTCGACGGATATCAACTAAATCGAGCCATTTTGATTTTTTCTTTTACAAGAAACTAATAGTAAATGGCACTCTATGTCCTTTTAATTGCGTTTCATTTTAATGTTTCTCAGTACACATCGCGAATTTAGTTTAATAAGCCGATTGGAAACTGATGTGCTCCCTTTTTGATTGAAATTTTAGTTTGAATGAATTTTAATTGAACTGGGCACCACGTGAAGTTTGCAAGTGTTGTTCAGATGAGTATTGATTCTAAGAATCCATAATACAGTCGTGAGTTGAAATTCTAAAATTGTTTTTGATTCAACTGAATTACGTTTTCTAATTACTCGATATTGGATAGAAATAGTTTCTCGAACAACACCCAAACAATAGGTAATAACGATAATCTACCGGGTAATGATAATAAAATTGCATTTGTAATTGTTGTGTAAAAATATTTCAATAAACTGTGTTACGAGTCTATTTTTTTCAATCCTTTGTTAGGTTACTTATTAGAGTATTTATTATAGACATGTTCTAACTTTATATTTCAGTGAATAAATAAATTATGTGATGCGCTGTTCATAAAACTCTCATGTTTTTTATTCCCGATTAGACATTTGGGTGATTAAGTTTCTCGCAAAAATTTCGCAACTAGTTTGTATGTATGTACTCACAAGTATACTTTGGTTTAATGAAATAATATGTTTATCTTGACTTATTTCAGATAATTCACGACCTTATTTTTGCAACAAAAAACAATTGAGTAAGTGTACCCAAAATTATCGAGAGTAAAACTATTTTTAACTCTCAGGGACATTTAAACTTAACTATACCACCTATTACTAGTACCAAAGTTTTAATCGAATTTTATTTTTCAGTGGATATTTCGTTAACAATTGTTAAACAGCCAGAACAGCAACACAGAGCTAGATACCAAACTGAAGGCAGCAGAGGTGCTGTTAAAGATAGAGAAGGCAATGGGTTTCCCGTTGTACAGTTGAATGGTTACTACAAACCCGCCACGTTACAAGTAAGTATAGTTTGCAAGGAACGAGTAACTTGAACTAACCCCTTCAATTTGATCAGAAAAATAACGATTATAATGTGAGGTTATATCCACATAACTTCGCCAGGTGTTTCTGATACCTAAGGTATCAGGTTTTATTACAACACACTTTTTCCTCCTGTTTTACCATCTGAAAGTCTATAGAAACGCCACTCAACCCTTATGGAGTGCTCAGTTATCCAATTTCGCTTTTAGGTGTTCATCGGCACGGACGTGGGTAAAGTCTCCCCCCACATGTTCTACCAGGCGTGCAAGGTGAGCGGCAAGAACTCGACGCCGTGCGTAGAGAAGAAGATCGACGGCACGTGCGTGATCGAGCTCCAGCTCGATCCGTCTAAGGAGATGAGCGCCACGTGCGACTGCGTCGGCATCCTCAAGGAGAGGAACGTCGACGTCGAGCACCGGTTCCCCGATCAACTGGGGAACAGGAACAAGAAGAAATCGACGAGGTGCAGGATGATATTCAGGACCACTCTTACTTTCGATGACGGTACACAGGAGACGTTGCAAGTGTGTTCTCAGCCGATCGTTTGCAGTAAGTATCAGAATGGTTGTGGTTGTACCAATGGACTACCTAAGCGTGACGTCACAAGTGGGCGGAGCTAAGAAACCTTTCCAAAGAAACCGAGAAAGCGTGCAATTTTCTCATTAGAAGATTTTATTTTCAAGTTTGTTATTATAGTTTTGACGTAAATAAGAGTGGCCAGGTCAATATTTGGTGAAAACTTAGTACGGTTCAACGTTTTAACAAAGTATTTTTGATAAAAGGTAAGTCTAATTATTATTTTTCGCCCATTTTACTTTTTTGAGGTTATTGCTTGATTTTATGATTATTAAAGGGGAAATACATGCCAGCATGAAGGATAAAATATATAGAGTACAGGTAGCCATTCTGCTTTCCATAGATTTTATAGATATCTATCTTATTAAATGTCCCTATTGCAGTTTACGCTAAATATATCAGGAGAGATTACTTCAGCTACTTGTACCTACCCGAGGGGTACAAAATGCCATCATATTGTTGCGCTGGCTCTTTTTGAGCATTATAATATGACAACTGCAAATTAAGGAGTGCTTTGAAAGTTCTCGATCTTGCCTCTGAATGTAAAAAATTTACCAACTTTGGTCACTGTAGTACTTACAGTCAGGCACAAAACACATAACCATGACTATAGATATTGACCACGAGCCTAAAAAACTGTCTTTAGACACAGCAGCACCACTAAACTTAACAAAATTGATAAGTCTTGATGGAAATAAAACTATAACATAACCTATAATATATAATATGGGCGAAAACTACATTATACTCCTTACCTATCTAGAAATATTTGGTGATAACATACGTTTGAACAAACTTTATCACAATATATAGCTGGCAACTCTTATTTATAACAAAATTAGAACTAAATGTAGAATTAAAACTCTCTTACGGACAAATTGCGTGCTTCCTCGATTTGTTTGGAAAGGTTTGGAAGCTCCGCCCCCTCGCGTGACGTCAGCACTTAGGTAGTCTATTTCTGTAGATAGTTACCAAGCTCCTGTTTGATTTAGAATGGGTTTAACTCATTCGAATACTGGAAAGTTGTTGGAATGGCAGAGAGTTCAGCTTTTGAGCTAGTTGCAGGTGCTGATCAGAGCCCTTCTGTGTAATGATTGATGGTTTTTCATTGGTTTAAGAGTTGTTGCAGGTTATAAAACCTTCATCCATCCAAAATCTCGTTCCATTCGGATGCTATTATTGTGTTGAAGAAAATCTGTAGTTCAACTGGTAGTGTTTCACCTCCGTATTTTCTCATTTCATTCCTTATTTCGTTAGTGCCTGCATTAAAATCCCATTGAATCCTTATTTCATCGTCTTTGGGTATAAATATTGTGTGAGATTAAGTTCTGGTAAAATATATCTATTTCTGCCTAAGGTTTGCTACTATCAGGTGCATATATGCTTATTAGGTGCGTTGATCTTAATTTCTGTAATTCGTTGTCATTCGCCTGTCGTTGATGTATTTCGTATTGCTGACATGGTTTTCAAATCTTTAATGTAGCATTATTCCAACTCATGATACTGCTCTTTCGTTTTTATCCTTGCCGCTGTATATTAATATGTAACGTCCATATTTGCTGTTTCCTTTGCCTTTCTTTTTGGTATCTGAGAGCTCACATATGTCTAATTTTTGTCTTTTTGTTTCAAGTATGATTTCCTAGTCTTTAATGTTAAATGATGTTACATTCCAACATCCAATTCTTAGTAATGTCGGTTTCCATATTCCTTTAATACTTGTTCTCGCTGGGTCGTCATTATTCAATCCAGTCAAGTCCGAATCTGTACCATTGGACCTCCCATCTTAGGCAGAGTTTACATATTTTTGAAAATGTTTCATTCATTTAACAACTAGAACGTTCAGTAGTGTTTCTGAAAAGTTAGTTCAATTCCTGAACTAGTTGTATACACCACTGTGCCATTCCATTTGAGGTATCAAAGCCATTTTATTATTACAAACCGTTAAACCTACAATTAAACCACAATAGTAAACACAGTTTAATTGCTTTCTGCCATTTTATTATGACCAACAGTTAAACCTACAATGTAACCACAATAGTAAACACAGTTTAATTGGTTTAATTTATTGTCTAACATTAAGTTGTTTGTTCTAGCCCAGCCGCCCGGAATCCCAGAAATATGCAAAAAGTCCCTAACCTCTTGCCCGGCTAGTGGAGGCCTGGAACTGTTCGTACTAGGTAAAAACTTCTTAAAAGACACCAAAGTGTTCTTCCAACAGTTCGAGGACGGGCACGTCCGTTGGGAACAGGCTGTGGTTCCCGATAAGGAATACCTCCAACAGGTATATTTCTTTTTTATTTTTGAACAGTGCGAATTTTTAAAAAATCTAGAAGTTGGAATTGAGAATTGTTTAATTTATTTTTGGCTATTTTATATATCTCTCCTAACTGCAGTTCACTTCAGTAAAACTTGTACATAAATTTAAATGCTTGCTATAGCTCAAACCTCTGTAAAATCAGTTACGGATCGTTTTGATTAGTTAATGACTCACAATATGGTATTGTCAAGTGAAACTATTTCTTTGTCACATATTAAATTAACTAAAGGTACAACACTGTAATTAGCTCTACATAGCCTACAAATTGATAACACAAACTCTTTGAATAATATCAAATCCTTCCTAAAAATTCGTCTTCTATTTATATATCTATATATTCGTATTTTCTTTGTTTCAGACGCATTTCGTTTGTGTAATACCACAATACCGTAGACCTGACATAACCGAGCCGGTGACGGTAAGGTTATGCGTGGTGTCGAGCGGTAAAACAAGCGAATGCCATCAGTTTGTATATACGCCCGTTAACGGGGCTGTGGCCAGCGGTAAGCCTAATATTACATTATATTATCGTTTTCTCATGAAAGGTTGAATTAATTTTTGTTATTTTGTGACGGATCCTTGGAATCCTTTGGATCGTTGGAATCATTGTACATTATTTCTTTAATTTTGTGACTAAGGTTAATGATTGACTTTGTGACTAATGATTAGGTTAGTCAGATATTACAAGGTAGTATTGCAAACATGAAGGAATCATAAGATTGTAATAACATGAATCAAGTTGTAAATTTTTAGAAAACGTTTACATTTCGACTAAGTTTGCAAAATAACAAAGCACAATTAAATCAACCTCTGCATGCATTTTGGTGCACGAAATAACTGAATGAGTGATAAAAAAGTATTATGGTAATGTCGACGTCAGTTCAGTACAAATTTCAATTACAGTACAATTCACACCATAAGTTTTTGCATTTAATAGAAACGACGTTGATAATACTTTTTTCGAGGATGAAGGTAAAATATTGTTGTTGCAAATCCTATCAGTACAAAATTATTGTTGAAACAAATCCCTTTTCGAGTTATATTTGACAACTTTTTTAACCAGAACTTTCTCTTACATATAAACAAATAACTCGGTAAATGAACCCGTTATAAGTCAAAAAAGACTTTTTATGTTTCGACAGTTTTTTACCTTGCACTGTAATAATTTAGGCGGCAAATGTATACTAAAGTGTGAATGTTGAAATTTCGATGAGCCTATGATAGTGAACTGTAAGTAGAGCGTATGCAGTAGTATATCATTTGCCCCAACGAGTTTCAGATCCGGGCTATATTATGTCTTTATTTGAATATCATATTAATTTTTTTTTTTCATTTGTATTTCAATGTTCAGTGTGTTTTCGTTTAAATAATGTATGATTTTTCGATCATAATGTAGCCCTTTCAACAATTCCAGTGGCTTTGGAAGCAGACAAAATTCATTTTTTGCATTTTTTGTCTTTTTATTTAGGGAGAATTCAACATTACAACGATAATGAATGAATCTTAATTCATATTTTTCCTTTGACATGTATATTTCTTACCACCTACTGAAATGTAATTTTATCTAAATCGTGACATGTATTTTGTTTACCAACCCTACATGTGAAATGTAATTATTTAAAACCGTGATTTGTACATTTATACGTATGTGCACTGTATTAATACCAAATGTAGTAACCTAATACCAAAGCCTAATTCTGTTTTGTTATTTGAGTGAGAATGTACTACAAAATGTTTTGAAGTATTTGTTACTTTAATAACTTAAAGTTAGGGGTCCTTAAATGCACTTTTGTGAAGTCTTCATTACTTACATGAATAATGTCTGACCTGGTGATTTCAACTAAGTTCTAAAAGGATATTTTGCAATATTGGGTGGGTTAATACCATTATGACACGGGAATTCGCGAATTTTTAATTAAACTTGTGTTTTGTATCCACAAAGAATTTAATTTGTTCTGAAATTTGATTCTGAATAAGCGATGACCTTCTTCTTTTTACTGATCTGTGTAATAAACCCTTTGGATACCATTGAAACTATCATGTGCTTTCATAAGCATGGGCAGAGATTTTCATAAGCTTGCAAACACTACCAAAATGGACATACAAAACAAAAACGAACATATGGTGATCATTAAACCACTTATTTAATACCTATCAGTGCCAACAGTAAATTTATTAGGACACTTTTTTATGGAAAACTTAACATGTAATTCGCAATTTTTAAAAATTGCAACTTTAGATCATTCATCTGAAGATACCTTTTGTAGATAATTTCATTGGTTTAATAGGTAACTTAAAAGTCGTCACTCTTGTATGAGTATTGATACAACTCCAAACTTATCTCTCACCTCAGATATCATTCATGTCAAAACCAAAATCTAACTGAAGCTTATCTCTTGATTCGCCTTTCATTAACGCATGTCTGTCGTATGAGTTGTGTTAAAACATTTTGTACGGTTAGTGTCCATTTAGAAGCATATCTGTGTTAGATTTTTATACATATTATTTTTATGTATGAGCCTCAAAGTTGTAAACAGATTTCAAATGCGTTTGCTTTTTCACTTTGTCTCATACAGCATACAGGCTCTGTATACGCAGAGGGGCCGGCTGCCAACGCCTTCTGTCAGCCTGCGGGGCCTAATCTCTTCACGCCCTCCGATGACGTGTCTGTTCAGGTTCTAGTTTCACGGGTACTTAAATAAACACACGATAATACATACACTTACATCATTACACACATACACCCTACATACACACACATACACACATACATCATTACACATCTCATAGCTACCTTCACATTAATTACAGATTTTTGGATGATTCTATCTGGATTTGATGCACGCTTTACTTTGGAATAGGTCATTGTCGCTCATTGGGATTTATAAGCATTTGCAATTACTGGATAATTACACGATTTAAATATCTTATTCTTAAGTAGAAGGTGTCTGAGATCCTCTTAGAATGAAGAATGTAGAAGTTTAACATATTTACACCGTTCTTTTAATAGTGTCATAATGTGTCATGAGATTTTAAAGAAATCGAATTGTTTTGGTGAGTTTGTCGCTAAAATAATTTATTTTCTTTGGAATTAGTTTAGGAGTATGACCATTTTAGCATTGATATTTCTTGTTTCAGATCGAAATTAACTTTTAACTTTACCGTACTTTTATCTCACTATAATAAATATGCAAAAACGCATGAATATATAAACTCTGAAGATTGAACTTCCAAACACTTCTTACGAACTCTAACTAACACTTTTTGATGCAATGGAATTGGAAAAGAATATTTCTGAAGTCGTCAAGCTACAAAACCGATATAATTTGAAATATTTTAAATAATAAATGAAATGTAAGTTATGAACTTACTACGTGAAGTACCAAAATCAATGACAACATATGCCATTTGAAGTTACATCACCGAAACTGTGAAAGATGCGAATAAAGCTCATTAAATATAACTCACAAAACTCAAATTTTCGGCATTTCTTTTAATCCCTTTGAAACAAGGACAAAAAGGTATAAAGATACTTTTGTTGTATAATATCAGAATAGCACTAAAAATTTTGCTGGATATACTGCAATTAATATGCATAACTACCTACGTATTTGAATTATTTTATTTATTGTGATTTTAGATACCTCAAACAAATTGATATGATGTTTCCTTTGTTGCGTAAGCCGCTAAGAGTGGAATATTTTCTAGAGGAAGTGTAAGGAAGTGAGGACTGATTCATAAAAAGTGAATTTCGATGAACGATGGAGGTCATGTCATACATCCAATTAAACTTCACCCAAAAACAAGCAAGAACTTGTTACCATCACACAATTAGTTTAATATATATAATTTTAATCTTAAAAGCTACGAAATACCAAATTGCCTTCTTTTTGTTAACATAAGTATTAATATTAAGCGACCGAAAGTATAGGCTAAACAGTTTCAAGGACAAAAAATTACATCCTTGGAATCCACATCTTTCTTTTTAGGTAGACATCTATCTCAATGGACGAGATATCTATATATTTAATATAATATTTTTTACAGATTAACCAGCATCTGGATTCATACCCTGAAATCGACCCGTAATGTTCACGCATGGCATATTTGAGATGAATCTGTATTTTTTTTTAAATTTGAGAGAATGGACATGCTTACATCCTTTTTGAGACCTCCTTAAAATCCATTTCCTTTAAGAATCCTCTCTACAAGCTCGGGTTTTGGGTAAAATTTAAGGCTACCTACAGGCTTTTGAATAAGCTTCTTTAATACTCGATACTTCAAGCTTATTTGAAAGTATTCAGTTCCTTTCATTTCAGGGTAACAATTAAAATAACTTAGCTGAAAACGCACAACTCTAACTTCACTCTTTCACTAACTTCTGATTTTTAATTGTAACCCTGGAATCACTAATATTTTTATTTGTTAATGCTGGTGGGAAGTTAACAGGCAAAGGACTGCGCTGATAATAACATCATACTTGAGCTTTCTTTCATTTCCTGCGTTGTTTAATATTAATTCCAAGGAAACGCAGGAAGTCTACGCTTTGGTCACATTTAGTATTAAGGCACATCTCATCATACTAAACCATCTTAGGCTAATTAGCGCCTTAGTCATTAAGCTAGGTGGGTTTGTTTGATAAATATAATAGTAGGGTTTTTAGGTAGATTTTGAAGGGAAGAATCCTATTGATATGTTATACTTTACAGGCATAAATTTCATGGTTTTAAAAGTGCTTTGTCTCAGAGCTGTGCTGGGTGAGGTGTGTTTGCATTCTATTGCCAAACAGTTATTCGGTATGAACAAACAGTTTTGGTATCAAAAATGATAATTAAGTGTGCGTTTCTTCAGATCGAGAATAACTAATTAACTTGATAAAATATTAAGAAGAAATAGGAAATCGTCCAGAGAAAATGATTTCAAAAGTTAGAAGCAAGAATTAAAGAACATGAGATTGTGATCTCATTTGTGTATGGATGTGATGGTATATGGCACAACTAACAACGTTTTGTATAGTTGATGCCGCATAAGAGCAATTTTTTAACATGTATATTTCATTAATGGGAACAAATTTGTACTTGCTTTGATGTAACATCTTAAAATAGTGCACTTGCACAATGACATATTGCGCCCGTCGAACAACTGAGTTTATTTTAATTGTCCCCATAAGGATTCTAAAGTTAGATGATATGCTAACAAATACATTAAATTATAACTCTATATCTATAAGATCTTCGAAGTAATGTACATTAACACACTGGTTAAAGTAAATTAAAGTGTCAAATATTTCTCAGACTTCGAAATATTCCAGATTTCATTTTTAATCAACGATGCACACACACCATACATCATTCCATGGGGCTCTTTAACATCCACTGAAACATTTTTAAAAACTTTCTCGAGTACTTTGCATTGGCACTACGAAATCTACCTATTGTGACACTTTTTTAATTTTATCTCACACCTGGGTAGAGAGGGTTCCTTGTTGTCTAGTAAGACTCTTTTTCCATACACTATAAATTTCTAGCCTTGAAGAATGTAATAATAACATCATTATCCTTTGAATCCTCTTACGATTATTTTTATTAAAAATAGAAATAGGTAACCAGATGAAAGTGTGGAGTGTGTGGTATGCATGGCGGTGACGTGAGTTAGATTGCGAGCAAGAATGGGGCGTCAACATTGTGGGTCATGTCTATCAAGCCTTCACTTCGAAATAGTACATATATGCTATGGTAATATATCAACTACAAAAGTAACTTTTTATATTATTATGTGCTGGGCTTGAGTGGCAAGTCCCTCCTCTTTTCTTGCAGTGGCTAAGATGGCGGCTATTAGATTAATTCGTCACTGTGAGTGTGCCAGTAACTGATATGCGATTTGTATTTTGCAGTTCACGTCGACCCCCCACAGCCCACGCAGCCCACTTCATTTCTAAGAAGCACCTTCTGGCAGGCCCCATTGTCCATAAGGAAGAAGGAAGAGGACTTGGATATGATGCCCCCACCGGAATCCAACATGGTACCGCTCGCCTCTAGACGTCCATCGATCGGAGTACCTTGTACCTCAAACGACGGTCACTCGCCTACATTCAAGCAGGAGTACATAGATGAGAACAGCCAGGGTTCCATCATCGAGTCCGATCGGTACAGGCACATTTCTGAGGGTTCGTTGGACGCACACCACGGCGATTCCAACATGTCTATCATCAACGAGAACACCATTGAGAACTCGATATTGAGTCACATCAATGAAAATTCTAATATCAGCGTCGGTAAGGAGGATAACGTGGAAGTGATGGTACGTAGAAACTCGATGAGTCGGCCCAGCATCACTAACGAGGAGAGCGTTGAAATGATCATTCGCAGAAACTCGTTAAACAGGGCAGTTTCTATTTGCGAGAACTCCGTCGAGTGTAATTCTAACATGGCGACTATAAACGAGGAAACCACTTGCGACACCATGCTTCGTTCAGTTGACGGTGAAAGCGTCCCTTCGGGACTCTTAACCACTGCAAGTACCATCGAGAAAGTGATGGATTTGAGAATGAAAATGCCAATGGCGACAGTCGCTGATCTTGTCAACACCACCGCTCCGTCGATGGCAGCTTTACAAAGATTCGGAATAAATCTGGACAACTCAGCAGGTCCATTACCCACTCAAAGTATACAGAGCGTCGAAAATTATTTAACGAAAATAGAAACAAAGCCATCATTGATCCCCATGACCAACCCCACGAGCATGCTGATGAAGAATGATCTGAGCCAGAAATTGTCGCAGATCATGAACGGCGAGCAAAGTTTATTCCATGCCCAGAAAATCATGTCGCCTCAGACTCAAATGTCTCCGCTGATAGGACCCGAACCGGTTTACCTAAGCTCGGCTCGCTCAACGCAGAGTGAAGTGATGAGCATAGTTGCCAAATCTGAAAGTGCTGATATCCCTGAGCATACGATACCGGAACAAACCAACACAATCGCCTCGTCCACCATCACCACAATGTCCACTTCCATAGAGAGAAGCGTGCCCACTCCCATAAACACTGACAAACTGGACGCTTTAGTCAATTCCACCGTCGAATCTCATTTAAGTCCCACGAGAAGTGACACCTCCGTTAAGGACTCGATCATCAACATGTCGTCCGAAACTATCATGTCCACCCAAGACGTCATGCTTAATAACACTTCCAGTCTGATGGTGCCGCCCATAATAAACACCAGAATGAACTCTCCTGTTCTAGAGATGACCAACACTTCGCCTAATCTACCACCAGAAGTGATACTTAACTCTCAGATATCACCGAGTTTAATGTGCAGGAACATCTGCCCGGTCACCACCACGGTAGAGTCCCCATTACTACCAACCACCATAAACTCCCAACAGCCTCTGTTGGTACCGGACACCTCTCAGACCATGGCCGTCACACTGACCTCAGAACCAGAGAACGCGGTGCTCCTGAAAGCAGCTGCCGACTTAATAGAAACTCAGAAAAAGATATCGGAGATGGGAACGTTACCGTCGACGACGAAATGTAATATACTATTGACGACTACCAATAACGAAACTATGAACATGCCAACCGGCGGAACCAACTTCGTTCAGTCACACTTCCCCGCTTCGATTGTGTCCAAGGAGCAAAAGACTGAATTCGACCTACCTTTGGGTATTAAAGATATCACCTCCGGCGATAAAAAGAACGAGGACAGGATGATCCCGCAGTCTTTTACTTCTCTCACGGAGAACGAGTTGATTAATTTAATTAATCCTAGTTGTTTTGATCAAGGTAATAATATTAATAACTTTCAATGAGAGGTGTTTGTTGGATGCATGGTGTGAAGTTGTATATATGTATAGGTTTTGATTTAATCCTAAGGCGGAAATTAGACACCTGAAATAGTTCATTTACGTTTGCAATATTTTAGTTGTTGCTTGTAAGTTTATTTACTTCCTATATCAAATACTGCTTCTGTTTATGCTCATTACAGATAAGATTACTAGTATTTCTTGAAAGCTCACGCTCTATCTTCTCTAAATTTCATACTTACCAGTCTGAACTATGACCTTTGCTTTTGAGATATCTTGATGACTCCAGCTAATTAAATGAAACCCGTTAAGGACACACACTCCATTTTGAGAATGTCAATGTTTTGTTGGACAAATATTACCACATTGGGACTTCCCTTTTGGAAAATTCATCATAATTCCTAGAAACATTTTTGTGAGGATACAGAACGTTCTAGTTACCTTTTACCTTAACATCTTCTGCTAGGACAACTAAGAAGCTTTACTCTTTTAAATGTCTCAGATAGTTCCTGTGCCATCCCTAATTACAATTGAATTTGCAAGGCAAACAAAATTATTTTTAAGTTTATTGTAAATGTTATTTGTAGGTGAATCGTTTTCAGTGAAATTTCCCCTATAGATGCTACTTTACTTATTAGCGGCTGGTAAATGTACAAAGTTAAAGAGTTAGAATCACCGCTTTATGTTTACTAAGAGTGAATTTGCTGCAGTGATTCTAAAAACTGTAAAAATAAGAGTACAAAGACGATGAATGGTCAACAGAAAAAATATTTGTAAATTAAAGCAGCCATCGGTAGATCCTGAAGAATGTTAAGCTTTTCCTTTCTTAAGTTAATCTCGAGCATAATCTTGCTTTTGAGATTATATTCTGAATTCATTTAAACAACTTAATTTTTGTTGACATTACACTTAAAGGCACGCACTGTACATAATTTTATTTTTACAATCTTGCCATTTTGTAATACTAGCCTTCTGTATACTTATATTGCACTCATTCTTTAAGAGTATTAATTGCATAAGTAAGGGCAGTCAAACTGTCCATTGAAGCTGATGATCGGTATGGGCAGTAGGTTATGTGCCCTTATTTTTGATAAGGACAAAAATAAGTCATTGATGGTTGCAATCATCTTGCAACATATTGTATGTTTTATTTCATAGGAGAACGCAATAATTGCAACAGTTTTCTGGTTGATATTTGACAAAACTTTTAAAGGTGGAGTGCAATATGTACTAGTTATTGGTAGCCATAGTAATTTCTAGATTAGCTCTTTGAAAATTGTCACTAACTCTGCTTCCTTTTAAGGCATTATTTATTCTAGAATTAATGTATGTTTTGGTTAAGGTATTGTTTATATCGTTGCAAAATTTACTGAACAATATGATCAAGGAATCTTAATTTTAGGAAAAGTAGTTAAATAGTGCCTTTCTTGGTGAATGTAGTATGTAACCTTTATTTTGCATGATATGTACATAATTTGGAAAACGTGGATTGAATTCGAATCGCCTAATACATTTATTTTTTTCAGTATAAATTCATTGGTGGAGGCATCATGATCATAAATACCGTACTTATCTGTGTAAGATGTTTTTTGTCACATTTCTTTTTTTTTAATTCCCTTAAATGTGCTTTTTCGAAATACAAGAAAGTTGTAATAAATGTGATTTCTCAGTGTTCAAATTAGTATTAACTGTTGCTCATGAAAGGTCCACTCTTTTAATTTGAGTTTGCTCAATATGTGTGCGCGCGCTTAAGAAACTTAAGTCGTTCTGTCTTGATCTGGAAAATGGAAACTATAACGTGTTTGAATATAGTTTGTGAACTTGTTTCGTTCCTTTTTTGGAATTATTTGGTAAATATTAATTTTCGAGAAGTTCAATGCAAATATAGTTAAGTTACGAAAATGAAGAAAATTAATTTTACCAGAATGTTTTCCATGAAAGCAAATTAATGTTATTTATACTTGTAAAACTCAGAATTTATTATGTTGAAGTTCTTTAGTAGATGTTGTTTTTTAATCTGTTGATACTTTTTGGACAAGTATAAATAATTCAGAGATATATATTTGTATATTATATGTATAGTAATTTCTATGTATATTTAAATATTATCAGATGTTATATCATTGTTAAAAGTACACATAAATATATATTGATATAGTTGTGTTTCATTTGTGGCACCTAGTACTTGTTAAAGCTTGAAGTATGAGATGCTTTGCCAGGTATTAACAAGTTTAAACATGCCTTTCAGTTTCAAGGGAAATGATATTACATTTTTCGCAAGGTGTTCTTTGGTGAAGTATCGGCCATAATGTTCATGATTTTGCGATATTCAAACACAATAGAAGGTTGTCCCAATGTTCTAATGTCAATTTATAATAACCATTGATTTATTATAAGATGCTTCGCCTAAGGACTCTTTCTTTTGTACGACCTTTTCTTCTTCAGTTCCGGGTCATTTTTCCACAGCCACATTCTACAGTCCTTCTTCCATTTACCCGCAATATCGCCCAGAGTGTGAGATTGCCCACCAGATTGTAAAATGTCAACTTTCACGTTGACCGTCTTGTTGGTAAGCATGTCTTTGGTTCTTATTTCGCCATCTGGGGAAATATACTCCGGTCCAGGGTTCGGTATTCCATACTTGGCCGGCCCGGCCTGCAAATAACCTTTACATTAGAGAAATGGTGTGACAGTTTTTATGACTGGTTGGATTAAGTTCTTGTACTGTTTTAAAATAGATTTTGATAATATAGCAAAATGTTCAGTTTCATAAAAAGTGCTTTTGGAGCATGGATTTTTCGTGTTTCGTAAAAGAAACTTGATGCTTTAGTCCGCTGGGGCCAATAATTGTAATTATTTTAGAGATTTCGATATTAAAACATAAAAATGAAGTTTGTATCAATGTACAGTGGACTGTAATACAACAGACAGACATGATTTGTGGTGTGGTTGACGAGTTTCACTTCCAAATGTGAATATTTGGTATAACCAAATATTCCTTGAGATCTGTGATTACGCACTGCATATGGTGCCTTTAAAGTGTAGAACATGCCCATTCTTCCGAATCTTTCAACAAAAGAAAAGGTAGTGATGTGATTCTCATTTTCTGTGTGAAGCACCAGCATCCGGAATTTCGCGTTCAGTGTCAGAAGGATGAACAGCAAAAAAGCGATGCTCATATAATCGCCACAAAGTGCAATGAATAAGTTTTGTCCAATTTCCGCCCTTTAGTACAAGAAGGACTTAATAATGTGTAAGTATAATCTATGATATTCAGTGTTATTTAATATAGAACTGAAGTTCCTAAGCAGTGTTGTTAAGTATTTAAATACATGTATTTTATGTACTTAAATACATAAGCTTAATTTGTATTTACTGTGTATTTAAAATACATTTCTTCTGACATTTTAATTACAGGTAGTTCAAATACATTTTTGGGCAATGTTAAGATCCATTATTTGCTAAATTATTCCTTAAGTGCTCTTACATTTATTTTGTTTTGTTACAGTAACTATAAATGAGCATTTTTATACATTTTTTGAGCATATTTCCGGCTGTTCATTTGTATTTACATTTTGGTTTATGTACTTACGTGCTTATTTTGAAGCTAATTATTACAGTTCTAATGATCGTACGACACTTTTAAACGAGTTGCGATTATCTTAACAAAGGTGTACAACTCATAAAGTTTTTAAAAAAGTTTGTGACATTTGTAAAACAATTTTTAAGGTACTAAGTAGCTTGTCGACATTTTTAAAGAAGTCGCAGTTATCTTAAACTTAAGCTGTTGTTTCAAAAGAAGTTAAGGAGCTTCTAAAGAACTTATGACAACTCTAATGCAACACAAATAAATTGAACTGCCATATATGAAGTTGGAAAAGTAACTAATGAAGTATTTTAATTAGCTACTTCGTTAGATCAAGTTAAAAAGTAAAGTGTCCTGTGTCGACATCTTTGCCTTGGGATTATTTTTTAGAAGTTTGAAACTTACATTAGCCTGTTGTGTTTTGAAGTATCACTTCAATTTATAAATACTTGTTAACAAAGTAGGTAGTTGGTAAATTTCGGAAAATTGCAAAAATTTTACGATTTCATGAAGCAAAGAAAATAATTACTAACACTTTTTGAGATTGTTTTCAGTGTTAAAACCGCATAAACTTAAGTAGGTTTAGTGTATAAAAGTCAGCCTATGTATTTGAGGCTTTTCGATACAAATAACTTAGATATTTTGAAGATAATTGAAAACCCCACTACTTCGGGCAATAAAACAAAGATTTTAGAACTTCATTAGAAAGTTTCCATTAGAAATTAGATTCCATTTTCTTAAACTGATTTAGAAATTTCAAAAATTGAATAATTTCAACAATTTCACGAAGAAATAATAGGAATTCTAAGCTTCCTGTGGTTATGCTTAACATTGCTGCAATTAAGAATAATTTACAACTTTAAATACTGTTAAAATACAAAATCGAAATACTTGTTATTTGTATTTAAATACATTGTCCAAAGAAGTATTTAAAATACAAGTAAATACATTTGGTAAAAAGTATTTGCGTTTGTATTTAAATACATTTTTAAAAGTATTTTTAACAACGCTGTTCCTAAGTGGCTGGATTTGAAGATCATATATACGCGAAGAAGAAGAAGAAGAACAGTACCTATTTTCGTAAATACTGTAACGGTAAGTAAAGTTTTGCTAATTTATACACTTCTTACGGTCGTTTCATCGTCGGAGCTGTCCGTTTTCTGCCCTTCCATGGCGTCGGAACAAGATTGGATGTCTCTCAGATTGAGGGAGAGTTTGAAGTCCGCCCCAATGTCGGTCGTGGACGAAGAGCGCTTTAGAAGCCTGGGACGAAGGCTTTCTCTTCTCCAAGTTGGAAAGCTGTTAGAACTCATGAATTGAATTTTGACTTGACAAAGTCAAATCACAAACGGCTTTCTTGGCTGATTTTATGACACTTACAGGAAGTTACGAAAATTACTAGACACATTTCTTCACAGGCGGCAGCACATCTCACAAGATTCAAACTTCTTTTTGAGCGATTTGTTACAAAGGTGGAAGAGAGGTGAATTCTCGAAAGATGCAGTAAACTTACGAGATTTACCCTTAACGATATTCCTAATGCAAATTTGAAACTGAAGGGAAGAAAATTAATGAGGCGAGTTATCTTATAATGCATTAAACATGTGACTGCATATTTCAAATAGAGTTATCATGTGTGGAACAACACCTGGGACCTGGGGTCTTCCTGTTTATCTCTTGGCGGTTATTGTTCGCCATCTTGAATCATTCTTTTGGTCCACCTTGATGGGTCCTGTCCCGCCCATCGCCACTTTAGTTCTGCCACTCTTTTTACATCTGTTACTTTTGTTCTTATGGGGTAGATACTCAATTATGATCTATTTCAGGGACGCGCCCCTGCCCACGCGAGCCTTGGTTTATCTCCCAAGACTACAAAGGGGGAAACCATGGTCCTATCCCAAATCTTCTGTCCAAACCTATCAATTTTCCTTCACTACTTTCCCACAACTGGCCAACACGTTCGGCCAGTGTGGCCTTACAATGCCAAACCCTTCCAAATCAAACATGTTGAGTTTTAAAACAGCAAATAAACTACTTAGAATACATCCATTACATTCTCTGAATGGAGCCTTTCAATCAAAATTAATAAAACTGTTAGAAACTACACTAAAACAAAACGACTAAGTCCACTTTTCAAGTATTTAATAGTTCAACTTTTTACTTCAAGCTAACAGTGCCAGTTCCAATAACTGTTATTGACAAGTTTCCACGAACTCTAATGGCTGATCTCCGACTGCGTGAATGGTTTCTCCACATTCGAATCTTCTAAAATCGACGATTTCCAATCTGTGCTCCTCGAGTATATCCTTAACGGTCACACTGTCGTCCAAAAGGTAGTCTTGATGAATGAGACAAGTTTCTTCGTCTTTATTTTTCGCCGGTTGGTCGTTGGGAGTGCCCACTTTCTTAGGGTCCATTCCGACGATGTGCTGGCAGATTCCTAACAGAACAAAATGTCAAATTAAATAAACTAAACAAATAACTATTAGTTTTCTTAGATTTAATCTATATCTATTGTAGAATTTCAACCAGATGGTCATTTTTAATTTAAAACACCATTTGGTGGGTTCTTAGTAATGTTAAAGCGTAATGAGAAAAATGGTTAAAACCTCATTTCGTCTAAATTTTGTATTCTATTATTTTTTCCAGTTGTTTCTATAATGTCGAGTACTTGAGTCTGTTCTTATCTAGAATATGAACAGCTCAGAGTTGCTGTCCGTTAAATTATTTAACACCTAGAAGACCATTTAGTCCAACAGTGCAAATCCTAGATTTTTTATACAAACTTATACTCAATTCTGTGTGCTTATTCTATAATATCTAGATACCACTTTTTCAAATTACTGTAGATTGTAGAATACTCAATTTTGTTCATGTCCAGAATTCACATGGATCGGGTTATATATAATTTAGAACTAGGTAGATTTTAATGTAGAATCTTAAATTGTGGTTAATATGAAGGAATCTATATTACTTATAGGAGTGACTTCGAAATACCTTTACTTATGTCATTCATATCATTAGTCTCATCTAATGTTTTATAAGCTAAAAGGCCGCCAAGACGTCCTAGGTGAATGTCATTTCTTGAATTTCCAGAAGGATGTGCGTAACCTACAAATTGATAATAATTACAAGAAAATTCTAATATAATTAAACAGAAAATGTAACCAAGTTGATGAAACAGGCCCCTAATTATTTTTAAGTCAAACTTGGATTAAAGTTAAGAGTAGACTTAATTCTGGTCGAGTAGACTTAATATGTTAAAGCTACACTCTGGGTAGAATTTAAACAATTATCTGTTATGTAAAGTCCTATCATATTATGGTAAGTTTACTTAAACCTCCTGGAGCAACCTTCTCTCACTATTTGTGAAACCATAAAAATAAGTGTTTTCTTACACGTCAGATGGATGCCAGTTCCCACTTTCAAACACAACGCGCGTTTCAATGCAGCATTTTCACCTAAAGTTCCAATCATTAATGCTAGTTTGTCAGCCAGAGACTTTCCGTCTTGCGAGACAAGATTCTTGAGTTGTTCAGAGTCTAGGCAAATCTAAAAGATATTCAAAATTATTGTATACATAAAGTTACAAAAAATTCAAAACAACAGCCAAAAAGCCAATAAGATGTAAGCTAGTAGTGAACGACCATATATAATAGAACAGGTTGTGATAGCTTCAGATAGGAAATATCCCACAGACTGCCCCATTAAAAGAAGAAGCATTTTCCCTTGTCTCCATTACCTTTGTGATTTTATTCTGAGGCTTCTTCTGAGCTTTGGCGTAGCTCAGGCAAGTCTTGGCGGCATCCTCGACGATCTTCTGGAACTCGTCGTTCCTCGCCACGAAATCCGTCTCGCAGTTCACCTCGATCAGCACCCCATCGTCTCCCTTGACCGCGGCGGCTACGAGGCCTTGCCTCGTCTGCCTGCCTTCTAATTTAGTCGCCTTCGACCATCCCATGCTCTGTGCCTGGCGGTTCAACCACTCTTCGGCCTGTCTCAAATCGTTATTGTGTAACTCTAAGGCCTTCTTGCAGTTGGCGAAGGTGTAACCTGTCTTTTTCCGTAGGGTGGCCAAGGGCGACTTTTCTACTGCTAAGTATTTCATGGTGGATAGATGGAAGAGCCTCGACAGCGACTTTCTGAAAATCTGGTGGGATACGCACAGTAACAGTACGAATGTAATTCCAAGTGTTATGAAGTAAAAGAACGAATCAGGGAACATTCTTCGGGGAATTTAGGGTTTACATAACAAAAGAAACTAGTCAGTTTGAGTGTGTTGCTATGGTAAAGTAAATAATTATTATGGAGCAAACTGAAGTTGTCACGAGAGAGTTTACTGTATGGGTATTAATTGACTGAGGCAGAGGTGAGTGATTTACTTACCATTTTTAAATAATTCCGATTTCAACGAAAACTAAAATTGAAACTTAAAAGTTTCAGAGATAACCTCAATTTTTAAAGGGTTGAGTTGATTTTTGACAGACGACCGAATTGACAAATAATACGTTAATGTCACGTTGCGGCACCGTTACTTCATTTTCCCTTTGTATTATTGTATTACTAATTTTGCCCACAAATGTTTTATCAATTGAAATTCATGGTACCTTAGTTTCTAGGATTTATTTAATCAACTAATACGGAGGCTTATTTATTGTATTTACAAAGTAACCAGCAGTAACGTTTGATTGTTTTATCGATAAAAGTTTACGTTCCACCAGCTAACTACAGTTCGGAACATGTTTGAAACTGTGCTTGAACTTTCCCTAAACAACACACACACCGTCACAGGTCAGGAATAAGAAGAGTTGAAAAGAACTTAAAAGTTTGAATTTTGGGGTAGTTTGTTTAGTATAAACGGAAATTCAGTTTTTAAAACAACGGCTTTCCTAAACTTAATATTACTTCTTCCAATATACTGATAGTGTCCTCTTTGACTAAAAAAATCTTCAAAATTGGCCGTATCCGATAAGACGAACCTTTACCCAATAACTACTTCAACTAATTAGGTACCCATACCAGCTTTGATTTTTAAAATTTATGAAAGGCCTTATAATCGGGGCCAAATTGCTTCTGGGAAAGTCTGTAAAGTTTTTCTTAATTCACCCAACTATTTCTAGCGATTTCATGCAATTTAAAACCGATTGGTGCTTAATCAGTCTCCAGTCATGGCCGGGCGAGACGTGGAACGGGACCGTCTGCTCAAAAGGATCGCCGAGAAGCGAGCCAAATTGGAGAGCAGAGGAGACATCAACTTCAAAGTACCGAGACTGACGCTTCCGTCCGACTACAACATCAACGACAGGTCGATATTCTCGCTCCCACCTGAGCTACTTAAACCTATCCTAGCATCGTCTCATCCTAAATACAAGAAGAAACTAGCAGCACAAAAGAAACGAGGTAAAATCGACGGGTATATCGAATCGAGAAGCTCTGTAATGGAACCTTTCAGCTGCCCAGTTGGAGTGTAAGATGAAGTCTTACACGGCGTTGAGGCTGCAGAGGGAGCAGTTCAGGCAGAGGCTGATCAACCTGATCATCAGTCGTATCGAGGACGTCGACGTGCTAAATCAGGACGAAATTCCTAACGAGGAAGACAAAGAGATGTTACGGTACTACTATTATGTGAAGCATGGAGTTGATACCGTTCACGTTGCGCCATTGGACGAGAAAGTGTTAAGCAGGGTAAGTGAGTATGATGAATAGGTGCTGAGGTTTACAAATTATTTTTGATTTAACTTCAAAACTCTTAGATTTTGGCACTAGTGCCGAGGAAGCTCATGGTCTGGGAGAAGACCCTGTCCGAATCCATAGAGGACGTAAAGGAAGACTTCTTGATGGCAGTGAAGAAGGCCATCATCGATTTCGTCCTTCAAGACCCAACCTTCGTGAAACCCTTAGTGGAGATCGATTCTGAATCGAGACAGGAACTCAAACGGATCGGAAACAGCTTCAGACCCGTTTTCAACAGGGCCAAGTTTAAGATGAAGAGGCACCTCCACATCGTGAACTCCTGCCTGGCTGCTCTATTGGACTTATGGTACACGAAATACAGGTAAGCGCTTCGCTGATCGGCAATTTCGTCCCCTATCGCGTTTGGTACGTTTTAGAAACTTACGATTGATCAATCTGGACGAACTAAAGAATCACGAAGGGGCGTTCGAGCTGACGGAGTTTAAGTACACGGTCAGGGCCCACATAGAGAGGTGCAAGCACGTTCTGATGGAGTCGTACTTCAGTGACGTGACCAACGTGTTCCTCAGGGGTAACGAAGAGAAGAAACTGCCCGATCCGAAGAACAGGAAAGAACTGAACTCGTTCTACGATTCGGTCGCCACGATTATGACGTACCAACTGCAGACGTTGTGCCTGAAGTCGTTAAAGGACTACATGGATTATATTACAGACGTGAAGGTGACTTGAATGCGGGATGTGGAGTATATTTGCAAATGTAGCCTTGATCAACACTCTTCAGCTTCGGTGAATGAAGGAATGGATAGTTGAATACGAAAGAATCCATGAGTTATATTTGCAACTCTGCGTTTTTGTTCCATCAATCAGAACACACTCGGAAATGTTCCAGTCTGTTAAAATTCCTCAGAAACGTCTCAAATTCCTTTAAACCATCAGCACTCTTTTTGGAGTGCAATAAATTTCATTTTAGATTTCATGTTTTTCATGTCATTCGTGAGTTTTCTTCGAAGAGTCCAAATTTTTCTTAAGTCTTAAGTTTAATCATTAAGATAATCCTTTAAAAATGTCGTATGGTCATTGGCTTAAAGTCCTCAAGTTCCTCAATTTTGGCATATGTATATGGCAAATTTCCCACCCATTGTTTCTTCCTGTTGCTCTTACAGTCACCCTTAAGACTAAGAAGGTGCCGTGCTTGTTAATATACATCCCTGCGTCGAATAATTGTCGAATATTATTTTTCAGTATACAAACAAGGGATTCCAAATCAAGCTGCAGCAAAGAATGAACCTTCTGGTGTTCGAGCCACCATTTAAGAATTTCAAGGAAGTCCTGTTGCATCTCATCGTGTCGATTATGGAAGCCGTGACGATCGTGCCCAGGTTGGAGACTAAGCTGTACTTGGACTGGGGTTCTGAGGGTTTCCTGAAGGTAAACTCGACGACGTTGCCAAAAACGTCATCAAGTCCATTTCTCCTCCTCTTTTAGCCCATCATACCGAGGGAAACGATCGTCGGTTACGAGGCGTGCATAAAGGACCTCCTGGAAGACCAGAGGATCGGCCCCGAGCTCAGAGTCCAGGACTTCGACGAGTTCCTGTCGTTGATAAACGGGACGGACGAGGCGTTCGTGACGAGCTTCATCGAGCACGACCACACGTTCGAGCAATACGCCGAGCAGATTTTAAGGTCTCTTCTTCTTCAGTTTATGGCTTGGGCATTGCCTGTTCCGTCTACCTGTGCGCTGCACTGGTGGCTTATATTCATAAGTGATTTTGGAGATTCTTTTTACTTGTTAATTATGCCAGTTTTTTCGGTATATCTGTATTCTGTCGATCAGGTTATATATTCTCAACTCCCTTCTTATATCTTCATTTCTTATTATGTGATCCATTCATGTACATCTTTTGACCCTTATAAGGAATTTATTTTCAGTAGTTTGTATTTTAGACACATCTTTTGCTGTTGTTTTTAAGTGTTCTATCTATGGTGCCAAAGATCTGTTGAAATTTTCCTAGTTTTTTCTCAATATTATTGTCCGTTATGTGAGATTTAATTGAAGTGAGATATTTGTTCTATTGTTTTCTGTAAACGAGTATTTTGGCTCTGAATTGATCTTTTCATTGAAAGGCCATTACTATAGTTTTCTCTGTGGATATTTCTACTTTGTACTCTGAGCATATTTTTTCAAAATTATATATTGCTCTTATATAAGTATTCCTATCATTATATAAATTATATACTTAGTTCTAGAAGAGGTCCACCGCAGTTCATCATTTCCATGTTGATGCCATCTAGACCTGGTGCTTTTATTTTTTCTGTTTCCACTAGTGCTTTTCTAATTACTTTCATATCTATGGGATCTATGTCTGCTTGTCCGTTGTTCTCTAATCTTTCTTCCTTATCTTCGCCTTCTGTCCACCAAAGTAGTTTATATTACTCTATCTATATTTCTTCATTAATTCCATTTGATCCAGCCAAGTCTTTCTAGTTCCTGTTAAGCTTGTAGCTTTATGACTTTATACGCGAATCTCTGGTGACCGTGGACGTAGTCTCCTATTGAACTTAAGAACGTTTCTCTCGGCTATTTTAAGGTTTAAGGACGTCATGGACCGCATCCCCTTGGCCACGGAACACGTCGTCAGGATGGAGATGTACGACATGAACAGAACGGAGCTCATCAACGCCCTGGAGGCGGCCGCGGAAAACTTCAAGAACACGTTGATACAGAAGTGCGTCGAGGATTATCAGCAGACGTGCAAGACGTAAGTCGATATACGTGCATCGTCGCGAAGGACCACTAAGGACGGTATTTAAAGTCGCTCCTTAAATGTGTTGAGCAATCTGTTGAAGACAACAGAGTTGGACTAGCTGTCATCATTTTAACGTCACCATTTTATAAATCCATTTTTTCAGATTGGGCGAAGAGTATCAAGCGATCTCCGACAGGGCGTTGAAAGTCCCCGAGAACGCCGCCGAGCTGATAGAATCCATCAAGTTCGTCCGCGAGGTGGAGACCACCACGCTACTAGAAATGGAGGACAAACTGCGAGACGTCATGACTTACATACTCTTCCTTTCCGATCACGTCATATTCACGCCGATAGAGATGAAACAGAACAACATTGCGTTCCAATGGTAAGACCATACAACCTCAACAGTCATTGGTGTAACTCGTCGCTCTTCGGAAGGTACTTGTACATGCCCAAAGTGCTAGAGGAGCACTCGCAACTCGTCGACGTCAAGATGGAGGAGTTCAAGGAGCTGCTGAAAAAGAAGATCGCGAAGTTCAACGAGGATTTGGACTTGTACGCTAAGTTGGTCGACGATTTACAGTACAACGGCAACATCGAGGATATTGCTAAGTACCACAGGAAGGCCACAAAGCTAGACGAACGGTAAGAAGGGAAATTAGTACCCTGGTCCAGAAGTAACATTTTATATACTACTTTTTACATTGTGATTAATGTTTAAACAATCGCGCATGTTCTCCTAAACTTTGACGACAAACATGTCCCAATCTGAGGCGGAATAGCTAACGATTTACATGTACGACCGAAGGTTGTCCAGCTTCTCAAACACCAAGTCTTAACCAACTGCTTTATAAAGCAGTTGGTTAAGACTTGCTTTATAAAGCAGTTGGTTAAGACTTGGTGTTTTTCTTTGCTTGATTTACATGTAGTATTAAAATTGACTGGGCTATTTACTGGAACAAACCTACACCCATACAACCACCTAATCTGTCCAATGTTCATAGTCTGATCCAGGCGATGGAACGTATAGACGACTTCGAAAACGAAGAAATCGCCTTGAAACTATCCCCCCTGTCCCAATTCCCGTTGCGTAAGCAAATCCACGACAAACTCACGCCTTACAAGAAGCTGTACGATAACGCAGTCGAGTTCTTGAACAAATACGACATATGGATGAACGCTAGAGTGGGTACTTACGACCCGGACACCATAGAACAGGAAGTCGGTACCTGCTACAGAAACATCTACAAAGCTGAAAAGTTCTTCACCGAAAAACCCGCCACCTGCAAACTTGCCACCACCGTAAGTACCAACCCTACCAGTAAGTACGAAAATAACACCTTCTCCACCCTTCAGGTAAAAGAGAAAATCGAGCGTTTCAAAGAACACATGCCGATAATACAAACGCTGGGCAACCCCGGCATGAAGGACCGTCACTGGGAGAAAGTCTCCGAGATAGTCGGTTTCCCGATCAAGGCCGACGCCGACTTGACGCTCGAGAAGATCATCGATTACGGCCTGGACGATTACATCGACAAGTTCGAGGCGATATCGGAGGCGGCGACCAAGGAGAACAACCTGGAGAAGAACCTGAACAAGATGATCTCCGAATGGCAGGCGATGGAGTTCTGCATTCTCACTTACAGGGACACCGGCACCTACATCCTGTCGGCCGTCGACGACATCCAGGTGCTGCTGGACGATCACATCGTCAAGACGCAAACGATGAAGAACTCGCCTTACATCAAGCCGTTCCAAAAAGAGATTCTGTAAGGGACCTTCCCATCGTAGACGTTTCCCACCTTCTCAACTGATCGAGTCGATTTTAGGGACTGGGAGAACAAGTTGCAGCTACTGCAAGAAATCCTGGACGAGTGGCTGAAGGTGCAATCCACCTGGATGTACCTGGAACCGATATTCTCCTCGCCGGACATCCAACAGCAAATGCCGGAGGAGGGGAGGAGGTTCAGCGCTGTGGACAAAACTTGGAGAGATTTAATGAAGACCGTCAATTCAGACTGCAGGGTGCTGGCAGTGGTAGAAATTGACAAGATGGCTGAGAGATTGAAGAAATGCAATAACCTACTCGAGATGATCCAGAGAGGTTTGAACGATTACTTAGAGAAGAAGAGATTGTTCTTCCCGAGGTTCTTCTTCTTGTCCAACGACGAGCTGTTGGAGATTCTATCTGAAACCAAAGACCCTACCAGGTACTTCACTTTACTTCTTCGTTTCAACTATTTTCTCTATATAAGCTTCGCTCATATTTGCGAAGCTCTTTAAGTATCTCAGTTGAGGTCTTCCAGTACTTCTTCTCCCCAAGGTCTCCACCTGGTAATTTTTATTCTAGATTTATGACGATCTTTGTAAAAGTCCTCCACTGTTTTCATAATAACGTCCAGGTATACATTTCTCCTGTTGTCTTTCTCTTCAGGGTACAGCCCCATTTGAAGAAGTGCTTCGAGGGCATCGCGAAGCTAACCTTCACCGAAGACTACGACGTGACGGAAATGAAGTCGAGCGAGGGCGAGATAGTACCGTTGGTGGACGTCATCCAAACGTCATTGGCCAGAGGCCAAGTGGAGAAGTGGCTGATCGAGCTGGAGGCCGACATGAAGAAGTCCGTCCACAAGACGATCGCCGCCTCCATCGAGGACTATCCGAAGAGGGCGAGGGACAGTTGGGTGCTGATTTGGCCGGGACAGTGCGTACAATGTATAGGTTGCACTTTCTGGACGAGCGAAGTGACGCGCGCCATAAACGAAGGAATGGACAGCTTGAGGGCCTATCTCGTCAAGTGTAACGAGCAGATCGCGAAGATCGTCGATTTGGTCAGAGGGAAGCTCAATACACAGAACAGGATAACATTGGGTACGGCCGAGGGTATGTATGTGGATTCGTGGTTAAACGTTCACTTTTAGGCGCCTTAGTGGTGTTAGACGTCCACGCTAAGGATATGTTGGTTGGGTTGATCAACAGTGAAGTCAGGAACGTTCATGACTTCAAATGGTTGTGCCAACTCAGGTATTATTGGGAGGTCGGTTTGTTATTTATTTTAATCGTCGTTGTATGCGATATTGATCTTTACTCTTCTTCAGGAGAACCAATTGCTCACTTCCATGATTAACTGCACTCTCAAGTACGGTTACGAATATTTAGGGAACACTACGAGATTGGTAGTAACGCCGTTGACTGAAAGATGCTACAGGACGCTGTTTGGGGCACTTCATCTTCATTTAGGTAAAAACGGAATTAATACATTATTACAAATTATCTCTGTATATTACTGGAATCAGCTGTGGATTTTGGTAATAGTCGTTCTTTTTAAATTGTAGCAATATCCAAGGGCCGATATATTCACCTGTTCAGTACAGTGATCAGAAGCGCTATTGACGATATCGCCATCAGTAAACGTATAGTAACCTTTCATTAGTGCTGACCTTTCAGTAAATCGGTCTTACTGAAAACATAAATTTCCAGCACATTTTGACTTACCAATAAGTGTTCAAAGTTGTAACCTCACCCTCACTTTAGAGGGACTACTGTTAAAAATATTTTTGTTGCGATCAATATCATTTTTTGGTAACATCAAAGATCGAAGTATGGGCAAGATGGAGAAAAAAGAAAACCATATTTGACAAAACAGCGAAGTGAAATATAAATTGTATTTACTACAGAAGGTCAAATGTGACCAATCTTAGCATTTTTTTTTTACAAAAACTAGACATTTCCCAAAGTTAATATTACTTTTCCCAATATAGTACTGCTAGTGTCCTCTTTCACTTAAAACTCATCGAAATTGGCTGTGTCCGATAAGGAGAACCTTTTCCCGTTAAATTTCCTTCACCGATTACTGATGCTTGTTCGTTCCAGGAGGTGCTCCTGAAGGTCCGGCTGGAACCGGAAAAACGGAGACTACCAAAGATTTGGCCAAGGCCGTCGCTAAGCAATGTGTAGTGTTCAACTGCTCGGACGGATTAGATTACATCGCCTTGGGTAAATTCTTCAAGGTGCGCAACCGTATTCAGCTTTATTATTGTTTCTTGAACTTAGGTAGATGGGATTTTTATGTTGGCTGGGGCTGCATGAGGTTCTTGATGATGATGATTCTGTGTATTCGTTTATCTCCTGCCTTCTTCGCCTTAGCATACCCCATACCTTCTTTTGAGCCCCATACATAGACCGAAGGTTGTCCAGCTTCTCAAAGTTATGGCCATGGCAGTTTAAACCAAAGGAAAACACCAAGTCTTAACCAACTGCTTTATTTAAAGATGAGCGACTAGTTTCGGCTTCATGGAAGCCATCTTCAGGCTCGCACTACATGAATGAGGAGCATTAGAAAACAGAAGGTAAGTAGGTACCTTACAATGCAATACTTACAACAAGTTGTTTTTTGGGCTCCTGTTGCTCGAAATGTGCGAAATTTCAAGGGGGTCACAAACTTAATCCTTGAAGATTGACTGCGTTCGTAGTTACTCTCCAACCTCTCTAGAATGAGGAAGCTTAAGCTCACTCATTTAGGACTGTATCCATGTCCTGAAAGAATTTTATGTGCGTAGTTAACATTCTTGTTCGATGTGTGTTAATTTTTATTTATTTTTTAACTGTGTGTGTCGGCGTAATTGTTTTGTATGTGTGACGCTGCACATTTTGAGCAACAGGAGCCCTAAAAACAACTTGTTGTGAGTATTGTTCTGTAAGGTACTTCCCTTCTGTTTTCTAATACTCCTCATTCATGTAGTGCGAGCCTGAAGATGGTTTCCATGAAGCCGAAACCGGTCGCTCATCTTTAAATAAAGCAGTTGATTAAGACTTGGTGTTTTCCTTTGGTTCCCATATATAGGTTTCATATCCTTTGTGAATCCCTTCCAATAATCCCTCTTATATTTTGTTATTTGTGAGAACGTTATGTTTCTAACTTCTTTGTATTTCCTTCGTTCTTCGTTTGTTCTGTTGTTAAGATATTTAATGTATGCTGCCTTCTTTTGTTTTGCCAAGTCTTCTATTTCTGGGATAAACCATGGTTGGTCATGTTTTTGGTTGTGTACGTTTTTCGACGAATTTGTTCTCTTTCCATGCTTCTTCTACCCCATCATGTTAAATTCTTGTATTCGGTCATGCCTCTATTTTCTGTTCTAGACATTTGCGGTATAGTTAGTTAGAGTTGTAAGGTCCATGATAGACTCTGTATTAATTTTCTCTACTTATTTTGGTGTAGCTTTCTGTTTTACTTGCATCTTAAGTCTAATTTTGCATCATACTGAGATGGTCAAGTCCTATGTTAGCTGAGGTAAGGGAGAGGACATCAGCTATCTGAGTGGAGTGTATTGCTTTATTTGTAATGACATAGCCAATGCTGTCTGTTAATGAATTAATAAAATAACTAGTTAAGCGTTTTTTCTTTCTTTCTGTCTTAAGCCTCAGCTGTTATGGCTAATTCGGCTGATTTTTGGTTCCATGTGTTTGTTGTTGTACGTTGTTTCTTGTTATCTTCTTGTTCTTCTTGTTAACGTTTTAAATGAAGGTGGTGTTTCTAAAAATTAAAGATTATTAGATTTGCTTCATGAGTTATTGTTGCAAGCTTGCGAATTTAGGGGATAAGCCATGCGGGAGAAAGCTTTTTGGATCCTTATGTTCGATTCTTGTAGAAATTTGTTTATGAGAAAAATATTGTAAGTTGTTAAAAATGATATCATGCGTTGAATAAGGTTTGATTTTGACTTTAGTGAGATCTAGATGAGAATGCATAATATTATGTGAATTAAGTGGGCAATTGAAAAATATGTGCTGGGTATCTTCCTCTTCGCATCTGCATAGATCTGTCTCTTCATCCTCTTGAGGTAGTTGCCGCTGAAAAGATGACCTGATGGTCTTGTTATTGGCACAAGTTCTATTCTAGTGTTGTTAGGAAACTACTGAAACCACGGCCGGGTCAAAGGGAGTTCTATGTAAACTCTACAGTTCTTTCCTTTTGTTCTTATATACTGCTTCATTGTATTCGCTGCAGTCTGATTTGACCCTTTTCGAAATGATGTTTGAAATGTACTTTATGGGAACTGGAGGGTGTAGTGTGATTGGAATTATTGACCCTAATTTTGCAAGTATATCAGCGTTTTCATTGCCAACTATGAGTTTATGACCCGGTGTCCAGCCCAGTTCTAGTAGTCAGCCTGATTGGGTTATCAGATTTATGAGATGTCTGATTTTTATGATCACTATGAACACCCCAGGGATTGGCATCCTGCGGCGCGTGGTCCTGCTTCGACGAGTTCAACCGCATCGACCTGGAGGTGCTCTCCGTCGTCGCCCAACAGATCCTGACGATCCAGCGGGCGATCAACGCGGGCGCCGAGAAGCTCCTCTTCGAGGGTACCGAACTGTTCCTGGACCCGACCTGCGCTGTCTTCATCACGATGAATCCCGGTTACGCGGGCAGGACCGAGCTACCCGACAACCTAAAGGCGCTGTTCAGGTCGGTGGCGATGATGGTGCCCGATTACGCGATGATATCCGAGATAGAGCTGTACGCTTCCGGTTTCCTGACCGCGAGACCTTTGGCGGTGAAGATCGTCGCGACGTATCGATTGTGTTCCGAGCAGTTGTCCTCCCAGCACCACTACGATTACGGTACGTAACGATCTTGGTGATCATGGTGATCTGATAGTTTGATGAATTAGGGATGAGGGCGGTCAAGTCGGTGCTCAGAGCGGCCGGCGCTTTGAAGCTCAGGTACCCAGAAGAGGCCGAGGACGTGTTGGTTCTCAGATCGATAAAGGATATCAACTTACCGAAGTTCCTCATCTACGACGTCCCCCTATTCCAGGTAAAGATATAACGAGCCCAATGGGTTTTTATGAGCTACTCATAAGAAACTCCATATCTTAGCTTAACAGGTTCCTACTGGTGTATTTAAAATTCACACGTTAACTAAGAGAACTGCAACTGAAACTGTTTGGTTATGTTAATGCACTACAAAAGACGATGAAGATAAGATAAATCAGGCTGTGTAGTGTAACATTGTACTGTATTGTACTGTACTGTACTGTATTGTACCCTTACACCACAGGCTCTCCAAACTCTTTTTCTTAAATGGTTCAGCGTTTAACCTTTAATTCTTGGTTCTGAAACCCTTGCTTCAGGACTTAAAGTCCCAGTAACGTACAGCAACGATTTAGCTCTAACAAATCAATCATTCAAATCTTCTAAATTCATTCGAAACTTGTACCCTGAATTATTGTCCCTTGTAAGATGAATTCTTGGGATCTTTTGGATCCTAGATCCTAAGTTTTTAAAGGTCAGTTCTACACTCATTTTCACCTCCTTAATGACACTGATTAGTTTTAATTTGAAACTTATAGTTAGCAATTTTAGAGCCGAGGGGTTGAAGTGTTTCAATTCGGCTGATTGGACATTCCAAAGTTCAGTTTAGCAAGTCGAAAGGTTTGAAATTTAGGGTTACAAGGCTCATTCATTCAAACATTCGTTCATTCCATAAATATTTATATAGAAGGTCTGCGTTCAGTTAGATTTTAGAAGATTTAAGACTCCAGATTCAGATTTCAAAAATTATTAATATTGGTGACTTGCTCGTCTAGGGCATCACCTCGGACTTGTTCCCGGGGGTGGTCCTACCGCCACCCGACTACAACGTTTTAGACGAGGCCGTCTTCGACGCCTGTAAAGCGAGGAACGTACAATGTCCTCCGGCCTTCTTGGAGAAAATACAGCAGCTGTACGAGATGATATTGGTGCGACACGGATTGATGATAGTAGGGCTACCGTTCGCAGGTAAAACGACCTGCTACAGAATACTGGCCGACGCGTTGGGTCTCGTTGAAGCTAGGGTGAGTTGTTCACGCATTGAATCTTCGACACCCTTCAGCGCTGCTTTTCCTTAGGGAGGCGACGAGCACAGGACTGTATATACAGTGATGAACCCGAAATCCATCACGATGGGCCAACTGTACGGCCAGTTCGATCCGGTCTCTCACGAATGGTCTGATGGAGTTCTAGCTGTCAGTTTCAGGCAATACGCCATGTCCACCACAGAAGATAGGTTCGTATTTCTTTCGCCGGAAAGAAGAGAACAAGACTGAAAGTTTCAGACTAGAGTGTAGGATTTCTGCTTTGGTAGGTTAGTAATTATTATTCTTTTAGGAAATGGTTGATTTTCGACGGTCCAGTAGACGCTGTTTGGATAGAAAACATGAACACCGTCCTAGATGACAATAAGAAGCTGTGCTTGATGTCCGGGGAGATCATCCAGTTATCTAACACCACCAATTTGATATTTGAACCGATGGATCTGGATGTGGCCTCGCCAGCAACGGTAAGGTTCATTTTTGACTCTTATTGGTTATTGCAACGTTCCTCTTACTTGATGTTTAAAACTATTTCCAGGTATCAAGATGTGGGATGATATACATGGAACCCGACGCTTTGGGTTGGGAGCCCCTACTCGAGTCCTGGTTAAACTTGTTACCTCCCTTGATAAACACCGACTTCTACAAGACGATGATTTCGAACCTGTTCATGAGGTTCTGCAAGCCGTTGTTGTGGTTGATTCATAAAGGTGGAGTGAAGGTAAGTTGAAAGTACACACGGGTTGGGATGTATAATGAAATATAGTGAACTCTAGAACGCCAATCAGTTCTGAATAATTTGGCAATAGGGCAAATTGACCTACTTCTGAGTTTGCGCGGTAAACAGCGGGATATTTCACCGTGCCATCAGAGCAGTACCAAGCGTTTTACACTTCTCGTTCGTGAATCTGATATGAATATTTGCTTGAACCGACTTCTCTAAAATGTATTTAGCCTGTTGCGATTTCATAGGAGAACTACATTGGTGCGACCGCATCAGACTAGACTACTTAGATTTGGTGTTGCCTTAGAATATGTGTTGCCAAATTTACTAGATTTTTCCCCAATTATCTGCCCCAGTCGCATAAAATCTATTCCGAACTTCATTTGAAAAATACCAACAACCAAAAAACATTGCACTGGTGTGGCAAGGAAAGACATATTGCGCATGTACAACTAGTAGGTATTTCTTCGCCATGTAGAGTTATTTAATTTAATCTCAAACGTACCTTTTGACATTTTAGAGCTTATTACATTTCTATGACTAATCCAAATACGTTCAAAATAGGAAATAGCGACCGTTTCGGATCACAACCGCGTGAAGGCCAACATGAACCTCTTCGACTGTTTCATGGACGATTTCTACGACCCCAAATACAGGGAACAGGTGACCGATTTGGACATAAGGGCCCAGATCGAAGGTTCGTTCTTCTTCGCTTCTATTTGGTCCATGGGCGCCACCCTCGATCACGAGAGTAGAAGCAAGTTCGACATGTTGTTCAGAGGATTGTTAGAACGGGATTTTCCCGAGAAGACTGTGGCGTTGCTGGGGATTCCATTTGAGATTAATAAACCGGAGAAGCCGTACATTTTCACCTTGCCCATTGGGGAGACTGTCTTCGATTACAGATTCCTGAAAGAGGTAAGCGGTGAGGTTAAACGTGAATTCCGCTACGAACCATAAAGTTTTCAGGGTAAAGGTAAGTGGAAGCTCTGGTCGGACGAGCTGATGAACGCACCGCCGATCCCGAGGGACATCCCTGTGAACCAAATCATCGTCACGACGATAGAGACCATAAGGAACATAGCCCTGATGCAGCTGCTGGTGCAGCACCAGAAGGCGGTGATGGTGATAGGTCCTACTGGTACGGGGAAATCAGTTTACATCACGGTAAGTGGGTAGTCGTTTTGTGTCGCGTGTGTACCACTATAAATCATGCCTTCAACAGGACTTCCTGCTGAAGAAGAACAAACCTGATTTCCTGCCGCTGTTCATAAACTTCTCGGCGCAAACGACGGCCAATCAGACGCAGGATATCATAATGGCCAAGCTGGATAAGCGGAAGAAAGGCGAGTTTAACCTGGTCTTGCTAGTTTTGCAAATTAACAAATATCAGCACCACTGAGCACCACTCAGTTTGTCTTAAGTCCTAATGGAGAACAAGTCATGGAAAGTCTAGTAGACTATACACACCAATATAACATTTGATAATATGGAAACCACAGTACGTATTTATTTACCTATGGTTTATAGGTGAGTATGGGCCGCCGGTAACGAAGAAGTGCGTGATTTTCGTCGACGACGTGAACATGCCAATGAAAGAAGTGTACGGTGCCCAACCGCCCATCGAGCTCATTCGGCAGTGGTTCGATCATGAAATCTGGTACGATCGCAAGGAGGTTGTGCCGATGAAGCTGACCGATATTCAAGTAAGTGGATATAAATTACATCCATAAGTGTTAAGTTATGCACATACAAATTTTGACTGTGACTTATTCTCTGCAAGTTTTAAGTCATTCACAAGCTTTTTTCGCATATTTTGCCAAACCTTAAGACATTATGAAACATTATGAACATTAAGAAATTATGACAGTTGTGAGTAGAAAACATAACTGGATAAAAGTACGGACTGTTTTTTATGTGACGGTACAGTCTGCTGTTAATATTGTCACAAAATGCTAATGGGAATATTCCCTGTTTATTGGAACCATCTCATGACGCTAGAATAGAATTCATGCTATCTGATTAAACCAGCTCGGTTCATCTGCTGTAACAAAGCTGTTAATTATTTGGGGAATTTCTCTTTAATTTAATTTTCCAAATTTCAGTTCATATGTGCAATGTGCCCGGCGACGAGCGGAGGGAACACTGTCACTGCAAGGTTTTCCAGGCACTTCAATCATTTATGCATCGACGAGTTCCAGGATAGCACGTTAATAAATATCTTCAGTCGTATAATGTTATGGCACTTGGATACGAGGTAAGGGTTTAGTGCCATTCCATTGTTTATTTCCATCCCCCATGACGCTGATACGTCAAACGCCGTTTTCAGTTTTTACTACTTCAGAATAAGTGTCGTATAAAAGTTCTGTAACCGTGGAGATATCGAGTTTCAGCAAGATGTATTCACTTAACCATAACATTTTTATTTTTAAGTGTTATCAGTTTCCAATTTAACGTTCTAAAGTGGCAATTAATAATTTCATCTATAGGGTTGGCAAAACGTCCTGGAACGTTGGAATGTTCTATGTTAAACGCTTCAAAAATTTATGTAAATACGTAGTAATTTTAAAAGCATAAACAAGAAATGGGAACAATCTGAAAAACTGAATGTAATGACAGTCAAGACCTGAAGGGTGTGGAGGGTCGAAAGGGATCTAAGAACCCATATTGTTGTCATTTCTGTTTTACAGCATATGTTTGAAATTTGCCATACCAACAATGTTGGACTTTTCTGATAAAGCAGCGTCTCCATCATTTGTATTTCATTTTTCAAACGTGTTTACCATTAGTAAGGATGGATACTCAACTTGGAATTTTCAGTAGGATTCTAATAATTTTTGGGAAACTTATGAACACAAGAGAACTCCGAGGGGATTCCAATTTTATCTTCTAGCCAACCAATTTTTGTTTCGTTTTAGGGAGTCTTATACTCCAAAAAAACAGCATTTCTAACTTCTTGGTCGTTATATCGATGCAAACAAGAAGAAACCTTAAATGTTTTATATCGTTCTGAGGGATCCTTAGGCGGAAGTGCCCTCTAATGTTTAATAACCGACCATGTTATTTTCTCCAAGGGGTTTCTCGAAGGATTTCGATCCGTGCATCGAGGAGATCGTCCTCTCCACCCTCGACATTTTCAAGTCAGCCAGGACCAATTTGCTGCCGACACCTGCGAAGTCTCACTACCTTTTCAATTTGAGAGATTTCTCCAGGGTTATCCAGGTATTGTATTGTTGTGTATCTCATGTTAAAAAGCAATAGGCCTTGCCCTTGCTTGTACCAATTCGTTTCAACAGCAACGGTAAGAGATTTTGTTGAAAAATGCAATAAATCCTTCCACCTACAGTGCAACATTACTGTATTGCAATGACAGAAATTTTAAAGTAATGGCAGTGATTTCTCTATTTAAAATTATGGATACATTATTTGGATTGGTTTCATTGTGAATGTACATACTCGATTCGACATTTTTTAATACGCCTTTAAGCTTTTACCACTTTGTTAAACCTGTGATCAACGTTTCATAAGTAACATACTCTAATATTTAATGCATTTCACTCAATTTTGGTTAACATATTTAAGAGATTACAAGGTAATATCATTACACATGCATTGGTCTATAATGACTTCTCTATATTCTAATTATGTGATCAAATTTTCGGGGGGCCTCATAAACCATATATGATAAGCAGTGTTGTTAAAAATACTTTTAAAAATGTATTTAAATACAAACGCAAATACTTTTTACAAAATGTATTTACTTATATTTTAAATACTTCTCTGGACAATGTATTTAAATACAAACAACAAGTATTTTGTTTTTGTATTTAAACAGTATTTAAAGTTGTAAATTATTCTTAATTGCGCAATGTTAAGCATAACCCCAGGAAGCTTAGAATTCCTATTTTCTTCGTGAAATTGTTGAAATTATTCAATTTTTGAAATTTCTAAATCAGTTTAGAAAATAGATTCTAATTTCTAATGGAAACTTTCTAATGAAGTTCTAAAATCTTTGTTTTATTGCCCGAAGTTGTGAAGTTCTCAATTATTTTCAAAATATCTAAGTTATTTGTATCGAAAAGCCTCAAATACATATGCTGACTTTTATACACTAAACCTAAGTTTATGGTCTTAACACTTAAAACAATCTCAAAAAGTATTAGGAATTATTTTCTTTGCTCCATGAAATCGTAAAATTTTTGCAATTTTCCGAAATTTACCAACTACTTTGTAAACAAGTGTTTAGAAATTGAAGTGATACTTCAAAACACAACGGGCTAATGTAAGTTCCAAACTCCTAAAAAATAATCCCAAGCCAAAGATGTCGACACATTAGACACTTTACTTTTTAACTTGATCTAACGAAGTAGCTAATTAAAAAACTTCATTAATTACCTTTCCAACTTCATATATGGCAGTTCAAGTTATTTGTGTTGCATTAGAGTTGTCATAAGTTCTTTAGAAGCTCCTTAACTTCTTTTGAAACAACAACTTAAGTTTAAGATAACTGCGACTTGTTTAAAAATGTCGACAAGCTACTTAGTATCTTAAAAATTGTTTTACAATATCACAGCTTTTTTAAAAACTTTATGAAATGTACACCTTCGTTAAGATAATCGCAACTCCTTTAAAAGTGAAGTCGTAGGATCATTATAACTGTAACAATTACCTTCAAAATAAGCAAAACCAAAATGTAAATACAAATGAACAGCCAGAAATATGCTCAAAAAATGTATAAAAATGTGCATTAATAGTTACTGTAACAAAATAAAATAAATGTAAGAGCATTTAAGGAATAATTTAACAAATAAAGGACCTTAACATTGCCCAAATGTGTATTTGAACTACTGTATTTAAAATGTCAGAAGAAATGTATTTTAAATACACAGTAAATACAAATTAAGCTTATGTATTTAACTATGTATTTAAATATATAAAAGTATTTAAAATACATTTCTAAATACATGTATTTAAATACCTACTTAACAACACTGATGATAAGTTAATTAGATTAATGACATGTACAGAAATTATTTATCTCTAATTCTTATAAACAATAATAGGTACATTAGTTTAATAGTGAAAGTCACGATCAAGAAACTATATTTTTACGTTTTTTGCCGATTACAATATTTCGTGATTGGCATGATCACAATGTGATTGTGGCATTCCGTGACAATTATGTTAATAAACACACCGTAATTTCTTTATATCTCTTTTTACCTCTATATATCTATCTACAATCAATCTATGTCAACGTTTACCTCTCTAAATCATTCTATATCTCATTATGCGCCTCTGTAACTCTTTGTATCTCTCTCTCTAAATCACTGTAGTAATACATCTCTCTACAATCCTCACATGTCTCTGTGTCTTTCTATATAGGTACCTCTGGACCATATTTTTATAATTTTCTACATCTACTTCTCTATCTCCATCTACATTCTCTATATGACTGTATATATATCTGTATCCCTTTGTGTTTCTGTATATATAGTACTACTTTATCCCTTTATGGTTTTGTATGTATTCTTATATATTTTTTCTATAATTTTTATCTGTAAATGAGGAATTTCCCAGTGTGTTTCTTGAATGTGTTACCTCCATTTTTGAGTTTCTAAACTTGTATGATTGACTTAAATAATTATCTAACTATAACAACCTACATCTTATCTGTATGCCTCAACATTTCTATAATAATTCCCCATATCCCTTTATATCCATTCATATTCCCCTATGTCACTTTAATCCATCGACCCTTCTATGGCTCTGTCTCTCCTTATTTATCTCTAGTCACTATATATTGTAATCTGTGAATAAGGAATTTTCCATTGAGTTTATTTAATGTATTAACTCTAATTTGAAGTTTAAATTTTGCAGTTTCTCAATGTGTAGATATATATCTAATAAAGTTATAGGTTCCATAAAGTATCGAAAACCGCTTTTAAAACGTTCAATAGAGGTTGTTGATTCAACAAATGGTTCCAAGTTATCGGACCTTTAGCACACGATAAGTTATGTAACGCATGCGCAATTGTCTTGTCAAACTTCACACGTTAAAACTAACTAAAACTATACGATCATTGCGTATCAAACCCTTAACTTGTAGGACGGTTGCTTTCAGAAACGGTACTAAACTGTATCAGTTCAATAACTTCATGAAATCAGTAGTTATTGAACCAACAGCAAAAGCTACCAGAAACCTACTAGAAATCCTTTTAACTGTAGCACTATACCTTCAACATTACCATTAATACATTATAGTAGGACACCATGCAACCTCCACTATTCTCTTTCCTTTAGGGCGTCCTGCTGTCTGTCCCAGAAGCAATGGAAGACATGATGGCGATGAAGAGGCTGTGGGTGCACGAGGTCCTACGTGTGTACTACGATCGCCTCGTGGACGACAACGACAGGAGTTGGATCATAGAGGCCCTTCGAAGGGTCTCTCAGCAGAAGCTGCACGAAACGCTCGAGTCGATGTTCGAGAGGCTTAAGTCTCCATCCGGGAAGGTACAGTGAGATGAATCAAAAATTATAGAGACGGAGAAAAGTTTTAGTTCAAGCAAAGTCAAAATTAGGTGATCGTTAATAGAGTGCTAATAGTCTTTGAAAATGAAGTCTTAAGTGTGAGAATAAAAGGATCTGGAAAGTCCTTGCGAGTCCTCATTTCTGATTCAGTTTTGCTTCATTTGGGTTCTTGCCTTTTGGATGTAGGTCGGCGAAATGGAGCTGAGGAACCTCCTGTACTGCGACTTCGCGAACCCCAAGGCGGACCAACGGCACTACATCGAAGTGCAAGACTTGGATCAGCTTCGCGGCATCGTGGAGGGTTACCTCGCCGAGTTCAACAACATGACGAAGAAGCCGATGAACCTCGTGCTGTTCCGTTTCGCCGTCGAGCACTTATCGAAGATCTGCCGCATACTGAAGCAGCCGAGGAGTCACGGCATGTGCGTCGGCGTCGGCGGTTCCGGCAGGCAATCGTTGACCAGACTCGCCGCCCACATCTCCGACTACGAGCTGTTCCAAGTGGAGATCACGAGGCTGTACGGCGTGAACGAGTGGCACGAGGACGTCAAGGTGATCCTGAAGAGGGCGAGCGCTACAGATCAGCACGGCGTCTTCCTCTTCTCCGACACTCAGATCAAGGAGGAGGCCTTCCTCGAGGACGTGAGCAACCTGATGAACTCGGGCGAGGTGCCGAACCTGTTCACCACCGACGAGAGGATCGAGCTGTACGAGAAAATGAGGCAGCTCGACAGGCAAAGGGATAAATCCCTTCAGACCGATGGCAGCCCGGTGGCGTTGTTCAATTTCTTCGTGCAGATCATCAGGGAACAGCTGCACGTGATCCTCACGATGAGCCCGATAGGGGACGGTTTCAGGAATAGGATCAGGAAGTTCCCCGCTTTGGTTAACTGTTGCACCATCGACTGGTTTCAGGTGAGCTTCCCACTTATAGTTGGGATAAAGGACTAGGACATATTTCCATAAGGGGAAAATCATGTTTTTCCACTAGGGGTTGTGATTGCCCAAGGTTTAGTAAGCTGAAATTTGAATTTTCTACTAGCGACTCTTCTTCTCATCTCTTCTTCTTCATGTGCCTTATCTGTATTTTTTTCTCATCCTACGTTGGCAATCACCTTAGCGAAGCCTTCACGGTCTTCTGCCATATGGAAGAGTTGTCTTGCATTTCATATCTCGATCCAATCTCTAAGGTTTTTAAGCTAAGAAAGTTGTTTTCTTCCTACACCTCTTCGACCTTCTATTCTTCCTTTAATAATCAGCTTCAAGATTCCATAACGACTTCCTCTCAACTCATGACTCGGATAAGACATTTTCCTATACTTAACAATCCTTAGTAATTCCATACCCTTGTTGATTCTTCTTAGCACTTCTTAAAGTTTTCCAAAACTGTCTCTTTACATTATTTTCTATTCCAGGCCTGGCCGGAGGACGCTTTGTTAGCCGTAGCCACAAACTTCTTAAGCGCCATAGAGCTGACGGACCAAGAGAGGAGCGTCTGCATCGATATGTGTCAGTTGTTCCACATGTCGACTCAAGAGTTATCAGACGAGTTCTTCCAGAGGTTAAACAGGAAGAATTACGTTACTCCCACTTCTTACCTGGAAATGATCAACACCTTCAAGACGTTCCTGACCAATAAGCGAACGTATGTTTTTAAGTTTTTCCTTTGGTTCGTAATGTAGTGATAAACAAGAATGGTTGGTATTTTCCGGTAGAAATACGTTCCCTCCAATGAAATGTAAGTATCGAGTCCAATGACAGAAGACAAAACGTTTTCATTGGGTGAAATAACTTCACTTCTGCTGGAAGAAACGTTTTGGTGTGTTATATCATGTCTGAAAGTCACATGGTACTGAAGCAGATGAGAGAATCTGAAGTACCGTGTGTGTGGGTGCTTGTAGGAATCTAGACAGACAAGACCAGACCAGACCAAACAAGACCAGACCAGACTAAACCAGAGCAGACCAGACCAGACTAAACCAGAGCAGACCAGACCAGATAAGAACAAACTAAACCAGACCAGACCAGTCCAGACCAGACCAAATTTTTGAGAACCAGTTCCTCACCAATTTCTGCAAATCTTCTTCTGTTTCTTCTTCAGCCACTTCTGGTCCACTCCTGGACATAGGCCTTTCCTAGTTCCTTCCACGTGCGTTGTCCATGGATTTGAATACATAACAGATCTCAATTGGATCGAATTGAGTATTGTAAATCACGATCCATCACTGTGATTCGTAACTTTGCCCTTTAGGGAGGTGCTGAAATTCAAGAGCCGCTACGAGATAGGCCTCGACAAGCTGCAAAACGCGGGCGCCGAGGTGGCGGTCATGCAGGCGAACTTGGTCGCCCTGGAGCCGCAGCTCGTGACCGCCCAGAAGAAGGTCGAGGAGACCGTGAAGAGGGTCGAGGTCGAGTCCGCCGACGCGGCCGAGGTCGAGCAGAGCGTGATGCAGGACGAGGAGGTCGCGAACGAGCAGGCGAAGGCTGCGCAGGCGATCAAGGACGAGTGCGACGCAGACCTCGCCGAGGCGATGCCCATACTGAACGCCGCCCTGGCCGCGCTGAACACCCTCACGACGGCCGATATCGCCGTCATCAAGACCATGAAGAGTCCGCCGAAGGGTATCAGGCTGGTCATGGAGGCTGTTTGTATCTTAAAAGTGAGTATATGGGTTAATAGTTCAACGATCAAGTTCAAGCCGAGTTCAAAGGGATTTCAGTTATAAGTTACTCTATTTTCTCTTTGACTCTAAAATTCTTCATGTTCTCTAATTTCGTTTGAGCCTTTTCTTGTTTTCATCTTAGGACGTGAAACCTGCAAGAGTACCAGCACCCAGTGGTATAGGTACGGTAGACGATTACTGGGGACCCTCGATGAGAGTCTTGGGCGACATAAAGTTCTTGGACAACCTAATCAACTACGACAAAGACAACATCCCTCCGAGGATCATGGATAAACTGAAGCATCAGATTTTGAACGAGGAAAGCTTTGAACCAGAGAAGATAAAAGTGGTTTCTACCGCCGCAGAAGGTAATGTTGATTACTCCACTTTCAGTCCACCTACACTTCCTCTCCTTAGGTTTGTGTAAATGGGTAATAGCCATCTCCAAGTATGACAAAGTGGCCAAGGTGGTAGCTCCGAAGAAGGCAGCCCTGGCGGTCGCCGAGGCTCAGTTCCAAACAGCAATGACCGAACTCGAGGCGAAGAGAACGATGTTGAGGGAAGCCAGGGAACGGGTCGCCAAGTTAGAAGCTATTCTAGACGCCGAAAAGAAGAAGCTGCAAAGCCTGACGGATGAAGTGGACCTTTGCCAGACCAAGTTACATAGAGCCGAAGAGCTGATCGGCGGCTTGGGTGGCGAGAAGGACCGGTGGAGGTCTATAGCGAAGGAGTTGGGGGAGAAGTATTACATACTGACAGGTATTGGAAGGTTTCAATGAGTTATAGATGTTAAGACTTCATTGAATCATTCTTATTATTATAATTTCTCTTTAAGGCGACATTCTGATTGCTGCCGGCGTAGTAGCGTACCTCGGAGCGTTCACAATGCAATTTCGAGCTGCGCAGACTGAAAAGTGGGTGAAAGCGTTGACGGAGAAGAAGATAGTGTGCGCGCAGGATTTCCAGCTGATCAACGTATTAGGAGAACCGGTGGTCATACGGCAATGGAATATCTTCGGGCTGCCAACTGATAACTTCAGTGTTGATAACGGCATTATCATATCGTAGGTGCATTATGGAATTTTTATGTTAGAGTTGTGAGAATAACGCAAGTTGGTTAAAGTCCTTTCATTATATCACCTAATGTCTTCTTATCTTCTGCATGTTTCCTTTAGAAATGCAAGGAGGTATGCCTTGATGATTGACCCACAGGGACAGGCAAACAAATGGATCAAAAATATGGAAAGGACTAACAACCTGGCGGTGATACGTTTGAATCAGCCTGATTACGTCAGGATACTAGAAAATGCTATCCAGTTTGGACAACCGGTATGTTGTTAATCTACACATCACGGTAGATCACGGTAGATACTTGCTTCCTTTTTGGGCTGTGTTAAATAAGTTCTAAAATCTGATCTTTTAATGGTAGTTTCCAAAGAAACTCCTATTTCCTTAATTCTGCCTTGACCCTAAGGCTAGTTTCCAAAGAAACCCTTACGATTACTTCTTTAATTCTCCCTTGACCCTTCACAAGGTACTTCTGGAAAACATAAGCGAAGAACTGGATCCCATCCTAGAGCCAGTTCTGGCGCAACAGATTTTCAAGCAAGGCGGCGCCATGTGCTTGAAACTTGGGGACTCTGTAGTGGAGTACAGCCCAGATTTCAAATTATACATCACGACGAAACTGCGGAACCCTCACTACTTACCAGAAGTGGCCGTGAAAGTGACATTGGTGAACTTCATGATCACCAGAGTCGGTCTGCAGGACCAACTGCTCGGGATCACCGTAGCCAAAGAGCGACCCGACTTGGAAGCGGAGAAAAATAGTTTGATAGTGCAAAGCGCAGACAATAAAAAGTAAGTGGGAGATTTCTGGTGTGCTGTTGAAAACACTTAACTTAGCTTAGCATTGCACTGTATACATCCCGGACTGTATATTTCAGGACGCTGAAGGAAATCGAAGACAAGATCCTGGAAGTACTCAGCACCTCCCAAGGGAATATCCTGGAGGACGAGACCGCCGTCCAGATCCTGAGCTCATCTAAGGCTTTATCCAACGAGATCCAGGCGAAGCAAGAGGTCGCCGAAGTGACCGAAGTACAAATCGACCAGGCGAGAATGGAGTACACGCCTATAGCTATCTACTCCACTATTTTGTTCTTCACAATAGGTAAGCCATACCGCGAGAGAAGGAACTTTAACTGTAGTCGATAAAATGGGACCAAATAAGTGATCCAAACGTCCAAGACAAAATTGAAGATTAAGTCACTTAGTTTGCGTTCTTGTTTTCTTACGAATTATTAGTAAGATTTTATGACCCTTAGAACCCTTTGTTTTGGTGATATTAAAAACTGCAATTTGATCCCAAAACTGCTAATCGTAACTGGCAGGTTTCAAATAAGATGTTTGTCAAATGATGTGCACTTCGTGATACAGCTTCATAGCCAATCTGAACACTACTTGAAATCAAAATTCGTATCTTTGATATATCCAGTTCTCCAGCCTAATATTAGGTTTAATTAGACTAATTGCATTTCCATAGTCCACTACATTATAACACAATGTTATATCCATGAAAATTTGTGTAAAAGTGAAGCATATTTGAGACATTCTCAACCGTTTCATTGTTTCAGCTGACTTGGCAAACATCGACCCAATGTACCAATACTCTTTAGTGTGGTTCATGAACCTTTTCAAGTCTGCCATAGACAATACTGATAAAGTGGAAGACGTGGCGGTACGTCTACAGGATCTCCAAAAGTACTTCACCCATTCACTCTATGTGAATATCTGCAGAAGTCTTTTCGAAAAGGTAAGTTTCTTAACTGATCTGATTCAAAAACTGTTTGACTACTTTCTCGTTTCTGTCAGGACAAGTTGCTGTTTTCAATGTTGTTGAATATTAACATAATGAAAAGCAAGAACGAAGTAGACCAATCGGAATGGATGTTCCTCTTAACAGGTGGCGTCGGATTGGACAATCCTAACGTCAACCCGTCGAGTTGGTTGGTCCAGAAGTCATGGGACGAGCTTTGTCGATTGAACGATCTACCGGCATTCAAGTAAGCAACTTTTTACTCATAATATTCACTTTTCAGCACTTATAGAAAAATTAGATTGTGTTTTAAAATTAACTGAAGACCAGTAATTGCGAAATGTGGATTAGGTGTTTACTTGACGCACCAAAAATTGGTGGATGAGATTTTTAAATTAGGGGTACTCACTGATTGTCGATGAATAATCAGTAAATGGATGTTACTTACCTATTCTTAGCGATATGTAAAATGTGTTCATATTGTTACCACAGAGTATCAAATTCTAATCTGTATTGTTGACGCATCAGTTATCAACAGAGGAAACTTACATTTTAGTGGTCTAATCATAAGCAATCATCATATATCTTATTAACGTGTTGGTAGTTAGTAAATCTGTGAAACAAAAAGTAATTAGGTTATATCATTTTTCTCCGATTAACAATGATGGTGACTATTTGCGTGAATTTGATTGATTGACAGTTGTTACATTTTTTTTTTCAGAGGAATTGTGACACACTTCTCTCAACACTCCGACGAATGGAAGACTATTTTCGACTCGCTAGAGCCGCACAATTGCCCCCTGCCTTCGCCTTGGGAACAAAAACTAAATGATTTGGAAAAGATGATGGTGCTACGTTGCATACGTTTCGATAAGATGATTCCTGCTGCTCAAGTATTCGTAACTAGTAAGGTCCCAATGATGAGTAATTGAACATGAGCACTTTTTCATAACGAGGGACTCTTGCCCTTGTCCCAGTAATATCACAAAGTACCAAAGGGACTTTGTATGTTTTGTTTCTTGACTAGGGCACCTGACAGATCTTCTAATCGGTAGACTCAAAATATCTTTTTCCTTGAACCAACAAATCAATCCCAAAACCTTCATAACATCCAAATTATGAACCCATAGCCTGTTCAGTCTCCTAAACTTAACTTTTGTACCCTTGAGGCAATCGCTTATTGTTCGTGGAAAATCTACAACTAGTCCTCACTAGTTCTTCAAGTCTTCCAGTCAGTTCTTTAACCTCCAAGTAGTGAAACAATACTTCTTAATAAAACCCCCCATGCTTGGGTGTTTGGATATAATTAATTCTACAACCATACAAGGTCCCTTCATTATTTATAGAACACCTTGGAAAGGAGTTCGTGGAACCTCCCCCCTTCGACTTGGCCTCCTCGTACGCAGACTCCCACTCCTGCATACCGCTGATATTCATCTTGACACCTGGCGCGGATCCCACGGCTCTCCTACTGAAATTCGCCGACGATCAAGGATTCGGGGCGAACAGACTGTTCGCCTTGTCCCTGGGACAGGGACAGGGTCCGATAGCCATCAGGCTGATAGACGAGGGCGTCAGGAACGGTACCTGGGTCGTGCTACAGAACTGTCACCTGGCGAAGAGCTTCATGCCGACTTTGGAAAGAGTAAGTCTACGAGTCTATCACCACGGTTTTCCAACGAGGTGCTTTTAGATCTGCGAGAACCTGACGCCGGACTCGACTCATCCAGATTTTCGATTGTGGTTGACTTCGTATCCGGCCGAACATTTTCCTGTGCTGGTGCTCCAGAACGGGGTGAAGATGACCAACGAGCCCCCTAAAGGGTTGAAGAATAATATATTAAGGTTAGTTCGTCTCCAGTAGGTTTCTGGGTTATGGGTTAAGCGGTTCTGAAGGATTCCTGGAAGATATGGTGAATCATAAAGATGTTACCAAAGGTACTTTTGTGAAATAAACTTCGCCTGAAGGTTTGTTATGAAGGATCGAGCTTGTTTTAACTTTCCTCTGTCCTTGGGAACCTTGGATTTATAAGCTCTTTCGTAATAGAGTCAGAAATACAGCTCAAAAGCTTGATTCAATCATATGAGTTTGACAACAAGACTGAACCGTATTGTGGAACGACCAAGTACTCGCCTGGATTTTGTTCTGTGACCCTTCTCCTTAGGTCCTATTTGAGCGATCCGATTTGCGACATGGAGTGGTACGAGAGTTGCAAGCAGTCCGTGGTCTTCAAGAGGCTCCTGTTCTCGCTGTGCTTCTTCCATGCGTCGGTGCAGGAGAGACGGATGTTCGGCTCTCTCGGTTGGAACATACGTTACGAGTTCAACGAGACCGACCTCAGCATAAGCGTCAAGCAGTTACACATGTTCCTTAATGATTACGAGGTGAGCGCGGGTTTCGGATCGTGTCGAGGTTTGACGTTGAGAAGATGATCGAATTTCGTGGTTACAATGTTACCCAAACCTAAACAGTTCTGCGGTTATTAACTCCGTAACTACTTAGGTATTCTTAAAAGTCACGTCCCGTCTCAGGTTACATCCCGGGTTCACCTATGGTAATAAAACCGTTAATTTATATGAATTAAATAACTTACGTGTCTTCCTATAACTCGCTTAGTTAGTTACTTAGGAAGTTACTTCAACCTTGGTGAATCAACTTTCATGACTAACGTCAGGTTTCCAAATTCCTGAAAATTACATCAAAACTCGCCACTTTAAGTGATCAACTGAACTCTGCTCAGACATGGTGTTGTATTCCCAACAGGACATCCAGTACGACGCCCTACTTTACCTGACAGGAGAGTGCAACTATGGAGGACGTGTGACAGATGATTGGGATCGTCGTTGCCTCGCAACCATACTCAGGAAGTTCTATTGCAAGGAGGTGGTCGAGATCCCGGATTATCCCTTCGATCCCTCAGGTTATACATACTGAGCATGTATAAGTAATCCTTGCTGTGGTAGTCAATATCTGAATTGAGCTAGGTCTAAGTGAAATTGCAATTTTCCAAGATATTAGGCCTGAGTTAAGTTACTACTTAAGTTGATTGAAATGTCCAACGTTGTTTTATTTAAACGATTTGTAAGACTCTCACAGCAATGGTTCTCGAAATCACAATTACGATCACCCATTTGTCTCTTTAATCTAGGACGTTATTACTGCCCGGATAAGACGGAATACGACGATTTCATTTCATACACGAAAAGCTTGCCATTGATAACCAGCCCAGAAGTGTTTGGGATGCACGAGAACGCTGACATTATGAAGGACCAACAGGAGGCATTGCAGTTGTACAACAGCACTTTACTTACACAGGTGACCCTTTGCTCTTTACCTCTCCTTTGTAACAATTCTTGTTCTTGCTCAGTAAGTGATTTGCTTTGCATTTGTTACTGCTGCAATGAACCTATAGGACAGATTGGTAAGTTTATCTTCTCCAACTGATTCATAATTTACGCATACATATGTTTAATGTCTTTTCTTCTACTTAACATTAACCCCAGGACTTGTACCTGTTTGAGGTAAGTTAAAAGACAAATAAATGTAAACTGTGAAACTTACAGTGTAATTCACTTCAAAGCTTATCAAGAAGGAACGGGTGAGTACGAGCAAACTTTCAAAATTCATATTTCTCGGACTACCTAGGAGCACTTACTGGCGAAATGATTTATAGCTACAGATTCTCCTGTAGCTGCCATTTTATCCATTTCATTCCATTATTAGGACGCGATGGATACTGGTAGTAACGTTAAGTCTCCAGACGAGATAGTAATGGAAGTATCGTCCGACATCTTGGCGAAATTGCCTCCAAACTTCGACAGGGACGCCGCTATGGAGAAGTATCCAGTCTCGTACTCGCAAAGTATGAATACAGTTCTTGTCCAGGAGATGGTGAGGTTTAACATACTGCTGAATACCGTCAGAGTCAGTTTGATTAACGTCCGGAAAGCCATCAAAGGTATAACTGTTCCTTCAAGTACTGTGAAGGTATTTCCTTTCTGTTGTCGTTATTTAAAGGTTTGATAATCATGTCGTGGGATCTCGAGGAAGTAGTGACCAGCATATTAGTAGGAAAGATTCCCAAGATGTGGGCTGATAAGTCTTACCCCTCGTTGAAACCGTTGGGGAGTTATGTGAACGATTTCTTAGCCAGATTGGCTTTTCTACAAGTAAGTATGGACTTTGGTTTAAATACCAATTGGAAATATTCTTTGGTCGTAATAGACTAAAGGCTAATAATACAAAGTTTCGTCGTAGATGTGTAACCACAGTATTATTGATTCTATTTTTGTTTAAGAAATGGATGGACGAAAACGCCCCGCCGACTTTTTGGATCTCTGGGTTCTTTTTCACCCAAGCGTTTCTGACTGGAGCCCAACAAAATTACGCTAGAAAGTATACCATACCTATAGATCTACTCACGTTTGATTATGAGGTAAATGGACCAATCTTGTTTTATCAACAATGTTACCTTGAAATTAGCTTGGATACTACGTGCCTTTTGAAGCGATATAGACAACTATAAAAGTCTAATATTTTTAGTATTGTTTCCAATACTTTTTTAAACAGTGATTAATTGATTTTGACCTGTGGATCACTTGTGTGCAACACTGTCATTCTGGGAAATTTATTTGTTTTTGGCTCTATTGCTTAATCAATAAGTCCTCAATATTTGACTTATTGTACCCAGAAATCTAGAAAGGTTTTGTTCAGTCAACTTCTAGATTATAAAAAATATTATTCTTATAAACGTATTGATTCGGGATAATTAGTGATTGTTTCGATGTGATACAATTAAACCATCTCTGGTTTGAGCCTGTGTTACCCTTTCAAATATCTGAAGTGGTACGTCCTGGACCATAAATGGTTTATTCAAAAATGTAATCGAGGATTGCTCAGTTCTGGAGGTTTTATATCTACAAATCTAGATCAAATTTTCTAGATTTTACAATGTCGGAAATCCTTCCCTTGAACATGTTCAGATTCTTGAATGAGAGAAGTGTAGAAATACACCATACCTGAATTAAACTCGTGAAACTGTTTCGTTGGTGGCGTAGATTTGCTCAGTGCTAGAGCTGTTATATCCATGAATCTAGATGGTTGATTTTTCTTGGGAAACATCTAGATTTTAACGTGTCTACAGACCATGTCTACACATTCAGCCCATGTTACCATTTGGTTTATAGGCTAATATCCCCCCCCTCCATTATGCCATTTACGAATCTAGACGAGCTTATACTTAGGAAACTTCTAAATTCTAGAAATTTAGATTTATGTTCGAAATTTTTTTCTAAATAAAGGTGCTGCTTCTTGGATTGAGCTCGTGCTCAATGTTCGCTATGTTGTCTAAGTTTTATGAATTTTCGTAGTATTATATCGAGGACTCTAGATGGTATTTCCTTGGAAAAGTCTCCTAAATTCTAGATTTTTTTTTTTCAAAATAAAACCGGCGCATTATTCTTATGTTGAGCCCTATAATTTGAGAAATTCTGCCCATGCAGCACCTCACCTAGATTGAGCCCATTTTAACTTCGCATAACAGAACAGAATCCCTTCAAGGAACTTCAAGTTTTATATCTAGGATTATAGATGGTTTTTCCATTGGAAACTACGAGGTGTGAAAAAAAATTTTCTCCCGAAAATGTTTAGGTATTAGAACAAAAGACATTTGCCTGTAGCCTTTACACTATCCTGGATAGAATTGGATAACCTAGAGCCTAAATTTCCTCAATATTAGAGCTGTTATATCCATGAATCTAGATGGTTCCTTTTTCCTATGAAACGTCTAGATTTAACCTAGTCTACAAGTACCATGATACCATGTCTACATTCAGCCCATGTTATTATTTTTTTATTGGCTAAGATCTCCCCATTATCCCATTTACGAATCTAGAGGGGCTTATACTTAGGAAACTTCTGGATTCTAGAAATTGAGATTTATTTTTGTCGAAAACGTTTCAATTCTGAAATAAGAATAAATTTTCGAAATAAATCTGCTGCATAATTCTTAGATAGAGCCCTAGAATCTAGAATTTGAGAAATTCTGCCCATGCAACACCTCACCTAGATTGGGTCCATTTTAACTTTGCACAACAGAACAGAATCCCTTCAAGGAACTTCAAGTTTTATATCTAGGATTATAGATGGTTTTTCCATTGGATACTACGAGGTGTGAAAACACTTTCCCTGGAAAATGTTTAGGTTCTAGAACACAATACATTTTCACTATATGTAGCCGTTACACTGTCCTGGATTAAACTGGTGTAACTTAGGGTCTAGATTTTCTCGATAACTGAGCTTTTATGTCCAAGATTTTAGATCTAAACTTCTATATTTCTTTGGAATTTGTTACGTTATAACTTGTTACGATCCGGTGTTACCGTTCGTTAAAAGGCGAGGATTGCTCGATCCTCCAGGTGTTATATCCGGGAATCTAGAAAATTCTTATGTGAATCAAAGAGGAGAATTCTTCCTTCGGAAACGGTTACATTCTAGAATGCGAGAGAATTTCCCAATAAATGGCTTCCATTAAATCCATTTTGAATTTCACAGGTTCTAAAGGGGACAAATTTTCCTGATCCACCTGCAGATGGCGTTTATGTCTACGGCCTATTTCTAGACGGGGCCAGATGGAATTCAAGTAAAATGGAGTTGGACGAGTCCCTTCCAAAGGTTTTATACGACGTTGTACCTCATGTGAGTATTTTACACAAACGCGATATTTGAATTGAAGGTACTCGTCTATGAATTATTCCAGATCAGTTTATACAGATTTTGTCGGTAATAATTTTAACCAGCAAGGTTTAGCAATGTTTAGTTGCATTGGTAGAGAGTGGGGAGTAGTTGAAGAGAGCATTTCAATAAGGTTACATTCAGTTAGTTACATTTTTGTTAAACTCTACCATTATTTGATATACCCGTTCCAGATCGATCTTAACAGTGTTATTATCGCTGGACCTTTCCTCCTAATCTTTCCATTCACCGCCTCGGCTAATGGGGCCCTTTTATAAGGCCGACAAAAAATTTAATCCGCCCCGGCGCCCCCACCCCTCCCCGCTCTCCCGTTTCCCGCCTTAGAGCAATCACGACCCGACTCGACCACCTTTTTCCATTTCCAGCTCTGGCTGAAACCAATTAAGAGGGAAGATCTAGTGGAGAGACCCTCTTACACGTGCCCCGTGTACAAAACGTCCGAGAGGAAGGGCGTCCTTTCCACCACCGGCCACTCGACCAATTTCGTCATCGCGATGACCCTGCCGTCCAGCCTGCCCGAGTCGCACTGGATCATGCGCGGATGCGCCATGCTCTGTCAGCTATCCCAATAATCAAATTTTATATTTGCAATAACAATATATATTCGGTTTAACAACGGCGTTGTTTTACCAGGCGGGGCAGCCGTTACCACGTTCGAGGCGAGATGGGCGCGGTATTGAACTATAAGTCTTTGAAGAGAGCGTAAAATAGTTAATTCTGAACGGATTTAAGGTGTAAGTAATAAAATTATCGCTTAATATGGCGTTGGAAGTCACAAGTTATTTCAAAAGCAGGCATCTGTACTTCCAAAATTGTTTTAATCGGTAATTGTATTATTCGATATTTCAGTCGTTTCTAAGACCCTGCATTATCTAATCAAAATCTATTTACAGTAAGTTACACAATCTTGAGGTGAAATTTTGATCCATAACAATTTTAAAACTTAATAACAAAATATTGATATCGCAATATCTACCATCCAGATACTCTGAGGAGTTCTATAAACTATAATTGCTTTGAAAATACCTCGTACAACTTGAAACTATCCAATATTTCTCCATTATCTGCGAGACAGATATTGATAACATGTCACTGAAGTTCATGGATCTATTGTTTCGTAAATTGATACTATCAGGATCAGGGCGATAAAGTTATTCTCGGCACCTTCGCCATAATTCGTCATAAAATGGCGGCGACACTTAGCCTAGGTAAGCCGGGTATACCTATGTTGAACTAAGCAATAACTTTAGATTTAGAAACTTTCGACAAGAAGAGGTAACTCTCTTCATACTCGAACTGGAGGAATTGTGAGTTAGCGAGGTAGGTGATATGTTGAATGTAGAACTTGCCCTGAATTCAATATTGCGTTTGGGAATCATAGTCCTTTTTCTTGATGAAAATACGATTCACTTAAGAAATATCCTGATGAATCTAGAAATCTAGATGATTCACCAATTCTATTACTGCCTGAATTAGAATTGCGTCATGTTGCGTCTTGTTTGGATATGTGATGAGTATTAAAATAAGGGCTTAAAATTTACTGGACAACTATCAGATTTGTTAACAACTATTGTAAGAAGCCCGATATGAAAACCATACGTTTTAATTAAATGAGGAGAAAAATCCTGATAAATCTAGAAATCTAGATGATTCACTAGGAATTCTATTACTGTCTGGAATTTGAGTTATTGTTGCAATAGCGTCATGTCGCGTCTTGTTAGACTAGGTGATGAGTAGGTATTGAACTAAGGGCTTAAAATGTACTAGCCAATCATCAAATTCGTTCAAAACTATTATAAGAAGCCCGATATGAAAATCATAAGATTTAATTAAGTGAGGAGAAAAATACTGATGAATCTAGAAATCTAGATGATCCACCAGGAATTCTATTACAGCCTGGAATTCGAGTTATTGTTGCAATAGCGTCATGTCGCGTCTTGTTAGACTAGGTGATGAGTAGGTATTGAACTAAGGGCTTAAAACTTACTGGCCAATCATCAAATTCGTTCAAAACTATTGTAAGGAGTCAGATATGAAAATCATGGGTTTTAATTAAATAAGGAGAGAAATCCTGATAAATCTAGAAATCTAGATGATCCACCAGGAATTCTATTACTGCCTGGAATTCGAGTTATGGTTGCAATAGCATCATGTCGCGTCTTGTTAGACTAGGTTCACTAGGTGATGAGTAGGTATTGAACTAAGGGCTTAAAATTTACTGGCCAATCATCAAATTCGTTCAAAACTATTGTAAGAAGCCCAATATGAAAATCATAAATTGTAAATAAATCAGGAGAAAAAACCTGATGAATCTAGAAATCTAGATGATCCACCAGGAATTCTATTACAGCCTGGAATTCGAGTTATGGTTGCAATAGCGTCATGTCGCGTCTTGTTAGACTAGGTGATGAGTAGGTATTGAACTAAGGGCTTAAAATTTACTGGCCAATCATCTAATTCGATCAACACTATTATAAGAAGCCCGATATGAAAACCATAAGATTTAATTAAATCAGGAGAAAAATCCTGATGCATCTAGAAATCTAGATGATCCACCAGGAATTCTATTACTGCCTGGAATTCGAGTTATTGTTGCAATAGCGTCATGCCGCGTCTTGTTAGACTAGGTAATGAATAGGTATTGAACTAAGGGCTTTAAATTTACTGGCCAATCTTCAAATTCGTTCAAAACTATTGTAAAAAGTCCGATATGAAAATCCTGAGTTTTAATTAAATGAGGAGAAAAATCCTGATGAATCTAGAAATCTAGATGATCCACCAGGAATTCTATTACAGCCTGGAATTCGAGTTATTGTTGCAATAGCGTCATGTCGCGTCTTGTTAGACTAGGTGATGAGTAGGTATTGAACTAAGGGCTTAAAATTTACTGGCCAATCATCAAATTCGTTCAAAACTATTATGAGAAGCCCGATATGAAAACCATAAGATTTAATTAAATCAGGAGAAAAATCCTGATGCATCTAGAAATCTAGATTATCCACCAGGAATTCTATTACAGCCTGGAATTCGAGTTATTGTTGCAATAGCGTCATGTCGCGTCTTATTAGACTAGGTGATGAGTAGGTATTGAACTAAGGGCTTAAAACTTACTGGCCAATCATCAAATTCGTTCAAAACTATTGTAAGGAGTCAGATATGAAAATCATGAGTTTTAATTAAATGAGGAGAAAAATCCTGATAAATCTAGAAATCTAGATGATCCACCAGGAGTTCTATTACTGCCTGGAATTCGAGTTATGGTTGCAATAGCATCATGTCGCGTCTTGTTAGACTAGGTTCACTAGGTGATGAGTAGGTATTGAACTAAGGGCTTAAAATTTACTGGCCAATCATCAAATTCGTTCAAAACTATTATGAGAAGCCCGATATGAAAACCATAAGATTTAATTAAATCAGGAGAAAAAACCTGATGCATCTAGAAATCTAGATGATCCACCAGGAATTCTATTACAGCCTGGAATTCGAGTTATGGTTGCAATAGCGTCATGCCGCGTCTTGTTAGACTAGGTGATGACTAGGTATTGAACTAAGGGCTTAAAATTTACTGGCCAATCATCTAATTCGATCAACACTATTATAAGAAGCCCGATATGAAAACCATAAGATTAAATTAAATGAGGAGAAAAATCCTGATGCATCTAGAAATCTAGATGATCCACCACGAATTCTATTATGCCTGGAATTCGAGTTATGGTTGCAATAGCGTCATGTCGCGTCTTGTTAGACTAGGTGATGAGTAAGGTATTGAACTAAGGGCTTAAAATTTACTGGCCAATCATCAACTTCGTTCAAAACTATTATGAGAAGCCCGATATGAAAACCATAAGATTTAATTAAATCAGGAGAAAAATCCTGATGCATCTAGAAATCTAGATGATCCACCAGGAATTCTATTACAGCCTGGAATTCGAGTTATTGTTGCAATAGCGTCATGTCGCGTCTTGTTAGACTAGGTGATGAGTAGGTATTGAACTAAGGGCTTAAAATTTACTGGCCAATCATCAAATTCGTTCAAAACTATTGTAAGAAGCCCAATATGAAAATCATAAATTGTAAATAAATCAGGAGAAAAATCCTGATGAATCTAGAAATATAGATGATCCACCTGGAATTCTATTACAGCCTGGAATTCGAGTTATGGTTGCAATAGCGTCATGTCGCGTCTTGTTAGACTAGGTGATGAGTAGGTATTGAACTAAGGGCTTAAAATTTACTGGCCAATCATCTAATTCGATCAACACTATTATAAGAAGCCCGATATGAAAACCATAAGATTTAATTAAATCAGGAGAAAAATCCTGATGAATCTAGAAATCTAGATGGTCCACCAGGAATTCTATTACAGCCTGGAATTCGAGTTATTGTTGCAATAGCGTCATGTCGCGTCTTGTTAGACTAGGTGATGAGTAGGTATTGAACTAAGGGCTTAAAATGTACTAGCCAATCATCAAATTCGTTCAAAACTATTATAAGAAACCCGATATGAAAATCATAAGATTAAATTAAATGAGGAGAAAAATCCTGATGCATCTAGAAATCTAGATGATCCACCAGGAATTCTATTACTGCCTGGAATTCGAGTTATTGTTGCAATAGTGTCATGCCGCGTCTTGTTAGACTAGGTGATGAGAAGGTATTGAACTAAGGGCTTAAAATTTACTGGCCAATCATCAAATTCGTTCAAAACTATTGTAAAAAGTCCGATAAGAAAATCATGAGTTTTAATTAAATGAGGAGAAAAATCCTGATGCATCTAGAAATCTAGATGATCCACCAGGAATTCTATTACTGCCTGGAATTCGAGTTATTGTTGCAATAGCGTCATGCCGCGTCTTGTTAGACTAGGTAATGAATAGGTATTGAACTAAGGGCTTTAAATTTACTGGCCAATCTTCAAATTCGTTCAAAACTATTGTAAAAAGTCCGATATGAAAATCCTGAGTTTTAATTAAATGAGGAGAAAAATCCTGATGAATCTAGAAATCTAGATGATCCACCAGGAATTCTATTACAGCCTGGAATTCGAGTTATTGTTGCAATAGCGTCATGTCGCGTCTTGTTAGACTAGGTGATGAGTAGGTATTGAACTAAGGGCTTAAAATTTACTGGCCAATCATCAAATTCGTTCAAAACTATTATGAGAAGCCCGATATGAAAACCATAAGATTTAATTAAATCAGGAGAAAAATCCTGATGCATCTAGAAATCTAGATTATCCACCAGGAATTCTATTACAGCCTGGAACGAGTTATTGTTGCAATAGCGTCATGTCGCGTCTTGTTAGACTAGGTGATGAGTAGGTATTGAACTAAGGGCTTAAAATTTACTGGCCAATCATCAAATTCGTTCAAAACTATTGTAAGGAGTCAGATATGAAAATCATGAGTTTTAATTAAATGAGGAGAAAAATCCTGATAAATCTAGAAATCTAGATGATCCACCAGGAGTTCTATTACTGCCTGGAATTCGAGTTATGGTTGCAATAGCATCATGTCGCGTCTTGTTAGACTAGGTTCACTAGGTGATGAGTAGGTATTGAACTAAGGGCTTAAAATTTACTGGCCAATCATCAAATTCGTTCAAAACTATTATAAGAAACCCGATATGAAAATCATAAGATTTATTTAAATGAGTAGAAAAATCCTGATGAATCTAGAAATCTAGATGATCCACCAGGAATTCTATTATGCCTGGAATTCGAGTTATTGTTGCAATAGCGTCATGTCGCGTCTTGTTAGACTAGGTGATGAGTAGGTATTGAACTAAGGGCTTAAAATTTACTGGCCAATCATCTAATTCGATCAACACTATTATAAGAAGCCCGATATGAAAACCATTAGATTTAATTAAATCAGGAGAAAAATCCTGATGAATCTAGAAATCTAGATGATCCACCAGGAATTCTATTACAGCCTGGAATTCGAGTTATGGTTGCAATAGCGTCATGTCGCGTCTTGTTAGACTAGGTGATGAGTAAGGTATTGAACTAAGGGCTTAAAATTTACTGGCCAATCTTCAAATTCGTTCAAAACTATTGTAAAAAGTCCGATATGAAAATCCTGAGTTTTAATTAAATGAGGAGAAAAATCCCGATGAATCAAGAAATCTAGATGATTCACCAGGAAATCTACTACTACCTGGAATTCAAGTTATGGTTACAATAGCGTCACGTCGCGACTTGTTAGACTAGGTGATGAATATTGCAATATGGGCTTAAAATTATAATATATTCACGTCTGTGTATATTTCATGATGTTATGGTTTAAAAATTGGCCAATACAATTATGGATTTATACTTCTACGTTACGTCCTCCTGAGGAATTCCAATAAGACCGAAACCCTTCGTGAACTGGAATATGAAGAAATGTCATTGATATTTTGATATCAAAAATTACCTTGGCCAAGGGCTCCTATCCTACATTTATACCTATCAATCAATTTTTGAGTGTCAAATTTTGTCAAGTCATTATGCTCAAGTTTTCTAATCCTACGGAGTTTTGGAATTATTACTGTAATTTAGTTAGTTTTTCTTGTTAATAAAAACATTATTAGGATTTCATAACTTGTAATTCATTACTATTTTACAGTAGAAATAAGTAGGTATATCACTTGTAAGTTATTTATGATGTCAGTGTAGCTCGACAATGACAGAATTATTTCAAAAAGATGATTTAAGCTAAGACAACCGTTTTACATTCCATGGAAACACTTGACCAAGATAATTTTTGTTATCACGGTATTAGTATGACATATTCCTAATCACACTGGAGAAGGTAAAATGAGTACAGTGTTTTTCATTTTTGAAAATGTGAGTGGCTCTAGAATGTTTTATGTTTGTTTCTTCAAAATTGAATTGAAAATTGTAATATGACCTCAAGGCAAATATTACTCATTTTTTTGTTTGTTAACTTCTTCGCCTTTATAATATTTTAAATTTGAGCCAGCAGGGTGGTTCAGTCAAAGAACGGAGTATGTATTTGTGGTTTTATTGAAAATGGGATACTAAAGAGTAACTTATTGGGATTTAACTTCAAATCCATATTGAACCTCCTACTTTCCAAGTTTGTCCAATATGTGCGACATTTCAACAAAACCACCAACAGCTTCTTATACTGCACAAAGGCTCAAACGAGCTCTCCCTCGAATTGCAAAATCGATAACGTCGAAAAAAACCTAAAAACAACCCACATTTTCTCCAAAATTTTATTATTATTTTCGGTGGCAAAACACCAAGCTCTCCGCGTGTCTGTGTGTATGCCGAGTGTGTGCGTACAGGAAGTCAAATTATGTAACTAACGTCTTAAGCTAATACTTCCATACGGTTACCACGGTAACGCCATCAAGATCGATGTTTCGCCCCTCTGCATCCCCCCGAGGGATGCTGGACATGTGCGACGCGACCGGGGCGGGAATTCGGGTGCGAGAATCGACATGTCGTTTCAAAATTCGATTGGAATTGCTCAAGAGATAAGTTTAAGATTCGAAAATAGTACTTTCTCAGGTAGTTTCCGTACATCCTTAAAATTAGGTCCTGAGAAGGAATCCCGTCTGTTCCCACTTCTGACATTAGTGCTCGACATGTTTCAGAATTCGGTTTGGTGCGGCTGGGCTACCCAGGATTGTTTTCAATAAACTTGAGGTCTTGGAATTGTTCGGAAGATAAGTTTTGGATTCTAAAATAGTACTTTCTTAGGTCGTTGAAGTACATCCATGAAATTAGGTCCTGAAAAGGAATCCTGCCTGTGCCCACGTCTGAAATTAGTGCTGAAACTTAACCGTACCCCTCTTTTTAACCTGCTTTTTTTTAATTTTTATGTTAGTTGCGACTTAGGTTCAGCTAGGAACTTAAAATTATTTCAGGAAACAACTCACAACTTGTATCAAGTTGTACCACTCGAGTTGCCCCCAAACGCTTTTGAGGTTAGGAAGAAGACTGCATCTACCTCTATTCTAGATATAGAATTAATTGATTATCTAATAATATAGATTATAGAGATAGACTAAACTATATCTCTAGAGTTTAATTATAACCCAGAAAATGATTCAAAAATGTTTTCATTGAGGTTTTAGAACTGGTAAGCAATGTGGAATCTCCTACAAAGATTTCAGCAACTTAGAATTAATTCGGGATTCACTTTGAAGACAGCTTTACTTTTACAGAACTACTCTGAAGGCTTCTATAATTCTCTAGTTATGCAGAAAATGGTTAAAATACGTCCCTAGATCACGTGAGAAGTTGAAGTTAACTCAGGAAGCAACGCTAATAGCTCTCTCAAAAATCTAAGTACCTTAAACATCTGGTCGTATGTTCAAAGTCAACTGTATTCGTAGGGAATCCCTTTGAGAGCTTCTAGAATGTTATGTTACTCATAAAACCGCTTCTGAGTTACCTCAGAAATTGAAGTTAGTTTACATAATCATGTGGGATCTCTCCTAGGGAGTTAAGTGCCTTATAATTAGTCCAGAATTGTTGGTACGAATTTGTTTTGAGTTACGCAGGAGTAGGAAAGTTAAAGTTAGCTCAGGATGTAATGTGTAATGTCCGTTAAAGATTAATGCAAAGTGTCTCTTACAGAAATGTTCCAATACTTGTAAAATGTAATGGTACTCAGAGAGTAGGTGGTATAATCAAGTGCATTCTTAGGAAATCCCTTTGAGAGTCTCTAGAATGTTATGTTACTCATAGAACCGCTTTTGAGTTATCTCAGGAGTTGAAGTTGGCTTACATAATGTAACGAAACGGCTCGCCGGCCGCGACATAAACACGCCGGGAGCTACACAAGTTCGCCTTATTGCAATTCTGGGAAGGACGACGGGAACAATCGAGAGAGTTCGATGCGATAACAAGTTCCGCGAATTCTAGAATGATCTCCAGAAGCTTCGGGACTATTCCGGCAAACGACGAGAAGCTTCTACCTGCCATAAAAAGGGAATGTCGGACCCGAAGCAAGCCAGTTGAACCGGTGTGTGTAAACATTCGAGCGAGAGACCGCGCGCGTTAAAATAAATAAACATATCTGAGTGAAATAAATTATAAGTGTTAAAGTGTAGTTAGAAATAAATTAATTAGGATAATCGTGTAGTGTTTTAGTTTTAGTCAATAGTAAAAACGTTACAGTGGTGTCAGAGTGCGGATTAATTAGTGAAATAAATTAAGAACAATGAAGAAATTACGTGATTTAAAAGTGACGGATCTCAAACGTGAGTTAGAAGATAGAGAACTCGAAACGACAGGGTCGAAAGCAGTGCTACAGAAACGCCTGGAGGAATATTTAAACGACAATGGAGAGGACCCTGAAACTTTCTGCTTCGAGGAAGAAGGTGAGCGTCTCCTTGACAACATAAAAAAAGAACTCCATGGCGAAATGGGAAAACTACACAACGAGCTGGATAACAACAGGAAAGAACTCCATGGCGAAATGGGAAAACTCCATGGCGAGTTGGACAACAAAATGGAAAAACTCCACGGTGAATTGGACATCAACATGAAAGAACTCCACGGCGAAATGGGAAAACTGCACGGCGAGTTGGATAACCAAATGAAGGAAATGGGAAAACTCCATGGCGAATTAGACAACAAAATAGGAAAACTCCACGGCGAGTTGGACGACAAATTAGAAGAACTCCACGGTGAGCTGGATAGCCGAATTGGAAACCTTGACAGCGCGCTTCAGACTGAGAAAATCCAACGACTGGAACTGGAGAACCAACTGCGAGAATTGGGGACCCGACTAGAATCCATGCATTTCCAGCCCAGTCCGCAAAACATGTCCAGTCCAGGTAATCCATTCAACGACCCGGATGAGGTAACCTGGATCGAGGCAGTCCCTACTGCGAGCCATCGAGTGAAGCCGCCAACCTTCGACGGGGAAATTCCGTGGGAGAACTACCTTCGGCAGTTCGAGGCAGCGGCGAAGGCTAACAACTGGGCGCCGAGGGACAAGGCAGTGGCTCTGACGGTCGCTCTCCGGGGAAGCGCCCTCGACGTGCTGCAGACTGTTCCTGAGGGGGAGCTGGACAACTTCGAGCTACTCGTCCAGAGGCTGGAGAGGCGGTACGGGCACGCACACCTGAGGCAGGTCTACCAATGCCAAATGAAGACCCGACGACAGAAGCAGGGAGAGAGCCTTCAGGAGTTCGAAGCCGACATCGCGAAGCTAGTCAGATTCGCCTACCCGGAAGCGGCGGAGTCCATGGCGGAGAGTCTCGCGGTCTCGGCCTTCATCGACGGCTTGAGGGATGTGGAGATGCAGCGAGCGGTACGGCTGTCACGTCCCAAGAGCACATTGGAAGCACTCTCGATGGCCCTGGAATACGAGGCGGCGACGGAGGCGTCGAGGAGCTGCGGCCGGGTCAGGACGGTGGTCGGGGACGACGCATGCGTGGAGGCCGAACGGAAGGAGGACGCCCTGGAGCAGGTTGTCAACGCTCTCAAGGGACTGCTGAAGGGGAAGAAAAAGGAACCAGCGAAGTGCTGTCCGTGTGGAGAGGTTGGCCGTCTCCGAAGAGACCGCAAGCGCCCCAGGGTCGACAAATCCAAACGGGTCGACTCCCAGGGAGCAGCTCCGACCCGTTGCCCGTCCCAAGATCCCGTCATCAAGATAGCTACCTTGAGAGGTGAAGGTGGCAGCCTGTACGTGGATGGCGAAATTAACGGCAGGAAGCACACCCTACTGATCGACACCGGGGCATCCAAGACTATCCTGAAGCCAGGCCTGCTGAACACGCGAGGGAAGAGAGTGATGGAGTCCAGGTGGAGGTTGCGAACGGCCACGGGCGAAGCTGCCGCCGTCCACGGAGAAGTCGACGTCGAGATCAAGATCGGCACTGCACGATTCTCGCCACACCGAGTCCTGATCGCCGACATAGAAGAGGACGCCATCTTGGGAATGGACATCATGAAGACCCACGGTTTCGCACTCAATCTGAAACGACAAGTGATGCAAGTCGGCCCAGAGGAAATTTTCCTGCACACCAAGGGCGAGACGGTCCATCAGATAAGGCTGACGGAAGACACGACCCTGCCGAGTAGGAGCGAATCGATAGTGGTGACCCGACTTCAAGGCGTCACCGGAAAAGGGAATCCTGCCGTAGTGGAACCTTGGAACCACGACGTGGAGGTGGGCCGAGGCGTTCTAGTGGGGAAGACCTTGGTGACGTTGGGTGATGAAATTCCAGTCCGGCTCATCAACATCAATGACTACCCAGTTACCATCCGCAAGGGGACCAAAGTGGGAACCTGCTCACCAGTGACGTCACTGATCCACCAGGTGACGGCGAGCGCTGGCTGCAGAGTCGCGAAAGTGGAGGAAGCTCTAGTGGGCGCCTGCGATTCTCTCGCTGGATCCGAGAAGAAGAGGCTGATTGAGCTACTCCGTCGATATCGATCGATTTTCGTATCTGACAAGGGGCCTTCTGGGAGAACGAATATTGTTAGACACAAGATCAATACGGGGGACGCGAGACCAATCCGCCAGTCAGCAAGGAGGTTGCCGCAGGCCAAGCGGGAGGTAGCGGAGAAGATCATCCACGACATGGAGAAAGAGGGAGTCATCGAGCCATCTAGCAGTCCTTGGGCATCCCCTGTAGTCCTGGTAAAGAAGAAGGATGGAGACACCAGGTTCTGCGTAGATTATCGTCTACTAAACAACGTCACGAAGAAAGACAGCTACCCTCTTCTCCGGATAGACGACACCCTGGATACTCTCGCTGGATCGAAGCTGTTTTCCACCTTGGACCTGAAGAGTGGCTACTGGCAGGTGGAAATGGACCCTGCAGACAAGGAGAAGACGGCTTTCACAGTAGGATCTGGACTGTGGCAATTCACTGTAATGCCATTCGGGTTGTGTAATGCCCCTGCTACTTTCGAGAGGCTCATGGAGAACATACTCAGAGGGCTCTCCTGGAAAACGTGCCTCGTGTACCTGGATGACATAATCGTCGTAGGGAAGACGTTTGACGAACACCTGTCAAACCTGGAGGAAGTCTTCAAGAGACTCCAAATGGCTAACCTGGCGCTCAACCCAAAGAAATGCCATCTCTTAAGAACGAGAGTACACTATCTGGGTCACGTGGTCAGCAGTAACGGCGTCGAGGTGGACCCTGAAAAAGTGCGAGCAGTCCAAGAATGGCCAACACCGAAGGACAAGCATCAGTTACGAAGTTTCCTGGGGCTTTGCACTTACTATCGTCGTTACGTCAGAATGTTTTCTGACATCGCAAAGCCGCTGACACGACTAACTGAGGAAAAACGAGCCTTCCTTTGGGATGAAGAATGCCAAACCGCCTTCGACGACCTGAAAAGACGCTTGACAACAGCCCCTGTTCTCGGGTTCCCGACTCAAGAGGGACGCTTCATCTTGGATACAGATGCAAGCAACGACGGGATCGGAGGGGTTTTGTCACAACTGCAAGATGGGCAAGAGCGGGTGGTTGGCTATTTCAGTAAAGTCCTGTCGAAGCCCGAGAGGAACTACTGTGTCACCAGAAGGGAGCTGTTAGCCGCCGTGAAGTCAGTAGAACATTTCTACAAGTACCTATATGGGAGGAAGTTCTTGTTGAGAACGGATCACGCGGCGATCAGATGGCTCCTGCGATTCAAGAACCCGGAAGGCCAGGTAGCTCGGTGGATTGAGCGTCTTCAGGAATACGACTTCGACATCGAACATAGAGCAGGAACCAGCCACCGTAATGCTGACGCTCTTTCAAGAAGACCGTGTCCGGAGGGATGTTCCCATTGCAGTCGTGCAGAAGTAAAGGAGGCTTCTACTTGCCGCACGACGGTCACCGACGAGGACTTGTCACCAGACGGGCTGCGGCGAGCGCAGGAAGGCGACCCTGAACTTCGACGGATCCTGAAGTGGAAAGAAGAAGGACGTCGGCCGGAATGGCAGGAAGTGGCCCCATCCTCTAGGACCCTGAAATCGTACTGGGCACAGTGGGACTCCCTGGTGATACAGGATGGACTGCTCAAGAGGGTGCTGGAATCCGATAATGGCGCAGAAAGACGATTCCAACTCATCGTGCCCAAGATCAAGGTGGCGGAGGTGCTACGTTACCTCCATGACGGAACCTCAGGAGGCCACCTGGGAGTAAAGAAGACCTTGCAGAAGGTGCGCGAGCGTTTCTATTGGGTGGGCTGCTCTGAGGCTGTTCGTGAATGGTGCAGGAAATGTACAGTTTGCTCAGCCAGCAATGGACCGCACCGCAAGCCGAAAGCCCCGATGAGACAGTACAATGTGGGAAGTCCTTTCGAGAGGATCGCCCTAGACATTACTGGGCCATTCCCTGAAACCGATTGCGGCAACAAATACATCCTGGTGGCGATGGACTACTTCACGAAGTGGGTAGAGGCCTACGCGATTCCCAACCAAGCAGCAACAACTATCGCCGATGTCCTGGTGAAGGAGTTAGTAAGCCGCTTCGGAGTACCGTTGGAATTGCATTCCGACCAGGGGCGTAACTTCGAGAGCGAGCTGTTCCAGGGAATTTGCGAAAAATTGGGAATTCGCAAAACTAGAACGACGGCGCTGCACCCTCAGTCTGACGGGATGGTGGAGAGGATGAACCGCACCATGGGCAAGTACCTCTCGAAGGTAGTGTCTCAACACCAACGAGACTGGGATCAACATCTCCCCTTTTTCCTGATGGCCTACCGTTCTGCCATCAACGAGTCCACCGGCCAAACACCAGCAAGGGTACTGTTCGGGCGAGAGATGAGGCTTCCCTGTGATCTGAGCTTCGGCTGCAAACCGGGAGAAGATCTGGCTGGGGAAGACTACGTCACCGAGCTGCGCAGAAAGATGGACCAGGTCCACGAGATGGTACGGACGAATCTCCAAGTCGCCAGCGACCGCATGAGGGATCACTATGACGTTCGGGCGGACAGCGGCATATATGAAGAAGGCGACCTGGTGTGGCTGTACAACCCACAAAGGAGACGAGGGTTATCACCGAAGCTTCAGAAAGCTTGGGAAGGGCCATATACAGTGAAGACAAAAATAAATGACGTCATCTACCGGATCAGCAAAGTCCCGAATGGGAAGCCCAGGGTCGTGCATTACAACCGATTAGCGCCTTTCGAGGGAGACCACGACCAAGACCAACAGGTGCGCCAACTACGGCCCCAAGAGGAGGAGCCCTCCTTTGAAGAGTTTATGGCTGCGTATGGTGGAACCGGAAAGGCGAGATTCGGTGTGACCAGGGAAGAACAACGGGATCTCTTCGAAACACCGGCTGAGTATGCGCTGGCTCATTGCGTGGCCCAGGACCTGCGGATGTCCCGGGGAATTGCCGCGGAGTTTCGGACGAGGTTCGGCAAACTGGACGACCTCCATCAGCAGGGACCGGCGGTCGGGCGAGCGCTGAGGATTAAGGAAGACGGGTCACAACGGCCGCTCTTCTACCTGGTTACCAAGAGGAGGTCCTTTCACAAGCCCACCTATTTGGACCTGTGGGACGCACTACATGACCTCAGGGAGACCCTACTTAGCGAAGATCTAACTAAGTTAGCTATCCCGAAACTGGCTTGCGGATTGGACGCCTTGGACTGGAGGGTCGTCAGGAATATGCTGGAGGTCTTATTTCGCTTCACCGGGGTAGACATTTTGGTGTGTTGTTGGAATCCTGAGAGGAGTCCCCACAAGAAGACCGTGGCATGTTATTTCCACCAAACCTCGCGCTGCAGACAGGGGACCAACTGCAGATTTCTACATGGGCCTGTCAGGGACACGTTTCGGGACGAAACATCTTTAAGGCGGGGGCAGTGTAACGAAACGGCTCGCCGGCCGCGACATAAACACGCCGGGAGCTACACAAGTTCGCCTTATTGCAATTCTGGGAAGGACGACGGGAACAATCGAGAGAGTTCGATGCGATAACAAGTTCCGCGAATTCTAGAATGATCTCCAGAAGCTTCGGGACTATTCCGGCAAACGACGAGAAGCTTCTACCTGCCATAAAAAGGGAATGTCGGACCCGAAGCAAGCCAGTTGAACCGGTGTGTGTAAACATTCGAGCGAGAGACCGCGCGCGTTAAAATAAATAAACATATCTGAGTGAAATAAATTATAAGTGTTAAAGTGTAGTTAGAAATAAATTAATTAGGATAATCGTGTAGTGTTTTAGTTTTAGTCAATAGTAAAAACGTTACAATAATGATGTAGGCTCCCTCCTAGGGAGTTAAGTTCCTTATAGTTAGTTCAGAATTGTTCCTACGAATTTGTTCTGAGTTGTGCAAGAGTAGGAAAGTTAAAGTTAGCTGAGGATGTAATGTGAAATGTCCGTCGAAGTCGAAGATTAATTCAAAGCGTCTCTTACAGAACTGTTCCAATACTTGTAAAATTTAAAGGTACTCAGAGAGTAGGTTTTATAATCAACTGTATTCTTAGGGAATTCCTTTGAGGGCTTCTAGAATGTTAAGTTAATCATAGATCAGAAAACCGCTTCTGAGTTACTTCAGGAGTTGAGGTTAGCTCACACAACCATGTGGGTTCTCTCCTAAGGAGTTAAGGGTCTTATACTTAGTCCAGAATTGTTCATACGAATTTGGTCTGAGTTACGCAGGAGTAGGAAAGTTAAAGTTAGCTCAGGATGTAATGTGTAATATCCATAGAAGATTAATTCAAAGCGTGTCTTACAGAACTGTTCCAATACTTGTAAAATATAATGGCACTCGGAGAGTAGGGGTTATAATCAAGTGCATTCTCAGGGAATCCCTTTAAGAGCTTCTAAAATGTTATTGTTACTCATAGACCCGCTTCTGAGTTACCTTACGAGTTGAAGTTAGCTTACATAATCATGTGGGCTACCTCCTGGGGAGTTAAGTACCTTATAAGTAGTCCAGAGTTGTTCGTACGATTTGTTCTGAATTACGCAGGAGTAGGAAAGTGCAAGTTAGCTCAGGATATAAAGTGAAATGTCTGTTGAAGATTAATTCAAAGCGTCTCTTACAGTACTGTTTCAAAACTTGTAAAATTAAAAGTACTCAGAGAGTAGGTGTTATAATGAACTGTATTCTTAGGGAATCCCTTTGAGAGCTTCTAGAATGTTGTATTACTCATAGAATCCCTTCTGAGTTACTTAAGGAGTTGAAGTTAGCTTACGTAACCATGTGGGATCCCTCCTAGCGAGTTAAGTGTCATTGGTATAATTAGTCAAAAATTGATCTTAGGAATTTGTTCTGAGTTATGCAAGAGTAGGACCTTAAAGTTAGCTCAGGATGTAATGTGGAATGTTCGTTGAAGATTAATTCAAAGCGCCTCTTACAGAACTGTTCCAATACTTGTAAAATTTAAAGGTACTCAGAGAATAGGTGTTGTAATCAACTGTATTCTTAGGGAATCCCTTTGAGAGCTTTTAGAAGGTTGTGTTACTCATAGAACCGCTTCTGAGTTACCTCAGGAGTTGAAATTAGCTTACATAACAATGTGGGCTGCCTACTAGGGAGTTAAGTGTCTTATAAGTAGTCCATAACTGTTCGTACGAATTTGATCTGAGTTACGCATCACTAGGAAAGTTAAAGTTAGCTCAGGATGGGTAATGTCCGTTGACGATTAATTCAATGCGTATCTTACAGAACTGTTTCCATACTTGTAAAATTTATAGGTACTCAGAGAGTAGGTGTGGTAATTAACTGTATTCTTAGGAAATCCCTTTGAGAGTCTCTAGAATGTTATGTTATTCATAGACCCGCTTCTGAGTTATCTCAGGAGTTGAAGTTAGCTTACGTAACCATGTGGGTAAGTGCCTTATACTTAGTCCAGTATTGCTCCTACGACTTTGTTCTGTTAGAACAGAAGTTTGTAATTTGTTTGATTTCTAGTTACGCAGGAATTGTAAGTTAGAGTTAACTCAGAAATTCCTTGAAAGATTAATTCAGAACGTCTCTTACAGAACTGTTTGAAGGTGCTCAGAAAATAGATGTCTATAGACCGAATACCCAGAAAAAGTATTTAAAACTATTTTCGAACTCGACCGAGAAAAACACGCCCCTACCTGAGTTCCTACGTCGCCAGGACGTACGACGTTCCTTTCTTTAAAACGAACGACCCCGGGATAAAAAGCGAACGACGATAATTTATCCCGAGAGGTCTCGCAATAATCCCGTAACAGATACACGTAACACAATTCCCCCGGAGGCGTCCTCCACGCCTCTCGAAACGTTGGACAAACTGAATTCCGTCAGGGTGTCGTGAATAACGTCATAAATTCTGGCGATGGCAGCGTGTGCCATTAAGATTCCGTAATAACGTCCTGCTGATGCGTTGTCTCACTTGACGGCTTCCTGCGGGAGCGACGGGAGAGGAGTCGGTGCGATCGAGTGGCCGAGCGAACGTTTGACGAGAGTACAAAGCAATTTCAGGGATCGTAAAGGCTTTTAAGGGGAGACCTATAAATATCTACCTATTCCAGTAGTCCGGTTAAGTGATGGGGTTTGTTGTACCGGTCCGGGAGGGGGTTCGGCACACTTAAGGATAGCTGCGGTTAAATGTGGGCGGTTCTGATTAAATTCACGTACCGTCGATTAATATACGCTTGAAATTTTTCTATATCAAGATGCATGTTAATACGTAGTGTGCTCGTTCACCTAATTGGAAGAATTCGATGATAAACACTTCCAAATGCTTCTTTTTCCTATTTTTCGAAATCTTAAATACCTTGTCTTAAATATTTTTTCTTGTAATAACACTATTTGTGTCTACGCACACCAATAGCGCCAATTATTGTTTCCAACGCCAAAAATTCGGGAGTGGTTCCACTTAACTCCACTTGTTTCTAACAACATATTTTCCAAAACTCCAAAACGTCAGTTTTTTTGAATCATTTTTACTTTCTCATATGAGGGTACCCAGTAATAAGAGAAAGTATTGTAGAAAGTATTGTAATCGTACTGATTTTCGATTTTGAGATATTGACTTTTCTGGACGTTTTGAGGTCCCCTGAGTTCGAAAATCAGAAACTGTAAATAGTGGAAAGTTGAAATTTTGTATTTAGGCTGAATCCCTTGAAAACTCGATACCACATAAATTTCATCAGATTCAGTTAAAGGCAAAGGGCATTTTACTCGTAATTTTTAATTTTTTTTTGTTTTTTCGATTAATCAAAAAAGAATTTTGTGTTTTTTTTTCAATTTTTTCCAAAACGGCTTTACCACTTCTTAACCAATTTTACATTTGGACTAACCTCACCAATGGCTACAATTTATGTTTGAAACATTTTCTTTGTAAAACGTCCCTAAAGGGCACTGTTGAACATTTCCACTTTCTCAAAAAAAAATCAAAAAGGCTTTAAATGTGTTCATTAAACTTTATATTTGTATTATCATATTAAAGGTATAAAATTTTTATTCGAAATATGTTCTTATAAAAATGTAAAGGGCATTTCATTATTAAGAATTTTTATTTTGTTGTAAAATTTTCTTTAAGCGGTTTTGGTGATGTATACCAAATCTCAACTTAAGTTAGCTGTTTAATGCCTATACCTTTTATTTGAAAACATTTTTATCTAAAATTGCCCTCAAGGGCAGTTCCTTAAATGCATCGGTTTATAGAGTTATTGTTCAATCTAACTGATACATCTCCATCATGTAAAGTTATGATTGGAGTCCTATTTCGAAGTATTTAGTTTCCAATAATTTAAGGTCATTATTTAATTTACTATAATAATAAGAGCTGTATATAAATGACATTTTCGTACAATTTCCTTACATATTTCAGGTAAACCAATATTAATATTTCTTGTTTTTTTTTTTAAATTTTTCTCCAGCTCTGATATAGTAAAACTCACTGTTAGGAATATTCAACGATTAGAAAAATTTCGAGATTAATTCACAAGCAAAAAATACCTGTTGTATAAGTGTTACATATATTAGAAAAGCAAAATTCTAATATGTATTACGTATTAAGGAACTATCGAGAAAAATAAGTGTGCAAAAAGGCTCGTTAAAATAAAATCATCGTTAAGATAAGCATTATTAGGTGTCGTGATGATTAATTGTATAATTCTCCGCAGGCCCAGTTAGTTTTAACAATCGGCCACGAGTAGACGCGAAAAGTTATTCTAAGATCGAATTCTTTGTGATGTGAGTGAAGTGAATTTTGAGAATGAATCGCCTCCTACCACTGACATCTCCTCTTGGACTCCTTAAAGGCTCCTAGATATGATTTTGGAAGCACACAAATCTTTTCCAAATTACATTGACTCCGTGTGGCATTCAAATTTACATTGGAACGTCAGTTCAAAGCTTTGATTGTTAGGGTTAATTTTTGGTCACTTAAAGGAGCCTTAGATTGTTGATGTTTTTTGGATGGGGAGGAAAAAGAAGACGTGCCTCCATGATCCACACATGAGAGGAGAGATGAGATTCGGGCCTTGGGTATCCTTGGGTAAGTGGTAAGTATCCCTCCAAAGAAATATTTCCAAGTTACATTGAAATCTTCTTAATTTCTATCATTATTAGTTAATTTTATAAATTTAACACAATTAATCAAATAATTGTGCCTTTCTGTTGTATTGTTTATTAGATTGTGTAGTTAAACTCTGAGTTTGTGGTGTCTGTTACATTTAGAGATAGTTAAATTTGTTTCAATTTCACATTGAAAGGTAAAATTTACTTAGAATAATTGGGAACGATGAGATATTTAAAATTCAAGTGCCAATAAGGAAAAATGTACATGTTATCTGATTATATAATCTTTGTCACTTTATGACGGAAATTTTGTTATTTTGGTATTTTTAAACTTGTCTATTTTACAAAAATGAGTCGATTCAATGTTCAAGGTTTATCCCCTTTACAGAAAATGATCATCGGAGAGCGCCTTCGCACACAACCGAGATGGAAGAGATTTTTAAGGGTCTTAAGGTACTAATGAATCCAAATTTTCTTTTAATTTCAACTCTAATAGATTTTCTTCTTTATTTTCAGGTAGGTGCACATTTCGTTTTTGACGCGCCTTTACTGTAAAATCATCGTTTGACGTTTCGAAACTAAGTCCGGCCATTGCCGGACATGGTTTCTATTGGAAAATCGGAAAAGTTTTCGTGGATCGTGGTGCCTTTAGTGTTTTGCGAGCGAGTTTTATATTTTTCGGTTTTCTGGTAAGTACGTATAAACCCTTTGTTAATGTTATCATAAACATTTTTAGGCTTAGTAAATTCACTCTGGGAAAACTATATAAGGTAATCGGAATAATCGAAATTACTCCAAATGGGTTGATTTATCGGTATTTATCAAGAGTGCCTTTTCTGTAGGAAACTCTCGAGGGGTTATTTATCATTAGTACTTACCTCAGTTCACAAAATCATTCGAAAATAAAAATGTAGGGGGGACGAAGTGGAAATTAGTAATTATAGTAGTGGAAAGTATGAAGGGTAAGATTTGTATTTCAATTTATTAATTATTGAATTTTTCTTAAATGCTTTCAGTGACAAAAATATAAGACCTTATTGGTAACCTTTGGGATTGAGTGTTTTTCCATGAGTTCTAATAAGATATTTACTAGAAACTCGTTAACGCTTACGACCCACGTTTTATATTTTGTTGCGAGGTGATAACTGCGTTTTATATTTTATATTACACACTTTTATTAGCTTCACTTGTATGTTTGTTTGTTTGTAACCGACTCTTCTATAATAGATTTTTACTCACTTTCAAACGTCAGATTAATTCAAAACTTCGTATACTGATTAAGAACTAATGACACTACAATAATTTAATAACCAAATCATTATTTTGTAGTTTATTTTGGATATAATTAATTATACATAACAAGCCGTACCCGGCATGTGTCGCAATGCCACGTAAAGTTTGAAAAAAGAAAGATAAATAAAAATTATCGATGACCCGGTGAACTTCGTATCACCTACATATATTTTTGAAACATATTTTCAAAATGTAATACAAAATTTTTATCTGCATTAAATTAAATGAAACACAGTTATACACATATTCAATTTAAGGCTTTCTGATATACTATATTTTTTTGCAGTGCGTAAATATATAAAGATGATGATTTTACGACTCGCAAACATGCGACGTACCTGCGCGCATGCGCGAAACAGGGAAACTCCAAATTGATTCCGCAAACTGTCCTTGTAACTGCAATTGTATATTGTCTTTTTAAATTTTTAATAAATAATTTATCAAAAACTATCTTGGAAGTGGGCATGAAAATTTTCTGTAAAATATGCGTTACATCAAACGACGTCATTTGAAAGCAATTATTATATTTTTGGATGTTGGTCAAGGAATGTTTAGAGTCATTTCCCACCCCAGAAACTAATGAGCGTAATGGATCTGGTGGTGGGAACAATTGTGGCAATTTTACTTTACCACCAGCACAACATAATCCAGTAGATTCACCGCTGTATTTTAACGCGTTACAATATTGACAAATGATTGTCATTTCTCCAATGGTTACGGATTGATCCTCACAATAATCTATTTCCGAGTCGTAGTGGAACGCTACTCGTCCCAAGTTTACAGGAACACTGCGTCTGCGAAATCACTCTATTTCATTGTGTCTTGAAGTGCGCTCCATGTTTTGGATATTTGTTGCTCGTAGTACGTGCATGACCATCTTGATGTTGATTCTGTCATGTTTTTTTCAACTTGTCTAAGTAGTTTTGTTTTGTTTGTTATTTTTACCTTTAGTTTGATTCGTCGGTAATCCTGTTCGGTATGTTGTTTGGGTTTCTTCACTTCCGATTTTGGGTCTTGTATTTGTACCTCATAGACTTGTTCCTTGGGTGTTTTATATTCCTCGTGTGACGTCAGGTACAGCCGAATTGTCTTGTAGTTTTCCTCCATCCTTTTGAAATAGTGTGACTATATAATTGTGCTGATCGCCAAACCCAAGTTCATGGAACGCCTCGTTGTTCTCTTGGGCTTTCCCCCATAGTGCTTCTAGGTGATCAATCCTTATTTGTAGGTATTCCTTGGTTTTTCTTGCACTTCCGTCTTGCTTGCAATTGTTATGTAGATATATGATTTCTTGGGCTATTGGTAGATTTATATCTAGTATTGCATTCGTTAACGAAGTCGAAAAAATAGGAATTAAAATGCGGTTTTCGGTTTTTTGGTATCTAGAGATCATACTTAATCATTTCCCAAAAGTTTATATGTATATATATATATATATATATATATATATATATATATATATATCGGATATAACGAAATTTGTCGGCAGGCTACAGGTCGCATTTTTTAAAAAATCACAACGAAATTTGGTACAAAAATCAGTTGGCCAAAAATCTCGGTCAAGTTCGTTAATGGGCCAAATCGGTCTAGCGGTTTCAAAATGGCGGCTTGTTATTTTCAAAAAAAAATCAAAAAACTTTTATTTCGCGTCTGAGAGAAAAATGTTACTTAGGTTTTTTGTTGATCTTATAGAAGCGAACCACATTTGTATAAAACATTTTTTCGAGAAATGTACAGAAAAAAAGTTATTTTTTAAAAAAACTAAAAAAAAATTAAAACACTTTTATTTCGCGTCTGGGAGAAAAATGTTACTTAGGTTTTTTATTTATCTTATAGGGGCGAACAACTTTTGTATAAAACACTCTTTCGTGAAACGTACAGAAAAAAAGTATTTTTTTTTTTCAAAAATAAATAAAAAGAAAAACTTTTATTTCGCATCTGAGAGAAAAATCTTACTAAGATGTTTTGTTGCTCTTATGGAGGTGAACAACTTTTGTATAAAACAATCTGTCGAAAAACGTACAAAAATAAAGTTATTTTTGTCAAAATAATAAAAAAAATAAAAAAACTTTTATTTCGCGTCTGAGAGAAAATTGTTACTTAGATTTTTTGTTGCCCTTATAGAGGCGAACAACTTTTGTATAAAACATATCTTTGAGAAATGTACAGAGAAAAAGTTATTTGCAAATATTTTAAAATTTTGTCGTTTGTATTTTTTCACACCTCGTATGCATTTTTTTGACACATCGTGTGTTATATTACTATATATCCTACCCATAAATCTACCTTTCAGCCTGGCATGCCATGGGGTTTTTTTTTTCTTGTTCTTGAATCAATTTTTCTGCTTGTTTTATCTTTGTAACTTAGTTCTCCGGACAAAGTGGATGTGACTTACTCAGGACTTTGCTTGTCTTCTTGACTTTTCGCCGTTGTGTTGACGTCGAAGTTCTTGAAGTTTTTGAGTTGTAATTACTGGCGCCTTTTCCTCCGGATGCAGTGACTGGATGTGTCCGTCGTTTCGAATTTGTAGAATTTGTAGCCTCGGTGTCCTGGTGAAGTTGCTTTGACTTACTCAAGACTCTTCTTGGTTACTTGACTTCCCGCTTTTGTGTTGGAGTCGAAGTTCTTGAAGTTTTTAAAGTTGAAATCACTGGCGGTTTTTCTTCCGGCTGCAGTGACTCGATGCGTCCGTTTTTTCGAACTTGTAGTTCTCGCGCACTGACAAACTGATGATGGGTTTTAATAATCGTCTTGACATTTATTTATTTGACAACCAACTGACACTATACTTTCATTTGTTTTATTATAAATGTCAAATTACAAAACGTACCTTTTTCAATATTTCCCTTACTTATTATTTGTTTCTCACAAAAAAAAACCTTCCCTGAACTTCCACAAATATTTCAAGCTCAACATTAACAAAATCCGTCCAGCCATTCACGAGTTCAAGCCAGACAAACGAACAGCAATCCATTTATATATATATATATATATATATATATATATATATAGAGAGAGAGAGAGAGAGAGATTGCAGAAGTGACTTTGACAAAACAAATTGTCAATGTCATACTTTGACAAGTAGCACCAAATTTGAATTACAGCGCAATGTCACCTCCATAATAAATCACTTTTTTCTTCCTTCCTCCATAACGTATCATGTAGATATTCTTTTATATACAAGAAAACTACATACTTCAATGTCTCTTATTTTTCACAGCTGATAGTTAAGAAATTTCGTTTACGTAGATTACCAGCTGCTTGAAAATTTTTTACTGTTAGTCTCCCATAAGAAAAAAAAATTGTGTACAAACAGTTGCCATGGGTTACCATCCCCTCTCCCAAATGTCTTACGTCATTACTTTCCTCGCATATTAAGAACTAATGATATTACAATAATTTAATAACCAAATCATTATTATTTTATCTACGCTCTCAAAAGTCTTGTGAGATTTCATCTGTCGTGCGTGTTTGATTCCTCAAGGTTAACAGGAAGGGTGCCTTGTAACGCTGAGGCATTAAAAGAAGTGACAAAATTGTGAGAAAGTACTTGATAAGACAAGGTACTAAATCGAGCTAAAAAATGAAAAATAAATTATAGTTTAAAAAAAGTACAAAAGAACACGTAGTCCAAGTCATCAGTCATTGTCGCGTGGAATTTTGGGAAACAAGGTCGATTTCTTTGAAAATTGGGAATTAGGTAGTATTTATAACATTTTTCAAAGTTCAAAGTCAAAAATTTTTCTTAATCAAAATAAATCCGGAAATCGATATATCGACTAATTCTAAGCAACTTTTGCTCTATAAAGTTTTTTTGTAATGCTGATTTTTTTGAGATATTCACCATTGAAACTACACATTTTTCATTGAAAAGCGAATGTTTTTTAACAGTTTTTCACCAATAAGTTGAAAATCTTTCATTTTATCGGAAAAAACATTCAGAACAAAATGTAGCTAATAAACACACAAAGACACTGGTTTATGAATGACCTATATAAGCCCAATAAGGGCTGAGTTATTGCTCGTTAAAAGATGGTTATTTTTCGAGAACCCCGAAATCGAAATTTTTCCGGCGGCGGTCAGCTCTTAAGGAATTTTAATGGCCCACCCTAAGATCGGTCATCTCGTAAGCGAACCGGCAGGTAAATTTTTAAAGGGTCGTTTTGGATGAGTCAACTCGTAAGGGGATTCTCAGAAATAATCGAGGGGATGATGATTGCAACGAAGTAGTTCGAATATCTATTGAAACTAAGAATATGATATAAGGGGGTGGTTTGTTACGTTCCAACTGAACGATGACGAGCACCGAGATAATACGGTAATCCCCCTTTTGGGATTTTTCACGTCAACTCTTACGAGTTGACCGATCTGAGAACCATATCCTTACAAGCTAACCGATCTCGGCGAAGGTCAAATGCGGACCGGGATAAATTCTTACGAGGTGACCCGTGCCCAAATTTTCAACCTTCAATAACTTGAAAATGGTGAAATTTTGGTGGAAAAGTCAATAGACCTTTTTTGAAGTAAGTCAAAAAGCCTTTAAAATGAGCACTGATAAAAGTCTTTTGCATAAGAATTGACTGATTTTTAAGAAAAATAAGGTAATACCTTCCTTTTTTTCTTTTAAATTTAAAAATTACACCCTCGTCATTACCACCCTGATAAAAATTAAGCGTAACCCACTTGCAATTAACTTTATTTAGGTATTATTGATGTGATATATGGTTTAACCGGTTTGGAATGCTTATTGTAGAAAAAGAAATGTTTAAAATGAAAATTGTATTTTCGTAATTTTTAAAAAAAATGCATTTTTCTTAAATAAATCAAAAATTATCCTAGATATGAAAAAAGGTTTCAAACGTTAGTTGCAGGGTTTCTCCCACTGAAAATTTTGATGTTTTGTTTGTCTTTGTATCATAAAAATTGAAGGAAATATGGCGGTTCTAAGTTTGCATTCGAGAACTAATTATAGCTCATCCAAGCACTTTGAACGCAACCCCTTTCAACGCTATGAGTTGTGGAAAGTTTTAACTAACTTGATCTTAAAGAGCTTGGAATTCCCTACAAAATTCACTTTTTATAAAGCCAAAATAAGAGAATTATCCTCGAAAAACAATTGTTTTTTTATCTCGGAGCATAAATTTTGGAGCATAGATACAAAGGCAGAAACGAACAACATCTGGCATACGGTGAAACTATTATAACGGTTTTATAAAGATTTTATTTACTTTAAAAATGGCTTGTTGAGTTTCCCCAAAAATTACACCATTTTCAAGTTATTGATGATTAAAAATTTTCAAATTCGGGGTTCCCGAATAAGTAATAACGATACCTCAATGAGCAATAACTCCGGTAAATAGTTTCGTTCGTAATGCCTTTTTGAATAAACTTTGTAATACACTTTCGTCCGGCGTCTTAATTTTCAACTATACACTTTCATCCGATGGTAGTACAGGTAGTCTTAACCCTAATTTTGAAAACCCATGCCACACAATTACAATACAAATTTCACATTCTACAGCAAATTCTGATTATGCCTATTAGGCTCAGTGAGTACATGTTTGATCCTTGCCCCCTTGCGTTTCGAAACTACTAACTTATAGTTAAGTTATGCGGGCGGACGAAAGTTTATGCGTCCCGAGCCCCCAATAACTCAGCTCTTATTGGGTTTATAGAGGTAATTCAAAAACGAATCTCCTTGTTTGTTTATTAGCAACATTTTTGTTCTGAATGTTCTTTTTTTTTTGATAAAATGAAAGATTTTCAAGTTATTGGTGAAAAACTCATTGGTTTTTTCAACGAAAAATGTGAAGTTTCAATTGTGAATAACTCGAAAAATATCAACTTTACAAAAAAACTTTATAGAGCAAAAGATGCTTATAGCTTCCACCTCTAGGGAAAAAGCACACTTCGGCACATGTCCAACTTTGAAGAAGGTTATAAATACTACCTAAATCCTAATTTTCAAGGAAATCGACCTTCTTTCCCAAACTTCCATAGTTTTAAGGCTTTTACCGCCGAAGACTGGACTAACAGTAACAGTTTAATGGTGAATCAAAGTAAATTTGTCAATTTTTTTTTAGAAAGAAGAATAGTATAATTGACGACAAAATAGATGTTATTGTAATAAAGTGTGCTTGATGGCGATTAATATAAAATTATTGTACAAGAAACACCCCCATTACAGTAATATCTATTTTCTTGTTCTATACATTTATGTTTTTTATTTATACTTTTAATTTAAGGTATTAAGGTATTTAATTTAAGGTATTCTTAATTATACTATTCTTATTAAAAAAAATACCTTTTTATTTAGGTTCACCATTAAAGCGTGTTTTTTTTTTAGTATTTTTAAACCATAATTTTTCTTCATTGTATTGAATGTTTCTAGCGAAAGTTCAAAATTTTCCACGTATTATTATTCCACCTGAAAGGTTTTTTTTCGTGGTAGCGTTTAAATCACACCGAGCGCGTGTCATCGAGAGTGTCCTCAATTAAAACTCTTTCGTTGTTAGTCGAGCACTTTAGGGTGACGTAGTGATAGTGAAGTGTCGGTCATTCGGGATTGTCGCGGTATAGGTGTGCGAGGCGTCCCTCCACAAAAATAGCATCTTCGCCGCCCTTCCGCCCCTTCCTCCCCCTCTCTCTCTCTTCTCGCTAGTCTAGCTAGAGAGTTAAATATTAAAACAAACCCCTTTTCTTTGTGAAGGTAGAGACACAAATTTCGTTAGTGGTAGTAATTAATTTCTCAACGACATCTCGAAAAGCGATTAAACGTCGGGGTCGGGGGCGGCCGGGCGGGCGAGAGGGGTGGGGTGGGGGGCGCGTGGGCGTGGTCGCGGGCAGCGCCCCGTCGCGGGGGGCGGGGGCGGCACAGCAGCACAGCAGCTAGTCGCCATGGAGACCATGCGCCGCGGGCCCCGGTTATTGATCGTCGAGGGGGCGAGCGGGGCGGGCGGCGGACGCAGCATCCCCCTCTCGTTCCCGCCCCCTCGCTCCCCGGGCCGACCCCCCTCTCCACCCTCGCGCCCCCTCCTCTCGAGGACCCGGAAAAATTACATCAGCATCGGCAGCGGCGGCGGCGGCCCCCGATCCCGACGGGAAGGAATATATTTTTTGAATTTTTAATTCCTCGAATTTAATATGCCCACTCGGATTAATCCCGGCTACGATAGAACGAGCTAATTAGGAGATGAATATTCGTTCCGTATCTAAAATGCGCGCAAGAAGTATGACATAACTGAGCTTCTGCATATCACATTTTACATTAATCACATTATCATAGTAGATTCTCTACTATTGTCACGGTCCTAAGGGCCTAAGGCCCAGAGGGGCGCTCTGGTTGGGGGTGGTAGCTCAGAAAGACGGATAAAACATACACAAATTCAATAACATTTATTGAACACTAAATGCAGGGGAGAGAGAGAGAAAGAGTGAGTGAGCCATTGATAAGAGGCGGCAAAAACGAAGTAAAAATAAACAGACGGCCAAAAACGCAAAGGGACAAAAATAATGAAATGGTGAACAATTGACAGGACTCGCTTTGCAAATCACATCTCTCCTCACATATGACAGCGGACAGGCACGTAGGTTAATGGGCAGCATCACTGGATCCTTGGCTGATCCCTGATCACTCTAATATTTAAAACTATTCTATTCATTCGCCACACCTTTCAGCACACAATTCGACTATAAGCCGCAGTTTCTTATGACTGTTGCAAATTTCTTCAAGAGTCAAGAACGCAGCAGCATCTCTTATAGTAGCTCTGTTCTCTAATATCATAACATTGTTTTAAATATATTTGTGATAACGTTAACATTTTTACCAAAAACACAATTCCAGTTTGAAGTTATTTTTGACAAGTAAATTAGTGTTTGACGTTTTCAAGTGAAAGCCTTCTACCACAAAACAATAATAGATATAATGCGATGAAATAAATGAAAAAAGAATTATTTGCAGGCCAATAAACCTATACACACACAAAAAAAAATTATTTTGTTTTAACATGGATATGTAGTATTGAAATTTCAATTACAGATTTGGCCATTTGAAATCAAGCAATCAATTTTATTCCTTTAGCATTTTTTTGTAAAATCAAAAATATTTTCCCCTCTTGCAAACTCAATCCGGGGACATACTGTATAAAGTGGGTTGGGCTATAGTTGTCGCCGTTTCTCGCATCCTAGTTTCCACTTCTTTCGGTCTTTCCAGTCACCTTCTCTTAAATTTCTGCTTTCCATGGCTTGGTCGACCTCCTCTCTCCGTGATCTTCGAGGTCTTCCTCTATATCGTCTTTGTGGTGGAATCCAATCCCATATCTTCTTTGGACAGCTTTCGTCTGGCATTCGTCTTAACTGTCCGTACCACTTTAAGCGTTTTGCCTCAGTTGTATCTAGAATATCCAGATCAATACCCATTTTTGCACTTATTTTGAAGTTTCGTGTCTTATATTGTCTTGTTAGTCGCTGCAGCACCTTCTCCAATAGTTCATTTCCGTGGCTAGTATTTTTGACTTGTCTGCCTTTTTCAGTTCTCATAGTTCAGAACCATAGGTCGCTATGCTTTCAACTATAGACTTATATATGTATATAAATAAAAATGAAATGCTGTTCTGTTTGTCTGGGCTTGAACTCGAGAACGGCTGGACGGATTTTGCTAATTTTGATCTTGAAATATTTGTGGAAGTACAGGGAAGGTTTTTCGGTAAGAAACATAAATAATAAGTAACGGAAATACTGAAAAAGGTACGTTTTGTAATTTTGGGGACAAATCGCCAAGGCAACCAATCATACTGTCAGTTGGTTGTCAAATTCTGTCATCAGTTTGTCAGTGCGCGAAAACTTTATTCATTTTAAAATGCCAGGGAGAAAACGATCTGATTTAGGTCGTCGGAGTAGTTCAAATGTGCTACGAGCTACCTCACGTGCAAATCGTACTGACGATCAGCGAGAGGCAGATAATAATAACGTTCGTATTGGTTTGAGAGAATTGCGTTCAAGAGTGAATAATTATGAAGTAGAAAGGCTTAGAATGGAACGAGTTAGGGCAAATCAAACACAACAGCATTTAGATCGACAGGACACCGAGTCTACAAATTCTACAAGTTCGAAAAAACGGACGCATCGAGTCACTGCAGCCGGAAGAAAAACCGCCAGTAATTTCAACTTTAAAAACTTCAAGAACTTCGACGCCAACACAAAAGCGGGAAGTCAAGTAAGCAAGAAGAGTCCTGAGTAAGTCAAAGCAACTTCACCAGGACACCGAGTCTACAAATTCTACAAATTCGAAACGACGGACACATCCAATCACTGCAGCCGGAGGAAAAGGCGCCAGTGATCACAACTCCAAAACTTCAAGAACTTCGACGCCAACACAACGGCAAAAAGTCAAGAATACAAGCAAAGTCCTGAGTAAGTCACAGCCACTTTTTCCGGAGAACTTATTTACAAAGTTCACAACTTCAACTACAACAAGATAAAACAAGCAGATGAATTGATTCAAGAACAAGAAAAAATAGCCCAAGAAATCATATAACTACATAACAACTGCAAGAAAGATGGAAATGCAAGAAAAACCAAGGAATACCTACAAAAAAGGATTGATCGCCTAGAAGCACTATGGGGGAAAGCCCAATGGAACAACGAGACGTTCCATGAACTTGGGTTTGGCGATCAGCACAATTATATAAAATCACACTATTTCAAAAGGATGGAAGAAAACTACAAGACAATTCGGCTGTACCTGACGTCACACGAGGAATATAAAGTATCCAAGAAACAAGTTTATCAGGTACAAAACAAGACCCAAAACCGGAAGTGGAGAAACCCAAACAACAAACCGAACAGGATTACCGACAAATCAAACTAAAGGTAAAAATAATAAACAAACAAAAAACTACTTAGACAAGCTGAAGAAGACAAGGCAGAATCAACACCAAGATGGTCACACGTACAACGAACAACAAATATCCAAAACATAGAGCGCACTTCAAGACACAATGAAATAGAGCGATTCCGGAGACGCAGTGTTCCTGTAAACTTGGAACGAGTAGCATTCCACTACGACCCGGAAATAGATTATTGGGTGTGTCGACCAATACGTAACGATTGGAGAAATGATAATCATTTGTCAATATTGTAAAGAGTTAAAATACAGCGGTCAATCTACTGGATTCACCGCTGGTGGTTCCCACCACCAGATCCATTATGCTCATTAGTTTCTGTGGTGGGAAATGACTAAACATTTCTTGGCCAACATCCAAAAATATAATAATTGCTTTCAAATGACGTCGTTTGGTTCAACGCATATTATACAAGAAAATTTCATACCTACTTTCAGGGTAGTTTTTGATAGATTATTCATTAAAAATTTAAAAAGATAATATACAATTGCAAATACAAAGACAGTTTGCGGAATCAACTTGGAGTTTCCCGGTTTCGCGCATGGGCAATTATACGTCGCGCGTTCGTGAGTCGTAAAATAATCATCTTTATATATTTACTCAGCGCAAAAAAGACAAAAAATTTAGTAAATCAGAAAGCCTTAAATTGATTATGCGTATAACTGTGTTGCATTTAATTTAATTCAGATAAAAATTTTGTATTACGTTTTGACCATATTTTTCAAAAATATATGTAGGTGATACGAAGTTCACCGGGTCATCTATAATTTTTATGTATCTTTCTTATTTTAAACGTTACGTGGCATTGCAACGCATGCCGGGTACGGCTTGTATATGTATATTTTAGGAGTATTTGTTATTTTTTCACTCCATAAAATTCCATTTAATTGTCTTGTTGCCACCCTCTGCTTGCGTCGTTCTGTTTAAGATTTCATCACTGCTTCCTCCTTTTTCTGACAGTTTAACCCCTAAATGTCGATACCATAATTTCATTGCACATTCTCTGCATATTTGCATATTTTGGCACATTTTCGGTATTTTTCATATTCAATTTAAAATATCGATGAGAATAACAACAAATTGATTATCGTATTGTAAGCATATTTTAATAAATCAGAAATTTTAAAATTTGGTAGAATGTGCAATTAGTAACTAAATAACGAAATTGCCTTAAAATTTATTTTATTTTAAGTATTACTAATTTTTTGTATCGATACTTAATAAAATGACGTACGAATATTATAACACGTCAAGTATTAAATATTTATTTGTTTCAATAGACGAAAAGAGTAATAACCTTTGTCATATTAATAGATATATATTTTACATATAATTATAAGGATAGTTGTGGAAATCTATTGTATATTTTATATATTTCGTTTTATATAAAATTCTCGTCACTTGATAAAATGAATATTAAATTTAGCATTACTTTCAAAGATTTTTAACAATTAATTTTCACAGGTATTGTATAATATCCTTATTATTTTTCTTTGTAATAGTTTTTGTATACTCTATACATCTTCCCCTGCATATTATCCGATCGTTTTCATTGCAACCATATGAAGTTATAAAATTTGTTCAGAGAGATTGCCAGAAGTATTGCCACTTCATGAAGCATTTGTAAATACCTTTTACCTTATATCTTTGTGCTGTTGGCAGTGCTTTGAATTACCTACTTACCCATTAAGTTTCATATTTTTTAAATTTTATTCTAAATTTTCCTATTTGGAGCTACAATTATCATATATACGTTTTCTTCGAACTTAAATGGAGTAACCAACATTAGCATTAATGTGAGTTTCATTATTAACTACTTAATACAGTTTTCCATTTCGAAATACACTTAGAAACAATTAGTGATTAATAATACCCATAACGAAATTAATTCATAATTTTTTTTTTAATTGTAACAAACAGATCAAATTTTATGCTTCTTACCTTCAATCCATTAACCACTTATAAGTGGAAGCTCGGCATCAAATTAATTAATCCTTTTGCTCGTCTTTTCAACGCCTTCTTCGGGCGAAACGTCAATTGCAGGTTTAAATTTGAGGCAGTCTTCCACTAAAAAGGATAAAATAAATGCAATATGGCCATTATGCGAAAAGCTTCCTCAAAGGAAACAATTTTAAAGGAGCTGGTATATGAAATCTGCCGGCACTTCTTTCAATATGAGATAATTTTTAAGAAAGGGAGAATCAGAATGATGTGTCGGTAAATAAAACTGTTTGAAAGGTTGGTAAGGGCATTAGGAGTTGAGAATTGTGGAACTTGGAACAGTGATATAGAAAATTTCACAGTTTTAAGTTCCTGTTTGTGATTTTTAAATCGTGCGGTAACTTTAGGTGTTTGTTTAGGATTTTTGAAATCTCATTACCCTCCTAGGCGATTCATTAATAAACTGATATATTCAAGCAAAACTATAATACTCCAAAACGTATTAAGCACCGCTCCGTAAAGATTTTATTAAAGCACATTACCGCATCGTCTGTTTTGTTGCATATTTCATCGTCTGGTGTGGTTCGCAAGATTTATGGTTTCCACAAGTGCGGACAGCAAGACAAATAACCCAAGCTTCGGCTTTGTCTCTTTCTGATATATTTCCTCGGCGGTAATGATGAGAAGCGCATCTTAAAAAGTCATTTGTAAGAAATGTTCGTGTTTAAGAGGTCGAAGCTGACTTCAAGCAAACAACAGTATAATTAAGAACGTAGCTAATCTTGCATGGAACGGGCCCTTAAAGTAAAGGGACTTATCTCTGGAGCAACATGTAAAACAAACACGCGTGGAAAACTGGGCGAGACTTTTGACACGTTCAGGTTTATGCTAACAAGTGTTATCTGCAGCTAATATAAATGTTTTCAGAAGAGTTTTGGGGTTGGTTTTAGTTAAGGATTTGTAAAGATTTTGCTGTTTTTTTTTAATTAAAACATTAAAATATTCCAAAATACTAACTACTTCTGTTTTGAAAACAATGTAGTTGCATCACTCCAACAAAAATTAGGAGACAGTATTGAATTTAAACCAGGTAACGGTAACTTTATCATGTAAGACAGTAGGTATAGGTTGATAAATATAGGTAGTAGGTAATATATTAGTTTGGCAATATTACCGTCCTTCATGGTACATTATTTCGAGATTTCAGAATTTATTCCCATATTTTTAAAAAAGTGTGTATTTTAACAATTTTTACTAATTTCAAGATTTGTTATTAATTGAACAATGACGGCTTCCAGTGATATCTTTATTTTGAACGTATTGAACTGTTTTTATACAAACTTTAACACTTTCAAACAAGTTACTACCGACAAAAATTATCTCTAGTTCTCAACTTGGGACTTGGGAAATCTTGAGAAGAGCTATGAACTGAATTTAGATTAATTATCATTAACTTTGAGTCACATCGATGAACCTTTTAGTGACTTTCAGCAATATCCCAGTTTTGGCAATGTTGCACTGTTCTTATTGAAACTTTAACCCTCTAAAACAAGTTTGAACGAACAAGAAGAAAGTTTGATTTTAAACTGGGTACCTTTTAATGATTTTGTTTTAAAATATTTTTGATGATGGCCTTAATGACATTTTACAGTTTTTGGTTGTTTTGACAATTTTTCAGAAAACTCTGAACTGACTGGTGATAAACTACCACTGGCTTTAAGGAATATTAGCAAACTTTAAGTCACTTTCAGCGAAATTACAGTTTTGGTGATGCTCTACTCTTCTTATTCAAATTTTCGCACTTTGAAGCAAGTTAGAGCGTACAAAAAGGAGCACTGAGTTCACATTTAGTGATGTTTTAATGATTTTTAAAAATATTTGTATTGGCACTTGGTTACTTCTGCTGTTTATGACATCTAAAAGGTTTAGATCGATCTGACTTTTTTTCAGAAGGTTGTGAATTAATTGGTTGAAAATGATCACTGACTGTATAGAAATTTGGTAAATTTTCAGTGACTTTCAGAGATATTTCTGTATTGGCAATGTTGTACTGTCCTTATCTGAACATCAGCACATTAATACAAGTTGATACGAACAAGCTGAAACTTTGGCTTTACATTTGGTAACCTCTTATATGTTTTTATGAAAATGTTTTAATTTTAGTAATGTACTCTTCTTATTCAACCTTGAACTGTCTATAACAAGTTTGAACCAACAAAAATAAAATTTGATTTCAAATTCGGTTACCTTTTAATGATTTTTTAAACATTTTTTTGGTGAAATTGTTATTACTGACGTTAGTGGCATTTCAGTTCTAAGTCATTTTGACAATTTTTCATGAAAGCTCTAAACTGAATGTTGATATACTACCACTGGCTTTAAGGAGTATTGGCAAACTTATAGTGACTTTCAGCGAAATTTCAGTTTTGGTGATGGTCTACTGTTCTTATAAAAATTTTAGCACCTTGAAACAAGTTAGAACGTACAAAAAGGAGCACTGAATGCACATTTAGTGATCTTTTAATGATTTTTGAAAATATTTATATTAGCTCTTCTGTTACTTCTAATCTTTATGACATCTAAAAGGTTTAGATCTTTCTGACTCATTTTCAGAAGGTTGTGAAGTAATTGGTTGCAAATGATCACTGACTATAGAAATTTGGTAGATTTTCAGTGATTTTCAGAGATATTTCAGTTTTGGCAACGTTGTATTGTCCTTATTGTAACTTATGCACTTTAATACAAGTTAGTACGAACAAGATGAAACTTTGGCTTTACATTTAGTAACCTCTTATGTTTTTAGCAATATGTTTTAATTTTAGTAATGTACTCTTCTTATTCAAACTTTATCTGTCAAAGATAAACAAATTTGAACGAACAAGAAGAAAATTAGATTTTAAACTGGATTACCTTTTAATGATTTTTTTAAAAATAGTTTTGGTGATATTGTTATTACTGACGTTAGTGGCATTTGAGTTTTAGGTCATTTTGAAAATTTTTCATAAAAGCCCTAAACTGAATGTTGATAAACTACCGCTGGCTTTAAGGAGTATGGGCAAACTTGTAGTGACTTTCAGCGAGATTTCAGTTTTGGTGATGCTCTACTGTTCTTATAAAAATTTTAGCACTTTGAAGCAAGTTAGAACGTACAAAAAGGAGCACTGAATTCATATTTAGTGATCTCTTAATTATTTTTGAAAATATTTGTATAGGCCTATTGTTACTTCCCTCCCTTGTGATATCTAAAATGTTTAAATCGTTTTGACTCATTTTCGGAAGAGTTGTGAATTAATTGTTTCTAAATTATCTTTGGCTGTGAAGAATATTAAAAACTTTTCAGTGACTCTCAGAGGTATTTCAGTTTTGGCAATGTTGTATTATCCTTATCCGAGCTTTAGCACTTTAATACAAGTTAGTATGAACATGATGAAACTGTGAACTTGTATTTAGTAACCTCTTATGTTTTTTTTAAATGTTTCACTTTTGGCAATGTCACCTCATCTCTTGATGAAATTTTATGATGATTTTTAGCAATACTTTAGTTTTGGTAATGTCAAACTGCCTTTATTGAAACTTCAAGTCATTAAGACAAGTTAGGAAGATAGAAAAGGTGCTATGAATTTAATTTGATAACTTCTTAGTGTCTTTTTAAATAGTTTGAATATGGGTGTTTATAATGCAGTGTTTAATTAGATTTCCATATTTTAAGTGACACCTTGTCAGAAACTCTATGAACTACACCGATAATTTTGTCGATTTTAAAAGTTATTGGCAACTTTCAGTGATTTTTATGAATATCACAAATTGGGCAATGATGTGCAGTCTTCATTCAAATTTCTGCCATTTGAAGTAAGTTGAGGTAACCAAAAATAGCCTTTGAATGTAAGTTTGGTAACCTCTTAGAAACTGCTAAAAATATTTCAGTTGTGGTATTGCAACTCCTGCACCTAATAATATTTCAGAGTTTTTAGGTCGCGTTTTGTGATATATTTTCAGAGGAGCTTAGAATTAATTTTGGTAAATTTTCACTGACTGGCAGCAAGGAATAGTCGTAACTTCTCTACACCTTTTCGGGATATTTCACTTTTGGCAATGTTATACTGTTCTTACTCAAACTTTAACACTTAAAAATGAGTTAAGAGTATCAACCAAAATGCTTTATGTTTAAATTAGGGAACATTTCATAGGTTTTTTAAGTATTTCAGTTGTGGCAACATAACTATTATCCATAATGATATTTCAGAGTTTTAATTTAACTTAATTTTAAAATTCTTGTGTTTCACCACTGACTTTAAGTCATAGTAACTTTTCAGAATTTTAGTGATACTGCATTTGTGTATGACATTTTTGAAAGGCTTAAAATTTATTGAGATATTGTGAAAAGAGCCCAAGAGGATATTGTATTGCACTTACTGCATCGCAGTACTTCGAGGCAGTTCAAATCAACTCAGATTGCAGGAGCTTCAAAAAATTATCAGAAAAGTTTTGCACTATAAATGACTAGTTTCCAGGTTATTCAACATTGTGCTTATTAGTAGTGCCTCAGTACTTTAGGGGTTAAGTTAAGTTAAGTCACCCTTACAAAAACTGAATTGAGTGTATTTGGATGATTTATCACTTTTACTTGCTGGAAAATCGTACTGAAAGACTTTGAAAACGTACTGAAGGGTATTGAACTCAATTTTCGCCTTTGCTCATTTACTATAAGGAACATTGTATCATATTTTAATAAAATTTATCTCTGCACACAGTGCTAGACTAAATTTGAGATATTGGTTAAAGTTTTCTCAGTATCCTAAAACACATCTGAAGAGCTTCGTGGGTTCATTCCAGGGCGAAGTTTAACAGGCATGAATGATAAATAATCGTTTCATTCGGCGTTAAAGTCTGTCTGAACATTTTTCTTTGTTTCGTTCCTAGTTTTAATCAAACTCGGAAAAGTGCGCATTTAAACTTTAATGGAAATATCACTCGATTCCTGATATTAAAAGCTCTGCCGGCGTAGTCCGAGACTGAAACTCCGGAACATCTGAAACTAATTTTGCCGCCTCAAAGAAAATTAAAAATCCAATTCCGCGCGCATTCATTTATGTTTATTGCGTTTCTCGTCCGGCTCGCCGAATAATGGATATCATTTTCCCGTACGTCACTTACCTCCGGTTCATTTCCACACTTCTTGTCTAACCAGCGACGTTCAATCTTGGAAAAATGAAAGAAGGAGAAATACTTTTTGTTGTCAGACGGAGCCGAACTAATGAAAGGTTGGAGTCGGTCGAGTGAAAAGAGACCAGATAAAAGAAAACCGTCAGCGTTTTCCCGCAGATGTTTCCCGAGCTCAGCCATCAATCGTTCTGTTTTCTTTCAGGTTTTAACAATTGTTAGGTGGAGAACACGGAAACGTAGGAAAGGTGGCGTTTTTACGACTCGAGGGCTCGTTTTATAGCTCTTACCAACTATTGGAGGAGAAGTGCAAAAAATTGAAGTGGAGAGCGAAGAGGAATATGCTGGATGGGAAATTTATGCGGTGAACTAAACGTTTCCTCCAGTAACTGGTAGAGATTAATTAGAATTGCCATAATGAGGGAACGACGGCAAACATTTACCCCTTTACTACCTCGTGCTAACCATTAACCTTAATCTGTCATTTGCCTTCATCTTTATTATTTTTAAATTCTACAGGGTGTTAAGGGTTTGACTGCCTTTATTTTAACAGGCGATAGTATTCACCAAAATGAACAAGAAAACCTTATATAACAGGGGTCCTAAAACCAACCGTTTTCGAGAAAAAAATTAGCAAACTTCTAATTTTAAGGTGTAAAAATTCAGTTTTATTAAAGAATCTAACATAATTTTGTACATTAAATGACCATAAGATGTATTGTTTTAATGTATTTACGTTTAATTCTTAACAAATCAATTTTTTCCTTAAAGAATAAAAAAATATTTCCAATCAATACAACTCGATAAAGTGGCTATGATGTGGTGTGGCAACGCCGCGAATTTATCGCACGCGTCGCGAAACATTGACCCCCCACAGCTGTTTATATGTATGCCTATGTTTTCTGGTCGGTGTTGCCAAGTTGTGGTGAAATGCCTTGATAAAATAACTCGACTTTTCTCGAAAACGGTTAGTTTTAGGACCCCCGTTATATGAGGTTTTTTGTTTGTTTTGATGAATACTATCACCTATTAAAAAAATGTGTCGCGGGACACGCGTTAGGAACTTTAGTTCCTTTTAATTATTAACCAATTTTTTTTAATTATTTCTTAATAAAACTTTGTAATGTAACGTGAAACAGCGACAGTAAGACGGGCATTACATATAATACACAGCATTGCTTCTATAAGTAAGGCAATGGAATACCGTTCCTCGGTGCGTCAAGCGCGTGGTCTCTCTCTCTCTCTCTCCCTCTCTCTCTCTCTCTCTCTCTCTCTCTCTCTCTCTCTCTCTCTCTCTCTCTCTCTCTCTCTCTCTCTCTCTCTCCCACTCTCTCTCTCTCCCACTCTCCCACTCTCTCCCTCACCACCCCCCTCTCTTTCCCATTCTCTCTCACTCTCTCCCTCACCCCTCCACTCTCTCCCCCCCCCCCCACCGAGCCACTACGAACGCGTCCGAGCCGCTACGAACGCTGCCGAGGTAACGCTTTCCGGTAACGCATTCCATTTAACGGTCAGATTTTTTGCGGCGCGACCACCCTCGCTCCCCAATCCCTGGCAAAAGGAACTAAAGTTCCAATAAAGGCAGTCAAACCCCTAACACCCTGTATATCGATGTAAATCGATGACATAATTATTTCTCAAAAAGAGAAACTACCAGAAACACCGAACGCAATTTTATAGTTTTCAATGACGTTTCCTATGGTTTTCAAAGGGCTGCTAAGCTCAATTTTACTTTTTCATTAACAAAGAAGAAGGTAAGAACGTTACGGTGAATTATCCTGGTTTTATTAGGCAAACTTAACCTAAACATTGGAGTATATATTAATTAGCCTTTTATTTCATCGTCTCACATTTATTTTCTGTTATTTTTCTTCGTCTTAATCATTTCTTACTTTCCCATATTTGACACTCATATATGAGAAATATTGTAATCGGGTCGAGTTTTCGAATTTCAGTTATAGGCTATTGACTATGTCAGTTAATAAGGAACTAACGCGTGCAAGTTATTTTATTTTTTTGATACGGTCAATTGACCTCTAAAGAAATAAAATCCAAAAATGCTACTAAATTTAGCCATGAGTTTTTGAGAACGGGGTAAGTTGGTCCACTTTTCGATTTTTCTGCGCAAAAACTATGCATTTTTCGAAGATATATGCCGTTAGATTTCTTGTAGAGAATTAAATTTGCTATGAAAATGATATTTTTTTAAGTGAAAAAAAAATTTTAATTAAATAAATTCAAAAAAAAAGTTGAAAAAATGGAAAAATTTCAAAAAAAAATTGAATTTTTGTCTATAACTTTTTTCTGGGTGAATTTAGGTATAGAAGTTGCTTCCTAAAAAAGAACGTTTATGAAATTCTCTTTAAAATGGTTGCTTATAAGACTTTATATGTTGAATATTGACTGAGATATAAACGTTTGAATTCAGCCATTTTTTCTCTATTTTTTACTTTTTCTTTACAAAGAGTATCATTTTTACCCGAAAAAAAATGATTTTTGTACAATAATAATTTTATGAACATAAATTTATCAATAATATTGGATATTATTCTACTAGAACATATTCTACATATTTAATTTAAATGGTTGGAGGTTTGCAATTGCAATAATAAACTACAATCGTCATTGTTATGAGTTATGACTGTAAATTGATATCACTGTCACTTAATTAATACCAAATCATGTAACTACACTAAGAACAACTCGCTGCTGTATACGTAGAAGCAACCCCATCCAATTTTTATTGGTAACAAATGTCCGAAATGTTTCTTATTTACCTCCTGACAGTGCCCTAAACTCGTTTCCGACGTTTGTAATTACCTCGAGGGTAATAAGTTTACAATTGTGTGTTGTTGGTATGTAATGGAGTAAACATTGTCCCGAATGACAAGGGTTTGTTGAATAACAACTGTTTTCAGTGAACTAATAAGTTTTAGTGGAAGACCACAAGAGGTTTTACAACCATACAGGGTTGATGAGTGATCAAAATGTGTTAATGGCTGTTCCATACCAATCTTCGTTGTTCCATAGTATAATGAATCCAGTTGTATTTGGAATTAGATACGATTTCTAGAAATAGTAGCTATCAGGCTCCGTTGATGAATCACCATCATAAGATCATAACTGTAGCTTTACTACTTTTTTGTTAGTTATTTTTACAAGTACAGTTAATACACCTGTCTTCTAGCTTCAAACGAATTTTGTTATAAATGTATCTTCTTCGTCCTCCTTGCTATCTTCGTTTATTCATAAACACATCCAATCCTCTATGTTCCATAGTGTGATGAATTCATTTGTAAATGAAATTTGTAATGTTTAGGATTGTATATTAGATATATAGAACTTGTAATTTGATGAATCCCCATCACATCGTCGAAGTAGTACGTTTCCTAGGTTTCATTTATCATCATCTATCCTTGTCATTTATCCTTACCAAAATGTACCGTTAATACCTGTCTTCTAGCTTCTAAAGAAGTTTTATTATAAATGTATCTTCTTCGTCTTCTTTGTTATCTTCGTTCATCCATAAACACGAAATCACATGAGATATAAAAACACACATAGTTTCTAGTAGGGGAAGGTGTGTTGTGACGGTCTCTGTAACAAATAGCTCGGATGTCAAAAGCACTTTCCTCGTTTTTCCCCAAAACGAGAACAGCCACGAAACAGAGAGAAAGCCGAACGGATGAATTCAATGCTTAAGGCGAGAATAATGAGGCGTTTTTATTCCAAACGTCTAAAGTGCCATTCATCTCGGTTAGCTCGCCACATTTGTTATATGGAAATTTATATATTGTGTATATAAGACCGTCACATTTTCTTGAATTATATGTGTAGCTCCGACGTTGGACGTCGGGCGTAATAAATTTGCGTCGGGTAGAGGAAGCGTTTGTTGTTTTATAAGAGTCAGAATTGCTGATGTTTAGGAACTGTCAAAATAATGAAATACTAGAAACAACAAGTGAAGTGGGAATTTGAATTCTCCGGACGATTCAACGGGAAACTTATTGATCTCTCTCTCTCTCCAGATTTTAATAGAAGCTCATTTATAATCCCAAAATAAGCCCCCTAAGCCTTAATATCATTGTAATGGATGATTACTCAATATTAACTTTCCATAGAAGTCCATAAGGGGGTGGGATTTATAAATCAAAAAATCGTGATGTGTTCATCATAGTACTTTCTCATATAATAGGGGTTAATTTAAGCAACAAACCGAAAACACGACAAGTACCTATAAAGTACTCCTCACAGTTGATTTAGCCAAAAACGTTACAAAACTTTTTTATATATTATATCTCTTGTAGAATAGGTACTCAAAATTTTATAAAAATTCTTGGAGCAAATTTCAGGAAAAATTGAAGAATGATACAAAGTGCCTTTCACAGATTTTGCAAAAAACGATAGAAAAGTTTATTTTATACTAATTCAATGGTAAAATATATATTCTAAATTTAAAATAAATTCTTGTAGCAAATTTTGAGAAAAATCCAAAAACCGAAAAACCACAAATATAAAGTGCTCTTCACATAAGATTTAGCCTAAAACGTTACAAATCTTTTTATACATATTTAAATGCACAATAAATTTTCAAAGTTTAAAAAGAATTCTTGGAACGAATTCCGAGAATAATACAAAAAACAAAAAATCGACAAATATAAAGTATACTTCTCAGAAGATTTAGCCAAAATCGTTAGAAAACTTTTTTGTACATATTCAATAGTAGAATAAATATTCAAAGTTTAAAAAAAATTCGTGAAGTGGATTTCGAAAAAAATAGAAAAAAAACCGAAAATTGACAAGTATAAAGTGCTCTTCACAAAAGATTTAGCCAAAATCGTTAGAAAAGTTTTTTATACCTATTTAATCGTACAATAAATATTCAAAGTTTCAAACAAATTCTTTGGAGCGAATTTCGAGAAAAATTCAAAAAAACCGAAAATTGACAAGAGTAAACTACCCTTTTATCCCGGCCGATTTTAATGAAATGCTTATTTTCACGTCCCGGTATGGTACAAAGTCTAAATACATAGTTTTGACCGTTTGTGGTTTTTAGTTTTTGAGAAAATCCTACCACAGACATACATACACACAATACATACAGACGGTTTTCCAAAAACATGTTTTTTGGACTCAGAGGACCTCAAAACGTTCAGAAATGCTAATAACTCAATTTCGAAAAATCGACCCGATTACAATACTCTCTCATATATGAGTACTTCATATGAGAAAGTAAATAATCCCTAATGTCCCTTCTTCTTCTTCATGTGCCCTGTCAGTATTATCCGACGTTGGCGATCATCATAGCGAAGGCTTCACGGTCTTCTGCCATGTGTAGGTGTTGTCCTGCATTTCGGATACCGGTCCAATCTCTAATATTTTTTAGCCAGGAAACTTGCTTTCTTCCGACACCTCTTCTACCTTCAATTTTTCCACACATAATGAGTTTTAGGATCCTATAGCGACTTCCTCTTAACACATGACCCAGATACGACATTTTCCTATGTTTGACAGTCGTTAGTAATTCCCCATCTTTATTGATTCTCCTTAGTACTTCTTCGTTGGTTATGCGGGGGTGTTATGGGGTGTAAGGTGTCACAGTGTATTTAACCTGGCCCAAATGACAACCTCACCTGCACGTGGTGCACCCTGCTAAAAACTGACGAGGTTCTGTCGACCGAGTGATTACCGGAATAAGTAATCCCCCTCTTGATGGCCAACAGCTTCGGGTGGAAGAGCTATCAAGAGGTAGGGCCATCTCTGGTCCCTGGACTGAGAAATCGGTCCAAAAGGCGGATGAACCATCAAGGCCAACGGCAGGAGGATACAGAAGGCAATGGGAAACCGCTGTATTAAAGTTCATCAAGATTCTCCAGGAAAATCATCATGGCCATGAAACAAACGCCTAATGTCCCTACTATGACGTAATCTATTAATGACCTGAGCCCTCTCGTGAATTATAACTTTGAGGATCCAGAAATCGTTTTTAAAAACTTTTATTTCTCTACGTATCTACAAAAGAACTATCGAGATTGAAAGCAAGACAAGAAGTGAATTAAATCTAGAAAAAACGTATATAAAACAAGTTGTTCTGCTGTCGCAGCGTCCATCGGATCTCTTGATGAGACAGCAGTTCTCCTGTGAGTTCCTGTGAGTGTCATCCATAACTCGTGTGTTGGTACCACGTGTACTTCTGTATGTCTTTATTGGGGAAGTAGATATTCTTTATTTTTATATTAAATTGTTGGCATACATTTATGAATCTCTCTCCATTATTGGTAAGAGCTTCTTCGCCATGCATTCCCATGCATTTTAATACCTTATACGAATGCTAAAAGTTTAGCTGAAGTAGTTGATTTAATGAGTTAGTGATCATAAAGTAGAACCAAAATGATGAATTATTTAAAATAATCGCAGAGGAACATTGTACTGTCAAAATAAATATTTTTTGAAAACATGACATATTCACTACATGAGTAAACATTTTTAAGCATTTTTTTTCTAAACGTCTCTTTTAGCATTTCAGCATGAGAAAATTAAAATATTTCTTTTGTTGTTAATTTCGTAATATGTCAGTATTTCTGAAACGACTCATACGGAGCCAACCCAGTTTGGTTCCAATTAGTATTTTGATCAAATATCTGCTGTATCGTAATAAATATAATTTGACCTGAAACATTGTAAAAATGTTATTAAAATATTATAATAGTATATTAATAAATCGTTGAAGAATAATATTTCAAGACAAATTTGTTTAGGTTTTGTTTTATAATTATTATGAAATATTTCATCATTCAGTTTAAAAATGTGCCACTACTTTTTAAAATATTTCCAAGAGAATTGTCTAATTACTGCTTTTCTTTAGATAGTAAATTTTTGTAACGCGCTATTATATCATATGGAAAATATTGGTATGAGACGTGTAAGTGATGCGGCAATATTGATCTACCCAGAAACTAAACGCCAAATGAGTTCATGAAGTATTTAGTGAATGAACACCACTGAATATTTTAGCCACATTGCCTTCGATGGGCTTTTGAAGGATTCCCATTTTAACTGTTCCATTTTGTTCCATGATCTGAGGAGTTAAGGAAAATTTCAAAAATTGTTTTATGAAATGTTGGCAAATTTTATACCAGTCTCTAGATGAAGTGTTTCACTTTTCGTAGAGTACAGGTCTCTACAGTGACTCTATACCTTCCCCATAGATCTTTCACGTCGAAGCGTTCCGAATACGGCAACGTGCGTCCATTTCGATGGACACGTCGCATCGGATTTAAATAAAACATAATCCCGTTTTGGAAATATGAAGTAACGAGTCTCTGGTCCACCACAGATGAGATCCCGAAAGAGGGAGGAGAGAGAGAGAGAGAGAGGGAGAGAGGGAGAGAGAGAGAGTCCGGTCGCCATGGAGACGGGATCGATAGGAGCGGTCCTCTGAGCTGCTGAGCTTTCATCATTTCCCAGGGAGCGTGTGCCCGTTTCCCAGAACTTTCGTTCGTTTCGTTGTTTCTGTATTATTAGCTTTGGGCTCGGCTCCCATTCCGGAGCGCATATACGTACTCGTAGAACAGCTACGAGACGAGACCGGAGTTCTGTTAAGTGGTCGTCAAGAAGGAAGTTACTGGAGGTCCCGTTACTTTCTTTTCTGGTAGATTAGAATGCGAAAAACATCGTTTTTAGGGAATTTTGGGTCTTTTTCAGGCTGTTTTTCGAGAATCCCTCCCGCGTATACAATTTTCACCATTTTTCTAAAAATAAAGCTCGTTTCGGTATTAGCCAAGTTTTCTTCGAAATTAGAGCTCACTTCAATCTTATCCTAACGCGACGCTTCAACCCTCCTCCAAGAGCAGAGCTTCATCTATATCCCAATTTCCCACAATTCAAATTAGGTTTTAATCTTCTCGATGTTCTCCATTTTTCAGTTTTTTCCATGAATCAAAGTTTTAACCTGCCCCATAGGACAACTGGCCAGATTTTCCATAGTTCACACCAAATTTCGGGTTTTCTTCGGTTTTTCATTGTTCTTGGCGAAGCGAACCCAATTTTAATATTTCTAGTCATTCCAGTTTTTCCTCAAAACCACAGTTATTGTGATTTTCCGTTTCCGCAACACGAAATTGGACTTTTCCAAGAATTTCAATCTTTCTCAGTTTCTCTAGCCGAAGAGATTCAAAAATTTTCGGAAAATTGTTTGATAAAACTATTTTAATCATTTTTGGATATTTTAAGCTTCTTTCGATCTTCCTTAATTTTTGCAAAATTCTACTACTCAAGGGAGCAAAGCCTATTCAATCTTCTCCATTTATTCAGTTAACTTCAGTTTTTTTGATTAATCAAAGTTTCAACCTGCTTCAAAAACGCCACCTGAGCACTGCCCCAATTCCAATTCCAATTCCAAAATTCACATGAAATTTCAATTATTTTCATGTTTTTTGAAGAAAGAACCTAATTTTAATTTTCTCATCATTTTCTAGACTTCAAATCAAATTTCATTTTTTTAAGAAACGGACCTAATTTTATGTTTTCCAGAAATGAAGTTCGTTAAAATGTTTCCGTAAACTCGCAGTTATTATTAATAACTTCCCTAACTTTTGCAAAATTCTAGGTTTACTTCGATCTGCTCCAGGGAGCAAAGCCTATTCAATCTTCTCCATTTATTCAGTGGACTTCAGTTTTTTGATTAATCAAAGTTTCAACCTGCTTAAAAAACTTCACTTTAGCACAATTTGCCACAATTTTTCAGTTCAAATGAAAAATTTTTTTTTGTTTTTTCTTAAGAAATCTGAACTTTTCCAGAATTTTCCAGACTTCAAATGAAATTTCATTTTTTCCATTTTTTTCTTCATTTATTGAAGAAACGAACTTGATGTTAACTCTTCCAGAAATAAAGTTCCTTTACAATCTTTCCTCAACACCACATTTATTGTAATTTTGTGTTTCCACAACACAAAATTCATATCAATCCTTTTGGAAAAACCTGTTTTTAAACCTTTGCAAGAATTTCAATCATTTCCTGTTTGTCTATCAAAACGAATTCAAAAATTTTCTAAAGAATGTTTAGCAAAACTGCTTTAACCATTTTTGGAAAATTAAAGCTTGTTTCGATCTTCCCTGACTTTCCCCAATTTACAAATTTCATAACGTTAACATCAAGATTTCCAAGTTTCAACCTGCTTCAACAAACACGTCTTGGTATAATGCACCCAAATTTTCCAGAACTGAAATCCGATTTCAGTCTTCTCATTTTTCTCGAGGAAACTAACCCAATCTTAACTTTTCCAAAGAAATAAAGTTTGTTCCAAACTTTCATTGAAAACCAGTTATTGCGATCTTTTTCCGCAATACGAAACACATATATCCTTTCAAACTGTTTATACTAGAACAAGCTTACTTTTTTAAAAACATGTTTGAACCATTTTTGGACACTTAAAGCTTGTTGAGATCTTCCTATACTCTCCCAAATACGAAATCCACTTCAATCTATTCCAGAAAGCAAAGCCTATTCAATCTTCTCCATTTTCTCCATTAACTTTGCTCTTCAGTATTTTCACGAATAAAAGTTTTAATCTGCTACAAAGAACACAACTTGTTATAATCTGTCCCAATTTTCTAGAATTCTTAAAGCTTGTTTAGGTCTTCCTATACTCTCCCAAATACGAACTACTCTTCAATCTTTTCCAGAAAGCAAAGCCTATGCAATCTTCTTCATTTTCTCCATTAACGACCGAAGGTTGTCCAGCTTCTCTAAGTTGGCCATGGCAATCAGTATAGCAGTTGGTGAAGACTTGGTGTTTTCATTTGGTTACTTCTCCAATAACTTTCCTGTTCAGTGTTTTCACGATTAAAAGTTTGAATCTGCTAAAAAAAACACAACATGTTATAATCTGTCCCAATTGTTTATAATTCTTAAAGCTTGTTTAGATCTTCCTATACTCTTCCAAATACGAAATCCACTTTAATCTCTTCCAGGAGGCACTGCCTATTCAATCTTCTCCATTTTCTCCATTAACTTTGCTCTTCAGTGTTTTCACGAATAAAAGTTTGAATCTGCTACAAACACCACAGCTTTTTATAATCTGTCCCAATTTTCTAGAATTCTTAAAGCTTGTTGAGATCTTCCTATACTCTCCCAAATACGAAATCAACTTCAATATCTTCCACGGAGCAAAGTCTATTCAATCTCCTCCATTTTCTCCATTAACTTTGCTCTTCAGTGTTTTCACGAATAAAAGTTTGAATCTGCTAGAAAGAACACACCTTGCCCAATTTTCTAGAATTCTTAAAGCTTGTTTAGATCTTCCTATACTCTCCCAAATACGAAATCCACTTCAATCTCTTCTAGAATGCAAAGCCTATTCAATCTCCTCCATTTTCTCCATTACCTTAACTCTTCAGTGTTTTCACGAATAAAAGTTTGAATCTGCTACAAAGAACACACCTTGTTATAATCTGTCGCGATTTTCTAGAAGTCTTAAAGGTTGTTCAGATCTTCTTATACTCTCCCAAATACGAAATCCACTTCAATCTTTTCCAGAAGGCAAAGCCTATTCAATCTTCTCCATTTTCTCCCTTTTCTCCATTAACTTTGCTCCTCAGTGTTTTAACAAATAAAAGCTTAAATCTGCTACAAAAACACGCCTTGTTATAATCTGTCCCAATTTTCTACACTTCTTGAAGCTTGTTTAGATCTCCTATACTCTCCCAAATACGGAATCCACTTCAATCTTTTCCAGAAAGCAAAGTCCATTCAATCTACTCCATTTTCTCCATTAACTTTACTCGTCAGTGTATACACGAATAAAAGGTTGAATCTACTACAAAGAACACATCTTGTTATAATCTGTCCCAATTTTCTAGAATTCTTAAAGCTTGTTTAGATCTTCCTATACTCTCCCAAATACGAAATCCACTTCAATCTTTTCCTGAAAGCAGAGCCTATTCAATCTTCTACATTTCTCCATTAACTTTGCTCTGCAGTGTTTTCACGAATAAAAGTTTGAATCTGCTTCAAAGAACACACCTTGGTATAATCTGTCCCAATTTTCCAGAATTTATAAAACTTGTTTAGATTTTCCTATACTCTCCCAAATCCGAAGTTCACTCAATTTTTTCCAGTAAGCAAAATCCATTCAATCTTCTCCATTTTCTCCATTAGCTTTGCTCTTCAGTGTTTTTACGAATAAAAGTTTGAATCTGCTACAAAGAACACAACTTGTTATAATCTGTCCCAATTTTCTAGAATTCTTAAAGCTTGTTTAGATCTTCCTATACTCTCTCAAATACGAAGTACACTTCAATATCTTCCAGGAAGCAAAGTCTATTCAATCTTCTCCATTTTCTCCTTTAACTTTTCCTTTAAGTGTTTTCATGAATAAAAGTTTTAATCTGCTGCAAGGAACACACCTTGGTATAATCTGCCCCAATTTTCCAAGATTTCAATCATATTTCAATCTTCCCATTTTTCTTGAGGAAACAAATCCAAACTCAACTTTTCCAGAAATAAAGTTTTCTTTCCCTGAAACCACAGTTATTGCGATCTTTTTCCGCCATATAAAACACATAAATTCTTCTAAGTTTTTTATACCTAAACAAGCTAATTTTCACACTTTTCCAAAATTTCATTCTTCTAGAGTTTAGCTAGGAATTTTCATTTCAATTCCTTCGAAAAAATGTTTAAAAACTCGTTTCATCTATTTTTGGAAACTTAAAGCTTGGTTCGACCTTTCTTAAGTCTCTTTTATTTATTTATTTATTTCTCTATTTATTTATTTTCTTATTTTTATAAGTTTATTATTATTATTATTATTCCATTATTATTATTTTATTCATATTTCTTATTTATTTATTATCTCAATTTATTTAGTTTATCTAGGAATTTTCATTTCAATTTGTTCGAGAAATTGTTTAAAAACACGTTTCAAATATTTTTGGAAGCTTAAAGCTTGGTTAGACCTCTTTTAACTCTCCCAAAATACGAAATAAACTTCAAGCTTTTCAAGGAAGCGAAGCCTATTCAATCTTCTCCATTGGTTAACTTCAGTTGCTTTCATGAATCAAAATTTCAACCTTCAACCTCTCAACCCTTAAGCAAACTATTCCAGTTTTCCAGATTTCACATCAAATATTAATGTTCCCATTTTTCTCAAGAAAACGAAACTAATTTTCTTTCCTGGAAACCAAATTAACTGTGATCTTCTGTTTCCACAACACAAAACTTACGAAACTTCTTCCAAATTTTTCACATTTCGACGAGTTTATTTTCAGAATATTCGGAGGATTTCAATTTTTTTCAGTTTGTCAGCGAAAAGTGATTTTAATCTTTTAGAAAAATTGGGTTTCAAGAATTGCTGGAAACTTGAAAGTTGTGTCGACTTTCCCAAAATACAAAGTTTACTTCAATCTTCTCCAGAAGGCAAAGTCTATTTAGTCTTCTCCATTTTTTCCATGAATGTTAATTTCAGCTTTCTTCATGAATCAAAATTTTGACTGTAATACACAGCTTTTTTTCAATTTGTCCCAAATGTTACAAAATTAAAGACGAATTCAGTTTTTCCCACTTACGAACCCTAACTTCAATATTTTGTTGTCCAAAACACTCATTATCCACATTTATCCTTATTACTAATATAGAAACTTCTTACAGTCTGGCTGACCTGCTGCTGAAATTAACAGATTTTGGGTTTTGTTTCTTCAATTTTAATTAAGTCCATATTCGAATCAATTCCGTGCGCTCTCTAGTCGAGCCCTAGAAAAGCATGAGAGGACCCCTTTTGTTTGGGTTAAAATTACAGCAGGATTAACTACTCCCGATGTTTGGGAATTATCTCAGATTTAGAGCAATGGGGATTGAATGGGGTTTTATATGGAAATAATAATGGAGGCTTAGGCTGAATTATAAATTTTCTCGTAAGTTGGTTTGATATCATTTTATCGACGAGCGAAATTTCCCCTAATTCCATTCGGAGTAGTTAGTTCTTCGGCTGTTTCTAAACTTCAAATGGATATTTTAGGTTTTTTGTGGAACATTTTGGGTTCCTGTTAATTACCCATAAACCAAACAGCATCGTAACACTTTTCATGAGCTTCCAGGCACATCAAAAGCGCAAGATAAGAACAACGTCGTTTATAACGAAACTGTCATCGTAAGCTTTAAAGCACTCGGTATCAGTTATTGACGAAATCTCCTCCCAGCACAAAAACTTTTCCTATTTTCCTATCTTGACCGTACAACAAAGGCCCGTCCCATATACTGCTTTTCATCGTTCATTTCTTTTGCTCCTTCGCCTGATAGCGATTCGTGCGGGGGGGTGTACGCTCTTTTTATGGGAAGATTTTTATAAAGAGCACTTTTGGGTCATGGTTATTTGTCAAACTATGGGACCTGGATAAAAGAAGTTTACGCTCTGTTCACACGAAGTTAATAGCTTGAGAGGGTTTATTTTGATGACTCCCGTACATTTCAGATCATTCTATACTCTATAATCGTCTCGAAATTTCCATTAGACGTTTTCTTGGATTTCTATTAGCGAATGTGGAATGTGATATTTTTGGAACTGGGATATTTGGAGCTCCATGGAATGCTTATGGAGTTCTGTAATCATCAGAGAGTTTATTTTGATTACTCTCATGCATTTCAGGTCATTCTATACTCTATAAACGTCTCTTAATTTCCATTAGACGTTTGCTTGAAATTCTATAAGCCTTTATGTGGAATCTGGGATATTTGAGACTAAGATATTTGAAGCTGCTCGAAACACTTATATTTCTATAAACAGTTTCCTCTGGAATACACTAAATAATTCTAAATCTCATTAAGTTGCCTGTAACTTTTGTCTGTTGTAGCATTGTAATTCGTACAATTTTAGAATATTTTGAATTCTTAGAAGAAATCTGCAGCAGCTCTTCTAAAATGCCCTGAGCGGTTGCAAATTCTATAGAATTGTTTGAGGTCCGGAAATGTTCAGAAATTATTTGGTTAAACATATAGTTTCTCATGGAAGCATTCATTGTTCCATTAATTCACTTTCTAAGTGGAATTGCTCAATATTCATAATAACATTTAGAATTCTTAGAATTCAATGTTTACCAGTAGTCAGCACTCAATCTGAGTTGCAATATTATTGAAAAGATCTGAAACATCTACTTTCCTTCACAGATTTCGTATATATTCTAGATCATAATAAAAGCTTTAATTTATATATAGGAATATCTCCAAATCTCCTAAAACCTTCTAGTTTCTTATAAATTTTTCATCACTATTTTAGTTTGCATTAAAAAATATCCTGATGCTTTTTTGAAAGTCCCCCTTGGATCATTGAAGCTTTCTAAAACGTCTAAAGTTTGTTTCGAGATCTTACGTATCTCATTAAAAGTAAACTACAAAAAAGAAAAATCCATCAAAATCCATGGATTAATGGATTTAAAATCTATTAATTTTAATAGTGATTTTCTTGAATATTTAGTCGTTTTGGGGTCGTTAAGACATTCCTAAACTTCTAAGTTTATTTGGAGCTCCTCAATATCTCAGAAGATTCAACCATAAGGAAAGAAAGTTTTGCTAAAATCTTGTAAGTTTCCTTTGAAGTTCTAATCAATGCATTAGAGCATATGAGCAACTCTAAAACTTCTTTAAGTTCCCTCTGGGATCGTTGAAATATTCTGGAACTTCTATAGATTGTTTGCAGGTCTTACACATATCAGAAAACTTCAGCCATAAAAAGGGAAAGTGCTCTTTAATATTCTAAGTTTTTTGGCGATTTTCATGAATATTTAGTCATTTTGGGATCGTTAAGACATTCCGAAACTTCTAATTTTATTTGGAGCTCCTCAATATCTCAGCAGAATTAACCACAAGGTAAGAAAATTTTGCTAAAATCTTGTAGTTTCCTTTAAAGTTCTCATTAATGCATTAGATCACATGAACAACTCTAAAACTTTTTTAAGTTTCCTCTGGGATCGTTGAAATATTCTGGAACTTCTATAGATTGTTTGTAGGTCTTACACATCTCAGAAAACTTCAGCCATAAAAAAGGAAAGTGCTCTTTAATATAGTAAGTTTTTTTGGCGATTTTCATGAATATTTAGTCATTTTGGGGTCGTTAATACACTCCGAAACTTCTAACTTTATTAGGAGCTCCTCAATATCTCAGGAGGATCAACCACAAGGAAAGAAAGTTTTCCAAAATCTTGTAGTTTCCTGTGAAGTTCTCATCAATGCATTAGATCACATGAGCAACTCTAAAACTTCTTTAAGTTTTCTCTGGGATCGTTGAAATATTTTGGAACTTCTATAGATTGTTTGCAGGTCTTACACATCTCAGAAAACTTCAGCCATAAAAAGGGAAAGTTATCTTTAATATTTCAAGTTTTTTGACGATTTTCATGAAAATTTAGTCATTTTGGGATCGTTAAGACATTCCGAAACTTCTAACTTTATTTGGAGCTCCTCAATATCTCAGGAGAATCTACCACAAGGAAAGAAAGTTTTGCCAAAATCTTGTAGTTTCTTTTGAAGTTCTTATTAATGCATTAGAGCACATGAGCAACTCTAAAACATTTTAAGTTTCCTCTGGGATCGTTGAAATATTCTGGAACTTCTATAGATTGTTCTACACATCTCATAAAACTTCATCCATAAAAACGGAAAGTGCTCTTTAATATCCTAAGTTTTTTTTGGCGATTTTCATGAATATTTAGTCATTTCGGGATCGTTAAGACATTCCGAAATTTCTAACTTTATTTGTAGCTCCTCAGTATCTCAGGAGAATCAACCACAAGGAAAGAAAGTTTTGCCAAAACCTTGTAGTTTCCTTTGAAGTTCTTATCAATGCATTAGAGCACATAAGCAACTCTAAAACTTCTTTAAGTTCCCTCTGGGATCGTTGAAATATTCTGGAACTTCTATAGATTGTTTGCAGATCTTACACATCTCAGAAAACTTCAGCAATAAAATGGGAAAGTGCGGTTTAATATCTTCAGTTTTTTGGCGATTTTCATGAATATTTAGTCATTTTGGGATCGTTAAGACATTCCGAAACTTCTAACTTTATTTGGAGCTCCTCAATATCTCAGAAGATTCAACCACAAGGGAAGAAAATTTTACCAAAATCTTGTAGTTTCCTTTGAAGTTCTAATCAATGCATTAGAGCCTATGAGCAACTCTAAAACTTTTTTATGTTTCCTCTGGGATCGTTGAAATATTCTGGAACTTCTATAGATTGTTTGCAGGTCTTACATATCTCAGAAAACTTCAGCCATAAAAAGCGAAAGTGCTCTTTAATAATTGAAGTTTTTTTTGGCGATTTACATAAATATTTAGTCATTTTGGGATCGTTAAGATATTCCGAAACTTCTAAGATTATTTGGAGCTCCTCAATATCTCAGGAGAATCAACCACAAGGAAAGAAAATTTTACTAAAATCTTGTAGTGTCCTTTAAAGTTCTCCAATGCATTAGATCACATGAGCAACTCTAAAACTTCTTTAAGTTTTCTCTGGGATCGTTGAAATATTCTGGAACTTCTATAGATTGTTCTACACATCTCATAAATCTTCATCCATAAAAAGGGATAGTGCTTTTTAATAATCTACGTTCTTTGGCGATTTTGATGAATATTTAGTCATTTTGGGATCGTTAAGACATTCCGAAACTTCTAAGATTATTTGGAGCTCCTCAATATCTCAGGAGAATCAACCACAAGGAAAGAAAGTTTTGCCAAAATCTTGTAGTTTCCTTTGAAGTTCTCATCAATGCATTAGAGCACATGAACAACTCTAAATCTCTTTTAAGTTTCATCTGGGATCGTTGAAATATTCTGGAACTTCTATAGATTGTTCTACACATCTCATAAAACTTCATCCATATAAACGGAAAGTGCTCTTTAATATCCTAAGTTTTTTTGGCGATTTTCATGAATATTTAGTCATTTCGGGATCGTTAAGACATTCCGAAATTTCTAACTTTATTTGTAGCTCCTCAGTATCTCAGGAGAATCAACCACAAGGAAAGAAAGTTTTGCCAAAACCTTGTAGTTTCCTTTGAAGTTCTTATCAATGCATTAGAGCACATGAGCAACTCTAAATCTTCTTTAAGTTTCCTCTGGGATCGTTGAAATATTCTGGAACTTCTATAGCTTGTTTGCAGGTCTTACACATCTCAGAAAACTTCAGCAATAAAATGGGAAAGTGCGGTTTAATATCTTCAGTTTTTTTGGCGATTTTCATGAATATTTAGTCATTTTGGGATCGTTAAGACATTCCGAAACTTCTAACTTTATTTGGAGCTCCTCAATATCTCAGGAGAATCTACCACAAGGAAAGAAAGTTTTGCCAAAATCTTGTAGTTTCTTTTGAAGTTCTTATTAATGCATTAGAGCACATGAGCAACTCTAAAACATTTTAAGTTTCCTCTGGGATCGTTGAAATATTCTGGAACTTCTATAGATTGTTCTACACATCTCAGAAAACTTCAGCCATAAAAAGGGAAAGTTATCTTTAATATTTCAAGTTTTTTGACGATTTTCATGAAAATTTAGTCATTTTGGGATCGTTAAGACATTCCGAAACTTCTAACTTTATTTGGAGCTCCTCAATATCTCAGGAGAATCAACCACAAGGAAAGAAAGTTTTGCCAAAACCTTGTAGTTTCCTTTGAAGTTCTTATCAATGCATTAGAGCACATAAGCAACTCTAAAACTTCTTTAAGTTCCCTCTGGGATCGTTGAAATATTCTGGAACTTCTATAGATTGTTTGCAGATCTTACACATCTCAGAAAACTTCAGCAATAAAATGGGAAAGTGCGGTTTAATATCTTCAGTTTTTTGGCGATTTTCATGAATATTTAGTCATTTTGGGATCGTTAAGACATTCCGAAACTTCTAACTTTATTTGGAGCTCCTCAATATCTCAGAAGATTCAACCACAAGGGAAGAAAATTTTACCAAAATCTTGTAGTTTCCTTTGAAGTTCTAATCAATGCATTAGAGCCTATGAGCAACTCTAAAACTTTTTTATGTTTCCTCTGGGATCGTTGAAATATTCTGGAACTTCTATAGATTGTTTGCAGGTCTTACATATCTCAGAAAACTTCAGCCATAAAAAGCGAAAGTGCTCTTTAATAATTGAAGTTTTTTTTGGCGATTTACATAAATATTTAGTCATTTTGGGATCGTTAAGACATTCCGAAACTTCTAAGATTATTTGGAGCTCCTCAATATCTCAGGAGAATCAACCACAAGGAAAGAAAATTTTACTAAAATCTTGTAGTGTCCTTTAAAGTTCTCCAATGCATTAGATCACATGAGCAACTCTAAAACTTCTTTAAGTTTTCTCTGGGATCGTTGAAATATTCTGGAACTTCTATAGATTGTTCTACACATCTCATAAATCTTCATCCATAAAAAGGGATAGTGCTTTTTAATAATCTACGTTCTTTGGCGATTTTGATGAATATTTAGTCATTTTGGGATCGTTAAGACATTCCGAAACTTCTAAGATTATTTGGAGCTCCTCAATATCTCAGGAGAATCAACCACAAGGAAAGAAAGTTTTGCCAAAATCTTGTAGTTTCCTTTGAAGTTCTCATCAATGCATTAGAGCACATGAACAACTCTAAATCTCTTTTAAGTTTCATCTGGGATCGTTGAAATATTCTGGAACTTCTATAGATTGTTCTACACATCTCATAAAACTTCATCCATATAAACGGAAAGTGCTCTTTAATATCCTAAGTTTTTTTGGCGATTTTCATGAATATTTAGTCATTTCGGGATCGTTAAGACATTCCGAAATTTCTAACTTTATTTGTAGCTCCTCAGTATCTCAGGAGAATCAACCACAAGGAAAGAAAGTTTTGCCAAAACCTTGTAGTTTCCTTTGAAGTTCTTATCAATGCATTAGAGCACATGAGCAACTCTAAATCTTCTTTAAGTTTCCTCTGGGATCGTTGAAATATTCTGGAACTTCTATAGCTTGTTTGCAGGTCTTACACATCTCAGAAAACTTCAGCAATAAAATGGGAAAGTGCGGTTTAATATCTTCAGTTTTTTTGGCGATTTTCATGAATATTTAGTCATTTTGGGATCGTTAAGACATTCCGAAACTTCTAACTTTATTTGGAGCTCCTCAATATCTCAGAAGATTCAACCACAAGGGAAGAAAATTTTACCAAAATCTTGTAGTTTCCTTTGAAGTTCTAATCAATGCATTAGAGCCTATGAGCAACTCTAAAACTTTTTTATGTTTCCTCTGGGATCGTTGAAATATTCTGGAACTTCTATAGATTGTTTGCAGGTCTTACATATCTCAGAAAACTTCAGCCATAAAAAGCGAAAGTGCTCTTTAATAATTGAAGTTTTTTTTGGCGATTTACATAAATATTTAGTCATTTTGGGATCGTTAAGACATTCCGAAACTTCTAAGATTATTTGGAGCTCCTCAATATCTCAGAAGATTCAACCACAAGGAAAGAAAATTTTGCTAAAATCTTGTAAGTTTCTTTTGAAGTTCTCATCAATGCATTAAAGCACATGAGCAACTCTAAAACTTCTTTAAATTTCCTCTGGGATCGTTGAAATATTCTGGAACTTCTATAGATTGTTTGCAGGTCTTACACATCTCAGAAAACTTCAGCCATAAAAAGGGAAAGTGCTCTTTAATAACATAAGTTTTTTTGTCGATTTTCATGAATATTTTGTCGTTTTGGGATCGTTGAAGCATTCTGGAATTTGAGAGAATATTTGGATCTTTTAATATACTGCGAAGAATGAACCATGAAGACACAAAATACTGATGATAAAATCCTCTAGTTTTCTTTGAAATTCTTATCAATACTGTTGACTCTACGATCAACATAAAAGAGAGCTAAGTAGGGTTGTCGGGGATTTAGTGAACATATTCTTCAATTAGGGATTAATAACCATTTAGTAGGGAACTAGAACAAGTTGTTATTAAAACATCTTAGGTGAAATTTCCACTTGCAAATTAAGTAATCAAAATTAATTAGAACAACTAAGTCAGTGAAATAATTTAGTGTGCGTGCTGATAAAGTAATCAATTATTAAGTAATTAATAACTATTAAAGAGGGTATTAAAACAAGTGAGTAGCTTAGGTGGACGAAAAAGCGCGGATCAAAAGTGATAATTTCAATATCTTACAACAATAATTAATCACGTAAGCATAACACCAGTTTTCGTAATATGATAATAAACGCGCTCGGTAAGGTCAAGCACACAGCTAGGTCAGGAGAAATTACAATCTAGGACGCCGGAAGATAACAAAACTTAATTTGCCATTTAACCAATGTAATTTGAAGATGTATAAAAGCTTGTGAATTTTTGGTAATAAACCAGTATACGATGTATGCTCAAAACGACAGTGTGTTGTGATCTTGCTTCACGGCACCCAAACCGACAACCCCTAACCTCAAGAACTTCAACCCCGGAGAGCACGTTACGCCCTCTCTCCACAACAACTAGAACTTCAAGAACTTCAAGAGATCACGTCACGCCCTGATCTCCGCTTACAAGAACGTCTTCAGCCTTACAACCTGGAGACAAGATTCATCTCCGCAGCCACCCACGAGTTACGAGAGAGATCTATACAGTCCACTCTCTATAGAGACCACTTCACACTTCGTTCAAATACTTTGGACTGCATGACAAATGCATTCTTTTTTCTGATGCTTCTATAGGGCTTCTCTGGGATGGTTGGAATATTGTACAATGTCAAGTTTCTGGAGTTTTTAATCGCAATCTTCTAGCTTTCCTTGGAATTTTAGACCGAATTAAATGCTCAGGATATGCTTTGGCTGAGATCGTTGACGCATTTTAAGTTTTTTGGAACTCTTCAGTAACTCAGAAGATCAATTCTGAGGCAAGAAATTACCACTAAAATCATCTATTTTCCTTTGAAATAGAATTGTCATCAATACATTGGACCACATGAATAACTCTAATACTTTTATATCTCTCTCGGGTGGCAGTAGTATTATGGAATTGAAGGATTTTGGAATTTCTAAAGTTTGTTTGGGGGGGTCTTACGTATTATTATAAAAAAGAATTGAAAATGGTTGAGACTTTCTAGGATTTGTAAGCTTATTGGAGATCAATTTTTTGGAAAATCAAAAACGAGAAAATTCTCAAATCTTATAGTTTTCTTTGAAATTGAATTCTCATCAATACTTTAACGAACATAGACAACTCAATACTTTTTTTTAAAGTTCATCTGTGATGGTTGGTTGAAATATTCTAGATTTCAGGGGTTTTAGAATGTCTTAAGTTTCTTTAGGGTTCTCAAATATCTTAGAAAAAGTCAATTACAAAAAGGGAAATACTCACATAATCTTCTAGTTTCCTTTAAAAATTGTATCTATTTCTGGATCTAAATTCTCCCTAGCATGGGTGAAGTATTCTAGAACTTATACATTGATTCAAGACCTTCAATATCTCAGAGAAATCAACCATGAGTAAGGAATAGAGCGCTACGATCTTCTAGTAGCCTTTAAATTTCATCTGGAGTGTTTGGTTAAAATACTTTAAAATTCAAGGGTTTTGGAATTTTTATAGTGTGTTTGGAGATCTTAAATGCCTTATAAAATGTCAATTACAAAAAGGGAAAATTCTCATTCAATCTTCTACATTCCTTTAGAATTTCCATCTATACTCTAGAGTCTAGATGCTTTGCTGAAGTCCTCCTGCGATGATTGAAGCAGTCTAGAGCTTAGTTTTTTGTAAGTTTATCGGAAATCTTCAATACCCCAGAAAAATCTACCAGGAGAAAGAAAAAAGGCGCTGAAATCGTTTAGTTTCCTTTGTGATAGAATTCTCAACACTTTGAACCACATGAGAAAATCTAATGCTTTTTTAAATTCATCTGGAGTGGTGAAATATTCTAGAATTCTAAGTTTATGGAATTTCTAAGGTGTATTCTAGGGTCCTACATATCTCAAAACAAGTCAATAAAAAAAGAGAGAAAGTACTTATTATTTCCAGCTTTCTATAGAATTTTCATCTAGACACCATGCTAAAATCCTCCTAGGATGGTTGCAGAATTATAGAACTTATAAATTTATTGGAGATCTCCAATATCTCAGGAATTCAACTACGACAAAATGAAAGCAAGGCTCAAACCTTGTCGTTGCCATTGAAATAGAATTCTCATCAATACTTTGGATCACACAAAGAACTCTAATACCTTTTAGAACTTCATCTATGGTGGTTGAAATATTCTAAAATTATTTCCGGAACTTCTCTTACATATCTTTAAAAAAGTAAATCAAAAAATTAAAAAGTACTAATGTTAGCAATATTTTAGTTAGCTTTAGAATTTTTATACATACTTCATATGCTTTGCTAAAGTCCATCCAGGATTGTAGAAGTAGTTTCAAAACTATGAAATTTATTTCTAGCTTGTAATTGCTATGAAAAATATCAACTTACTATAATATTTAATGTAAGTTGGAAGCATAGTTCAAAATTACTTTATTGCGCTATTATACACCCATTTATGATCCACTGATTAAATAATTTAAATAATATCTGGTCGCAACAGTTAAATCATCTGTTCATTAATTACTAATTCTGTAATTACGACCAAATGTTCCGAATTGTATCTGAAACGGCAGTAGTCCTTAACGCGTCCTTAAATCAAGTGAGAAACGGCATATTAAAGTTGAGGCTGGGGGGTGGGGGACGGCTGCAGATTTGATGTTGACGAATGAAGCTTATTACTGACGCAGTCTTCGTTTTGGGCGTATAATTAATGAATGTGGCGGACGTGCTTTCGCTGCTGAACTTATTTTTGATTAAGGAAGGAAATTATGATATTCAAGGGAGGCGTACCCGGAATAAATTCATTATGAAACGTATAAAACGTTGATTAGTACCTTTAACGGGAAAAAGTAATAGAGGGGGAACTTGAAAATAAATTCTTAAGAGCAACGCCAATATCTTCCATGTTTTAAATTTGAAATATTTTCGTATACGTCACGTTAATATACATCTAAGTTATTACAAAGGCTGCTGCAGCTTATCTCATATATACGCACGGAGTACGTCGAAAATTGCATTAGCGCACCACCCCTTTCGAGATTCATCCCCGGAGTAAAACACACCCCTAATACGTTCGCTAACACATGCATCAACTTTTAAATCTAATTACAGTTTCCTAGAGCTACAACACATGTGCGTCTAGAACATAATAGGACGATGCAGACATTTTCGTACTTACCCAGAAGTGATCAAATATTCTAATTGTCGTTTCGCGTGCTCGGGACTTGTAATCGAAGGTTTGGTTTCGTTTACGAACGTGTCGACTAATAACTTGTACAATAAAATACTTTATTTATTAGTGCTTGATTACTAAAGCTTCTTAAGGCCACGGCTGTGATTATGATGTCAATGGGAATTTGGGAGACGTCAGAATCAAGCCATTTGTGATGTGGTGCTTTGAAACGGAGTAACTTAGAATAATAACGAGGAGCACTTACAATACACGAGGTTTGCTTGAATTTGCAAAAATATCTATTTCCACGTGTTATTATGTGAAAAGTATTTTCCCATAATAAAAGTTAGTTGTTACTTTATTATAAAGCAGAAATTAAGGTGTACTACGTGTCTATGCTAGACGAAGATGCTAGTCTAAGTAATTACCCGTTATGTTGATGTTACAGTTATTGTAATTTTGAAGTATCTACCCTTAAAACAATTTTTCTAATTTGTTTTGTCGTGTATTAAACACCTGCAGTACTCTTTATGAAATTCTCCGGAAACTGCTACTGTCGTTACTCATTCTTTAGAAATTTTTAGTAATTTCGTTTTATTACGAAAGGAATTAGCAGACTTCTACTACCAAAAAGGAAAATTATTTGTGAAAATAATAATTTGGTGTAGGACTAGGAAGGAGCATTTTTCGAAAAATAACAAAGCACAATTAATTAATAAGAATGGGGCCTGCGCGGTGTAATTGTACAATGATCTTCATTTTAGACAATTTAAGTACTACTAAATCGAAAAATCATTTTGTGAGTACCGTTTCAATCTATTTTTACTTTTCCATATAATAAGAGAAAGTATTGTAATCTTGTTGATTTTCGAAATTTGAGATATTGACATTTCTGGACAATTTGAGATGTTCTGCGAAGGGCCCTTTTGTGAATTTTCAGTTTTCTCAGTTTTCTCTAAAACGGCTTCACCAATTCTTACCAAATTTTATATTTGAGTATTTTTTTCCTACAACTGTCCTAAAGGGTACTTTACTCTTAAGAATTTTTATTTATTTTGTTGTAAAATACAAAATATGTATGAATTTGGGCCATAATATGCAAAAAATTGCAAAAACATGCACATGTTTTACCTAATAAAAAAAACAAAAGACATATAAACATATTAATCTTTATTACAAAGAAAACGTGTTGCAACAATGCTAATACAAGTTAGTATATTACTTAATTAAATACATTGCTAACTAAATTAAAATACTGTCAATGGAATTAAATTTATTATTGCTTGGTGTAAAATACTTATTACTATAACATATTTTTAAAATAATTTGTTATTAAGTGTTTAAAATGATGTGAAGAAAATTTTTTCTCCAATCAGAAGATATACGATCAGAAATGGAAAAACTTTTCTCAAATATCCACCGGTGTCAAGGAAGAATTTTTTAACTTTTCAATAAATTCTAAACTAAAATTGAAGTCAAAATATATACACGTTGTGATCATCTATTCCGAGTTACAGATTTACTACATCTTTTTCATCATTATTACCTTCTTCTAAATAATTAGATATCTATCTCAAAACAGCTTCAAAGTTGGATATGGCTACTAGAAGCAGTATGGACGTACTGTGCCTAACAAAGATGTATAATGAAAAGCGACATCAATACTCAGCCTCTGTTATATTAAAACAAATTCGTAATTAACTTAATCAAGTTAAATAGTAAACTAAATTAATTAGAAAAATCCATTGCCTTGTCTTAATTACTTCTTAATCTAATCTAATCAATTAATGAAACTTTATACATTTCTTAAGGAGGCTTTAATAATAAATCGTGGAAAGTTTCAACAAACTGAAGTTCCATTGAATTCTTGATACATTTTTAAATCTCGTTGATCTCAGCCAATTCCATTGGGCAACGCAATGGGTAAGTATCATTATCTTCTATCATTTACTATCATTAACTAAAGGGGTGGGGTATTTTTACCCTAAAAAACCCCTAAAACTCACATTTACCTTATAATTGGTTAATTTTCGAAACCATAATTGTAATCGTCGCATCAAAATTAGTAGTGAAGCTAAATTTTATTTGTTTATTATTTTGTCTACTTTTGTAGATAATTAAGATTTTTAATATTTTTCCAAAAATTTAGCGCTCTGTATTTCAAAAATTAAACGTTTTCGGGAACATCTTCTTAAGATTTTTCTGTATATTTTGTGCCATACCACCCACCCTTAAAGTGTGGCAATTGTTTTTTGACACCCTGTATATAAGCAATATGAAGCTTGTCTTACCTTTTACCATATAAATTGTGAAACATCAGTCACATTCCTTGTAAGAAACACATCAAGAATCACTTCAGTAGAAAATCGTGGAAGTTCATTTGCGTTCTTAGCTAATTGTTGCTTAAATCACAAACTGTATTGAGTACAACAACTTTTTTATCTAACTATAACTGTAATCCTTAGTTGAAAATAATAAGTTAGCTGAATACATATCATCAGATCGGACCATTTCTTTAAGTCTGAGTCTTGACCCAACTCGTCTAACTTGTGAACTATAAACTAATTATGTAATTAGAACCATGTAGTGAATTTTTCGTACGGCAAAAGTAATGAAAACAAGCTATTGAAGTTTGTTTTCAATCTCACTGCGCTTAAGGTAAATTGGTCCAATTCCAAAACATTTTTTTCTAATTAATTAAATAAAATGATACCTGTAAATTTTTAAAGAAAGACAACTTTAGAAGAGCTTTGATCAAAGAAGAAATCTGGGAAAATTGAACGAAAACTTTATACTCCATTTTCCACTTGATACAACTTTAGAGTTGCTTTAGGTGAGGAAGAAAGCTTTAAAGCTCTTCTTTGTGATTATGGTTTAGTTGCGATGACCTCTTTAAACAAGGCAATTATCTGCTCATAACAAAGTTAGTCAAGAATCTGTAATTGATCTAAATCTTCTTTTTCATAAGGCCCATCATAACATACATGTCAGAAACAAGACCAGACACAAGCAGAACTCCAAAAAGGATGAGGACAGTCTATAATGATAAAACACTATATGATAGAATACGGCACGAAGACATTAGACAACAATGTGGAATATAGTACATAGGGAGGTGGGCGAGATAGAGTCGAAAGTTAAAAATGCAAAAAATGAACAACCCAGTAGGATAAAAGGGAAGACCAATAAAACCATGGTGAGAATGCTGGACCTCATCTTCCAAGGAAGACATGTCGGTAATGAACCAATATGACTATCCATATTAGAAAGCATTAGAAGAAGAACCAGCTTTACACCGTGTGATTATTCAAATCTGACACTTACCGGCACAGAATACTACTCGCGACCATTCAAACCTGAGTTCCTAGTTATGTTCCGTGCTACGAAGTCATCGGCCGCAAGCAGAACTCGACGAATGATGAGAATATTATGAGAACAGTAAAACTCTATATGCCGGAATGTGGAATATAGTACATATGGGTAGGTGGGCGAGATAGAGACGAAGATTTTGGAACAAGCATATAAAGAGAATGGAAGAGAGCAGACTAGTTAAAAATGCAAGAAGTGAATAAATCAGTAGGAAGAAGATCACATGGAAGACCACTAAAACCATGGCGAGAACTCTGGACCTCATCTTCCAATGAAGACATGCTGGCAATTATGACTTCATATTAGAAACCATGAGAAGAGGAACCAGCTTTCATACCGTGTGATTATTCAAATCTGACACTTACCAGCACAGAACACGTCTCGCCACCATTCAGACCTGAGTTCCGAGTTATGTTCCGTGCTACGAAGTCATCGGCCGCTCGACGTAAAAGGATCCCACCGCCGTGCGATCCTCATTGTGTTCCCACCCTTAAAGGGGAAACGGATTAACCCGCTTATGGCGCACGTACGTATATGGAATTGCAAGTGCACCGCGTCGTCTATCTTTAATCAAACACCCTAAAGAGTAAGTGTACGAGGGTGAGCGGGCATAAAACATTCACCCCTGTTTCGAATCCACCCCCCTACCTTCGACCCCCATTCGGGATTTTACGCAATGTTCGGCTTTGTGTCTATGTATGCGTGTGTGTGTGTGTGTGTGCCGGCCTTGCACTGAATTCTTAGTCTTTCGCTGTTTATTGATTACGGTCAAATGCATACGTTGGAAAGGGAAAAATGTATATTTACTACCCCTTCTGGAATAGGGATGAGGGAAGGGGTGTTCGTTGATGAATCGTGTATATTTCACTCCATGAGACAATACAATCGTAAGGTAAGGCACTATTGCGTAATATTGCAAGTTTGCACTAGCTGCAAGGGGAGCTTGAATACCAATGTCACGACTCAGATGTGACAACTAGGTGCTTTAAAAATTACAATACAACGAAAATAACCACATCCCCTTTTGCGCTACCATTCAGAATACCAAGGGCATGTTTCGTAGAGCAACCATATAGCCCCATTCGCTTCCTGGGGCGATTTATTCTCGATTTTGGCTGCCACGTTGGAAACTGTCCGCTCTTGGCATTCACCGCGTGCCTTATGACAAATTATCGAACATAAAGGCTCACAGTGAACACTAGGAGAACGACAAACTCCTGCGGATCCCTGGCGGCCTGTCGATCAACTAGAAAAAGAATCACAGGATTAGCATTCCGACAACTTTGGACATCGTCATATTCGTCATAGTCATCGTGATCTTCATCGACTCCTACTGCTACTACATCTACAGTATTTTACAGCTAGCTACCTGAAAGCTACGAGCGCTATCGATTAAACTAGATTTCGTGTGCGTTGCAATAGGTGTCGCCAGTAAAAGTTTCGCGAACGAGCCGTGCTAATATTAGGGAAATTCGCGTGTTATATCCAATAATCAAATACGACTTGCACCGTTTTAACGTAATTTACATCGTCGGGATCGATAAAACTGTCATACGAGGCAACGTTTGGGAACGTAGTAGATCTAGTATGGAGATATCGCTAAGAGCATTAAAATTTGATTGCTTTTATGGGGTCCGGTCAACCAATCTCCTTTTCAAAATGTGAAGTTCATAGGGAAAATCGCAAACGACGGTTTTGGATCTAGAAATTTTAAATTTAGAAAATATATTTATATATGAGTCTTCATTCTAGAGTTTGGTATGCATTTCGACTGACCACATACGACTCGCTCTCACTCTCGTGTTGGAAATTGACAGGGCCGGCTCAAGTGATGAAGTGCATTGCAGGCCAGAGGAGGTTTTAAGTTAAGGAGTCGATAGGCAAAATCACTTGGTTTAGTTTACAGGTCTGGAAACTTGGAATTTAAAAAATATATTTATATGAAGCCCCTCTCTCCTCTCTCTTTCTCTCAGTAATATAGTCCAGCAAAATTCATTTTGGCGTTTAGTGTGCATTTCGACTGGCCACATACGACTCGCTCTCACTCTCATGTTGGAAATTCACAGGGACGGCTCAAGTATTGAAGTGCATTGCAGGCCAGACGAGGTTTTAAGTGCAAAATTCATAGGCAAAATCACTTTTAAACTACGGTTTAGGTGACGACCGAAGGTTGTCCAGCTTCTCTAAGTTGGGCATGGCAATGTAAACCAAAGGAAAACACCAAGTCTTAACCAACTGCTTACGGTTTAGGTACTTTACAGGTCTGGAAACGTGGAATTTTAAAAATATATTTATATGAAGTCCCCCTCTCTCCTCTCTCTTTGTCTCAGTAATATAGTACAGCCAAATTCATTTTGAATTTTGGTGTTCATTTCGACTGACTACAATCACGTCGCTCTCACTCTCGTGTTGGAAAATCACAGGGACAGCTTAATTAGTGATGTGCTTTGTAGGCACGACGACTTTTTCGTACATCTTTAAAAACTACTCATTATAACGTTTAGTTCAGGTTCAAGTCCACTTAAACTGAGTTTAACTAATAACCTAACCTAACCCAAACTAAGTTTAAGTATACCGAAATGATCAAAGTCCAATGAGTTTTGTGTGAAACTTCAAAGAATTGATCTACTGCTAGTACCTCTATTTATGGTGGCACTAGTTGCATGAAATCACTTATTAATGTGATTGTTTCCAGTCCGTTTTTCGAGGCCTCACATTTTTTACCTTCATACTTTTAATATTAGATAGGGATCTATTCGTGGTTATCGATTGGAGCCGTTTACTCATGGATGTATTTACTTTCTGAATATTTCAACACTTGAGGACAAGACAAAATACCTTTTCCTTCCCAATAATAACTTAAATTTCGTCAATACCACTCCTGAAGTATTTCTAAACTTCCTCACTGAACCAGGTTTGATTTTGAAAACGTCGAATTGTGCGAAATACTCGGCGGAAGTAGATGCTGTCGTCCATCAGTTCTGCCACTAGTTTGTTCTAAAGATAAGATATCAAACTTCAATCAAAGGCTGAGTTGATTTGGAGTGTTTCTTCACTTTTTTTCACTAAATTACGTTCGAATTCGAAAACACTGAATTGTGCCGATACTTGGCGGAACTAGGTGCTGTCATCAGTTCTGCCAGTGGTTTGTCCTGACCTTAAAGTTTCAAAATAAACCTTTCATCAAAGGTTTAATCAATCAGCTTCATTTTAAAAAAAAGAGTTGAGTTTCATATAACTAACCAATGGCGTTTAATATATATTTTCATTGTTTAGTTTAGTGCAATGCAAGGCAGACAAAACTTAGGTATACACTATCAGTTAAACCAAGTTACTGGTATCACAAGCTATAGGGGTGCAATTCTAGCTCGCCTCAACGTGGTGTACCCTGGGTAACGCTAAATAGCTAGAAGCAGTTAGTATCATCCAAATTCGGAAATTTTTAGTGAAAATTTTGACAAACTACTACTCACCTAATTATCATCTTGAAATATAGTTTTGAGATTACTACTACAAACGTATCATTTTAGCGTTTGGAATATTTATTTGTGGCAGCTTTCACTTATATTACCATTAACTGATCGTAACAACATATTGGTACTATCCAAATTTGACAACGTCTTGTCGTTATATTAGCGAGTTAAATGGGTGTTTTGACCACGCATAATACGCCTTTGATAATATTTTTTGGAACTAAGTGGGTTAAGAAGAACCGTCGTTTTGTTATTGAAACTATTCAAATTTGACTTTGGGGTTGATCAGTTCCGCCAAAACTGCTACAAACTAAAATGGTGAATGTACTGTAATTTAGGCGTTCCGCATCGAATGGTACTCACCAAATTACAAATTTTCTCGCCATTCAATATTTTTGAAAACATTAAATTTGTACTAACCTAACTAGGTATGTATTACAGCTGTAACTCTTATTTTCATCAAATCAAAACCAATCTAGTTAACTAACTATATATTGTGTATCATCAAACAGTAAAAATATGATTTGTAAAAATTGTAAACAAAATCAAAGTTAGTGCTATCTAAATTTGGCAATTTTTGTTTATAAATTGGCTTGTTCTTTTAAAAACAACATAAATGAGTCATCATCATATGTAGTGGAAGTTTCAATTATTCATAACATTTTCTACAACTTAATTTCTTGGTTGTCTTTATATCGATATACTTTGATACCTTGTGATTATTTAAATCTGACACTTACCAGAACAGAACACTGTATAATCTGTAAACCAAGAGTTATTAATCTGACGTTAAAACACTAACTTATAAGTTAAGAACAAGCAGTGTTATTTTGTTTCTACAGTTTCTGGTGGCTTTTCTTATAGGGAAATTAGTTACTTATGTATTTATTTCCAGTTGTTTTTTATGATATATCCAATGTTCAGTTAACTACTTCAGCTAGTTAGCTAAAATCCGCGATAACAACTGTGAAAGAATTTCAAATGCAAACCTTCAAGATATGAACATTTGAAAATCTGATTTTTAAAAACACATTTAAAGTTACAATAAATTTACTCTGTGTTCTAAGGCATTGTTCTTAAGTCATAGGTTCATAAGTCATAAGGTCTTTTAAGTCATGAAACGTAGTTTTAACGCAATTATTAAGCACTAAACGCTTCTGTTCAGTCGATTTAAGCCCTCCCGGGCAGTCCCTCCAATTAAGCTAATTTAACGGCCGGTAACCGAGTTTATGGACGGGGACGACAGAATTTACTGTCCTGCGAAGTGGCTACTTCATTCCGGCTGTCATAATAAATCGACGATCTGTTTACTCGCGTAAAACGGCGTTCGGCATGATAGGAAGGCCGCCGTTCGTATTTATTCCTGAACGTCACGCGACCCACTCGCCAGATGGATTCGCAGGGCGTCCCACGGGACGATATTAATTTCTTCCAGAAGATGACGTTGGCGGTAAAGATAAACGAGGTTTTCAATGCTTAAACCCCTAAATTAAACCGAGTTTAAAGAGTTAAATTTTGGGACGCGTTCGCTTAAACTCATTTAACTAATTTACGCCCGGTTTCATAATGCAGTTAAACTCCACTTTAACTTAAAGTTGACTTTGACTGTGACGTTAAGTTAAAGTGGACTTTAACTGCATTATGAAACCGGGCGTTACTACTTCTAACGTCGCAGTCAAAGTCAACTTTAAGTTAAAGCGAACTTTAACTGCATTATGAAACCGGGGGTTAAACCGACTTTAAGTTGCGTTCAAGAGTTTAATTCCGGAAACCTCTTGCTAAAACTCGTTCAACTAATTTAAAGCGACTTTAAGTTGCGTTCGAGAGTTTAATTTCGAAATCATTTTGCTTAAACGCGTTCAACTAACTGAAAGCGACTTTAAGTTACATTCAAGAGTTTAATTTCGAAAACCTTCCGCTTAAGCTCGTTTAACTAGTTTAAACCAATTTTAAGTTGCGTTCGAGAGTTTCGTTTCGGAGACCTTTTGCTTAAACTCGTTCAACTAATGTACGCCTACTTAAAGTTGCGTTTAATAGTTAAATTTTGGGAAACCTTTGGCTTAAACTCGCTAAACTAATTTGAACCGACTTTAAGGTGCGTTCGAGAGTTTAATTTCGGAAATCTCTTGCTAAAGCTCGTTTAACTAATTTAAACAGACTTTAAGTTGCGTTCAAGAGTTTAATTTCAAAAAATCCTTCCACTTAAGCTCGTTTAACTAATTTAAACCGACTTTAAGTTCGGGTCGAGAGTTTAATTTCGGGAACCTCTTGCTTAAACTGGTTTAACTAATTTAAAGCGACTTTAAGTTGCGTTCAATAGTTAAATTTTGGGAAACATTTGACTTAAAGTCGTTCAACAAATTTAAACCGACTTTAAGCTGCGTTCGAGAGTTTAATTTCGGAAACCTCTTGCTAAAACTCGTTTAACTAAGTTAAACAGACTTTAAGTTGCGTTCAAGAGTTTAATTTCCAAAAACCCTTCCACTTAAGCTCGTTTAACTAATTTAAACCGACTTTAAGTTCGATTCGAGAGTTTAATTTCGGAAACCTCTTACTTAAACTGGTTTAACTAATTTAAAGCGACTTTAAGTTGCGTTCAATAGTTAAATTTTGGGAAACCTTTGGCTTAAAGTCGTTCAACTAATTTAAACCGACTTTAAGCTGCGTTCCAGAGTTTAATTTCGGAAATCTCTTGCTAAAGCTCGTTTAACTAATTTAAAGCGACTTTAAGTTGCGTTCAATAGTTAAATTTTGGGAAACATTTGACTTAAAGTCGTTCAACAAATTTAAACCGACTTTAAGCTGCGTTCGAGAGTTTAATTTCGGAAATCTCTTGCTAAAGCTCGTTTAACTAATTTAACCAGACTTTAAGTTGCGTTTAAGAGTTTAATTTCAAAAAATCCTTCCACTTAAGCTCGTTTAACTAATTTAAACCGACTTTAAGTTCGGGTCGAGAGTTTAATTTCGGGAACCTCTTGCTTAAACTGGTTTAACTAATTTAAAGCGACTTTAAGTTGCGTTCAATAGTTAAATTTTGGGAAACCTTTGGCTTAAAGTCGTTCAACTAATTTAAACCGACTTTAAGCTGCGTTCCAGAGTTTAATTTCGGAAATCTCTTGCTAAAGCTCGTTTAACTAATTTAAACAGACTTTAAGTTGCGTTCAAGAGTTTAATTTCAAAAAATCCTTCCACTTAAGCTCGTTTAACTAATTTAAACCGACTTTAAGTTCGGGTCGAGAGTTTAATTTCGGGAACCTCTTGCTTAAACTGGTTTAACTAATTTAAAGCGACTTTAAGTTGCGTTCAATAGTTAAATTTTGGGAAACATTTGACTTAAAGTCGTTCAACAAATTTAAACCGACTTTAAGCTGCGTTCGAGAGTTTAATTTCGGAAACCTCTTGCTAAAACTCGTTTAACTAAGTTAAACAGACTTTAAGTTGCGTTCAAGAGTTTAATTCCGAAAATCCTTCCACTTAAGCTCTTATAAATAATTTAAACCGACTTTAAGTTCGGTTCGAGAGTTTCATTTCGAAAACCTCTTGCTTAAACTGGTTTAACTAATTTAAAGCGACTTTAAGTTGCGTTCAATAGTTATATTTTGGGAAACCTTTGACTTAAAGTCGTTCAACTAATTTGAACCGACTTTAAGATGCGTTCGAGAGTTTAATTTTGGAAACCTCTTGCTAAAGCTCGTTTAACTAATTTAACCAGACTTTAAGTTGCGTTCAAGAGTTTAATTCCGAAAATCCTTCCACTTAAGCTCTTATAAATAATTTAAACCGACTTTAAGTTCGGTTCGAGAGTTTCATTTCGAAAACCTCTTGCTTAAACTGGTTTAACTAATTTAAAGCGACTTTAAGTTGCGTTCAATAGTTAAATTTTGGGAAACCTTTGACTTAAAGTCGTTCAACTAATTTGAACCGACTTTAAGGTGCGTTCGAGAGTTTAATTTCGGAAACCTCTTGCTAAAGCTCGTTTAACTAATTTAACCAGACTTTAAGTTGCGTTCAAGAGTTTAATTTCCAAAAACCCTTCCACTTAAGCTCGTTTAACTAATTTAAACCGACTTTAATTTACGTTCAAGTGTTTACTTTCGGAAACCCTTCACTTAAGCTCGTTTAACTAATTGAAACCGACTTTAAGTTCGGTTCGAGAGTTTAATTTCTGAAACCTCTTGCTTAAACTGGTTTAACTAATTTAAAACGACTTTAAGTTGCGTTCAAGAATTTCATTTCGAAAACCATTCTCTTAAACCCGTTCAACTAATTCAAACCGACATTAAGATGCGTTCAAGGGTTTCATTTCGAAAACCTTCTACTTAAGCTCGTTCAACTAATTTAAGCCGACTTTAAGTGGCGTTCAATAGTTAGGTAAATTTTTGGAAACCTTTTGCTTTGACTCGTTCAACTGATTTAAACCGACCTAAAGTTGCGTTCAATGGTTTAATTTCGAGAACCTTCTACTTAAGCTCGTTTAACTAATTTAAGCCGACTTTAAGTTGCGTTCAATAGTTAGGTAAATTTTTGGAAACCTTTTGCTTTGACTCGTTCAACTGATTTAAACCGACCTAAAGTTGCGTTCAATGGTTTAATTTCGAGAACCTTCTAGTTAAGCTCTTTTAACTAATTTATACCGACTTTAAGTTGGGTTTGAGAGTTTAATTTCGGAATCCATCCACTTAAGCTCATTTAACTAATTTAAACCGATTTTAAAGGTGGATTTATACAGATTTAATTTAGCATTAGTATTATCTTTAGCCTCTACTGACTTTAGTCGTAATTTGTCTTGCGGTTAAATTTGCGGTTTATAGGAAATAAAAATCAAAAATTAAAACTGAAAGTGAGGTTAAGGTTTTGTAACGATTAGTTTAGGATTTGATTTTAGATATTGTTTAGAATTCAGGGTAATACGTAAGGGATAACTGGTTCATAACAGAAAACACACCAAATGTCAAAAGCAGGAATGTGGTATTTTCGCCATATTTTCTTTTCCACTAATAATGCTAAATTACGACTAAGTTCAATTTTACGAACTTTCAAGGTTACTGCATTAAGTGAGTTACTACTAGTACTAAATTAGAGACTGTGTAAACAGCCACGTCTATTTCTAGATGATTCAACTTTTAAGTTACGACTACTACTAATGTCGCGGTTAAATAAAAGCTGTATAAATCCACCTTAAGTTGCGCTCAAGAGTATTTTTCGCGAACCCTTCACTTAAACTCGTTCAACTAATTTGAACCGACTTTAAGTTCCGTTCGAGAGTTTAATTTCGGAAACCTCTCGCTTAAACTCGTTTAAACTAATCTAAGCCGACTTTAGGTTGCGTTTGAGAGTTTAATTTCTGAAACCTAGGGGGGTGCGGTATTACAACGTCGCCCGAAGACAATACGCCGCAACCCTTCGAAATTAAAACGCGGATATAAGAGAGGAAAAGAGCACGACGTCTCACCCTCCCCAATGGCGAGGGGTTGTCCGCCCGCTTATCAGCTGTTCTACTCCACATGGTAATGGGGTGGCGATAAGATGACGTCACGGCAAGCGTCGCGACGCGTATCTCGCAGGTCGATAAGCCGGCAGCGCTGTGGCTGTTTTTAACCTCGGGATATATTTTCCTAGTAATCAATTATTATAATAGCCACCGCAATTAATATATACGACCCCCTAACTCTACCCCCTCCCCCCCGGGCGCGATACGAGGTTTCACCCCCTTCGAGCGGAGAACGAAACCTTCGGGTAAGTCGTACAGGTAGGGGCTGATGAAATGGACTTTCTATTGTGGAGTCATTATGCGACGAAAAGTCACCGTCGGCACAATCGACCAAAGAGAGTTGGCAAAGGTCAAAATTGTCTATCAGAACTCGAAAAGAGTTCAAAAGAGATAAGGGTTTGCATAGTTTGACACAAATAAAACGTCTTTGGTATTTACTTTAGTGTATAAAATCAAAGACCAACTTTGCCCATCTACATACTTAACAGAGATGTAGATACACCCCAATTACTATCCCCAAATATACCCTTAAAGATGGCAATTACAATAGTATTCTTTTTCTTTAATTTCTCATATAAGAAACTCATAGTTATATGAGAAATATTCTAATTGGGTCGATTTTTTGAATTTGGCATTTTATGTTTTTTTAGACATTTGAGGGTCCACTGGATCTAAAAAAGTGTTTAAGACAGAATTTCTGTGTGTATCTGTGGTACTTTTTTCGAAAATTTTGAATTTTGTATCTAAATTTCTACTATACCGGCCCCTCTAAATAGGCATGCTAATAAATTCTACCACGATAAAGGGGTGGTTTAGTTTTGCCATTCATCGGTTTTTGGAAATTTTCTCAAAATTCACTCTAATATTTTTTCCAAACTTTGAGTAATTATTCTATTAGTGAATGTATATGAAGTTCAATATGGTTCTCTACATATTCTCTAAAGGACACTTTGCTCTTGTCATTTTTCTCAATTTACTCAAAATTTGGTCCAAGAAGTTTTTTAAACTTATATTTATTCCACTGTCGAATGTGGGTTAATAAAGTTTAATAAGAGTTTTGGTCGAATCTTTAAAGAGCACTACATTTTTTGGTTTTTGGAAATTTTCTCAATCCAACGCAATATCTTTTTTCTAAACTTTTATTATTCATTCTACTATCAAATGTAAAGTTTAATAAGATTTTGAGCTAAATTGCCTCTAAATGACACTTTGCTCCTGTCATTTTTCTCAAAATTTGGCCCAATATTTTTTTTTAAACTTGTAATGTTTTGTCCACGGTCGAATGTAGTTTAATAACAATTTTGTCTAATTCTTCTTTAAAGGGCACTTAACATTTTTCAGATTTTGGAAATTTTCTCAAAATCCAGTACAATATCTTTTTCTAAACTTTTAACATTTGTTCTGCTGTCAAATCTGTATATGAAAGTGTAATAATATTTTTGGCTAAGTTACCTCTAAAAGACACTATAGGTACTTTTGTCGCTTATTAGTTATTTGAAATATTGTCAAAATCATCCTGAAGAATTATCGTATTTTTGAATATGAACATTCATTCTACTAACGAATATGTATAATAAAATATCATAACATATTTAGCTAAATCGTCTCTAAATAGCACTTTACTCTTGTCATTTTTCTTAAAATTAGTCCGAATATTTTTTTAAAAACTAGTCGAATGTAGGTTAATAAAGTTTAATAACAATTTTGGCAAAATCTTCTACAAAGCGCACTTTACATTTTTCAGTTTTTGGAAATTTTCTCAAAATTCAGTGCAATATCTTTTTCTAAACTTTTAACATTTATTCTGCTGTCAAATCTGTATATAAAAGTGTAATAATATTTTTGGCTAAGTTACCTCTAAAGGGCAATATAATTTTGTCTTTTATCAGTTATTTGAAATAATCTCGAAATCAGTCTGAAGAATTATCGTTTTTTTTTTAATTCGAAGGTTCATTCTACTAACGAATATGTGTAATAAAATATCATAACATATTTAGCTAAATCGTCTCTAAATGACACTTTGCTCTTGTCATTTTTTTCAAAATTAGGCCCAATATTTTTGCTAAACTTATAGTATTTTTGGCACAGTCGAATGTAGATTATCAAAGTTTAATTACAATTTTGGATAAATCTTCTTTAAAGGGCACTTTACATTTGACAGTTTTTGGAAATTTGCTCAAAATCATATCTTTTTCTAAACTGTTAAAATTTATTCTGTTGTCAAATCTACATATAAAAGTTTAATAATATTTTTGGCTAAGTTACCTCTAAAGGTCACTATACTTTTGTCGTTTTTCAGATAGTATTTGAAATATTCTCTAAATCAGCCTTAAGGATTATTGTATTTTTTAATTTGAACGTTCATTCTACTAACGAATATGTATAGTAAAATACCATAACATTTTTAGCTAAATCATCTCTAAAGGCACTTTACTTTCGTCATTTTTCTCAGAATTAGTCCCAATATTTATTTTAAACTTTAAAATAATATTTTTGCACAGTCGAATGTAAATGAATAATGTTTAATAACAATTTTGTCTAAATTTTCTAAAAAAAGGGCACTTTACTTTTTTTCAGTTTTTGAGAATTTTCTCAAAATCCAGTGAAATATATTTTTCCAAACTTTTAACATTTATTCTGTTGTCAAATCTGCATATAAAAGTTTAATAATATTTTTGGCTAAGTTACCTCTAAAGGACACTATACTTTTGTCGCTTATTGTTATTTGAAATATTCTCAAAATCATCCTGAAGAATTATCGTATTTTTGAATATGAACGTTCATTCTACTATCGAATATGACAGTAAAATATTATAACGTTTTTAGCTAAATCTTTTCGAAAGGACACTTCACTCTTGTCATTTTTCTCAAAATTAGTCCGAATATTTTTTTTAAAACTAGTCGAATGTAGGTTAATAAAGCTTAATAACAATTTTGGCTAAATCTTCTTTAAAGGGCACTTTATATATGTCAGCTTTTGGAAATGTTCTCAAAATCCAATGCAATATCTTTTTCTAAACTTTTTACATTTATTCTGCTGTCAAATCTGTACATAAAAATGAAATAATATTTTTGGCTAAGTTACCACTAAAGGGCAATATACATACTTTTGTCGTTTTTCAGTTATGTATTTGAAATATTCTCGAAATCTGCTTGAAGAACTATTTTTAAAATTGAACTTTTATTCTACTAAGGAATAAAATACAACATTTTTCACTCAATCTTCCCTAAAGGCCACATTACTCTTGTCATTTTTCTCAAAATTGGGTCCAAGTATTTTTTTTAAAATTATAATGTTTATTCCACTCTCGAATGTAGGTTAATTAAAGTTTAATACCAATTTTGGCAAAATCTCTTCTAAACGACACTTCTACTATTCTCATTTTCTTAAAATTTCCTCAAATTCCAAATCAGTATCTTTTTTTAAGCTTTTAACATTTATTCTACTATCAAATATGTGTAATAAAGTTGTAATAAAGTTGTAATAATATGGCTCTTTACTTTCGTCATTTCTGGGTTTTTCTACATTTTCTCGACATCTACTCCAATTGTTTTTGCTTAACTTGTAATATTTATTTTACTATTTATTATGTAAGTATGATAAAAGTTAACAATAATTTTAGCTCAATCGTCTATGAAAGGCACTTTATTCTTATTGTTTTTCAAAATTTTCTAAAAATCAGTTTCAAATTTTTTTTAATACTTTAAATATTTAATTGAATAGTCAATTTGTGTAATCAATTTAAAAAAAATGGCTAAATCTTATCTGAATAGCAGTTTACACTTTGTATTAAATTCTTAAACCTTCTTTTAAATAAAATTTACCTCTATCAATAGATATCACTATATAATTAGATATGACCATCATACTATATATTTCCCTATTATCACTTTTCAAGCGATATCCAAATAGCAAGAATTTGCCTTATACCAGTAGCCAAATTTCAAACCCTTGAAATTTACATGTAAATTGTTCCCATATACGGCACTATCCCATATCGAACACTAAAAAGGAAATTACATTTTCTGAAAGTACTTGAGATAGAGCCATCGTTGGCCACGAAAGGAAATTCAGTTTCCTATCCTCGACGTAATGCTCAGGAGTGTAGTGACGATTTTTAGGTTTTATTACCTAACTTTGGGTAGTTCATTGGAGAGGACCCATAAAACCGATCCAATATAATCGAAAGTATATACATAAGTGATTACAGGATAATTTTAAAGACACCCACAAGGACTGGAAGCACGAGATGGTTTGATATTATGTAATAAAATATATGATTGATTATACATCCTCCATCAGAAATGATAAATAAAAAGCGACTCCGTATCAAGTATATCTACAAAGAAAATATCATCTAAGTATTGAGTTCATTAATAAGAATAGCACTACAATTAACCACCTTTACGGATTTCTAGAGATATTAATTGTGGAAAATGTCAAACGAGTCTCTTGATTTAAGTAAATTTGGTTTAGTTACCAAACAATATTGTTAGTTTTCATTCATTCCAACTGAACACTCGTAGGTGTGCAGTTTATTTTTAGTTCAGCTAAACTTGATTAGTTACCCTAATTATGTTTTCAGTTTTAGACTTTGATTATATCTCACTAGACTGCCTAACCGAGATAAAGCCTAAGATATATAAATTTCCTTCTTGGTTTAACCAAATCCATTTTAACTACTAACTACGGTCAAGTTTAGAGATTGGTTGATTCCAACGCTGAAGTGACGTTTAACAAAGCGACCAAATAGTATACTAATGTATCCTTGATTTAACTAAACTAGGTTTAGTTACGCCAATTATAACATTTGATTGATTCCAAATTCCAACTGATCGTTACTGTAGGTACCGAGTTTAGTTAAATCGACGTTAACTACACCATCTTTGCCAAGGAGTCTTATGGGCCCGGTTTAATTTGATCTTGGTTCGACTAAAGTGGGATTAGTTACAGAACAATAACATCAATTTTAGATTTTGAATTTTGATTAATACTAAACTGAGTTTAGCTAAACTAAATTTAAACTACACAATGTAGTACTTACAACAAGACCTAAGAGTCAATATTTATTACTTCAAAGTAAATACGCTGTTAAAACAGCCAGTCCCAAGACTCCCAAGTACTAATAGTCAAAAGACCTATTACCAAGCTAATTTCTTGGAGTTTTAACTGATGATTAACTTAATTAATTGAAGATTTTGTTTTCAATAAAATACTCTTGAGAAGTGGCGAGTCATTATGCCAAAAACGCCTTATTTTATGGTGACCTAATTTTAATAGGAGAAATAGTTTATTTATAGCACAGTTTAAAAATGTATATATTTTAAAATAGAGTACTGTTTTTTTCTTTATAATGTACTATGGTGAGTATTTCTTCATATCCGGTATGGTCTAGTGGCTAGGATACCTGGCTCTCACCCAGGAGGCTCGGGTTCGATTCCCGGTACCGGAAAGTCCTTTTTTTTCCCTTCGTTTTTGTAAACTGGAATTTAAATTGAGAAGGCGAATATTTCATTTTTACTTATATACTGGGTGTTGAGATTGTTTTTGGCTGAAGACTACACTTACTTTTTCCTCATTTATATTGGGTGCAATGCGTTATTAATAGAACTAATTTCCAGAAGTCTCCAAGTATTTTGAGTAGGACTTCCAGATCCGGTATGGTCTAGTGGCTAGGATACCTGGCTCTCACCCAGGAGGCTCGGGTTCGATTCCCGGTACCGGAATTTCCTTTTGTGTCCTTTTACAATAACGTTAAAATTAACGTTATTGTGAATAACTTTGTAAAATTATTTGTTACTGTAAAATAACTTTGTGTTTAGTCCATTTTGAGGAGCCCTGAATGCTCCCTCAATTTATTTTTTAAATAACCCGCCTCCTTTGTCAGTAAAAGTGATATAGTCCGACTGACCTTTTTTCTGATTAAAGTACTATACTCAACACTAATTTTGACGATTTAAAAGACAAAGCTTTGGAGGATTGCGACAATATAACGAAAAAGGATTAAATAAAGATGTTAATAAAACACGTATTGCAGTAATAGTTACATTTTTGAGCTACATAATTGGAAAATTTCTATTTTTGTTTCCATTTTTTACCTCTTCTGAATGTTTTATCTTTTTTCATAAATTTACACAAATTCTTAACTTTCCCTCCCTTCTCTCAAAGTATCATTGAATTGTGAATACATAATACTTTCATTAAAACCGAGGGTTAAAATTAAGGGTGTCATTTAATTAAGGGGATGATTTGCATGAATCTGCATTCCAAATTGGGCATATTTCCAGAATCTGTTGTATCCACTCCAACTCAGAAATTTTCTAATTTACCCAATTACTTGTTATTTAAGAATTCAAAATGTCAGTGTCGGTAAATGTCAAATAAGCAATACTTAGAAACTGAGGGGATAACTTGAGGGTGCTTTTTGAGGGGGTGATTTAAATGTGTTTGTGTTCCAAAGAGACCTTTCACACCAACTATAATGATTTGCATGAATCTGCACTCTAAATTAGACACAATTCAAGAATATTTTGTATCCAATCTAACTTGGAAATATTATAATTAACCCAAATACTTATTATTTGAGAATTCAAAATGTCAGTCTAGGTAAATTTCAAATCAGTATTACAGAAGCAGAGGAGATGTTTGAAAGTGTCGTTGGGGGTGGTTTTTGAGGGGATGATTTACATGTGTTTGTACTCCAAAGGGACCTTTGAAACCAGCTAATAATATACATTAAATTAGCTGTAATTCAAAAATATTTCATATCTAGGTACTCCAACTTAAAAATTTTCTAATGTACCCAAATACTAATTATTTAATAATTAAAAAATAAATTTTCGTTGAATTTCAAATAAGCAATATTTAGAAGCTGAGGGGATAAGTTGAGGATGTCGTTGTGGGGTGCTTTAGGAGGGGTTGATTTACATGTGTCTGTATTTCAAAGGGACGTTTGAAACTAACTACTGATTTGCTTGAATCTGCATTCTTAATTAGATATAATTCAAGAATCTTTTGTATCCACTCAAACTTGGGAGTTTTCTTTCTAATTTACTCAAATACTCATTACCAAAGAATTCAAAATGTTAGTGAATTTCAAATAAGAGACACTTAGAAACTGAGGGGATAAGTTGAGGGTGTCGTTGGGGTTGCTTTCTGAGGGGTTGATTTACATGTGTCTGTATTTCAAAGGGACCTTTGAAACTTACTACTGATTTGCTTGAATCTGCATTCTAAATTAGTCATAATTAAAAAATCTTTTGTATCCACTTAAACTTGGGAATTTTCTAATTTACTCAAAGACTTATTACCTAAAAATTTAAAATGTCAGTGTCAGTGAATTTCAACTAAGCAACACTTAGAAGCTGAGCGGATAAGTTGAGGGTGTTATTGAGGGGTGCCTTATGAGGGGTTGATTTACATATGGCTGTATTTCAAAGAGACCTTTGAAACTTACTACTGATTTGCTTGAATCTGCATTCTAAATTAGGCACAATTTTACAGAATCTTTTGTATCAATTCAAATTTGGGAATTTTCTTTCTAATTTACTCAAATAGGTACTTATTACCAAAGAATTTAAAATGTTAGTGAATTTCAAATAAGAGACACTTAGAAACTGAGGGGATAAGTTGAGGGTGTCGTTGGGGTTGCTTTCTGAGGAGTTGATTTACATGTGTCTGTATTTCAAAGGGACCTTTGAAACTAACTACTGATTTGCTTGAATCTGCATTCTAAATTAGACATTATTAAAGAATCTTTGTATCAATTCAAACTTGGGATTTTTCATTCTAATTTACTCAAATAGGTACTTATTACCAAAGAATTGAAAATGTTAGTGAATTTCAAATAAGCAACACTTAGAAACTGAGGGGGTAAGTTGAGGGTGTCATTGAGGGGTGCTTTAGGAGGGGTTGATTTACATGTGTCTGTATTTCAAAGGGACGTTTGGAACAAACTACTGATTTGCTTGAATCTGTATTCTAAATTACACATAATTAAAGAATCTATTGTATCACTTCACACTTGGGAATTTTCTTTCTAATTTACTCAAATAGGTGCTTATTACGAAAGAATTCAAAATGTTAGTGAATTTCAAATAAGCAACACTTAGAAACTGAGGGGATAAGTTGAGGGTGTCGTTGGGGGTGCCTTCTGAGGGGTTGATTTACATGTGTCTCTATTTCAAAGGGACCTTTGAAACTAACTACTGATTTGCATGAATTTGCATTCTAAATTAGGCATAACTCAAGAAACTTTGGTATCCACTGCAACTTAGAAATTTTATAATTTACCCAAATACTTGTTATTTAAGAATTCAAAAATAAAATTTTGGTGAATTTGAAATAAGCAATACTTAGAAGCCGACGGGATAAGTTGAGGGTGTCGTTGGGGTGACTTTTGAAGGGATGATTTACATATGTCTCTGAAGGACACAAAGTGACCTTTCAAACCAATCACAATTTAACTAATTCAGGACTCATTTCCATGTAATTTAACTTTTAAGAAATTTTTTGCCTTAACCTAACAGCTTACCTTTCAAGTGTCTTATTCAGCATGTGTTCTTTTTTAGTCAAAAAGGACATATCAAATGAGGTAATATTGTGAAAGAATATTTGAATTATTTGCGATTTTCACTAAAAACCAAAATATGGCTAATTTAAAAAAATCTGTGGAACTGAAAATCAGTGGCGTACTTTAAGATTGTACCCTCGAATTCATTTCACATAAATCAGATTTCAAAACCTATTTCTCTATTTTTCTAGTATTTTTCATTTTTCAGTACTACAAATCGAATTATATAAATTATAAACCTTCAATTTTACGAACTGTACGACTCATTTTTGTCTTAACCAAAATCGGAACCGTCCACTGCCGCAGACCGTTCCTCCAATTAAATATAATAATAAACCGCGATTTCATGAACAGAAGTACGAGACTCGCTCCCGCAGTCATCGTCCTAAAAGTTGAAAAGGGCACACGATCGCACAGACGAAATCAATGTAGCCAGACGTGAAGGGAAGGGTGGCACATTCGGATTGTATAATGACTGTAAACGAAATGTACGAGGGGGTGCACAGGGGTTGTTGCATTGTGTGTATGTGCGTTCGATTCGAGTCCACCCCTTCGCCGACGGACACGTGCCTCACCCCCCACCCCCTCCGCCGCCACCCCCACGACACGACGTTAACGAGACGCCCCCGGCACGCCGCGAGGGGTACGTCGCGCTACCTGCACTGATCCAGAACTGATTTCGGAAGGACCGACACGTGGACGATGGCGCAAAACGGCCGTCCCGATTGGTCCGGTCAGTTTTTTAAAGTAGGTTCGTGGTCCTGCCATTGGTTCGAAAATTAAGAGGCAAAGCTTCGTCCCAGTAGATATGAACTGATTCACACATCGAACTTCTACTGGAACAAACCTGCCAAAGGTCTGTTCCTAACCAATTCATGCCATAGATCTCATGGATCGCGCGTCGAAGGTTTCAGGCTGTGCCAACATCTGAGGTAATTGCTTGGACCAATTTCATTATGGCGTCCAGTAGATGTGAACCGATTCGCACGTTGCTTAGCTATAGAATTTCCACCGGAACAAACCGGCCAAAGGTCTGTTAACCGAGCCTTTCATTATGGCGTCCAGTAGACCTGAACTGATTCGCACGTTGCTTAGCTATAGAATTTCCACCGGAACAAACCTGCCAAAGGTCTGTTAACCGAGTCTTTCATTATGGCGTCCAGTAGACGTGAACTGATTCGCATGTTGCTTAGCTATAGAATTTCCACTGGAAGAAACCGGCCAAAGGTCTGTTAACCGAGCCTTTCATTATGGCGTCCAGTAGACCTGAACTGATTCGCACGTTGCTTAGCTATAGAATTTCCACCGGAACAAACCGGCCAAAGGTCTGTTAACCGAGTCTTTCATTATGGCGTCCAGTAGATGTGAACTGATTTGCACGTTGCTTAGCTATAGAATTTCCACCGGAACAAACCGGCCAAAGGTCTGTTAACCGAGTCTTTTATTATGGCGTCCAGTAGACCTGAACTGATTCGCACGTTGCTTAGCTATAGAATTTCCACTGGAACAAACCGGCCATAGGTCTGTTAACCGAGTCTTTCATTATGGCGTCCAGTAGACGTGAACTGATTCGCACGTTGCTTAGCTATAGAATTTCCACTGGAACAAACCTGCCAAAAGTGTATTAACCGAGTCATGCCTTAGATCTGATAATACATGGACTGCGCCTCAAAGGTTTTCTGCTGTGCCAACATCTGAGGGAATCGCTTGGACCAATTTCATTATTGCGCCGATCGAAACAATAACATGGAAGCCGTCACTACTTAAAACTTCCATAAGTAAATAGAAGTTGTCTTACACTATCGAGATATAAAATCACTAGAGCGAGTATGTACAGTAATCTTTGTGTTAAAATTTTACTTCAAACAAAGTCACATCAATATGGCCGTCAAGCTCTCCAAACGTAAACAGTATGCAGACTGAAATGTTTCGTTATGACTATGGGTTGGAATTGTAAGATTTCTAATAAATTTGCAGTGTTAAGACGCCCCTTTTTATTTGTATATAACGCATTTATATTTTCAAACCTAAAATCCCTCTAATTTCTGGGCATTAGTCCGAAGATTTCGAAATACATTACGTCCCTGGTTGGTCCAAAGGTATTACCTCAGGTGTTGGCACACGGCTCTCTATACAGAAATATAAGCAATGCGCCATCCATGTACTATTGCACGTACTATTGGCTAGATTTTATTCAGTATTCCTACACTTTTTGTAGGTTTGTTCCAGCAGAAGTTCTGAACTGATTCACGGACTATTGGATTGGATGAAACCAGTTCAGGCCTAACCAACGAAACTGGTAATTATTTGCGCAGTTGAGTCTAATGTAAAAATAGGAATTTAAAAATAATTTATAGACTGGTTTTTGAGTTTAAATTGGGAAATTGGGATTTCTATTAGTACAGTATTTTTATTACAGTCTAGATCGAAATAGGTCTGGTTAGTTCAGAGTAGGTATTACCTCAGTTGTTGTCACACTGTTTTCTATAGGCAATGCTCAATCCATTCTCTTGGTGTGAAGATGTAAAATTACACTGTACTATTAGCTAAAATTTATTCAGATTGCTCCACTTTTTGTGGGTTTGTTCCAGCCGAAGTTCTGAACTGATTCACTGACTGATTGGATTGGATGAAACCAGTTCAGGCCTAAGCAACAAACTGGTAATTAATTGCGCAGTTGAGTCCAATGTAAAAATGGGAAGTTAGGGACATTTTAAAGATTGGTTTTTGAGTTTAAATTGGGAAATTGTGAGTTCTATTGGTTCAGTATTTTATATTACAGTCTAGATCCAAATAGGTCTGGATGCAGGTTCGCGATTAGTTCAGAGTAGGTATTATCTCAGTTGTTGGCACACGGCTTTCTATAGGCAATGTTCAATCCATTCTCTTGGTGTGAAGATGTAAAACTGCACCTACTATTGTCTAGAATTTATTCAGATTGCTCCACTTTTTGTAGGTTTGTTCCAGCAGAAGTTCTGAACTGATTCACGGACTGACTGGATTGGATGAAACCAGTTCGGATTTTATAGATTGGTTTTTGAGTTTAAATTTGGAAATTGTGATTTCTGTTGGTACAGTATTTGTATTACAATCTGGATCGAAATGGGTCTGGATGCAGGTTCGTGATTAGTTCAGAGTAGGTATTATCTCAGTTGTTGGCACACGGCTTTCTATAGGCAATGTTCAATCCATTCTCTTGGTGTGAAGATGTAAAACTGCACCTACTATTGTCTAGAATTTATTCAGATTGCTCCACTTTTTGTAGGTTTGTTCCAGCAGAAGTTCTGAACTGATTCACGGACTGACTGGATTGGATGAAACCAGTTCGGATTTTATAGATTGGTTTTTGAGTTTAAATTTGGAAATTGTGATTTCTGTTGGTACAGTATTTGTATTACAATCTGGATCGAAATGGGTCTGGATGCAGGTTCGTGATTAGTTCAGAGTAGGTATTACCTCAGTTGTTGGCACACGGCTTTCTATAGGCAATGCTCAATACATTCTCTTGGTGTGAAGATGTAAAACTGCACGTACTATTGTCTAGAATTTATTCAGATTGTTCCACTTTTTGTAGGTTTGTTCCAGCAGAAGTTCTGACGCGATTCAGAACTGATCCATGGACTGATTGGATCGGATGAAACCAGTTCAGTACAGTATTTGTATTACAACTAGATATAAATAGGTCTGGATGCAGGTTCGTGATTAGTTCAGAGTAGGTATTACCTCAGTTGTTAGCACACGGCTTTCTATAGGCAATGCGCAATCCATTCTCTTGGTTTGAAAATGTAAAACTACCCGTATTATTGTCTAGAATTTATTCAGATTGCTCCACTTTTTGTAGGTTTGTTCCAGCAGAAGTTCTGACGCGATTCAGAACTGATCCACGGACTGATTGGATCGGATGGAACCAATTTAGGTCTAACCAACGAAACTGGTAATTAATTGCGCAGTTGAATCCAATCTAAAAATTGGAATTTAAGAATATTTCATAGATTGGTTTTGAGTTTAAATTGGGAAATTGGGATTTCTATTGGTACAGTATTTTTATTACATTCTAGATCGAAATAGGTCTGGATGCAGGTTCATGATTAGTTCAGAGTTTGAAAAGGTAGCCTCTCATTGGTTGTAGTAAAATTTAATATTCCTCACAATACGTGATAACGTGGATTTCACCATAGATTCCATGAATTGTAATGAACCAATAAGTGGTCAAACAGTTAATGAACAAAAAACATAGTTCTACCAACTTTACTTAACTCAGCTTAATTAACCTTACATTGGTGTAATTGTGAAAGATTATTAAGGAAATACTGTGCAGGCTTGAAAATGCTGGATCTACTCTAATTACTGAAACAAGCAGTCATGTATAGTATAAACCTGTGTTAAATAGATATTACGTCATATATATATATATATATATATATATATATATATATATATATATATGTTTGTAGGAACAATAGGTTTATTTCAACACGCAGAAAACATGTTATTTCTAGTCGCCCATATATGAACTGACAATAATGTCAATGATAAAAATGAAGGAGGAAATATGTGAACGACTGGAAATAACATGTTTGTAGCATGATATTAAATTGAATGTTAAATGCCAAATGAATTTAGTTTTTAAAAAAATCTATAAAAAATTAAAATATCAGTAACAAATACAAAACAGTAATTATCAGTTAGGAAAAAAGTCCCATTGCGCTATTTTCTTGATTAGCTTGTACATTAATGCTTATAGCAATGCATAAATAGCAAGAAATGTAACCCTCCACTGAATAAAATTTAAAGCACAATATTAAAATAATTTATAACAAAATTAATTTATGCAACTGATTTCCGCCTTATCAGTAACTCCCCAAAGTCCAAATTCGGTTCATTTTGCTACCAATTTGTATGCGCTGCATTTACATAGCAACTTTATATTTCAACATTGTCACACGTTATATTGAATTTTACGCACATAACGAAACCGTATGAAAAGGGGTCGAACTTAAGGATATTCAGCTTATCCAGGATACCATCTGGATAAATGTAAATACCTACGACATTTAACTAGTGCGGATTGTTTTTATTTATGAAAACGAGGTGAATATTTATGAATTACTTAGTACTGTATTTACTATACTCTAAGGTTCTTATTTCAAGTCATTAAATTATACACTCTGAACATGTGAATATTAATTTAAATTTAGTTTCGAAGAATTTATTCTGCGAGTCGATTTAATTACAACACCTTTTCTTGCTCAAATTGTATCTCAACCTTTAATTTAAATTATTTTAATTTTAAAGCTATAAACTTCTGATTTAATCGTCTTCGTTACTTGTATCCTACGGTAAACGTTGCATCTCGGATATGGGAATTGATCCCGGTTATAAATAGAAAAAGGAGTTAGGCAGGAAAGGTCACCGAAAAATATTTAGCCCCTCGGGGTTACCTATGTTTGATTGGATTCGTACGATACCACGTGGTAACTGTCTGTTGTTATCGATTAACCGCACAATGTGAAACAAGCTAAGAACAGCTCTTTAAGTTTTATTAGATCGATGCCATGCGATAGGTACACGTTGCCACTTTCGAAATTGTCAAAATCGTATATACGTACGTAAATCTAGGTTAATTAAATCACGGAAAATTACGATATGATGTGAGTGTATTAAAAGATTGCGGCACCTACTTCCCCCGGATTGATTTTCCGGTAAGCCCAGTTGGATCAAGGCGAATATGATTATCCTGTAGGTACACGGTTGGTTGTTTAAATTTTGAAGTCCTATCAAAACCATTGTACCAATTAAGCATTGTTATAAATTTTGGTTGTACTGGAAATACCTGAGACCAATGGGTTTGCTAATCTTTGGAAACGTTGTTACTTAAGTCATTTTTGAACTTTGGATGGTTTCTCATTTCCCATAATTTCTATAATCATTTGTAATTTATACCCTTTTTATAATTATGTGTTAATTTACTATTGACATATTTTACAATTAAGTGGACAGTAAATTATTTGAAATAATTGGTATGTAATACAATTTTCTGTACTTTCAGCGACATTATCTTCGCTTGTTGTAATTGGTAATTTGGTCAACTCGGCTTTAAGACCTTTAAGGTATTACAGTAACAAAGTAAAATAAACTTATCAATTATAAATAACCTCCGGGTGTTGTTTAAGATCAATTTTAGAATTATTTATGAATACACTACTTGATATCGGTTTATCATACATAAATTATTTACTATTAATTAAATAAATTAAATCAAAATTTTCAATTTCGTGGTTAATCAAGGATCTGTTCTAATTTCGCGACTTTGTATTGCAGTTCGAATTTCATTGTATCTAATTAACCATTTAACCACGCCCAAACCCTTTAAACAAATGATTCATTCACTCACTTTAGCCGCAAGAAGGGGAGAGAAGGTGCTAATCGAACATTATTAATCCAATTAAATTCCTCAACAATTCATTTACCTTGAATTATATCCAATTAAACGGGAAACATTTCAATTACGCCGGTAATTAAATATAGCGGGTCGACGTTAGGAAACGGTAGGATTACAATTTGCAGTAAAGGTGGTTCATCGGGAGATATTTCGGCATACGTACCCTACAGGTGAGTTTATAATAAATTGCGTGCGATAACATATCTAATCACTTGTCAGTTGTATATTCTGATTAGGTGCTTACGGTACAGTTAGGCTCTACTTTGTGGTAATATTTATTTCATGCTTTTTAGGTAAATAGTAGGTAATAAAATTGGGAATATTGATGGAGAGAGGTAATGGAGGGGTGAAAAGGGTTAAATAATAAGGAGGTGTAGATAGGTGGTTTTAATATGGTTGAGTCGCTAGTTATCGATAATTACTGTAATAGGAAAAATATGTTTTTGGTTTAGGTTGCAAGTACGATTTTCTTGTTTCTTGTTCACTTGTTTGATACACAAGTGAACAGAATGAACGATCGGTATTGATGACTTGGTTCAAGCGATCTAAAAAGGTGAATGGTATTAAATGATTTAACTGTAAGGGAGGGTTTGAAATTTAAGAAGTGTATCCGTTAATCGTGGGAAATCCCGTGGGAATCATCGGCTCGACGGGATATGCACGCCTCCACGAAGCCCCTTTGAAGGGAACTTGTGATATCGTCACACTTCTCGTGTCGCGAACTTAAAATGATTACGTTGAAACGAGGGGAAAAAGGTGGGTGTAACCACCGCGTGAATCACAACATGTCCTTCACTACGAACTTTTCGGGGTTCCTACAAGTTCGTAAAAAAAATTCGGTCACTTCCGCCCCAGCCGCCCCCAGAAATTCTAATGACTTACCCCAGAAACGGTACCATGCAGATCATCATCATCATCATCATCATCATGATCACCGACTCACCGTTAAAACGCCCAGACTTGTCGACGCCACTCAGTCTACTCACTATCTGTACGTCGGGGCTGCCGTCCCGACGCCGGATCCACCCCGCGCTCGCGCGCCCCTTTCCGCCCTGCCGCCCCCTCGCGCTCATCCCCACCGCCGGCCCCAGGCTGCCAGGCGGCGATTCGTCACTGCATTTTGTGTGCGTGTGCCTCGCCCGAGCGCCGAATTTGCTGCCCTTTTTTCCCCCCAGGTCGGCGTTGCCGGCGCTCGATTACCACCCCCCACCACCCCCTCCCCCCCGCGGAACGGGGGAGGGGGCGCCCCCGTACACCTGCTGGGGGGAAACGAGAAGGGACTCCGGCACGAGCTCGGAGCAGCTTCTCGCCGCGACCCCCACGTCCCGGATATTATTTCCGGGATGCCACAGTTAGTCCGGTCGCGAGAGGGAGGAAGGGGGGCGCTCGGGTGGCCCGTTCGAGATATTCTCACTAGGTTAAAACGTATGCTAGATAAGTCTTTTCAAAAAAACGAAATGAGGCAGTCTGGGAATGACCGAGATGGGAAGCATAGCTTTATACCGATCCAGCCCGCATTCTCCACCCCTGGAACAGGCAACCGACGATACGAACAATTGTAACACGAGTTGCCACCAAACAACTAGCGTGGCGCCATAATTGGCCGTCATCCTCCTCTATCGTTTCTTGTTCTTCCTCCGCCTATCCACTAATGGATGTTAGCGACCACTTTTTTCATGGCGTCTCTATCTCTTGCCGTGTGGACCAATGTTCGTATGTCACCAATGTCGGTCTCACGTTCCTCAGCCATGACATTCTCTTTCGTCCTAGTCCTCTTTTACCCTCGATCTTGTCTTCGATAATCAATTGCAGGAGTTGATATTTATGGTTGCGCATTATGTGACATACGCATCTTCTTTTTTATAATGGTGTAGAGTTCGCGTTCCTTGTTAATACGTCTGAGAACGTCTTCGTTCCTTATTCTGGCTATTCATGGAATTTTAAGAATTCTACGCTATATCCACATTTCAAATGCTTTTAATTTGTTTATAGCCTTTACTTTTAGAGTCCAGCCTTCCACGCCGTACAGTCATCATCATCATCATCATCACACAGCCATAGTTGCCCACTGCTGAATATCGACCTCCCTCCTTTGTCCATCCTTTTCTATCTCGTGCCTCCTGCATCCAACTGCAACAACTGCATCTTGTCGTGGTCTCCACTCCAGTAGTATTTTAGTCCACCCTCCATCCCTCATACGGGCCACATGTCCAGACCAGTTCCACTTTAAGGAAGCTATCCTTTCAACAGCGTCTGTAACTTTCGTTTGCCTCCTAATATACTCGTTCGTAATCCTATCTCTTAATGATATTCCCATCATGGCTCTCTGAGCCACTCTTATTTTTCTCACGGAGTTTTTAGTTAGAGTCAGGGTTTCGGCTCCATAGGTCATAACTGGCAGGACACACCTTTCAAACACCTTACGTTTGAGGCAAAGGTGAAAGTTTTCTTTAAGTATATAACCAAGTCGCCCAAAAGCAGCCCAAGTTAGTGATATTCTCCTTTTAATTTCACAAGTTTGATTATCTCTATCTATTCGTAGTTCGTGGCCGGGATACACGTAAGATGTAACTTGTGTAATTTGAGAATCACCTAGAACTATATTTTGGTTGGGAACAAGTTTTGTCATGATTTTAGTTTTAGCAACATTGATTTTAAGGCCTACATCTAATGAAGCCTTGTGCAGCCTATCAAGAATTTTAGCTGCTTTGTCTAAACTATTGCTTATCAGAACGATGTCATCTGCGAATCGAAGATGGTTTAAATTTCGACCATCTATGTTAATACCCATATCGTTGAAGTCCTTGAACATATATTCTAAGGGGGTGGTAAATAACTTTGGAGAGATTGTATCTCCTTGCCTCACACCCCTTCTGATTGGGAACTTGTTCGTGTATTTGTGCAGTTTCCCACATGACGTTGCTTCCTCCATCGTATATATTCTTTATAAGAGTGATATATCTGTGATCGATTCTGCATTCAGTTAACGCCTCGAATATTTTTTACTGATCGATAGTGTCGAATGCTTTCTCAAAGTCTACAAAAATTAGTGCTAAAGGCTGGTTATATTCCACGCATTTCTCAATAAGGGTTTTCATTGCTTGAAGATGGTCGTTAGTACCAAAGCCCGCCCGGAAACCCGCCTGTTCTACAGGTTGATAAAAATCTAACTTATTCGTCGATCTATTTGTTATGATTTTCATAAATATTTTATATAGATGAGATAACAGACTGATGTTATTAATTAACAGACTCTTGGAAAATGGCTTCTGAATACAGATTTGATTTGTTAAACCGTTAGCCACTCTGACTTGCGCTGATTGGTGCCAGTATAGGTTTTCAATGCACCGAATGTCTTTTTGGTCCAGATCAAGTCTTCTGAGAAGCTGCATAAGTGTATGGTGTTTGACTTTATCAAATGTCTTTTATGTTAATACCTCTCACCGATCCAGCGCCTCGAGCGAAGCCCGCGATAAGAAAGCTATGCTTCCAAAATACTTATATGTACATATAGTCTTCTTCTTCAGTTGACATGTCCTGTTATTTCTGCTACTGCGCCTCAGCTGATCCTGACGTTCTGCCTTCGTACCGTCTTTTGGGAGATCCAGACTTTCCAGTCTCTTACTCTTCTCCTTCGCGGTATATGATCTTTAACCTTCTTCTTCTGCTTTCTCTGTTGACTAGAAGTCCTCCTGTTTGTCCGTCTTTATTCGGCTTCTGCAGTGGTTGTTCGCCAGCTCTCCTCCCATCTTTTGGGTGACCTTCCTTGGGGTCTGTTGTCTCGGCATATTTTCGGTAGTCTCTCTATGCCCATTATATCTACATGTTGTGTTGACGTTAACGTCAACATTATCTAAGGAAATCTTTAGGTTGAGAAATTGTAATTTGTTGTGAACTAATTCAGGGAACCTTTCACATCATGGCCGGCGCTTTTCTGTTTTTTTTTTTTTTTATTGCTTCATTGATTTCTTCCTCGGATAACTCAAAATGTTCCTAAATTTAGTTTGCTACTTCTTGTGTTATTTTCTTCATGTTCATCAAAAGCATATAAGCTTGAGAAGTGTTCAATCCATTGTTCTTTTGCGACGTTTTCAACTCGTAGGAAATCGTTCATATCTGTTCTCTGCCTTCTTATCATTTTCCATACCCTCTTCTGTCCTTCGTGCAAATCAGACTCCATATCTTTTGTGAATTTTTCCCAGAGATCTTCTTTGCTGCTGTCTGTTTCTTGTTCTTATGTATTCTTCGCTAGTACTTTGCGTTTTTTCTCTTTTGTGTCTCAAAAAAAGCTTGTAGCCCATTTTGCAGTTCTGTCTTGACCCATCCCCTCTACGTGTTCTCTCCATTCTCGTCTTCTGGATCTTGCCTATCTAACCACGTTTTTGACCAGCAGCAATTCTTCTCTTATGTTACTCCTTTGATCGTTCTCAATGTCTTCATTTCAGCGTTTCTCATTAGTTTGGTTCTGGATGTCTCCGCTCTAGTTTCCGATGCATACGCAAGGATTGGTTTCACGCATGTCTTATAAATTCTCACCTTGCATTCAATTGACATACATTTGTTGTTACAAATGACGTCGCGTAGGCTCCCTGATATCCTTGCAGCTTTTATAGTGTTTGCCCTGGTTCCTTCGATTAGGTTTCTGCTGCTGGAGATTAGTGAACCAAGGTAGTTGAGTTTAATTAAATGTAATTGTAAAAATGATTTCGATTTCAATGCAGCATACATGGGTAATAACAAACAACTTTAATCTTCTTTTCCTTCTTTTCTTTTCTTGTTTTTCTTCTTCAAGTTGATGTTTCCGTGAACACCTGTTTTTCGCCACCAGTATCCAATTTTGTGCCACGACAAGTTTTAGGTCGTCACACCATCAAACTTTAAATGACGATGTGTAATTCTCGAAAGGATTAAAAGGGTGTTGGTCTGGAACACCAGGAATTAGCGAGGAGGTTTGCATATTTTCGATACAAAGCCAAAACAACTACCTAACCTAATTTACAAATGCTCTACAAACCAAAAGAAGAAGAATGAAAGAAAGAAAGATTTCCACCAGAACAATTGGTGTATTATTATTGAAGTAGTCAGTGATCAAATCAAGAATGGCAAAACCATTATAAAAACAACAGAAAACTATTTCCAACTCTACTATCGTTTCTCCCGAACTGCCCCTGTCTCCTTCAAATTTTTTCTATCACTTTTCTTCAAATCAGTCTCTATTTGGAATATTCTAGAATTAGATGGTTTGCTTGTAAGCTTCTGGAACTCGACGAATTCTTCAGTATTACCGTCTCAACTTGGAAATCCATTAATTGCTTCTGGAACCATTCGTTTGAACATCAAGTTCTGATTTAAACTATTCTAGAATTGGAACATTCACATGTTTTCTCCTGGAATGCAAGAAACTCTTTTAGTATTATCCCTCGAATTGCAAGCTTCCACTTCAATATTTAAAAAAAATAGAAGGCAAACTTGTTAGTTTTTTGGAATATTCTAGAAACCCATCAGTTGCTTCCACAGTTACTTGGCACACCAAACATTTCTGGAACAACTTCTTCGAAAAGCAAGTCTTCATTTAGTACATTCTTGAATTGGAAAATTCACTTGTTAGAAAATTCTTCAGGAATACCCTCTTAACTTAGAAACCCATCAGTTGTTTCCGTTTACTTCGTTTGAATCACAAGTTTCTATTTTGATTAGTTTTTTAAATCACCTGGAAACTAGTCAGTTTCTTCAGTTGCCATAGTCTACTCCGTTTTAGCATTAAATGCTTCTGGTTCGTATCTTTGAAGATCAAGTTTCCATTTCGATTATTCTAGAGTTACAAGTCACATTTGGTAATTTCTGAAATATTGTTTCACATGGAACTCAAATTTTCACTTAGAATGGCTAAAATCGGGAGGCTTGAAAGCAAATATTCTGGAGCGAACTAATGATACTAGCAAAGAATCTTATTATGGATGTAGCAAGTCGCAAATTGAGGAAATTAAAGGAATGTTGTTTGTTGTTATTTTCATTATTGTTATTTGTATCATTTGTGTTAATTTATTCGGAAAATTATTCAAAGTACCAAATAATTGTAAATTCGAAGGATAATTGTTAATGATGATCGATGAAAATAGGAAACTTTTCCGGATCCGGCATCGCAGCTTCACTCTTCCAGAGTCTGCCCCGGAATGGAGGAGGAAAGCGTTTAAAATTTCGACAACGTCCCCTGGAGGTGTAACCTAACTTTTCACCGATCGATGGCGTACGACGCTTTTTGTATTCTTCCCGAAGTTGAATGAAGTTAAGTTTCCTTTGTCGGAAAGGGTGATAGTTCGACACCGGGACACGCACTCTCTCTCTCTCTCTCTCTCTCTCTCTCTCTCTCTCTCTCTCTCTCTCTCCCTCCCTCCCTCCCTCTCTCTCTCTCTCTCTCTCACACACACACACACACACACACACACACACACACACACACACACACACACACACACACACACACACACACACACACACGCACAGGGGTGGGTTCAGATCATTTCATCATCGATTAGCGCGAATGCGCATGAGCAGGAATGTAACCAGAGGCGATGGCGGGAAATTCAAACAAATCTAGACAGTAATACCGTAACATATTGCATATTGATTGTGCTGAACTTGAAATCCTTTACTTTTCTTTCTAAGTCAAATTGTTAACTAAATCTTCATTTTTTGGTCATTAACACTATGATGTAAAGGACACGAATTCGCACAACAGGTAACAGTTCCATCGTCACTCACAACACGTGAACCAAAGTATTTTATATAAGTTAATGTATGATACATAACTGTTTAATTAGTTAATGTACCATTCATACTACCAAACATTTCCCGTGTATGATGATATTTAAGTATCTGACATAACTGATGGATCGAGTTAAGACTCATTAGCCTGCAGAACTTTGCCTACTCTTGAAGTATGCTTAAGTGTTCTTATTGAGTTTCAACATTTTTTTAAAGGATTTTCAAGTTATTTTAATCAAGGGAACACATTAGCTAATTCACACCAAAAGATGGTATGGAAATTCAATACAATGATACACGAGCACATGACTAAAATTATTTATAATAATACAGACTTGCATAATGCAATGAATTGCAATAATGCAGAATAACCAACAATAGCACCTAGTTTCATTTAAAAAGTGACAGCATGGTAAGTACATAAACATGATAAAAAAACTTTTACATCCCTTTTTTAAATTTGTGTAGATTATGATTAAGAATGTTATTTTACAACTCCCTTATAGTCTATTAAATTCTATAAACAGTGTCTGAAAAACCAAAAATGTTATTTTTTCATATCTCAAAAACAATACACGTACTACTACTACTACTACTAACAATAAAGACGTCTTAACAGTAAAGACGAATTTTCCAAAATCCAGGAGTTTCCCAGGAAATTGTAAAAAACTATTTTTTTAAGAAATATATAAATATTAATAACTTTTCACGACTAATTATTGAAATTCCACATAGGTAGCGTAATTGCATTGCTGACAAAATTCTCTCGAAAACAAAAAATCTTAAAGTCCATAATTTGACAGCGTTGTGAGTTTTTATAAGAAATTAGTTATTTACTTATGCTGATGCTTACTTATACTTTGCTGACATGGCATCAGCAAGTAACTTCGGCAACTCGTTCATATGTGTTATAAAAAGCATTAGTTCTAGACTGGATTCCTGAAGAACTCCCTCGTTACATAACTGTGAAGAATAGTGTATCTAACGTTTATTCTAATTTATTTACAGGCTGTCTTACCACTACTTAATTTATCTAAACTATTACCTAACTAATTAATTTATATCACACTCTTAACTGCTAATTTATTTACACAATTTCACTTGTCCGTTTATCGCACTGTTTACTCACACGGCTTCTCGTCTAATCTGCCTCTTCGCCCGCAACGTTCGCTTTTATAGCCCTCCATAATGTATTCCGGAACCTTCTTGAGAGTACTCGATTCTTCTTTTCCCTAATTTGTTTTGTTCTAGAAACGACCCGAAAGTAATAGATCATTCTTTCTTTAAACAGTACGTATTCGCGATTATTCTGGAACTGTTTTTATGACCCAATTATCGGAGCGGCCTCCGACAAGGAGTACGTTTACGTTGGTTGTTCACGCTTACGCTTGTTGTTTACATTTCGCGTTACAATAGTAACAACTTTATCTTGCTATCTGTTTTCTGCTGTACACATTAGAATTGAACCATTTGTAACACTCTCATTACCATTGCAGTTTACCTATCAAGAAATAGTGATAGAATATTGAACAGGGAAGACTGGAAATGCCAGTTGGGTTTTCTCTGGTCTCATTCGTATAAAAAAAACTTTTCACAAAATCTGCTAGCACTGTGTTGTTGACGCTAACGTCAACATTATTTTAGGTTAAGAAATTGTAATTTATGGTGAACTAATTTTGGGAACTTTTCAACACGTTTTGTTTTACAAACAGATAATAATCACTGACGCAGCTTAGGTAACAAGGTTTTTGGGATATCTAATTCAACTAAAAGCACGTCCTATTTTATTACGAAGAATAACAACGCCGACCGAACGTCAACAAGTCAAGTTCAAAATCACAATAATTAACCGAGTCAGCATAACAAAGGGCGATAAGAAGCGCGCTCCAATTAAGGTCAGTTTCTGCAACGCCAGGTCATTGTAAGAAAACAAATAATATCTCATTTAACCAATGTAAAACAAGATGTATAAAAGCTCTGAAATTTGGGACAATAAACCAGTAAACGATGTATGCTCAAAACGACAGTGTGTTGTGACCTTTCTTCACGCCACCCAAACCGACAACCCCTAACCTCAAGGACTTCAACCCCGGAGAGCACGTTACGCCCTCTCTCCAAACTACTAGAACTTCAACCCGGACCTGCACGTTACGCCCTCAGGTCCACACCGGAGAGCACGATACGCCCTCTCTCCAGACTTCGAGAACTTCAACCCCGGACCTGCACGTTACGCCCTCAGGTCCACACCGGAGAGCACGATACGCCCTCTCTCCAGACTTCGAGAACTTCAACCCCGGACCTGCACGTTACGCCCTCAGGTCCACACCGGAGAGCACGATACGCCCTCTCTCCACAACAACTAGAACTTCAAGAACTTGAAGAGATCACGTCACGCCCTGATCTCCGCCTACAAGAACGTCTTCAGCCTTACAACCTGGAGACAAGACTCATCTCCGCAGCCACCCACGAGCGACGAGAGATTCTACATACAGTCCACTCTCTAAAGAGATCATTTCACACTTCGTTCAGTGTTGCCATCTGTATTGGTTGAATGGTCCTTTCTAAAACCATGTTGGTTGTCACCAGAGGAAATCAACCAGTTGTGCGTGATCAAAGACTTCTTCATCAAATGCAAGAGTATATATAGCACACATTAATTGGCCACCTCATCACTTTATACGTCGGAGAAGTGAAGGACATGTTTAATTTAGTCGGGAATACCTTATTACAAGTATCAAAGTTACAAGCTATAATTTCAAAAAATTCTTGCATCATCCCTTACCTTATGTTTTATTGAAAACTTAATTTCAAGTGAATTGTCTCGTTTCGAGGCTGTTCTGGCACATTTCCCCCTTAATACGAGGGATTAATTTTTAATTTAATACGTTTGGTACAAAACTTCTTGGACTATAAGCGATAACGCACGAGTTTCCCAGTGTATGATGGAGGGGTTGCAACCCCTTCAGTTCCACAGTTTCCGAGAGAGAAAAACGATGATTTTGACACTCCCCGGCTACGAGAGTGTCTTGCGGGGGTTGAAACTTAATTAAGGAGTTCAAGGTAACCAACCCCTTTGATCTCACCTTAACCTCGAGGAAAGTACAGTGTGTGTGTGTTGTTTGTGTGAGTGAGTCTGTATTGACGTAACAATCATTAATTTTGTATCAATACTATGTTTGTTTGCATCAGTGGTTCCATCAAGGGCCGGTTTGATTAACAGCCCCTCATTTGTAACATCCAATGTAAATCAAAGGGTCGGTATCTTTTTTCCGTCGTGTATTTGCCGTTATGCGGGATTCGATCGCGATTTTTGTTTGTACTGCACGTCCGTTCTGTGTACGTAGATTCGTGTGTTTGTTGCGTCGAACGATTCGCCAATTAGTCGCTCCCTCCACCCCCTCGCACCCCCCGGACCACGAGCACCCCTTTAAATTCGAAATATCATTTGAATTGCATTAATACGAACGCACACAGGAGGGACGGAGGGGGAAGTGAGGGGGAGTCGCGTTATTTACGGATTTATGATGTGTCTAGACTAGAGATGAACGAGCCATGGGGTTTTAAAAGAGAGGCACAGTAATTGTAACTCTGGATATTTATTGATGATTTCGATGGGTATCTCTAGTTCGAAAGGAAAATGTATTTCGGAAGTCGCTCGCTGTGATCGTAGCTTTTCCTGAAGAATTATTTGAATGTGACCAATTTCAGTAATGTAAATTTTGCAATTGATACGATTTTTACTTTCTCCTATGAGGTAGGTACTCATATATGAGAGAGTATTGTAATCGGGTGGATTTTTAGAAACTGAGTTATTAGCATTTCTGAACGTTTTGAGGTCCCCTAGTCCAAAAAAACATGGTTTTGGAAAACCGTCTGTATGCATGTGTGTATGTATGTATGTATGCCTGTGGTAGGATTTTCTCAAATACCAGAAACCACAAACGGTCAAAACTTTGTATCTAGATTTTGTATCATACCAGGACGTGAAAATAAGCTTTTCATTAAAATCGGCCACGATAAAAGGGTAGTTTACTCTTGACATTTTTCGGTTTTTTAAATTTTTCTCGAAATTCCCTCCAAAATATTTATTTGAAACGTTGAATATTTATTGTACGATTAAATAGGTATAAAAAAGTTTTGTAACGATTTTGGCTAAATCTTCTGTGAAGGGCACTTTATACTTGTCAATTTTCGATTTTTTCAAGTTTTTTCGAAATCCACTCCACGAATTTTTTTAAACTTTGGATATTTATTCTACTATTGAATATGCATAAAAAAGTTTTCTAACGTTTTTGGCTAAATCTTCTGTGAAGGATACTTTATACTTGTCGATTTTTGGTTTTTTGTATTATTCTCGGAATTCGTTCCAAGAATTCTTTTTAAACTTTGAAAATTTATTGCGCAATTAAATATGTACAAAAAGGTTTGTAACGTTTTCGACTAAATCTTCAGTGAAGAGCACTTTATACTTGTGGTTTTTCGGTTTTTGATTTTTTCTCAAAATTTGCTACAAGAATTTATTTTAAATTTAGAATATATGTTCCACCATTGAATTAGTATAAAATAAACTTTTCTATCGTTTTTTGCAAAATCTGTGAAAGGCACTTTGGATCATTCTTCAATTTTTTTGAATTTTTCCCGAAATTTGCTACAAGAATTTTTATAAAATTTTGAGTACCTATTCTACATTAGATATAATATATAAAAGACCTTTGTAACGTTTTTGGCAAAATCTACTGTGAGGAGTACTTTATAGGTACTTGTCGTTTTTCGGTTTGTTGCTTAAATTAACCCCTATATATGAGAAAGTACTCTGGTGAACACATCACGATTTCTTTTAATGACACTTCTCCCACTTTCGATGATCAAAGGAAACGTTCAAATCAATTAAAAGAATTCGCGAAGCCCCATTTTCCGACCAATTTTCCTTCCAGTAGAGGGTCCATCTTCCAACCACGCCTTTCCCACAACTTCCTTATTGATATTTAATGGAGAGGTGGAGTGGGGCGGCCAGCACGCCCCACGCATAACTTTTTAATTTTGTTTTAACGAGGCACTTCTGTCTTCTCCAAACCAGGTTGCACCATATTGCTTTTCTATCATTGTGAAACTTATCGAAGAAAATGCATTTCCAAAAAGGGAAAGTGCATATTGTGTACACTAATGTAATCCAGCTGACCATTGCAAATCTACCTTTTTTAAACGAAAACCTCGCCTCTGTTTTGCACCTTCTGTTCGCGGGATACATGTGTTGACGTCACAATTCCTGGAGCGTCACTATGGAAACCATCTAGGGATGCTGCAATCCATCTTGTTCCTTCCTGTTCTTGCTCTCTCTTTCCTGCAATTCATTTCGGTGTATATATAGTATATATAATATAGGCTTGCTCTGTTTCGATTATAAGGTTATCGGGCGCTCTTTCTCTCTTTCATGCGTTCCGGCTATCATTTATTTTTAATTTCAATATGGGCGTATTGTGAATACGTAACACGAGTATGGGAATAAGGTTTTATTGCAATTTTGTACTTTGATGAAAAGTCCATTGTTAGTCATGCAAAAGAATAAAATAAATATATAATAAATATTAAATAAACTGTCGTCATCGTCGTCAATTTACCGGGTTTTATTTATTGTTAATTACTTCAAAATTTTACATGAAACTTGCTTCAAAATTAAGAAAAGATAACCAATTTGTTTGGTTGAATAAGTCAAATAAGATGACTTTTTTTGGAAACACTTGCTTGGAATTACTCAAATTAGTGACTACACTTATTACAATGTTTGACCTTGGAATATTCCAATAGCTATCTCTTAAGTACTAATTTGTAATTTTTGTTTAGTGCCAATTGACATGTTTGTTTATTTTTCATTAACTAATTTGTTTGTTTGGTTGCAAAAGTTGCTACAATTATTATTTTCAACTGTTAAACTTCATTATCTAACTCTGCCCAATTCCCTCTCGTCACATGTTGCCTCTTCTTTCTATGTAAAGACCTGCTCAGGTAATTTTAGCTCAAAATTTAGCTCAAGTAAGTACTCGTTGGGGCTAAAGTTTATTTATTTTATTATTTTTCATTGAACAAAGGTTGTAAGAGTTACCACAATTATTATCGTCAATTTTCAAACCTCATTATCTAACTCTGCCCAATTCTTTCTCGTCGCATGTTACTCTTTTCTTTCCATGTAAAGACCTGCTCAAGCAATTTTAACTCAAAATTTAGCTCAAGTAAGTACTCATCGAGACTAAAGCTTAATTTATTTTATTATTTTTCATTCAACAAATTTGTAAGAGTTACCATAATTATTATCTTCATTTTCAAACTTCATTATCTAACTCTGCCCAATTTTTTCTCGTCACATGTTATCTCTTTTTTTCCATGTAAAGACAAGCTCAAGTAAGTACTTATTGGGGCTAAAGTTATCTAAGCTATCAATAATAAAGTTCAATTATGGTAACTATGGGCAAAAGTTCTCGACTTCACAATATTCTTAAAATAAGTTTTTACGGCCAACTTAAATAAACTAAGCCCAGTAACGTCATTTAGCTTTAGTAAGTACAGCTCAAGAGTGCTAAACAGGTTATTAAGATGAACTATAGTAGACTGAGTAGAGAAAAAAAATCTTAAGTACAAGTTCAATAAATATCAGATATCAAGCTCAATAAGAAAATTCTCATAGAATAAGTAGAGTCCAAAAACAAGTTTCTACTGTGATCTATAGTAAACTAAGCTGAGTAAAGACATTTAGCTCTAGTAAGTACAGTTTAAGTGTGCCAAACAGGTTCTTAACATAAGTTAAAGTACATCAAGCTTAATAAAGAAACTTATCTTAAGCATCAGTTTAGGTTGAAGTAAACCAAGCTTAAGAATAAAGAAATTCACGTGAAATGAATAGATTTCAAAAACTCTTAATGTTAGTTTTTACTGTACTCTAAAGTAAGCTCAGTAAATACATTTAGCTCTAGTAAATACAGTTGAAGTGTGCTAAACAGGTTCTTAACATGAGCTAAGGTATATCAAGCTGAGTAAAGCAATTTATCTCAAATATAAGTTTGGGTTAAGGTGAATCAACCTGGATAAGCAAATTTACCTGGAATATGTAGAGCCAAAAATGCAAGTTTATCCTGTAAACTATAGTAAACTAAGCCCAGTAAAGATATTTAGCTTTGAGATTGGCGATACAGTTCGAGAATGCTTACAAACAGGTTCTTAATATGAGCTAAGTTAAATAAAGCTGAGTAAAGAAACTAGTCTTAAGTATCAGTTTAGGTTAAAGTAAACCAAGCTCAATAAGGGACTTCACCTGGAATGAGTAGAGCCCAAAATTCTTAAGTTTTTACTGCCAACTCAAGTATAAGTAAACTAAGCCCAGTAAGGATATGTAGCTTTAATAAGTACACTTCAGTGGTGCTAAACAGGTTCATAACCTGAACTAAAGTAGATAGATCAAGTTGAGAAAACAAACGTGTCTTAAGTATCAGTTTAGGTTAAAGTAAACCAAGCTCAATAAGGAAATTTACCTGAAAAGGGCCCAAAAGTTATACAATAAGTTTTACTCTTAATTAAAGTAAAGCAAGCTTTAATAAATGCTAAACAGGTTCTTGAGTCAGCAAGGCATATCAAGCTAAGTAAAGAAACTTAACAATCTCAAGTATTAACTTCAAATAAAGTCCCCTTATTGCGGATATTCTAGTATTAATAAATATATCTCATTATTCTCAAACTTAACGTGGGCTAATGTAATTCAAGCTCAATAAGAAAATTTGCGCCTCGGGCACGTAAGGCCCAATAGTCTGAAATCTACTTAGTTTGAATTATAGTAAACCACAAAATCTAAGTAACAAACGTTAGCTTTACTATGTAGATCCCAAATATCTAAAAGTGTTTAGTTCGGACTAAAATATGCTTATTAACGGAGTGTTTTAGATTGAGCTCATTTAGCTATACTAATTACAGCTCAAGATTACAAGCTGAAATACGTTCTTAGCATGAACCAAAGTAAACTATGTTGAGTAAGCGGATTTAGCTTTTATAAGTACATCTTAAGAGCTCTGAACAGGTGCTTAGTTTGTCTTAAGGTACACTTAGCGGTGCCGCTCTAATATGCGGTCTACCGTCCTAAATCTATTCTAATATGCGGTCTACCGTCCTAAATCTATTCTAATATGCGATCTACCCCAATGACGTCTCAGTATGTGGTCTACTTATGAAATTGAAGTGTTAATGTAGTTTATTTATTACGAGTACGAGTTGGTATTTACAAAATGATAACATATTATTACATATACAAAATATAAATTCACGGGTGATATACTTCTTTGATGTCTCTCAGGAATTTCATAAAAAGGTCATCTTAATTCTTGGTTATAATTTTCCAGCTAATGTAGTCCAAATGTGACTGCATATGTGCAGTGGGAACACCACGCATTTTTCATAAATTTGATTTTAGCATCAAGCCAAGAGCGTTCAATGCCTTGAGTGTGAGCCCCAGTTGCCGGCTCGATGTAGTTTTCCTGGTGGTTTACTGTGCTGTGTACAAAGCCCAATTGGTTCAACTGGTTGTACGCTGCCCATTCGTCCGAGTGTATGACAGAATTTGCTTGTACTTCTCGATGTATAATGGTATTAGGGTTTATTAATGGTATTAGCGTTTCTTCGTTCAACTACGAAATACCGGGTTTCGGATTTGTTTCGTAGACCAAACATCCACGGTCCATCAATACGGCGTCCATGATTCCTATTGTTACGAACGTCGGCGTCTGAATCTTCTGACTCTGGAGGTTGGACACCTTGGAGAAGTCTTCGTCTCCCATATTTTCGACGGCCAGCGGACCGGGATTCATCAATCTGAATTGGATCTGCAACTGTTCCAATTAGCTGTTCATGGATGGTGTGGGTACAACTGAGCTGCACACCTCACGGCACATATTGAACCAGTCGACCACGGTTTGTATTGATGGACCAGTAAGTGTGGTGACTGAATCAACGGGAAGATCCAAAATGGACAGGAAAACGAGTTCCAGTATCTGTCAGAGCGTCAATTTACTGTTGGTTCGCCCATTCAGATCCGTGTAATGGAAAAATCTGTTGCCCTGTCGAACTGAACGAGTAGTTTGCCAACCTTTTCTCGGGCAGCGGAAAACTGGTCTGAATTCGCCCTTTCGTGATCGTCTCCTTTTTCCTTGCATGTGTGAACCACACCTGAGACAGTCTTCTGCTTCTGTATCCAACAAGCCATGTTGTCTTAGGAATAAGACTGCAGTCTCCTCGGTTGGCACAACACTTGTGTAAAAATCACGTAATAACATTGTGTCGATTGGTTAAGGATTGACAGGTCAAATTGAACTGGAGGTTGTAGAAAGAAGAAACTCTCTTATATTCACTTGCAACTTACAGGTATTCGGATTAACGTTGATTTATCACACTTAGGAAACGGCCGAAACTCAAGTTATTACCCTATATTTTCTACAGACTACAGGTCATCAGATTATCCTTAAAGCAGCATACCTAGAAAACGCTCGAGGCCTCAACCTGTTATCCTCTCATTTATCAAATATTTCCTTGATCGTTAATCGTATGATAGTTAGTGCACATAATAGCGTATATGGGTAGGTACGGGAGTAGACCACATGCAGCAGGTAGACCGCATATTAGAGCGGCACCCACTTAGCTACCAGTAGAGAAATTTAGTTTTAGTAAATGCAGTCCAGGAATCTCAAGATATTTCTAACATGACGTAAGAAAGGTTGATTCGAGTAATTAGAACTCAAAAACAGGGTGCATATTTTGATTTAAAGTAATTGAAGCATATTAATAGAATTTGGAATCAGTATAACCTTTAGTGTGAGTTATAAGTGGAGCCCAAGAGTCTTAAAGCTTCTTCTTGATTTGAATTCAAGTCAAAATATCAATTTCGTTTTCCCACCATCCGCCTCAATTTCCCATTTTCCTCATTTAGTGTCAATCAATATCATTTTCTCTGAACGAAACAGTTTCGAGTACTCTTTTGTTTTACGGAGAGCATCGCATTATTTCCGCCCCTGTCGACGGTTGCACACACATACCGTCTGAAATCTATTTAATTACAATCGAATTAAATATTTAATTTCCATCGACGATACCAGCAAATAATTAAAACTCGAAGCGGCATTAATTATACGCGGCGAGTGATTTCAGAACGAGAGGGATGTAGAGATGAGCGATGCGGATCGATGGCTGGTCTTTTCGAAATATTACAGTTGTCTTTAATAATTTAGGAATTTAGTTCTTAAGAAAGTTTTGGAAATTGAACTTTAAAAATAAAGTTCTGAAATTTGGAAGAATCTAGAAAATATTATGGCCGCATAAGGAATATCCGTGGTTGGCCAAAGCCAAGTACAAAATTTTACACTCATAACACAATTGGTCAATTTAGTCATTTCCATAAAGAGAAATACTCGTCTCACAACACCGGAGTGAAATCACTTGGTCCGTTGGAATGGCCACCTTCAGTCACTTATGGTTTCTTGAATTTTAGCTATAAAGGCCGTTTTAGACTCGAGTTAGTATATAGAAAATTTGTGAACTTAAGTTTGTAAATCTAGAAGAATCAAGAAAATCTCATTGCTGCATGGACGAATAATCGAGTCCAGTCCAGAGCCAAGTACAAAAATTTACACTCGTACCACAGTTGGTCAATTCAGTTATCCCCTTGTTGAGAAACACCCGTCTTACAAAACGGGAGTGAAATCACTTGGTCCGTTGGAATGGCCACCTACAGCCAGTTATGATTTCTTTAATTTTAGCTAGAAAACCGTTTTAGACTCGAGTTAATATAAAGGAAATTTGTGAAATTAAGTTTGGAAATCCAGAAAGATCTAGAAAATCTCATAGCTGCATGCAATAATCGAGTCCAGTCCAGAGCCGCAAGTACAAAACTTTACACTCATAACTAGAGGGGGGATGTTCAGGCAAATGCCTAAATGCCTGCCTCTTTGCCATTTTTCGCTATTTTCTTAATTTTTGTCTTTGTAGGGTGTTTCTTAATATTTTGCCTTTTTGGTAAAAATTTGGCTCATGGGTTGCATCGTGTGAAATTACCGTTCTTAAATTTTGCAGGATTTTTTAAAAGCTAAGTTGCGGATTAGAATTCCCAACATTCCTTTGCCCCCAGAGCCTCTCCTAACAGGATGGGGCACCTGGATTTCCTCATCTATATTTTATGCGACTCATTTCGACCAAACTAAAGAGGTATGCGTTTCAACGTCGATTTAATACAAATATCCTAATTTTTTAAGGTAGTAGATTCTTGCGACCAGAGCTTTTTCTCAATTTATTGCAAAATTTCAAAAAGCGTTCGAAGATCCACAAGTGAAAAGTGGCTTAATCTTTGTCAAAGCCAATTACGCCCAATTACCAGATGCAATAGAAAAGTTGGAAAGCCGTGGTCTTAATTCAGTAGAGTCAATATAAATTTTTAATGATGTTAAGGTCTCCACAGAAAACGTTACTTGTCGTATTGCTGAAAAAGTTAAAATATGCTCCTGTAACCTCCTGTGAAGTTAAAAGGTCATTTTCAGGATACAAAAATATTGTATCAAATAAAAGACAAGGTTTGACGCCTAAAGTTTGGTTGCTTGGATCAAGTATATTCTAGACACCCAAAAGCCCAGATACTTATAGCTCAGTTTCTAGGAGCCACGTAATTACCACGAAAATTCTTAATAGGTAGTAGCACCTCCTCTCAATTGAGAGCACTTGCAGCAATGAAACCATCTTGTCGAATAACTGAAAAACAGACACGTTGCACTCTGGGAGTGCCGACAGTAAGCTAGCTTTGTTTCGCTTAACTTTATAGAAGGTAAAAAATTGTTGTAGAGTTATATGTAAATGAATGACTGGCCAACGTTTTACTTGAAGTACCTATATCTTAGTATTATTATTTCAGTCTATAAATTAAATTTGTAATGTTATATAGTTGTAATACAGTTTAATAATTTACAATATAATAAGAAATCGAATAAGAAAATATATCTAATTGAAAATACAAAAAAAAAAACGACAACGCACCTCGCTCCCAAAACATTTGCCATTACATTTTGCATTTTTATCGCAAAACATAATGCCAACCTAACTACAGTGCTAACCATACTGCCAACATAAAACTATAACCAGTGCTGACCTCTGTGGCAAGTACATATATATCGGTCATCTGACGGTCGGAAATTTTGCGTATTCACCCGTATGTTTTAGCACTAAAACTGATGACTTGTAAGATCTGTAATGTCTGTATACGTGTCAAGTGTGAATTTACGTCGTCATCGCAATAATTGACGAACTCAACTTCCCCCATCCACCCGAGAGTATATCATTAATGAAAACATTCCTGAACGAAAAATCCCCGCTTTTTCGATGTCGAACGAAAAGTTATTTTTGCTCAGTCAGTCGTTCGATAACTCGAAAATATTTTAATTTCCTGACCCTCATCCCATCTTCCCGAACGTTATCGACCCGACGGGAGAGAGGGGCAGAGTAGAGATGAACGGTCCCGGGGATGGTGACGGGAACGCCTCGTGTCACTGTACCGTATTAGGTTGACGTTTGGTGAGGGACCGGGACGAGATGATTGTATGGTATGTCGCATCGCTATCCGTGGTGATCCCAGGATCGGAAAAATAGTGAGGCTAGTGAAGGTCCTCTCCCATCTCTATCCGGGAGCGAACTTTCCCTCTCCCTTTCACTGCTCTCGAAAAATGGGATTTGCTGTAATGGTTTGTGTGTGTATATGTGTGTGTGTGTGTGTGTGTGTGTCCCGGCACTTCGATTCAATATTTGAGATTTTATCAGATCTGATGGTATACACTGTCACCCACCGTACGAAGATTCCTCTCGAAGAACGTTAGTTTTCTAAGGAAGCTCCAAATTTTTCAACGATTTGCGAATCCATTTCGGGGTCAATACTTTGGGAAAATATTATTGTCTGACAATTTTGATACATATGACACTATGATAATACCGATATGTATGACCTAAAACCGACAAAAGAGTCTAAAAATTCTAGCTTTCTTATTAGACCAATCAAATTAGAAAGAAAAGAGGTGTTTTTGTAAAAAACTGTTGTAGACAGGTTTGACAGTTGGAAAAGGTAGTTTGAGTTGTTACAAGAAGCCTCTCATCTACAGATTCATCAATTTTTTAGTGGAACCATTATCAAATAAACAATTAAAGTGCCAAAATCACTTTTTTATTTATAACTCCAAATGGCTTAGATTTAGACGCTTGCGGTCAACAGTGAACTTTTAGAGAAAACAATTATCTTTAAAATGAGACTTTTTAAATTAAAATTGCACTATAAAGAAAAAAGTTATTGCAAAAAAGGAGGCAAAATGGCTATTTTTAAATATTGTTAATAACTTTTTAATTAGTTGTTCGAGTTAAGTGAAATGTCTACAAATTGTGAGTTGTAATGTACTTTATAAGTTTGCAAAAGATGGGCTCGATCGGTCTAGTAGTTTCTTGAAAAAATGAAGAATTTCTAAGTCCTGTCCAGTCGATTTCTCTAAATGGATCTTAACAAACTTGGGCTCATCCTCTTCGTAAAGACTTCTATTAACTTTCTATGTAAAAAAAAAACAATAAATTGTTAATGTTTATTTATAAAAAAAGGCTTAACAAAAAGTATACATTTTTAAGCTTATAAACATTTATAATAACTTGATTGGTTTTTGTTCAAACTTTATGGCAATGATTTACTCGAAAAGCTGATTCAAAAATACGCATTTAAAAAGATTAAAAAAATCCCCACAACCTTTGTGAGCCAAGATAGCACTTTTTTAAAAAAAAATCACCGTCGCTTCAATAATTAATATTAACGGCTGAAAATAACAAGGTTTTTAGAAGAAGAGTTGAGGTTTCCAATGGCATTTTCAGCGTTTAAGAAAACCGAATATTGTTTAACGGAGAGCGTTATAAACAAAGAGTAATTGCGCGTTGATTACTTTTCTGCTCGGAGTCCACGGAGTGGGGGAAGCCGACTGGGCTCTTTGCACAGCTCTCCTGAAAAGTGAGCGCGCGGCTTCAAATTGGACCGTTCGAAAAAAAGATTACCTCGGGTTCTACCTGACCAAAATTGCTCATTCTTTTTTTAAACTGGGATACAATAAAGAAATAGTATCAATTAACAATTAGAATTTTGCAAAAACTGCTAGACCGATCGAGCCCATCTTTTGCATACTTATAAAGTACATTACAACTCACAAATTATAAATATTTCACTTAATTCTAACAACTAATTAAAAAGTTATTAACAATATTTTAAAATAGCCATTTTGTCCCCTTTTTTGCAATAACTTTTTATTTATAGAGCAATTTTAATTTAGAAAGTCTCATTTCAAACATAATTCTTTTCTCTAAAAGTTCACTGTTGACCGCAAACGTCTAAATCTAAGCCATTTGGAGTTATAAATAAAAAAGTTGATTTTGGCACTTTAATTGTTTATTTAATAATTCCACTAAAAAATTGATGAACCTCTAAATGAGAGGCTTCTTGTAATAACTCAAACTACCTTTTCCAACTGTCAAACCCGTCTACACAGTTTTTGACAAAATAAGACCTGATATGTGTGTATGTGTCTTCTTTTTAGAAAACTAATTTCCATGCGCATACTTGTAGTCCAGGACCCATCTGTTTTGACGGGGATGTAAGAGGTAACCGCAATGCTTTTACATGAATACCTCTGGAATAATGCCTAGAATAAGGATTGACTTATCCTCCAAAGCGCAGAGTTCGGGAACATTGTTTAAAATGCAACAATTAAAAAAAAATGAAAAAACGCATTTTTTCCCCCAATTGTTTTGCTTCTAACTTTTTAACTATTGAATTTAGAAGAAGGTTGAAAAGAGAAAAAAGTTGAAGAAACGCTTTTTACATAACATGGCGTAGGTTATAAATTCAAAAATTTATTAGCGGTTTTGCAAAATAGCGATAAACAACAAAAAGTCGTCCCAAAAAAGTGGTTTTTTAATTTACTATTTTAGACACTTTAAAATTTAGTTATGACTTCCATATTACAGGTAGAAAATCTTGAAGTTATGGTAAAAGAATCCTGTAAATTTCGTTTCGATCGGTTTATAAGATTTTGCACAATAATTTTGCAATCCAGAAAAATCGAAAAATATTGAAAATTTTCAAAATTGTTTGAAATTTTCTTCCACTATTCGATTTTACCAAAACTGGCTGTGCATATATAAGAGGAAACAAGCTTTCATACGCTTTTTTTTCAGAATTAAAAAATATTTATTAGAACGGTCACAGTCATTGTTTAAAGTTGGTGTCAAATTTATAAATTTGTCAAAATTCAAAGCGAGAAATTTTTTTGATGTAAATTTAAATCTTTTTAATGTAAATTTCAACACAAATATCATCCTGGTTAGTGTGAGAAACAACTATCTCTTAAGATATGAGAGAAAATAGTAATTTTATTACCCATTATTAACCATTTTAAAACGCTAATCAATTTTGAGGAGTTATATCTCAGAAATTAAAGAACAAAATAGCAACTTATTATGTATAAAAAGAAGCGTCGTTCCGAGTACTTTCCGGCTATGTTTTCAGAATTTCATTTAACAAAAAATTCGCCGAGATACTCTATTTGTTCATAAGCAAAAAAACGACTCCATGTTTAAACAATGACTGTGACCGTTCTAATAAATATTTTTTAATTCTGAAAAAAACATATGAAAGCTTGTTCCCTCTTATATATACTGAGCCAGTTTTGTTAACATCGATTAGCTGGAAAAAAATTAACAATTTTGAAAATTTTCAATATTTTTCAATTTTTCTGGATTGCAAAATTATTGTGCAAAATTTAATAAACCGATCGAAACGAAATTTACAGGATTCTTTTATTACAACTACCAAGATTTTCTACCTGTGATATGGAAGTCCTAACTACATTTTAAAATGCCTAAAATAATAAATTAAAAAACCACTTTTTTGGGCCGATTTTTTTGTTTATTGCTATTTTGCAAAACCGCTAATAAATTTTTGAACATCTAACCTATGCCATATTATGCAAGAAGCGTTTCTGCAACTTTTTTCTTTCTTCAGCTCAGTGTTGCCCACGAGACGAGACGAGACGAGAAGAGAATTTGAAAAATCTCGTCTTGTCTCGCAAAAATAGTGGAAAGTCTCGTCTCGTGTCTCGTCTCGCATTAAAAGTCTCGTCTCGTCTCATGTCTCGCGGGATAGTCTCGCAAAATCTCGCGATTTCGTGCATATCTTGAATTTTGCCGTTTTATTACGTCCAGTTGCTCCTTGCTCCTCAATTATATCAAAATGCTTATCAAATTTCCTTTTTCGACAAGTACTGAAATAAACCAATTATTATAGGTCGATTATAACATGAGAAGTCTGGTGAGAAATAGGTAGATGATCTCCAATGGTCGGTGAATATAAAATAAATTTTAGAGATATTAAAAACTAATGATCATAAAGCTTAATATAAAATTCCTGTCAACAGGGACAAAATGTCAAACATTTTTCTCGTTAATACAGAAAAACTACTATTTTATCCAACATAAAAATGTTGTGAATATTTCCTAGTACTCCCTAGGTAAGTCTTCAACTCTAGTATAATAGTCGTATACGTGGCAATATCTCGGAAAGCTCAAAAAGGTAAACATTGCGTAAGTTATTGTAAACACAGGCTGCTCGCTATTATGCGGCTTTAAAAAATATGTTTTAATAATATTCGCGATAATTATAATAAATAATTAATATTCGCCATTTTTATTTGAGATGCTTCGAGACTTTTGCGAGACTCTCGTGCGAGATTTGAGACGAGACTTTTTGAAAATCTAGTCGTCTCGCAAGGAAAATTTAAAGTAGGTATCGTCTCGAGTCTCGTCTTGAAAACGAGACGAGACGAGACGAGACTCTCGCAACCGAGAATATCGTGGGCATCACTACTTCAGCTTTCTTCTAAATTCGATAGTTAAAAAGTTAGAAATAAAACAAATCGGAGAAAAACGCGTTTTTCTTTTTTTTAATTGTTGCATTTTAAACAATGTTCCCGACCTCTGCGCTTTGGAGGATAAGTCAATCCTTATTCTAGACAACCTTCGATCGCCTTATTCTAGACATTATTCCCGAGGTATTCATGTAAAAACATTGCGGTTACCTCTTACGTCCATCTAAAGCAAACTTCTGACAGGTGGGTCTTGGACTACTGATAATTTTTGCGAAAGGATATTCGCCAGGTACCACATTTGGATTTGGTTCTAAAACGTTTCCAGCCAACCACAACGCCACATATTTCAACTCAATGCACTCAACCAAAAAGTGATTCATTACTTACTAGTAGTACTTATTTTCACAAATTTTTTTTTAGTACTTAATAAACATTAGAATACTTGCTTGGCCCAATTCATCGATTACCTTTAAGAATGATTATGTTTTTGTTACATATTAACATTGAATGCCACTTATTACCGATTTCACCACATATAAATCTTAAACTGTAAATAATAGTGACCATCTTTCGTTGCAAAAAAAACACATCTCACCACTTTTAAAGTTAGGAAAAATTTCTTAACGACAGTTTGACAAAAAATACACAAAAATAACTTTTTTGAGTTAACAACAAATTTAAAAACAGTACTTATATTTTAGCCAAATAATTTGAAAGCAATTTTGGTTGTGGGCCTTTTGAATACCTCCATTTTAATAAATAGAAATAAGTCATTATTCAATTAAAATTCACAAAGGTATGATGAATATTTTACATAATGTGGTTTCTAAAGGGCGCCTGAGTACCTTCACTGCGTCTTTTTATATGTGTCTTAACGATTTTTAGTCCTTGGATCTCCAAGTTTGTCATATTAATACAAAACACTGCAAATCGTAAAATTGTCTAAATACAATTTCTGCGTGTATTGTCGCTTTGTCAGTGTGACATTTACTACGATCCAAGAAGACTATTGAACAACTGTATTGAAGACTTTTTGGTTTTGACTGGAATATTAAAAGTTACTGTGGTTAATCTCTACAGCGTAATAACACAACAGCTAACATTGGCTAATTTTACAGTGAATTTTCCAAAATGCCAATTATTTATATTTAGCCTTTAGCTAATTTCATTTGGTAACACTATCATTTGCACATTTCTTCAATTTAATCGGAAAATTTCATAAACAGGAAATTCCAAATTCTTCTTCTGCTGCTGCTTCTTCTTCATTAGCATCTAAATCCATTTTTGGATATATGCCACTTCTAAATCCTTCCATTGTTTACGGCCGTTAATTTGAGCTCGTTTACCTATTGTGGTAATTAATTCCAAAATTAATTACCACAAATTAAGACACACATACTAACCACAACGATCCAGAGAAAAGTAAAACCAAACAGACCGAACTGCCTCAGAATCTATCAAGATAAAATTTCCGAAGGTGTAATGTATCAAGCCGTTACCGATTTATATCCATCATATTGAAATGAAATCCCGACAATTCGAAAACAATGACGCCGAATATATTTGATGATCCAGCAAGTCATTTATATTATTTGAAAGAAAAGAATGGGGAGAGAGGAAAAAGCGATTTATATTCATCCAGTTCCTTTTAGAAGGGACACCTTTCGGTATCCCAAAAGGGAATTTCGTACTGTCCGAACTTACGGACCTAAAGTGTAACTTGGTGCGTAGTGAATTATGTTTGAGTTGGGCGTAAGGGCTTTGGAGATTCAGTGAGACTAAGTATAGTGAATAAAGTCTTTTTTGGTGACATTTTTAGAATCTTGTTAAGTTCTCTAGGTTACACTTTATGGCACTTTTTTCCTTTCCTAAATTCAACCCCTTCCCCGTGTACTACGAAGATTCACTAGTTCACCTAGCGTCCACGCCGTACCTACATACATTTATGACATTTAATTAATAGGGTTCCGCACTTTTCAGACTCACATTCAAATGATGAATGCCTCCCCTACCCTACTCTCTCCGTGTCTCTCCCTTTCCCCGTCCCACCCTCTCGCCCTCCGCCCTTTTCCCTCTCTTTCTCTCATCCATCTTTAAAAAGAGAGTCTGGAAGAGAGGAGAGACTGGAACGAGTGTTGCCTGGCAACCGGAATGGATTGTATCCTCGCCTGGAGCAGCTATCAAGGTTACCGACGTTGCCAACTTTCGTCGAAAAATCCCCATGGAAGGGTTGCGATCTGCGGGAATTAACGGGAAAGTTTCGATGATCCATAAATAATCACGTCGGTGATTGGTGTAATGCACGTTATCTTCCCGTTTCACTACGTGATTGCTAAGTAACCGTGATAATTATTATAGTTGGTACAAGTGTACGTGTAGGTACTGTTAGGGGTGTTCCGTTTAAAACAGTGGCAAGTAAGGTGTGTTGCAAATCGAATGAAGAAAGTATACTCTTTTCAAAACAAATCCCGATGCACGTCATTTTGGTGACTTCAGAATCATCTAATACTACCAACTTAGTATAGTCACAGGACATCGCAATTTATGTGTTCCGTGTATATTTTAGGTTGGCAATATATATGGTTATGTGTATTCTCAACCTGAAATATACACGGAACACATAAATTGCGATGTCCTGGGACTATATTAAGTTGGTAGTATTGGATGTTTGGTGACGGCATCAAAATGACGTGCATCGGGATTTGTTTTGAACAGAGTGTACATACATATGTATATATTTCACAGGGTCGCATTATTATTTATAAAGCTAGGAGAAACTAAGAAACGATATCTGCCCTCTTTTAGAAGTGAACTGAACTAAACTGTCGTGATTACCTACTCTTCATGTATATAAGTAGGTACATGGGTGTATGTATTTTCGATATAATTACCGTTTTGTGGATCAATCCGCCAGTAATTTCCGAATACATTGCGATTTTGTGCCTTATACATAATCGTATAACGATGCCTAAGGAATTCGAGGGGGTGCCTTTGTAATTTTTAACCTCGAAGCGATCAACCCCAAACTTTCACACGATTGCCCGAATTTTCCGCCGCCGACGTAATGATACTAATTAAAAACAACGGTTCCACCACTGCCGCGATAAGGGATGACATCCCTTAGAGAATATTCTCTCTATCTCTCTCTCTCTCTTTTTCCCTGTCTCGCTCTCTCTCTCTATCTCTTTCGACCCCCTTGGAATGCTAATCGTTTTAGATGTGAATGCTCGCTATTTACACAAAAGGAAGAGTGTGTGTGATGTAACACATCCTTTATGTGTGCGCAAGGAGGGGGAGGTTTTTGTATGGGCGAGTGGGAGGGAGGTACTTTTTCCCTAAAGTTTAACAAGTTTTCGGGATTGTAATTCAACTTTTGTAAAGTACGCTATAATCCAGAGATTTTCTTGAAGAGAGACTTTCAATTTCTTTCTTATATTTGGATGGAAATTCCACAAAACTGGAAAAAGCGCTTAATTTAGAAACTGTTTCGTTTTCTTTTATTACGAGACACATCAAATTATGATGTAGGCAATATGAACGTTTGACATAATAGTTTTATTCGCAGCAAGGAAAGCTTAAGCCACATTAAACACATTTGAATAGTACTAGTTTAATGTACAAGTTGCAGAAGACGTCATATTCCAAGAATTCCATATTCCTTGGAATGTCAGTAGAGGAGCTATGCGGGTATCAGACCACTTGTCGTCGTAGAAGGCCCCCAGGTGGTCCGAGCGACCCCAAAGTGGAGGTGTGGGTTGTTGATGACGTACCGGTCTTGTAGACGTCCCCCAGGTCTCAGTAGGTGTCCGCGTACCCCACCGGGGGCCTATGCGTGTTTCGGACCAAACCTCGTCGTAGAAGGCCCCCAGGTGGTCCGAGCGACCCCAAAGCGGAGGTGTGGGTTGTTGATGACGTACCGGTCTTGTAGACGTCCCCCAGGTCTCAGTAAGTGTCCGCGTACCCCCCCGGGGGGCCTATGCGGGTTTCGGACCAAACCTCGTCGTAGAAGGCCCCCAGGTGATCCGAGCGACTCCAAAGTGGAGGTGTGGGTTGTTGATGACGTACCGGTCTTGTAGACGTCCCCCAGGTCTCAGTAAGTGTCCGCGTACCCCCCTCCGGGGGGCCTATGCGAGTTTCGGACCACTCCTCGTCGTAGAAGGCCCCCAGGTGATCCGAGCGACTCCAAAGTGGAGGTGTGGGTTGTGAAAAAAATAAGATCTACGCAAAAGTGCTTTGCTGTCAACGGTTGACGTTCTTTATGAATTGTATAATTCTTTTTTCCAAGTGTCTATCAGACCAACAAGTTCAGACAAGTTTGAAGTTCCCCCTGCACTCCACGTCCTCACTACACGGGTCATCGGTCCGCTCGGACGGAGAGATGGACGAGGTTAAAAGTAGACAGATATAAGTATATGTGAGTTTTTAAATCCAAAAGAAGTTGTACAAATTCGCTGAGAATTTTAATTTAATAATATAATATGTTCTCCTTTATTTAAATTGAAAAACAGTTTAAATTTACACACATCAAATATCAATGGGTTATTTATACTTTCATTTAGCATCTGACAATGATTACAGGAATCGAACGAACACCTTACGCAAAATGCATATCGCACGGACCGTTTATTATGAAACAGCGATTGTGTATATAAAAATAAGGAAATTAGAATATATTTGCATAAACAAGGAATATCGAGCAAAGACGAAAAGCTCGAGCTATAAATAAATAGGTCTCGCGCAATAATGAATTAGAAAAAAATTCTTACTCCCACATACTATTGTAGATAAACGAATACACATATTTTCCTATAGTTATCAAGATACAGCTTCATGAGGGAGGCAATAAAATAAAATAGAATATTAGAAGATTAGAACTTTATTGATTCTTAAGACCAATACATATGTATAAAACAAGTTAGTACATATTATAACAAATACAATACTAAAATATTCAAGAAAATAATTAGTACAAAACACATTTATGTTTACAACTCAAAGCATTATAAATTATACGATGTACATGTATTAATCGAAGTTAAATATAACATCCTGTGACGTTCAAAAATGCATACAATTTTAAGAGTTATTCATTATATATCTATAAGCTTACAATTTTAATTTTATATATCCAAAGGCGATGGAAGTATGGTCTTCCAAAAAATTTCTTTTTGTCGAATGAGGTCTGTATTGTTTCGTGCATGACTGTGTAATAACTTCATGTTCTTTTGTTCTTCGAATTTGCGATGATTGGATATATATTGGTTCTCTTTTTTCCAATACCATCTCTTTAATTGAATCGAAATTTATGTACTTGGAAACTTGATAGTTTAGAGATATCCCCTTAACTTTACATACTACTTTATCAACCTGTTCAATCATTTGCGATGATTGGATGTAATTGGTTCTCTTTTTTCCAATACCATCTCTTTAATTGAATCGAAATTTATGTACTTGGAAACTTGATAGTTTAGAGATATCCCCTTAACTTTACATACTACTTTATCAACCTGTTCATTTGTTGAAAATAATTTGTAGGCGTAATTTTTTGGACCTCCGCTTACAAACTCGGAAATATATGAACCAGGACCATCATTTTCTAATTCATCTGTCATTTCACATAGAAATGAACCAGACGGGACGTCCCATTCTCCAGGTCGAGAAACATAAATAACAGAGTCTGTATCGTAATATAAAACCCGATCACCTAGTTTTTCCAAGTAGCTGTACAATTTAAGGTGTGCATAAGCGGTAACATATGCGTCAATTACTACATTGACGGTGGAAAGTTCAGAATATGCCTCACAGTGTTCTTCATAATTTACAATGAGTGTAGTTTCATTAATTGGTACAATTGTATTAACTATTAAAGTTGGATTAGTCATAATATTAAAGAATTCTCCAGGATCATTGACAATTTTTGTTTTCGATTGATTTTCCCGTTGCCCAAATTTTCCCCAGAATGAATTCAACATTAATTTCGCTAATGAACGCTGCCCCGGATTATCGAGAATCTTGTCAGACTCTAAAAGAATGCCCTCCCGCTGTAAAAATATTTCGATATATAAGTCTTTATCATCTTGATTTTTGCAGTGTTCAGGCCAATCTGAAGACTCCTGCTTCACTTTAACGAATTTGTTCATCATCTCTGTAAATAGTTCGTCTTGCATTGATTCATACTTCCAAATTTCGTAAATTTACAAAATTATATAGCCTTTTTCGATAGCCTTTTTTACTTCTTCCGTTACCCACGTTCCTATTAATGCCCTTTCTTCTTCAAGATGCCTACATTCTTCAGTGCCGAATTGCCCACATGTTCTACTGAGAACAAACATTAACTTGTCATTCATTTTCACTGGTAACACAGGATGAAGTAGGGTTTGAGGGGGCAAAATTTTACATTTAATTATCCCATTGATTTCACTAAGATTTACAGAGCACTCTTCGCCTACAAGTACTTTCGGATGAGCTATAGGGAACTTTCCGTATTTACACACCCAGGGATAGAGTGAACATACATCCATGTATTTAATTTTTTCATTATCACGAATCTTGTAATATTCAACGACGTTTCCTGTCCTTCCTCCATAAAACGAATCTCTTGGATTAAGTGGCGATAAAGAGACCAGCGGGTGCTTTTCTGTATATTCTTTTATTTCGTTTGTACAATTTCGTCTAAAATCACATTCCCATTTCTCAAAAATTTCGTACCCCCCAACGACTTTAGGAATAAGGTTTTGACTGTCGTTGACTCATATCTAGTATTCATAGATGAATTATCAGGCAAGGTTTTATCTCTTTGGTAACGGAAGCAGCGAGGACACCCATGAAAATAACAACCGTAGAATTCGAATATTTCCCTGGTCTCGGGGTTGTATCCATCAACTTTTATACCGTTTATTGAAGCTTCCTGCTGTTTCGCTGCGTGTATAATGTTACAGCCACCGTATTTTTTCTTCCCAAACCAACCACTGAATAGCAACTTTGCTCTGATTGTCCTTCCATCTATATCCATTTTTTGGTATAACCCCAATAGTATTCTCTTTTAGAAAATTTCGCCGAAAAACTTTGTTACATGCAGAAACGATGGTGGTGGCTTCTGTGTATGGACACACATTACCCTCTTTCAACAATATTTTTCGAAATTTAAGACACGCCTGGCTCAAGATTTCTACATCAGAAATACAGTATTCTACAAGTTCTTTCTGAAAATCAAAAATATCTTCCTTCTTCCCAGTGTACATTTCAAAAATTTTTCCCGTTCCACGCTGTTAAAATTGTCAGGATCGTAATATCGGATTTCAGGCATCGCACCAACATAACAATAATTTTCCTCTCTATTGAAAAGATGTGGAAAATACCCCTTCTTCATCCCTGTTAACCCAAAGGCGTTTGGTAGCTTAGATAATGCCATAGGTAAATAATTTAATGAATCCAAGAATTTAACATTTCCAATAATTTTCATTGTAATTAACCTCGTTCCTCTCGTAATTGGTACTTCAGGAGTAATGTCAGTTTCGGTTAAAATGTGATTTAAAATAAACTGATGATCAAAATTTCCTCCATTATGGGCTAATTTTATAATTTCTTTGAATCTTTTTCTTAGCGTTACTACATGATGAAGAAATGGCGAGACGACGTCGTGACACTTTATAATCTGCAATCTTACACCACACTTCCCACAAATGTCCTCCTCGGAATAAATACAACTATCGCAAAATTGTTTGAACACGTAAAGATTTGGTTCTTGCAGTGTGTAATGTTCAGTTTGCTTCTCCTGTCTGGTCTTCAAATCGTAAAATATATAAAGCACATCGTTACACTGAGGGTTTTTTTGTGTCAGGTTGAATGTAGCATAAATGCCCCGATGGTTGATGTCTCCGGCAAATTCTGCAATATATTTCTCCACAGATATGATCGCGATTAGTAGGTATTGTTTTAAAACAACCCGGACAGCGATAAATTTTTTCACAGATATTATACCTTTTATGATTTTCGTAACAATCTGAACCACGAAAATAACGTTTACACTCGTCAAAGTGCACCTGCCGTTCTTCTTTACTACATAAAAGGGTTTTCTGGCATGCAAGACATGTTTTTTTACATTTATGTTTATTTTTGTGGTCGAATGGTTGATGACAAGTCTCGCAGTAATATACACAGCTGAATGCTGTGGTAAGGGAAGTTATTACATTGTAATGCCCAGTCATGATATAAAATATTCAACGAAGGATTTTCGCTACATTCACCCTCAAAAATAACAGTACGACCCTTATCTCCGTATTGGTATACCGCAATTTTATATTTAAAGAGAAAAATTCTGGAATGCCTGAAGCTCTGGCAAACCTGCACCAACGTCAGGAATCTCTATATTAGCCTCTTTCATCAGTTTTAACGCTAACTGCTCTTGTAGTCTTCCCGTGTTTTTCCTAATTTTATTGTAGAGGGGGTCCTTGTCACTTTAAGCTTTAGCGACTACTAAAGCCCGAGGCAAACACAACTTGTCTTTATTGTTAATGGTAACAATACCTCGTCGACCGCGACACTCTTCTTCAAATGTGTTGTATTTATAATCACGTCCATTTCCCGCTGGCAATTTTAACGATGTCACTCTCAAACAGAACGTTTCGATATTAAGACCTTTAGAATTCGACTGGTAAATAGAAGATATTGTATCCCATACGTTCTCAAAAGTAACTTCTCCCAAAGGTTTGAAACGCAACCACCCCTCCCCTCGGGAAAAATCTTTCGAGCAAACACTAAACCCTACAAGATCGGTGGGGTTTAAGTTCTCCTTTCCTTTTACCACTATTTCCTCCACGGCATCATGCGCCCACTTCACTGGGTTCACGTTCTCAGGAATCTGACGAATTTTGAACTCCAAGGAGCGGCCCTGTACTCCATATTGACGAATTGTCTTTAGAGAATCCTTAATAATTACACACTTTTCCATTGTCGATGACTAAGCAGAACTAACTTACGTGACAAGTGTCTACAAAAGAATGACAAAATATCAAAAAAAAAGGGTCGTTTTTATTACATAGTGGTCAGACCAAATATTAAACACTTTTGAAAATTTAAACAAAAGGACCCCTTTAACTTGAAATTTGTTGGTGTTTGTCATAAGAAACCAGGGTTTTTTGCTCGTTTAACGTATCATAAAGCATACTATATCAATTAAACACTATTTCGTATGTTTCTGTCTTTCTATATGATAGAGGACACTTTTTTACAAATATAAGTTTTTAATAATTACTGAAAAGCTTGAGACAAGGCGCTATGTTTAGACTGATTCCAGTTATAGTTACTTAAATTCGAAATCTCGTGAAAGTTTCAAGAAAACCTAAGTAGTATTAGTTATGTAACACTCGAAACCCGCAGTGCATGTACCTGTATTTGTCCTCTGAAGATCAAAGCATACTTCACCTGGGACGAACTCCTCTTTACGCTCAGCCGTCACTTTTTGGGGTAAGAAAGGTCGATTGCTCAGTTCTACTAGAATATACTGCCCTTAGTTAGTGGTGGTATGTGTGAGATCCAAGAAAACTAACCTCCAACGACTGGACATGCACTGAACGCTAGCAACAAAGAAGATTCTTTATTATTATTATTACATTACTTTGCAAGTGAATGATCAAAATTATAAGAAGGTAACATTTATTATGTCACAATAAAACCGATAATTAAACACTTGAAAATTTAAACAAAAGACCCTCAAGTCTTAAAATTTGTGCGTGTTTGCCATAAGATACAAGGGTTTTTTACAATTTCACGCAGCCTCGTTACATATTAAGCACATTATTTCGTTCATATGTATATTCCATTATGACTTGAAACGCTGTAAATATATAAATATTTCATAATTATAGACACGCTCGAGACAAGGTACTATTTTTAGACTAATTCCGGCTATAGTTACTTAAATGCAAAATTTCTGGAACATTTCATGAACACCAAAGTGTTTGTCACGTAAGACTCAAACCCCGCTGTTTATTATACCTGGACTTGTTTCACTCTTCGGGATAGAAAGGTTGACTTCTCAGCTCCACGAGATTAGACCGCTTGTAGTTAGTAGTTTTAGGTGGGGAGATCCAAGAAAACTGATCTCGAAGGACTGGACCCACATTAAGCGCCAGCAACAACGAAGATGATAACCTAACTTTACAAGAATCTGCAAGAGAATGGCAAAATTATAAAAAGGTAGCTTTTATTAGGTGATGGTCAGGCCGAATATTAAACCACTTATCACAATGGTGGTCTTATTCACATTGGGCCCTACGATTTCTCAACTTTGTACGTGTTTTACATAAGAACCCATGTATTTTTGTCAACTTGAGGGGTATGAGTTCACTGGATTGTTATTTCAAGGGAGTTTACCGTCAACATGGCCTCACGGATCCCACAACCTACCTATACATTTTGTAAACCTGCGGGCATGAATTCTAAGAAAATGGTATTCAGGGTGTTATATAGGGATTTACAGAATTCGCATATCTGTTTTACTTAAGAACTAGTGTGTTCTCGAAAACTCGAGAAAGTATGAACTCTGCGAATTAACATCTCAACACCTTTATCCATGCTTTTGATAAATATATTTTTTAATCTTTTTTGTTCCATCGCCTAATATGTATAATAAATGTTAATATTTTTGGTTAAATCTTCTAAGAGTACTTAACATTTATCGCTTTTCGGATTTAAGATTTTCTCGAAATCTCCTTCAAATGTTTTTCCTAAATTCCGAATATCTATTCTACTGTAGAATACGTATAATAAAATTTAATGAAACTTTTTAGGTAAATCCCCTATACACCAGCCGTTTTTTATTTTTTAAAGTTTTTCGGAACGCTGCTTCGCGATTTCAAACTCTGAATATCTATTCTACTATATAACGTGTATAATAAGGTTTAATAATATTCTTTTACCACATCATATCACAGTCATCTGTCAGACTGCCCTAACTTACGATAAACCGAACTGACTGCCGTGTAGTCAAAAACGGAATTTCACAACCAAGGTACAAACGACAACAGACGTTTACACCCCCATCGAAATCTTTTTCGGGGTCTAATTATGTGTACATAAATGAGGCACTAACTTGTGCATACACGTCGATACATACAGGGTTTATTATCAATAATTATACTATGAACGATTTCAGCGATTACAGAGCTATTTTCAAGAAAGAATATGTCACAAACCGAAATATAATAACTAATAACGCAACAAATCCCATATTACACACACACACACACACTATGACTTGTTCAACGTACGATGTTATGACAGTAATTATTTTTAATACATACCTTATGCTTGTATCGAAGGTGTACAAATTTAAATAAAATTTGCGCTTCTTGTTTCCAAACTGCGGAATTTGAAGATCGCTCAGCTAAACATACGTGCGCACCCTAAACCGGTGTGCTCGAGATCCTTCCCGCGGTCAGAAAAAAGCTCGAGATCCTTCCCGGGTCAGAAAAGGGTACACTCGATTTCCTTCCCGCGGTCAATTTTTGGGCAGGTAAAGAGTAGTGGACAGGTAAAATATATTGCGTAAATTGGTATTTATTGAGATTTAACATTTTACGTACATATGTATGTAATCAAAAATATACATTTTAATTATACATAAACATGTAATTCAAAAAATTTCCACCTTTTCCGTTCACACTTTTTCCAGGCTTATGACTGGTAGAAAAGACTAATTCGTTCTTAACTGGCGTGTTTAAAAAAGTTTTGGGGGCCTTAGCTTGGCCCAGTGTCAAATCGAAAATTGAAAGCATGCTAGAGCTTTTGTCAATTAAACTAAATGAAATATAACTAAAACAACTTAAAATAATATATACATTCGAAATTGGCTAATATATTCAGCCTCTGTCAAGTTAATTAAAGAAATACAGAAAACTAAGTCAGTGGAAGAAATTTATTAGAAACGATATTAACAAAATCTAATCGAGTTATGTGTTTATGCTGAAAAATAAGCATTTGTTCCCGAAGATATTCCTCCTTTTCTAAAATTTTTTTACATTTTTGTTTTTCACTCCGCATTTTGATATAAGTTTCAACTTGAACGTCGAACAAAGCGTTAATAAACAAAAAGATATTTGGATGGGACTTATAAAATTTTGAAAACTGAACCACATTTCATGAAATAAAATGAGACAAAATCTGTTTATTCCAAGAAAAAAGGGCCGGTTGGGTTGAGGGTCAAGATAATCCGCTTAATCCTTCACGGGAAGGATCTCGAGTGTTACCTGAGCTCAAAATTTGGGACGGGAAGGACCTCGAGTGCACCCCCCCTAAACCGGTAAGGTTGATACTAATGCAATCCGCGCGGGTCACTCTCTTTAGTTAGTCTTTTAAAAACAGGTGCATGTACTACATAAATACTTGAAGTTGAAAAGATATAGTATTTTCTAAGGAGAGAATAAAGTTTAACACCCACACACACACACAAGAGGTATATGAGACATATCGTATGTAGGTTACACACGTCGCTTTTACCTCTCCGAAAGAAAAGATTTTACTTTCTCAGCATGGTTTTCGCAATATGAACGTTATCTTGAATTCGGCACCAAGTTGTCAAAGCTGACAAATAGAACAGTATCATATCAGCAGACACAGAGTAGACAGATTGAAAAAGTATGTGATGACTCATCTTAAAAACGGTTATGGGTAGGTTGACACTTCTACGCCTATATGTCTCAATATGTAGATGTCTGAAAGAGAGAAAATAGTGAAATATAAATAAGGTTAAGTAAAGGGTGTTGGGTTAGAATGGTCAAAGGCACAAAGGGCTCCAAAAAAATGTGTTAGGTTGGGTTCACTCACCGCTCGCGTTGAGTGAACCCAACCTAACACATTTTTTTGGAGCCCTTTGTGCCTTTGACCATTCTAACCCAACACCCTTTACTTAACCTTATTTATATTTCACTATTTTCTCTCTTTCAGACATCTACATATTGAGACATATAGGCGTAGAAGTGTCAACCTACCCATAACCGTTTTTAAGATGAGTCATCACATACTTTTTCAATCTGTCTACTCTGTGTCTGCTGATATGATACTGTTCTATTTGTCAGCTTTGACAACTTGGTGCCGAATTCAAGATAACGTTCATATTGCGAAAACCATGCTGAGAAAGTAAAATCTTTTCTTTCGGAGAGGTAAAAGCGACGTGTGTAACCTACATACGATATGTCTCATATACCTCTTGTGTGTGTGTGTGGGTGTTAAACTTTATTCTCTCCTTAGAAAATACTATATCTTTTCAACTTCAAGTATTTATGTAGTACATGCACCTGTTTTTAAAAGACTAACTAAAGAGAGTGACCCGCGCGGATTGCATTAGTATCAACCTTACCGGTTTAGGGGGGGTGCACTCGAGGTCCTTCCCGTCCCAAATTTTGAGCTCAGGTAACACTCGAGATCCTTCCCGTGAAGGATTAAGCGGATTATCTTGACCCTCAACCCAACCGGCCCTTTTTTCTTGGAATAAACAGATTTTGTCTCATTTTATTTCATGAAATGTGGTTCAGTTTTCAAAATTTTATAAGTCCCATCCAAATATCTTTTTGTTTATTAACGCTTTGTTCGACGTTCAAGTTGAAACTTATATCAAAATGCGGAGTGAAAAACAAAAATGTAAAAAAATTTTAGAAAAGGAGGAATATCTTCGGGAACAAATGCTTATTTTTCAGCATAAACACATAACTCGATTAGATTTTGTTAATATCGTTTCTAATAAATTTCTTCCACTGACTTAGTTTTCTGTATTTCTTTAATTAACTTGACAGAGGCTGAATATATTAGCCAATTTCGAATGTATATATTATTTTAAGTTGTTTTAGTTATATTTCATTTAGTTTAATTGACAAAAGCTCTAGCATGCTTTCAATTTTCGATTTGACACTGGGCCAAGCTAAGGCCCCCAAAACTTTTTTAAACACGCCAGTTAAGAACGAATTAGTCTTTTCTACCAGTCATAAGCCTGGAAAAAGTGTGAACGGAAAAGGTGGAAATTTTTTGAATTACATGTTTATGTATAATTAAAATGTATATTTTTGATTACATACATATGTACGTAAAATGTTAAATCTCAATAAATACCAATTTACGCAATATATTTTACCTGTCCACTACTCTTTACCTGCCCAAAAATTGACCGCGGGAAGGAAATCGAGTGTACCCTTTTCTGACCCGGGAAGGATCTCGAGCTTTTTTCTGACCGCGGGAAGGATCTCGAGCACACCGGTTTAGGGTGCGCACGTATGTTTAGCTGAGCGATCTTCAAATTCCGCAGTTTGGAAACAAGAAGCGCAAATTTTATTTAAATTTGTACACCTTCGATACAAGCATAAGGTATGTATTAAAAATAATTACTGTCATAACATCGTACGTTGAACAAGTCATAGTGTGTGTGTGTGTGTGTGTAATATGGGATTTGTTGCGTTATTAGTTATTATATTTCGGTTTGTGACATATTCTTTCTTGAAAATAGCTCTGTAATCGCTGAAATCGTTCATAGTATAATTATTGATAATAAACCCTGTATGTATCGACGTGTATGCACAAGTTAGTGCCTCATTTATGTACACATAATTAGACCCCGAAAAAGATTTCGATGGGGGTGTAAACGTCTGTTGTCGTTTGTACCTTGGTTGTGAAATTCCGTTTTTGACTACACGGCAGTCAGTTCGGTTTATCGTAAGTTAGGGCAGTCTGACAGATGACTGTGATATGATGTGGTAAAAGAATATTATTAAACCTTATTATACACGTTATATAGTAGAATAGATATTCAGAGTTTGAAATCGCGAAGCAGCGTTCCGAAAAACTTTAAAAAATAAAAAACGGCTGGTGTATAGGGGATTTACCTAAAAAGTTTCATTAAATTTTATTATACGTATTCTACAGTAGAATAGATATTCGGAATTTAGGAAAAACATTTGAAGGAGATTTCGAGAAAATCTTAAATCCGAAAAGCGATAAATGTTAAGTACTCTTAGAAGATTTAACCAAAAATATTAACATTTATTATACATATTAGGCGATGGAACAAAAAAGATTAAAAAATATATTTATCAAAAGCATGGATAAAGGTGTTGAGATGTTAATTCGCAGAGTTCATACTTTCTCGAGTTTTCGAGAACACACTAGTTCTTAAGTAAAACAGATATGCGAATTCTGTAAATCCCTATATAACACCCTGAATACCATTTTCTTAGAATTCATGCCCGCAGGTTTACAAAATGTATAGGTAGGTTGTGGGATCCGTGAGGCCATGTTGACGGTAAACTCCCTTGAAATAACAATCCAGTGAACTCATACCCCTCAAGTTGACAAAAATACATGGGTTCTTATGTAAAACACGTACAAAGTTGAGAAATCGTAGGGCCCAATGTGAATAAGACCACCATTGTGATAAGTGGTTTAATATTCGGCCTGACCATCACCTAATAAAAGCTACCTTTTTATAATTTTGCCATTCTCTTGCAGATTCTTGTAAAGTTAGGTTATCATCTTCGTTGTTGCTGGCGCTTAATGTGGGTCCAGTCCTTCGAGATCAGTTTTCTTGGATCTCCCCACCTAAAACTACTAACTACAAGCGGTCTAATCTCGTGGAGCTGAGAAGTCAACCTTTCTATCCCGAAGAGTGAAACAAGTCCAGGTATAATAAACAGCGGGGTTTGAGTCTTACGTGACAAACACTTTGGTGTTCATGAAATGTTCCAGAAATTTTGCATTTAAGTAACTATAGCCGGAATTAGTCTAAAAATAGTACCTTGTCTCGAGCGTGTCTATAATTATGAAATATTTATATATTTACAGCGTTTCAAGTCATAATGGAATATACATATGAACGAAATAATGTGCTTAATATGTAACGAGGCTGCGTGAAATTGTAAAAAACCCTTGTATCTTATGGCAAACACGCACAAATTTTAAGACTTGAGGGTCTTTTGTTTAAATTTTCAAGTGTTTAATTATCGGTTTTATTGTGACATAATAAATGTTACCTTCTTATAATTTTGATCATTCACTTGCAAAGTAATGTAATAATAATAATAAAGAATCTTCTTTGTTGCTAGCGTTCAGTGCATGTCCAGTCGTTGGAGGTTAGTTTTCTTGGATCTCACACATACCACCACTAACTAAGGGCAGTATATTCTAGTAGAACTGAGCAATCGACCTTTCTTACCCCAAAAAGTGACGGCTGAGCGTAAAGAGGAGTTCGTCCCAGGTGAAGTATGCTTTGATCTTCAGAGGACAAATACAGGTACATGCACTGCGGGTTTCGAGTGTTACATAACTAATACTACTTAGGTTTTCTTGAAACTTTCACGAGATTTCGAATTTAAGTAACTATAACTGGAATCAGTCTAAACATAGCGCCTTGTCTCAAGCTTTTCAGTAATTATTAAAAACTTATATTTGTAAAAAAGTGTCCTCTATCATATAGAAAGACAGAAACATACGAAATAGTGTTTAATTGATATAGTATGCTTTATGATACGTTAAACGAGCAAAAAACCCTGGTTTCTTATGACAAACACCAACAAATTTCAAGTTAAAGGGGTCCTTTTGTTTAAATTTTCAAAAGTGTTTAATATTTGGTCTGACCACTATGTAATAAAAACGACCCTTTTTTTTTGATATTTTGTCATTCTTTTGTAGACACTTGTCACGTAAGTTAGTTCTGCTTAGTCATCGACAATGGAAAAGTGTGTAATTATTAAGGATTCTCTAAAGACAATTCGTCAATATGGAGTACAGGGCCGCTCCTTGGAGTTCAAAATTCGTCAGATTCCTGAGAACGTGAACCCAGTGAAGTGGGCGCATGATGCCGTGGAGGAAATAGTGGTAAAAGGAAAGGAGAACTTAAACCCCACCGATCTTGTAGGGTTTAGTGTTTGCTCGAAAGATTTTTCCCGAGGGGAGGGGTGGTTGCGTTTCAAACCTTTGGGAGAAGTTACTTTTGAGAACGTATGGGATACAATATCTTCTATTTACCAGTCGAATTCTAAAGGTCTTAATATCGAAACGTTCTGTTTGAGAGTGACATCGTTAAAATTGCCAGCGGGAAATGGACGTGATTATAAATACAACACATTTGAAGAAGAGTGTCGCGGTCGACGAGGTATTGTTACCATTAACAATAAAGACAAGTTGTGTTTGCCTCGGGCTTTAGTAGTCGCTAAAGCTTAAAGTGACAAGGACCCCCTCTACAATAAAATTAGGAAAAACACGGGAAGACTACAAGAGCAGTTAGCGTTAAAACTGATGAAAGAGGCTAATATAGAGATTCCTGACGTTGGTGCAGGTTTGCCAGAGCTTCAGGCATTCCAGAATTTTTCTCTTTAAATATAAAATTGCGGTATACCAATACGGAGATAAGGGTCGTACTGTTATTTTTGAGGGTGAATGTAGCGAAAATCCTTCGTTGAATATTTTATATCATGACTGGGCATTACAATGTAATAACTTCCCTTACCACAGCATTCAGCTGTGTATATTACTGCGAGACTTGTCATCAACCATTCGACCACAAAAATAAACATAAATGTAAAAAAACATGTCTTGCATGCCAGAAAACCCTTTTATGTAGTAAAGAAGAACGGCAGGTGCACTTTGACGAGTGTAAACGTTATTTTCGTGGTTCAGATTGTTACGAAAATCATAAAAGGTATAATATCTGTGAAAAAATTTATCGCTGTCCGGGTTGTTTTAAAACAATACCTACTAATCGCGATCATATCTGTGGAGAAATATATTGCAGAATTTGCCGGAGACATCAACCATCGGGGCATTTATGCTACATTCAACCTGACACAAAAAAACCCTCAGTGTAACGATGTGCTTTATATATTTTACGATTTGAAGACCAGACAGGAGAAGCAAACTGAACATTACACACTGCAAGAACCAAATCTTTACGTGTTCAAACAATTTTGCGATAGTTGTATTTATTCCGAGGAGGACATTTGTGGGAAGTGTGGTGTAAGATTGCAGATTATAAAGTGTCACGACGTCGTCTCGCCATTTCTTCATCATGTAGTAACGCTAAGAAAAAGATTCAAAGAAATTATAAAATTAGCCCATAATGGAGGAAATTTTGATCATCAGTTTATTTTAAATCACATTTTAACCGAAACTGACATTACTCCTGAAGTACCAATTACGAGAGGAACGAGGTTAATTACAATGAAAATTATTGGAAATGTTAAATTCTTGGATTCATTAAATTATTTACCTATGGCATTATCTAAGCTACCAAACGCCTTTGGGTTAACAGGGATGAAGAAGGGGTATTTTCCACATCTTTTCAATAGAGAGGAAAATTATTGTTATGTTGGTGCGATGCCTGAAATCCGATATTACGATCCTGACAATTTTAACAGCGTGGAACGGGAAAAATTTTTGAAATGTACACTGGGAAGAAGGAAGATATTTTTGATTTTCAGAAAGAACTTGTAGAATACTGTATTTCTGATGTAGAAATCTTGAGCCAGGCGTGTCTTAAATTTCGAAAAATATTGTTGAAAGAGGGTAATGTGTGTCCATACACAGAAGCCACCACCATCGTTTCTGCATGTAACAAAGTTTTTCGGCGAAATTTTCTAAAAGAGAATACTATTGGGGTTATACCAAAAAATGGATATAGATGGAAGGACAATCAGAGCAAAGTTGCTATTCAGTGGTTGGTTTGGGAAGAAAAAATACGGTGGCTGTAACATTATACACGCAGCGAAACAGCAGGAAGCTTCAATAAACGGTATAAAAGTTGATGGATACAACCCCGAGACCAGGGAAATATTCGAATTCTACGGTTGTTATTTTCATGGGTGTCCTCGCTGCTTCCGTTACCAAAGAGATAAAACCTTGCCTGATAATTCATCTATGAATACTAGATATGAGTCAACGACAGTCAAAACCTTATTCCTAAAGTCGTTGGGGGGTACGAAATTTTTGAGAAATGGGAATGTGATTTTAGACGAAATTGTACAAACGAAATAAAAGAATATACAGAAAAGCACCCGCTGGTCTCTTTATCGCCACTTAATCCAAGAGATTCGTTTTATGGAGGAAGGACAGGAAACGTCGTTGAATATTACAAGATTCGTGATAATGAAAAAATTAAATACATGGATGTATGTTCACTCTATCCCTGGGTGTGTAAATACGGAAAGTTCCCTATAGCTCATCCGAAAGTACTTGTAGGCGAAGAGTGCTCTGTAAATCTTAGTGAAATCAATGGGATAATTAAATGTAAAATTTTGCCCCCTCAAACCCTACTTCATCCTGTGTTACCAGTGAAAATGAATGACAAGTTAATGTTTGTTCTCAGTAGAACATGTGGGCAATTCGGCACTGAAGAATGTAGGCATCTTGAAGAAGAAAGGGCATTAATAGGAACGTGGGTAACGGAAGAAGTAAAAAAGGCTATCGAAAAAGGCTATATAATTTTGTAAATTTACGAAATTTGGAAGTATGAATCAATGCAAGACGAACTATTTACAGAGATGATGAACAAATTCGTTAAAGTGAAGCAGGAGTCTTCAGATTGGCCTGAACACTGCAAAAATCAAGATGATAAAGACTTATATATCGAAATATTTTTACAGCGGGAGGGCATTCTTTTAGAGTCTGACAAGATTCTCGATAATCCGGGGCAGCGTTCATTAGCGAAATTAATGTTGAATTCATTCTGGGGAAAATTTGGGCAACGGGAAAATCAATCGAAAACAAAAATTGTCAATGATCCTGGAGAATTCTTTAATATTATGACTAATCCAACTTTAATAGTTAATACAATTGTACCAATTAATGAAACTACACTCATTGTAAATTATGAAGAACACTGTGAGGCATATTCTGAACTTTCCACCGTCAATGTAGTAATTGACGCATATGTTACCGCTTATGCACACCTTAAATTGTACAGCTACTTGGAAAAACTAGGTGATCGGGTTTTATATTACGATACAGACTCTGTTATTTATGTTTCTCGACCTGGAGAATGGGACGTCCCGTCTGGTTCATTTCTATGTGAAATGACAGATGAATTAGAAAATGATGGTCCTGGTTCATATATTTCCGAGTTTGTAAGCGGAGGTCCAAAAAATTACGCCTACAAATTATTTTCAACAAATGAACAGGTTGATAAAGTAGTATGTAAAGTTAAGGGGATATCTCTAAACTATCAAGTTTCCAAGTACATAAATTTCGATTCAATTAAAGAGATGGTATTGGAAAAAAGAGAACCAATTACATCCAATCATCGCAAATGATTGAACAGGTTGATAAAGTAGTATGTAAAGTTAAGGGGATATCTCTAAACTATCAAGTTTCCAAGTACATAAATTTCGATTCAATTAAAGAGATGGTATTGGAAAAAAGAGAACCAATATATATCCAATCATCGCAAATTCGAAGAACAAAAGAACATGAAGTTATTACACAGTCATGCACGAAACAATACAGACCTCATTCGACAAAAAGAAATTTTTTGGAAGACCATACTTCCATCGCCTTTGGATATATAAAATTAAAATTGTAAGCTTATAGATATATAATGAATAACTCTTAAAATTGTATGCATTTTTGAACGTCACAGGATGTTATATTTAACTTCGATTAATACATGTACATCGTATAATTTATAATGCTTTGAGTTGTAAACATAAATGTGTTTTGTACTAATTATTTTCTTGAATATTTTAGTATTGTATTTGTTATAATATGTACTAACTTGTTTTATACATATGTATTGGTCTTAAGAATCAATAAAGTTCTAATCTTCTAATATTCTATTTTATTTTATTGCCTCCCTCATGAAGCTGTATCTTGATAACTATAGGAAAATATGTGTATTCGTTTATCTACAATAGTATGTGGGAGTAAGAATTTTTTTCTAATTCATTATTGCGCGAGACCTATTTATTTATAGCTCGAGCTTTTCGTCTTTGCTCGATATTCCTTGTTTATGCAAATATATTCTAATTTCCTTATTTTTATATACACAATCGCTGTTTCATAATAAACGGTCCGTGCGATATGCATTTTGCGTAAGGTGTTCGTTCGATTCCTGTAATCATTGTCAGATGCTAAATGAAAGTATAAATAACCCATTGATATTTGATGTGTGTAAATTTAAACTGTTTTTCAATTTAAATAAAGGAGAACATATTATATTATTAAATTAAAATTCTCAGCGAATTTGTACAACTTCTTTTGGATTTAAAAACTCACATATACTTATATCTGTCTACTTTTAACCTCGTCCATCTCTCCGTCCGAGCGGACCGATGACCCGTGTAGTGAGGACGTGGAGTGCAGGGGGAACTTCAAACTTGTCTGAACTTGTTGGTCTGATAGACACTTGGAAAAAAGAATTATACAATTCATAAAGAACGTCAACCGTTGACAGCAAAGCACTTTTGCGTAGATCTTATTTTTTTCACAACCCACACCTCCACTTTGGAGTCGCTCGGATCACCTGGGGGCCTTCTACGACGAGGAGTGGTCCGAAACTCGCATAGGCCCCCCGGAGGGGGGTACGCGGACACTTACTGAGACCTGGGGGACGTCTACAAGACCGGTACGTCATCAACAACCCACACCTCCACTTTGGAGTCGCTCGGATCACCTGGGGGCCTTCTACGACGAGGTTTGGTCCGAAACCCGCATAGGCCCCCCGGGGGGGTACGCGGACACTTACTGAGACCTGGGGGACGTCTACAAGACCGGTACGTCATCAACAACCCACACCTCCGCTTTGGGGTCGCTCGGACCACCTGGGGGCCTTCTACGACGAGGTTTGGTCCGAAACACGCATAGGCCCCCGGTGGGGTACGCGGACACCTACTGAGACCTGGGGGACGTCTACAAGACCGGTACGTCATCAACAACCCACACCTCCACTTTGGGGTCGCTCGGACCACCTGGGGGCCTTCTACGACGACAAGTGGTCTGATACCCGCATAGCTCCTCTACTAATGTCTTCTGTTACAACATTTTCTATGTTCCGGCTTCCATTTCAATTTTATTTATGTTTAATAAATTAAAAATTTCTTATCTGGGGATTTTTTTATCGTGACGTTTAAGTTGGTATTGCTGCTGTTTCCTAGACATCTATAAATTTTCACACCATTTTCAAATTTAATTTAATGGATTTAGATGGACTCGAAATCATGTCTCAAGAATCCGAATCGCATCAAGTAGGTAAGTACAAGAGGGTGTTTGACGCGGCGGCCATATTTATTTTAAATTTTGTTTTGACAGACATCAGAAAGCATTAGGGAATATCTTGTAACCAACCCAACAAAAAAAAATTACCAAAAACGATGCTTTAATAAGCCTCATTAAAGCACTGTCTTCGGCCATTTTAGTGCCGGAACATAGAAAGATTATTCCATCTCATTATGGAGTTTTTCCTCCAATAATCTCTACAGCGTTTAAAGGACGTAGTTGCTCCAAAATTCCTGATTTCACTAAAAGAAAATATCGATTAACTATTACACTCTGACCGGAAAAAGCACTCCATTAGACACATTAAAATTGTATGCAACGACGAACTCAGTCACATTAAATTGTCTATATATCTGGGAGTTTTTAACATATTGTAGCGTTTACTCTAATTTATTTACACAGTTCTTAACACTATTTAATTTATTTAGACTTTTCCTTAACTAACTAATTTATATTACACACTTAACGCGCTATTTTTTTTAACACACTTAACGCACTTTTTTCTTATTCTTTATTTTTATTATTCTTTCTCTAATTGGACGTTTCCGGAACGTTCGAGAAGGTTGTTATGGTCCCATTTGAACTGCGTCGCCTGCGTCAGATAAGAAACACGCTTCACGATGATGTTTACATTTCGCGTTACAATATTTTAGGAGAGCGGGTTGTTACGTAAGTTCTATAAGTTTACCTAGTAGAAAATAGAACAAAAGTTCCAATTTGTTCAGCTGGTTTTGTGCTAGAGCCGAAAGTTAGCTCCTCGCATGAAAATTATCAGCGATGACGTATACTCAGTCACATTATAATGCCGATATTTCTGGCTATTTTTCTACCACAAAAGTAGGAAAAACATTTCGCAATTACCAACTGATCTTAACCCAAGGGAAAGATATTACAAAATTTAAACAAACTTAAACCCAGTTTTCGACAATCCATATTTCTAAAACTAAATGCGATACGAATATTGGAAATCGATTATTTGAGCGTTTTTAGAAAAAATCGCGATGTGATAGACAATTTTAAGTAAAAGTAAGTTAAAGCAACTATTGAAATATTTAGATGGCAAAATTTTAATTTACTATAGTCTGTCAAAATAACCCGTGGAGTAATAACACGATTATTTCGCCGGTAACCAGAGGCGTTCTTAAAGAAATGGACGGAAATTAATAACTGAGTTATAATGGTATACCTATGTAATGATAAGTTTGCTTAAAACCGTTATAATTGTTTTAATAAAAGGTAGGCATTACGACCGCGAATGTTATCAACTCAGAAACGCTTCCATTTTTACCTGATTTGTTGTTAACTTGTCATTAATATAATATATTATAATATCGGAACTCGGTATTTATTTATAATATTTTATGGTAATATTTTTGATATCTCCTATTTATAACGATGTGTTGGATTTTTGACGTCTATCTTGCAAATTTGTCGAATCAGATATTGGTGATTAAATCTTGAATTTTCATTAATTCATTCATTCATTTTTTTATATTATTATGTATGGAGAGATTTGCATGTACTATTTTGTGAAATGTGAAAACTTGCATTACATAAAAATTTCAATTACTCTCACAACCAAATATTATCAATTTTTTTATAGCTACATTGATTAATACGCACTCATTGATTCTACTAATGTTCCGTCACTAATGTTAATTTTGTCACAGCAGGAAGTGACTGTGAAGAGGCATAATAAATATTTTTACGCAATAAAGATCTTTACTTGTTATGTTTTCAAAGTTTGCTTTCCAAACTATTCCAAGAAAAGACCACAACGGATATATTGTCATCTCGGCAATTCTAGGTAAGTTAAGGGAACTGCAGTGCAATTGCTTGCGTTAACTCATTTTCCCCGACCGTACGCCAGAGAGTGATTATTCCCTGTATGTTTACTATAGCCAGACGTACAATATTCGCACGTGTTTCGGGTGAGTCACTCAAAATACAAAGCGATTCCGTATAATTATTATTATAAAATTATTTATTATAAATTATATTATTAATTATAAAACTCCCCAAATTCAGATGATGCCACCTCGTATCGGTTTTGCATTTGTAATGAGATTTTATTACTCCATGGTTTATTTTGACAGACTATAACACTAGTAGTTTCAGAAATATCGTGACTTTCTTTTAACCAAATAAAAGCTCGTTTTTTGGTAGGTAGTTCATATTTCGAAAAGTAAATGATTTCCCAAAGGATTGGCAATAATGTTGGCAAAGGTTGGTAGCTTCCTTTTTTGGGTTCAAGAAATAAATTTTTCATTTCAGTTTGAAAGGGCCTTTTTGAGTTTGTGAAGAAAGAATTACAGAAAATAAGAGAAAATGGAGAGTATCTAGACAGAATGCAAGATGAAAGAATCCCATTCGTACTGAACTATAAATGTAGAGGCAGAAGTATTAGTACTTCTAGTAGACCTAGAAACAAATGGGTGTCGTAACAGGCAAAAGCCCTATACATGACATGGAGAAGAAGAGAAAAAAGTGTTTGAGCCAGAGCCGTTTTCTACTGGAAAAAGTGTTATAGACCATCACATGAGATATTTTTTAGTACTAAGTTTTGCTAAGTTTACAACTTGGTGTTAAAGTTGACGCAGACTGAAAACCACCCCTAATTACCTTCCGATCGTAGAATTTTCTCTTGTATTTTCTGAAATCCATCTTCGGTGCATAAATTATCGGTAAATCTGTATAAAAAGTCCAATAGCCCGGTGGCTCGTGTAGACAAACAAAGAAGAGGAGGAGAGGGAGCACGGGAGTCTGTGGATCGTTTATTCCGGAGGGTTTCTGGGTCGTCGGGTGATTCGGGGGCTGTTTTAAGAATCAGGGCGTAGTCGTTTTCGCCGCGCGTTTGATTGTTATATTGATCTCGCGTTGCCTAGGGAACGTGTCCCTGAGTACACCATCCCGTGATTTTAGAGGAACGACCAGTTCGCCAGCGATTTCTAAACAATGATCAGGCGATGAGACGCTCGAAAGGGAAACTTCTCTCTCGCTTTTTGAACGTTTCAGCTCTGGCCGACAGTGATAGCACTGGAGTCATTATTGTCGCTTCCAGTGATCGAAAAGTACTTATAATAGAGCCACAGGGGGTGAAAAACTGCATATCCTTAATGATGAGATTTGAGAAGGACGGTTGCTTGTATGTTATTTCGATTGCCTATGCATTAGTTGCTAACTGATACCAATCAGTGACTTTGGTTGCGAAATAACACGAACATCAGTTATAACTGTGAAACTTCACAACCCACATCAGGGTACCTACTTTCGACCCAATCTCTTCCCACGACACTAGTACCTACACTTCTCTTTAGTCTTCCTGGTATGAAACATTTCGTCACCTCTGTGCTGTTCTAATGTCAACGTTTTGAGCTTGAAGCAAACAAATTTTAAGTGTTTCTAACGTTCATTTTTGTTCTAGACTGTTCACGTGTTAAAAGGAACAAAGTATAGAGGGGAAGCGTCCTAAACAAAACTTCTAAAAAGTAGAAGTGTCAATTGAAATAGTAAGAAATATAAATTGAATGTACTTGTGAGAGGTAGGAAGTATTTTTTATTAAAATATAACAGCAAAGGCAGGTGTTACGTAAGTTTTATATAAATTAATTGATACACTCGGTATATGTAATGTATTTGAAAAATTGCGGGAAGCCTACTCACCGAACGATCGATACTTAAGCGCAGGCGCGTACAGGACGCCTCAAGGCCATCTATATTTCGAACACAAAAGGAACGAAAGGATTCTGTAACAATACCCGAAAATGGCGTGACTCCTTATCGAAAGATATTTACCAAAGATTGCTTGGGCAATATTATCCCACTTTTACAATACCTATAATATCTGGAATCATTGAACAAAACGAATATTGTTGAAATGTAACTCTATTTTGGGTTGATTCTTACTGTATCGAAAAGGATTTGCTTTGAGAAATACATATTTATTTCAAATATGACAATGAATGAAAGAAAATAACTTTTTCACGCTGCCGCTATCGTAAATAGCTCTTACATGCATAGATACGTACCATGAAAATGGCACATAACATTAGTGTATTATTTTTCCTTGGCGACGGAATGTAAATACTGTCATTTACAGTTCCTCATTCCAGGAAAATCAAAAGAGTAAATCAAGTTGATTTCTTATCTTGCCTATGTCAGTCAACTTATGTCAGAGTGACGTATGTCCAAACTAAAGCAAACATTTCATTTTTTGAGGAATTATGAGGAAATTTTCAACGACAGCGTGAAAAATGTAATAAGTAACACGGAATGTATCGACTGTTATCCTCGGCTCGTACACACTTGCCTCGAATATAAACACATCTTTACATTCCTTGTGACTTAAATAACTATTCATTCAAAACAGCAAAAGTATATTCCAAGGCATATGACATATTTAATATGAAACCCCATTGAAAAAACTTATTTGTCCAGATAAAATGCCACAAGTTCTTTAGGAACAACTTTGCAATACCATTTATATATATTTTCCTGCACTAAATTAATCGCAATATTCCACCAGCCGTTCGAGTCCTTATAACCAAAGGCGTAATTCAATAAAAGGGTTCAATAAAAAGCTACCAACATTATATTCATCTTTATTGTTTCTTTTCATAAAACAGTGGTTTTTTATTTCACTTTTTTTAATTAATTTATTTAGAATTAATACCACAAATTCGGTTTGCACATAACTTGCAGCAAATCATAAAATACACTCAGAATTTTTTTTAAACTTTTTTCCAATGAACTCTCTACACAACACTAAAACACACCTACTCGTGCATCAAACAAACAGCTTTACACGGAAATTACTTAAGTTACATGCATTCTAACCATTCAGCCAACAATTGACAAAACTACACTTATTTATTTTTATTATTTGTTGTCCATTTGACTATAACTTTAGATAAGGTAGCATAAAGTTGAGAAATGTGTTCAATACATCTGTATTTTCAAGCACTATTTTTGAAGTGAAGATATTTATATACACATCATGAGATTTCAACATACAAAGTGCTGATGTTAATACAAATGCTCAATACACAACTACAGAATCTAACAATCTAGTAATTCATGTCAAGGAAATGAAATAAAAGTAAATCACTAATCCAATAAAAGGTTAATAGAATTTTAACAAAAAAAGTAACCAAACTGGATTTCAAAACTTTAGAACATAGAAATTAGATTTTGTGGTTGTATACGGATAAAAATAATATTTTAGTGGACCTGAAATTATATGAATTTAAACTAATTCATAGTTTGAATCATGAATTATGTTTGAATTCAAACCGGCAATTAATTTTCTTTTTGGATATTTTTTCGAATCAACTTGTCATACTTTTCGGAACTTTCTCAAGTTTTAAATTTCCTATAATCCAAAAGCATTCTCTAAGATCATGGAAATTTGTTAAAACAAGCAACTTTACAAAGAATCATCCATCCATAAAAATAGTTCAGTAGTTTTAAAATTTACATTTTTATTTTTCACAACTCGGAAAAACTAAGGCATTTTGATGCAAATTTCAAAATACGAAAAACATAAACCCACAAAACGATAATTACCAGGAGATTTACCAAAAAATGAAATAATAACATTAAGAACCCAAAACTAAACACCTTCTCATAGTGTCCGAAGTGATTCACAGTTTGCCACGAATTCAAAATTCGTAGCATAAAATCCTTTAAACCTAAACGTCAAATTACTTTTCCAGGCCCACTTTTATAGTTGTAGTAAACTTCAGGGTATTCGACATTAATGCAATTACTTTTTAGAAGGCTAAAGAAGTTTCTTACAACTACATATTTTGTAAACATATACCTATGTTATCAATAAAATTTAAAAAATAAAATAAACTATATAAAGAGCTTAAACGTGCACTAGTTATTTACAATGAGAACGGGACAGTTTCGAAAATCAAATTTTGTACTCGCGTCAGTTTGAAAATGTTAAGTGAACTCTTTGAGGAGAGATTTTTCCGCTATTAACTAATAAACTCTCCATTAATTACCTATTCTTACAATATATTGTCGGCATTGGTTTTTCTTATGTTCCCAAAGCTTTTTTGATTAAAGTTATAAATACGCCTCGTCAGGTTTGTCAACATAAGAAAACCCTCTCGGAAAACAAATTGTTTAATTCTAATTTCGCTAACATAAAAAAAATATATCGTATTTTGTTTGTATCTACAAGAAATTTAAATCACATCACTAAAACCCGGGGAGGAAATCACTAACAAATCTTTTCTTAACTAATGGAAACTATTATATCATGTGACTGTAGCATAGTCGTAGAAGGGAAATGACTGAACCTTTATTGGGAAATCCAAATTTGAAATCACTCCTCCGCTATTTTCACCACATCACAGAAGGCACCGAACATAAACATTTGCTTCGGGATGGGCAAATGTCGAAGGTTTGTAACAACTACAGAAGTGATTAACTGCTGCTGGCTTATGGAAAAGGAAGCATTTCAATGGTGATTGGGTTAGGCTCGCATTTATCAAAGAACTTACAGCTAAATACGAAGACATTTGGTGATATATCACCAGTAACTTTGACTTGTTTTGGAATAACAATACCCTCACTTGGAGGTAATATTTGTTTTAACTCCATTTCCAGAACTACTCCCATGTCGTAGATTCCTTTGAGACAGTTCTGAAATTTCCATAACCTTAGATTTGCACCATATTTTCAAATTGTGAATCACAATAAGCGGTCTATATTAAAACGAGTAAAAGGAGTTTGTACACAAAGTAGGCTTTGGAAACACAGCCCTTTATAATTCAATGCATAAATTTTGTTTCCAAAGACTTCTTTTCCTCCTAAACGCCCCCACTAGACAAGTATTAGATAAGATTTAATAAAAAGCAATTTATTAGTGACTCCAGCCTAAAAACTGATCTGAATGCTTTCTTTTCTGTTTTACATATTTGGTAATGTGATTCCTTAGAAATTAAATGAAGTGAAAGACGAAAATATATTAAAAACCTCCGCAATATCCATCACTAGTGAACATCCCAAGATATTTTCCCAAACAGATGAACACAACGTGGTGCTTTGGTTAAAATTTGAAATCGCCGCTCTGAGCCACCCGTTCAGATTAAAAACTATACTCGAAAAAAGGGATTTTTAATCAATATGTCCCTTTATTATGAAACAACAACATTATGGGTTTCCAGAACGTAGAAGTGTCGCTAGTGTCGATATTGCGCAGATAATATGAGATCAAAAGTTTTGTGCAGACTTAGCACTTGCGGTTATTACTGGCATAGGAACGTGCGGCCCCTTGAGATCGTTCCTTACGTCTATGCCGTTGGTTGCGGCAGTTTACTTCACGAGCCTTATTGTTACGTTGGAGCTTGCCGCGGTTAATCGACTTACACGCCTTCTGGACTTGCACCTGAAACATACGTTCACTGTCAGAAATTCAACAAGGAAGAAAAGTTATCAAGTTAACATAAACACCTAACACTTTTTGAAGTTTTAGAAACAGCAACACATATTGCTCAAATAGGTAGTCATTGAAGTCTATAAGATCTCTGTATTATAACATCTAGCTAATGTGAGCACCCAATACTTTTTAAAGTATGAGAAACAACATATAGTGCTTAGATAGGCAGTCATTGAAGCTTATAAGATCTGAGTGTTATAACACCTGGCCACCTAATACTTTTTGAAATTTGAAAAACACCACCGGATCATGCTCAAATAGACAGTCATTGAAGTCTGTAAAATTTGAATATTGTAGCACCTGGCTAATCTGAACACCTAACACCTTTTGAAGTTTTAAAAACAGCAACACATATTGCTCAAATAGGTAGTCATTGAAGTCTATAAGATCTGAGTATTATAACATCTACATAATGTGAACACCTAATACTTTTAAAAGTTTGAAAAACAACAGCATATAGTGCTTAGATAGGTAGTCATTGAAGCCTATAAGATCTGAGTGTTATAACACCTGGCCACCTAATACGTTTTGAAGTTTGAAAAACACCAATAGATCATGCTCAAATAGTCAGTCATTGTAGTCTGTAAGATTTGAATATTGTAGCACCTGGCTAATCTGAACACCTAACGCTTTTTGAAGCTTTAAAAAACAGCAACACATATTGCTCAAATAGGTAGTCATTGAAGTCTATAAGATCTGAGTATTATAACATCTAGCTAATGTGAACACCTAATACTTTTTAAAAGTTCTCCAACACATAGTGCTTAGATAGGCAGTCATTAAAGTCTATAAAATCTGAGTGTTGTAACACCTGGCTAATATGAACACTTAATACTTTTTGAAGTTAGAAAAACACCAACAGATTGTGTTCAAATAGACAGTCATTGAAATCTGTAAGATTTGGATATTGTAGTACCTGGCTAATCTGAACACCTAACACTTTTTGAAGTTTTAAAAACAGCAACACATATTACTCAAATAGGTAGTCATTGAAGGCTGTAAGATCTGAATATTGTTACACCTGGCTAATATAACCACTTTACGTGTTGTGACGTTTGAAACACTAACATATATACTGCTCAGAAAAGCAAACATATTGAAGGGATAAGATCTACATATTGTAGCACTTGAGGGTAATCTGACCATATGAATACTTTTTGATGTTAGAAATAACAAAACACAAACACAATTTTTCTCCAACACACTTCCAACGTCAGAACTGCTTAGTTGTTTGTGATGTGAGGTTCAATAAATGCTAATCTGAACTTTACATTTTCCCTGAACTATCTAAACAAGACTTGATTAACTTAATGAAATTATTGCCTAACTCAAACAGACACCTCCTCTGTATCTCTGATGTAGGTTACGCAAACAAAACAGTTCCTCTTGAATTAATTGAAATTATGAGCTAGACATGACAACTACTGTCGATAAGAGGTCTTAATTGAACACAAGTGATGCCACGTGTGATTGTTTCTAAAACACTTTTTGACCACATTTTTTTATGTAAAATGTACTGAACTCCATTAAAAGCTGTATAACATGAATTAACACTAAATTGAGCACAAGCTGTCTCAACAAAATTAAAAATACATTTTAAGCAGTTACCACATGGCGTAACTACCTTCTGAGCCTGCCTGTTCTTGAAGTACTCCGCCTCTTGCTGTCTGAGCACCTGGACGCGATTCAACCTCGGCAAACGAGCTTCTACAGCCACCTGCCTTCTGCCTCCAGCGTTATCCCTCACCTCTTCCACCACCTCCTCTCTCGCGATCGTCTCCTCTTCTTCGTTGCTATTGTTGGAAGTAGAAGAAGCTGACCTGAGGAAATCACAGTATGAAAATACTTATTGTGCTTCGTTTTGAGTTTTCTTAGATTTAGGCTGGAATGGTAAACGGGATACTACTGTACCTGATTGGTATATTTACGATGGCTGAGTGCATGTGTGTTTTAAGAATGGTTAGTGAATGTAGCTTTGGGCTTTGGCAATAATGGCTAATAATGCTAATTAAAGGTTTATCAGGGTGCTTTATTGGTTTCCCTTCATTCTACAAAACACCCCCATTTGTTTCCCACTTCATGAAAATAAAAATGAGCTGAGAAGATATAGGCACCTTGTGTGCCTGTGCAACGGATTTGTTTTAGCCCTATTCCCAGTATCGTCTTTATAACTGATTTCAGAGGTAAACCTACCAGTTCTCCCTAACTAATTTCAACGTACCTCATCGGCATGATAGGGTACTGTCTCCTCGGATGGATATGGTACACGCTCATGCTCGGATGCTCGATCAGGAGGTTCTCCAGGGGGGAGGTCCTCATGACGACGGGTCCGGTCGAGGTGAAACACGGCGGCGGCGTCACGAACCAGGACTCCTCCATGTTGGACGAGCGCGGCAACGACGAGGCGGAACTGCTACGGGTCAATCTGTAATCGATCGACTCGATGTCCAGGTCCTCTGCGTCGGACTCGTCATCGCTGTCCCTGTCGACTATTATCCACTCGTTCTCCTCCTTGGATTTCAGTTTGATGCTGCTGTCCCCTTCGACCCCTTCGGCCGTCGTCGTCTGTTGGCTCAGTACTGAACTTAAGAGGTAGTTGGCTAGGTTTTGGAACATTATACCTTGAACGAAAAAGGGCATTCAATTAGAGTTAACATAGGTATGTATAAGTGTAAATGCAAATAAGTGTTAAGTAAATGTAACAACTGAGGCCAGTCCAATATAGTCAATTTACACAATAATATAAGCAAGTTTTACTGAACTCAAGAGGTAGTTGGCTAGGTTTTGGAACATTATACCTTGAACGAAAAACAGGCATTCGATTAGAGTTATAGGGAGTCGAGGTATGATACGTGTAAAGTGAATGTAAGAACTAAGGCCAGTCCAAAGTGGTAAATTTACACAATATAAGCAGGTTTTACTGAACGTAAGAGGTAGTTGGCTAGGTTTTGGAATATTACACCTTGAAAGAAAAAGGACGTTCTATTGACGAATTACAGGGAGTCGAGGCTTGGTAAAACCCTCTCAGACTCACCACCAAAGGCTCCGAGCTGAGGTAACAAGTGTAAAGTAATGTATGAACTGGGGCCAGTCTGTATTGGTAAATTTATACAACACTTACAAGGTTTTACTGAACTTGAGAGGTAATTGGCTAGGTTTTGGACCATTATACCTTGAACGCAAAAGGGACGTTTTATTGACGAATTGCAGGGAGTCAAGGTACGGTAAAACCTTCTCAGATTGACCACCAAAGGCTCTGCCCGAGCTGAGGTGATAAGTGTAAAGTAAATGTAAGAACTAAGTCCAGTCCAAACTGGTCAATTTACACAATATAAGCAGGTTTTACTGAACTTAAGAGGTAGTTGGCTAGGTTTTGGACCTTTATATCTTGAACGAAAAAGGGCGTTCGATTAACGAGCTAAAAGGAGGTTAAGTATGGTAAAACCTGCTCAGACTGACCACCAAAAGCTCCGAGCTGAGGTAACAAGTGTAAAGTAATGTATGAACTGGGGCCAGTCCGAACTGGTGAATTTATACATTTTCAAGGTTTTACTTAACTTAGAGGTAATTGGCTAGGTTTTGGACCATTATACCTTGAACGAAATAGGGCGTTCAATTAACAAGTTATAGGAAGTACAGGTACAGTAAAATCTTCTCAGACTGACCACCAAAGATTCTGTCCGAGCTGAGATGGCGAATGTAAAGTAAATGTACTTATCAACTAGGGCCAGTCCAAAGTGGTCAATTTACACAATATAACCAGGTTTTACTGAACTTAAGAGACAATTGGCTAGGTTTTGGACCATTATGCCTTGAATAAAAAAGGGCGTTCGATTAACGAGTTATAGGGAGGTTAAGTAAAATATGGTAAAATCTGCTCAGACTGACCACCGAAGGCTCCGATCTGAGGTGATGAGTATAAAATGTAAGATGTGGCCAGCGTGAAGTGGTCGATTTACGCAATACAAGCAGGTTTTACTGTATATACCTACTTAAAAAAGTGTGGGAAGAATTTACATGTCAGGCCAATGTGTATTGTTTTAGAACTTGGCAACAATCCGTTTGATTTTTTCATCAGGTGTTCAAAGAATCCTACCCACAAGTGTGTCACACCATTATTAAAAACTTTCAATAATATCAAGGTAACTCAAAGTTCAAGCAGGAGTACCTATTAATTACACTGTCATTTATACAGATTATTATTTATTCACGAAATCCTATCAATAAGCTTAAGGAAAAAGTTAAACGCTTCCTACTTACAATTGAAACGAAAAAATTTGAATTCCATTTCCATATATCTTCCATATTTAGTTATACTAGTCGTTCAGAAGAACCTCTACAATCTCTCTACATTCTTCGGATTTTCTACAACACTGAAACTTAGGTAGCATCTGAATTATAGAATCATCTAGAAACCTCTAGAAGAATCTCCATGAAAAACCATCTAGATTTCTAGGTTCAATTTTGAAGAAATGTTAATCGTTTAAATTTTCTGAAGTACCGTCGAGATATTCCTTATAGATTTATTCTCAACATTTAAAACTGCAAAAATACATGTTTACAACTTCCATAAACCCAGATTCTCTTATAAGACAATTTTTATCATTTAAGGTTGCAAAAGGTTCTTTCTTCAGATTATTCCAGATTATTCCTTCTAGGACAACACTTGAAATCGAAAAGAGGATTGAAAAATTGAAAAGAACAGTTTAAGCCCATTTTCATCAACCTTCTAAATTAAAATCATACTAGTCATCCAGAAGAACCTCTAGAATTGTCTATGTTCTTCGGATTTTCCAATAAGGAAACTTCTAGGTCGTATCTGAGGCAATCTAGAATTTTTCTAAAGGTTCAAGAATAAAAAATGTGGAATTTCCATGAAACAAAAACAATCTAGATTTGTGGGTTCAATTGTTCAAGCAATTTTCATCCTTTTAATTTCCAGGCGAACCTATGAAATGTTTTTTCTAGATTTGTTAAAGTTTTATGCTTTTAATTTTGGTCATTTAAGGTACCAGATGAACTTCTAGATTACTTCTTCCAGATTCTTGAAGATTTTTAACGTTTACAATTGAAACAGAAAACTAAAAACCTTCAATTTTAGTCTTTTCGGTCTTTCGAAATTCCTTCTAGAAGAGTCTGCTACATTCTTCAGATTACATTATTTAAAGTTAAAACGAGAAAACTTCTAGATGCTACTTGAACCCTTTACGACCATCTAGATTTTTCCGAGGTCATCGGAGAGTGGAGAATAGCTTTCAAGCTTTGATTGTAAAGCAATTTTGGTTATTTAAGGTCCAAGAAGGGCATCCATCTTGAAGCAGTCTTTACCGAAACCCCTTCGTTCCCGCATGTTTCAGTTCACTTTATCAATTATATTGGTTCGTTTGTTTATTGAACTTGAACTTATTTATATGTTCGACATATGTTTCCAATTTTTCTACTCGAGTTGGAAACATCTGGAACAGCTGTAATTATCATTACACAATATATAATGGTGTCAAGTAAGCAATTATTTTTCTTCTATGAAACGGAAACTTAAACAAAGAAAACGTGGAAATATAAAAATGCAAATTCGAAGTATCAATTGTAATAACAGTGATAGGTCATACAATTAAAAAAAAATCGTTATCTCATTTTTTATGAGCTAAGATTTCGTAATTTCATGAAACGACGTTTGGTAATTTCTTTGCAACTTAGTGTAGGTGGGGTTGTTCCCAACAGGTATAGATAGGCCTTACGAAAATAGTACTATAGACAGCTAACAAAGGATAAATTGTGATTTACAACACTACGGTCAACCTTCAGCGAGGAGATTCACCTCAATTTTATTATAATAGACCTGTTTTGAATAACATCAAAGTTTGACTTTCTGAATGCCCGATACACTTTTCGAAATGTTTCCACCTTCATGGAAGAAACCAGTAAAAATATTGTTATTTTGAACAATAAGTTCACTCACTTTTTTGCGACAATAATAAACAATTTTATCGTCGCAGCAGTCGATATCTGGCCTGGTTTAATAAGCAATTAAAAATCATACAAATACAAACACACACACAGCGAGAGGAGAAAGATGATGCAATAATCTAAACTTGACCAGACATGAGAAGACAACCTGTCTGCACAAGGACGCCAAAATAAACGGTCCAATAAATAGAAAAAGAATGTATGATGACATATATTACAGTAGGTAAACGTGGACGTAGATGAGGACAAGGGTAAAGCAATTATTAACGGTATTTATTTACATATTTAAATCTGCGCGAAAACGACAACAGTCTTAGTAGAATAGGATGTTTCAAGTTGTAAAAGATTACATTCGACGGTTAGGACATAAATATGTAAATCACACAACTGTCCCTGATCACAGCAGATCTTTCGATTTGAGCGTTAGTTAAATTTGATAGTCCATTTTTGTATGTTGCGTACAACAAAGCATCATTACAAATGTTTTAAGTCAAGTCAAGACGAGTCAATTTTAATTCTTTTGTAACCAGATAGAAGGCGACATGTTTCAACTGGTTTCCAACGGAATTAGCAGATTATTGCTGGTAGAGTCGTTCATCAGTAACAGACACCCTCAACCCAAGAAACTGGTTCTAGACAGACCTGTACACAATCATAAAGTCCAAAAGTCTCCAATTCCAAGTGATGACGGTTGGAATTATAATTAAACTTACTATTTTAAGTAATGAGATAACCAACCCGCCCAGCAGGTGTTTGTGTGTATCCATAGACAACACACCTTTCTGTTTCAAAACGAAAATAACTCGATTTGGCGTGACGTGCCGCCAAAAATTGTTATGGATTTTAAATTCGAATGATGCAAATCGCTCGGGAACAGAAAACAAGACATTTTTGGCGGGAGATCAAACATGCGACTAAAATATTTCGCAAACAAATATGCTGATATCAATCGGAAAATCACACTGGTGAGTATCATCGATAACGAATTTATGAATCAGCAGGTATGTAGGTGCATTTTCAGTACAACAAAGTATTCAGTAGGTAGACAGTAGATTGTAAGAGACCTTTTGGTTTCTATGTCTTATGTCATGTTTTGTTAAGCATCAATAGGGCAGCAACATTTACTTATGTTACCAGAAACCAACTAACAAACAAAAAACAGTTAAAAAAACAATTTTACAATTTGTAACCAGAAAAAACAAAAAAACGCACCAGATATATAGCCATTACGTTGAAGATTCAACTTGTAAGCACTTGCATTGCATCACATCACATTGCATCACTTTACAGTCAAGCCTACCTATTCACAAAATTTAAGTGATATTTAAAATTTAATTTTGTTACTTCATACACCAACAGAGTGGTTAAGAGATTTTTGTATAATGTAAAATGTAGTAATCAATGCGTTTATTGCATTAATAACAATGTGAGTCTTTAAAAATGCAAAGTTAAAGAGTTGAGTTTTCCCTGATGTTAAAGCTGACTCAAATTCCCTAACCACGCCCCCAAATTTAAACATAGAAGCAGTCCTAACGGTCACTAATGACATTACTGTAAAACTACATTTAGACAGCAATTTTCCCCACAGACATAAACTTACTGTGTTTTAGAGTGCTGAGATCACAAAAACAAACCGATTTATATAAAAGTATAAGTACGTTGGTCTGTCTGTCGGTGTAAAAAGGGACGTTTTGTTACAGTTACGTGTGTTGTCAGCGACAGTAAATAATCGCGCACGCGCAAACACCGAATCCGTCCGCTCAAGATGTTCAACTCCCAGCGACTGATTCAGCAAGCGCAAGCGAATCATCAGTCAGCTGATCGTCGGTCAGCTGTTCATCCTTTGTGAACCAGCTGTGGACGCGCGCACGCGCATTGACGTTCGCTTTGTTTAACCACAAGTGTTCGTTCGATATACGGATACACACGGAGAAACACAACGCGTGAATCGGCCGGCGTTGCCACTTGGTGTTACTTTAGCTCGGCTCCGGGGAAAAGTTTCCGGAATCGACCAATGGGACGTTCAGTGTTCAGTTTTCGGACTAATCTGAATTCGGCAGCAAACTACTAAGACATTCCGGAACGAACCTTCCGGCAGTTCTGTACGGAATTTTACTGGTTTTACATGAGGAGCCAACTCTTCCAGGTCACCGGATTGCTCCGGGCAGTTCAGAATCAGACTCCATAGATTTCATAGTTGAATAGGAAAATTGAGACCAATACCTTGCTTTTCTTTTCTTTTAGCCTAATTTCTATCCTTCCATAACTGGATTCTTAACTGTTCCCCCTAATTGTTTTCTATTCTGGAGCTCTTCTTTGTCATATCAAGCCTGCGTGTCTGACTATATCATCTGCCCATCTCATTTGTGGCCTACCTCTGGATCTTTTCCCATCATAAGGGCGCTATTTTCCAATTTCTGTATTCCAACGATTGTCTTTTATACGTTCGTTGTGGCCTACCCATTTCCATTTTAGTGATGCTGCTCTCTCTATACCGTCAACAGCGTTGGTTTTCTTTCTTATCCAGTCATTACGTTTTCTATCTGAGTGATATTCCCAATACATGTTTTTCCATAACCATCTGTCTGAATTCTGAAGTCTGAAATCGGTAGTAAACTAAGACATTCTGGAACGAACCTTCTGGCAGTTCTATACTGATTTTTACTGGTTTTACATGAGGAGCCAACTCTTTCAGGTCACCGGATTGCTCCGGGCAATTCAGAATCAGACTCCATAGATTTCATAGTTGAATAGGAAAATTGAGACCAATACCTTTCTTTTCTTTTCTTTTAGCCTAATTTCTATCCTTCTATAACTGAATTCCTAACTGTTTCCCCTAATTGTTTTCTATTCTGGAGCTCTTCTTTGTCATATCAAGCCTGCGTGTCTGACTATATCATCTGCCCATCTCATTTGTGGCCTACCTCTGGATCTTTTCCCATCATAAGGGCGCCATTTTATAATGTCTGTATTCAATACGTTCGTTATGCCAGCCAATTTCAATTTTAGCGATGCTACTCTCTCTATAACGTCAACAACATTGGTGTTCTTTATTATCCAGTCATTACATTTTCTATCCCTGAGTCACGTTCCCAATATACGTGTTTCCATAGCTCTCTGAATCTTACGGATTCTGTCCAAATTTGCTTTTGTGATGGTCCACGTCTGCCCTCCATGTGTGAAAACTGACCAATATCTCTGAGATTAATGTACATCTGGCAGCATGTTCTCATCATTTGAAAACGTGTAAAATCGCTAGATATAATAAGTACCGAAATCTATAGATTCCAAAGGTCATAAAGAGATAGATGATCCAGCCCTAAAGAGCCTTTGAGCGACTCTAATGTATACACTAAACGAGTCCTTTGATAAGATATATTTTCGTTTTCTTAGTTGCCCCAGTACCTTTAGCTCCCTTGCAGGAAGCTCCCTACAAACTTACTTCTAGTCACTTCACCTGTATTGTTGATATTATCGTCAGCGACTCAAAATAACTTGTTTGTAACATGTTTTGTTACTTGCTAGAACAAATTTGGTGTAATATAATAATCGTTCTGGTTTTCAAGTTTCTTGTATACCTAATGCATAAACTGATACTTATAATACTTCATTTTCAGGAAAAAGAAAACAAACTTTCTCTAAATCATCAGAAGTAGAAGCTAGTATTATACATTTTCACGAATCGTATAAATTACAAAGGTAACTTTTATGAAACTACAACCCCACAAGGTGCCCCTCATAGATAGTTTTCATATCTCCTAAAGCTCTACAGATAACACAAACATTAGAATGAACATTCGGTAACTTTCCTACACATTTTTTAAACTCTTAAAATTTCAATAAGAGCATCAATACCCCTTCATGATTACTGTTCATTAATTTTGTTACTACTTTATTTTTTTAAGGGAAATTTTTTAACAAATGCGTTTTATATATTGTGAAGAACAAAAATATGGAAAAGTAAAAATATTTTTTAAAGCTCGGACAGTGTAAGGCTTCAACGATGGACAAGTCCAAAAAATCGAAAAGTCCTTTAGAGGAGATTTAGCCAAAAATGTAATTAAACTTGATTATACATGCTGAACAGTAGAGTAAATATACAAAGTTCAACAATAATTTGTGAAGAGTATTTCAAGTAATTTTCGAAAAATCAAAAATCGACAAGAGTGAAGTGGCCTTCGGACACGACATAACCAAAAATGTTATGAAACTTTATTATACCTATTCGATAAAAGAATAAGTGTTTAAAGTTTAGAAAAAAATATTCGAGTGGATTTTGAAGAAAATTCCAAAAACCGAAAAATGTACCCTTCAGACGAGATTGAGCAAAAGATGTTGCTAAACTTTTTACACATATTCGACAATGGAGTAGATATTGAAAACTTAAAAAAATCTTAAGAGTAAATTTTGAAAAAACTTCTAAAAACTGAGAAGTGGCAAGAGTAAACTACCCTTTCAACGTGACCGATTTTATTAAAACGATTATCAGGAAGTTATGGTATAGTATGAAGTCCAAATCCAATGTTTAAAAAACTTGTTATTTTTAATTTCTGAAAAAACCGTACTACATACATCTGCAATATACAAAAAAAATCAAAATCATGTTTTTTGGATTTGGGTGACCTTAAAACGCCTAGAAATGCTAACAATTCAAATTCGAAAAATTGACCCATATCCCACATGTATGTAATAATTTTAAAGCGGCAACATTGGTGGCTCTAAAAGTGGACTGCACTATTCCCTTTACACACACCTATATACGATATGAATGTATATACCAGTACATAGTATTATTCACTTCCCCAGAGTCGTTTATGTAAAGAAACTACATCACCATTATAGGACTGGTTTTTCTTCAAATGTCCTCTCAACACGGGCAATTAGTTTCCTTAGACAATACGATTTATAGCACGTTTAGATGCACAAGAAGAGATTCGTTATGCTTAAAAGACACCTGCTAATCCTTAGGAAATGTCACTGTGTACCGAATTACCTTTATTCGTTTTAATAGTTTGACTGACGTTAGTGTCTCAAATTCCACTTTCATTTTGTACAATTAGGATTTTTCCTAATTGTCTAAATGTCGACTTTCTAAATAACTTGATTAATTAAATACATTAGCAGATTAACTTGTTAATAAATCTAAATTTTAATCAAAAATGCGCTAAAAACTATACCTACGTGCCTGTTACTAACCTGTAGAAATTACAAAAAATTCCCAAAAAAAAACAATTACTGAAAGCGTTTAGTATTTAGTAATGAATGTGCTTGTTATTTTTATCACAATTTATCACAACAATGTTATCACAACAACGTTGTTACTGAATTGTTATCACAATTTTCACATTTTTGGAATGAAAAACTGTCATTCCTTCAATTCTGTCATACCCAAATCGGTCCCAAATTTTGCATCACACGGTATATCAAATTTGGGTAGAATTTAAAACAGCTGACGTCACGTCTTCCAAATTATTAACCTTAACTTACTGAAACCCAAGATTTTGAAATTTGGTAATTTGTGATTTCCAATGATTTTTTTAAGGGAATATATGAAGCTTCAACCAATCTGGAGGCATCAAGGAAGAAAATTCTTAATTCTGTACAAACTGTTAAACTAGTTTGAGTGAACGGTTCAAAATTTTGACCTTTGCGTTAATTTTTGAGTTATTTTGCTGAGGTTACTCAATTTTGTGTATGTTTAACTTTTGTGTGCTCATTTTCCACAAAATTATCGTCACTTTTTGAGGTGTTTTGTCTGATTTAACAAAAAATTGTTTGTTTGAGGTGCTGTTGAACCCTGTAACCTGTGGCTGAACCATTAACCACCTTGAAACCAAATATGAGTCAATTGTATCTATATTGTGTACTACATACCGGCAAAAGCGACCGACCGAGTTCTATTTCTAAGTTTCCTGACTCTAACTGTATTCTCGTGGCCCAATTGCCCGGTTCCTATTGCGCCTGCCTCTGGCCACATTAAATTAATTGTGCTAATTAAGTTTTATTTAATCGGTTAAATCAACAAATTGAACAATGGCGAGGGATAAACAAATAGCCATGCATACATAAAGTGCATTAAGATAAACACGGAATTTTGCGTTAGCTACCAGAAATGTACGAACTGCGTATTAACCTCACGAAGAAATGATACAGTGAAAATGCTATTTAAGAAAACGTTACCAATTTCCTAATCGCTTAAGTCGTCCACACCATGAAAGCAATCCACTTGTCGCGCACACAAAGACAGTCAATTCAACACTTGATTGATAACTCTAGTATCGTATAAAACGTCTTGGAATAGTTACAAAATAATGAAAACTGCACTTTTCACCAAGGAAGCGTAGTTCACTGTGAGCGTAACAATTGAAAACTGTAGCTCCGAGCACACGTGTGTGTGAGGATATAATATAAAATGCGTAAATACTTGATGAATAAACAGGGATTTATTTTTAATCGTAAATATGTTTTCAAGAAAAATGATAAATAAATAATTAAATAAAAAACCAATTGATTTCAAAGCAACCAAAACTACTTATACATGTAACGTAACATATAAATTAATATTAACGTACAACTTCCTTTTCGGTACCACTTTAATGGCATTGCATAATCAAACATTAATGTAACCTACTCATACGTTTTTACGTACAACGAAATAATAAACAAGGCAGAGTTAGATTCTAGTTGCGAGTTTTCAAGCTCGCAACAACTGAACGAAAATTATGCGTAATAAGTCTCTTATCTCAATTCTTGTCGAGACGCACTCGAGTATATCGTTCCTGTGAGTAATTTCATTACTAACTCTTCGAATAAAATTATAGTCTTAGGCGCTAATGAATGAAACCTACACAAGTTCTAAGGCAGGTTTGAAATAACCGAAAAAATAATTTTTATAAATAATGCAATTAATTGAGCGGCAAGGATTCAAGCGTAAATCGCCTAATGAATAAAATTTACTCACTACACAGCGGACACATTTTTTTTATTAATTAAAAAGTAAATATTATACCCCGGCATTTTTCGAATACGTAATACGAACTTGTACTTGGGACACGGCGTAATGCGCATACGCTTAAAGTGATTATTCACTAATAATGGTGACTAATCCGATTTTTCTTTTGTTTTACCCGCTCATTGTATCGTTCGTATGTAGGACGGAAACTAGAAGCGCGACACCCAATCGCGAATTTGATCAAAACTAATTGCATTACGCTCACCAACTAATAATAGTACCGTACGCGCACGTACGATTACATGCAATTATGGCGTATGATGTACGTGAATTAACCAACATTGAATGAGAACGCGGCTATGAGGGGAATATAAAAGGCACGGCGAGCTCAAATATGAATTAACAGAGCGTACACTCTTTCCAAAGTCAATAACACAGTCTGTAGATCACAAAAAGTGAAGTCTCACATCGAAATCATGTTCCCAGTTTACGAATTTAGGTTATGACAAAAGTCAGGAATGGTATCTTAAACTCATACTTCTCATCAAGTGTAATTTATAGTTGGAGTACTTTGGTGTCTCGATATAATTTTTAAATCGAATATTACTGCGTCAAATATGTTTTAATTTGAAGTAATTCTTTTGGTTTAATTTGGAAAATACATTGATTTATATTTCGAAATATAGATTCGCCATATTGTTTTCAAGATATCTAAGTGACATTCCACTTAAATACTTATAAGTTAGGTAAATTGAGAGCACCTGTTGAGTTGATTAACTTATAGGTTGGGTTAGGTTTGACCCATAGAGATAAAAGAGAGAGAAGGTAACAAATGTGGTTCAAACAAATAGACCAAAGCCCAGACCAAAGTGGCTTCTGCATATGGCCGACTTCCTATAAGAAATCTTTCTCTCCAGTGGCGTAGCATTAGTGCAGCAAAAAGTGGCTTCTCAATATGGCCGGTTCCGTCTACAAAATTTATTACCCCCTCTCCCTAATTGTTATCCCCTCTCTCTTTTATCTCTATGGTTTGATCACTTGGTCCCAGTGTAACGTGGCATATTACAACAAATAGGTCAAAAAATTACTTTTGGCAACTTAATTCATGAAACAGCAATCTTTGACTTATGTCAACTATAAGGTGGTTTTCGTGACACCTACTAAATTAGCTTAATATAGCGAAAATGTCACGTAATATGTGACACATGGTGGTTTACATAGTTCACCAATTTGCTACAGTACACTATGACCTATTACGTGATGTAAATCATGTTTGGTAATTTTGTTCTTGTGCGACCTGTTAGGTAGTCTGATACTACTCAACATAACATTGCGACTTATTATCACTTATTTGGTTACCTTGAACGCCCTCACCTAATTTACTGAAATATAACTCAATTTCTACATAAGTAAGTAAAATTAACCATTGACTTTAATGACTTAATGACTAAACTTAGCTGGGATGGATATCAATTAGGGAAGGGGGGGGGGAGGTGGTAACCGCTGCGATGTGCGCAGTCTCACACTATCATAATATACTATTCATCCCAGAGTTGGATTTAGTACTTTGCTCTGATTCTGAGATATCTTTCATCTCATCTAATGTCCATATAAAAGATCCCCACTCCTTAAAAAAAAGGAAATTGGTTGGATCTTAAAAATCGATTTTTTTGTATAGACTAACTTTGGGAAAAGTACCAAATTTGGATCATTTATTGATTTCCAAACGCTTTTGATATCAGCTCTACAAATGTTGAAATTTACCCAAAAGACCCAAAAAAATCCCATTGGAACCTGTCGGAGTAACAAAATTTGAAAGTAATCCCAAAGAAAACATCTCCAATATCCTGGTGATGAAATCATTTGAACACTCCAAAAGTGATCCAAAAATCCCTCCATGGTCAATCACTAAAAGTGAGTGGTGATAGATCCAACTAAAATACCTACACTAGCTGCTTTCGCGATAGACAAAATTAGGTCCAACAAATCTTAAGTTCCCATGTGACCCCAGCGTTCTAAACATACATCTCCAATTTGGGTACACGTGATACTCGCAAGGCATGCGTATTACGTACTACGTGTAGATAGCACGGGCCAAGTGCATTAGAAACAACGTGACGATTTGTTAAACAAAACTCGTTCCTTGTTCGATAAAGACCAAGCAAATATTACCTTACGACAACGAACTTTACGACTGATAACCTATCGCGCGAGATAAAGCCGTGTGTTAGTAGCGTTTTTAAAATTTAAAACACGGATAGAAAATATAGGTTTCCGACCATATGATGCAATGGAACGAACCGACAACAGTAACGATGTTAAATTATTGACGATGATGATGAAGAAAGTAATAAGTCAACTTCGACTTACCTTTAGAAATGTGTGGTTGGAATCGGATGGTTTGTTATTGCTCTTTCGTTTTTGGTAGTTTAGTAGTGTAATGTTCTCTTCTTTGGGGTAGTTTGGTGTGTGAATTCTGCAAAAGAAATCGGGTTACAAATGGCGACTCATCAGAAATCTGTGATTTTGAAATTTATTAAAATCTTCAATTGGCGTCAATCAATAGCAATATCTAAACTTGTCCGAGTGGAGGTTCTAAATTTAGTTCCAGTTTAATTATCGGCTTGGGATTCTTTTATGGGAGAAATGTGCCCTATAAAATTTCACGACACAATTTCACTTTGACAGCATTAATACAGACAAACAACTGAATGAGCTTTCACCCGCACAGTACATTTAACAATTATACGGGGCGTTTAAAAAAATTATGATCATCAAAGTGAAGATAGCTTTGCTTTGCTACCTACAATGTGGTATTTGACTGTATTAAGAATATGGGTCTAATACATTAAATCCAAATGATATTTTTTATAAATTCCCCAAAAATATATCTACTTGTAATTAATAAACGCTACCTACAAACTTTTTATTTTTGAGCTATTTCAACTCAAACTAATGAAAACTTTACCAAAATGCTTAAAGCGGTCAAAAGCGTTAGTGACGTCAGAAGTTAGTAAAGGGTAAAATGACAGAATCTATTATTTCACTAAACAGTATGAAAATCAGAGGATCTTCAATCAGTCGTAAACCTGCAAGACTTCTTAATAGCCTTCTTCAGTATCTAGAGAAACCTTGGGAAATTTTAGCGGAATGTCGGGAAAAGCACTCAAGGCAACCTGAAATAATTGAAATATCCTGAAAAGTCTAGAAGACCTGAAATATCCTGAAGAAAATCCTGAATATCCTGAAATATCTGAGCAGCTGGTGTTAAAAACCTGAAAATCTCTACTGTAAAACTAAAAGACTTGAAGTTCATTTGGTGCTGTATTCCTATTCAATAGGAAGTGAGTTAAATGATCTATTCAGCTTTTAACATTTTAAAGTTACATCTGGTAATCTTTCATATTTTGAAAAACCTTTGCAAACTTTGGAATATTGAATGAAACCTGAGGTAATTTCGAAAACCTGTAAATTCTTGGAGGTTAAACAGGATAAATTGTATACAATACTTTATATGAAACATAACCTAAAATTTTCAAGTAGCCATTTCCAGTTTCTATAATCTACAGAAACTAGAGAAATTTGAAACAAACTTTAAACAATTTGCAAGGTTTCCAGGCGATGTTAAAAAATTAAAACCATCTTTACTGTAAACCTAAAAGATCTGAAATATCAAAAATAGGAAGCATGTAAATTGATCCTCAGTGTCTATTCCGCTTTTAACATTTCAAAGTAAACTTCGGTAAATTTTCAGAAACTGCAAAACCCGAGGTATAATGTAAAGTAACCTTATTGCAGCCCGAGATAATTTCAGAATCTTGAAAAGCCTTAGAGGGTGTTACAAAATTCGTGTTTAAATTATTTACAGCACTGTTGGCAACTTAACCTGCAAAATTTTTAAGTAGCCATTTCCAGTTTCGATAATTTAAGAAACCTAAAGAAATTTGCAGGGATCCAAGGCAACTTGAGATGATGATTAATAAGCTTGTAAGGTTTCCAGGAGGTGTGGAAAACCTAATAAGATAATCCATACTTTAAACCAAAGTTGAGTTTTCAACTCACTTTGGTTCAGACTCAACTGAAGCCCAACCTACAGCCTATTTAAAGTAAACCTTCAATAACTCATATACTGAAAGACCTGTAAGGACGTACAAGGCAGCCTGTAGAAAACCTACAAGGTTTCCTTATAGATCTCTGTATGTGTCAAGGATACTACTACACAATGTATATTCTTTGAGTTTTACACAACAGTTTTCAACTTTATTTGTTGGTACCACTGGGCCTTAAACTCCATTTCTTGCGATGAATTCTGGTAGATGGAACAATCGCCTCTGGTGTTTACCAACCTAGAGCCCATTTCAAGTAAAACTTCAATAACTCACATATTGAAAGACCTGTAAGGACGTACAAGGCAACAGCCTGTAGAAAACCTATTAGGTTTCTTTATAGAGCTCTATGTGTGTCAAGGGTACTACTACACAATATATATTCTTTGAGCAGTTTTCAACTTTATTTTTTGGTACCATTAGGCCTTTCTTGCGATTAATTCAAGTATGTATATGGAACAATCGCCTCTAGTGCTAGTGTTTACTAACCTCTGACGTCACATCAATAAAAACCGTTTTATTTCAAGTGACCAAATCCCAAATAAAACATGGTTTCGAATTTTCTATGAATTTTTTCGCACTTTGTGCCTTTGTGGGTACTTTAGGCATTCTGGAATGCGAACTGCAAGTACCCCATCAATCATACTGCTCTCAAAGTGCGTAAGCATTTTATCGCTATTCACTTCAATACGGTTTAGATTAAATTTGAGCACCAAATGACTCCTTATCAGTCTCACCTTGAGACATTCAAAACTTCCTAATCAAATAAATGTGTTGACTGTGAACTATGATCCAGTAATCTATATAAGGTCGGTTCAAGTAAACAGGTGAAGCACTTGAATATTCAACACCTTTTACTTACTTATCAGACTCGTTGGCGTCACTAATGTTTACATGTTAGATCCGATATACTTATTTTAAGTGTGCAACGTTTATTTCTAGTGGCGTGATTTTGCCAAATGGTCACGTGTCCCTCTTGCTTTTGAAGAACGGCCAATAATATCAGCGGCGAGGTGCGTGATGGTCGTTTAAAATTTATGATGAACCGTTGGTGTCGGTGGAAAAAATGGATGGACTTTATGAGAAAATCCAAAGTTCAATGGCTTCATTCCAAAAATAAATACAGTTCAAATAAGTAAATAAATAAATAAGTAAATATTTATGACCTCTATTCACTTTCATCGGCGGATATGCTATAATGTGTTTCCTCTTAATCGGCCAAAAGGTTAGTACGCAGACTAGTGAACACGCAACACCTTCACTATTCATATATTATCACTTTTGGATGTTGCAGTTCATTCCAGGTGCTAATTATAGCCAAAATATATACACTTTAATGTATCAAATTTAAACTCAATAATTGTCGTCGTTACTGGTACTTCTGCTATAATCAGAACCAAAGGAACCAAAGGAAGAGTCTGTGGTTAATTTAATTTCATAGTTAAGTTCTAAACCCAAACAAAGTTTAGTTACCACAACTAGCATTTGGTACGAAACATGTGGATCGCACTGTATAGTAACGAAATCACAGGAATGTATGTAAAGTTTTGCTAATTTTGTTCTGAATTGTCTAATTCTATTTGGTGCATGGAGAATCTGACAGGTTTAAAAAGAGGAAAACAGATTTTCAAAAGTGGCCTGGCCAAGTTTTTCAAGTAGACATGCGTTTTCAAATTCAAACTAGTTGGAACATATAAAATTAAAACGTTGTTTTTATATAACAAATTTACACAGATTTTCATATTTTTGTAAGTAATTTTTAAGTAATTGGATCTAAGCATTTCAAATGACTTTTAGAAGTTTAAGCATTGTTAAATTTTGAAAACTGTAGGTACACTTTTGCTATTACCATTACCATATATTACCATTGCTATATTTGTAGTACCAAAAGTAAATTTTGCTTTCACCCCTTAACCATATTCGTCCAAAATAGTACAGCAAGTGAGAGTCTATTACCACTAAAGAAAGGCCTTTATGTAAACTGCATGTTATAGTATGAAGTATTTGAGTATGTATAGCACGTAGTATATAGAAATACGTGCTTTTAAGTAAAAAACAATTAAAATTAAGGAAAAATAAAGATAAATAAATAAATATGCGCATCCTTTTGGTACTTTCATGCATATTTGCCTTTCTACGTTATCATATTTCCCTGAATTTGAGGAACCAATATACACATTTACACATTGTTAAAGTACACTCACTGTACGTTGCTTCTTTAATCTCTAATCTCAAACACTATATAAACTATTCCGAGTATTATCACTGTTAGCTGAATGATTAAGAGAGATGGAGATTTTTCCACACTTTCAGTTGAGATTAAAGTTTTTCTCAAAGTTCGACTTTAAACTCATGAAATTTTATGTTGTGTCGAGTTCACTCCACCTCGCCCTACTTCAAACCAAGAACCTAAAAACCGAGAAAAGACGAGCGTAAAGGCCTCTTTAGAGAAGATTTAAGCAAAAATGTTATTAAACTTCATTATCAATATTCAACAGTGGAATGAGTAGTAAATTTTGAGAAACCTTCCTACTTGTTTTTTAGGCGACATTAATTGAGGGCCATAATTCATGAACGACTAAGCACTAAGCAATAACCTCATTATTATCAAATTGCCACTTTCTAAAACGCAACTGGAAAAAGTGTAATTATTGCTTCACTGTCTTTTTATAAAGATTGCAGTCTTCAGTCAATTGCATGCAAAATTCGAGGCTGTAAACGGGACGAAGTAACAGTAAACTGTTAACAGGAAACACCATCGTAACCTACATACATACTCTAATTAACAACCGAATGTTAAATTTTTATTTCCTCTTATGCATTTCGAGCGTATATTTTTAGTATTCGCAACACAAGTATTAAAAAGTGACTCGAGAATCGAGATCCCAAATATTTAAAACACACTAGCGTTTGGAGGTATTATTAGAAGGTTACGTAAGTTCAGTTGGCTAGTATACAAAGTGGACCTTGATACTACTGCTACTGTGTTGTGTGTGTGTGTGTGACCTTCGTAGTCTTTGTAGGTGAACTTGTAATATTTTTTGACAGCTGGTTTATGTATCAAGTTTTTGATGCATGACGATACTTGGATCAGATCTACTCCGAGGAAAGATTAAGAGGAGGTTGTAATATTTAACACTATTATTGCTATTTGTACCAGCTATGAGATTTCGAATTGTTAAAATCCATTTATGACTTAAAAATTTCCAAATACGCTACAGATCACAAGACATGATACTCATGGCACCACCGAAATTAATAATACATAATGTCATATTAGTTACTGTAGGTTCAAAGAACCTTTATCTTATTTGTCTTTAACAACCTAGGATTTTTCAGTTTAAAAGTGTAGTGATATGGTTTACTCGATACCATTAACTGTACAATTCTGTTATCTATCTCTTGTTTGAATTAACAACCTTTTACGAGGTTATTCCACAAAAGCTATTTAGTTACTAGAGCCTTTGTAAAGAAAGTCGCAAATTATTGCTCGTTCAATATACCAAATGGGTTAGGTTAAGCTAGTTCCAGCACCCTGTGAGACATTGTTTGGCCTAGTAGCAGCCCCTAAATAGGACGCTGCAATTGAAGCTAAGGATAGCTAGGGAGGCAACCTGTCGGAAGCTTCCCACTAGTTGGGAAATCTGTGACCTCTTCCACCTACCTTCGGAAGATTAAACCAACCTCCCAAACAACAAAGTCTGGTTGGGACAACCAACATAAACAGGTTGAAATTCGCAAATTATTGCTCGTTTAATATACCAAATGGGTTAGGTTAGGTTAGTTCCAGCACCCTGTGCGGCATTGTTTGGCCTAGTAGCTACTCCTAGATAGGGCGCTATAATTGAAGCTAAGGATGGCTAGGGAGGCAACCTGCCGGAAGCTTCCCACTAGTTGGGAAACCTGAGACTTCTTTTACCTACCTTCGAAAGATTTTTCCAAACTCCCAAACAACAAAGTTTGGTTGTCACCTTGTTTGGCCTAGTAGCTGTCCCTAGATGGGACGCTGCAATCGAAGCTAAGGATAGCTAGGGGGCAACCTGCCGGAAGCTTCCCACTAGCTGGTAAACCTGTGACCTCTTCCACCTACCTTCAGAACATTTTACCAACCTCCCAAACAACAAAGTTTGGTTGGGACAACCAACATAAACAGGTTGAAATTCGCAAATTATTGCTCGTTTAATATACCAAATGGGTTAGGTTCGGTAAGTTCCAGCACCCTGTGAGACATTGTTTGGCCTAGTAGCTGCTCCTAGATAGGGCGCTACAATTGAAGCTAGTGATAGCTAGGGAGGCAACCTGACGGAAGCTTCCCATTAGTTGGGAAATCTGTGACCTCTTCCACCTACATTCAGAAGATTTTACCAACCTCCCAAACAACAAAGTTTGGTTGGAACAACCAAAATAAACAGGTTGAAATTCGCAAATTATTGCTAGTTTATTATACCAAATGGGTTAGGTTTGGTTAGTTCCGGCAACCTGTGAGATATTCTTTGGCTGGCCTAGTAGCTGCTCCTAGATAGGGCGCTATAATTGAAGCTAAGGATAGCTAGGGAGGCAACCTGCCGGAAGCCTACCTTCGGAAGATTTTACCAACCTCCCAACCAACGTAACATAAACAGGTTGAAAATCGAGTTATTACCAGTTAACACTCGATTGTAACGGTTTTATTGTCAAACCTATTTAGAATAATCTGTACTTTATTCGATCCGAGATTAAACGTAATCCTACGATCACGTGGACGTTGAATTAGTGCTTCTATTGTAGATACGGTCGATAATCTAGTCCAATGTTATCTGAAGGGTAGTAGGGAGTGTTTTTGTTTTGTTAAGCTTGTGCGGGTTAAGTGCCACTATGTCACCGGCATTGCCAAATGAATTCTTTATCCTCGAACTCAACGCTACCGAATAAGGAACAATGTATGACGTTCAGAATTCTTGCGGTAAATCTGGCAACTCCGCCTTTACTTTCATAACCTCAAAATTTGTATGATTTCTCTCTGACATTGCTACCAACAACAATGTCACAATGTCACCTAACAATAGAGCTGGAGCAGTTGTGCTGTTTGCAGTAAATCGGTCGATTTGTGTTGGATAAGTAATAAGAGGGGTAGTTATAATAAAGTTCGTGAAGGAGTTTAATACAAGAGTGAAATTCGAATGAAAAATTTTGGAAAATAATTGGTAATCCTGCATTTTATCCATCACAATATTCAAGAGATTTTCGTGACGTTAAAAAATAAGGGTTGCATCGAATTAGTGAGTCATTTACGTGCTTTAACCCACTAATCGATACACCCACCCAAACAATGGATTTAAAAAGAAACTACAGTCAAACCTTGGCCTACCCTAATTTACAAATTTATTTGAACCTAATGTACATGTAATGTACTCACCTTCAGTTCTTGTTGAGTGCGACGTTGCGGAGATGTTTAGAACAACGGCTGAGGGGGTCGAAGAACACGAAGTTTACGAACGACGAACGAGCACAGCAGCATTCAGCCCGATCGACAGGAGCTGAATAAACTGAGCGGCGGGGATCGAAAGTCCGAAAGGCTCCCGGACGAGGGGGTCCAGGGGGAAGGTGTTGGAGGAAATGCGCTAGTGCGCCGCGCCGCGCGCGCACGCGCCGTCTCTTTCCGCGAGATTCCCGTCTTTGTCCTCCTCGACTTTACCGGAATCCGATCGATTTTCGCCAGGAAATTGATTATTACCGCGACGATGACCGAAAATGAAGTCTAAAAACGAGATAGTACGGTCGATAAACATGTCGTTAACATTAAGTAACCTGACGCTAAACGAAAGACCGTTTCATGATCCAGATTCAGTAGAGCTGCAACAGAGATTTGTTGTGGTTTCTAATTAGTGTTCCAATAATTAATAGCTGCTACTTCCTTCCGCTTTTTGAAGTGAAAACTTATTTACGCGCTTGAGAAAAACAAAGAAAAGTCTTCAGCTTGCCGTCAGCAGGAAACCTGTAATGCTGTGAGTCATGGTATATCCAAACGCGTATTGCAAGTTGCATACACCGGCGTTCGATTTTGCGGGAAAAATATTCATTCTTTCGCGGTACAGATCCTATGAATAAATCATTTAAATTAAAATAAAATATAATTTAAATATTTCAATAATTTCTTGATCGTAATGATATTATCCTAAAGAATTTGGTTGTCGGTAAAGTCGGTTTACGGACGATAATTTTTCGTGAAACGTCATAAGGAAACATTGATGAAAAATGAAATACGTTTATGAATTGAATAGAATTATTATCACTAAATTGTCATTAAAAGGTTTTTTTCGCACTGCGGTTGGCCGATCCGATCCAACTGGTCATTTTAGACACATTGTTATGACATGTGTGAAGCGCATAGCGACATAGCGCGTAGCCCTTCGTCCCTTTCCATCGCGCTCGCAAACCGAGCCGATCGCCAAATCGAGACGCTGTCGTGTAAAAGAGATAGATGCGTCGCAAGGCAACCGCCAAGGTCGATCTCTGTCTATTGTTGTCGCTCTCACTCTAACTCGCACGCACGGGTCTGCCGTAACGTTACAATGTTTTGCGAACTGACAGATAGCCGGCACATCGATTTATAAGACTTATATCACGTCAAAAAATTAAACATATTAATTTCGACAGAAACACATATGGTGAATGAGCTTATAGTTAGTATTTCAAATTTCAATTGTATCGTAAGCTATGAAAGACCACAAGTTTCAGCTGCAGGTGTAGCCATTTATCATAACGTACAAGATAAAACTCATATTATTAATTCTCACTTGGACATTCGTGTAAGAAATACTCAATCGTTTGGATTAGGTGTGTCTGAAATCGGAGAAATATGCATTGCCCATTGCAGTTCGGTATATGGAGAAACAGTACTTAGTGATGGCTCTTTATATTTCTCCAAGAAATTCAATCAATACTATTACAAACGTTCAACGACAAACCGAAACTCGCAGGGTAGGTCGGCAAAGAAAATATGATTTTTCCAAAAAACTCTGTTGAAACCCGATAAGCGGCGATATCTCGAAAAGTACGGACCTGGCAACGGAAAATCGAAAACACAATTTTGGATCGTTGTTTTATCCACTTTTCGGCTCAAAATATGTACTTCGAACTTAACGACGAAATGAGGCATTAATCAATTAAGTAATTTAGATCTGATTCCATTTTCTCCCACATAAAACCGCCCCAAAATGACGGACGATTGCGTTATTCTGGACGGTAAGTGTTCTGTGGTATATGTTCCGTGAAAATTTGACAAACCTAACCTAGACATTCCGAGGAGTAAAATAACCTTAAAGAATTAGAGTTGAGCTAAACCGTGATTTTCCATTCACAGGTATATCTGTGAACGTGATTTTTTATTCACTGTGATTTTAACCTGTGAATGTGAATTCACGGTTTAAACTTAATGCCTTGTTGTCAACAGCGTAAGCGTGCATGCAGTTCACATCATATGGTCGCTATCCTGTGAATGTGAATTCACGGTTTACGTTTACTGTTTCGGGAACGTGTTCGATCTTCGACTGTTCTCCCTCTCCTCTCCGTGATCCGTGACTCGTTCCTTCATATGTTCATATTCACATTCACCATTCACATTCACGCATTCACGGGCCACGGCATTCACGCTTTATTTTAAAATTGTTCACAGGTCGTGAATGTGATTTTCCGTTAACAGTGAATAATTCACAGGTAGTGATTTTTAGCTCAACTCTATAAAGAATAAAATGATTAGGATTACTATGATTCCAGGATTAGTCTGATTACAGATTATTTAGTGCGATTGCATATAAATAGGTACACAAGGTTAATACTACGATAAGCGATAATTATTGATGATGAGTCTTTATACAGGACACACCTGTAGCAGTCGTACTTGAACTTTATAACAGCCTGTCTGTCTATCTAATTTGAAACAAATTTAACACAAAACTTCGAACAATTGAGTTATGTAATATCAAATATGGGTATTAGAATTCAACTCGTTAGAAACATCTTCAAAACTACTAAAAGAAATTTAATTAGCAACAAGTTTGTGAAGTTCGGTATCGGTGTAGGATGTCTGACAGCTATTCCAGTTTATAACATAGACAATGAAAAAATTGTGGCTAACGCAAACGGTGGAATAAGGTTCCTACGGTAAGTGTTCTTCACGAGCAGAATAACCTGTAGACATTCTTACGTCATGAAGAATAAAGGTGTATATATCTTATTGTCGATAAGAATATATTCTCGTTTTTTAGATCGCTTAGGATAGGCTTATGGATATCACTTGACTATTACTTTTCCATGATGGGCTTGACTGAATCTTCTCCAAATTATAAATTTATGATGAGTGAAATACATCAGAGAGCTGCCCAAAGAATATTTAACGGATGCCTTAAAAATGGCGGCTCTTACATTAAACTAGGACAAGGATTGGTTGCGATGAATCACATACTTCCCAAGGAGTATATAGACACATTGAAGGCATTACACGATCAATGTCTAACGAGAGAGGATGACGAGTTGGAGAGGTTGTTCAAGGAGGACTTTGGGAAGGACCCAACGGAGATCTTTAAACAGTTCGATTTCAAGGCAATTGCTGCAGCCAGTATAGCACAGGTCAAGTAAACTTAGGTTTGTTATAATAAACAATGCTAAAGTAGTTATAGCTAGTATGAAATTGTTACCATATATATATGAAAGTTTAATGTAGGGGACTCTACCCTACTCCCATATTTGGAGATATTTTGAGTTGGCGTAAATGAATACCACTTTTATTTTTATTAACTTCCAATTAAAGTTGCTGCACCATACACATGTTCCCTTTGATAAATACGAACTTAATCAAATATTGCATAAAAATTATATTAGAAATATGTTTTAGGTTTATAAAGCTCAAACCAAAGATGATCAAATAGTGGCGGTCAAAGTCCAATACATCGATTTAAAAAAACGTTTCGACGGAGACATATTAACCATTAAAGCTTTATTAAAAATAATTGGCATGATGCACCGTGATTTCAACTTCTCATGGGTGATAGATGATTTAGAAAATACGTTACGTCAAGAGCTAGACTTCAAAAATGAAGGTTTAAACAGCGAGAGGTGTGCTAGGGAACTAAAACACCTTCCATACATTCACGTGCCTAAAGTCTTCTGGGATTACACCAGCACGGTAACTTTGTCTTCATTCATAAAGTTTTAAGTTTTAAACAAGTATGGGCTCTGAGTGGTTTACAGATTTATTACATTATATTTAAGAATTTAAAAATATATGTCGTTGAAATGAGGGATAGGGGAGTTTTTTGAGTTTACAGTTACTTAAATTTCATTTTATTTTCAGAGGGTTCTTGTCACTGAATTCATAGAAGGCCATAAGATTAACGAAGTGGATAAGCTGAAAAATGAAGGATTTTGCCTGAAAGATATCAATGAGAAGCTATTTGAAGCTTTCGGTCATCAAATATTTTATACAGGATTCGTTCATGCTGATCCTCATCCAGGAAATAGTAAGACTGTAGTATGCACCTGAAGGCTATGTTATTTGCTCAAGCTAAAAGTTTATTGAATAGTTTATCAGAGAGGGAAAGAGCTTTTTTTAAATATATACATAATCACCAGAGGCAAAGTTCTTAGACAGTTCTTTAATTGTTCATGAAAAGACCCACGTTTATATAAAAATTTAGTCTCACTAAAACACAATGAATGAAAATGACGGTTTTCAATTCAGTTTTCGTAAAAAAGTACATCCTTTTTTTTTGTTTTAGTTTTGGTGAGAAGAGGCAAATGTGGTACCGAACTGGTACTATTAGACCATGGCTTGTACCAGCAAATATCAGAGAAAGACCGGAAAGCCCTCGGTTACATGTGGAAAGCCATTGTGTTGAATGATCAACACACCATGAAGAAATGTTCACAAGAGCTCGGAGTTAAAGGTGAAAGAAATTTTTATCAGTAAAGGAACTCTGAAAATTAAGTGCATTGTTTTAGATTATCAATTGTTTGCTGAAATCCTCACCCAAACCCCTCTTAAAAGCAATAACTTCCAATTAAAAGCTAGATTATCAGAGGAAGACATGAAGAAAATGACAGAATTCGCTAGGGACAGATTTGATAATGTTATGTGCTGTATACGAGAAATGCCTAGAGAGTTGTTGCTTGTACTAAGGTATACATCGATAAAATTTTACCAGACATGTGGGCAGTCTCACATTTCACTTCTTACTGTAAAACAATGCATACCAAATTTTCTCTGTAAATATGGTTTCTTAGCCCTTACTTAATTAAATATGAGTTTATGCTTTTAGGAATCTAAACATAATACGAGCGATTGCCCATGAACATGGAAATCCAATTGATAGATATTACGTTCTAGCGAAATGCGCCACAAGATCAACTTTTTCCAATAAAAGTAATATCACAGATAAAATTCTAGATTACTCCCGAAGAATACACTTCATACTTATTTTAAGGTGAGCTTGACATGTAAAAATTAAATTCAGTGCCTAATTAATATCTTTAATTTCATCGTAGGATAGAAAAGATCAGGAGATGGTTCTGGTCAAAGGTTTATCGATGCATGCGAAAATTGAATTTGATAGGCGATATCGATGAGCTGTGCTCTAAGATGAACATTACAATGTATTGACAATTTTGATACCAATCAAAAATCACAAGACATGTCGAATGTGTTAAAATTATTTTGGGAAAATAAAATTCACATACAAATATTAAGTTTTATTATTAAATTCTTACTAAGACCAAAGACAACTATTAAAAATCAAGTGTTAGGTAATAACAATATCCTAAGGTAATACATATAAATACAAAAAACATTTCTCTGCTGTGTAATATTGCTATCCCTCCTTGTGTGTTTATGCAGTTTTGGCTCGAATAGCAGCACGTTTCGATGTGACAGCCTAAAAATATAAATCAAGTAAAATATGAAGATCCAAGTATACTCATAGCATTTATATGATATGATATTTATAGCATGACGTACCTGGAAACCTGATTTGATACTAGCAACAGAACATCGCGATCCACACGTCTCGCACTGCAAGAAGAACAGCCTGGTGTCTTTCTGTAGGATAGTGTCGGGGGATCTACACGTGTGACAAGTTACGTATTCCTTGATATATCTGATGACAAAAATACATTTCAGTAACAGGATTCTAAATATTTTTTTTTTTGTAGTGGTTAAAGTCTACTACTTTTTAGGGAAGACTTCACAAGCAACGCTCAAGTTCCACGGCAACGACAGTACTTCCCGGGATAACTCTTGAGCTTTGCTCGACAGTCTCGTTGAAATTTGGTATAGTTTACCTTCTAAGCACATTTTCTATCTGTTTCTGTTGGAACCTCCCCTTGATGATCAGCTGACTGTTACCGTCCACAGAGCCGCTGGTACCCAACTCGGCCAGCAGAAAGTCGAGCAGATGCTTCGGCTGACGATGCAGCATCTTGCATATCTCGGTGAAATTGGCGAACGAAGTCTTCTTCGCTCCTATTTTAACGACCTGCGGTGGTCTCATCACAAACTTCTGTTTCTTGCCGGCGGCCATGTCGGGGTTCTTGTCGCGCATTATTTCAAAGGCGCGATTCAAGAGCTCCTCGTAGGTGTAATCGCGGTCGGAGCCCACCCATTGGGTGGGGTTCTCGTCCACTTTAAAAATTTACTCAGTAATTAATAGTGAAATGAAGTGATGCGAGGTGTGTTGGGTTTTAGGTAATCAACTTATGTCTAAGAGCTAGCCCCGGAATCGCAACATTACAAAGTGCTCGCTGGAAATCCATGTAAATCGATTAATTATTACCTGCTTAACAACATATTCAATTTCTGCCTTCAAAAAGTGGACAGTTTATTAGTTATAAAACCTTATAAACAATCAAACTTGTCCTACGCGCCATCTATAAGAAAACGTTAAACAGTGCTCGGGCAGAATTTTTTTTACAAATTCACTATTACGTAGTGAACAACATATTAAATTTCTGTCTACCAAAAGTGGGCCGTTTATTAGTTATATACAATCAAACATGTCAAACGCGCCATCTATAAGAAAATGTTAAACAGTGCTCGGGCAGAATTTTTCTTATTATCATGTTATGATAATAAGACAACTATCAAACTACAAAACAAATCCAACATAAACATTCATAACAATAAAAGCTCAAAAATAGTTCCAATTTAGCACAGTACAGGCATGATACATTTCCAGAAGAATTTTAATGTCCACTTTCACCTCTATCATTATCATTCGTAATGTTTGCGAGAGTAAAACTGTATTAGTGTAATACATTTACTTCAATTATCCCCTTCCATTTATGTACGCTCCAAACACAAAATTATACAAACAGTAATTGAATTGGAGTCCATCACTTGATTGAACAAACATACACTTAATTTTTATGAAAGGAAAACGACACAAACAATCCAACTCAAGCAGTATAAACTACTAAAGCAAATGTGTAGCTTGTGTTATGGATAAGCTCACTACTGGTCTCAAAGACTTGAAGAAATTAACAACCATAGGTCGTTTCATAGGAACCTACCCCTGGAATTGTGACAATTCGAAAATAACCTTAATCTATACATTGTTTATAGTAGTGATTTACATTTTAGCAGGTTCAGGAACCTTCTATGACTTCATCATGGGAAAGGAAGTTCGTACTTATGTCGATAACATAATATTTGCCGGCTTTGGGTTCCTACAGTTCCTATTCTTCTTTGGTTACATGCATGGAGTAGTAAGCAATAGAAAGAATTGGAAAGAGCTTCTCAACACTTTTTTGGAGATAGACAATAATCTAAACACTTTAACAGCATGTAAAAACAACTATTTTAACTTACAATTTATGCTGTGTAACCTATGGTTATTCTTCAATCAGTTAGTTCTATTCCTCTATATTTACAATAAAAATGGAAACATTGTTGCAGTTATTGTGGAAGGGCTTCTATTTTATCAAGTTTTTTGGACAATGTTCGCTATGAAGCACCTAACGAATTTACTTGCCTTTCGATACTACTGCGTTCAACATGTTTTGAACGAAACATTTTCCACAAACGAATCATTCGTTTCCACCAAGAAAATTGGCAAGTTGAAACAAACTATCTTTAAACTGAACTGCTGTTATCGGCAGATTAATATCATTTTCGGACTACCTATCACAGTTATAATAATGTCGGCGTTCTTTAATGTTCTGTGCATTTTCGACGTGATTCTCTTAAATGGCGAGAGGGAGAAAGATGTGGATTTTTATGATTTATCGCAATTCCTCAGGCCAATAACTATTGTGGTAAGTTAATCATTTCAAAGTTATTCCTTTCTTCTCTTTTAACATGTTATTATTTTATCAGCTTAAACATTCAACATTTAATCGTGTTTGCAAAAAGAATAAATAACAAAAGTTGCTCGTTTATGACACAAAGTCTTATTACAGATTTTCACAAGACAAATCATAATTGGCTGCGAAAATGTAGAACGGAAATATTCTAACCTCCTCAACTCCTACCACTTACTGCAATTGAAAATAACAGATACAGTGTTGAGGGAAGAGATCATCATCCTAACTAATTACGTGAAATGTATGCGACCTATGTTCAGCGCCAAAGGTTTATTTGTGGTTAATAAGAAGTTATTTTCCACTTTCTTGTCCGGACTTGTTACTTATCTAGTCGTTATTATACAGTTTAAGGTGGTAAAATAAGGTAAAACACGTTCCAAAACTTGTCTCTGAAAAATAATCACATTAAGGAAAATCAGCAAAATGATATAGATTTTACATTAATTAATGCCAATGAACAGTGCTAATAATAGGGGACAAAAGAGGGTAAGAATTGTAGAGCTAGTAGAAATTACGTAATTTTTGGTAATATCTTTAAATAATTGTAAGTTTCCTTTATAAATAAATTTAGTTGAATATTTCACCACATACGCAAGATGTCTAGAAATTAAAACAATACAGCTGAAGCAAAGCTTCCGGGCTTTACATGGATCCAGAGTAAAATCCTCGTCATTTGTACTAAAGCACGTTTCATTCACGTCTCACTTGACATGTATAAGCTCCGGCTGTGTCGCTTTAATTTCAGGACAGCCTGTAGAATTGTGAATTTGCACACGTATGTATAGTAAATTACCTGCTTCAGAAATAACCTCCACCATCGTGCAGCATGTTTAAAAAAATATTACAATGCAAAACATCAACTTCCACAGATAACGATGAAAGCTACACTTACCATTTTCCTTATCTTCCGCCCTCTCCTCCGCCTCTGCCATGATCTCATCCAGTTCCTTCTTCTTCTTTTTCTTCTTCTTACTCTTGCTGAAGTCCAACTCCAAGTCTAGATTATCGTCGGCCACGCCATCCTCGACGGCCGCCTCCTCCAACGTCACTTCCTTATCGACGGCATCCAGATCATCAGCGCTGAACGGCTTCTTCTTTTTCTTTTTTTTCTTGGTGAAGTCCAGGTCGATCTCAACGTTGGCGTCGTCAGCGTCCTCATCAGGCTTGGACTCCGCTTGCTCGGAGGCGTTCTCCGAGGGTGTCTCGTTTTCATTGAGGACAGCGTCGATGTCGAAGGTCTTCTTCTTTTTCTTTTTCTTCTTCAACGTGGGATCGAAGATCTACCAAAGGGAAAATAGTCAGATCGTACAGGGCATTCGTTGATATCGGTAAGTGTTAATAGAGCAGGGATAAATAAAGTCATCGAAGACGGGCATTTAGATTTACTTTAAACTTCTAATTTCAACTGTGGATTTCACCATATTGTCGTTTCTTTAATTGTTGAGTGATATAGTTATGACTTGTCACTAAGTGACTATGATATGCCATACATTAACTACCATCGTATCGTTTAAATACTATTCAATTCTTCCTTAAGGTCATTAATAGTAAGAGAGAATGAATTTCACATAATATATGTTTAGCTTAAACGTCTCCAGAAGGGCTCCTTATGTACATGCTTGATCTTAACCTATAGGTACGCAAGTATCTCACTTACCGCTTCGTCTTCAGCCATAGTAGATCCTGGTATATTACTATGAACTAGTTAACAATCTTTAACGTCGATCAGCGACTTCTGGAGCTTCTGGACGGTAAACTATTTTCTTTTAAAGTACGTTATTTGGAAAGCTATTGCATCAGCCATCAGCATACACTTGGAAACAGCTTGGAAATATCTAGAAGGAATGGCACAGAATGCAAAAATTACGACAGATATCACAGAAGGGAAAATTGAGAACATTTGTTTTTGACAATGACAATGTGTTCTCTGCATGTTGGGTTAACTTAACAACAAAAAAGGTAGTTTGGGGCGTATAAAAATGTAAACCGTTTCCAAAACAGATCAAATAGAATAAAAGACTTCGCATCCATGATGGAAATAAATTACATTCAAATAAAGGACATGCGTCCCGGCCTTAAGAACATTAACGTAGTGTTCATAGTCTTGGAGGTGGGCCATCCGACTTTAACTAAAGAAAACCGCGAAGTGAGGACTTTTAAAGTGGCCGATCAGAGCGCTTGTATAAACGCGAGCATTTGGGACGAGGCTGGTCAACTGTTGGTACCTGGCGATATAGTGAGATTAACTAAAGGTTATGTTATACTAGAGTTTTTAAGATTCGGTTAGCGTACCAGTACAAGGGTTTCTTATAGTGTATACATATGGATTGTTTCACCAAGTGGACACATAGTGACAAGGGTAATTTGTGTGTGTTCCAGGTACAAAAGTCACCATAATATCTGTCTTTTCCACTGTACTTTCATATTCTGATTAGTCTCTTATGAATTCGCACTGTTTCGTAAGTGTGAAACAGGAGACTGTGCAAAACAGGACAGGTACAAAATGCATTTGTTTTCCCTTTGTTGTCTACTTAGGTGAAACTGCAATATGAGTTCCAATATAACTTATTGCTACCTATATATTACCTGTGGATTACTGGTTCATCAAATGTCATTGTTTGTGAATGGATCATACACTTGTACTCCTTATATTAATCTCGTATACTTTCTGCAAGCTCAATTTAAGAAGCCATTAAAAATTCTAAGACTACCAGTAGTCGACATGTTAATTCTTTTACATACAGTTTGTAATATGTCATTCCTACTTTAACAATAATTATTTTCCCCGACAGGCTACGTCTCGGTCTGGAGGAACTGTCTCACTTTGTACACCTCGAAGGGCGGCGACATCCAGAAGATCGGCGACTTCTGCATGGTGTTCAACGAGCAGCACAACATGAGCGAGCCGAACGCCGTCTTCCCCCAGCTTCCCGCGATCTGCGGACTGCCTAACAACCTTCCGTTGAACAACGGCACTAACAACGGTGCCGGGAGAGTGGGACCACCGCCGCAGAGCCCCGTCACCACCGCCGCCCCATTAGTACATAATAATACCGTCAAGTCGACGCCGAACAGCACGATACGGCAGACCGGGAATGGCTCGTCCACGTCGACGACGACCACGACGGACAACCAAAAACGTCAGAGAGGCTCCAGGGGGGGACAGCATCGGAACAGGCACAACCGCAATACGTAATGGTACATGATGGCTGGTTAGAGGGACAGCAAATGTGATAAGCAACTGATTATTTTTTAAAATAAAGAAAGGTTCTTGTATGCCATATTTTTGTAGGTGGTCTTTTCCTTTAAACACGTAGAGATGTGAAACGGTTCAACGGTCGACTGTAAGGCTGTTATTGTTTTCTGCATTGACATACAAATAGAATCTGTAGAATATTCTATATACTATGTTACCATCTGGGTAATCTATAGCCATTGTAAGGATAAGTTTGTGTATTTATGATTCAGAGAAGAGAATAGTGGAAAGAAAATTTTAATAAAAATTAAATATTTTGTAATTGTGACAAGGTAACGTCTGTTCTCTGTTAACATATGTAAGAAATCCAACAAAGCGACTAACTAAACATTTTATACAAAATCACTAATGGAATTGAGATAAAAGGTAACAAAACTGTGTTATCATGAGAACTATCATTAACAAATATTTACTGTCCTTTTGACACAGGAAATATCCAATCAGCTAATGAAACGAAAATAACTTCAAATTCCAAAGAATCTTTAGAAGTAGTAATTACTTGTCATTGAATATGGTAAATAAAAGTGTAGGGGCAGGAATATGAAAAATACATGGGTTCTTACAATTTCATAAACAATTCTAGTATAGAATTGTATCAAATATCTTAGTGTGGCCATAAGAAACATGGGTAGATTTTTAGGTAGAAGGTCAAGAAAAATCAATTGAAATATTTGTTGTTATTGACGGATCAGGACACGTTCCCCTTTTTGAGAATGTTAGTTCAGTTGCGCTGAAGAAATTAATTAGCAGTGTTGAAACTGGAAGAAAAGGTTAAGAATTAGTGTCTTATAAACCAAAAAGCTTTGACTTCATACAAATTGTTATAACTAATTGTTCTCCAATCTCTCAACTATAATTTTGAAGTCTAAATACTAAATACTCGTACTGATCGAGTTGAAACTGCGCCACAGGTCTTAAAATCGCTTCAAGGCTGCGAGTTTTATTACACTATTTAAAAATTAATAACTATATTAAATTAAAAACAAAGGTACCTGCTGGTTGGTCTTTAAAATTGGGCCGAATTTATATTCTCTGAGTTGTGGTAACGAAGTAAAAGAGATCGCCTGATGTCAAAAGTGAAGACCACCACCTAATTGTTGTTGCAACATTCTCAAGATATACAGATGGGTTTTGGTGAATTCTCTTTGTCTCTGGTGAATCCACCCGGAGACATATCATTTCAAGACATCTATCGGAGAGAGGTACCTACCTACCTACTGCTATAGAAGTCTTTCAACATTTTGGATCTCTGAACACTTTACAACTTTTACCATACATGATTTTTGAGCTTTATGTGCTGGGAAGGTTTATAGACCTGAAAAGTAAAAATGAAACATGGGAAAAGAAAAGGAAAGAGTTTGATAGGTATATGGGAAGAACGAAGGTGACAATGGCCTGCAAAACAATAAGAAATATGAAAAAGGAAGAAAAACAACGAAGTAAGTTCAATTAAATAGACATAAAGTGAAGGGTAGAATCACCAATACAACTCGCTAATACACTCACTACAGTGCCGAGTCTTATCTACAGTCAGATGAAATTAACCTAAACACAATTGACAAATTACAGTCAGTGGAGCCCATTAACGTATGGATACGAGTCCTGGCAACTTACAGATAGACAGGAGAAAACAATGGAAGCTATGAAAATGGGACCACTTGAGAAGTTCCTGCAGCATATCCAGAACAGGGCATAAGTATATGATGAAGAACAGGACGAGTATACATGACTGCAGAGAGAATACAGACCCTGGTAACGGACATGTGATGAGAATAGAGCAGGACAGGTGGCCGAAATTGATGTATCAACCGCAGAATGCAAGAAGACGAGGAAGGTCCTGGAAGGAGGGGATCGAACAGACCATGAAAGACAGAGCTATCCAGGAAAACGAGTGGATATGATAGAGAAGTGTGCTGGAGTATCACCGCTATATATATACTTATAAAAGTAGGAAACCAGAGAATTTTTTAATTATAGTTTTGAAACCACTTGGTGTGTACTTTACGAAAATGGGATCGAAACTGTATGTTTATTGGGTGAACCTTGCCCATCGATCCGGTGAGAACCGCACACCTTCGAAATTTTTCAACACTGACTCAACATCTCTTAAATAATGCGATTCCGTACGTCCCACGACCTCGAGCCCACTTAACTCACAACTCACGTGTAGAAAGCGAAATGGAATATCTTCCTCGTTTGGATCATTTTTCGTCGTTTACCTTTCACCTTTACTTTACTCGCGTATATGGTCAGACTTTTCCTCTCGTTCAACACGATTCCGACAGTATTTAGCATGCATCGCAAGAGACAGCACCTCCTCGTCGCCACTTTCGTCCTCTTCGTCCTGACCGCCTTGAACTTCCTGACGAGAACGGAAGACGTCTCGGAGGCGACCACCCCGAGGAACGGAAGGGTAGTTTTCTCGGCACCTCCCGGAAAATACGTCACGAAGTCTCTCGCCGAATTGGGGAAAATGGACGAAGTGAATAAATATTTCTTGTTCTTCAATCACGTACCGAAATCGGGGGCGGAGGTGGTGATATTGTTATTGCAGAAGTTGCAGGGCGGTAACGGCTTTAAGCACGTCAGACTCAAAGGAGGCGACAAGAGGCGTTTGTCGAACATGCAACAGGTAACGCACAATCACAAATATAGTGGAATTATGAACAACGTCGATATTATCAGATCATCTTAATAGGTTCAGCTCAAGCACTATTAAATATATTGCAGGTCATTTGTAATAAATGTACCTACCTACAGCAAATTGATAAACAGTTGTAGTTGCTGTTATTCACTCAATAATAGCAACAAACTTTTCTCGGATTGCAATAAAGGGATGTCGATTTCTTTTGAGTTAATCATGATATATCCAGCAACTTCATCACTATCTTTTCAAGTTCTATGTTATTATAACTCAATTACAGCTCATTGCAATCCTAATAAATGACCCTTATCAACTTCCCTTGTAACATCAGATCTGATCATTAATTCAACACCATCAGTTACATTTGAAGCTTGATATTTTCAATATATTTCGTATATTCATATTCGTAAGTTCATATCTTCAATTTAAGTTAACTACAACTTCTTTGACAATCTCATCAATATCTACCGTACAATTAGCTAAAGTTCTTTAGTAACCCTTATGTTTCGACGGAAGTATCAGAACTTGTTATAGTTACACTTCAAACGTTACATGTTCTTTAGATTACTCGTAACCTCTTAATAGGTAGACATAAATAATAATCTGAACATCTCTTGTAGTTTTGTGTTATAGCATTTCATTGGTTTATTTCGATATCATGCACAATAAAAATAATGTTCTTCTGCTTTAACGCAATAGTAATTGATAGTTTTATAAGGAAGCATAAAGCATGTTATTTCTAAACGCCAATGGTGAATAGGATAAAGATGATAATAAAAATAACACGTTTATAACATGATTCTCTGAACAAATCCATCACTTACAAATGTGCTGGAAACTGTAGATTTGGTAATATCGTGATTACGATATTTGAATTCGCGTGATTACGAAACCATATAAAACCATATAAATTTAGTGAAAGTAGCTTGATCTGTTCTAAAAGATCACGTGCACCTACTTTACAGCCGCAGCGTATATATTTTACATTTTTTGTTTTAGGAGGAATTAGTGTATGAAATGTATAACATAATGAAGAAAGCAGCAGTACCTTTAAGCTTCGATAGAAACGTGTATTTCATCGATTTCCAGTCTTACGATAAGCAGTTACCCACCTACATTAACTTTGTTAGGGACCCCGTCGACAGGATAATTTACAGGTACTTAAATGGTGGTGGACTCGTCTCGATCTCGTCTCGAATTTCGACAGGAGAGTAAATGTTGAATTTCGATACGAGACGAGATCTAATTTTTATTTCTGTACCTTCAACCTTCCACACTTAGCTACTTAAGGGAAATCAGTGAATTTTGTCATTCATTTATTTCGAGATTTTTCGAGACAGAGACCAGACGAGATCAGACTTAGAGACGAGACACAACTTTTAGGGATTTTTCGAGACCGAGACGAGACCAAGTTCTTTCTCGTCTCGTCTCGAGTCCACCACTATAGTACTTATATAAATAACATTTCAGTACGAAGACGGTTCAATGAATGTAAATTGCTCTCCAAATGTAACAGCTTGAAGAATATTAGTTTAATTTCAGGCGATCATTCGAGAACGTTAGTAAAAAGTACGACGTCTACTACGATTGCTTGTTGAACAAAACCCACAACTGTAATTACAAGAACGGTCACAGTTACGACTTGTCAATTCCGTACTTTTGTGGGCACGATCCGCGTTGCACGTAAGTAACATGTTAATTTTTAATTAAGCCCACTGGTATACGAAAACTGTTCATAACAAATGCTGTAGTAGTCCAATGAAATGCCCAAAGTGGACACTTCTGGACATTCAGTGGACGTCCGTTGAGAATCCAAATGGACAACAAATGGACGTGTTCGATTTATAATGAAGATAAAACAAAATTTAGAACATTGCAATAGAATCCCAAACAAATTTCAATACATTTATTTAAGAACCGAATTCTATTTATGAATTAATGTTTGTGTGATGTTACATGTTACTTAGGCTTCTGAACAACGAATGGGCTTTCCTAAAAGCCAAAGAAAACGTTGAGAAATACTATCCTGCCGTAGGAGTCTTAGAAGAACTAAACGCCACCTTAGAAGTATTAGAAGAAAAAGTGCCATATTTCTTCAAAGGAATCCAACACACTTACCAAAAAGAGCTAATGAGTAAGTGGCTTACGGTACATCAAACTATGATAGTGCTGTAAAAATTACTTTGCAGGTATTCACCAAATGAGTAAAAGACCCAAAGTACCGCCGAAAGTGATCGAAAAATTGAAAAACACTTTAACGATGGAAAATGAGTTCTATGGTTGGTTGAGAGGAAGGCTCTTCGAGCAACTTAGAATTATTCACGGGCATTAACAACATTAACCAAGTATACTTTCTTTCGTTATGATGAATGCAGATGATGGACACGTATTTTATTATAGATTACATAAACAGACATTTTTTGTTCCTCGCGTCAAGTTAGATAATAATTTTAATAATGTTAAAGTCGACGATTTTATTGAGATATCAATCAAAGATCTATCTGTGTACTTTCCATTTTCCCCAAAAAGAGATAATCCAGAATGGAAACTGTGCAATCGTTAAACAAACTAGGAGTACACGTTTCTTCGTGGGTGAGACCAGTATCATCGAAACTAAAACGACAAGATAGGTTAAATGTTCATTAACTAAAAGTTCACTCTTACCTAAACAATGCCAATAGGATGTCTTTCACTAGAGACTTTCCTTTCCATGGGAGATACTTTTTGACGTCGCACATCATCCTCTTAACGCAGGCGGTACCGTTCAATCCAGTCCTTGAAGAAATTGCAAAACAAGTTAGAATCACAACAGTGATAATAAAAGGTCTTCATTTACATCACTGTTTTACAAAAAGTAATAACTCAACATAGCCAAGTCAATATCATTTAACATTCAAAATCCGAATCTTATATGATGAAAACTAAGAATTGTCTTACTGTGAGATCCTGGATTGTAATGTATCGTACACTTCCCTTTTAGGTTTTCTATTCCCCTTCAGTAAGTATATCCAATTATTATTGGCTGGTAGGGCGAATGGAAAGTCCATTTCTTCCAAAATATTCCATCCTGTCGGCTGGATTCTTAATAACGCTTTCACTGCTGACAACGTTATCTAATAAACAGTGCGCAGATAATAGGATAACCAAACTGTTCGTTTTGCTTTATTCATTGGAAAGTTATGTAAAGTACCTTACCACAAAATTGCTCCCGGTCGGAAACATCAAGTATCTCTTCTTCCTCTGCAAAATCATGTTCCTCTTAGTAACTTTGGTAGTGCAGTTACTGCAAGCAATATACGCTGACGTACAAATTACAAGCAACAAAACGACCACTTTCATTATGTCGTAAGGTAAGTATACCTGCAATGGCACCAGGAACCTTTCTGTAACTATGCTTTTGTTGTATTTTTCGACATTTATTTACCAAGTGTTTAGCGCGTAGCTGTTAAGATCAATTATAATTTTACTTATATATATGTAGAGCAACAAACATATCATATAACTATGTATCTACATAATTAGGTACTTCACTACAGCGCAATTAAGCAACAAAGGGTAAATATTTAGTCGTCACCAGTCTCATATTAATAGATCATTATATTCCATTCTATTCTATACTGAAGTACTAGTTATATTTGCAGCATTCAAATTTAAATTTTGATTGCATCTTATTTGCATATAGAATCATCTTAAAAAAAATTTTAAGGTTGATTCAATAACGCACGCTACAATTTTCACTCGTTTAGAAAATCTAGTTTTTATATTATAATAAAGATTCAGGTATTCTAGATATAGATTTAGGTAAAATATAAATAAAACAAAGAGACAATGTTAAAGGCACGAGGCACTCGTTTTTTATTTGAATGTGCTAATTGAATGATGGGAAATAAGAACTGATAGACCTATTCACCTCTATGAATTCAAATGAGAATTTTCTAGAACTACATAGATAACCTTAAAAAACCCTATATAGACGATTGCTGAAAACATCTTATATGATTTATCTATATTCATTTATCCACTAAAGAATCTTTTTTTTTTTTTTTTTTTTTCCCGACTTTAGGCCAATGAGGCCACGCACTACCTCGGAGGCGGGCAATAAACACCGCCCCGGGTAAATTCACCTGGGGGAAGCAGTGAACCCTGCGGGCTCCCCCTAGGCTCGGACGGTGTTAGGTCCAGGTCAAGTCAGGTTGAGCTATGAAAGAAACGAGAGGCAACCTGGTGGGATCACCCCCCTTAAGAGGGCGTACCGCCTCCAGGCGCCCTGAGTGAGCAGGGATTAGAAGGGCCCCCGGTGTTAGTGGGGGTCCCCCGCTGGAAGTCTTAGGTTGGGAGCCACCCTACGTCCCCCGTCCCGGAGAGCCGGATTAGGGGTTCGGGTGTGCTCCAGACCACGGTTCCTGATGTCCGGCAGCGCCCCGCTTACTGGGGGGGAGGAGACATGCGGCATTGTTTCTTTAGTGTGTCGCCGCTACACCGGCATTCTTACAAGGTTAACCCGTAGGATCCTCCTGGGCTTCAATTCCTCGGCGTACTTCGCACGCATGAGGGAGGTGATGGCGGAGAAACCACAGTTCCAGGTGCCGTTATCCCCAAGCATGGCGTCTATCGCCCCTGTCGGATTCCAAACCGGAGCGATCCTGCGCTTGAAGTCGGCCACATGGTGTTTCCAGAGCGAACAGCTGAAGACAGCATGCTCTGGAGTGTCCCGGGCTCCGCACACGCAAGTGTCGTCGTCCGTTTTCCCAATGCGCAACGTGTAGGTGCGGAAGGACCCATGCCCCGTAAGAAATTGGGTAAACCAATGATTGTGGGTCCGGTGCCTGCAGCCGACCCACTTAGCTATGTCCGGGATTATCGTTCTAGTCCATCCTGCGGTGGCTGTCTCATTCCCCCACCTACTCTGCCACTGCGTGAGAGTGCGCTTACGGGCCATGCGTCTGACCCCGGCAAGGGCGCCCCCCCCACGTTGTGAAGAAATCTCCTCTCCTTGGCCAGGAGGTCGATGGGGGGGAAGCCCGTGACGACCTGTAGGGCAGCCGTGGACGTGGTTCTATATGCGGCAGCCACCCGGAGCAGGGTCCTCCGTTGTGCGCTCAAGAGCTTCTGGGCGTGCCTCTGTGTGTCCAGCGTGTGGCACCATATTGGAGCAGCGTATAAAAGAATCGTGTGAACAACCTGCGCCATCACTTCCCTCTTCCGGCCAGAGGGGCCCCCCACGTTTGGCATCAGCCGTGACAGTGCCCCCTGTCTCGCGTCCGCCGTTCTGATGACTTCCGTTATGTGTTCTGTAAACCTTCCCCCTTCCGTTATGGTGACCCCCAGGTATTTCAAGTTTGGCTTGGTCTCTAGCGCTATTTCTCCGACTCTTAACGAGAACCTTCTACCTGTCCTTGGGCCCTTCAGCACCACCAACTGAGTCTTGTCAGTGGCTATGTCCAGTTTGTGGTCGGTCAGCCAAACCGAGATCTCCCGGAAGGCCCGGTTCAGAGGTCCTTGCAGCCCGTCTTTGGTGTCAGCTGACACTATCAGAGCGAGGTCATCGGCATACGCCAGTACCCGCGTACCCGCTGGGAGCTCGATCCTGAGGACCCCGTCGAACATAATGTTCCACAGTGTGGGCCCCAGGACGGACCCCTGTGGCACCCCCGTGTCAGTCTCGCGGGAGAAGTTGTTCGAGATTTTGATCCTCCGTTTGTCGAGGTAGCTTTCGACCATTCTAATCAGGTACGGAGATACACCGCGGCTCTTCAGGGCCTGCACAATGTGGAGCCAGGAGGCCGTATTGAAGGCGTTCCTAATGTCAATGGTAACCATAACCGCCCACTTGCTGTGATCCTCCAATGTAACCATCAGGTCCTTGAGGGCAGTTATGGTTGACCTCCCTCGCCGAAAGCCGTGCTGGGCTTGGGCTAATCCTCCGGTATCTTCGATTTCCTCCTCGAGACGGTCCCGAATGATCGTCTCGAGGACCTTTCCCATTACCGATATTAGGCAAATGGGCCTGTATGATCCGGGGAGACTCGGGTCCCTCCCCTCTTTGGGGATGAGGATCACCCCGGCTTCTTTCCAGGCCCTAGGGAACTCCTGTCTACGAAGCGCCTCATTGAGGTGGCGGAGGATGGTATCCGGCACCGTGGCGTATACCACCTTAAGTGCCTCCGGGCTAAGTCTGTCCGGACCGGCAGCCGTCCCATTCTTACTCCTCTTGACCGCCCGATCTAGTTCCCCCCTTACGATCTCCGGGGGGTCCGGCACGATCGGCCCTCTGTCCCAGGTGACTCCGTTGCGAGGAAATAGAGCGGAGATGATTTTGGCCTTTGCTCGGGTGTCTAAGTTCACACGGCATGGTGTCGTCCTGGCCGTCCTGGTGGCGATCCGGTAGCCCATGCCCCAAATATCCCGGTCAAGGTCGCGGATGAGGTCTTCCCAACAACGCCTCCTGCTATCTTTGATATCCTTCTTGAGTCTTTTTCTAGCTATTTTCAACTCCAGGGTTAGGTCCCTAAGACGTTGTAGGTTGGTATTGTTGTTTCTGCGTGCCCTCGCGAGCCTTCTTCGGGCTCGGAGTACCTCTGCTCTTCCGACCGAGATATCCGAGTTCCACCAGTATGGAACCCGCACAGGGCGGCCAGAGGGGTCTCTCACGGTGGCGTCCGACACACATCTCGCGAGTGCTGATGGAAAATCCTCCGTCGTGGCAGCCGTCAGCACCTCATTAGCATATTTTTTAAGCAGTTCGTTGTCAATCATATTGTAGTCTCGTTCAGTGATGCTCTTGGCGACACCCACGGTAATACGGATAGTTGCGTGATGTGTGAGGGGGTTGTCAAACCTTGCCCGCCACGATACTCCCGCTCTGGCCACCTGCCTGGAGCACAGGCTAATGTCGATGCATGACGCCGAAGTTCCTCTGCGGAACGTCGGTGACCCGTCGTTAAGAATGGTGAATCCCGCCGACTCCACCCACTCCATAACGGCTACCCCGCGTGGGTCCAGTACCGATGCGCCCCATGCCGGAGATTTGGAATTAAAATCCCCCAAGATCAGACACTGGGGGGTCTTGGTGGCTATTAGGGCCATGATAGTGTCAAGCTTATCCCTGTATTCCCTTATAGTGATATTGGGGGAGAGATAGACCCCCCAGTACCAGATCTTGCCCATCTTGATCCCAACCCCACCCGGACACCGGTCGGTCTCCGTAGGGCGATCCCGTTGGGGAATGTTAGCATTCAGGGCGATCGCCACGTCGGTCCTCGTGTCCGTGAACCATCCTGCTTTGTGGGCCAGGGCCTTATTCGGCTCAGCAACTATCGCTAGTTGTGCTCCTGATTGTATGAGGTCCGCCGTTAGCAGATGATGGGCAGCCCTAGCCCGGCCGATGTTAACCTGTAAGATCTGTCTACCCTCCCTACCCGTTATTCTGCCTTGTAGAGCCCGCGTCATATCTCCATGTCTAGGCTCTCACGGACATCGCTGCTTACGCTGAGCGTCGTGGTCTCTGCTTGGTCCGCTATCTCTGTCTCCACGGCTGGGACCTCTAGGTCTATAAGATGTGGTGTGCCTCCTTCCTCAGGTTTCGCCGCAGGGACTGCACCTTCCTTTTGTACCCTCCGCCGCGCCTTGGCTGTCGGCCTGGGTTTCAGGGTATCCCCCTGGCGGCCCTTGGTCCCCTTGGGGCACGCCGAGCTGCCCGCCTGGTGTTCAGGGCTCCTGCAGTTTGGGCACACCGGCGCATTGCTACAGCCTGCCACCATGTGCCCTTCTTCTCCACACCTTAAGCATTGGCCGGACCTGTCTGGACCGCGACATTCTGCCCTCACGTGTCCCGTCTCCAGGCACTTGAAGCAGCGCGTGATCCCGGGCTTTCTTGTCGCCCTGCATTGAACCCATCCTACTCGGAGTTCCCCGATTGCGCTGATTCGGGCAGCCGTCCTCCCATCCAGTTTGGCAAATGCTCTCTTGGTGCCATCGCGGCACTCCCGTATGGTAATTGACCTTATGTCCGGGTCCGGGACGGCTGCCTTCAAGGCAACCACAATCTCCTCCTCTGTGGTCGATTCCTCTAGTCCCTGGATGAGGACGGTCACATCGCCTCTGGACATCGTCCTTACTTTTTCGGTTCCCAACGTACGAGCGATCTCTGACTGCAGTGTGGCCGTTTTCCCCCTGTCTCCCTCTACCTCTATAGCTACGTCCCCGGCATTGGTACGCCTTATAGCCCTTATGCAGATTCCCAATGCACTCGGGTCAACTTTGCTCTTAATTCTGCCAATTATGTCCGCATAGGACGAGCCGTCTCCCTTGATGATCACACTCTCGGTCTTTGGTCTGGGTTGGAGGCGGCTACCCCCTGGCCTGCCCTCCATCGTTGCACGATTGATCCCGGGGGGGTCGAGGAAGAAGGAGATTTGATCCTTCCGAAAAACGTGTTCGAGGCATTTCTCGTGAACAGGGGTGCGAAGGTCGCCTAGGATTTGAATATTTTCAGTGGGATGAGAGATCATTTCCTCCCTCATCATCCTCATCTGGGCATGAACTTCCGACACCATCATCCGCTCTGGTGACGCCCCGTTGTATGGTATGATGTAGATGGAAGATTCAGTGTCTCTGACCGACCCCCGCCTAGTCGTGCTACTAGATTTTAAGTGGGCATATTCAAATTGCCCCGGAAGCAACCCCTCCTCGACGATTTCCCTCAAGGGGTCCGTGTGCAATCCCAGCGCTTTCAGCCTTGAGGGATCATTGCTCTTAGAGGTGTCGAATAGGATACATCTGCACCTAGCACCCCCGCCGCTCTAACCTTTCCGTGTCACACGGAAAGCTTCCGTAGGCCACTCAGCATCGAGAACTGCCAACAGGTGCTCCACCTCGTCCCCCGCGCTCAGCGCCGCTCCTATGGTTTCCGCGTCTGTGTTCCATCCAGTCATTGTTACTTTGTCAGAGAACCTACGGTTTCGCGGCCGCCTTACCTCTACGTCAAAGGCAGCCGCCTCGTTCTCAATGTTGGTAAGGCACATCTCTAACTCCTCATTCGTACCTCCCGGGGATCGTGCCATCACTAGAAGTTTGTCGATTTCAGTCTTCATCCGGTCCCATAACTCCACGAGGCCAAAGCCCGTCGGCGTCTCGGGTGAGTTTGGGGAGTTTCTCCTCCGCTTCTTATCGGCGCGCCTAGTGCCTAGTTGGAATGCTGGGCTTGTATTCGGCTCCTCATCAAAGTATTCAGCGCCGCTATTCTCCCGTGGGTCCTCTTCCACCACAATCACGCTGTCTCTCCCCACAGCCTGCGCTGGAGGCGACCTCGGGAGCAGAGTACTCCTACTTGCGAAGGGGGCCACGGGCTTGTCGCTCTCCCCTCCCTTAGATTTATTACCCTTAGGTCCGTCCTTCCCTGGTTTGTTCTTTGTCCTAGCCAGGTCGTCGGTTGTTGTTGTTTTGTTTGTTTTTGTTTGTTTACTTTTAGATTCCATACCGTTCCCACGAGTAGGGCAGAAATATGATGTCCAGCCGGGGCAGTGCTCCCTTACCCCGGCTAAGGCTACCTACGCCCGGGGTGCGCCAGGTGCCCCGGGGGCTCCGTTTAAGACAGATTCACGCATCTGCCATCCACCTCTCGGCACGGGTCGCATAACACCTTAGGTTGCGGGTTTTTTTCAGGCGGGTTTTCCATCCCATCCGGTTTTTTACCCTGGTTTTCCTTCCAGTCGAGGCCAGGTCCACGCAGAGTCGCCAGTCGTCGTCAGATGCTAGTCAGGTCCAAATCCTAGTCCATAGCCGGGTCCGCGATAACGCCCCCCCGTCACCCCATGCCGGAGGCCCTTCCCACTGGGGTTTTCACCCAATCTTCCGGGCCCCCGACGGTGCGGGGAGGTGAGTCACTCCTTGGCCCCGGAAGCCGGCAATGTGCCAGGCCTCCGAGTTCACCCTCCCACCAACTGTGAGGTCTCGTGACTCCTAGGGAAGGCCACTAAAGAATCTAGAAGGAAAATACCCTCGAAATTATTGAAGACAATTTTTGAAACAGTAATCAGTGTCAATAGAATGACAAAGAACGTTCTTATTAAATCTAGCGAGTTGCTAAAAGTGCCAGATGTATTTACACCACCTTACCCCAAACCCAACATCTAGAATATTGGAGGACACTCCAAAACCACATAGTACCTACATAACCTCAATTAAGAATTAATTGTTAGATCAATAAAGATGGAATTGTTTATTCTTCAAATAACATCAGAGAGATTTCGAAATCAGTCTGAAAAAAGTACCAAATACATTTACATGATTCTATTAGTAATACAGATGAATAAACCAAATTGCCAAAAACTCTTGAAACGAATACCTAACATAGTTCCAAAATAACTGTATATGGTTCGTAAAGGATCTAATAAAATATAAATACGTCAAACAATAACTTCAATTCCATTAGACACCCAAAGTATCGTTGCAAGTAAATCTAGAAGGTGTGCACTTGGTGTAGATGACTAAAAGTGAATATAGAAGTGTTAAACACGCCAAGTGGATGGAAATCTAGAAGGTTCAAAAAGATTACCCAAGATTCCAGAAACGTTCAAAAGGGTTCAATTTAATCTAGAAGGGTTTTAAAGGTGTTAGTGACCTTGTGTGGATTCTAGAAAATAACCAAATACTCCAGACGTCCTTGACCTTAGATTCACTAGAGGTTATATTTACTGATCTAAATAAACTAACAGACCTAGATATACCATAAGAAATATCTACAGTTAATCTAGACGAGTGTTAAAGACGCCAAGCTCACTGACTTAATCTAAAAAAAGTAGAAGAAAATTGCCATAGACATCAGAAACAAAGTTCCTAAAACGACTAGAGATGCATTGTGAAAAATATTGGTGTTTACTATTTCTAATTTAAATTCTTGTTACTGTACTAAGATTGTTAAGTTAATTAAGTACGTTAAGTAACTTTGTTAATTCACGTTTAGTGGGGAACAATCGAAGGTTCTAATGTTATCTATCAAAATCGCCCTATTTAAACTTAATGATAAGGACTCCTTGGTTACTCTCGAACATGTTAATTAATGTAATTCATTGTTTGCATTGTTTACAGTAACAGAACCCGCTAGATCGGTAAATAGGAACCTCTTCGGTTCTCATTAAAATACCGACCAGGCGTTATTTATCTAACAGAACTCGGTATATGTGATAAAAATGTCTTGGCGTAACAATAACAGTAGTTTAATGTATTGTCTTCACATGGCACGTTCAACGAAAATGTTACCACCTCATGTATTGGTACCGACGGTCTTAATGGTATCAGCCTTCTTCTCCAACGTCATTTTGGAAAATGTTGACGTACCGAAACACAGGATAAAGAGATACGTTGTGTTCACGAAAAGTAGCAAATATTTCGTAAGTATCGATTAAAATTCGCATTTATAATGTCTTTGATTACATCGAATGATTTTAAAATGTCATGTGATTAGCGGGTTTTTATTAATTTTAATTGGATCCATGAAATGCCGAACGATTAATCATGTATCTGTTTAATATCCAATAATTAAAATTAATTGGATCGGGATCTGAGTTTTCTCAAAATACACTCCAAATGTTTTCTTTTAAACTTCGAGTATTTATTCTAATATTGAATGTGTATAAAAAAGTTTAAAACCATTTTTCGCTAAATCTGCTCTAAAAGGCACTTTACTCTTGTCATTTTTCGGTTTTTGGAATTTTTTTCAAAATCCACTTCAACATTCTCATTTCAACTTTAAACATTTTTTTTTTGTAAAACTAAGTTCAATTGTCCTTAAAGAGTTCTATGCATTTATTTAGTTGGATTGCTTGGATTTCACAAATTTCGCCATAATTTAAGTAAGAAGTTCCTCAAAACTTCTTAAATTCCTTCAACGCCTCAGTACTCCTTTAAGGAAGTAATAACTCATAAAAAAGTTACAACAGTCTTTTCCTTTTTTAGACATAATGAAAATGAAAGTCTATATTGTCCTTCAAGTTATCCTAAGAACAACTACTTACGTATTACTTCTTTTAGTTCCGATTCAACGGTAAATACAACATACTGAACTTTACAACTATTTTCGCTTTCGGCTATGGGAGCTTCAGAGTGAACTGGGACCTACCACATAACATACCAAGGAGGTATCAGTTCTTCAAACGAGATATACACGAGGATATACAAAGCATCCCAAACGAGTAAGCTAATTTTGGAAACATGTGGTGAGATAAGTAAGGAGGTTGTTGTGTAAAAGTCATTCATTTAGTTAAAATCTGTAACGTGCCCAACTTGCCCAAGTGGAATTCTACTAGTCAGCAATGGGTATTCTAAACCTATCAGGTTTACTTCGATCTCAAAATTACAAATTCACACAACAACCCTTAGAAATTCCACCATCAGGCATGCTTTTACCGCATATACTTCATATACTAATACGTATTACTTTTAGGGTCGTTTCAAAGGGCATGTCCTGCCTGATAAGTAAAATGTGCGACACTTTCGACAGGTTTCGCAGCTTAGAAACGTGCGGGTTCTTCTGCGAAGTGGGAAGGATCGTAATGAGGTAAAACTTGTATATTATGACTTAATTATCACAATCACACTTCGTACTTCTTTCAGCGAGCAAGGAATGGAAGGCGATTTTTTCAAAAATATAATTAACAAATGTGATTACTACAAAGGGATATGTCCGCACGACGGGTCGAAACTGATCCCTCATACTGAATACGGATGAGGCTGGACTTGTTTTTGATATGTAAAATTATTTTTTCCTAAGTAGTAAATACTATTTTTGTACTATGTATCTCAACAATGGTACGTGCAATAATAATACAAAGTAGAGAATTAAGTGTAAATTAAATTCTGTTTATATGAATCTGTTGTATCATTCTTCTAAATTTTGTTAAACACTTCAAGGAAATGGTTTGGAAATAGTGCCAATTTCCAAAGAACTAAATCCAAAAGTCCAGAAAATCCTGGGGACATAATATTTACTTTAATAAGATTGGTAAAAATCATTAGAAAAATAAGACAATAATAAGAAGAAGAAAATAACAAAGTTATCACTTTTTGAGCAAAACGAGTGAAGTTTAAAAAAAAATTGTCAGATTGAAGTTTAATAAAAATTGGTAGAATTGGAACACCCAACTAGGGATAATTTTAATGGAGTTACGCCTTTCACACATTATTGACCACATTTGGAGTACAACTAATGAACTATACACACGTATACAACGCATGCGCATCATATTTCGCTCATTTCCTAGTGCGCACACTTCTAATACAAACTATTTACAATTTTCGTCCCGTTATAACCCTAACGGGTCCAACGTTTAGCGCCTCAATACCAATATTTACCCGAGATACACCTCATTCAGTAGACAGTTCGCTCCATTAAACTACTACCAACTCCGTTAGAACTACGCTTACACGTCGAATATGAATTATTTTTTAATAATAACCGTTCTAATAATGTTACCTTCATCCCAAGCTTACCTGATGGACACAAGCGGACATGTCCAAGCTAGGCAGAAGCGCTGGTTAGTATGGAGCGACGCAGGAACCAATTGGGTCCAGGTATGAATAGTTTTACAGTGACCATGTTTAACAGAATATTTGGGGTTCAAGTGGGAAATTTGCATCGTTTTCTGTCATATTTTTGAAATGGTTTTCAATACTGAAAAATAATCAAATCAAGCTGCATAGCCAAGTATCACTAGTCCAAGTATCCAACAATTTTGGAGACAACACCAAATTAAACATTGCTTGGTTGCCACATTAATACCTTTGACACAGGTACCAATATTTGCACTTGTGTAATATTTCAGCTTATTTTCGGTCTCGGTTTGCCGTTGGAAGTCAAAAATCAAGCCATAACTTTAGGAACAGTCATAAAAGCATTCTACACCTTGCCTACCAATAGCTCAATTTATACTAATCCAAGTATAGAAGATTATGGAAAGAGAAGGAAACGTGCTACGTCAAGATGGACGATTTACAAGTTCTTCGAGGATTACATGAATAGGTAAGCTTGTGGTTCGCCACGTTCTACCTAATACACATAGAGTTTGAATTGAAAACCCATCAAAGTGTTGGTTCCAATATTTCGTAAGGTTGATGTGTTGCAGTAACACTAACAAACCATATATTATGTTATTCTACATTATATTCTATAAGATTATTGTTATTATCATTCTTATAATTGCTTTTGGGGCCTACGACTGTACTATGAGAAAATAAGAGTTCTCTTTAATGTCTTATTTAGTTTTGTCCAATCGTCAATAAGTAAAATGGAAGAAACTGTTGGAGAATTCTAACTTGGAGAATTTTAAACTAATATTATTTCCAATCCCAATTATATTTTCAGGTACGATTATGGCGACGGACGATCCTGCCTGCTCAAAACGATATGCGAAGTATCTCACACCCCCATAGAAGAGAAATCTGGAATACTAGCTGAAGTTATAGCGGCTTTATTGAGGTTATATCAAATTAACTCCAAATTAATTAATACGATTAATATTTAATACAAACTCTTAACTTTAGGCCTTCATCTACCGAGGAACCATTCGACCACCACTCGAACGTTGAGTACATTGCAGCCGAGAATCTAGGAAAAGATTCTGGAAATTGCGAGCTGCTGTTTCCAGACTGTAAATTGAATCTTGTAGATAAGTTTTCCAAGATTCTTAAGTAAAATAAATGTAGTCCATTACGTCTTTTGTCTTTTTTCATTCCAGTTGTAGGTATCTTCAAGTAAAGGTAAAGGTATACCATTTTATTGATGTTTCCATTAATTTCTTAAAAAAATAAGAAATCGTAACAATTGCGTATTGTTTCTTAAATAGTACAAAAACACATCACGTCATCACGTCAAAATTATATATTATTACCTACCCTAAGTTTTATCTCAATAAATCTCTTATAATAATTGTCTCAAAAAATAATTTTTCAGTTCTCAATTTCCTTTCGATTGCAGAAAATAATTTTGAATATTGAATAGGTAGGTACTTTAGGACACGGTACAACGGCTTTTGAGTGAATTGAGGAGCTGAAAAGTATTTAAATTTGGAACGTCAGTTGGTTAGTTTCAAAAGCAGAAAATTCAAACTATGGCCATAGAAGAGACATTTATTTTTTCTATGGAACGCGTTTTGGCGTAGCCTCATTTTAGGAAAATTCAAAATAATCACAAAAATGATCTAAATAGTCGGCAAAGTGTATAAGAGTAGAACTGCGAGGCGCATTTAGATACCTAGTTTTACAGGAGAGTTCAAAAAATACTTCAAAACTGGAAATTGAGAATTAGGACGAGTCTTATCTATAGGTATTGATTATCTTAGATTATGTGGCCGTCATGCTGAACATTTTTGACGTTCACGCCCAAATTAGGGACATATTTCCCAACTGACTTTCCTTTTACCAGGAAAACGTTTATACATTTCCATGGTAACAACAGAAGAAAATTTCTTTTGGAGGAAAAATTCCCTAAAAAATTGGGGAATACTTTGGTGGAATTACAGTTGAATACTATGGGGAGCCGAGTCCCCAAAATTTTCCTTCCACCAGATCACGTGAATTGAATGAAGTTGAAATGCCAGGGAAGTTATTCAAGATTACTTAGTTCGTTTATGCCAAAAATGGTGGAGAGTTTTTTAGAGTTTTAAGGTTGCTTCGTCTAAGTTTTCTCATTGAATACACTATTACTATCAACCATTTAAGGTCTCGTAAGTTTTCTTATTAAACTTCAACGAAGTTACAAGTATCCTACTAAAGTCTTGTATTGGATGTATCAATTTCTTCCCTTCCTTACAATTAGGAGGCTCCACCGTTCCATTAATCTATGTGCTGGCATTTTATGTAGTACATTCCTTTGCTGTATGGTCTCTTTCTTCCCTGCGATCTTTTTGATAACATGGTAAACTTCTTTTTCTCTAACTGGATCTAAGTATTAAAATTTTAATATTTATATACATACTTCAAAATGGACATAAACTGTTGTTGGAGACAGTAGGTACAATTTCAATTAATCGGACGTTAACATGTTTGACAGGTACCTTTACATATGTATTATTCTGCACTAATTCGTCTAACAATGCTAAAAGTAGAACAAATAACGATACTAATATATCAAGTTCGTTTTGAGATATGTTCTGTCGAATAAGACATCACTTTTATGTCGAAGAGCAAGATGAAGATAACGATAATTTTGCTATTTCTGACTTACTTGTCACATGTGTGTATTGGTATTAACATTACAAAAGTATCCAAGAGGAATATCCTACAACGAAAAAAACGATACCTAAATTTTCCAAGCGGAAGTAACTTTGCAGTAAGAAAGCCTTACCTATTAAACACATATTAAGTTTGGGTAGCTAAAGTCGGGTATATTTTGTTTCCATTACCAATCGTACTTTTTAATCTTTAGGTCCAAGTAGCAGCTGTAAAGGCGTTCATGCGGATCCAACCGACTGGATGGAATATCTTGGAGGAAATGGACTTTCCATTCGCTCTACCGAGCGATACAACGTGGATAAAATATTTTTCGGGCCAAAAGAGGTACAAAAGGGAAGTGTACGATACACTGGAATCAGGAATATCGCAGTAAGATTATTTGTATTTCTCGAGACACAAGACCGACTTACTTTTCCATTAGGACCGGATTGAACGGCACCGCCTGCGTGAAAAGGATGATGTGCGACGTCAAAAAGTATCTCCCGTGGAAAGGGAAGTCTCTGGTGAAAGACATATTGTTGGCGTTGTTTAGGTAACAAAAGAACTTTTATTTAAGCGAAATTTAAACATTTCTCGTTTCAGTTTCGACAATACCGGTCTAACCCACGAGGAAACATGTAGACCTGGCTTATTTAACGATTGTACAGTCTCCATTCTGGATTATCTCTTTATGGGGAGAATGGAAAGTAGGCCAACAGACTTGTATGAATAATATTTTAACAAAATCGATCAAATTTGACCATCACTGATGTAACATAATAATTCAAATTTTATGCATTAAAGAAACAAGCCCTTTAACTTATTTGTTTTCTTATTCATGTGCGAAAAAGTGTTATATTGTAATGTGCCTATTAGTATCTACCTTTTTAATCTAATAAATATTACTTATAGTAATCAGAATTACATATGGGAAGAGATGTTTGTATAATAAGGTTGTATTTACATTACTCACCAAGTTTTTACAAATTTACAACGTTATGTAACACACCACAAACAATCAATTTAATCGTTAGCAGTCAGCTTGACTCGATTTTTGTGATATTTAAGTATGGATGGTGTATTATGCGCATTACCATCTACTGATTTTTGTTTTAATCAAGAGGTAAATTTTAAATGTAACAGTCGAGAGTGAGTAATGGATATTTTTCGAAACGAATAGGTATATATTGTAATATCTATACAATTTCTACAATTTTCTACGAAAGATTTAATTTCTGCATTCAGTCATATACAAAAGTACCAGCATATAAATTAGAATCCACTGTAAATTATTATGAAATAAAAAGAATAAAACGTGTACACTATAGTCATTGAAATAAGCTTCTTCTTTTCATTTAGGTGTCATATGCAATTATATGGTATAAGGTATAATTATAAGGTAATTATATAGATAATAAGTCTATTGGTTGATATGTAGTGAAATTGTTCTTTCTCTTTTCTGAATAATTTAAATAGTACCTAATCAATACTTATTGATTTACCATCCATAAAATCTTTAGATAATTGAGCAGTAACGAGGTCGAGTCAAGTCAATGATCAAGTACACCTTTTTACTTCTTTAGTTCTGGTTTTGGTAGCTTCCAGTGACTTTACCTAAAACATTGCGGCTACTATATGGGCGAAAATTGGCATACCGTTATTCTTATTTTAAGCAACTACGGATAATCGTATTAGCGATACAGTTCTAAACGCAAAATAATAGAAAGACAAACAAACCAAGTCTCTTATTCCATTTAAGTAAGTATAACACGTTCTGCATATTCTCTTGATAACTGTTTCTCTGAAAGATGTTTTTCAAAGTTGTCATTTTCGCTTTTTACCTGACAGTTTTAACCCTCGGTGCTTTTGGGGAAGAAACTAACGACACCAATGTGAGTTACGTGCCGTTAGTTAGGAAAAGAAGGTATTTAACGTTTCCGGTCGGGACGTCTTTACAATTAGGTAAGGACATAGAAAATAAGACTAAATCTAATAATAGTAGCTACAACTTGACCTGTATACTTAACTGTACCAAGTAACTAACTGTAGTATAGGTAATTTGTTTCCCTTTCATTTTTCAGTATATTGTTTAACTGTGCCCATGATAGGCCCATATGGGGCCCTTATAACGGTAGGTTCGACAGCAGCTTTGGCGTGGCCTTTGCCCGCGACGGCTGAAGAAATTTTGGAGTTAAAAGGTAAAAGGACCACAACTACCGAACCACCCACTACGACGTTACCGGTAAGTTAGTTTAGTTAGTTAGTAGTTCAAGCAAATGTAAATATCATCAATCTTAGGTATACATTAAGATTGATACGGCACATGACAGTCATATGATACACATATGACTGTATACATTGTTTGTATGACTATATGTATTGTCTTATTGTAATTATATGTCTTAAACAATGAATTATTAAATTACACTACTTATTACAGTTCTCCTTTTCTAGCCTTTAATACATGACCACCACCATCACGACGACTACGATTACCCAGACTCTTCGTACAAGAGGATCGACAAACCTTCCAACAGTATTAAGTATAGAAGTAAACTTCCTATCAAGTCGTACTACAACCCCTTTACTTACAATAAACCATTGTACGAGTATTCCCCGAAGATAAACTACAAACAAAAAATGTAAGCAAATTCAGTAGGTACATAACAAAAAATTCTGGTGGTGTGTGCAACATAATTTTCAGTAATCTGCGAAAATTATTCAAATACTTATTGCACAAGTAAAATTTGCAAATGTAAAGCACGATAATTTACAAATTTCCTCTTTGGAATGTCTATTGTAACAATATGGATTTTTAGTTACAGTAAAACTGTCCCTAACGACTATAAGGTACCAGCAACTTACGTACACCCTGTATATTACGACGTACACAGGAGGACGAGGAGAGAACTGTATGGAAGAGTGGAGAAACTGTTCAAAGCGTGAGTGAATAAATTAGTGTTTTTGTCTCAAAATACAAGGTGCTAGTGCCTAAGAAATGTGATTTGAAACGAAAATATGCTGAACGTCCTTTGGCTAGGAAATCCCTTAAATAGAGGAATTTGTTAAGAGTAATAGATGATGTTTTGCTATACTAAACAATAGGAAACAGAGCTCACATCAAAATACTAATTGCCATTAAAAGATATATTTTTATAAATGTGGATTATCATAGATATAATGGGATCAATAATAGCATAAACCTTTCAAAACTTAACAAACAATAAACTAAACAGTAGGTACATACAGTAATCAACATAAAGCCAAAATTTAAACAATATAAAGTAAATGTTTACTCACAACTCAAACCTCCAGTTGTCATCATGTCTCTGAAATAACCTCTATAACCAAATACATGCACTGCACATAACTTCTGCTCGACTAATATGTCTAATTGATACTTGCTTTGCTCATTCGGGTTCTTGGTTTTCTTTGCAACCTTTAGCACACAAGATTTCGAATACTTACCTTGTAATGTAACTGCTGGTCAAAGAAAGACCTGATATCGTCGTGATGCAACGTAAAATAATTGTGGATGTCCGAAAATGGCTCTCCGATGTTGAGTGGAAGCACCAGTCCCATCATAACGCAGGTTCTCTTCTTATTGGAATCGTCCAAAACTTGTACATGAAACTCGTAAGTTTTAGATATGTGTTCCGGTCCCAGAAACTGAACGCTCCACTTAAACCTGTCGTCTGAATGTTTGAACATTAATTTGAACATGTGTTCTTCGAATTTTATAAGGAAAGCTTCTTCTGTTTCCTGGTTGGTATCGAACGATACAGTTTCATTGTTTGTTATAAGTAAAGCATTGTGTTGGTTATCGATGTGATTTTTGAGTTCTCCCATCACATCCTTCCAAGCACAGTCACAAGTACTTTTGAAAGGACATTCTAGTGGACCGAATTCGCAAGCCTTCTCGTGTTGTCTTATATTCTCAGATTTGGTGTAGTAGTTGCAGCCGCTCTGGTAGAATTTGCAGGGATACGTTAAGAGCTCAGTAACTTTTTGTAGTGTGAAATTTTGGGTGTTTTGGAATGGACTCCTGCAAATGGGGCAGAATCCGGTAAGGCTTAGCTTGCAGCCCTTGCAGAAGCTGTGACCGTTCAGACACTGGTAGATCGGAGGGACCATGAAGTCATAGCATATGGGGCATTCTAGGTTGGACAGAACTTCCCACTCAATCTGGGGATTTTCCTTTATATTGGTTATTTCCTAAAAAAGAGTATAATTGTGTAATTCAACCATTTGTCACATCACAGCTAGTTTTTTAAATTAAAGTAAATTTTAATAACAGTTATAAACCTTCCTTACATACACTACCAACTTACTTCAGCTGGTGCATTCTTGGCTTCCTTCAGTTGAATAATTTTCAGTTGCCGCACAACATTGACAGTGACAATGAAACTTTGAGACTCGAAGAGTACTTTAGCTAAATCTTTACAAGACAATCTGGATACTTCAAGTCCATCAGCCATTTTCTCAGTGTGATACTTGTAGCAGTAGTTCTTATCCTTGCTGTATACTTTCAGGAAGTAGTTGTAAGCTACAGAGTCTTCGGAGGACTTTAAACACAGTTGTACCGTGCATGAAAAGATTCCTTTACGTGAGTCTACCTCCTTTCTGACGACAAACAGTTCATCTTTTACAGCCAACAAATAATATTCTTCAGTCGAAGAAAGGAAGTTCAACTCGAAAGACGAGTCTTTCAAGAACAAATCAGGATGATTATCTTGGAAGTGAGCTACCAAGTCTTCCCTTGGACCAGCCCATTGGCACTTTAAATTCTTAACGGGGCAATTCTGCTTTAAATACATACAACACTCCTCGTGTTTTTCCAATTTTGAAGGCGGTAGAATTTCCATACAACCCTTTTCTTTGTTCATGCAAGGGAAGTGTAAGAATTGGGCCATCTCTTCATAGACATTGTCGCGGATATAGTTTTCAGGTTCCGGGATAATGCAACGGCCGCAAATTGCCGCAGTAGTACCTTTCTTTAAGTATATGGGGAAGTGGGATAAATATCTGTTGCAACTCTCACAAGTTAGTTTGTTGAAGGTGTCCTTCGAGGGAATGCGCAGAGGCATGTTTAAGGCTGCAAGAAATACAGATTGAGGGGGTTTTAAGTTCCCTTATGCACGTTAATAAGTTTGTGATTTTGAGATAAAATATTATGATTCAGGGATAAATGTTGTTAATGTTGCTGTTAATATCACTTTTTGTTTGGATAATGTTACTTAGACAAGTTTAAATTTTGATATTATGACCAACTGTATTATTATCGTTTGTCACTTAAACAAACTCCATAAAAGTATTTTGATTCAATCGAAATATGTTCGATTTTTATACATAAGTATGTTAATCAATACAACAATCAAAGTGATCGAGAAAAACTGGATTGAAATACCCAAAGATAGCGTGGAATTGAATATGATTTCCAATTGGAAAGAAGTACCTTCAAATAGAAAACGATCTGGACTTAAACATATCAAATGGGTGGATAGCATGGATAGTAGCTATTATAATTCAGATTTAAAGGGACATTTGTGAACAATTAACATTTAGAAAATTAACAAAAAGTGCATTAACAAACACTCAAATTGGATGACAGATCGAACTTATTAATCAGCGAAGAAAATCTTGTTTTATATAAAGAAAAGCTATAACTAGGCTAACAAATTTTAATCTCCATCTGGCAAAACGCAGATTGATCCGATTACCTTAACAAATCTCTACCTTTTATTATCTAAACATTCATTAAGAGGAACAAAAACTAATTTCTCACCTAGCCGCGCTCTCGCTCAACAAGTATTCCAGGGAAATCACAGGATAAATGGGAAAAACTGCCACAATTATTGTCCTGTCGGTCCAGTTCTTTGAGTACACGGTTCGAATATTAAACTAAACACACAGCTTCAGCGGAGAGAAGAATATTAATTGCTTACCCCGCGAAACGATAAACACGAAATAAACAACGAAATAATTGAGAACGCAGTAACAAAGTAACAAAATCATCACAAACGTAAACAGCGTCATGGAAATAGTTGTTTGGTTTGGAAACCTAAGCGGCACGAAACAAAAGGAATGAGACGCCAAATGGTAAAACAATGAGTTCTGCCCTTATTTTGCACATAAGTAATCGAAAATGTCGAGTACTTGTGATTGATCATGATGAAAATGTTAAAGTGCTTAGGGAAATATATTTGTATTGTAATTACGTATGCATGATTTGTTCCATTAAAAAGCATGACGTGATTCCATCCAATCGGATGCTTCGCTTTGTGCGCGTATTAAGAACTAGCCCTTAATTTAAGTTTAATAATCATAGAATTTTCAGCAAGATGTTTATTTTTAGGTTGAATCGTGATGGTAAGGCATGTTTGTTAAAAGCAATATGCGAGGTGAGTCAAGCTGGAGAAAAAAAGGGCACTTTGATTGAAGAGCTCTTGAAAGCAGTGTTCAGGTAATTTTTCTAAAATCTTAAAAGACGTAATTGCGAAAGCAATTTGAACATGTACTTAATTGACAATTTAGGCAAATAAAAATCAAAATATCAAGACAACTCATTAGAATGTTCATAAATATCAAAACAAGTTTCTAAAGAATTGTCCTGAAAACTTAAAATTTTCGAAATAGGTAGTACATATTTAAAAAATGTTTTTTTGTTATATCTCAAAGTTTATGCAGATTTTTAAATTTGGTATCTACCTACTTCGTTTACATTTTACAATATGCTGGAATTTAACATTTTTTATATATTACTTCATCCAAAAATTTGGTATTATTTTAACTTATTTGGTAATAGCAGATTTAGCTAACAGATCCTTGCTAATATCACTCTAGGTCTGTCGATTTCATTCTTCAGAACCAACTTTGAAAATAATGCCAGAACTACAATAAGACAGTTTGGAAAGGCACTATTTCACAATATCAGATTATTCGAAAATTGATGTTAATGAATATATCTATGTTGCAGGATTAAACCTCACGAAAACTATCCAGAAGAGGACCATTATGACTCCGCTGCTAATAAAAGTCACAACTGTCAAGAGCAATACCCTACTTGTGAGAATTCTATTTGGGGAGATATGCTGTTTTAGAAGAAAATAAAATTTCATTGCATTTATCTGGTTTGAAATAACGATCTATACAAATTCCCAAGTATTTAAAACTACATCTCATACTTAGAGATAGATTGCAGGTCAACTTAAGTGTTCTGAGATTGAAGTCGAACAAATTCAATGCTTTCTAAGGGTCACATCACCTCAAATGTGACACTTGAAACGTTTAACAAGTTGTTTTTTAGCATACAATCAACAGTTAAAATAGGAAAACCATTTAGATCAAAGTAGTTTATTAATAGTTGTAGTAAAATACAGCAATAAGAAAATAAATCTCCGAAATTCTCATATAAAAATAGGTTAAACACTTCTCAACAACAGTATTGGAATTTCGAAGATTCCCAACTCCAATATTCATCAAATACAAAAAAAAAACTTTATAAACATTTAAAGGCAACAAGATTGTGTTGCAAACTACATACAAAGATACAAATACACATACGAATATTAAACTGAACAATATACACTAAGTATGCCTTAAAAACACAAAAATAACTCATAACTCAAACATCGATTGACAGCAAAATAAGGCAGCTTAGAAGGGTTTATATTGAGTAATCAAAAACATCATTATACCTCCATTGCTCACTCAGGTTTTTATAAGACAGTTTTGTTTTAAGCTTTTTGGGAGCATAATATAAATTTCAATAGATGTTTACATACACTTGAATATATTTACCTTGTAACGTAATTGTTCCTTAAAGAAAGACTTAATATTATCATGATGTAATATGATATAATTGTCAACATCAGAAAATGGTTCTCCAATATTCAAGGGAACTACCATCCCAACCATGTGGCAAGCTCTTTTCTTACCGGAATCATCCAACACTTGTAAATTAAAACGGTAAGTTTCCGATACATCTTGCGGTCCAAGAAGTTGAACGCTCCACTTAAACGTGCCCCCTGAATGTTTGAACAATAGTTTGAACATGTGTTCTTCGAATTTCATCAGGTATGCATCCTCTTTTTCCTTGTTGGTATCGAACGACAAAGTTTCATTGTCTGATTTTAGTATAGTATTGTGGTAAATATCGAAATGAGTTTTAATTTTTCCCATCACGTCCTTCCAAGCGCAATCAGAAGTATCTTTGAAAGGACATTCGATGGGACCATATTCGCAAGTACCCTCGTGTTGCCTTATGCTTCCCGATTTAGCAAAGTAATTGCAACCGCTCTTGTAGAATTTGCATGGGTAGTTCAACAATTGGGTTACTTTTTGTAAAGTGAAGTTTTGTGTGTCTTGTATTGAACTTTTGCAAACAGGACACAGTCCATTCAGGTTTGACTTGCAGTCTCCACAGAGACTGTGCCCATTCAGGCACTGGTAGATCGGTGGTAACAAGAAGTCGTAGCATACGGGGCATTCTAGAGTCGACAGAACTTCCCACTCGATTTGGGGATTTTCCTTTATTGTGGTCGTTTCCTGGAAAAAAAACCAATTGAGTTTAAATAATTATGCTATAACACTATATGACAATATATTAGGTTAACTTGTAAATTCAACTTATTCTCATTCCCCAGAAACATGACAACTTACAAAAATGCGTAACAAACTTATGTTTTACTGTTCTGGTAAATTTATATGTGTAAGATATTTAATAACTTGCTATGAAGCTACCCTTGCTACTTAACCAAGTGTAATAAGTGGAGTTGACTAAAACAGCTATAATCCCATTAATGCGGTTTCAATTTGAACGTTTCTATGGCTAGTTTTCAAAAAAGTTTGATTAAAGCACCAAAAAATGAAAAACCACCACTTTCCATAAATTAGTTATTTGAAGTGTGCAACAGTTATTCCCACAAACGTCAAATGAAAGTTTTCAGGGAAGTTACAAAATAAGTTGTAAATTGCTGTAGCCTACGTAAGAAACTAGTCTCGGGAAACTTACTTCCAATAAGTCACAATAATGTTTGCTGCAAGCTTATAAGTAATAAGTTCACAAATGAAATTTTAAAACTGCTTATATGGCTGTTTCATCATATTTGTTGCAATTGTAAGTCGAATTAACTTTGAAATTTGCATTTTCAATAATTGTAAGTTCATAGGAAATCTTCTGATTGTTTAAGCTGAGTTTTAATAACAGTTATCTACTTACTTGAGATTTTGCATCATTACTTTCGGCTTCTTTAGATTGAGTAATTTTGACCTGTGGCATTACTTCGACAGTTACAATGAAACTTTGCGACTCGAAGAGTACCTCCGCTAATTCCTCGGAAGACAATTTGGACGCTTCGAGACCATCAGCTGCTTTCTCAGCGGGATATTTGCGAGAGTAATTTTTGTCCTTACTGTACACCTTTAGGAAATAATTGTAAGACATTGAATCTTCGGTCGACTTCAACAGCTGTACAGTGCATGTAAACACTCCTTTACGAGAGTCTACTTCCTTTTTAACGATGAATAGTTCTTCCTTTACAGCCAACAGCATATATTCTTCAGTAGACGAAAGGAAGCTTAACTCGAAAGAGGAGTTTTTCATCAGCAAGTTGGGGTGCTTTTCTTGAAAATGGGCTATTAAGTCGTTCCTCGGACCAGTCCATTGGCATTTTAAATTCTTCACAGGACAGTTTTCTTTGAGATGCATACAACACTCTTCATGCTTCTCTAATTTTGAAGGTGGCAGAACCTCCTTACAGCCATTTTCCTTGTTAATGCAAGGAAAATATAAAAATTGAGCGATATCTTCGTAGGCATCATCACGAACATAGTTTTCAGGTTCTGGAACGATGCACCGGCCGCATATGGCTGTATTAGTGCCTGTCTTTAGGTAAATTGGAAAATATGATAGATATTTCTTGCAAATGTGGCAAACCAGTTGGTCGAGGAGATCCTTCGCTGGGATCATCAGAGACATCTTTAAGGCTGTAAGAAATAAGCTTAATTTAGGTGCATATACTTGTAAAGCTCAGTAATATTATAAAGGTAACAAAATAAAAAGAAACATCGTTTGTTGAACAGACCCCATTAAATTGCTTTAGTTCAATCAAAATAGGTTTGAACGTAATTCACAAAAAATTGAGTATATTTCAATCGATGCGGTTATTCAACTGGAAACTTATAAAATTAGAAAAGCTTAGAATTTCCAATACATCAGATCAATAATCTACCTCTACAAGGAAAAATTTAACTTGAGCAATATCAACAATAAAAATTTATATGATCTGTTACATAAGAGGTTCGTCAGGTAGACAGAAACATTGACCAAACATAAACTTACAAAATGTGTGCCTATAATGACTTTACCAAAATAAAACTTTCAAAACAAAGCAAAAATGAATAGAATGCAGAACTACGTATATGACCATATGGTAGAAGAGGCTAGATTATATGTGAATTTATGTAATATTTATTGTCCATTCACAGTGATGATAATTCATAAAATAACGTTTGTTAACTTTGAGCAGTGTACATATTCTCAAGGTGGTAGGGATGAACCTATGTGTAAATTCTCCTTTATTGTCTTCATAGAGCCTCTTTCGGTAATTAAACCAGCCTCAGTCTCTACACATCTAGATTATAATAGATATAAACGAATGTGATGTCCATACAGATTTAAAATTTGGAAAAACCGACCTGAGAAAAACCCGAAATGCGATCTTTGGTTAACACTGGCACTTTGGAAGCAATTGTAAAATCACAAAAACAGGTAACAGTTTTGTGAGGCAATGGATATTTGGTACCTTGTTACGGTACCCAGTGAGGTTTGTAACAACTAGTCCTTGTCTCACAAAACTACCACCTGTTGTTTAAAATTAGGTGAATGTTTATTATTGCTTTTATGATTTCACACTGGTTTCCAAAGTATCTATATTAACTTATCAAGTGTTCTTTCAAGAACATATTTCGTTCTTTCTAAAATGTGTATGTTCGACGTCACATTTCTACCTGAACGTGTACTTAGCGGAAAGCGGGTGTACAAAGACAATAAGGAACACCAATTTTAAATGTACATACAATAAAGTCTTAGTTCAGTTAGTTCATCCCTATAGCAAACAATGAGACAGATTTGTTGAGATGATCAAACCATTGCTTTAGGGACTAACTAACCTAACAAATTTTAATTTACAACTAGCAAATCATAGATTAATCTTCCTCCCTTAACTTACAACTATTTTTTATTACTTAAACATTAATCAAGACGAATAAGAAGTATTATCTTACCTAGTCACACCCTCGTTCAACAAGTGTTTCAGGGGAATCACAGGATCATATGCAGTTAGCTAAAAACGAATTATTATGATGGCCCAATTTTTCTAAAACGTGTTTGAATATCAAGCAAGCAGTAAAATAACTTCTTACGTTAAGAAAGAGTGCTAAATTCGCAGTAATATGGTAATAAAAAGAAGTAGATAAAGAGAGCGATACCCAAACCCAAGTGCTTACCTTGCCAAACGATAACGAAATGAAATGAACCAAAAAACGCAAAAATACAAAATTCAGCAAAACTATCATAAAACATAAGATATGTCCACGGAAATACTTGTTACAAAACAAATTGATTATCAGCTCTTGAAAATCGTGGATTTTAGTCATTGTTTTCGTTATAATAAACTGAAATTCCTTTTATTTTATGATTTCATTAACTGAGAAAGGAGGAAGCTTTTGTTAAAAGTTCATATTATGACTGGGTTTATTGAATTCTTTTTAAAATAGGAAGTGCAAATGGTTAAGTCAATTGAGTTTATGTTATAATTACCTCGCGCAATTTCCTAGGAAATCTTTAAATTTTAAATACTCGTAAGAAAATTTATCATAAACGATAGAAACGTTTTGTTCTGTACTAATACCTAACCTAACACCTAACCTTACACCTTACGAATGTAAACATAAACAATAATACAAGTTATACAAATAAGACATGTATCGTTGATTGAAGAATCAACGCATGTATGAACATTGTTACAATAAACAGTTAACTTTTCTGATCATTAAGTATTATTATTATGTACCTATAAAGTCTCGTACCGGAAAGTAATGTCAGAAGGGGTAAGTTTACCCAATACCCTTATCACTTAATTGTTTTGTTTAAACTTATCTCAAGCAATTCATATCAAACGAACAATATTTTATAACTCACTTTTAGGAGTGGTCGAAGTACGCCAAATCGTACGACCCAATCCGTATTGGCTCTATAGACGGCACCGATACCACACCCCACGACAGAGCCATAGTACGAGCCCTGAATTCTGAATATTTCCCAAACCAACATGTCAAAGGCAGGCCGGAATGTACCATATTCGTCGGTCGGTTAAGTTACAACACAACCAAAGAGACTCTGAACGAGACATTTTCCAAGTATGGAAAGATACACAGGTATAATGAGGAAATATTGATGGATTCCAGGTTATTCAGTTTGATATGTTATACTAGTTATAAGTGATATAAGTTGAACTAGAAAACAAAATCACGTCAAATAAATATTATAATGTTTGAGGGGGTGTATTTCAGAATACCTTCCACCTTCTGCTTTATAGACAGATGCTAAGATAGTATTATAATCTATATAGAGGGTATTATCATCTACTAATGAGTGTCTAGATAGATTTGAACTCATAATGTAACCAAGAAACGATAATGGCTAATTCTCCTTTTAGATGCCGTCTAGTGAAAGACATCGTCACCGGCATGCCGAAGGGGTACGCGTTCATCGAGTACGAAGACGTGTCGGGCGCCGAGGAGGCGTACGTCTCGACCGGCCAGGGGATCGTAGTCGACGGCAATACGCTCCTCGTCGATTTTGAGCGCGAACGGACGCTCGACGGCTGGCGTCCCAGGAGACTGGGCGGCGGCTTCGGAGGCAGGAAGGAGTCCGGACAGCTGAGGTTCGGCGGCAGGGAGAGGCCGTTCCGGAAACCGGTCGCGCTGGAATTGAAAGAGAAGGAGCTGGAGGAGAGCAGGAGGAGGGAGATGGACAGAATGAGGAGGAAGGAGGACGAAAGGAGAGAAGAGGACGAGAGGAGGTACAGGAGGAAGAGGAGGAGGAGCGAACGGAGGAGCTAAATGGTTGTAGCGCAGTGTATGGTTACTTATGATTAGACTGGATTTTATGCAAAACACACATCTTTATTTTTTGGTATATTGCTTCAATACCTAGTACTTGCCCACTCTTAAGAATATGTTGTTTTTTCAAAACTCATCCCAGCTAATAATTAATAATCTTCACCAAAGTCAAAGTTAATTTTAACAATTTATGTAAAAGTTGAGTTGTTTCATTGAATTCAGGGAGGTCGTTCAAGGTTACCAAATGAACGATTTGTCGTACTTGGAAAATTGAACTAAAACACCATCATTATTCTCTTAATCCTCCCTTGCAGCTCAATTGTCCTGTGTCCATTTTGGAATGTTATCCACCCACAGCAGAGTAAACTGGCGCCACAATTGACCATCATTATTGTTAAGGACTGTTGGGAGCAAATAATGGTTTGCTTACAAACTGATCCTTGCATTTCTTAGAATCGGAATGTTTTTGAAATGCGAGAAGTGGTAGATAAATTTAGGAATTTTAGAAACAGATGTGAAACTCTGGGAGTTACCCACAAAAGCGAAGCTTATTGAGAGGAGAGAGTAGAAGATAAATATGGAACTTTTGTGCACTTCCATTCCTAGTTCTCATGCCCAAACACTATATAATTGAAGAGTGAGAGAGTATAGTATAGTACATAATAGATATTTAATAAAGTAATACTCATACTTCTGTTACTCTTTTTTTTTCTTCTAGTAACCCCTCCCGCCAAAACTACCAATAAAAGCTTCGGCTTCAAAAAGTTACCTCGCAAACATTTAAAAGGGTTTAAGGTTTTGAAGATGAAATAGATTCATTAAACGCTGTAATACAGGCCCGGACTGGGCCATCGGGCAATTGCCCGGTGGGCCGTTCTTCCCAATTCCTAATATTGGGCCGGTCGGGTAACCAAAATTGTCCTCAAATTTAGTGATAAATGAAACCAAAACGCAAAGCTAATCATAGCCAGGCGCTGGACTCTCGAATCTCCCGGCCGAACCGAAATGTGCGAAAAGGGCATATTTGTCAATTTATGTCTAACATTTTATGAGATAGCCAACTCCAAGAACTTTAATGCTGAGATCAGATTTAAAGCTCAAAGCTTTAACGGTTTTTGGACAAGGTAGTTAATGCAATGGAAAGTAGATTTAAGAGTTATGCAGAACTTTATAAGAACATTTTAAATCCTTCAAATTTCGCCCAAGTTCAATATACAGAAAGCAACTAAGAGCAAGCTTGTTCAAAAATTAAGCAATACTATATACAGATGGAAAAAAATGAACTGGAAATGCAGTTAAACGATTTTGCGTGGTCAAACTTATCTTGCCTTGTGCCAAACTATGTCCTTGCCAGAAGAACCTATACGTGAAAATATTGAACTAAAAAAGAACCAAAATTTGGATAAGTCAGATGATTTTCAATCTCATTACAATACTTGTAGAAAATGTATTTTGTGCTGTTACAAAGTTTTTAATGAAACATAATCTTTACCGTGGGGCTTATCCAGATCTTGAAAAGGCGTACAAATACTTACTAACTTTTGTCGATGTCACAAGTAGCATGTGAGCGATCTTTTTCAAAATTAAAATTTATTCTGAATAGATTACGAAGTTGCTTGTCTCAAGATCACCTAGAGGCATTTATGTTGATGGTTTTTGAAAAGGATATTTTAGTAAGTTTAAATTAATGAAGATACTATTAAATATCTTACAAATGAATATAAAGGGCGTAGGGATATGATATGTTTATAATTTACAAAAGAAGTTGATTTTTTAATGTTCTTAGTGTCTTGTTTTGATTTTTGGTTTCTATTTTTGAGAATATGTTTTTGTTTCATTTGACATTTTTGTATATTTAATTTTTGCTTTATAATATGAACATAAAAAATATAATATGTATAGATATATTATTATTATTAATATAATCACTCTTGTTTTTCTCTCACGCCTACTGCACTACTTTTAGTAAAAATGAGAGCCCCAGAGAGCGGCCGGTAATTTCGATTGGTTTTTTAGGCCCAGTCCGGCCCTGACAACAATGATCTTTGTACCTTTCGGTAAAATGTTTATTCACTTTTATTATGGACAAGTATACAACTTAACATGAAACTATTCTATCATCTACTACTCTTCACATTAAATCAAAACAAAAACAAAAACTCAGTTTGAAAATAACAACATTGGTAACATTATTAGTAATAAGGCGTTCGAACTAAAAAAATTAAGATAACAAAAATACCTTGTAATGATTCTAACTTACTGATTATTATTATACAATACAAAAATTAAATCTGGTCCAGTCCTGCACAACCATTAACACGTCCATTGACCAAACAGAATGTCTTATTTAATGTTAATTTCATGCCATTGTACAGATGTTAATTTAAATCCACACATCCTAGTAGTTACAATACAGTGAGACATTTACTTAATAATTTTATCAAACACTTAAAATCTAGCATTTTAAAAATTTACATTACCAAAGAGAAGTTTAGTAGTCCATGGTACAGTGCAATAGTACACAACTTTGCTTAAAGTTCTTTTGCATCTCATTTATTAAATTATTTTGAGGTTGTTGAATTACATATCGGATATATATTGTCAGGGATTGTACTTTGTAAATCGGAAAAATGTTTTATAAATAAGACATCCAGTATAATTTCTATATATAAATTCGTAATGCCGACACCTACACTAAATATACACAGTATTTCTCCAGTTTACGCCAAAGGCATACCTTTCTTTCTACAATCATTTGCAGTCTCTGGTTTATGGGAATGATAACATTACCAACTCATCAAGATGTATTTCACAAATTTCAAAATAGGTGTTGTTACAATTTCATGCTGTGAGCAAGGTCGACAATATAGAAGTGCCGACAACACACTACAAACTATATAAATATTTGTTGGAAAAGGCTATAAAGCAATTTATATTAACCTTTATATGTAGATAATTGCAAGGTGCACAAATTTAAAGAAGTTAATTGGAGAAATTAAGAAACAATTGGCTCCCGAACAGAGTGTTTAATCGCGTGCGTTGCCGATTATTTGCAATATGTAAAGGAAAATGTTAATAATATCCAGATACAGATTCAAAGCAGCGAAAATATATTCCTCAGGCGAAATGGAATACTTATGCTTTCCTCCCATCATCAACTGAGTATCGTAGATTAAGTAAAGTGAAAATATAAGTGCACCAACTGAAGCGATGACCAGATTCATGATGCGACTATGCACGAAGATAGCCAGTATGCCGAAGAGGAACAGAATCAGGACTGCCACGAACAGGAAACCCCCCATTATGGTGAAATCCCATTTGGTTTGGAAAGCGAACAATGTGAGGCCCAAGCAGACGGCCGCCGTGATGCCCACGGCCAACACCACGGAGTCCGTTTTGTAGTAGGAAGCCGTCACACCCAATAAGAAAGATTCCGCCAATGTGAATACGAACAATAAAATGAAATTCATCGGAGCCCTTCTGCGCAACTCGCCGCAACACGCCAACGCTATCATAGCGACAATTAATACTACCAGAGCCACGATGAGAAGTTCGCTGTGTTGAGAGACATACCTCTGCGTTTTTTGGTCAAAGAGGAGCCAACAGATGAAGCCCAAGGTGATGCTCAGTTGTACAGTCAAGATCGAGTACACTTTGCGTATGAAGCCTCTTCTAACTGATTGCTCACTGAAATCGAAGCCTTTCACCTCGGGATCCTCGCCCCCACTGTAATTAGCTCCATAGTTACCTGAAACAATTAAAAAGTGTGTATCAGACCATTACTTCCTAATTTTTAATTGTTGGTAGCTGCCAGGCCCTGTAAGGAAAGTAAAGTACTTAGAAGAAGGAGAAAAAGAAAACCCTTAGAAACTTAGAAGAAGCAAAACAAGAAAACCAACTTCAACAAAATAACATAACAAGATCAATCAAATACCTTTTTGGCCTACTTCACAAAAGATGCATTTGAAAATCAAATACATACAAGTAGTTGCAGCAATCACCAAGCCCACTAATAGTCCAGTCATCAGCCATTTTCTCGTGAAATTTTGGGAAACAAGGTCGATTTCATTGAAAATTGAGATTTAGGTAGTATACATAACGTTCTTCAAAGTTGCCGAAGTGTGCTTTTTCTCTAGGGGTGGAAACCACCCCCCTTCTAAAGGGTAACAAATTTTTTAATCAAAATAAACCCAGAAATCGATAGATTAATCAACTCTAAGTAAGTTTTATTCTATACAGTTTTTTTGTTAAGTTGATATTTTTCGAGTTATTCACGATTGAAGCTACACAGTTTTCATTGAAAAAACCACAGAGTTATGAGACACAGACAGCTGACAAACCATTCATAAATACGCATTTTCTTGTCGCCAGCATTGATATGGAGCAACGCGTTGATGTAAACATATAGTGGGGAAAGACGTGAGGTAGGAGTGGGGATAGGAATGGGTATAAACATAACCAACTTCCACTAAGATAGAAGATAGGTTAGGATTCTAATAATCCTGTTTTCCGAAAACTTCACAGATTTTAACCATTTCTATTAACTGTTTTTATTAATGCGGGAAGTAAACAAATAGTATTCGTAGCAAACTACAGGAACAAACCTGAAGAAATACATAAAAACGCCAAATAACACCAATTGTTTACAGTATTTAAATCATAGTAAAATTGACCTTGGGCCCCAAGACTAGTTTACGTGGTAAAAACCACGGTTGCCGGTTTTATCGTCGAATATATTCGATCTAACGATCGTATTTGTCTACATGTATTTTAGGAAAGTTTTATAAAACAAAATATACCTAATTTAATTCCACAATTAACATATTTGTATCGATGGAATAGCACTGCATGTAAGAAACAAGTATTTCTCCTCCTTACACTGTGGGCATAGATCTCATTTTCCATAAAAACACTATATTTTGTGTAACACTGGCAACATTATTGTTTATCCCCATTTTCAGCCATCTTTACTATTCAATGTTGGCTACACGAAAAATGTAAATAATCATCTCTGTTATTCTTATAACTCTGTGGAAAAAACGAATGTTTTTAACCGTTTTTCACCAATAACAAAGGACAGGAATGCCTCGAAGTTTCTGGAACTCACATGCGACTAAATAAATAGCCTGGTCGGAGAGCGATACAGGGTCAGTCGCCGGTAGTCGTAAACAGTCGCCGGGAGACTGGTCGACCGATGTCGGCCAGGCCGGCGGTAAGATAAATAAACAGTGTGTAATATAAATTAAATAGTTAAGTAATAGTAAGTGAGATAAGATAAATTAGCTTAAGTATTAGTAGTTAAGTGCTAAGTGTAAGTGTACAGGTAAATTAGTGTTAAGTGGTCAAACTAAATTAAGTAAGGACAACTCGGGTCGTGTAATAATTTTCGCGTAGGTCAAAACGTTAAAGTATCAACTTAACAAAAAAACTGTATAGAGCAAAAGTTACTTGGAATTGATTAATCTATCGATTTCCGGGTTTATTTTGATTAAAAAATTTCTTACCCCTTAGAATGGGTGAAACGCACACTTTGGCACAAGTCCAACTTTGAAGAACGTTATGTATACTTCCTAAATCCCAATTTTCAATGAAATCGACCTTGTTTCCCAAAATTCCACAGTAATACGGTATTTTACCGCTGATGACTGGAGTATAATCACAGTACACTAGAGCAATGTGAAGATTATGAATTCGCTTTCTAGTATACAAATCATAGAACTGTGTGTCAAGCCTAATCCTTTACATCTGTAACTTAAACCAAACCATGGAATGGATAAATGTACATTTACAACAAAAATGTAAGGAGCCATAAGGAAGGGAAATCTACTAGGTAAAATAGAACATCACACACTTTGTGATTGGTTGAGTACAGCAGGAGGAAAGTGTGAAAACTTGATCTTTACATCAGAGTCGCAAAAGCAAATTTTTAAAATTACTTACAAAAACCTACTAGCAACCAAGTGACTACAGTGGCATCAGCAGACAATAATGCAAGCAATATATGCTTACAGTTTCAAACGATATTTAAATTTAGATTTGTCTTATTGTCGTTATAAGATAAAATAATTTCACTGGATGACCACCTACTATTGTTAGTAAGTTCAGTGCCGCGTGAGGCAGCATAATGGCCTAGGAAGTCAAGTGGGGCTGTATAAGTTGCATTTGACTCAAAAAAAATAATGTTCAAATTGTTTTTGAAAACCAAAGAACCAACCCTGAACAAAATACTCAAATATGTCGAAACAAATATGGAAAATCCTCAAGTACCATCTGATCCAACCGTCCTTCTGCGAAAGAATTCTCTAGGCCCACCGATCTCTTTCTGGGAGCTTCTCGAAAAGATATATAAACAGCTGGCCCACGGAAATATTACAATAATGTTTTCTATTATTTATTGGATATGATAAAAAAGTTTTTTACCCTTTTCAGACACTCCTTTTGGTAACATTGTGGTACTCGATGTATTAAATAAATAACTTCATGGAACCTCAAGGCTGTGAGTGTTTGGTTACTTTTTCATTATGATCATAATCAAGTTAACACCAATTCAAAGAGATTCGTGGAGGATGTTGATCCGCATTAAACAACTACATATATTCTTGAATGATAACAGAAACATATGGAAGTGACAAAATAAACATCCAAAAGGTATGGTTAGTTACCAACTAGCGTCATAGCAGTTATAATTTTTTCAGGTGAAGCCTTGAAATTCCTCACTGCAGATAAGCGGATTTATTTTACCATGTACAACAAAGCGCCAAAAACAAAACTTCGTGCAAACGCTAAAAAATCCCACCTCCATATCAAAAACAAAAAAAACGAACCAGTGTTACTAGAGAGGGCTGTATGTTCACCTGCATTGTAGGGATCGTTCGGAGCATATGGGGGCGGTTGAAAACCGGGAACCGGCGGTGGGGCGGTCGGGAAGCCCCCCACATTGGGCGGGTAACCTCCACTGGAAGGGGGTGGGGGGTAACCTCCCGGTGGCGGGTAGGCGCCCGGTTGCTGAGGCTGAGGGTACCCCGGCTGACCCGCGTAATAATGTTGGTTTGGATCTAGAATAAGAAAGAAATGCAAACAGAGCAGATTTCAAATCTGAGTGAGTTGAGGTGAGTAAGGTAGTAAAGTTGAAATGAAGAATAGTAAGTTTGTAGTAAAGTTGAAACATTGTGTGTTCTTGTCAAAAGCATTTCTGTGGTATGAGTAGACACCATAAGGCGAGCATTATAAAAACCCACACATTACATTATTTTTATTTGATGATATTTTTGAAACTGAGCCTCATGCAATCTCATGATTTTAACGATTTTCCTTATTGTGATTAAAGGTTTAAACTAACATTTCCAATTTAAAAATTCTAAAAGCTATCACCACAGACAAGGATAGTTTGATTAATAAACTAACATTTAATACAGTTACAATGTTGTTTTAACGTTTTCGATATTCGTAAGTGGTACGCTAAATTTAAAAATAATTTAGCTAGACTAGTACTATCACAATTTCAGAATCGGAATAAGGTAAATAATGTAACAGTTTCAAAACAAACTATTTGATGCCATAAATTTTAAGCGATGATGCAAACTAGACCTGTTATAAAAGTGACGAAAAAATTTCTTTACCTGGTGGGTAAGCTCCGCTGTTCCACTGCGACATCGTTCTTTACTCTGAAAAAGAAAAATGATTTGAAGTTATTTTTGAATAAAATAGAGATAACACAATTACTTCAATAATTGTATTAATATCTTATTAACTCCAAGAACCTTTTATAATTCATAATCACAATTGTTTACAGTGTTCATTCTGAAGCATTATCAGTAATATTTTTTTGAGTGTGCTTACCAGCTTGTTAAATAAAAATAGGTAATTCAAATTATCCCTGATAATCTAATGAGTAAACTAAGTATGAAGTGTAATAAGCAAGATAAGAACCATGTCCCTAATCCATGTAATGCCTAATACAGAGAAGTGTTTTTCTTTGTACACAAGAGTACGGATATATGTGTGGGGAGCATTCTCATTGACCTCCTGGTTTCTCTATATAGAGTTCCAAAATTAATTCTTTATAATAAACCTCAAAATTAAAGATCAATATTCTAGATAAGGATCATTAAATGATTTCATCAAGGTAATCTCTGAAGCAAATAAGTGTTTTGTGTAAATTAACCGGCTTATAATGTTAGAATATTCAACAGTAAAAATAAATGTACAAAAATGTAATGCTGATAAGGATATTTGGTCTGTGCAGCAATTCAGGAAACGCCTACCTCTTCCTCTGTATAATGTATGAATCAAAAAATAGGTTTTGTTCTTTTCACCAATGACAGTTCCCCTGAATATCACTACATACATGAAAAGCACATTTCTTTGAACTTCACGACAGGTAGCACTACTTTCTAAAGAAACTAGGATGTCATGAAGATCGGATGATAAATGGGATATTATTTAGTCATGATCCAAATGAATGTCAGCCAACCCAGCATTCAGCATTTAAAACAAGGATCATTGTAATTGAGAATGTTTCACAATAATTTACACAAAAAGCATACCCTTTGACTGACAGCTTGATCAAGTATTAATTATGGTATTTATTGAACTCTATAACAAGTTGTATACAATTTAATTTTAGACAGCTATTTTAGGACCACCATATCACAATCAAAAAATTTCAGTAATCCGACACCTCTATAGAATAGGGGCCAGATTATCAATATTGTACTTTATAAATATTATGTAGTTTTAATGCAACTACAGGAACTCCTTATCTGAGGATGAATCATTCTTATAATTTATATAGATATAGATAACCCACTTAATTCTTAACCAGACTCGATGTAAAGTGTAAATGAATTCAGTGCTGAATTGGAAAACAAGAGAGTAGAACATACCATTTCATCTACAAAATGAAAGTTGTGCAATACCTACAAATAATAATTAGAAATACGACCAACACTTCCTTTTGCCACAATTACCTAAATATCGATAGGATTATAAGTTGGGATTTTGGGAAAGCTCTTAAAACCGGTCATGCACCACACATATTAAAAAATACCTAAAAGTCAATGTCAGAGAGGATTAGTCATCCAATATTTTTGTTTCGATTCACCTTTGCAAAAGTAAATAACCACTACTTACTCAGAAATGCCCTTTGGAATGTCTGTATTGGATTTCGAAGATTAACTGGACGCAAGCTTCAAGTTTATCGCTCGTGTATATTCCGGGAAATTCTAGAAACTAGAGCTGGCTGTAAATCGTCACATATACCAAAACACCCAAGTAGCGCAATTTAGGCACGGAACGTAGAACGTCTAATAACATAACTTTCACAGGACACGTAAAGTTGATACAAAATCACAAGGCCAACGGTAATAGCGCGAAATTTAAACATAATAATTTGGTAACGTGATGTGGGGTAAGAATTACGATGCGATTTGTTCTACAATATGAACTGATCTGTATTATACAGTTTATCAAGATTTGGAGGCATCGTCACTTATATAAAACAAGGAAAAGTTTATGGAAACATATGCAACCTGATTTACCCCAATCCAATTTTTTTGAAATATATGAACTGCTTATTAAAAATGGTTGAACCGATGATTGGATGAATTCGTAACTGGTATAGCCCATCGTTTTCATTAAAATATCTGTTAACTGACGAAAAAAATTTTGTACACCCCGGTTTAATCCTCAGGATCAAGTTCTGGAACGTCTAACTGCAATAAATCGTCAGAGACTTGATACCTCGGATTTCCATTCCTTAAAGGCGTAAGGACGGTATTGTTCTTTAAACACTCCATTATTTCCTTAGCCCTTTCCAACACATCTCTGTCGATGCCGAGGCTCTCGGCCACGTCGAACGCGTAACTGTTGGATATACCTTCAGCGATCTTAAACAAGAAGTACAAGTTTCCCTCCTCTTTAGTGTGTTCCATTTTTTGATACCGTATGAGCGGAGATTCTGGTAAGTGTGTGTTGATCTGTTGGAAATGGGTGGAGACGATTACATGAGGACAACCGTCACGATTGTACAGAAAGTTGTTAAGAACTCCGGCGAGGATGGCTAAACCGTCTTCGTCGGTGGTTCCCTTACCGAACTCGTCGAGCAAAATGAGAGAGGCGGCAGTGGGTCTGCTTAGAGCTTGTGAAACCTGAAATATATGAAGAAATAATTAAATAGGTAATTCATGTTTAAAATGTAATTTTCATATTGAATCAAATGGATTGGTACTTAAATCTTAATAAACTGATGCTCAGTACTGGCGAAGTATGTGTATATATGACGGTTCCACTTACAATATGCCATTTCTTCAAGTTTTCAATTACAATTACAACTGTAGTACAGTATCAAGTGCGGTTTTATTTCTCGCGTATAAATTAAGGGAGGCGGGACATTCACCGATCACAATTCACCGACCACAATTCAACGCCTCAGCAATTTCACCGCCTCGACAACTCACCGAGCTCGTAGTTCATCGAATTATTTATAATTACATTTTCATTTCTGTTTGTGTGAAGGTTGTTTTTTAGCTCGCACTTTTTTGCTGAGGCACTTTGATAAAAAAATCCCCTCATTTCCTTTCTGAGACACCTATTTTTGTTCACTCTTCTGAGACCCTTTTGGCTTTTCTAATGCATTCTTCTGAGGCACTTTGTAGTACCTCGTACATTGATTTTCCTTGCCCTCTCGCCCCTTTTTTTCCTGAGGCATTTTTGGCTTTTCCGAGGCACTCCTGGCTTTTCTGAGGCCATTTTCTAAAGCCCTTTCTGATGGATTTTTGTTGCGCCCTCGCACTTTGTTTTCTGAGGTACTTTTGACTTTTCTGAAGAATTGTTGAGGTGATGAATTCTTGAAGCGGTGAATTGTTGATCGGTGAATTGCGATCGGTGAATTATGGTCGGTGAATTGTGATCGGTGAATATTCCTAGAGTAATAAATATTAATCCAGCGTGTTACATTTCTCTCGGCAGTAGCTCTTTCTCTTTTTGTGTCTAGTGTCCTGTAATAGGTGTCCACGAAACTAGTTGATTACGTCGTTGATGATTGATGGTTCATTATTACCAGTCCGGCTCGAAGGACCAAATGTTCAGTTGTGAGCAAACGTAACAACAGTTGAATTTTGATGAGAAGAGCGTCATCACGTGGAAACTTAACGGCGAGTGACATTTAATGTGAAATTATGTGCACTGCCATAAACAATATTACTTATATAACGCAAACATAACATAACAAAAACAAAAAGTGGATCAAATAATTATGCTGAGTTCGGTCAAGATTTACAGGAATATTTGAAAATAATCTTTCTACTGAATGGTTTTGCATTTTATATCACTAAAATTATTTTGGGGGAAGATATTTCACTGATATTGTATGGCTACTGGTTGTCCACAAAGTCAGGTACAACTACTCAACACACTACTGTCAACTCCTAATGGTACAATATTTGTATCAGTTACGGGATATATTTTCTAAGGCTCAGTTCGCATTCTCTGTGTAGTTTACAAATATAAGCAATAGCAAAAATCGTCAGATTATTATTGTTAGTCTTGCAGTAATTTCAAAAAGCTGAAGAGAAAATCTGGTATATAGTATTAGGACCAATTGTCAAATACAAACTTGTATTTATTCTAAAACTATTGCTAAATATTGTCTGTGGCTACATTATTCCAATTTTATTAAGTGGAATACAAGTAAATTTTTAACAGTTTAAAAAAATAGATATGTCGAAAAGGATAGGTTTTACCGTTAATTGAAAAGCTATTCTCTCTTCGATCAACAAACCTACATATATGGACCCTTTTTTTTCCTATATATTTACGATATTTTTAGATAGATAGATCGATATTCTAGATGGATAGTTTTAGATATTTTCTCGTAAACCCCCAATATGATCAACAATTTTTAAACTGTATTCCTAAAGACATCCCGACTGGTTTACCTGTATGATGTCCAGCATAAAGGCGGAAAGACGCACAGCAGCTGACTCAGTGGTTTGTATCCTGGAGTGCATACTATTTAACATCGCAATATTGGTATTCTTGGCCGGGATGTACGACCCGACGTGTGCCAAGAATACAATCAGCGCTATCTGCTGCAAATACATGCTCTTGCCGCTACCGTTGGGACCGGTAATGATCTTCATACAGCTGTGCGAACCTCCCGAATGGAAATCGTTAGCCTGGAACTGATCGACGACGTGTTCGGACAAAGGGTGCCTGCTAGCCTGGATTTCGATCAGGTTCGCCTCGTTCAGAGTGGGACGGGTGTAAGAGTGTTGGCTCGCCGCCACCGCCATCGCGATCAGGCAATCGATCATGCCGATTATCTTATAAGGCTCCCTGATGTCCTTGTTGTGCTTCAGGATGAAAGTGGAGAGCCTCCTTAAGATTCGGTTCTCGTGGTCGATGATCTCGGCGTTTATGTCGCCCAATCTCTTATCCATCTCGACGCAGAGTGAGTTCTTGTAGTGGATCCTCCCCTTCAACGTGAACATGTAATGGAACCCGAGGTACTCGAGCTGTTCGGGGTTGCAATTCTCCTCCCACTCCGTAATGGCGATCAAATGTCCCATTTCCGGCAGGTAAACCACAGCGCATTCGCTCAAGAAATCTGGTAGGTTGTTTGCAGCGAACCTAGCGGCAGCCGTAACGTCCTTCGTTATATCTTGCTGCCTCAGTTTCTTTGCATCCAAGTGTTCATCGAGGCCGAATCGGATGCTCGGCCTGTCTCCCTTCTGCCCTACGTTGAAGTCTAAACCGTTCTCTATAGCATTCTCCAATCCGATCAGGTCCTGTGTAATCGCATCGTTAAGTTCCATCAACAACGGAGAGTGCTTCCTAAACGGCGCGCTTATGTCGTTTATGAATATCATGTGATAGATGGTTTTGTGCAAGACGTACCAGTCCCCTCTGCTGGCCCTGCAGTTTGCTATTCTCATTAAAAGGTTGTTTAAGTCATGTGAAAGGCGCTTCATGTTATCTTGCAGACTCTCGACGAACTCCCGATTTGAAGGCGCCAAGCAGAAACCGATGAAATCCAAACGGTTGTTCAGGATCTCGCTCTCATTGATCGGATTCGATAGGAGCTTTCTGAGAGTTACCAAGCCCGTGGTGGACTTGCAATGGGCGGAGAACAGTTTAAAGATGCTCAGACCTTCCCTGCTGCTCCCCCTGAGGCCTCGCATGAAGCTGGCGTCATGGCCTCGTTTCGAGAACACCTTCAGGCTCCTGAAGGTGGTGTTGTCGATTAACAGTCTGTTCCTGCGGCAAATTTGGGCGAGGTGCATGTAAATCAAATCTTCTTTGTTTTCGAACCCGAACGAGGCCCAGTTCTTTTCCAAGTACTTGACGACGGTCCCGGCGGCCTGGATGCTCAGCTTGTAATCGAAGTTGATCAGTGTGTTGATGTAGAGTTCCCGTTTCACTTCGGAGAATTCGTGCTGGTTCGAGGCGAGGTTCAAGTCGCCGATGATCCGTCTGCACACTTCGTACGAGTACTCCTTGGGCGGTAACAGGATTAAGTTTTCCGGTAAGCTCGTGACACTGTTAGAGGTCGTGGTGCCATCGATTCGATTCGTCATGACTTCTATCAGGACTTTGGTGAAGTCGTCGACGGTGTTCCCGAATGTGAGTACATACCCCGGTTGGATCTCGTGGTACAAGGCAACCGCTGCGAGGAATTGAGGCGGAATATCCATAGTTTCCTCATACATGTACAATACTCCATCTCTGAAGTTGTAGTAGGCTGCTCCGATCTTGTTGTATTTGAAAATGATGCACATGATGTTGGCACTGACTTCATGTTCGACGCTTTGGTTAGGGGGTCGCTCCGATGGCTCTTCTTCGTCTGTGGTGAAGTTTTGCCCCTTGAGTTGCATCACCGTGACCGAGTTGGACTTTAGTGAACTCATTTTTGTTCAAAATTGAACGAAGACAAAATGCTCAAGTTACACCAACCAGTAACAATGATTAGTAGGAGCTTGGCAGAGGGCGCTGGTGGTGGAGATCCTGGCCAATAACAGGCAGGCTCTAATGTGAAGAATTCAAATTCTTGCACAGGAATGGCTGTAAACCTGGAACACATAACCTCAACTTTCAATACAGTTTATTTCATTTTACTCTTGAAATTCATTCTGAAACCGATAAAAAAGCCCATGGTTAATGATATGATAAAAATTTAATAACAATTAAAAGATTACAGTTGACACAAAAATCGTTACAAAGCATTAGATAAGAAATAAAATTAGGTATGTATTATACTCAAGCATTCCTCTACATATTGTGCTATATTCGAAAATTAAAAACAACTAAAGCTCTTTCTTCGACTGACTCCATACTATTAGATACATTCTTAGTTATTGCTGATTAGAAAAAGAATGCTTCATTTTTCCGATCACAATTCGGTAATTTTAAACAAATGGTATTACTTCCCTCAGAAAGAATGTATAAAATTAAATTACAGAAGGCGATTCGGCTCTAGTATTTCCGACCAGTTAAGTTAAAAATTTAAAATAAACAGCAGTTACTATGGATAACACAAACTAACTGTAGGAAGAAGCTGTGCCAGATCGAAACCACAAAATTGACAAGATTCAGAATTTTTGAAAATGACTACCTTCATGAAAGATTCCAGTAGATTTTAGTAAGTTTATAATATAATGCAGATGGAAAATGTAATTTAACACATGGCAAGAAATATCGAAAACATTAATCTCTTCAGTTAAACAAGGCCTTTGGAGTTCCCTTTGTAAACACTTTTTATTCTCGTTAATCGGCCGTTAGAAACTATAAAATAAAAATTTACTGAGAATTTCAAATACACCAACAAAAACACTTTGAATCATACAGTACAGTACCGACTAAACCAATAATTTTGTTCAGATAAAAATATAGTTTTTATGAGCATCTTAAATAGAAATCAGTTCACATGCAACTCTTCTTCAATATACACACATTTATAAATTATACATAACCGAACTAATTGCAACAGGACTTTGTGGTGTTCGACTGTTGCCTTCTATCGACCATCACTCTATCGACGTTGTCGCCTGGCTCTCGGCCGGCCGTCTTGTCCAAGATCGCCTCGGCCAGCTCGCTGAACGCTCGTTCAATGTTTATGTTCGCTTTGGCAGACGTCTCCATGAACCTGATACCATGCTCTTGAGCGATCTAAAACATATGGTACATTAGCCTCAAAAATATAATATAGAACAGGTCAATTTTCACAGATAAACTATCGACAACCTCTAGAAACCTCTTATTGTTCAGAAAGGTACAGGATCGCTTTCACTTTCCTTAGTCGGATTATCGCAAACTACATCATGATAGTATGAAGCTACGGTATAAAGCTATTGTTTTCTGTATACCTTCAATTAGTATGAACGAACTAATGAAAACTAATGGCAGGTTTGCGCTGATATGATTTTATTCCTGAGATGAAACTGCCCTTTTACCTGAGACAACCTATTCGCATTGGGATGCTTGGAATACTTAAGCAGCAACATAAATTTCTATTTGAGCTCAACAGTTGAGTTGCAGTGGTCATTACGGATCCAAACAATTCAAAAATAATTAGAAAAGAGGAGTATGTAAAATTAATGTTTGTTCTGTTTTTTTCGACTACGGGGAGCAATTGACATTTGTCCTTATTACATAAATAGCTTAGATTATTCAAATCACACCAACTGCATCTGTTTCACTCTGTAAGGTCTCCTTAAGTTATAAATAAAAAGACTTACCAACTCTCCTCTTTGTTTACTAACGGTTCGTTTATCAGTCATATCACATTTATTGCCTAAAATCATCTTTTCAACATCCTCATTTGCATGCTGGAAATAAAAGAAACATTAGTTAACTACCTAACCATCATCAGTGGGTAATTTAAACTGTAATATGTGAAAACTGTAAACTACTTTATTGAGTAATGGGGTACTTAATTATTATGGGGACTAATTAATGGAAACTTTTGGTTGACAATACTTAGAGTACAAGTGTTTATCATAAAAAACATGGTTATTAGAACTGGTCAAATGATGATGTAGATGCTACATTTACATGCCTAGATGATTAAAACAAAAAATAATTACTACCAAAGAAATGCAGGATTCAATGTTATTCCACATTTTCTATGACAGAATTATCTTTTTCTGAACATGTATTATTTAAAAATACATAAACTCCATTTTATACATCCGAGCACATTTAAAAGATGGCAGAATTCTTAGAATCCAATAACAATTCAGACTCAAATCACATTTTACTTATTCACTTCATGTAGCTAATGGCATATTTTGGAATTCTGTTGCATGCCAGATTTATTTATTTATTTAACTTTAGAAATGAAGAAGTAATTTAGGTAAGTTTTTGGTAAAGTTTATAACACAGTAGTTGACAGTGAAAGATGTTCGCAAGTGTAATAATAATTAGGTGTATGAATATTAATGAATAGTAGCAACTGTTGAACATGTATATAAATGAAACATATTATCGTCATCAAAGTAGTGTGTCGTACTTTTGACATTCTTGTAATTTATTAAAAAATATTTGAATTAAGCAATAACAAGGACAAAGGTCACTTTTATTCAATTCAGACAGTAGTAGACTGATTAAAGTGTCAATGCTTCATTTCACAATAGACAGCTATGTAAAGTACGTAGTATCTTACAACTTGAACCTATTCTTTGGTACTGTAAAGTTCTTTCTTCGATTATAAACTACTAAACACAAATTTTTATGAAACATGTAAAAATAAATATAGAAATAATAGATAAATAGAATTGTGCACTTTGTTCAGGAATTACCACAAAATGCAAAAATCATTTTGCATGTTTCCAGCCTTCATATCTAACTAGAGTAATATGAAAATTTTAATGACTTCATATTTTTGAAAGTAATAATGTTGGTTCCGTCGAGATTATAAACCAACCCAATTTTATTCATCATGAATATATTCACTCCATTCCATTTCTATTGATCATTAATAAATCATAATGTTTGTTCAACATATCCGAATTGATTTACGACTGCTTTTATTACTAGAGCAGTAACTATGCCATTAATGTTTAACGTACAATTAAGCATCTGGCAACTGCACATTACCTCATCGATATTCCTCAACCACTTGACTATGTTCTCGAAGCTCTTCTCGTTAGTTATATCGTACACCAGCATGATCCCCATGGCGCCTCTGTAATACGAGGTGGTGATGGTGTGGAACCTCTCCTGACCTGCGGTGTCCCATATCTGCAGTTTGATTTTCTTACCGCGCAATTCTATGGTTTTAATTTTAAAATCTATACCTGTGGATAGATATGGAATGGGTTAGGAATCGAGGCGGACGAGATTATATAAACGATTTACCTATCGTCGATATGAATGTGGTCGTGAACGCATCGTCGGAGAAGCGGAATAATATGCAGGTCTTGCCGACGCCCGAGTCTCCGATTAATAGCAGTTTGAATAGTAAATCGTAGGTTTTCTTTGCCATTTTAATTTGTATTTATTATTTTCGGAGGACTTTTGACAACTGACAGATGGCGAGTCGACATGTTTCGTTGGTCACATGGAGAACCATCGTGGAACACAAAGGTGTACTTTTTGAAAAGTCATCTTTGGAAACAACCATTAAATTTTTGCACACATAAACAATAAATTTTCAAAAGCCTGCGAAATGAAAATACTTCGTATAATGACCTTTGATTCTGAATCTTAAACACTCGTCGTTAAACATATAGGTTAGGTAGACCAGGCAACCCAATATACACAGTTTTACCTTTCAAAAATTGCAACTTGCTTCAAAGTTTTCTGAAAATGAGCAACAAACAACCGCAATAGAATCCTTACAAAGAAGTTCGTCCTGTGAAAACTCTTACAATCTTCTGCATTAATTAGACTCTCACAGCTTATTCGGGCTGTATGTTGGCTTCTTATACGGTTACTATAATTAAGCTCCCAGAGAATTAAACCTACTGTCGTCGCTATACTACAGAAATCCACATCAAAACGATGCAGTGGCTATCCCATAATGAGCCTCATGAGTTATCTTAAAAATTCTATACAAGAATAGGAGATTATACTCAGGATGCGAAGAATACACAGGAGATACTCAATTTGGATTCCGAAAAGCAATTGGAACAAGGAAAGCATTGTTTTGAAGGTTCTGTTCCAGCGGTGCAGACATATGGACTGCATACTTTGCATGGATATGCATGCTTTGTGGACTATCAGAAGGCCTTTGATAAAGTAAAACACGACAAGCTGATAGAAGTGTTAAAGAAAACAGGCGTTGACAACAGAGACCTCCAGATAACTGGAATGCTTCTACTGGAATCAACAACCACAAATTAAACATAAAGGAAAAAGTGACTGAAGCAATAAAAAATCAGCGTGGAGTACGATAGGGATGTGTGGTTATCACCACTTTTGTTTAAGAAATTTTCAACAAAGCACTGTATGATTCACCAGTAAGAATTCTTACAAATGACGTTCAAATCAACAACATACAACATCCGGATTGCATATGATACAGATATTTGCCGACGGGCTGGAAGATCTATAGAATATGATGAGCGAACTTTCGAGGCATAGTCAAGAATATGGAATAGACATAAATGTAAATAAAACTAAATAGATGGTAATAAGCAAAAACCCACCACCACTCGGACAGATAACAATAAATAATAGAGCAATTGATAAGGTAGAGACAACATACTTGTGAAATACAGTCAACAAGAACTGGGATCATTCTCTAGAGATACATTGTCGAATGAAAGAGCTCGTACTGCATTCATAAAGATGTCTAGATTGTTTAAATGTCATTTCCTAAACTTACCAACCAAAATACGACAAGTGTTATGTCTTCCCTGTGCTCCTTTATGGAGTTGAGTCATGGACAGTATCAGAAGCAGCCAGTAATAGGCTGAACGCTTTGACATGTGGCTATATCGACATATATAATCCGGCCGCATTTATTTGATATAATTTATTCATGGTAGTAAAATTTTTGAAGGGCTTAGTACTCGAGAAGTGGTGTGAAAACTCTATGGTGAAAACGATGGGCGCTATTGACTGACGGCAGGTGAAACACTACCTAATACAGGGAAGGACTTACTAATAGGGGTCTATTATTTTACAGGTATTGTGATTGTATCTACAAATAGACAGAGAGAAGTGAACGCAAAATAGGTACATGGAAATCAAACTATACAATCAGTTTTGTATCAAAATATATGATTAACCTGGATGTTGTTAGTAATATTGTTGGTAGATACCTATAATACGTCCCTGCATTATTCCGTTACTGTCATATCTCCTCGAGTTTGTCGCACTTCTCGAGTATTTAAGACGCCCTAAATTTTTACTGCCATGAATAAATTATATCAAATAACGCGGCCGGACTATACTCAGAATTTCCTGGACAGCCCATGTTACAAACAATAATGTACGATATAGGCTATTGCAGCTTGTCCTACAAGGAAAGGTGCTGGGAAAGAGGGGACCTGGCAGAAGACGCATCTCCTGGCTTAGAAATCTAAAAACCTGGTTTGCAACTCCACAACGGGTCTATTCAGAGCCTCAGTTAATAAAGTAATTATTGCCAAATTGATCATCAACATCTGATAATGGATAGGTAGCAGAAGAAGAAGATAATTGAACTTCCTTTTGAAAAAGAAATTTATACTGTAGCATTTAAAACTTATCAAATGAAGTACAACTGTATTTTGTCGAGATATTTTTTATTTGCTATCACATAGGCACATCAATTATTCCTTGATTCGATTTGAAAAGTAACAACGCAATTACATTCAATGTTACACTTTCAGAACGTTCGTTAACGCATTAGCGTATTGAAACTCGGGACTATTCTCGTATTCACACATATCGAGGGCCACCTCACAACTCTCTCTCACGACGCGTTTCTCATCCTCCAAATACCTCTTCAAGATTTCCGTACACTCCTCATTAGCGATCGCCCCCAACGCTTCGGCACACTCGTGCCTGACCATTTCGTTCTCGTTCTCGTCCTCCAACGAGCCCCTCAGGTAAGGCACCCCATCGACGTCCTGGAGTTGGCCCAATACGAAAGCGATCTCGTGCCTGAAGAGCGCCCCGCCGCACCTCAAGGCGGACCCCAAGACTTTGGTCGCCTCTTTCGTCCGTAAGTTCCGCAGAGAGAACATGGCCTTGTATCTGTCGAACAGGGAAGCGTTCTCATCTAGTAGCACTGCTTTCAATTCATGCACGATCCTCGAGTCCGAAGGTGGAGCCGGGTCGACGGAGTGGTACGGATTGTCTGATTGTTGCTCGGTTCGTTGGTTGAGCTGCCATTTTATTCGTTCCAGCGCTAACTGGCACGTTTCCGCCACTTCGATGACGGGATCAGCTTTGTATTTCTCCAGAATGTTTAGGTTCTCCAAGGTGCCGATAGCGCCCAAAGCCTCGGCTGACATAACAAAAAATAAAAAGTGTATTACAAATAGATTGTCATGGACATTCTTGCGGGAAATGGGTACATGGTAATTAAGAGTGTTTATCAAATTGTCAAGAGTACATTACCAGACATTCACCGAGTTTTTCAGAGTGCTACCCCTACTCACCAGCTTCGTGTCGCACCATCGGCTCCTGGGACAAATCCTCGAGGACCTCTATCAGGACGGGATTAGCTGCTTCGTCCTGCATTTGCCCCAAGCAATATGCCAGCTCGTGCTTCAGCAGCACGGAAGGGTCCCGAAAACATTCCTGGATACATTTTATGGAAGTGACTCCGCCTATGTTCCTTAGGGTGAACAACGCCCGGAACCGCTCCTTCAGGGGCCTCGAGGGGTCGTTCAGTAATTTACCGATCGCCTTGATGTCACCTTCGCTAACCATCACCATTTTCAAGAAAAACGCTGACCTGGAAGGCTGGAAAGTGGAAAGTACACAGAAATTTTTGAGGTTATGGTTATGAAGTTATTCTTGGAACAGGAAAGTTACTTAGGTACATTTTTGTTCTGTGTTTTTACCATAGGCGTGCCACATTTTGTAAAAAAGAGTAATTATTGTGTTGTTCGAGGCAGAATGAACTCATATAAAATAAAATTAAAAATAGTAAGTTCCAGAATTTTCATTAGCATTACAACTTTTCCTGCAGTACGTAGAATTACCCAAAATCGAAGAAAGTGTAAGAAGAAGGGAGAAACTGTTAAAAAAGTATAAAAAGAATAATGTAATACTCAATAGGTATGCAGTAATTAACTGTTTTTAATTAACCAGATACAGAAAGTTAGCAATGGAATGTACATATGTACGTATATTTTTTGTCACGTCATGTCGAAGTACCAGAGAACTTCTTTGTAGTCGAGGACTGTAACACATTAATTAAATTCTTCTAACATCAAACCTAACAGGAATCACGATGTTTCTGTTTAATACGTGTTATCTCCTCTAATTTTTCTATCAAATATTCAACCACTGCCTTTTTTCCAACTCATTCAAAACCCAGAACAACTTCTCTTTCGCTTCCGGAACGAAATCGACTCCAACCTCTCTCGGAGGTCCACCGTCGCCGGATTTTTCCACTTTCCTCGCGAAAACTACGACCAAAATGAAAAACGCTATGTGTCCCAGTTCCGGGCCAGCACTAGCAGCGATCTCCTTCAGGAATTCGTCACGGGAAAAGTCTTCAGTCGGGCACCCCAAGCACCGCAACGTCTCCAGGAAGGTATCGTGGTAGAATCCGATTAGCTCGTCGAGGTGCGCGTCCAAGATCGAAGTCCGCACGCTGGTCGCGAGGAAGAACAAGAGGTCCTTGGCCGGGGAGTCGTAGCTGTAATTCTGGAAGTCGATCAGCCTGTTCACGACCGGCGTGCCACCGTCGAACTTCACCATGAAATTGTTCGACCACATGTCCCTGTGGACTATGCTGGCGTAGGGTTCCCTGAACTCTTTCGCTGGTCGCTGGAGCACTTGCAGAGATCTCTCCAATTTGGGGATGATGGCGTCGAACGTCCCTGTCGATCTCACGGTGTCGCGTATGAGGGATTTCACTTCGTCGTGGCTGTGGATCTCTACTTTCTCCGAACTGAAGCAGAGCATGTGAGGTTTCACTTTGGAATCGAAGATGTGGGGCTGCAGGAGCTTGAGGGCCACCGGCACGGCGTGGAACCTCGCCAGGTCCCTGATGAGGAGCCTCGAGACGTCCAGGTCGCATCCTTTATGGCGGTCTATCACTTCGTATCCTGAGAAAAAAATGATATCAGACTCTTTACTACGTTTCTGATGGTCTCAGTAAAAGCTTTTCAGATGTTTCATCAATGCTATTTTATAAAAAGGACTTTAGGTAGGTAAGACATAGGTCACATTCATATACTCTCTCTTGTTTAATGTTAATTTATAGGCCCCATCTGTCATACTATTCTATCAGTTTGCGGGTCATATATTCCAAGTGTCATAATCTTAAGCCAAAATTACGTGATCGTTGGCAAAGTGGGGAGTGAAAAGGATGGAACCATTCAGTGGTGTTCCCATACTTTGACATTTCCTTTTCCATGTTTTGAGAGCCTGTTCCAAGTATTTTTTAAACAGCGTAGGTGATAGGCAATACCCGTTTCGGTATCCCCTGTCTTTTTCTTATTTTACAACTGCTGTTATTGTACATTTATTGAATCGCCTTCATAAGGATTATGTGTATTTTTAGTTTTTACACACTCAATTGTAAGACTTAATTCTATACGTTGTTGTAATTTGGTCGCAAGTCTTGATTTATACGGAGCTTTTCTATCGAAACGCATGGTGGGAAATCAACAAGAGCAAACGAGAAACTAACAGGAGTTCGTTAATATGACAGAGTATGACATGTTTTGCAACGTTGCCGGCCGAGCAGGCAGTCCAAGTCAACGCGTATCGCGGTCGCGTATCGCTTTACACTTTCGGATGTGTGCAGAGCGGATGAATGCGATGTTTCGCGAGCTAGCAACATCGCAAAAGTTCTTTCTCTGTTTAGCCCACGAGAAATATATGGCCTTTCTCTCGCTCTTACGTTTATCCCATCCTGCGACTCTGTAGAAACGATCTGTATAGAAAAGTGGTTCCTTCGTCTTCAAGGCTATCAATGTTGTAAGTTGGTTCCGGAATATCTGCAGTTTCTTCTTCTTCTTTCAAGGCTGGATTTGTTGTATTTCTATATGTAAAACAGAATTTTCCTTGCATTCTGCTCCTCTGAAAACTCTTACATACAAGGGTTGCATAGCGACAAAAGTAGATTTCTGGAGAGAAGCGGCCGGAAAATCAAGGTTAGACAAAGTGAGAAACGAGAGAATCCTGGATATCATGCAGGTCGACCATCGAGTAAGAGAGGACATTAGGTAAGAACAACGAACAATGAAGGTGGTACAGACATGTCCAGGGAATGGGAGAGATTGCATGGGAGAAATGGGCACCAAGATGATGCCAAGAAAGAGATTGCACCATTTGGCGTAAGTGAAAGAACGATGGTACAGGAAAGAGGAGACCTATGTCTAGGAGTGGGCTGACAGAAGTTGCTAAAGAAAGAAAAAGAAGAGCTTAAATCCCCCCCCACACTTTACCTTGAACTTTCAAGTTCTCCATCAGGAACACGGCGTCCTCGTCGACGCGATCGCCGCCGTCCAGGTTCCTCCTGGCGCCGTAGAACTCTGGGAAGAGGTCCAGGAGGTCCTCGCAGCCCTGACGCGCCTCGAACTCCCGCAGCGTCGGCACGACGGTCTCGTAGAAGGCGACCTCGTTCTTGAACGTCGCCTGCACGTTGAAAATCTTCCGGAAGAGCTCCGATTCCGGGATCAGCTTAGCGACCAGGTTCATCGCCCTCTCGGAACCGTCAGCGTGCCTCAGCTTCAGCACCAGGTTGAGCATCGTGCTGCCGAAGTTGTCCCCTGGGGCGGTCAGCCTGGTGGTGGTCTCCTCGACGATCCTCCACCCGGTTCCGATGTGGGGGTGGAGGAGTTCTTCCAGGTTTCTCACGCTCATCTCGTGCGGAAGGTTTGCAATGTTGATTGCTCTGCTAGAGTTGTACCAGTGTACTACATTCAGCAATTTAGGCGATGCTGATAAAACCGCGTCGCGTAACCTTGATTCGCTTACGTGTGATTATTCTCGCTACTTATGTATATGTACACGTATATCAATTAGGGGTATAGTACAGTCGTATTTGACCCCCGTTTTGAGAACCAATGTTCATTAAATATTTTTCTGTGAGAAGTATGTTTTGAACAAAACGTACCAAGAGCTGATAAGGCGAGAAAATTTGTTTCAATAATCATGAAAGTAATGAAAAAGTGTTTTTTTCTGTTTATTAGAAAAAATGGATTACAAATAGCGCCAAAAATGGTATAGTATAGGTATAGGTAACTGATTGAAAATGCATGGAACTAAGTGGAAAAAGTTTGGTTTCAAGAATTGTCTTGAGATGCACTGCTTTGTTTGCTTAATAAGTGGTGAAAATGTTGACCCTAGAAATTATTTTCTATGTCTAGCAGGCAAGTATAATTTTAGTCTAAAATATTGGACTGACATGTGTATACAAATATGTAGAATGTAAGTTTGAAAGCTTAAGTTATTTAAAAATAGCTTTCATAAGCACATGCTTAAACAATAAAGAACTTTCATACCACGCTGGGTGATTCGGTGATTGTGTTGAATTTTGCTGCTATTTTTCAACCAATTAATATCAAAGAAACAGCAAATATTAATTACTTTTTCTTTAAATCCTTCTAGTTATTCAAGCTATCCAAATAAACACTTAAATTTTTTACCTTATCAATTTTATGAAAACGAAGTGGCAAACAATATAAATTCCTGATAAAGTTTAGATAGCGTTCGATTATTAAATTCTTTAAAATTGCATACTTACGAAATTACTATTAGGTAATCTGTGATAACACAAACGACTCTGTAACACGTACAAAAGATAAATTTGTATAAAAGTACGTTTTTTAGATCCAAGATAACTCTATTTCCATTTACAATGCATCCTACAATTTTTTGGACCAATCTTATTGCACAAGTAGTACCTACTCGTTAAGCACTTTCATGTACTCGTAATAATCTTAAAACCAGTGGCGTACTCGAGACGAGACGGGAAACGACATGGTCTCGTGTCGGTCTCGAAAAATCATCATCAACAGGTTGTGTTTCGTCTCGACTCGATCTAAGTCTGGTCTCGTCTAGTCTTGGTCTCGAAAAATCTCGAAGTAAATGAATGTGCTTTTCTTGACAACATTCACTGATTTTCTTGAAGAGTCTATACAGGTGTGGTAAAGTTGAATGTACAGAAATTAACCCTATCGATTTAAATTCATATTTTGATGCAGGATATTTAATTTTTTTTAATATTGCATCAAAGCAATTAAATTATGGAGAACAGATGCAATGCAATCAATTTGATTAATAAATAGTTTTGTTAGGCTACCACGAACTATGTTTTCCTTATTTTAATTATAAGGACAAATGAGAAATAAATATAAACTCATATATAAACACATATCAAGTTTTGGTTTGCGCCACAGTTTTCATCAATCAGAAACCAACCACTCGTTTACTGCTATTGCGCATGCACCACTTCCGTGTAAATCTCGCATCTCTGCACTAAACACACACTAAAGAGTATTATACACTTATAAAGTATAAAGTATGCAGTACTAGTAAGTAGAGTAGTAAATAAGTATGTAGTAGTAAAGTAGAGTATAAGTATAAAGTTATAAAGTATAGAGTATTAACTAATTATAAAACGTATATGCATATAACTTGGACGGACATATACATAACAGTATTAAATGCGAGCATTTTTCTCTCTCTCACTATCACTTTTTTAGTCCAAGTCGATGAGTAAATACAGCGTTACGTGACGCGTGACGGCAAACTGAATTTTTCCCAGGTGCAAAACATACACTTATGACCGTTTCTACAGAGTCGCAGTATGGTACATGGTACAAACATAAGAGCGAAAGAAAGGCCATATATTTCTCGTTGGCTAAACAGTGAAAGAACTTTTGCGACGTTGCTAGCTCGCGAAACATCAGTCATCGCCACACTCTAACGTATCATTCGCTATATAGTCTCCGACGGGAATATTTGGAATGGGTTACGGACCGGCCGGCCGGCAACGTTGCAAAACTTCCTCCTATGTCATACTAACGAACTACTATTAGTTTCTCTTTCGCTCTTGTTGATTTCGGACCATGCATTTCAATAGAATAGGTCCGTATATACGGAGCTTTTCTATCGAAACGCATGGTGGGAAATCAACAAGAGCAAACGAGAAACTAACAGTAGTTCGTTAGTATGACAGAGAAGGATGTTTTGCAACGTTGCCGGCCGAGCAGACAGTCCAAGTCAACGCGTATCGCGGTCGCGTATCGCTTTACACTTTCGGATGTGTACGGTACAGTGTGCGGAACGGATGAATGTGATGTTTCGCGAGCTATCAACATCGCAAAAGGTCGTTTTTTGTTTAGCCAACGAGAAATATATGACCTTTCTTTCGCTCTTATGTTTATCCCATCCTGCGACTCTTTAGAAACGGTCTGTATAACGTGCGTTTGGGTATACGATGACTCAACGCGTAACAGATTTCGTGCTGACGCCAAGTTGAAGATTTTACCCCACCTCAAAACGTTTATTTTTCTGAAGCGCGCGTATAAAAGTTTTCACTCCGAAAGGCAATTTACTGATCACCTAATAAAAAGACATCGAGTGGTGGAATATATTCACAACGTGCCGTCCCTGTATGTGGACTTTAGAATTGTTACAATTAATAACTAAACAGAGATGGAAACGTTATCATTCGACTGTAAATTGTAGTGAGTGTCAGGTGCTCGCCCGAACTCGTCATGGCGAAAATAGAGAACCTTGAGGAATTGATGCGACCTCACCTGGGAAAAAGTAAGAAAATCGCCGAGGCGAAAATCGTAAGGTTAACGGCGCCCGGAGAGAATTACGGCAGCATCATGCTGAAAGTCGATCTGTCCCTGAAGGGGGACGACGGCGAGGTGGAAACGTTGAGCGTCGTCGCGAAGCTGATACCGGAATTGGAGTTCTTCCAGAAGATATTCAACGTCCAAGTGAGCGTCAAGGCGGAGATCGCCTTCTACGAAGTCGTAGTCCCGACGCTGCAGGAGTTCCAGAGGAGCCGCGGGGACGAGGACGTCGTCGATTTCTTCCCGAAAATGTACGGGGCGAGGATCAATCTGAACGGGAAGAGCGACGTCGTCGACGGCGACGCCGTGATATTGCTGGAGAATTTAAAAGACGCTGGTGAGGCGCTCACCTTAAGATTTCGTTACTTACAACTCAACCCGTAATACTGCTATTATACTCTTTTTCCCAACAAAATAGACGCATATTGAGATGGTGGTCAACAGAGGGATTTTTCATGTACCGGAAAAAAAAATTCTGCAGTTATCGTAAGCAGTAGACCTGTATTTTTACCTGTTTTTGTATAATTTTGAAGGAGCCACCCTGTTTCATGGTGTCAGAACAAAAGTTCCGAAGAAGAAGACGAAGTATGTAAGAGATAAGCAGAAATCCGGCGAGAGAATATTGAGATTTCAGTGGCATTTCGCGTTTCCGACTAAATCCCCTCTACATGTATTTTTCCAGGAAGACGGGGTCACTTGTTACAAATTGCCTGCGTACCCCTATTAGTCGTAGTGATTCTCGTTACTATTAACCCTACTCCTAAATAATCTTATTTCAACGAACAATACCGTAATTATTGGTACTCCGTTATCCTAAACGATATTGTTACCTACACGCCTATGACCTTGACGGTCAACTCATTAATATGCGTCTATCTTGTTGGGAAAAAGAGTATAGACAGAGACTTAGACTAAAATACTGCAGAAGGTCAAATATGTCTCTCAAAGTTGGCCATGCTTTATGAGAAATAAATCACAAAGTCTTGTCAACGAATTTAATGATGAGTTAACCATTTCGACAATTCATCCGTATGTAGCGAAAGGACCTATTGGAGAAGTCGAGGGTAAAATTGGACAAACACATTTAAAAACGGTCTCTCCAGTAGCATTTTAACCTTTAACCTACAGCACTTCATTGTTTAGGGTTAGGGGATTTTTACAAAGTCCTCTTATATAGGTGAATTGGATTCCATTGGGCGATATGTATTTTAATTTGCATTTCATTAGACCGTTTTTAAGTGTGTTCATCTAATTTTACCGTCGACTACTTCATGGTCTTTTAGTCCGCCTGAAGATGACTGCTGGACAGTCGAAACAGGTCGCGGCATTTTAGTCATCATTAGACTATCAGCTCGTTTACTTATGAGTTATTTCGTATTAAAATGAGGTGATAGCTTTGGTTACGTTGTTGTGAATAGATTATCGCGCCGATTATCACATTGAGAGTATAACGAACATAACTGATAACATATCTTGATTTACTTATCAATTACATATTAAATTGCACAACTTTGGTAAAACACATTGTCACTGTATTAGTGCAAGTCATTTTAAGTTTCAGAGATATTGAAAAATCTGAGGAGTTTCAAAAAATAAAATGGCGATGTGTAATATCGTAAGACTTTCTCATATGGCAGGACCAAATATTCATGGCAACATTATTAAAGTGCTCTTTAGGTAGGTTTTAGGAAAAAATGTTTCAAATAAAAGTTGTAGCCACTAGTAAGTTTAGTTTAAATCTAAAATTTGGTTAGAATCGGTAAAGTCGTTTTGAAGAAAATTGAGGAAAGCTGAAAAATGACAAGAGTAAAGGGCCCCTTGCTTTTAACTGATTCTTATAAAATTTATGTGGTCGCGAGTTTTTAGGGCACCCAGCCTAAATGCAACATTTCAACTCTCCACTATTTATAGTTTCTGAGGAAACGTCGACCACATAGGTACACGATACATACACACATAAACGTTTTTCAAACTCAGAACTCAGGGGACCTCAAATCGTCGAGAAATGCCAATATCTCAAATTCCGAAAATCAGCACGATTACAATACTTCAGGGGTGACGATTGCAGACTGGATCAGTGGGAGGTATTAACATCGAAAAAACGAATGAGCCGGATATATCATTAATAATAACATAATGTATATGGCACGTTCCATGCCGAATTTGGGATTTTTTTAGATATGGCCCAAAATGAAGGAGAATGGTCGTTTTGAACCCCCGAAACTTTTTCTAAATTATTAGGGCCTCAAGTGGAATAGAACTCAAGTTATGGACAATTAAAAATTGAAATTTTCAGGTTCGGCTCCAAAACCAAAAATTTTCAACCATTCATAACTTGTAAAAATACTCATTTTTATGAAAAAAGTTTGAAACAAAAGTTGTTTGTAATGCTTTAAACTTTTGGAAACTGCTAAAAAAAGTTCATCCGACATGGTTCACTGTTGACGCGTGTGGGCCCCATAAGTCGTCAGGCCGCAAAAAAAAATCATCAGCGTTTCCGACCAAAAAAATTAGGAGCGTAGCTGGATTCGATAAAAAACTTTTGAGCCCAAACAGAAGTTAGCCAGACCTAAGGGCTCCGGAAAGAAAAATGGTTTTCAGGTTCGGCTCCAAAACCAAAAATTTTCAACCATCCATAACTTGTAAAAATACCAATTTTTAAGAAAAAAGTTTGAAACAAAAGTTCTTTGTAATGCTTTAAACTTTTGGAAACTGCTAAAAGAAAGTTTATCCAGCACGGATCACTGTTGACGGGTCTGGGCCCCATTAGTCGTCAGGCCGCCAAAAAAAGTGTCATCAGCGTTTCTGACCAAAAAAGGATTCGATACAAAACTTTTGAGCCCAAACAGAAGTTCGCCAGATCTAAGGGCTCCGAGAAAAAAAAAAGGTAAATTCCGGCAAAAATCCCTTAATACCAAACAAATTTCATTGAGCCCCCCGAAATCCATTGTTTGCTAGTCAATATCAAACCATGAGTGACATGTTTTCTTGAAGTTGACTGGGGATTAATGTCACTAAGGTTGGCATGCTATTTTTATATAAGTAGAGCATTTTCCAAGTCCCCGGCGGCTCAAAAACTCAAAATTCCCCAAAATAATTGAATTTTGAGCCCAGACGACTTCGCTTGGCGCACATTTTTTATCCAAGAAGCGACTCTCACCCAAATTGTTGCTTTTGTTGATGTTTTTGAAGGTCCACAACGGTTGAAGACAACGCTGAAGCAACCTTCCACAAGAATTGTGCTGAAAATTTGAATTTTCAACACAAATCTTCAAATTTGGGACCAGCCCTTAGGTCTGGCAAATTTCTGTTTGGTCTCAAAAGTTTTGTATCGAATCCAGCTACGCTCCTGATTTTTTTGGTCAGAAATGCTGATGACGCTTTTTTTGGCGGCCTGACGACTAATGGGGCCCAGACCCGTCAACAGTGAACCATGTCGGATGAACTTTTTTTTAGCAGTTTCCAAAAGTTTAAAGCATTACCAACAACTTTTCTTTGAAGCTTTTTTTTATAAAAATGGGTATTTTTACAAGTTATGGATGGTTGAAAATTTTTGGTTTTGGAGCCGAACCTGAAAATTTCAATTTTTAATTGTCCATAACTTGAGTTTTATTCCACTTGAGGCCCTAAAAATTTAGAAAAAGTTTCGGGGGTTCAAAACGACCATTCTCCTTCATTTTGGGCCACATCCAAAAAAAATCCCAAATTCAGCATGGAACGTGCCATATGTAAAGCTATGTTTCCTCTCTCGGTCATTCCCAGAGTGCTTCATTTCGGTTTTAATCCAGTTATTTTAGAATCCTCTGTTACATCTTGGATGGCTTGATGATGAGTTTAAAACGTTCGAAACTGGTAACCCTTTTCGAAACCCATTTGTTCTCCTCCTGTCGTATGAGAATGATTACAGTTTACTAATCCCCTTTCGTCCTCAGGTTACGAGAACGTCGACAGGTACGTCGGCTTCGACTACGACTCCACCAGGTTCCTCCTGCGGGACATGGCGAGGTTCCACGCGGTGCCCCTCGCGCTCCACATCTTACGTCCCGAGACGTTCGACTCGAAGATCAGACCTAATCTCGCCTGTTCCAACAGGAGGGAAATACTGGAACCCCCTGCGTTCGGGGACTCGCCCCCGCCTCACTTGACCGCCCTCGCCGTCCTCAAGGAGTCCGGCAAGTTCGGGCACCTGGTGGACAAGATGGAGAAGGTGATGTCGGTGCCACCGGACGAGATCGACGAGGACGGCGTCTTCGCGACGGTCTCGCACAAGGACATGTGGATAAACAACTTCATGGTGAAGTTCGAGGGTGGCAGGATAGTGGGAGACAAACTCATCGATTTCCAGAATTACACGTACGACACCGCGATCAAAGACTTGCTGTTCTTCCTGACGACGAGCGTCAGGTTGGGGGTACTCCGGCGGCACTTCGACGAGTTCTTGGAGTACTACCACGAGGAGTTCGTGAAAACTCTGGAGAAACTGAAAGTGCCCAATGTTAAAAACTATAATTATGTCCAGTTCTTGAAGGAGATTTCCACCTATGCGGCGAAGGAATTGGGGCATATAAGTTTCTTCATTATGCTTATAGTTTACGGTAGGAAAATCGATGGGAGCACTACTACTACGGATGGTGGGCCCCCTCCACTTTTGACCAAAGACGATATTTTACCAGAAGCCAAAGAGAAAGTTTTTTGGGTCTGGGAAGAGTTTTATAGAAAAAACTGGATCAATATTTAAAAGACCGGTGTGAAATAATAAAATTTTGATTGATTTACATACCTTTCCTTAAATATACATTTTAATACATTTAATAGAGTAGTCAAATTTTGACTTCAATACGTATTAACTTATTTTTCAAATACTTTTCAAATACTTTCAAATACTGTTAACAAAATGTCCCTTGTGATATAAAACTTAACTTCTTTATACTCTAACTATTAGAGTAGTCAATGTTTGACTTCAATGTGTTATAACTTATTCATCAAATCAAATACTTTTAATAAAGTGTCCCTTGATATAAAACCTAACTTCTTTATACTCTGTTAGAGTAGTAAATTTTTTACTTCAGTTTTTAACTTATTATTCAAATCAGATACTATCAACAAAATGTCCCTTGTGATATACAACTTAACTTCTTTATACTCTAACTATTAGAGTAGTCAATGTTTGACTTCAATGTGTTATAACTTATTCATCAAATCAAATACTTTAACAAAATGTCCCTTGGTATAAAACTTAACTTCTTTATACTCTGTTAGAGTAGTAAATTTTTGACTTCAATAAGTTTTAACTTCTTCATCAAATCAAATACTTTAACAAAATGTCCCTTGTGATATAAAACTTAACTTCTTTATACTCTAACTATTAGAATAGTCAATGTTTGACTTCAGTATGTTTAACTTCTTCACCAAATCAAATACTATCAATAAATTGTCATTTGATATAAAACTTAACTTCTTTACATTCTGTTAGAGTAGTAAATTTTTGACTTCAATACGTTTTAACTTCTTCATCAAATCAAATACTTTAACAAAATGTCCCTTGTGACATAAAACGTAACTTCTTTATACTTTAACTATTAGAGTAGTGAGTAGTCAATGTTTGGCTTCAATGTGTTTTAACTCCCTCACCACATAAAATACAATCAATAAATTGCCATTTGATATACAATCTAACTTCTTTATACTCTGTTAGAGTAGTACATTTTTGACTACAATACGTTTTAACTTATTATTCAAATCAAATACTATTAATATATTAAATACTAAAATGTCTTAACTTCTTTATACTCTAACTATTAGAGTAGTCAGTGTTTGATTTCAATGTGCTTCAACTTCTTCATCAAATCAAATACTATTAACAAATTGTCCCATGATATAAAACTTAACTTCTTTATATTCTAACTGTTAGAGTAGTTATTTGTTGACTTCAATACGTTTTAATTTATTTTTCAATCAAATTTGCATCACAGTCACCTTACACAGAAACCCACATGAGCTATTTCTTAATATTTCTCAATATCTCAAATAACCAATTTTTCAAAAATATTGTGAATTTTGTTTAAAACTGTTCTCCAATTTTACTATTAGTAGCTGAGTCATATCTATTTCTTTTTTCAATATTTTGTGAAAGTGACAAGCTAGATGACCGAATTGTGAATAATTTATAGATGCAATTAATAAATCGGAGTAATTTTTCTGCATTATATGCAGTTTTTGAAAAAAATATGCAAATAACTAAACATTCCCAAAATATGCAGTTTGCATATATGCAAACTTTCTATAGTGATAAGTTATAAATGAATCAACAATTCCTTCGATGCGGCATTAATATTTAGAATTATGCTAGCAGTTCATGTCGATACGGAAATAAAACTGCAATTCATAATCGACCAAGTTATAAGTTATAATTCGCGACTATTACACAATATTCCCAGGCGATGTTTTCTTGGCAAGTGTCGTTCTAAAATAGTTTGATCGAGATAATTCTCAACGTCTCGACCGACGAAAAAATATCAACATATGCGTTTCGGTAATGTACCTAAGAGAACACAAGAAGGTGAGTGAAAAATTTACGGATTTCTAAACTTATAACTAAGCTTGTTTGTAGTAGTATTGAGGGTAGATGCGCTAGGTACTTTGCTGACTAAGTTTTTCTGCAGTAGTACTTTAAGTAAGCCATATGTGGTCATATTATGACAAAAATTACTGTATTAACTCTCCAGCTAATTATTAGAACAACCAAAAATTATTGAAAATCTTGTATTCCATTTTTACCATACAATTGGGTGAAGATAACTAAATCAAAAAATGAGTAATTTGATTTTTATTTAAATTTATTAAAATTTATTCAGCTAGTACCTAAACCACACTTTATTTAAATATTATAACTAAAGTCCTATTCCTACGTGCAACGCCACCTTCATTAACTATGTGCCAGAATTCCCAATAAGACATTCCCAATTACTGGGTTAAAATTTTTGGGACCATTCCCTTTATTTCATCTTTCAAATCATCGATGATATTGTAACGTTTTAGTTGGTCCAAATAATTGCACTACACTAATTTTGAACTTAACTAATTTATTTAACACTAAATATTACTGCCTAACACAATTAACAACACTTAATTTATTCGGATTATTAGTTTTGACCACTTACTAGACCTCTAGTCCGATCGAATCAAAAGGATAGTGTGGGAAAGGCGCCTCCTCGATTCTCGTAACTAACCACCTATGCTGACCGCCGAGTCAAAATCACGTTTTTCTTCAGATATCCCCATAATAAGAGTTTCTAATTGTAAATCTAATTGGGATTTTAGGTGGCGACCATTTGTTCCAACTCATTTGTCCTTATACTTGAAAGCGAATAACATATGGAGGTAAGTGTGTTTTCGAAAAATAAGTTCCAAATGATTGTTCTATAAGAAATGGCTATCAAATGCTAACCCTTTTGCACCTGATGCAGTAGTGCCAATTGATTTGTCTGAAAAAAAAGTTTTTTTGAAAGTTTCAAAATTTTCCCGCCAATTTCAAATTAGTTCAAACAATAACAATTTAGATTTAAAACAGGAAAATTTTTCAAAATGGAACACATTCCAAAGCTGAAACTTACCATTACACGCGTTTGCAAAAATCTTGAAACCGTTTCCCACACATCCACTTTTGTTTGGATTAAATTTCTAAACGTTTCTAAAACGCAAGGAATCTATTTTATACACCGTCAAAATTGTTGGCAAAAGTGTTGCCTTGTTGACTTTCTCCCACAAATACCAATACATTTACTTGGCTCGCCGTACCAAAAAATAACCAAATTGCAGACTCCAAATCAAAACTTTGCGCTCGCTTTCCGATAATCGGATTAAACGTTACGTTATTATTTCGCGCTTGGAGTGATAAATTACCACTTACACTAACCGTCAAGTGGACATTAACGTCGTTCCGGACAGCTTTTCTGTTGCTGCAATTAAAATCGACCAGTTAATTGTGTTTTCGTCTTTCTTCTCTTATTTTTACGTTAATTCGAAGTTTATTAGCAAGGCCACGTCAGTGCGGATCAGAGTGCGGTGCCGAGATGAATAAGCAACGTATAGTAAGTAACCAAAATAGAAATAGACTTAATAGAATTTCGAGATATAACTTGAAATAAATAAAATTCGGAGTTCGTCCTTACTAAAATTGCTCACTTTTAAAATTTTAATGATCAATAGTAGTTTCCAAAAAAGGAAAAAAAAATCTCAATCTCAAAAAAGGACGTGAGTTATAGACATTACTCATTGTTATACATAGAATTATTGAAGTGCAGTTAAGTCAATATTTAGGATTGTGTAATCTAGAATTGGGGATGTCTTGTGCCAGCCTGAAATATTAATTGCAATATTAATAATGATCAGCAATTAATGACGACAACAATACGTTCCTATTAGGTACACCTACTCGATTTTCACAACGCTCTGTTAACTTATCGAAAACAAACAAAATGTGTATTGCAGTTTGGTTATTATTACACCCAATTTCCACAATTTCAATACATATTTTATTACTTTATGAAGCAATTCAGTTTTTGTCGATAACTCATTAAAAAGTTTAAGTGTAGATAAAATTGAAGGTAAAGTACGTGAACGTAATTATCAGCAATCGCAAATTGTGCTCAATGCTGTTCGTATATGAGGTGAGTGCCCACGCAATTACTATTTAGTAGAAATTGGATAAATAATTACACTTGCTAAACGTTCTGTGCAATTGCACTATAATGAATATAATGGTGTGTAATTTATTCCCTGAAGTTAACATGCTTATAAAAACGTCACAACTATCCATTAAATTTTTGAATTCTAAAAATTTGATTATCTCTCTAATCTAAATGCGTTATTATCTCATTGTGTGGATGTAAAAATATCTAATCAGTTTACAATAAAACCTACATCAAATTTTGCCCATGGCGTGCCTAGTGAAGTTATTTAAAAAGAAAACATTTTGTTGATACTGTAACGTTTTACATAGATCAAAGCTACACTAAATAAAACACTATTATTTTTTAAGTTTAAAAATAATTCTTGGGCGGATTTCGAGAAAATTTTGAAAAACCTAAAAACGACAACAATGGGTACTTAGTTAAAAATGTTTGTTACGTTTATTTTCTAATTTATTTACACTATCCTAATTATTCACTACACACTACTTAATTTATCTTAGACTATTACTAAACTAATTTATATAGCACACTTAACTATTTCCTACTAATTAATTTATATCACTCTTGAATGTTAATTTATTTCACTGCTCCGTTTTTCGCTTGTTTACTATATACTCTCGCGGCTTCACGTCTAATAATAATCTCCTTCGTCCGCAGCGTTCACTTTTATAGCCCCCCATAATGTAGTCCCGAATTTACTAGTATTTTAAGTTGTGCAACTTAACAGCAAATCTAACGGCTTCTTCTCTACAGTCGTGACGATCAACTTCCTTGCAGCCTTATCTGCCTTCAAAAACTTCTTCATATTGGTTTCATAATTAGTTGAACCCTCTTCTGGACTTCTGAATTAGATTACGGATACAAAAAGTGTGTGTTATCTATTTGGCAGGTTCTTAGAGACAAACAACATATGAAAAACCGTTACCGAAAGTCAAGTGCCCTTAAGTACCTGACTCCCTATTTCTAAGAAAGGTCAAAACAGATGTTCCCTTAAAAATATCGTCCATAAAATGTAGAGTTTTTTCTATTGACAATATTGCCATACTGTAACATGTGGGTTTTGAGAAATTTCCAAAAACAGAAAAATGACAGGTTTAAAGTGCCCTTTAGAGAGGATGAAGCCAAAATGTTATAAAACTTCATAGGTATATCTATATGAAATTGGAATAAATATCAAAAGTTAAAAAAATGGAACAAAGTTTGAGGAAATTTCCCAAAATCCGAAAAATCACAAGAGGATAGTCCTTCATTCTGTAGTTTTTAATTTCCGAGAAAATCTCTTCACTTTTTGAAAAACTTGTTTTCTGGACCCGAAAGACCTTAAAACGTCAAAAACTCTGACTCAAATTCGAAAAATCGACCCGATCGCAATTCTTATATGAGAAAGTAAAATAATTACAATACCACAGAAGACAAGAACGGAGAGATGAATTTTTTTTGGAAATTTTAGTTTTCTAGATTTAGAATTCCAATAATTTTTGAAGACTTTCTGGCAGGTGTCCACTGGATTTTAAAGACATTGAGATAATTTAAAGGAGGTTCTCTTGAATTGCGGTCTTAATTTTGAAAACAAATTTAATTCTTAAAATAAACATTATCTGGATCCCAATTCAAAATTTGATTTGTTATTTGGGTTGTTTTGGTCATCGATTTGAATTAGGCTGTAAATTCCTCTGAAAGAAACTCTATTTAAGGACCTTTATTATGCTCAAGGTATTTGTACTTTAGTGTACTTTAGAGATTTTGTCAAAGTGCTAAGTTTGAAACTGCTATCGTAACAATTTGGACCCCATTCGACCCACTGCATCACCATTTCATAACGACCCTTGAAAATCTTTGCATATACCATAAATCCATCATCTGCACCTTCTGCCAACTGTACCTTCCGATTCCCTCAGGTGATAACGGAATTATCCGGTATGACCATACCCCAGATAGAGAGCCTGGACTGGGTCCTCGGCGAGAACCCCAGCAGGACCAAATCGATAGTGCACAGGAAGATAACCAGGCTGAACACCTCGGAATGGGGCGGCAACATACTCAAGATCGACCTGACGGTGAAGGACGAGAGCATCTACACCCAGGAGGAGTTCAGCATCATAGCCAAACTGATACCGAGGCAGAACGTGAAACGGGACAGCCTGCTCGGCTTCAACAAAGAGGTCGCGTTCTACGAGAACGTCGTGCCGACCCTGAGGAAGTTCCAAAGGCTGAGCGGGATCGAGAAGTTCATCGACTGCTTCCCGGAGTTCTTGGGCGCGAAGGTCCACAACTCCGGGATCAACGCCGACTACGGGATATGTTTCATGAAGGATTTATCGCCGGAAGGTAGGTAGGTTAGAACCTCTACAGCCTAATTTCAGTTCTATGAGGTACCTTTGGGTTCAAAAAGGGATTCTGAAGGGAATTATATACAGGTAATGGTGGTACGGAAAATACTAAGGGATAAACACAACAATGCACTCTTGACATTGTTCAAAAAACTCCATCTTTTACATTTTTTAAAAACTCCATTTCGAACTGCGGAATCATTATTTTTATGTTTTTAAGGATACCACAACTAAAGACAAATACGACAAACCGTATTTGTCTTTGCCACAACGTCAGTCGCTATCTGCTTGATAATCTGCTTGAATTTCTTATGGAAATTAAATGAATCATGTCTTTCAAGTAACTTTTATGCCTCTTGACATTATTCTTCACTTTTCTCTTGCTGACCAAAATGCTTTTTGGTCAGACTTTGCTAGATTGAAATATAACCAAATTTCATCGTCTTTTGGATTTTTTAAAACCAACTCGATTTCCATAATCATTATGAGTCATGTCTTTCCTCTTTCAAGTAACTTTTTTGCCTCTTGACATTGTTTTTCAAGCCACTGTTCTTTTCCTGACCAAAATGCTTTTTGGTCAGACTTTGCTGGACTGAAATCTAACCAAACTCCATCTTTTACATTTTTTAAAACCTCCAACTCGAACTCCAAAATCATTATTTTCTATGTTTTTAACGCTACCAGAACGTCAGTCGCTATCTGATTCATAATCTGCTTAAATTTCTTATGGAAATTAAATGAGTCATGTCTTGCAAGTAACTTTTCCGCCTCTTGACATTGTTCGTCCAGCCACTTTTCTCTTGCTGACCAAAATGCTTTATGGTCAGACTTTGTGCTAGACTGAAATCTAACCAAACTACATCTTTTACATTTTTTCAAACCTCCAACTTGAACTCCAGAATCATTATTTTCTATGTTTTTAAGGCTACCAGAACGTCAGTCGCTATCCGCTTGATAATCTGAATGAATTTCTTATGGAAATTAAATGAGTCATGTCTTGCAAGTAACTTTACCGCCTCATGACATTGTTCTTCCAGCCACTTCTGTCTTGCTCACCAAAATGCTTTATGGTCAGACTTCGTTAGACTGAGATATAACCAAACTCCATCTTTTACATTTTTTAAAAACTCCAACTCGAACTCCAGAATCATTATTTTCCACGTTTTTAAGGCTACCAGAACGTCAGTCGCTACACTGGGTTCGACCTCCCGACCTCGAAAACCGTACTGAAATCCCTGTCGAAGTTCCACGGGATACCGTTAGCTCTGAAACTCACCGAGCCGGACATCTTCGCGCAGGAACTGGAACCGCACCTGACCATCAACGACGACGATCCGATAGACGAGACGGACGTCGCGGTGATCCTGAACATCCTGAAGGAATCGACCGAACTGGCGCCCCAGATACCGAGGCTGCGGGAACTGCTGAGTATCGGTTGCTGCAAGATGCGTACCGTGTTCTGCACGTTATCGCACGAGGAGCTGTGGATCAAGAACATAATGGTGCGTTACAGCGAGGGCAACCCGACGAGGACGAAGTTCCTCGATTTCAGGAAGTACACGCTCGACACGCTCGTCAAGGATCTGATGTTCTTCTTCATCACGAGCGTCCAGCTGCAGACGTTGAAGGAGAACATTGACGACCTGCTGCGGTACTACCACGGGCACCTCATGGAGACGCTGAGGGACTTCGACATCGGCGACCTGAAGAGGTTCTCGTACGACCTGTTCCTGAAGGAGATCTCGACCAATACGGGATTCACGTTCGTGTTGGCGATCTCCGTGCTGATCAATCAGGTCGTCGAGGACTCGGGGGCGGACTTCTGCGACGCTTCCCACGTCGACGGCACTCCGGTCTGTAGGAAGAAGATCCCACTGAAAATTAAGGAGAAGGTGTGGTGGGTGGTCGAGGAGTTCCTGAAAAGGGACTGGATCACCTTTTGACGTTTAGATTTAAATGGATAGTGGAATTAATTGTCATCGGAGAGCTGTACGGGTCTAATTTTAGATTAGAGGAGGTGCAGGCAGAAAATATGATAAATTCTTCCTCCAAACACCTGTATTATGTATAGGATTTATAGGAATCTATTTTTATAACGAGTTTACCGTAGATCCTAAGCAATAAATTAAAGTGTACCGTGGAATAAATTGGAAAGTTGTGTTTTTTCCAACAAATATACCTGTAACGTGTTTTTTCTGTTGGGGGTTTGTGGAAGTTTTTTTTTTTGAAAAGTGAAGAATCTTAACCCTGAACAGCTTCTTAATTTTGATAAGACTCATTAAAACTGAGCACCGATTGGACCTGATTCACAATATTATTTAATAAATTTATGTAAACCTTTACTTCTATCTAAGTCATGCAGCAATAATTGTACTCAGCAATTAGTCGAGGTTGCGCTATAACTTGAATGATTTTCTTTTCAGCCTGAGAGTAACGTTTCACATGATTGGTTGGGTTAATACCGTGACATGTAGAAGTTAAGCTGTAAGATATTAGCACAATGCAAATACCTTATGATTTGGCGAAATCTGTCCCTTCTCATAGAGTTCTTGGTAACTCATTATAGCCTTTAACAATCATAACGTCAATGGCACATTTCATTTGTTCTTTGGATATATTTGGATTTGGTCGGTTACAGAAAAGAGCATATTTATTGCGACAAGCAGTCCAATTACTTCGTCATTTAAAAATGTTTCAAATATGTCCAAATAACTCATTTTTCATATATCTGCTAAAATCAGGTTCAGAAAATGATCTTGTTTTTCCTCAAAGTCGCACTTGGATCCATGTTATATTTTCCAGTCCTGAACGCAGAAGCACATCATTTGGATCTGAGCCAAAAGCAGAATGTACTAAAATTTCTTCTGGTTGGTCTTCATCAACAGTAACTGTGATTCGATGCACTAACTCAGCTTTTAGCAATAATTGTCGAAAGCTAAGATTATCCAGTAATCTGCCACCATTTTCCTCAAACGAATCTTCATCCGTCAATATATTTGCGACAATACCATCATCGTATGCCATTTGAATCGCTTTTTCCAAAGTAAATCCACAAGTCTCAAATAAAAAGAAAACACCGATTTAATATATATTATGGTACCCAGCTAGCGTTATCTATAGATAATACTCACTTTTACAGTCTTATATAAAAAATGTACATCAGATTTCATAAAAACTATACTACAGCATGCAAGGCAGACTATATTACTAAAGTAAATCCACTGAGAAGAAAACACCCACGAAACAAGAAAAGGTAGTAAAGTTAGACAACACCTAATACACGTCGTTTGCTATTGGTGGAAAAGTCATAAAACTTTTGGCGGGAATTGTTGATGTACAGAGTCGGTTCAGTAAAATTAAAAGGTTTAGTTATCTGATCTATGGTTGTCTGTTTACACGCGTTCAGGAAAGTCGTTGACGGTGATAGTGAACTTTTAGTTGATGGTTTATTTTAATGTATCGCTATTGTTATTCAGGTTTTTTATACAAATTTGTATAAATATATTTCTGTGATCTATTATCTATTGCAATTATGGAAAGAAACCTTCCCTGCTCGCCTCCCAAAAACATACCTGGAATATACTTAAGCTGCGGGAGAAAACCATTTTTTTTAAATGTATACAGAAAAGAAAGAAATGAACATCCTTAGTAAAATCTTAGTAAAAGATAAATTATAGTCAAGGCGATCATTCTTAATGCGACCCTGTACTTATTCGCTAGCAGGTCGCGCGCTTTGAATTTCGACGTTTGTGTTTCATGGAAGTTTTCTTCTCAGTGGATTTACTATAGTACAATTTAACAATACAACACAACATAAGTAACATAACCTAAAAATAAATGATAGACATCACTTATTCTAGTTGAAGGTCCATTTTTCACAGCCCTAAACTTTACGCTTGATTTTAGCACCTAGTACCTATTTTATAAAATTTGGTTGCACAATCTGGTAAACTCAATTCACTATGTTGTTCAGTCAGCTTTTAACAACAAGCTAACCAATACTTTCGTCAATCGCAATAAAAATAGTGCGCTGTTTTCACGTTTTGCGTTGCATATAAGTAACGCTTGCCGTTGAAGGGTTAAAGATGGCAGAAATGCATTGGGATAACTTTTATGCGATGCAAATCATACGGTTAACTGAAAATTGTGGTTAATTGAATTGTAGTTACTTCTACAAAGATTAAAATTGATTGAAATATACAAGGTGATTCACATATCACGATAGAAACTTGGAGGGTTTGGAAATAATGATCATTTTTAACCTCAGGTTTTAATAACGTATGTATTAGAATTAGTCCAAGAGAATTAGACCCAAAACCTACCAGATGTGGCTGTGTCTTTACGTAACTTATATATTCTCAGAATTGGTCGAAAATGGGGTATATAATCATATTATAACTATATGCGCTAGTTTAAAAAGTTGTGCTATTTGTAAGAAAAATCGAGAAGTGCAAAAATACACGAAAATACCGCATTTTCATCACTTTTTTCCGCTTTAATGCTATCTAGCAGCGGCAATATAACAAATTCGAGCTTTAAACTAATTCTATGTGGTAGAAAATTTCATAACGAACAAATTAACAAGAGATCATTTTTTCTCTAAACTGCATATATACAGAGTTATATTGAAAAGAGTGATACAAAATGCGGTGTTTTCGTCCATTTTTGCACTTCTTGATTTTTCTTGCAAATAACACACCTTTTTAAGCCAGCGCATACTTATAATATATACATCATTTTCGACCAATTCTGAGAATATCTAAGTTACGTAAAGACACAACCATGTCAAACTGTAGTGCTCCTGGACTAAATGCGTAGTTTTCAAGATGTGGGATTTCAAAAGTTTAAAAAATGTATATATCTTTGGAGCTATTATACGTATTTGAAATAATTAAACATTTGGTACATTACATTGGTTAAGCATGTTTTATAGTCTCGTGGTTGGTATTAACAAATCATCAAATTACCTAATAGCGGAGATATGAGATATGTCGTCATGTTTTAAATGAAACTTTTACACTACTGTGTAAAGTGGAGACAAAATACATCCTTGTCGGACACCCAATCTTATTTCAATGTTTGAGTTTTGATGCGTGCTGTCTGGTGCCAATATAAGTTATTTAAGCATCTGATGTCTTCATAATCTACCTAGTCTGTCTTTTTCCACAAGTGTTTTGTGTTTAACACGATCAAAGGCTTTTTCGAAACACAAGAAGATATCCTTGTTGGCGTCAAAACAATTCTGTATTAGAACTTGTATTCCAAAAAGTGCATTCCAGATCTAAAACCAAACTGATTGGAGCTTATTTTTCGTTGGTTCTCATTTAGATTTTCTATTTATTTTTAATTAGATATTAGATGTAGTTAACTAGTTAGTTACAGAAAAGAAACAATGTAGAGAGATAGAATTGGAAGATCATAAACTGTAATATTCGTCTTCGTCCGTTTTTTGTGTCTGAGCGCTAGACGGATTTCTCGGAAACGAATATTTTTAAAGTTCCCAAATACAATTATATCGACGGAAAGTACTAAAAAGGTGCGTATCCGAGAGGGTGTCCGCGATAAACCTAGGTCAACGAACCTCGCCTGACCAATCAGGAGTCCCATCCCCCCGCTGTACTCCAGACAACCTGTCTGCGTCTGTGCCAGACGCCCAGTCTCCAAGGTGATTCCGAGTTAGCCCTACGCGTCCATCGATTCTTCCATCGATTTTCACTTGGTAACTTGGAGACTTTTCGCGTTTCGAAAAAGGTTTGCGGGTTGATTATCCAGCCTGTCGGGTTTTCCGCGTAAAACGCGAGCGCGAGTGAGAGTGTTCCGACGTATTTCCAGACGGCGACGGTTCTTGCGTACCCAAGTGATCCAAGAGGGATGACGCGTCGGTTGCGCATCGTAAGTACGCATATTTCATTCCACAGCGTTTTCCGAAAGTAGTTTTCCACATATTCCACCTATGGAAATGGAAAACGAAGTTAGCTGAAACTGTTATTTCGTTAATACCATTGCCCATTTTAATGCTACTCGTGAAGGGTCGTCTTATTGGTCCAACGCAATTTGAACGGTTTTTTATTACTATTACCAACTTTACCATGTAATACCAACTTTAGAACTTTGAACACCACAATGTGTCCAAACCACAGATTACCCTAGGTTAGAACAGTCAACTGAACGAACACTACAGCACTTGCTCGATCAGTGACACTTAAAAACGGTATCTATGCAAGTCTAAGGTACAAGTTGTAATGTTTTGACTTCTAACGATTTGTATACATCTCAATTTTTTTCAGGAATTTTCGTTTCATACCATCTCAGGAATGCATTTATAATCCATTTCATCAAAGAACTTCCTTCAAAGTCAAAAATTATCTCAAAATACTGAACTAAATACAATGTTACCTTCAAAACATTCACTTTAGAATATTTATCACATATTTATTTCAATTTGAGGAATATTTCAGACATCCATTTCAGGAAAATGGGTTAAGCACTTCCGTGTCAAAATGTAACTCAAAGAAGTTAACTGATAAACTATTACCTTCAAACAGTTCACTTTAAAATAATATTTATTACTTAATTAGATTTCAGGAATTTTCCTTTCATGTCATTTAAGAAATTCATTTGAAATAAATTTTAGGGAAAGATTTTAAGCACTTACAAGTGAAAACGTATCTCAAAACGTCAATTAAACACATGTTTAAAATTATATTAAGTAATTACACCCATTATGAGAATTTCTCATTTCATTCCATTTCAGGAAATTTCAAATTTTCAAATTATTAACTTTCATTTCATAAACTTCTACTTCATTTGAATTCAGAAATATACTTAGGATCAATTTCAGGAAAGTATTGTACGTACTTCCCAGACAAAAAGTATATCAAAAAAATTTATTTCCAAAAATTGTTGGTATGTTAAAACTATTGGATTTTATAATTTATTTCCATTTCAGGAATTTCTGTATCATTAGATTTCAGGATCGTTTGCAGGAAATGAATTGAGGGATTTCCAATCTAAGAAATGTCTTAAAGATCTAAATTGAAAAATATTGAAAAATGTGTCCAAAAGTGCATCCTAATAATTTTGGTTACCAAAATGAGCAGGATTTTTGATATCAAGAGCAAAACAAATCTTTTAAAAAACAATATGTTGATTCTTTATTTAATTACTCTTATAGTTATTATATGGATTTGGATTTGATTAATAGGACTCAAGTTTTACACTTACTATTTAGGAAAACATTTCCATTTTGGTCACTTCCGTAATTTTAGTTTCTTTTAACATATAATTTTTAACTTTACAAAACATTCAATACGTTGTCCCATTTTCTATATATTCCTAGTTCTGTCGTTTCATACACCGATACACCGTCTCATGACCTGGTGCATGAAAATTGTGTACGAACAAGTTTGTTAATTTTAAAACGCTTATTTTTATGAATTTAGCGATAATAATGAAAATGGGACAATAATTGAAAAAAACGATTTAAAGTTGCCATGGAAACTCATCAACAACGACGAAATCAACCAATAACAGAGCGTTTTTGGCCGTAGCGGGGCGACCCGCTTGGTGGCACGACGGGTGACGGGCCGGCACGAAGCGTCCCGAGTGTCGTTCAAATTAATTACATTGGGTATTTGGGTATTTTTTACACTATTTATGATTTCAAAGGTAGGTACCAATAAAAAAAAATCGCGTAAAGTATTCGTGGATAACTGCTCTTTCAAACACTTGCTCTGTTTCGAGCAGATATACATTTTCCACCTTCCGCCATATTAGAATTCTTCTAGCAGCTGTACAAAACAGGGAAATGGTTGTGTGTAAACATTACTAAATATGTATTTATTGCTCTTAAACAATGTTTATTTCTGTTAATATAGTTAGACCCCGTGGAGTGACAATATCTCTTTGGGTATTCTATATTTTGAGCCGTATAATTTGTTACACAAAAACCAATAGCAATTGTTAATTAGTTGAATGTTGAATGGTCTATTTCCACATTTCCGAAACCTACCTAATCAACCCTCCAATTCACCTCCTATAGTACATCCAGAACATTCAGAAATTTATATCTCTAGAACGAATTTATTATTATTATTGCTATTAATCTTTCCGCATATTTAATCGCTAAACTATTGCTGTCCAACAGCTGTTTCCTGCATTTTGATCCACCTCAAATATGGCACTTCCCTCTTCTGTCATTTTCTGTAGTTGCCTCTTTGTAGAACTCGCTCATTTGTGATCTTTGGTTCTTCTCATTTAGTGAGTTAATCTTAGGGTTTACAATTCAAATACCTCAGTTCAATGATTCTACTTTCAATGGTCAAGGATTGTTCTGGTTAATAGGAATAGCCATATATAACTTCGGTGACACATAGTCTATACGTTGATATAGTATCTATGTAACTAGCCTTGTGAAGATATTGTGTGTTATTTTTGTCTTGACGTGCTAGTAGCAGTAGCATTTGTTATGTACAATGGAACCTGGATGTTTGGGTTTTTATCCCTTTTCAATAGGATGTGAGAACTTGGATTTTGACATATTGATATTGAGGTTATACTTTTGGCTAACATTTTTGTATTTGTTAAACTTTAATGCCATCCTCTAAGAAGCTTCTATCAATATTTCTTTAAATTTAGTGGAGATAGAGATGGATTGATTGCACCAAATATGGTTGAGATTAATGTCATTAAGCCAATATTGAAACTCAAAATATTTAATAATTGTCTGGTACTTAACCCCACACTTATAGTGTCATATTGTTTTGAAGTTACTAGAGCAATGTTGCATTCTTAAAGATACTGAAAATTGCATGGACAGGAAGGATTGAATGTTCCTTGGAGTTAGATTCATAACTTTGTCTTTAAATATTTCTATTTTCTATTTTAAAATTTTCTATTTCTATCTAATTTCTATTTTATATTTAAAAATTTCTATTTTTTTTTCTTTTCTATTTAGATACACAGATACACACAAACATTAATATGGAAGGTTGAACAATGTGCAATTTACGGTTAAATTAGACTCGCTTTAATTCATCCCAACACTAAGTAAAAGTATCGGAAGTGACCTTTCCTCATGGGTGAGTGCTTCCATTTTCTGTAAAAACGGTACATCTCAAACCATATTTTCTTGGAATTCTATAGAAATGATAATAGTGCTATAATCTAGTTAAATTGCAACAGATTTAGTTATCTCCAGAAAAATGACACTAACTAAAACTTGTACAAATTGAACATAATGTTGTATGCAGTGAGAGTTGTTCAATTTTCATGTGATACTTAATTGCAATTGCTTGCTCATCTGAGTTGATTCAAAATTCAGGAATACATTTCAGGATCCATTATACTAACTCAATCTGATTAAAAATTCCATACTAAATTGATGAAGTCAAGGATCTAAATTAATAACCACACACACGAAATTACTATAATCAAATGTATTCTTATAGGAGACGCAACTACATTACTGTAAACAGTATAAACCAAATTAGGTGAAACTACGATATCCATACAACACTTAGCCTAGGTATCGTTTTATACTTGGACTCCGGGAGGGAATTCCCATCCCTTATCATTTCTAAGGATAATACCTTAATTTCGACATTTAAAGGTTCTAAATAGCTCAAATAAAAAAACAATATCCTAGTTATTTAAATGCCATTTAATGTTACATTTAACATTTGAACACATACATAGACAAACAATGTACAAATATATAGTTATATATACAAAGAAGTATGATTCTTTGGTATTCGAAACAACACTTAAGTTACACATAACTTACGATTAAGTGAAACAACACTTTACGAAAATTGCACTGTTGATTACATTTCCAATTCAATTTTTGCTACCTCGATGGCAAGACTTCCACAATCGTCTCATTTGGAACTCTAGCTTCAATTGTGTTACATTTACAAGACTCTTTGGCTTGAAATTAAGCTGCATATCACATCCAACAAAACTAGTCTACGCACACTATGTATTTACACTTTATACAGTAGTAATAAATAAACAGGAAGGAATACTTCAGATGTAGAAATAATTCTCGTAATCGGTATAGCTGATCTGAGCCTGTCCGCTTCCGTTGGTCTTGGAGAGCTGAGAGCTGCTCCTCCATTGTTTGAGATCTGTCTTAGGTGATTCCTTTGAGGTAGACTGCTCGGATTTCTCTTCCAGGTTGGAGTCGTTTAGGGATAATGTGAGGGATTTCGAGAGTTGAGTGCAGTTGTTGCCGACACTGCTTCTGGTGGTTTTGAAGAGACGCGAGGCGGGCAAGGGTGGCAAGTCAGATACCCAGAAAATCTGTAAGAAAGATGAGATAGAAAGATAGAACTTTAAACCGATATATACTTTTGAGACAACAAAGTTTAACAAGTACAAGAACTATTCAATTAGTGATCGACTATAAACGATTCCTTACTTTTCGTCTGGAGAGAGGCAAATAATCGGGATTCCTCCTGATCAAAAAATGGCACTGATGCGACGGCAACCAGGTCTGCTGGACCTGCAACGGCCTATCGTCCGGATGCAGTTTCCTCTGCTGCTCCTTGTCGGTGTTGACTTCGTACAAAGAGAACTGTTCAGCCTGCTCTTTACTGTTGTAACAGTTCAACAGCAGGCAGATCACCTCGTCCACTGTCGTCCTGGCGCTGATCAGGAGGCTCTTGTATTGGGAGTTGCTGTTGAGGACCGAATCGTGGATTTTCACCAGGCCCCCACGTCTCGTTTGGAGGGAGAACCTGAAAACAGACATGGGTTAGTCAATTTGAAGGATGGAGATGTTGGAAATGTTCAAGAATGGTTATAGTTCTGCTCCAATCTATTTCAATTGAATTGAAGTCCCAAACGGTTTCCATATGATTCGGAGTAATTACAAATCTAGGTAACATAAGAAACCAGAAGGTAATGAAGGAGGATGACTACCAAAACTGTTCCCAGTGATGTTCAAGTGATATTAAAAGAATCCAGAAGAGACCAGACGTGGCTTTCAAACTTGTTGCAATGGAATCCATATATTGAACAATCCAGGTGATGTTTAAGACATGTTTAGCACGTTTAGAGTTGGACTTTCACAGTTATTACAAATCTAAATAATATAAGAAGCAAGAAGTTAATAAAGGAGGTGACTACCAAAACTGTTCCCAGTGATGTACAAGAGATATTACAAAAATCCAGAAAATATCGAAACGGACTTTCAAATTTGTTACAATGGAATCCATATCTTGAACAATCGAGATGTTGTTCAAGAAATGTTTAGCACTTGTAGAGCTGGACTTTCACCTAATCCGATTAAATCTAGGCAACTGCAGATTAGGTTTAGACTATCTAGACACATTTAGATCTACATAAAGTGGACAAACCATGACGTTATCCAAAGAAGGAAGACAAACAAGGAATTAACTAATTACTTGGAATCTCCCCTGGGATGACAGCTCTGCAGCACTGCAGGCCTGGCTTCTTCATCGAGGGCCAGATGGGTTCTTACTCCGGCTTTTCGAACGGTTACCTCCATGGATAGGTAGAAGAGCTTCGGATCCCTGTGCTTCATCTTGTACTTTCCCAATAGAGTCGAGACGACTTCTTTGCAAGTCGTCTGGAAAGTTATACTTAGGGTTTTGTATTCGATGTCGGGGCGTAGGCACCTGGCGTACACCTTAATGGTAGTCTGAAAAGAAAGAAGTAGATAGTCAAAAAAATGGAGTTTGGTTTATATCATAACAAGAAGAAGAATGTTCTAAGTATTGTATACTATTACAACTCCTTTTGTTTGCTAATTTAAAGGGACTTTACAATTCTGGGAGTGGATTGTGGATTTGAATTTTTTTTTCAAAGAGTTTATAATTACAATTACAATTTATAATTCATTTACTGAAATGGAGTGGATAATTCCATATTTCAAAGCAGTTTATCGCCATGTTGAAACCAAATTAAATCATTTCAATCCGTTTATTAGATCCATTACTTATGACGTGGTGACATTGATCGAATGTACAAGATAAACATGGCCATATACTTCTCGTCGTCTCATTGTACTTTATAGGTAGTTCTTGTTCTAAACGGCATAAATTGTGTTTTAATATGCATTCATTTTGTATTATGCTCTGTTGACTTGACAAGATCTGCTTTACATAATTATTAAAAGCAGTTCATACGTAACTAGTACTTTGTTTACTATAAATGTAAACACATTTCTTTTAGGAATTCAGATGTAGGATTTGAATTTTAGATCAGTGTAGTCTGGCTTAAGAATAACGAATTTTCCACAATCGTTTAAGGCATTCTCTTAATGTGATATTCAGCAATTCTTATCAAGGCATTTTTGATTTGCTGATTCATCATCTGCACAGGACTCGTTAAAATTCCACGAAATGATACCAAATAAACAAGATTTTGCACAATCGTAATAGAAAACAGATAAGGGTAAGATTAATTTTAATTTGAAGACGTGGGACGCAATGCATTCTTCATTAAAAATATATTTGCTGACTGATTTTATGGTGCTGCTTTATAAATTCCTCAATTTTGTATCATGATTTAATGGATTGTTCACCAGGAATTTGATAATCAATATCGATTTGTCAGGGTTTTCATTCTATCCAATTGTAGCTCGATTTCTTTGAAGATTTGAGTTCATATGATTGTTTGATTTGTTAAATTTAGATCAATTTATTACTGAGTCTTGAAATTGGTTTTTGATCAACAATACGCTTTGGTGCGTTAGCATTACTGTCTGAACTTATTATTCAAAGTAATATCTTGACTTTAGCTCCTTATGTTTTGGTTCTTGATCATGAATACGTTGATTTAGAATACTTCGTTTGTTTTAAAAAATACGTTTGGATTATTAATACTTTGACTAATATTATTATTAGATTTTTTAAACAATGATAGTTTGATTATTTATTGTTGTTGCTTTAGTCATTCGTTATCTCAAAATTCGCAGTTTAGTTCTCAATTTAGTCATTCAAATCTCAGATTTGAGTTCATATGATTGTTTGCTTTGTTAACTTTAGATCAATTTCTTATTGAGTCTTGAAATTGATTTTTGATCAATAATACCTTTGGTGCGTTAGCACTACTGCCTGAACTTAATTTTCAAAGTAACATCTTGGCTTTAGGCTCCTTATGTTTTGCTTCTTGATCATGAACAGGTTGATTTAGAATACTTTGTTTGTTTTAAAATATTAGCATTTGGATTATTAATACTTTGACTAATATTATTTAATTTGAATTTTTTAAACAATGATAGTTTGATTGTTTAGTGTTGTTGCTTTAGTCATTCATTATCTCAAAATTTAAACAGAAAACGTTCCAAATTGTGTGTGAATGCTTTATCAATAAATGTATTAAAAAATCCATTATTATTGATTGATTGTTCACCATAATGACTTCAATTATTAATACCTTTGTTCTAGAGTACTTATCTTGATTGAGATCCTTGTGCTTTGCCTCTATATCTCCATAATTTTTTTTATGAATACCTACTTTGATTCCATATGATTAATGTGTGTTGTGGACATTAATATTAACTTGATTGATTTTTATTGCTGTTCTTAAATTTACAAGTCAACATGTCTGTTATTACTATAATTGTCAATTCTTGACAATTGTAATCAAAAACGGAGATTATAAATTTTATTTATCATAAATTAAAAGTTTATTGTATACCAGGGTCATTAAATTAAAAGTCTGTCAATACATAAAAGCAACACCTTGTATGAAATGTCATATTGTTTGAATTAAACCCTGTATGTGTAAGCATGTAAACATTTCGACGTGAATCAAGATAACAGTAAATTTAACGAATATTACATCCTGATTACACAGAAAGACAGGAAATTCTTTTCATGAGAAAGAAGCTGTCAAGAGTTATCGCGTGCATTTTGAAAAATTACCTCGTGTTGCAAAGTTTATGATTACCCATTAACGGGTCATTGAGGTTCAAGGTGTATATTTTTGAAAATTCCTTAAGAAATTGTGTTCAGCGATTTTTGTTTAAAATTTTTACATATTTGCTGTTCTCAAATTTCGCGTAATTGAATTTTGGGCATGTGGAAGCGCGAAGTAGTTAAAAACTGGTAAATAAACGAGCGAAAGCAAACAGGAAACCAGTTTACTTCTACTATTAATAGGGATTTGTATTAATTTCATTTCTTCAGGAAAGCTCAATAAAACTAAATTATAAGTAATTTTTCATTAGCGTCCTACTTACGTGAATATTTTCGGCGGCCACGACATACCGGACGAATTTCTGATTTTTCCCGTTATGCATAACGATCGAAAAATTTTCCCCTAACACGAAGCCACTTCGACGCTATCTCGAATTAGACTTAGATCTAAAAGGCGCTGCATTCTGGGCGTCTTCCTGTTCTTGTCACATAAAAAACAACGAAGAGGAGCCCAAGGCGGTGGAAGCTTTATACGCCGAATGGCTTTTTGAAGTGTGACAAATGGGAAATTGGACGCGAGCGGTTATTTTTGTGATTTGAAAATGATCGAGAATATGACGGGATTAATATAATATATTTGCGTTGCGGCGTGTTATTTTCGGAAGGCTATTATGACATTAATTACCCTCTCGAATTGGTAGTGATCGAACCTTGGAAGGGTCGAAGTTGACAATGCTACCTACTTGATGAATGGCCGGGATACACAATCATCACATTTGAAAGGTATATGAATGGGGCACATTTACACCCAAAAAACACGAAGCGGAAGCACTTACAACAGAACGAATTAGCGAAGGTAGTGATCCGGATTATTTACGATTAAATGAAAAATCATCCTTTAACGTTTTGTTTGTCTGTACTTTCCTTTCGGTGTTAACTGTACTTGGCGATAAACTATTTTTGTGCCATCATTAAACGACGATTCATCGAACTATTAGTCTGGAGAGAAAAAAAGGTCAATACTAGTTTTTTTCCCAGGTTTCAAGAACGAGCTTCTACCAACTAACTTTTTATGTCGCTTGTGATAGAAAATCGTTTTATACCATCGACTTTAAGTCAGTTTAGCAGTATTTCTGAGGCTCGGTATTGATTCCCTAGTTGCTAAGAGTGTTCTGAGCTCGCTTGAACTTATTTAAACAAATTTAATACGCCTCAGAAGTAGTATGAAAAATATAATTCAGAGTCACATCAGAGATCTCATCCGTCAATACGTTGAAGGCCTGGAAATTCAGGGTTTCTTCATATGACGAAAAGGTTCCAAAGGTTCTTAGCACTTTTCAGAAAGTCTCAGAAATTCTTTAGAAATGTCAGAATGAGCATACCACATTTTCATAACACCGAACTGACTTCAAGTTGGTTTAACAGCATTTCTGAAGCTCAGTATTGATTCATCAAGATAAAATAGTTAATAATCACTTAAGTGTTCTGAGCTAGCTTGAATTTAGCCATCTAAGAAGCCTCAAAAGTGGTTTATATAGCACAGTTCGAGGTTACATCAGAAACCGCATTCATAATATGGTGGAAACTCGGGAGATCTTCTTATTAACATAAGGTTCCAAGCGTTCTTGATACTTTTCAGATAGTCTTAAGGATTCTTGAGAAATATTGGAATAAGCGCATTAAAATTTTGAACTATCTAACCGACTTTAAGTTGGTTTCACAATATTTCTGAGGCTCAGCATTGATTTTTTAAGATAAACTATATATTAAGCGCTAAGGATGTTCTGACCTCGTTTAAATTTATCCAAACAAATTTAACAAGCCTCAGGAGTAGTTTCAATAATACAATTCAAAGTCAGATCAGAAATCACATCAATAATATATGAAAGGCATAAAACTCAGTAGTCCTTTCTTATTATGAAAGTTTTCCCAGTGTTCTTAGCATTTTCCAAAAGTCTTAAAGCTTCCTTAGAAATATCAGAATGACCTTACTAAATTTTTATACCACCGAACTGACTTTTCAAGTTGGTTTAACAATATTACTGAGGCACAGCATTGATTATTTAACATAAATTAGTTATTGAGCGCTGAGACAGTATTGAGCTCGCTTAAATTTATTGAAACAAATTTAAGAAACCTCAGATGTTGTTTCAATAGTACAATTCAAAGTCACATCAGAAATCACTTCCATAATATATGATGGGCATAAAACTCAGGAGTTCTTCTTATGGTGAAAGGGTTTCAAGTGTTCTTTGCAATTTCCAGAAAGTCGTGAGGTTTCTTTAGAAACATCGGAAAGGCCTTACTACATTTTTATACCACCGAACTGACTTTTCAAGATGGTTTAACAATGTTTCTAAGGTTCCGCATTGATTCTTTAAGATAAACTAGTTATTGAGCGCTGAAAGTGTTCTGAGCTCGCTTAAATTTATCCAAACAAATTTAACAAGCCTCAGAAGTAGTTTCAATAGTACAATTCAAAGTCAGCTCAGAAATTACATCCATAATATATGAAGGGCATGAAAATCAGGAGTCCTTCTTATGACGAAAGTGTTTCAAGTGTTCTTAGCATTTTCCAAAAGTCTTAAGGCTTCTTTAGAAATATCAGATGACCTTACTAAATTTTTATACCACCGAACTGACTTTTCAGTTGGTGTAACAACATTTCTGAGGCTCAGTACAGATTCTAGTTATTAAGCGCTAAGAGTGTTCTGAGCTCGCTTAAATTTATCTAAACAAATTTAACATCCCTCACAAGTAGTTTCAATAGTACAATTGAAAGTCACATCAGAAATCTCATCCAAAATATATGAAAGGCATGAAACTCAGAGTACTTATGATGGAAGTGTTTCGAGTACTCTTAGCAATTTTCAAAAGTCTTAAGGCTTCTTTAGAAATATCAGAATCAGAATGACCTTACTAAATTTTTATATTACCGAACTGACTTCTCAAGCTAGTTTAACAATATTTCTGAGGCTCAGTATTGGTTGTACAATATGAACTAACCATTAAGTGCTGAAATTGAGTTAAGCACGCTTAAATTTATCCAAACAAATTTAACAAGCCTCACAAGTAGTTTCAATAGCACAATTCAAAGTCACATCAGAAATCACATCCATAATATATGAAGGGCATGAAACTCAGGAGTCTTTCTTATGACGAAAGTGTTTCAAGTGTTCTTAGCAATTTCCAAAAGTCTTAAGGCTTCTTTAGAAATATCAGAATGACCTTACTAAATTTTTATACCACCGAACGGACTTTTCAAGTTGGTGTAACAATATTTCTGAGGTTCAGTATTGATTCCTTAAGATAAACTATTTATTGAGCGCTGAAAGTGTTCTGAGCTTGCTTAAATTTATTGAAACAAATTTAAGAACCCTCAGAAGTAGTTTCAATAGTACAATACAAAGTCAGATCAGAAATCACACCCATTGAGTTGAGCACGCTTAAATTTATCCAAACAAATTTAACAAGCCTCACAAGTAGTTTCAATAGCACAATTCAAAGTCACATCAGAAATCACATCCATAATATATGAAGGGCATGCAACTCAGGAGTCCTTCTTATGTCGAAAGTGTTTAAAGTGTTCTTAGCAATTTCCAAAAGTCTTAAGGCTTCTTTAGAAATATTAGAATGACCTTACTAAATTTTTATATCACCGAACTATCTTTTCAAGTTGGTTTAACAATAATTCTGAGTCTCAGCATTAGTTCTTTAAAGTACACTAGTTATTGAGCGCTAAGGGTGTTCTGAGCTCGTTTAAATTTATCAAAATAAATTTAACAAGCCTCAGGAGTAGTTTCAATAATACAATTCAAAGTCACATCAGAAATCACATCCATATTATATGAAGGGCATAAAACTCAGGAGTCCTTCTTATGACGAAAGGGTTTCAAGTATTCTTTGCATTTACTAGAAAGTCTTAAGGCTTCTTTAGAAATACCGCAATGACCTTACTAAATTTTTATACTACCGAACTGACTTTTCAAGTTGGTTTAACAATGTTTCTGAGGCTCAGCATTGATTCTTTAAGGTAGACTAGTTATTAGGCGCTAAGGGTGTTCTGAGCTCGTTTAAATTTATCCAAATAAATTTAACAAGCCTCAGGAGTAGTTTCAATAGTACAATTCAAAGTCAGATCAGAAATCACATTTATAATATATGAAGGGCATGAAAATCAGGAGTTGGTTTTATGATCAAAGTGTTTCAAGTGTTTTTTGCATTTTCCAAAAGTGTTAAGGCTTCTTTAGAAATACCGGAATGACCTTACTAAATTTTTATACCACCGAACTGACTTTTCAAATTGGTTTAACAATATTTCTGAGGCTCAGCATTGATTCTTTAAGATACACTAGTTATTGAGCGCTGAAAGTGTTCTGAGCTCGCTTAAATTTATTGAAATAAATTTAACAAGCCTCAGGAGTAGTTTCAGTTTCAATAATACAATTCAACGTCAGATCAGAAATCACTTTCATAATATATTAAGGGCATAAAACTCAGGAGTCCTTCGTATGTCAAAAGTGTTTCAAGTGTTCTTAGCATTTTCCTGAAAGTGTTAAGGCTTCTTTAGAAATATCAGAATGACCTTACTAATTTTCATACCACCGAACTGACTTTTCAGTTGGTTTAACAATATTTCTGAGGCTCAGTACAGATTCTTTAAGATAAACTAGTTATTAAGCGCTAAGGGTGTTCTGAGCTCGCTTTAATTTATCCAAACAAATTTAACAACCCTCAGAAATCGTTTAAATAGTCCCGTTAGAAGTTAGATCAGAAATCACACCCATAATATTTGAAGGGCATGAAACTCAGGAGTTCTTCTTATGATCAAGGTGTTTCAGGCATTCTAAGCAATTTCCAAAAGTCTTAAGGCTTCTTTAGAAATATCAGAATGACCTTACTAAATTTTTATACCACCGAACTGACTTTTCAAGTTGGTTCAACAACATTTCTGAAGCTCAGTATGGATTCTTTAAGGTAAACTATTTATTACGCACAAATATCTTTCTGAGCTAGCTTGAATTTATCCAAACAACCCGAGCAAGCCTCAGAAATTGTTTAAATAGTCTCTTTCAACGTCACATTAGAAATTCTTATCATCCAAATTATGCTGAAGGCATGGGCGCCCGCAGGGGGGTGCCAGGGGGGGCCATGCCCCCCCCTGGGAAAATCGATATTTCAATTTTAAATCTAATCTAATAATTAATAAAACATCTTTTAATGCGGGAGAAAGGTAAATATAATCTCAAAATACATATTCCCTACAGGTGTAAGTAGCAGGTAGTCCACGTAGACAGACTAATTTATCATTACATATTCCCGTTTGTCCACCTGGACTAAATTTGCGGCATTTGCCAAGAAACAGAATCTTTATACGTAAAATTTCTGGTGCAGGTTATTTTTTTCTAGGTGCAGGTACTGCTTAAACGAGAAATTATGACAATTCTTCGCCAGAAACTTACTATCGTATAAGTATTTTTATTCCTTATTTGGATTCGTTGATTCAATCTTTAGAAACCCGATTATCTGAAGAAAATAAAGATGCGTACATGTTATTCTGTTTACCATAAAAATATTTCCGGACTTTCCTGTAATTCGGAAGATGCGTATATTAGAAGGATCGAATAACTGTATAATATAGACAAATTTAAAGAGGAATCTAAAAGCTGGAAAGAGTATCTGGTAGAATTAAACTTAAACAGTAATATATCTTTGGAAAATGTAATTAAGCATACAAATTTTTACTAGAAGGGCGTTTTTTATTTTGCTAACTTTACCCTCTACAACTTGCTCAATTGAGAAATCTTTTCCACGCTTCGTCATATTAAAAGGGTTGAGATCTACATGTCCCAAGCGATGACTCAGGATCGCTTAGATGGACTAGCGATGAGATTAGAAGTGATAGAGAAAGAATTGCTAGCTATCATGATTTTGCTAAAAAAGGTTTAAAAAAATTCTCAAATGATAAAAGGAAACTGCAATCTTTATTTAAAGATGCTTCTACAACCGTCTAGTAAGCTTTATCTACGATATATTGTTTTCATTTACATCTTAGTAGGTGTAAATATGCTAACCTATGCTACCTATGCTTTATACCAAAAAATAAATAATTAAAAAATATATATATCGCTCGTCCCATGCCGAATTTGGGATTTTTTTTAGATGTGGCCAAAAATGAAGAAAAATGGTCCTTTTGGCCCCCGAAACTCTCCACAAGGTTTACTGTTGACGAGTCTGGGCGCCATTAGTCGTCAGGCCGCAAAAGAAACATCAGCGTTCCTGACAAAAAAAATCAGAAGCGTAGCTCGATTTGATACAAAACTTTTGAGCCCTAACAGAAGTTAGCTAGACCTAAGGGCTCCGAGGGACAAAATGGTAAAATCCTGCAAAAATCGCTTGATATCAATAAAATTCCATCGAGCCCCCAGAAATCCACTGTTTGCTAAGTCAATATCAAACCATGAGCAATATTTTTTCTAGAAGTTAACTAGGGATCAGTGTCACTAAGGTTGGCATGGTATTTTCATATAAGTAGAGCATTTCCCAAGTCCCCGGCGGCTCAAAAACTCAAAATTCCCCAAAATACTTGAATTTGGAGCCCATACGACTCGCATGACGCACATCCAAAAAGCGACTTTCGCCCAAATTGTAGCTTTTGTTGATGTTTTTGAAGGTACACAACGGTTGAAGACAACGCTGAAGCAACTTTCCACAACAATTGTGCTGGAAATTTGAATTTTCAACACAAATCTTGAAATTTGGGGCCAGACCTTAGGTCTAGCGAACTTCTGTTTAGGCTCAAAAGTTTTGTGCCGGATCCAGCTACGCTCCTGATTTTTTTTGGTCAGGAAAGCTGATGATGGTTTTTTTTTGGCGGCCTGACGACTATTGGCGCCCAGACTCGTCAACAGTGAACCATGTCGGATGAACTTTTTTTAGCAGTTTCCAAAAGTTTAAAGCATTACAAACAACTTGTGTTTGAAACTTTTTTCATAAAAATGGGTATTTTTGCAAGTTATGGATGGTTGAAAATTTTTGGTTTTGGAGCCGAAGCTGAAAATTTCAATTTTCAATAATTGTCCATTACTTGAGTTTTATTCCACTTGGGGTCCTAAAAATTTAGAAGGAGTTTCGGGGGCCCAAAAGGAATATCTTCCTTCAGTTTGGGCTACATCTAAAAAAAATCCCATATTCGGCATGGAACGAGCGATATCTTAAAAAAATTGAGTAGGAAAATATTAACAAAATAATGTTTGTTAAATTATTGCTACCGTGCATATTATACATATATGTATATATTTGCTGGCTATATAGGTATTTAAACGTAATGTGTGTTAAAGTTATATTAGGTTTAATTGTGGACTGACGTTTTTTCCAAATCTTTAAAAAAGGTGTTCGGCATTGTTAGTATATTTTTTATATGACCGCTGAGGAGATCAAGGAAGATCTAGACATGCACTTTTTCTTTTGTAGGTAATTGTTCCATTTTTGCTATATTAGATACAGATTTCTGATTTTTTTATGAATAAAAATTTGGCCCCCCCTGGAACAAAATCCTGCGGGCGCCCATGTGAAGGATTGGAAACTCAGTTTTTCTTACAAAGAATTATTTCCAAGTGTTGTTAGCATTTATGAGAATTCTTTACAACCATCAGAGTAAGCTTACTACATTTTTCTACCACTAAACCGCTTTCAAGTTGGTTTAATTGTATTTCTGAGGCTCAGTTCTGATTCTCATTCTTTAAGGTAAATTAGTTATTAAGCGCTAAGAGTGTTCTGAGCTCGCTTAAATTTATTGCAATAAATTTGACAAGCCTCAGTAGTTTAGGTAGTACAGTTCGAAGTCACATCAGAAATCCCATACGTAATATGTTAAAGGGCATGAATCTCAGAAGAAAATCTCAAGAATTCTTTAGAAATGTTACGTAGAGCTTATTCCATTTATTTTATAACTGAAGATTTGTAACGTGGAAACATTTTGTTCACATCAGGTCGCTTCAGAAATTTCTAAAGCATCACAACTCTGAAAAATAAAATTCAAAAGTTTCTAACTATCAGAACCTAATACCTTTTGTAAGGTGTGGATAATTAACTTAATCGGTTTTTGGCATTTTGCTTAAAATTTATTGCTTGTCCATATACAATGTACATAGTTCTATATAGTTTGTTGCTTCTCCATAGTGTTTTTGGTGTTTTTCTAAAGATTCCCTCCTAAACTACGAGGATTTAGGTCTTTGGCCTTCAACAAGGCAACTGATTCTCTAATATTTGATAGTATTATCAAAATAAATAAAAACAATCTTATGAATACAAAACTTTGTATATTCTCCGATCAATGTCGACGTTGTGTGAATAGACAGTATTACTTTATCAGTATTGGAATTATTGACAGTTTTGAGATAGATTGATATTTATTTAACACACTTCCGAAACATTTTATCTAAAATTCTGAAGGCTTCCATTTACCAAGTAACGTCTAAATATTCGAAACATCGTCACCTCTATTAAACAAATCAATTAATAAGAGCGTTTGATACGTGTAATTCACAGTGCATATCCGCGACCATTACCACGACCGGTTAAATATCATTTAAAATGACGTTTATTACTATTGCTGTATCTTTATTTTCTAATCGTGTAAACACCGTTACCCACAGGCATTACATGAATTTAACAAATGGTAGGTACTTCTCAAAAGGATATCCGTGAAGACTGAGGCCATTTTGGGATTATACAGTCAGTTCGTGATGGGATTCCTAATTAGATTTAACGGCAAGATCAATAACCGATTATTGTACTCGAGAATGTAAATGGAATCATTAATGGCTTAATTTGAGATCTTTATTGTGAAAGTAAGAGTAGTTAAAGTCCCATTTTAAAACTATGTAAATAGATGTAAACCGCGAAAACGGATCACTAGTGACTGTTCAAACAGTCATATCTCGTCGAAGAAATAATATTTACAGAAAAAAATTGTAAGCGTTATCCGTATCTGAAAATATTTACAACTTCCTTCTTTCAACAAAGCAACCAACATTCACAAAAATTCAGCGAAAATACACAAACATCACATTAGTAAGCGTTCCTGTTTTACATGACACGCGATGAGCTAATCATGCGCACTTACTGCCTCGATGGTATTAAGTAAAATTCTAAACATTTGGATTTGAATACATACACACAAGATATCCAGGATGCGCTCGTTTCCACATCCTGCTTAATTCTAATTCTCCCGGAATCCTCGTCTAACAAACAAACAAATTAACTAAAACCGTTCCTAAATAACAAAACATACAGATAGTATAATCGGTAATGGGCTTTTTCCTGACTCGTGCCTCGTTACTAACAGTGACCATTGTCTTTGAGACGTTATACTTCATTAATTTGAACGACGGCTTCCTTTTTAGAACCACGAATTGAGTTTGGAGCTTTGATAACCACCGAATCGAAACTGGAACTACATCATTAATTAAATGTATCAGTAATATGACGTGCTTGGGAAATTAATGGTGTTTCAGGTTTATTAATTCATTAATAACAGTAGATTCTCTATTTAATTGTTTGAATACTGTTTGATACACTAGTTTTTTTGTTACTTGTTGCTTAGTGGTGGAGTCGAGACGAGACGAGACGAGACTTGAGATGACATGGTCTCGTCTCGGTCTCGAAAATTAACAACATTCATGAAATACAGAAATTAGTCTTATCTATTTCATATTTTGATCTAGGATATCTAATTTTGTGAAAATATTGAATTAAGGAAATTAGATTATCATGGAGAACAGGTAGAAAATGGAAAAACCAATTTATCAATAAATAGGTTTCTTGGGATACCACGAACTCATCATTGTTTCAATTATTTATGCCGAATTGGCGATATTCAATAGAATTATCGAATGTTAGGATTATAATTACCTATGATAATCATAAAAATGTGTTGTAACGGTAACCACCTTTTTACCACCCCAACAGGGTGGGGGAGGTGTGATTAATCGAAGTTTACTTTTTAGAAATATAGTTAAGAACCACTAATATATTTTTTATATACGGAGCTTTTCTATTGAAATGCATAGCTCGAAATCAACAAGAGCAAAAGAGAAACTAATAGTAGTTCGTTATTATGACAGAGAAGGAAGTTTTGCAACGTTGCCGGCCGCAGTCCAAGTCCAGGACCCATTCCAAATATTCCCGTTGGAGGCTATACAGCGATACGTGTGTTCATCATACATATCATAATGCCGGCCCGGTAGAGTGTGCGATGACTGTGATGTTTCGCGAGCTAGCAACGTCGCAAAAGTTCTTTCTCTGTTTAGACAACGAGAAATATATGGCCTTTCCTTACCTCTTATGTTTATACCATACTGCGACTCTGTAGAAAAGGTCGGTATATATTTTTTGAAAGTATCTCTGTCCGATTGTCTGTGGTCAAATTTTCCAAAAAACGGAGGAGCTCTAAATATTTTTATATTTAATCGTTAATTTTCTTCATTAGAAGAATTTTTACATTTACTATTAATTACGATAACATCAAAAGAAAACTTTGCAAGAAATATCCAAATTTACTATCTCATATATTGATTTATCGATTTCCAGATAAAAATATCCATTTGTTTACCAACCTACTTGCTCAACGCATATTAAATTGTTTTTAAAGCGAAGTTCCTCGAACGAGACCTACCTTTGTCTATACCTATCGTCACACCTACTAACATGACAGAATATTTATTCAAAATAGTCTATGTGTTAACTTAACAGGGCATTCGTACGTTCTGTGCGAATTTTCAAGTATTTATAGATAAAATTCAACAGGAAATTGGCACAGAATTTATTTCCTGTTTAAAAGCATCATTGCCAAGGCCACATCTGATGTGTATAATTTATAAGCAAATATTTTTTTCCTAATTAATGAGACGAATACAAAAAAATAATTTATCTCTTGATTACCTGTATAATCATCCAATAATATATGCAATTAAGTGAAATATTTAAATCGGAGAGTGCTTATGTTAATCTCAGAACTGTGGATGTTGTAAATATAAAATACAAACAGTTGGAAAAGACATTTTTTCTGGTAAAATCTTTTTTTGCCTTTACTATAGTAAAGACAATTATCACAAATTAATGTTAAAAAAAGTAGTGAAATTTTAATAATCACCACAACACAATTTTTTGCGACGTTGAACAAAACACGCAAAAGCGTATTATTACTCCCTTTAATGATGATCAGATTTGGCAATTTGGTTGCGTAACGAGCACGGAATAAAACCGTGTCACCTTTTAAATTGCTGGATAAATTGACGCGTCTCTTAATTGGTCAGTCCCAAAAGTAGGTAATTGCAGGAAATTATTGGCGACTTTAATCAGCACGAAGCTCTCAAATATTCGTTTTAATCATTAGCTTGTTGAACAAAACAACCGCTTAAAATTGTAGGTTTGTGGAATGTTTGTAACAAACGTAATATTGATCACAACCGGTAAATTCGGACCAATTTATTTTATTTTTGTTATTAAGTAAGATAATCCTTCCAATATTCTGTTTGTTTGGTTTGCCCCATTAAACAATCTTCGTGAGTTATGACTTGTTGGTAATAATTAAACGTCGATATCTCTCACTAATTCAACCGAAGGCAAACATATCGATAAGGACATGTCGAAATCCCCTGATAAACCGTAATGAGCTAATCCTGAAACTAATTGCTGAAATTTCACTCTTTGACTCGCCGTCTTATTAGTAAACACAATTACGAAAAAATGCGGAAGCGCCTGCAATTGCATCAAAGCCACATACATCCTCCCGTTATCTTATCTGGAGCCGGTATTAATTAGGCGTTTCATCAAAAAAAAATAACTCATTTATCATTCCGCGTACGTGATACGTATTAATCGTACAAATTACTTGAAATAATCGTTCTTCTTGTCGTGTTGAAATCTAACATTCTGAGAAAAGAGCCAGTGAAACAATAAAGAAAAGGAAGGTAGTTAAGGCAAGGTCGAATACCAATTTGTAATACGTGTACCGAGGTTGATTTCAATAGATAGTTTTAGAATCGTTCACATGAGAAAAGCTTTAACCCCAATTTTTTCCCTGGGAACTGGAACTTAACGTATGAGTAATTTTCTCTATAATAGTAAGTAGTAGTATCAATGTTTATGTTCTTAAAGTCCTGTATTAATTAAATATGAAACTTAAGTTTGAAAATATAACAACGTTTTTCGTACAAGACTCTCTAACTAGTTGTATACTCTATTCAAAACAAATCCCGATGCACGTCATTTTGATGACGTCACCAAACATCCAATACTACCAACTTAATATAGTCCCAGGACATCGCAATTTATGTGTTCCGTGTATATGTGTTTTTTTTTAAATTTCACCTCATAGTAGGCTGTGGATAGTGTGTGTGAATGCGCCTTACCAAGAAATGTCAAAATTGACATAACCTCACTTTTTTAATAAAAATTGAAACTGCTCCAATCGGTTAATAGTGTCTTGAAGAAGACAGCTCACTCATCTACGCTTAATTAATAGAGCCAAGCTGTCTTTTTCAAGACATTAGTAACTGATTGGAGCAGTTTCAATTTTTATTAAAAAAGTGAGGTTATATCAATTTTGACATTTCTTAGTAAGGCGCATTCACAAACACTATCCACAGCCTACTATAAGGTGAAATTAAAAAAAAAACACCCGATATATTGTCAACCTAAATTATACACGGAACACATAAATTGCGATATCCTGTGACTATATTAAGTTGGTAGTATTGGATGATTCTGACGTCATCAAAATGACGTGCATCGGGATTTGTTTTGAATAGAGTATAGATGTTTTTGGTACTAATGTGCAAAAATTTCTGAATAATCCTGCTCTTTATGTACAGAGCTTTTATAGTTATTCACTGAATAGAAAAATCAAAATATAAAACGATACTTATTGTAAAAATGTCCATACTTAACTGATGTTTTGAGAAATTTTATGAGTTGTGGATTTGGTAAATGGTTCAATACACAAAGACATACTGAACTAAGGTTCAGTTAATGACTAATTCTAATAAACTTGTAACTGATATGATGAGCAATTTTATAAGTTGTGAATTTGTTAGTTGCGAAATGGTCCAGTAAAGAAAGACTTATATTAATAACTACGTTTCGATTTTTTTACAAATTGCACGTGTATTTATTGTCCTGGCCATCTTATATGTTTCTTGTTATTTATGCATATTTTCAGTATTTCTTAAATATTTCTTCCTATTTAAAAAAGAATCAAAGAATACATAAATTTATACCTAATTTCAAGTAAAATATTACCTTTTCTGTGTTTTAAGTCAAAAGCTTATTGATATTCTATTTTTTGATAAAAAATAGAAGACAGTATGTTGCTACAGAACTGATATTTAAGTCTACTACTAAAAAAACTAAAACTAAAACTAAAAAAGTGGATTTGTCAAAAATGCAGACCACTTCTGTGGGTTTAGTTATTTTCTGTATTTAGTAGTCTTGAAAAACTTGAAGAAAACCAAACAGCTAATTATGAAAACAAGTTAACTACGTTGTTTCGTACTATTTAACAGCTTTTACCATGTTTTACAATTGAATGTAGGTTTTTGAATAGAGACTACTTATATTATTTTTTTTTGGAAACCCTTGAGTTAATTACAGAAATCAATTTCAGTAAAAAAAGTATAGTAATTGCTGAATTATCAACTAGAGTTCTCTAGACTTTTGGAAATTCTGCAGACATTGGTTTAAAAGACACATTTATGGATGATATTTTTTATTACAACTTAGATGGATATCTGGAAAATTGGCTACAACTTGATCACACTTTTCTGAATTTAGTTTAAAAACCAGATTCATGAATCAGTTGCTTTGTTAAATTTCTGAATAAAAGATAAATAAATTTCTGGATAATCGATTGTAATTCTTAGATTTTTAAAAATTCTGCTGAATTTAGTTCAAAAGCCAGAAATTGATTAGAATTCATCCAACTTTTCTTAAACCTACTAAAGTCAGATTTATGGTTCGTTGACATTTTAGTTTCAGGATAAATGACAAGAAAATCAGTTTCTTGAACAAAACCCATGTGAGTTTTTCAGGATAACTGACTCAATTTCATTGAATTTTGGAAAAAATACTGAATTTCAAGTAGTTAAGTTCAAATTTAAGGACCAGATGCTTTGTAGGTTGTTAGGTTAAGTTAACTGGAAGATTAGTTAATATCATAAAAGTTAGTGATTTTTTGAATATGGTAACTGGAGTACATCAGGTTAAATTTAGGCAAGAATGCAACAATTTTAGTTAAGGATTAAATCAAATTCTGAACAATCGACTAGAGTTAGTAAGATATTAGGGTCTATAAATTTAGTCAATGGGCAGATTTATGGATTAGATTTTTGATTAAAAAATAGACGGACTTTTGGAAAATTGATTGTACTTCACACTTTTCTAAAATCTATCGAATTCAGTTTAAAAGAGAGACCCGTGAAGCAGTAGGTTAGTTAATAGTTAGCACTTTCAGGGGAATGGACAATAATATCAGTTTGTTGGGCAACAGCCGTAGTATTTCTAGTAACTGACTAGATTTCATAGAATTTTTGGGAAAATTTAGATTTATGAATCAGGTGCATAATGAAAAGGTCAACTTTTGTAAAATTAACTGGAAAATAATTAGTTAATGTAACAAAAGTGATTGGATTTTTGAGTAGAATGACTAGATTTTTCCGCAAATTATAGAATTAATATCGATTTATTTTGTGAATAATCGACCAGAGCTTATGAAATTGAAATTTTGTTCAGAAGACCATGTTTCAGATTTCTGATTACACCTCAATAACATTGAATAGACCTCAACACATGTTTCTGACATCTACTGAACTTAGTTTATAGGCAACATTCAGGAATCAGCTGCTTACTTAAATTTCACTGTCAAGAGAATTGACAAGACTACTAGTTTCTTTAATACAAGCTTCACGTTTTATCAAATTTATGGATCAGGTGCTTCTTAAAAGTTCAGTTTCTGAAAAATTAACTTATTGAAGATTAGTTAATATGCCAACGGCTGTGTATACTTTTGAATAGATTAGATTTTTTTGCATACTATCGGTTTACTTGCAAAACACACAATTTTAGTTAAAAATTAAATTAAATATTTATTATAATATTAAATAAAGTAAATATTTAGTATTCGCTTATAATTTCTGGAAAATCTTTTGAACTGCGTTCAATTTTTGTATCAAAATTGTAATTAGTACAAGCAGATTTTTGGAAAACTGAGTAAAGTTTGTTATAATTTTGGAAAATTACTTAAATTACTAATTTTTGAATATGGTAACCAAAATACATCAAGTTAAAGTTAAGCAAGATTGCAACAATTTTTAAGGATTAAATCAAATTCTGAATATTCGACTAGTTAGTAAGATATTGAAGTCTATAAATTTAGTCAACGGGCAGATTTATGGATTAGATTTTTGATTAAAAAACAGGGCTTTTTGAAAATTGATTGTACTTCACACTTTTATAAAATCTATCGAATTCAGTTTAAAAGAGAGATTCATGAAACAGTTGGTTAGTTAATAGTTAGCACTATGAGGGGAATGGACAAGAATATCAGTTTGTTGGACAACAGCCGTAGAGTTTTTCTAGTAACTGACTAGATTTCATAGAATTTTTGGGAAAATTTAGATTTATGGATCAGGTGCATAATGAAACTGTCAACTTTTGTAAAATTAACTGGAAAATTGGTCAACTTAACAAAAGTGATTTTTGAGTATAGTGACTAGATTTTTCGGCAAATTATAGAATTAATATAGATTTATTTTGTGAAAAATCGACTAGAGCTTATGAGTTTTTTGGAAAATTGAGTTAAGTGTGTCAGATTTTTGGAAAATTACTGAATTTCGTTTAAAAGTACCTACGATTCACGAATGTAGCTTATATCAAGTTTCAGTTACATGATATTAACTACATTACATTTTTTACCTGACTTTAGAAAAGTATTTTCATATTAATAAAAAGGTGCATGGTTAGAAGGTGAGTTTTTGGAAAATTAACTGGAAGTGTAGTTAATAAGACAAAAGTGATTTTCAGCTTGTCCAGCTAACACTATGTATAAAGGCTATTAATTTGTTATGGAAACTAGTTTGGCACTAAACAACGATTCCCAGCACAGTTCCAAAATTGGGAAAAATCCATAAATTTGTTGATAACAGCGTCAATGAATATGTACGAATTGCTGTCGAAAAAGAATACCAAAATGTATTTCAATAGATCAAAATAAAACGAATATCAACGTTTTACCATATGAATTCAAGCTCGAAGCAGATATTGTACGTACTGTTAGCTTTGAGATTAAGCAGTACTGCAACATCAAACAAAAGCCTCCGAGAAGAGAAGTTAAACAACAAAAAAATTACTACTCGTTTTACAATGGTGTAAAATTTTTATTACGCTCTGCTGCGCCTAGGAATGCATTTGTTGCAGGGGCATTATTCTTCGCGTAAAAGCCCATTCTTCTTCATCCAGTTCCTCACAAAATTAGCCTCTAATCCCCTCTGCGATAAACGCACGTTTCGAGATGGGAAGCTTCGGGTTTCGAAAGAAGAGCAGCGGGTGGAGAGAAGGACAGAAACAATGAGGATGATTGTAAAAAGTAAGGTTCTCATGGTGTCGTGTAGCATCTGGTGGCCGCACCACGGCATCCCTTTCGTGAACATTTCAGTTCACGGCCACGTCTCGCGTCCAACTTCGCAGTTAATAATTACGACATACGCTCTACTTGTAGATATACTTCACACGGTTTTTTCTCTCTTTCTCTCTCTCTCTCTCTTTTATTTATCGAAACATCAACACATGCTGATGACGGCGAATGAAAAGAAGTACTTGCCAGCAAGCGACAAGTGTTACGAATTAAATTATGTATTAATACGCCCATCGAAAGTGATTATAGTAAATCCACCGAGAAGAAAACACCCACGAAACGAGAAAAGGTAGTAAAGTTAGACAACACCTAATACACGTCGTTTGCTATTGGTGGAAAAGTCATAAAACTTTTGGCGGGAATTGTTGATGTACAGAGTCGGTTCAGTACAATTAAATAGTATAGTTGTCTGATCTATGGTTGTCTGTTTACAAGTGTTCAGGTAAGTCGTTGACGGTGATAGTGGACTTTTAGTTGATGGTTTATTTTAACGTATCGCTATTGTTATTCAGGTGAATATGAACACCTGAAACATACTTAAGCTGCGGGGAGAAAACCATTATTTTAAATGTATACAGAAAAGAAAGAAATGAACACCCTTAGTAAAATCTTAGTAAAAGATAAATTACAGTCAAGGCGATCATTCTTAATGCGACCCTGCACTTATTCGCTAGCTGGTCGCGCGCTTTGAATTTCGACGTTTGTGTTTCATGGAAGTTTTCTTCTAGCTTGTTTGGACCAGCGTTAGCATTAGCAATTCCTATCGCTGATTTTTCCCCATACCTCCACAAGTCCGAAATGATATCCAAAGTGTGCCAAGTCAGTGTCAATGTCTTTGAACTTAAGAAGTGATATTTGACCTTACTCAGATCACATCAAACTCTTCATAACTTCATTTGTGTACGCAACATACCGAGTAATTATCAAAATACCAATACGGTTTTCATCATTTTGTCACTTTATATCCTTTACATCTGGAACGAATGGGAGGAGCCGAGTGGTAGATGCTTCCGGGAATCGAGGCGTCGTTCCCAGAAAGGGTACTTCTAGTATATGATCTGTCCCATTCGGGAATTTTCTTTTGTTATTGAATTCTAGGGATGTTTCATATACTTATGACTTATGAATATTGCTTCCATCTGTTCTTTCGAAAGCCTTGTTGCTCTCCTCGTATGCTTATGGTTTTGGTGATTTCTCCTAATTGCTATCGAGAAGTAAGTGACAACTATTTGGGAGTAATAATTAGTATTACAAGTGTGTGTGTGTTATACACCAAACACATCTCACATTCGTAATAATACCTGGCCCCTGGGTAGGCCGACCCATTCCCCATTCCATTTTTTCTCTCTAATTCATCGATTGATATTACCCTAAATTACCTAAAAACTTCCACCCTGAAACCCCATCGAAGTGATTGTCTTCGAAATACGCAGACGATATCGTCGGTGTCATCGACACCTAAAGAGAAGATCACATAAATTATTCTTGCATGTCACTAAATGCCCAAACAAACATGCCCGTTCTCTCTGCGTGTTCTTCGTTCTTGAACGACCTTGCCGTTGAGGTTGCCGTCTTCTACTCCAACGGCTCGGTTAGTATTCACTAGACAATAGAAGATATGCAGATATGATCTTCTGGAGAGGTGTCAATTGAATAAGAGATTAGTTACGTTTAGAGATGGAAGAAATATTCATCGATTCTTTTCACCATTGGTATTCCAGAGGTAACATTCGGTATTTACGAGGTAATAATTTTATAGGGAAGTGACATTGTTGTTTAGCATTTGAATGCATTTCGTTGTATTAACGAAAATCTGAGGCGTTGTCGAACGAAATTTCTTTAATCCGGTCACATGAGCTGATTTATCGAAAAAAGAAGGTTTTTTGGGGCAAAATTAGAAATTCAAGACGGTTCAAGTTTCAATTCGGTTTCAAGTTCTCATTGAAACTTATTTAGCATTTTTAATAAAATTCATTGATTTTTTACTGACGTATCGAATACATTAGTGTCAAATATCTCCACTGTATTAATTTACTCCAAATTTATCTGAACGTGATAGGAGAAATCTAAGGAGACATTAATTTTAAGGTATGGTCAACATAAGGAACTTCAGGAATATTCAAACTGAAATGACAGCCATTTTCAACTTTTCTTCCTGTATTGTGCCCAAATAGGTTCTTGACTATGTCATTTAATAAGAAACTAAGGCGTGCAAGATATTTTAAAGAAATATAAACTCTAAAGAAATAAAATCCAAAAGTGCTACTAAATTTAGTCATGCGTTTTTGAGAACGGGGTAAGTTTGTCCCCTTTTCGCTTTTTCGGCTATAGCACAAAAACTATCCATTTTTCGAAGATATGTGCCGTAAGATTTCTTGTAGAGAATTAAATTTCCTATGAAAATGATATTTTTTGAAATAAAAGGAAATTTTTTAATGAACAAAATTCAAAAAATAAAAAAAAAATTCAAAAAAATGTTTTTGTTTTAAATTTTTGACTATAACTTTTTTCTGGGTGAATTTAGGTATAGGCATTGCTTCATAGAAAAGTAAGCTTATGAAATTCTCTATAAAAGTGGTGGCTTGCAAGACTTTATATGTTTAATATTGACTGAGATACAAACGTTTGAATTTAGCCATCAAACATTTTTTTGAAATTTTTCCATTTTTTTAACTTTGTTTTTTGAATTTATTTCATTAAATAATTTTTGTTTTTATTTCAAAAAATATCATTTTCATAGGGAATTTAATTCTCTACAAGAAATCTTACGGCACATATCTTCGAAAAATGCATAGTTTTTGCGCTATAGCCGAAAAAGCGAAAAGTGGACAAACTTACCCCGTTCTCAAAAACGCATGGCTAAATTTAGTAGCACTTTTGGTTTTCATTTCTTTAGAGGTCAACTGACCATATGAAAAAATAAAATATCTTGCATGCGTTAGTTCCTTTTACCCCTGTTATTTTCGACATAGTCAATAGCCTAAAATTGTATTGTATTATGAAGGAATTTTGATATATTGAGATTCGCGAAAAATGTATTTTTCAAAAGTACTTTTGAACACCACTTTCGAATTTTAAAACAATTTCGATCGGCTATTGGTAAAACTGTATTTTGGGGATAATTTGGTTGTGTTGTTAAAAGAACTTTGATTTGTTCAATAGCTTTCTAGATATTACGAAAAGTGCTTCCTCGGAATGTATCTTCCCAAGCTACCTTCTAATTCTGAAATAAGTATGGTGTTGTATTGAGCTCCTTGTGTTGCTAAAACAATTTTGATTCATACCACAAACAATTTCGAGTTTTTGTGGTCCGTTTTCCAACATTTTATTTAAGGAATCAAAAGGGATAAAGAGAGATAGGTCAGAGAATTATTTCAAAATGACTATTGCGACACTTATTAACAAAATCACAAGATTCACAAGCAAACAACATTTTATACCATCAAACTGAAGTCTCATAAAGTTTAAAAAAAGAGACTTGAAGGTATTGTAACGCGAAATGTAAACAGCAGCGCGAAACGTGTTTACTCTTATCGGACCTCGGCGGCCACTTCAAATACTTCGTTTAACTGGGCAATAAAAACTTTCCCGAACGTTCCCGGAAACATGTTATTAAAGAAAGGATGATCTATTACGTTCCGGGCCTTTCTAGAATACACATTATTAGGGAAAAGAATGAACTGGAATCATCTCGAATACAATTGAGATATGTATATAAACGGGCTTGCGGTCGGAAAGATCAGATTAGACGTGAAGCCGCGAGTGAGTAAACAGTGCGGAAAACGGACAAGTGAAATAAATTAGTAGTTAAGAGTGTGACATAAATTAATTAGTTAGGAAATAGTTGAAATAAGTTAAGTAGTGTGTAGTGTATAATTGAGAACAGTGTAAATAAATTAGAATAAACGTTACAGTATTGTCCCCAAAACCTAAATCATCAAAATATTAAATTTTCAAGTAATGATAGATTGAAGAATCTAAACCATTCAAATTAAATGACAAAGGTACAATTTGTATTGTAGCTTTTATATTGTAATAAAAATGAAAACTGACATTATGCATTCAGCCATGAATTACGCAACAGCGCAAATATGATTATTAATTCTCTAAACCCACATGAAATGAGATAATTTAACATTTTACTGCATAAAAATTCAAAACAAAAATTAATGGATCGTCAACCACAAATATGAATTATTAGATATTTAAATTAAAAACCATTAAAACCATTAATGGTAGATATTAAATATATTATACGCCAGATATGCCTACAACAGATTACGACACCATAATCAAACCATCCGCCACCTTCTGTTCTCAATTACACCATCTTCGTTCAAAGTGTACTAATAATCCTTTTAGTTTATACACACAGTCGCACTATCTAACATATTAATTCAAATAAACAACCATTGTGCATTGTGTATTAAAAATACTCACGCTTTCTATGTTTCAAAATATATAGAATTACCCGCAGACAATTAATTCTATAAATTATCATCGATAAGAAGAAAGTTTTTGGTCTGGTTTAAATGTTATTGTTTCGTAACATGACGGAACGAAAGGATCCCGCGACTTTCTTCGAAGAATGGATCTTTAGTGGGTTAATCTTGTGAATTTTTGCATCACTTTTTTTCGTCCGACAAATAACACACTTATAATTATTTACTTCCTTGCAGAATATGGAGTAATTACATCAAAGCGTAATTACGAAGGAGTTTTACCTCAAAAGGTCCAATGTTCTTAAAGTACGCAGTCAATTTAACCATTACTGACTTCATTAGGCATTCAAGCAGTTATTTCCCGCCGATAAATTAAGTTGAAATTGTTATTGTAAAATAGCGTAAACGCTGCCCTCTTTACCCATACGACTGCATATCCGCGTACTTTTCAAATACTGTAATAATATATACAATTTTATGTATAATCGAGTTTGCCCGGAAGTCCTTTAATGCATTGGGATATGAAAAATAAAATGGACGACTTCCTCGCAAGCTTTGTTTTTACGCTTGATTTCAAAAAAGTAAGTAATTATGTATTAAGATTGGGATTATTTCGACGTGTCATTAATTAACCAGGTTAATGTAAATTAACGCGGTTTTTGTATTATATAAACTGCACAAGAATTCTATGATAAACTATCCTTATTGGGAATATATATTTAATGGAGAATGGCTTAAATTAGAGCAAATTTAAGATTAAGCAACAAGAATTAAAGCAATTAGAGAAAAAATAAAAATCAAATTTACGTTCTCTTAATTTCAAACCGACATGTACTTAATTGTAAAATCTTGAGTATGACTGGAGACTTCAGAACAAGCAAAAGTTCTCGTAGGAAAATCCCTTTTTTTTCTTGTGATCCTCCCATATTGTAAACCTTTTTTAATATTTTTTAATTAAATATAAATCCTTCAAGAGGCGTTCTAAGTTCCTGCAATTCTTTTGAAGTCCTTCAGGACCTTCTGGAGTAATCAAACGTGTTAAGAAATATTTGTTGAAACCCTTGCAAACATTTTTCTGGTTTTCTGGACCTTTTTAGGAAAAATTACTGAGCTTTCCAGAAAAATACCTTAGGATTTTTAAGAATTCAGGCATTTTTCATAATTCAGAAATATTTCAGGATCAGGGAGATTTACTCAAATTTTTTGATATACTAGAAAGTTTTAGAAAAACCCTCTGAACTACAAATAATAAATATAATAATCCAAGGTAGGTACTTATAGAGTCTTGAAATCCTTTAAAAGTTTATATATTTTTAAGGAAAATTTCTGAATTAATTATACGTTCAAAAAAGTGATCTAATATTCTGCACTTCCAGGGAAGTCCTTCAGGTTTTTAGATATATTTAGAAAAATTTCCGAATGAACCAGTAGCTCTGAAAAAAGTATTTTTCGAAATCCTTACATTTCAGGGTTTACATTTTCAAGAAATGTTCGAAATTTGCTCTATTTTGCACCTTACAAAATCCTTTACACAACTTTTAGAAGTCCATCTGAAACATTTTTGAATTAAATACAAATCCTTCAAGAGGTGTTCTAAGTTCCTGCAATTGTATGGAAGTCCTCCAGGACCTTCTGGGGTAATTAGACAATATTTGTTGAAACCCTTGCAAACATTTTTCTGGTTTTCTGGACCTTTTTAGGAAAAATTATTGATCTTTTCAGAAAAATGCCTCAGGATTTTTAAAAATTCAGGAATTTTTCAGAATTCAGAATACTTCAGAAATTTTTTCAACAATTTTTTTCAGAAATTTCAGAAGGAGCAGTTCTGAAAAAGGTATTTTTTTGAAATCCTAACATTTCAGGGTTATGATGTGATGTGGGAATTTAACTACCAAAATCCCTCAAAATTTTCAGACATTTTAGGAATCCTTCCGTGAAATATTCAAAATCATTCAATATCGTTTCGGATTCAATTAGAATCATTTAATTACAAAGTATATTAATATTAAATATTAAACGAGAAACAATTAAGTACCTTAAAACGGTTTAGGAACCAAAAAGAAAATTTTTAAACTATTCATAGTTCCTACAAGGCAACAAATTAATTATGTAACTACGAGCAGCATTTAAGAACCTTAAAACACTGTATAGGATCCTAAAAGAATACTGTAATGTAATTTTAATTTTTTTTTAATTTAATTTGATTTAATTTTAATTAAAATTATTTATAGTTCCTACAAAAAACGTTCCAAGTTCTTGACATTCTAAAACACCAATTAATTATGATACTACGAGCAACATTTAAGATCCTTTAAACATTTTAGGATCCTAAAGGAAAACTTTAACTTAATTTTAATTAAAAACATTAAAGTTCCTACAAGAAACGCTTAAAATTCTAAAATACCAATTAATTATGATACTAGAGCAACATTTAAGAACCCTAAAACACGTTAGGATCCTAAAAGAAAACTTTAAATTAAATAAAATTTAAATTATGTATATAATTCCTACAAGAAACGTTCCAAGTTCTTAAAATTTTAAAACACCAATTAATTATGATACTACGAGCAACATTTAAGAACCTTAAAACACTTTAGGATCCTAAAGGAAAACTAACTTAATTTTGATTAAAATTATTTAAAGTTCCTACAAGAAACGTTGCAAGTTCTTAAAATTCTAAAAGACCAATTAATTATGATACTACGAGCAACATTTAAGAACCTTAATACATTTTAGGATCCTAAAGGCAAACTTTAATTTAATTTGAATTAAACTTATTTATAGTTCCTACACAAAGCGTTCCAAGTTCTTAAAATTCTAAAACACCATTTAATTATGATACTACAAGCATCATTTAAGAACCTTAAAACACTTTAGGATCCTAAAGGCAAACTTTAATTTAATTTTAATTAAAATTATTTATAGTTCCTATAAGAAACATTCCTAGCTCTTAAAATTCTAAATGACCAATTAATTATGATACTACAAGCAACATTTAAGAACCTTAAAACACTTTAGGATCCTAAAGGAGAACTTTAACTCAATTTTAATTAAAATTATTTCAAGTTCCTACAAGAAACTTTTCAAGTTCTTAAAATTCTAAAACACCGATTAAATATGATACTACGAGCAACATTTAAGAACCTTACAGCACTTTAGGATCCTAAAGAATAACTTTAATTGAATTTTAAATAAAATTGTTTATAGTTCCTATATAAAAAACATTCCAAGTTCTTAAAATTCTAAATGACCAATTAATTATGATACTACAAGCAACATTTAAGAACCTTAAAACACTTTAGGATCCTAAAGGAGAACTTTAACTCGATTTTAATTAAAATTATTTAAAGTTCCTACAAGAAACGTTCCAAGTTCTTAAAATTCTAAAAGACCAATTAATTATGATACTAGAGCAACATTTAAGAACCTTAAAACACTTTAGGATCCTTAAAGAAAACTGTAATTTAATTAAAATTATAATTATTTATAGTTCCTACAAGAAAAATTCCAAGTTCTTAAAATTCTCAAAGAACAATTAATTATGGTACTGGAGCAACATTTAAGAAACCTAAAACACTTTAGGATCCTAACGGAAAACTTTAACTCAATTTTAATTAAAATTATTTAAAGTTCCTACAAGAAACGTCCCAAGTTCTTAAAATTCTTAAACACCAATTAATTATGATACTACGAGCAACATTTAAGAACCTTAAAACACTTTAGGATCCTAAAAAAATTTTATTTAATTTAAATTAAAATTATATATAGATCCTACAAGAAACGTTTCAAGTCCTTAAAACTCTAAGAAAGTCGAAATCCATCCATAAAAATTTTCAGGGTATATTTTCAAGATAGATTACCTATCATTTAAGAAAAATATAAGAATTTTCAAATCTCAAAAAGACGTTATGATTCTAGTAACTTTTAGGAAACCCACTTGATCCTATTGATGATGATCCTTAGTGAAATAATGGAAGAACTTGAAATCCATTAGGATAAAGGGAAATTTGTTCTAAGCACTTGCAATTTTACAAATTTTTACAAAAAAGTTAAATATTCTTAAAATAGTTTTCGAAATCTAATAATAACCCTCATGAGAAGAAATTTATTACATTCAGAAAATATGTTAATTCTGCTCCATAGATTTATGTGACGGTTTTATGGAATTGTTGAACAAACGGAGGAAAAACACCTTTAATTTTAGGTTAGTTTAGTGAAGACAGAAAGCAATTCATATTTCATATTTCAACGAACTAATAATACTCTAATCACCTTTTCAACATTATAAATATAGCGGAACATGTGGAAAGGGTACAGTTTCACATATGGGTTTTATTCAAAATTAGACAGGATGTAAGGTAAAATGCGACGTGAAACCCTTTACTATCAGGCCACGCGGTAGCGTGGTCGTGGCTAGTATGACGTCACACCGCTGCTACTATACTTATACTTTGAAATCGTGTTTTGGGTGTTGGTGATTTTTTTCATTTCGCGATTTTACCATTATTACATTTTGTTTTCAAAGAAATGTGGCATATTTAGAAAGCTTATGTGATAAGCTTCACGTTAAATCTTTATACTCCGCAGAAGGATTCATTTTTCATTATTTTTTTTTTGTCATAAACTTTTCGTCATCTGATTTCGCGTCGATATTTTCAGTATTCTGGTTATTAAGACGCCGTTCTAGTGCCGTTTGAATTACACTGATGTTTCTTTTCTGAAAATCGGATTTCGGGTACCAGGATAGCAGAAGGGCCAGGAAGTATGGAGGTATATCGGTTCCTGTGCCTAAGGCTAATATTGTTCCCTAAATCGACGTTCCGTGCCATTTAACCTATGTGCCAGGTCCTAACCTCTACAGCCTCATGTCAATCATGTCATGTGTCGATAGAATCAAAAATTTGTTATCACTTATCTTCGAAAACTATCGGGGAAATATAAGAAATGAAATAAAACTGTAAATATAACACGGGAAAGGTGGTGAGCTGAAAAAGTTCGTTTTCTTGGAGTTTAGAACCCGCGACGTCCAAAATAAAAGCACGTGACGTAACTGACAAAGGTAGAGGTAAGAGCGTCATGGTTACGAAGTTGTTAGCACCGCCAATTTAGAGTGAGAAACAAGTCGCCTTATTTATTTGGTTAAAGAAGAGAATTTAAAAGAGGAATAGTCAGATTCCAACAGTGCTACAGTGCCAGGATTTGGTTTTGAATGCCACGTTCTACCAAGCTGATCGGATTTTCCAGATCACCCTAAGAAGTTTACCAGCAATGAGAAGGTACTGGCATTCCGGGAATTCAAAGAAGAACCTTCGGTCGGCATTAAAGACCACATTATTAAGGAAAAAGTTAGTACAGAAGAATTGACAGATTCCTACCATCATACAGTGTATGCTGGGAAAGAATAACGATTTGCTTTTAGGAACCGTCTTAATACACAAAATGTTACGGGGCTCTATTACAAGTAGATCTTATTTATGGACGGTTGATTGATTTAAAATACTTAATAACGAGTGGCTGTCTGATGAGACTGTAAGATTTTTTCACGAAATGCTATCAAAATTTTCAAATTTTAAACCCAGAGATACATTGTCGGTTTTAAATCTCCTTCAAAATCGACAACCACGAACTCGCGTTACTCCAGTTCCTTCTGATGAACATAATTTACAAGTAATTCACTCTTCTGCTCATTGGATACGAATTTATTTTGATACTAAGCATATTTTTGTTTATAACTCGATACACGGTAATCATTTAAATAGGGAAGAAGAATTAATGATAAGAGAATTATTTCCTTATTTTCGAGAGCTTCCTCTTGTTTTTCCCAAAGTGCAACAGCAACCTAATATGATTGATTGCGCGATATTTGCTATAGCATTCGCAAGTTCTATTTTTTTTTTCTTGACGACTCAGTAAAAATACGTTATGACGATCAAAATAACAGAGTGAGTAAACATTTGCTCGTTATATTAGAGAAGAACACGTTGACTCGTTTTCCGATTACGTAGCCCCACAAAAAAATAAAGTACGGATCTGTAAATCAGACATGTGAATCCTTATGTATTTTTCACCGCTGAATACGAATCTGACGTCAGAAAAAGGCCTTTACTCCTGGAATTGGCCCCAAAGGTCAATTGGGGCCGGAAAATCGAGATTCGCAGGTCGGGATCGCTGCACTCGGATTTTCTTGTACTTTCAAACCAAACCTTAGCAACGTAGACGACGGTGAAACAATTCGAGGCCAATTGGAATTCACGCCCTGGGTCCAGAAAATGGGCCCTCGGGGGCAGGAAAATCGAAATTCGCAGGTCGGGATGGCAGCACTCGGATTTTCATGTATTTTCAAAGTTCAACAACGCAGACGGTGGTGAAACAGTTCGAAGCCAACTAGAATTCACCCTCTGGGCCCAGAAAACAATTTCACCGTCGTCTGCTTCGCTAAAGTTTGAAAGTACATGAAAATCCGAGTGCTGCGATACCAACCTGCGAATCTCAATATTCCGGCCTCCGAGGGCCCATTTTCCGACCTCCAGAGGCCCGTTTTCCGACCTCAGAGAGTGAATCCCAGTCGGTTCTAAACTTTTTTGATCACGAATTCGGCTTTGGCTTGGGAATGAATCGACCTCGCCTGAGCATCCGTCATCCCGGAATTCACGTTTCAGACCTTATGGCGGCCATTTTCGGCCTCTGGGGCCAATTCCAGGGGTGCAGGCCTTTTTCTGACCCCGGATTTGGATTCAGCGGTGAAAAATGCATAAGGATACACATATCTGATCTATAGGTCCGGACTTAATTTTTTTTATGGGGCTGTGTTATTGAAAATAATGTAAATAACATAATATTACTATGAAGGAAATGAAATCTGATTTTTATGTGTCTTTTTTTCAAAAGATTATTATGTGGCTAGTATGATCTTGATACTGAAACTTATCGTTAATTACCGTCTATGAAAGAAATGAAATCAAATCAACATTGGCAAGTATACATTTTAACACTATGAGCAATACTAGCCCGGTGCGTCGGATTTAAATTTTTAAGCGGTGTTTTCAAAGTTTACAAGGAACTGTGTCCATAGACTGTATCAGTTATTGCTCTTTTTTTTTTGTTATATGATCAAATAATGTTTTAAATTTATACTGTACCATTATTATTAATTTCTGAAGTAGACTGCGCAGTTGTAAAGTTTTAATAGGTTTAAAGGAAATCGAGTGTGTATGCATCTATACACCGGAAGCACAAATATTTCATCTATCACATATATATGGAAATGAATGACATGACAAGTACTAAAAAGCATAAGATTTAGCTCATGCCTCTGAGGCATAAGCACATCTCTATTATCGCCAGAGTGACGGATCTTATGTCTCTCATGCCTCTATAGAAGACATACTTTCTCGAGTACCTCATACTGTTTATTAACTGAGGAGACATATAATTTAGTAATAGTCTATCGATCGACAGATTTATGCATAGAATAGTTATTTATGTATTAAAGCATAATCAGGAGTTCATGGCACGAGAGACTGCGGAGGGCTTTTAATTTCTCGACATTGCAATTACATGCAACGTTTTATTTTATTTTGCTTCATAAAAAAATCAAATAAATATTCGAAATTTCCTGGAGATTATCCCGTCGCGATTCGTGATAGGAATTTCCGTGTTTTGTCCTAGTACGCTATTTTGCTGTTGTTAGGGTTACTACTGTGTTGACAATTGTTTATCAAAATGACAGTGATCAAAAAGACGACAAAATAGATATTGAAGAAACCGAAAACGTTTATTCAGAGGAAATTAAACAAGTATCTGAAGCTGCGCAAGGAAAATTGATCCCAGACAAGTCAAGGGACTTATACATAAAGGAATATGACTTTTTCTTTACATTTCCATTTGAGTGCGTATAAAATCGATTATAGGGCCAAAATGGTATAAATAATTTTTCAGATTATCTGAACCATTAAATTCTCACCGAGCTATACAGTGATCTGCTTAAATTAAAATTATGATGAACCATTAATTCACTTGGCATTAACTGGAAACATTTAAAATTAGCTAATTAAAGATATTATTTAATTTTTTCCCTTAATAATTTAAAACCGACGGACCGGGCTAGTATTGCTCATAGTGTTAAAATGTATACTTGCCAATGTTGATTTGATTTCATTTCTTTCATAGACGGTAATTAACGATAAGTTTCAGTATCAAGATCATACTAGCCACATAATAATCTTTTGAAAAAAAGACACATAAAAATCATTTATTATACCTCGAGTTATTATAAACGCAGACGCGGTACACAGTTTTCGAAACTCGCCTCGTTTAGTTTTAGTTTTCTTTTAAAGGCAAAAAGGACGTCGAAAATTTACAGAAGGTAAGGCCCGTATGGCCACCAACTGGTATCCAGTTACTCTTAAAATACGTACATATGTTGAGGAGTACCCTACTTGATGTAACCCGTCAAACTACTCAGAAATAATTTTAGTTTTTGACATTTTTTTTCTTACTGACAGTCAGGAGGTGTGTAGGTACCTTTCAGGACGACAGTTTTATTAAAATGTAGCGCACGTGTTTAACGTGAAACTCTTGACTTAAGGAGGGATTTTAAACGCCAGACGGTGTAGAGCATGTGCCATTCGGGCAGGGGTAGAATTTGATTTCGTTTGGAATCTGTGGAGGCGTCCCATTATGGGATAAAATATCACCCTAAGGTTAAAAGGTACGCAGGGGTGTCTTAATGAAATTTCACTGAAAACGAGTATACGTCGAAACGTTTTACCCGTCATGCGAAGACCCCTAAATGACCCAATCGATCTAAAGTAAATAAAACCAAATTTGGACGTGGATTAAGTCCTGCAGGTACAATTTAGCACATGTACGTTGTTCATAACAACGTCATGAGAAAGACTGAAGGCTTTAAAACGAGTAAAATTACCTCAAAGTATTCAAGTACATAACATAATGACATAATTATAATAGTTTGTTCTTAAGAATTAAACGCTATATGCAAGTGAAATTAATGCAGACAGCAAACTCGGTTCTTTACTCTCACGACAAACACGCAATTATTAAAATGTTATCTCATCATCACATCTACTTGTTTATGTTCTTCTCATGTGAAATATCAATATGATTATTAAAATTAGCGATGACAATCATTAATAATTCGTTAAGCCTTTCATAATTATAATCAGACATGTAATTTTCGATTAGTAACACTCGATTCTCCACTCTAATTGGTGTGTTAATCAATGCCCAGATAATACAGGGAAATGAGCAAAAAAATGAGCTGTGGCTGTGACATCTCTTTGAAATAGTTTTGTTCTTCCACCTCACTTTTAAAATAATACAATGCTCGCGCCACATGGCCAAGTTTAAGAACATCCAACTAATAGTCGAAACGTAACAGCCCACGTCTTCAGTCTGTTGTGACAGAGTAGGCTCAGCTGAAGCACAAGTTGAAACCAATGCCAATAAATTAATTGCTTATTAAAAATATTAAGATAATGGATTGGTAAGTTCAACAGATTACAAGCGACGAAGATGTAGAATATAAATACTGCAACATGTCCCAAACAACACCATAAGGGAAATAATGAATGTCGAAAAGGACATAGTTGATAGAGTGGAAGGGAGAAGGTTACTGGTATGGGCATTTGAAGAGGATGGACGAAGAAGATTTGGAAATGGATACCCTATGGACGAAGAAAAAGAGGACGACCTAGAAGAACATGGGCATAAGGTGTAGAAGAAACTATGATAATGATGATGATAATGATAATAATGATAATAATGAATGTCGAAATGGACATAGTTGATAGAGTGAAAGAGGGAAGATTAATCTGGTATTGGCATTTGTAGAGGATGGACGAAGAAGATTTGGAAATGGACACCCTATGGACGAAGGAAAAGAGGACGACCTAGAAGGACATGGGCACAAGGTGTAGAGGAAGTTATGATAATGATGATGATGATAATATTGATAATAATGAATGTCGAAATGGACATAGTTGATAGAGTGAAAGATGGAAGTTTAATCTGGTCTTGGCATTTGTAGAGGATGGACGACCTAGAAGGACATGGGCATAAAGTGTAGAGGAAGCTATGATAATGATGATGACGATGATATTGATAATAATGAATGTCTAAATGGACATAGTTGATAGAGTGAAAGAGGGAAGATTAATCTGGTATTGGCATTTGTAGAGGATGGACGAAGAAGATTTGGAAATGGACACCCTATGGACGAAGGAAAAGAGGACGACCTAGAAGGACATGGGCACAAGGTGTAGAGGAAGCTATGATAATGATGATGACGATGACAATGATAATAATGAATGTCGAAATGGACATAGTTGATAGAGTGAAAGACAGAAGGTTAATCTGGTATGGTCAGTTCAAGAGGATGGACGAATATTTGGAAATGGACAGCCTATGGACGAAGGAAAAGAGGAGGCGCAGAGGAAGCTATGATAAGCAGACAACTATGTTCAGAGGATACTCTGAATTGGACGAAATGGAGTATAGGTTTCGGAAAAAGGAGTACGCTGTAACAAAACCGCTGTATATATTTTTTGGTACGCTTAATTCATCGCCTTTACTTTTGGAGCAACAAAATTCCCAATATCTCCAAAACTCTCTCCCATTTAAGATTTTTTCAAATCGCATTTTCCTTTCAAAAAATGATTTGCTATTAGAGCTCGTTGCCCCTTTCGATAAGACACGCGTCGTAGAGATTTCCTCTCTCTTTCTCTTTCTTGTTCTCATATCGCTTACGAGGAGAGCACGTGCAAGGGCCCCCCCGAAGAATAACCCCTTTTCCTTATTACCGGAACGGAAAAGGAAAATCGAGCCGTAACAAACGGCGTGCGGTTCGGCCGTTTATAAAACAAAAACGATTTTCAAAAGGCCGTACTACCTATTACGCACGTAAACGTCTGGTAGTCAGGTGTGCACCGAGGGTGTACCATACATACATATACGTACGTGCACGTGCTCTGGAAGCTTTCTAATGGTTATTTCCGGAGCCGGGAACGGGATCGGGTTACGGCCCGTGATTTACCCTGATTTTTTCCGTTGGTTGAGACGGTTGTAATTACCACACGATTAGTCGGGAAGAAAGGAGGGTAGAAAGGTCTTGTCCTTATTCATATTATAAGGGGGAGCCTTGGGGATCGATGAGATTTTGAAAAGTGATAGGCGACGAGACGTCATTCTGTCGCTTAAATTTTCAACATTATAACACTTAACGATGAATCGCAAATACCCTTTCAAAATCGGCAATCAGGATTAAACTGCACGCAAATTGTTATGCTTGGTTCAATTGATACGTAGCAATCGATTGACGTTATAAGATAAATATGTTCTCTCGTTTCTTCCGTCGATATGACATGTTCAATTGATAGATAACAATTGTTATGGATATCAATCAAACGGTTAGTTCATTTCAATTCAATTGAAACATTAAACATTTATTCTATTTGCACGCAAATTGTTATGCTTGGCTCAATTGATACGTAGCAATCGAGTGACGTTATAAGATAAATATGTTCTCTCGTTTATTCCGTCGATATGACATGCCATGTCTGTTCAATTGATAGATAACAATTGTTATGGATATCAATCAAACGGTTAGTTCATTTCAATTCAATTTAAACATTAAATATTTATTCTATCGAATATAATAAAATATCAGAGATGGACAGATCGCCATTTCTTAAATTAGAGAAAATCTGTATGACATACCGCGCATCATGCAAAACCAATTAAAACTGCATATCTTCCAATGAGTAAATTATGACTAAAGGAACTGGTTTCCTACACATATTTCAGTATTTACAAACAAACATCCAAAATGACAAATTGGTTTCGCGAAATCCATTGACTCACCGTCCGCCGCACTTAGAGCTACTACCTGTTAGTAAAACTAGTCAAAAATAATGATGATGAGCGTTTATGATAAATACGTTATGTCAAGGTGATTCATTCTGATCCTTTCTAATGTTTGTTGGGGTATAATTTGTCGAGTCGTCGGCCGCTACTTGCAACCAATTAGTCGATAATTAGTTGCGGTAAAGCCGGACGAGTTGTAGGAAGAACTTTTGGCGATCGTATGAGCTTCGAGTGTCAAACTATATTTTGAGTCGACGTTAGTTAGGAAATTTAAAGAATTTTCTTAATTGCCTTCACAGTTCACTGGGAAAGTTTGGGAGATTTTTGATCTAGAATTCATTGTAAAGCTAGAAGTTTTGAAATTTTTTCTGGGATTTTGTTGGCCTTTGCAGATTTTTTTGGAAATATTTTGGACGTTTCACTGTTTTTCAGTTAAATTTAGGTCCTTCCTGAAAATTTTTCAGGATTCTTTGATCTTCTGGTATCAACCCCAATTCATTGTAAAGCTAGAAGTTTTGAAATTTTTTCTGGGATTTTGTTGGCCCTTGCAGATTCCTTTGGAACTATTTTGGACGTTTCACTGTTTTTCAGTTAAATTTAGGTCCTTCCTGAAAATTTTTCAGGATTCTTTGATCTTCTGGTATCAACCCCAATTTTGGAATATAATTGTGGAATTTGGAATATAAACTCCATTTGGGATTCACTTTGTTATAATCTCCTGGTAATCTTCCAGAAATTTTTTGATTCTTAAAACCTCTTTGTAACTTATTGGAACACTATTGGAACACTGTTGGAACCTTTTTGAGATTTAGTTATTATGCTGAAATATCCATTAGGATTCTGTTAAGTCCGCCACTAATTAGACTTTATTTTCTCTAAGTTCATGAAATAAACTATGTAATTTAAGTCATCTAATCAAATAACTCAATTTGGATTTTATTTCATTCTGACAATCTATTGGTCCCTTCCGGGAACTTTCTTGTTTTCTAAAAATCCTTTGTTAATTTATTCTACATTTTTGAAATTTGCTTAGATTATTTTCCACTCTGAAATATCCATTAGGATTCCGTTAATTCCAACTGCAATTAGAACTAATTTACCCTAAATTCAAACTTGTTATGTTTGTTATGGATTTTTAAAAGGTTTCTAAAACACCCAGCAAGGTCCATCGTCCATTCAAAGCTCTTTCAAAGCTACAGGTAATTATGGTAAGTATTTACCTTTTCCGAATAATATATGTCTTGTACTGGCACCTAATGAGTTTATTTACTCAATGTTAAAGTTAAAAGATGTGTTTCAAATGCTTTAAAATAAACCACTTAGAGTGTACGCAACGTATCGACGATTTTACATGAAATAGAATCAAATTAATTAAGTGTATCAAATACTTAATATTATTAGTAATAGTACTTTACTATTTAAATTTAATTTGGTGATTGAAAAATCATTGCTTTGAGTAAAGTTAATTCAGCGACCCAATTAAACCTATAAAGTGCTGTGATAATTAAGTAAACATGGTATGACGAGAAATTATTAATTGGAGTGACTAGACGTTAATTATTATCAGATATACTTCAAGCACAAGAAGTGTGATATGAAACAGAGTGGGCGCCAAAGAGCTTTTGACCAGCAAATGACTGCTCTAACCCATTTTGGAACACTTGTTGCGTTACGCACTGATTTCACAATTAACAACCACTGTTAGTTTCATAAGGAACTTCCTAAATGACTTGGCCATTATCTTCATTATAATTTGGTTTCAGTGCACAAAAAATGACATCTTATTAAAGTATCTTTCGACCTAAACAATGAGTACCGGTTCTTCCCCGAGATACAATCGTCCAGGTGAGAAAACATTGCGGGAATTCCTTAATTCGACCGACGAAAATCATCTTATAGCCCAACACTTACCCGTTAACGAACTTACAAAAAAATATGTAATTAAGATAGAAGTAGACAATAAAAAAGAAAGAAACGTCGCACACGTGGGAAACGGTGCTCGTTTCCCGTGGAAATAGGTTGCCTTGTAAGGTCGAGCGAAGGCCTCATTTTACTCTGAGGAATTCTGAAATTCAATCATTTGAGAACGTTCTGATACACGGCGTTAAGGTCGCAGGAATTAGATCGTGTCAATTAAATCCGAAGATTGGTTCTTGATGGGATTCTGGACAACTTTTCCAGTAACTCGATGAGATATTCTCAATAAAGTATACAACAAGTGATCTTATATGAGGTATCAACATTTAAATTTCGACCCAATAAACTGATCAATAACGTTTAGCTTGATTTTCACTTTACAGTTTAAAGCAGTTTGAATTTGTTAGCATTATCTTTATAATTTTGAAGATAAGGTCATAAAACGTTTTTTGCGAATAAATAATGTGTAAGAAGAGTTTCAAATTAATCGAATTATCTTATAATTCTCTATAAATTTTTATGTAAGTTCAATCAGAACCCTAACAAATATTTCGGGGCTAGTTTGCGCATTTCCCAAAATTTAAAATGCGCTCTTGTCAAATTTTATTTACGTGAATGGCACTTTACTTAGAATATATATTAGGCACGTTTTAACTGAAATAAATCACTTTTGACATATTTACCTCTTTTTATTTATTTTTTCAGTTAGAATCTTAACAAACATTTTGTTATACTTTGCGCAATTTTTTAGGATTTTTAAAGAGCCGTTTTAGCGGATAAAACACCTTATAAAGAACGTGCAAGGCGAGTTTGAAGTTAATTGAGTTACTTTGAAACGTTTTAGGAAGTTTTATATATGTGTTCAGTTAGAATATCACCAAACACCTTGTTCGATTTTGTAAAATTCCTGAAATTTTAAAGAAAAAGTAAGATTATAAAATTCTTTATGGCAAATATCACGTAAAGCGAGTTTTAAATTAATACAATTATTACTCTGGAGGGTTTTATGAATTTTTGTTTGTTTTCAGACAACACCTTAACGAAAATTTTGTCCCAGTTTACAAAATTTCCATAATTTTTGAGATGCACATATAAAACTATTTGTACAGATAAAATATGTAATAAAGCACACGTAAGGCGACTTTCAAGTTAACTGAATTACTTTGGAAAGTTCTAGGATTTCAGTTAGAATATCGTCAAACATCTTGTTCAATTTTATACAATTCCTAACATTTTAAAGAAAAGGTAAAATTATAAAACTATTTGTGATAAAGATCACCTTAGTCGAGTTTTAATTGAATCGAATTACTTATATTTCGATATATACTTTATATATACGATATATACGACTTTTATATATATATATATATATATATATATATATATATATATTTTATATTATAAATAAAAAACATAATAAAAATTAAAAATAAGGCAAAATTATAAAACTGTGATAAAGAACACGTAAATCGAGTTTTAATTGAATGGAATTACTTTGAAGAGTTTTATGAATTTTTATTTGTTTTCAGACAAAATCTTGACCAAAATTTTGTTCTAATTTGCACAGTTTCTATGATTTTAAAGATGCGCATGTGAAACTATTTATGCATATAAAATACGTAATAAAGAACATGTAAGGCGAGTTTCAAGTTAACTGAATTACTTTGGAAAGTTCTAGGAAGTCTTATATGTTTTCAGTTAGAATATCATCAAACATCTTGTTCAATTTTATATCATTCCTAACATTTTAAAGAAAAGGTAAAATTATAAAACTATTTGTGATAAAGAACACGTAAATCGAGTTTTAACTGAATCGAATTACTTTGACGGGTTTTATGAATTTTTGTTTGTTTTCAGACAAAATCCTAACCAAAATTTTGTTCTAGTTGGTACAATTTCTATAATTTTAAAGATGATTATATGAAACTATTTGTGCATATAAAACACGTAATAAAGAACATGTAAGACGAGTTTGAAGTTCATTAAATTACTTTGGAAAGTTTTATAAAGTCTTATTTATGTTTTCAGTTAGAATCTTAACAAACATTTTGTCATAATTTGCGCAATTTTTAGGATTTCAAATAAGGACCATTATAGCTGATAAAACACGTTATAAAGAACGTGCAAGGCGAGTTTCAAGTAAATTGAGTTACTTTGAAACGTTTTAGGAAGTTTTATATATGTTTTCAGTTAGAATACAATCAAACACCTTGTTAGATTTTGTAAAATTCCGGAAATTTTAAAGAAAAATTAAGATTATAAAACTATTTATGATAAATACTACGTAAAGTGAGTTTTAAATTAATAGAATTACTCTGAAGAGTTTTATGAATTTTTGTTTATGTTTTCAGACAAGACCTTAACAAAAATTTTGTTCTAGTTTACAAAATTCCTATAATTTTAAAGGTACACATATAAAACTATTTGTACAGATAAAATATGTAATAAAGCACACGTAAGGCGAGTTTCAAGTTAACTGAATTACTTTGGAAAGTTCTAGGAAGTTTTATATGTTTTCAGTTAGAATATCATCAAACATCTTGTTCAATTTTATACAATTCCTAACATTTTAAAAATAAGGCAAAATTATAAAACTGTGATAAAGAACACGTAAATCGAGTTTTAATTGAATCGAACTACTTTGACGAGTTTTATGAATTTTGTTTGTTTATAGACAAAATCTTAACCAAATGTTTGTTCTAGTTTGCAAAATTTCTATAATTCTAAAGATGATTGTATGAAACTATTTGTGCCTATAAAATACGTAATAAAGAACATGTAAGGCGAGTTTGAAGTTCATTGAATTAGTTTGGAAAGTTATATAAGTCTTATTTATGTTTTCAGTTAGAATCTTAACAAACATTTTGTCATAATTTGCGCAATTTTTGAAATTTTAAAGAAAATTAAGATTATCAAACTATTTGTGATAAATAACACGTATAGCGAGTTTCAAATTAATAGAATTACTCTGAAGAGTTTTATGAATTTTTGTTTTTGTTTTCAGACAAGACCTTAACAAAAATTTTGTCTTAGTTTACAAAATTTCTATAATTTTTAAGCTGCACATATAAAACTATTTGTACAGACAAAATACGTAATAAAGCACACGTAAGGCGAGTTTCAAGTTAACTGAATTACTTTGGAAAGTTCTAGGAAGTCTTATATGTTTTCAGTTAGAATATCATCAAACATCTTGTTCAATTTTATACCATTCCTAACATTTTAAAGAAAAGGTAAAATTATAAAACTATTTGTGATAAAGAACACGTAAATCGAGTTTTAATTGAATCGAATTACTTTGACGAGTTTTATGAATTTTTGTTTGTTTTCAGACAAAATCTTAACAAACATTTTGTTCTAGATTGCAAAATTTCTATAATTCTAAAGATGCGCATATGAAACTATTTGTGCATATAAAATACGTAATAAAGCACACGTAACGCGAGTTTCAAGCTAACTGAATTACTTTGGAAAGTTCTAGGAAGTGTTATATATTTTCAGTTAGAATATCATCAAACATCTTGTTCAATTTTATACGATTTCTAACATTTTAAAAATAAGGCAAAATTATAAAACTGTGATAAAGAACACGTAAATAGAGTTTTAATTGAATCGAATTACTTTGACGGTTTTATGAATTTTTGTTTGTTTTCAGACAAAATCTTAACAAACATTTTGTTCTAGATTGCAAAATTTCTATAATTCTAAAGATGCGCATATGAAACTATTTGTGCATATAAAATACGTAATAAAGAACATGCAAGGCGAGTTTCAAGTTCATTGAATTACTTTGGAAAGTTTTATAAAGTCTTATTTATGTTTTCAGTTAGAATCTTAACAAACATTTTGTCATAATTTGCGCAATTTTTGAAATTTTAAAGAAAATTAAGATTATCAAACTATTTGTGATAAATAACACGTAAAGCGAGTTTTAAATTAATAGAATTACTCTGAAGAGTTTTATGAATTTTTGTTTATGTTTTCAGACAAGACCTTAACAAAATTTTTGTCGTAGTTTACAAAATTTCTATAATTTTTAAGCATATATAAAACTATTTGTACAGATAAAATACGTAATAAAGCACACGTAAGGCGAGTTTCAAGTTAACTGAATTACTTTGGAAAGTTCTAGGAAGTTTTATATGTTTTCAGTTAGACTATCATCAAACATCTTGTCCAATTTTGTACAATTTCTGAAATTTCAAAGAAAAGTAAGATTATCAAACTACTTAAGAGTCCGTCACTCGCCGTGAATTCAGTTTCTCTCCGGGACAAGAGGGAAGCGGGAGGTAGCGGTAGGCGGGGCCAAACAGTATTTGTTTTGCTAGCACGGACTAAGTAAATTTCAAATCTCGGTATTACATTTCGTATATTCATTGCCCGGACGGATATCGCACACCGGACCGAATAATCGCAAAGGAAAAGTATCAACCATTGGTATCAACGGGTCTCTGACGCGCTCGGTCAGAAAGGCATATCTCTCTCGCACTCACGAATATAAATCCTTATGAAATAAAATTGTCTCGAGTAATTTCTATCAAACCATGAGGCATTGTATAAGAAAAGGTTGATGTTTTGACATCTTCGTAATATAGGTATTCTCGGCGTTTACAGTTAGTTGTTATGGTAATACTATATAAACGAAATGATAAAATGCGGACAAGGTTTCAATAGCCAAATTGTGAACAATGTTGGTGAAAATAAAAAAAAAACGGTTTTTTAATATGATGAAAACAATACAGTCTACGTAAAAACTGTCAACAAAAAGCTGCAGTTAATTAATTGATTCCATTCAAAATGAATTTTAATTTTCCAACATCTATCCCGGAGTTTCCAAGAAGATTGTAAAAATTATCTTTCAACCTCGAATAGATATAATTGACCCAACGGGCCCGTTCAAAATAGTCAATTACTAATTACTATAGCGGAAGTCAATTATATGAGGGGTGTTAAAGAATAACGTGATAGTATGGATAGATGAATCATAAGTTTATTTATGTTCGTCTTTTAAATTTCGATACGGAATTGATTCTCAAACATTTAACCTGTTATTTATAAAGTCATTTTAACTTCAAAATGGATTTTAGCTTAAAATGCGTTTAGACTGTGTTACAAAACGCTATAGTTTCTCAGTGAGACATTCTAACCGCGTTTTACGGTAAAATCCATTTTAACGTTAAAATGCGTTTATAAATAACAGGGTTAACCTTTAAGGGCGTAAAGAGGTTGTGGATTGTTGTGAAGTTTGAAATGAAATATTGCTTTCCTTTCGATGTATTTTGTTATTAAGTATGTAATATAGCATTATGTAATATATATTTATATAATGTATAATAAATATTATGTAATTTGTCATTAATACTACACACTACAAATAACAAATTATATTTATTTAAACAATTTATAAAATCATCCTCTATCGTATCTAAATGAAAGTAAAAAAGTTTTTATAACAATTGTTTTACCACAGTCAATTTACTAAAAAATGAATATATAATTCAATACCATAAACATCGTGGTTAAATGGTTTTTTTATTCATAAACTAACCAAACCTGAATAGCAAAAAAACAAGTATGAAAGTATGTTCGACAAATAAATGTTTAAAATATTGCTTTACAAACGCAGATAGCAATTACTATACAACAATCACAAAATGGTCAATCTCCCTATTTTACAGTTAGTCGTACATATCTAGAGGAAATTCTTTGACAACACCTTAGTCTATTGGTCATCCTCGTCATGTTTGTGACAGGCTGTGGTTTTACAATGACCAAAAAAAAAACAAGATAATAATTGTAACATTCAATTTATAAGAAAAATGATACCAAATAGTGACCTAACAGAAATAGACTATATACACAATAGTACTTATCTATCAAATCAACAATGAAAAGGGTAATAGCAGTCGCAGAACTGGCCGTCATAGAAGTGAATACTTCTTATGCAACTGCATGCATGAGTATAAATTTTTATAAAAACAATGAATGTAGACCCCAAGGAAGTATTTAATTCTGTTGGCTAGTCCTAGTGTTTTTTTGTTCTTTTAATGATTAACGATTTGTGCTTCTTTCTTTAGACTGAGCTTCAGTAATATAGCTCGGATCTTTTATTTTCATGTTCCTCGTATGTCTAGGATCCAGAATTTCTGGTAGAAGACAATGAAAATAAAATTTCTCCAGCTTAGGCAACATGTTATTTAAAAAAAAGGTGGTATCGGTTTTAATTTTAATGCATATCGTTTCTTTGAGAGTCCACACAACAAAGTAGCAAGCTTCTTTGCCTGCTATATTCAATTGCCCCTGAACCTGATAGTAATAGTTGTGACGCTTTTTTAGTTGGTAGTGATCGACATCTTGCTCTAAATATTCTATGTGTTTGGAAAAAATTGCTTCTTTGATTGTACAATTTCTTGCTGAAAATGGGCATTTTATTTCTACTAGAAATCCAGAAGTTATTTCGCAACCGTCTGGCGAAGCACCAAGAAACGGCCAATTTCGGTTTATCATTAAACCACAATCTGAAATTTCTAATCCAAATTTGGACTCTGCAGATCTTTTAGCCCTGTCTTCGTTATTTTTTCCCCAAGCAGTGGCATACGAAAAGAAATCTTTATACAATATGCTTTCTACTGTCGATGCACAACTTGTTGTTGGTCGCATTTTGCACACTTTTCCAAAGACGGAGGATGTCAATAATTTTTTTCTCTCATCTTTCCATCTTGATGAATCAGCCTGCAAACGAGTTTGCATTTCAAGCTCCCGATATTCCAAATCTGTTTTTTTTAATGTTTCTAAAAATTCCGCCTTCAGTTCTTCAAACGTCTCTCGATCTATATCAGGTTTTTCAGAATGTTCCCCGTAACTGGCGTCTGGTTCGCTTCGTTGTGAAGTAGAAAACGTTAATTTTCTTTTTGACCTATATTGTTTTGTCTTTGTAATGGTTTTGGCTTTCTCAATTCTTTTAACATTTATCCCCGGACTACCGCCGCCACTCAATACCTTGTGAATTTTTTGTAATGGTTTTCGGGTATTTTTTTCCACTACTGCAGAAAAGCAACGTCCTTGATAACATCTTCTAAGTGTGTAATTAATGCGTTTACCCCCAACTTTTTGTGCAATTATAGCATTAAATTGTTCTACAATATTGTTGTTCACGTTTTCGAGTAAACTTCTAGAATGACTAGCTAAATTACGCACTATTCCCATAAGTTTTTCCTCTATTCCAAACATTCTGAAATCTGGAATATGATTATTGTCATCGGGTCCCTTTTTTTGGCAAAAATATGTCAATTCGAAGCAATTTTTGTGTTCTCCAAAAACATGACTTACACTATTAATTACATCTTTCTTGAGCTTTTTTATTCTTTCATCTACACTTACACCCATTTCGGTTTTTCTAAACTGAACGGCTTTCACAATCGCTGTTCGGCAACGCAAGATGTTGTTCGATATAACACTCCTTAGAGATGCTGGCACTCCTCTTGTTTTACTAAGCTCCCGTAATTTGTTGCAGTAATTTCGGAGCAGGTGATTAGAACATTCAATTTTTTGAACGGTACACGTATTATACGGCCTACTGTCCAGAATTTTTTTGTAGCAACTGCTATCTCCATCTGCAATCATTTTATTATATATTAAATTGTACATTTTTAAACTGGAGCAAAACCCTTCAGCAATTATGCTTGCTTCCATTGCAGTGGACGAAGATTGCCAGTTTTTATAGCATGAATGGTCAGCAGGTGTTTCACCTCTGTTGTGAGCTCTCTGACACACGCAACAGTATTTGTTTTTTACACCTATGTACAAAATCTTTTTCGACTTTACACCCATAATTGCTGCAACACCAGAGAGCGAGTTGTAGTTCCCTCCACCCCGGTAAGATCGCTTTGCCCAGCTTCCATCACACACAACAGTAATCATGGGTGTCCCATTGCTATCAACACTTCCACATTGTAGTGCCATTTTGGACTCTTCTTCGGCAGCTTCTTTCATGGATTCCCAAGCAATTTTCTCCCAGGCATTACATATTTCTGTGTGGACCTTTTTATATAGCGTAAAACTTAATGATGGTATGTCCATTGCCCCTGTGAAGTTAACAAGTTGAGTGTACCCTCCTCCTACATTCATTACTGCTGTAACGGCCGACGTGTTAATGTCTACTTTTCCCCGACGCTCAGGACATGTAGATATAGTTTTCCTAAATTTACACATGCTGCATTCAAATGTAAGCTTTGATTCGAAACCAATTCTTCTCTCTTTAATAATAGACATGTTTGAAAACGTACACCCGAAATTTGGCGAATGATCTGCTATGATTTTTAAATCTTTAATAAATTGCTCAATGTATACCAACCTTGATCCTTCGATGATTACATCTCTGAAAGAAATATGATTTATTCCCTATTATGTGTGACAAAAAGAAAGTTAGATAGAGGTATATATATGTAGAATAAATATTCAGAACAGTTCACGGTTCTCTATGGGATTTTAATTTAATGCCGGTGGCGGTATTAGCCCTCGGAGTAACTTTTTCTATTCTAAATATATAATATATATACCTATATAGTTACGTGCCTACGTTATATAATATATATATATATATATATATATATATATATATATATATATATATATATATAATATAACGTAGGCAATTAATAATTATTAGTTTAGATTGTTGTCAAGTACTACCTACTTTTTCAATAACAGTAATTCGGGGGAGTCCTTTTCTTGGCTAGAGGTGTCTATGTAAGGGACGTCAATCATGTTGCTTGAGCTGAAAATAATTTGAAAATACAGATCTCCTCTAACATAGATTGTTGTTATGTTGCAATGTATAACTGCAATTTTTGACATTATTTATTTAATTCTTACCATTCACCTGAGGTTTCCGAAATATAACTTTGTACTAGTCTCGTCGTGGAAGTAGTCTCGCCTTCATTATTGCTTCTAGAATTGTTTTATTCATTGAGCCATACAGGACGTTAAAAATATTGTACACTTTATACTAACCGTAACCTGACGTTATTACTGTTATTATATAACACATCCTTCGTAAGGCATGGAAGATCACATTTGCGAGCTCTAAAAATATGCAGAGTGGCTACATTTGTTTTTTAGAAATATTTACGTCTTACGAATTATATGCAACAAGGTTTGTCACTTTTCGTCTCCTTGCTGACAGGCGTAGCCTCCCTTTAGTACTTCTCCGACAATCAGGTTTCATAATAGTTAAATGTATTTTCCACACAGAAACAGCAAAAAGTAAACTCACTGATACACTATCACTGTATACCACAAGAAAGGGAAAAGTGTACTAGCGAGCTCAATACCAAAAATATAACCACGCGTCCAATAGAATGAAACACAAAAAAGATACATTTCTCTCTCAACATGCTTTTTTAAAACACACCACCGCCAAAACAGACGCAGCCGACAAAAGCGTCGCCGACAAAGGCGTCACCGCCGTGACACTACGAGAATTTCCTATAAAAGAACCTCATTGAATGTTATGTTTTTTATGTTAAAATTTCATTCAAATTCCACTTGCATGTATCCGTGACCCAACTCGTTATTTATTGTACAATTTCACTTAACAATACTGAGCAAAATGTGCAATGACGAAATATATAACCTCCTTTCACAGTAACAGCAAAACTCCTATAACTGAACCTATAATTTATGAAAGAAAAATAAAACATAACTTGCACACCCAAATTTACACCCTTCGATGTTAAATTTTCGAAAATCTCTACTTATCGGCCTCATAAATCACGAAAGAAATCTTCTGTCCAAATTTCATATTTCTGACTGCAGGAATTTCGGATCGGCATTGATGCGAATGCCAATCAAGACTGGATATCATAACATTTCACTACAATATTATATTTTCTGTCATTTTTAGTTGATCTGCTAAATACGGCCCTGACCAGAAGATAAATCGCTATGCTCCTCCCAGTGCAATGTTAACGCACACGATTCCTCGCCATTTAATATATTTCGTGGAGTAGTGCCTTCATTCGGAATTTTACATAAAATTTTGAGTAATTTTCACATAACATTAAAAAATTTGGTATCATCGCGAAGCTAAGAGTTTGCTCTGTGTCCCTCTAGTAAGCGATTTTCTATTTTTTATCTTATAATTTAATAAATAATTATGTAAAACCGTGAGTTTTTTAGCGAATTTACATGCGTTTGCCAAAAAGCCAAAAACAAAATTAAAAAAACTATTACTAGACGGACATAGACATCAAAGACTACTTTCAATTGTTTTTTAAAGCAAGTCTCTAAGTTAATCCGTTTAGCAGAAAAACGTTATGCACTTTGCGTTAAAACGGGATACATTTCAAACGAATGGTAGACTCTTAAAGAACACGTAAAGCGAGTTTTAAATTAATCGAATTGCTCTGAAGGGTTTCATGAACTAGTATTTACGTTTTCAGACATAATTTCAAAGTTTGCACAATTTCTGTAATTTTATAGAAAAATAGATAATTAAAATTTATGCATGTGAAGAGCACTTCTCACAATATACTACAAAAATTCTATTCCAAATAAATCACTCGACATTTTTAGTTTCTCATATGAGATACTCATATATGTGAAGTATTTTTCGATTTTGAGTTATGAACATTTCTACACGTTTTAAGGGCCTTTGGGTCCAAAAAACATGTTTTAAACATGGTACATGTGGTACGTTTTCTTCCAACAATTCAAACCACAAATGGTCCTTACTTTGAATTGAGCCTTTATGCGATACCAGGAACTTTCAATAAGCTTTTCTCATTAAAACAGCCGGGATAAAGGGGTAGTTTATTCCTCTCATTTTTCGGTTTTTGGAAATTTTCTCAACATTTCCTCAAATATGTTTTTTTTAAACTCTTAATGTTTTTCACTTTTCTACTATCGATTACGTATGATCAAGTTTATTAACATTTTTGGCTAAATCTTCTCTAAAGGACACTTTACTCTATCTATTTTCCGGAAATTTTCTCAAAATACACTACAACATTTTTTCCTAAACTTTGAGAATGCATTTTACTACCGAATGTGTATAAAAAATAATAATACTAAATATTCTTTAACATGGCACTTTACACTTGTCATTTTTCGGTTTTAGAAATTATCAAAATCCACTCAAATATTTATTTTTTAAACTTTGAACATTTATTTTACCATTGAACGTATGTAATAATAATGTTTAACAACACCTGTGGCTAAATTATCCTATTATCGAATATTTATAATAAATATGAGAAAGCAGGCATTTTTACATATTTTGCACATAAAAATTCAAATGTCAACTAGAGAATGAAAGAAAGAAACCAGAGAAATGCAAATGTAATGCGAGTCTAGATACACATCTTGTAATCAGCAGTTATTATTTCTCCAATAAACTTAGTTACATTTGAAGAAACGACGAAATACTAATTAGAATAATGTGTCACCTTCCGCCTCCTAATGGACATAATGGCTATCCTTCCAAGAGATCTTTGATATACGACCATCGTCGGCGGTAAGTTATTAAGCGTCAAGAACAAGTTTTCTCAACTTCCCACTACTACTAGATCATTGTACTCGTTAATGCTGCCTTATCAAAAGGTTGCGGTAATTTACGAGAATCTAAATAAAGTGTACGCATCAATCGCTCGTAAGACTCGTTAGTTTTCTGCACGCTTAATATAATGAATCATAAAAACGATAAACGTAATTAATATCGAAACGTACCGAGTTAGTTTCAAAACAGATCGGTTTATTTGTTCTTAGAGTCCTGAACAGTTCTGGATAAACAGCGGACAAGTGTCTTAAGTGAGATACCGATTATCGACTTACATGTAGAGACGATTCGTTCAAAGACGAGTAACTCGAAGATCTGCTGCCGAGAGGTTCGGGACTCAGGCTCCCGTAGGAAGTGGTCGAGCTGAGGGACACTGTGTCAGCTCTGCTCCTGTAGGGAGAAAGCTGCACGTGTTTCATCATCTGGAAAAATAAATAAAAATCGTCACCATACGTACAACAAACGGAGAAAGTCGCTCAATCACCTAAAACACTCAGTTTCTGGTATCGAAAAACTACTTTAATGTATGAAGCCTGCAATCTTAATCTCCAAATATCGCTATGCACAACATATTGTTACGGAAAAGATCGAAAAGGTCCTGGGAAGGAAGAAACAGTAATGGCTGAGGAATATACGTCAGTGGACTGGCCTATACTTTGAAGAGCTTATAAGAACCGCCGAAGATAAAGAGGAATTTGCCACTGTGATATCCAGTCTGATATGATATAGATGGCACATTAGATGCAGATAAAGCCTTTTGATCCTTAGTTAATAAGAAGATAGGCTAAATTAAAGTTCTTCTGGCAATGTAAAGATCTCGACGATTTGTCGTTTATGACTTGTCACGTATCCACTTAACAACATAATTTGGAGAGGTTAGAATTTTTTAATTAAAGTTTCCTTCTTCAAAACGGTTCTAGCAGCACTTACAAGTTATTTTTAGATACAGTTGCTGACATGAACTTGCTGTTTTTTTTTCTATTATCCCAAGTATCTCCTCAAGAAATACATTTACGTGTTCCATGGCCACGTACTTCAATTTTCACGATTTCGATCGGATTACAGTCTCGCCCAAAATTTGAGAACCCGATCTACCTTCGATCGTGGAAAAAAAACTCATATATCCTGAATCGAGGAGAGGAATGCAGCGAATCGATACCTCACCGCTCGACGAAACAGAATCTCTTGCGGTCTATCGATACCTCTGTGGCCTTAGGGAAAAAACCATCTGGGCAGGCGAGCGATGGAAATTCAAGTTTTCTAACGTGTACACTTCCACTCGGTGAAATTGACCGGATGTCTCGTTGGACAATAAATATCTCGATCTCGATCACTCGCGAGATGTGACTTAAGTTCAAGGCGAGGCCGACGAAAGGAGCAGAAGATGAGTAAGTCGCGAGTGGAACGGACTTTGCGAAAATCGTGGGCATTTTCGCTGAATCCGCGTGAGTCATTTCGTCTCGCGCAATTAAAGTCGAAGTAGAGGTTTTCCGGGTGCCGCGGTATTCATTATTTTGGGCTGTGGATGTGAAGGTAATTTCACCTTTCGTGTCCCACGCCACACTCGTTAGGTACACTTGTTTTCTAACTCTGTTGAGGCATCATTAAGAGATATTCTTAAGGCGAAGGTACGCACGACACTTAAGACGTAAAACCGTGGGTAAAGGTTCCGTCTTAACTGATTTTTTTGTAGTGAAAAGACACCAAAAAATTTAATAATAACAATAATACCTAGTAAATTAAATAAAAAAAATTATATATTAGAGTGGGTTAAAAAAATTGTTTTTTTTTTGTTCCGATACAGAAAAATTGGTTGCTAGGTACCTTTAGAAATTACTCACCCAGTATGAGCTCATAATTAATAACATGATACTAATATAACAATAATTAAGTACTAATAGGAAGATCCTCGTCATCATAGTTGTCCATTTTTAATCAAGCCTCATATTAAAAGCGCCATGTCTCATTATTAATCAATTGTTCAGCGAATCTCTACACATATTTTCGAAGGCAATTGAACGCTCTACAAAAAAGATCTGTTATATGTTTTTCATAAATCTAACCACTTAAAAGATATTCAAGGTCGAAATGTGAAAATTGTTAGCAAAAAAATTTATTTTTGCTTAATTTTGGCACTTAGTGTAAAAGTAATTTATATCCAAACGCTGATTTTTGAGGATCCTTGCTATATCAAGTTAAAATGGCTATTATTTACATCTGACGTACTTGCCGGACAAATATTCAAGCAATTTTAACGAGTACCCTTTATCATTTTAATGAATTTAATACTCAGTAATAAGTTTTAAGTAATTGCCACTGAAACGTTATAATTAACATGACAGTTACATTACTTAATTGTAGTGGTAATTTATTTTACTCAAACGGTGATTCATGAATTATAATACATTATATTCCACGAGGAAACAAAACGTACAAAAGAGGTTGCTTTGTTACAGGCAATGAAGAAACGTAAATATTTTAAAGCATTCGAAACTAGGGAGATATTTTTAAAATTCAAATTTAAACCGTCATAAGTCATAACTCTCTTGAAATTCAAAGTATGAAGCGAGAAAATAAATTTAATTTGAGACTATTTGAATTTACCTTGTGAGATAATTTAAAGCAATCTAAACTAAAGGCATAAGTAGGTATTAAACTGTTAACTCTCATAACATTGCACGAAATTCAGATTCAAACTAATTTAGGGACAATGAAGCAAAAAAACAAAAATTTCTCATAGGTATTTCTTGAGATATTTTAAAGCACTTGAAACTAAAGAGATATTTGAACAATTAAATTTTAATAAACAACAGTGTGATATAAATTAGATACTCAGTGTTAGTTTTTAGTGGAAAATTAATTAGAATAGATACTTCGCGTAGTGTAAGTTATTTTGAACCAGTAAAAACGTTACAGTATGAAGCAAGAAACAAAACTCAATTTGAGACTATTTGAATTTACCTCATGAGATATTTTAAGCAATAGAAACTAAAGGGATAGTTTTAAGCGTCGACTTTAAACTCACATAATTCTTTTTAAAACACATTGTATGAAATTCAAATTCAAACTATTTTGCAGACAATGAAACGGGAATCAACGTTCATTACAACTCTTTGTGAGGTATTTTTAAAGCACTCGAAATGAAAGGGATATTTTTAAAATTCTAATTTAAACCTTTATAACTCTCTTGAATCACGTCGCATGAAATTCAAAATTCAAAGTATGAAACGAGTAACAAAATTTAATGTGAAGCTATTTACATTTACCTCTTGAGATATTGTGAAACAATCGAAACTAAAGAGATAGTTTTAAAACTTTAAACCTCATAGCTCTTTTGAAACACATTGCACGAAATTCAAATTCAAACTAATTTATATCAGCAATGAATAGCAATGCAGCGGAAAACAAAAGTGGTCATAACCTCTTCTTGAGATATTGTGAAGTATTCGAAACTAAAGAGATATTTTTAAAATTTTTAAACCATCATTTTTTTGAACACGCACAAATTTCAAGTTTAAAATTTAAAATTCTGTTGGCAACGAGGATTGAAACAAAAAATAATTTGAGATATTTTCTATAGTAATAAGCACGTTTAATTCTTGAGATATTTTGAACTTGAGAAATGTAAGTTCCTTAGGATGGATTGGAAGCTTCCTTAGTGTTCATGACAGTATCAACCCTATTATGACAATGACATGGTGAAGTGCATTTCAATTAGGCCTTAATATAGGCTGGCTTGATTTAAGATTTAACCTACAGTTAACTAACCTAACTTAAAGTTTTAACCTTCAAACTGAAAATAATAGTTCAATATTACTCCTTGTAAAGTACACTTATTGTTTTTTTACATGAGGAAGAGTAGTGAAACCTGAACTCTGTAGGTGTTGTGCAATAGAGAAAATAACTACTATTGTCGATTCCTTTAGAATAGTTAATATCGAAGCAAATAAGTAACAACATTGTATACAATTATTCGCCAAAGAAAGCTTGATTTAAGATTTAAGCTAAAGTTAACTGACTTACGTTAACCTAACTTAAAGTTTTAAGTTTCAAACTGAAAATAATAGTTCAATATTACTCCTTGTAACGTACACTTACTGTTTTTTACATGAGGAAGAGTAGTGAAACCTGAACTCTGTGGGTGTTGTATAATAAAGAAAATAACTATTGTCGATTCCTTTAGAATAGTTAATACCGAAATAAATAAGTAACAATATTGTATACAATTATTCGCCAAAGAAAGCTTGATTTAAGATTTAAGCTAAAGTTAACTGACTTACCTCAACCCATCTTAAAGTTTTAAGCTTCAAACTGAAAATAATAGTTCAATATTACTCCTTGTAACGTACCTACACTTACTGTTTTTTACACGAGGAATAGTATTGAAACCTGACCTCTGTGGGTGTTGTATAATAAAGAAAATAACTACTGTCGATTCCTTTAGAATAGTTAATACCGAAATAAATAAGTAACAATATTGTATACAATTATTCGCCAAAGAAAGCTTGATTTAAGATTTAAGCTAAAGTTAACTGACTTACGTTAACCTAACTTAAAGTTTTAAGTTTCAAACTGAAAATAATAGTTCAATATTTCTCCTTGTAACGTACACTTACTGTTTTTTACATGAGGAAGAGTATTGAAACCTGACCTCTGTGGGTGTTGTATAATAAAGAAAATAACTACTGTCGATTCCTTTAGAATAGTTAATACCGAAATAAATAAGTAACAATATTGTATACAATTATTCGCCAAAGAAAGCTTCATTTAAGATTTAAACTAAAGTTAACTGACTTACCTTAACCCAACTTAAAGTTTTAAGCTTCAAATCAAAAATAATAGTTCAATATTACTCCTTGTAACGTACACATACTGTTTTTTACACGAGGAAGAGTAGTGAAACCTGAACTCTGTGGGTGATGTACAATAGAGAAAATAACTATTGTCGATTCCTTTATAATAGTTAATACCGAAATAAATAAGTAACAATATTGTATACAATTATTCGTCAAAGAAAGCTTGATTTAAGATTTAAGCTAAAGTTAACTGACTTACGTTAACCTAACTTAAAGTTTTAAGTTTCAAACTGAAAATAATAGTTCAATATTACTCCTTGTAACGTACACTTACTGTTTTTTACATGAGGAAGAGTAGTGAAACCTGAACTCTGTGGGTGTTGTACAATAGAGAAAATAACTATTGTCGATTCCTTTAGAACAGTTAATACCGAAATAAATAAGTATGAACATTGTATACAATTATTCGCCAAAGGAAACTTTATGATCCAATGCGAATAAACCTCCAAACCAATCTGCCATCACTACACCCACTCCGCAATAACGCCGACCTTCTTCCATCTTTGGGTTTCATTGCGCGTTTCGTGTCTTTTCCTTCTCCGAGCGCTATTAACACTTCTTTTATTGTCAGATTGCGTCAATAAATATTTCATGTAATCACCTACCGCACGCATCCTCAGCATCCAGTGACTTATCGGCGACCCTTTGTCATTTCGAGTCCCGCATCGTAAAAGGAACACGTGGTCAAAGTTCCGGAAGACCGATACACACACATCTGCGAGGGGAATTATATAAATAATTTGTAGCCTCCTTCGCTGCAGAACAGAGGGTTTTTATGACGCGTCTTTCCAGAGCTTTCGACAAGTTAATAAGTCCTGAAGTGTCTTAACACTTCTAATTGTACCGTTCTCTGTCGCTTCTCATCGAAGTTCACGTCGCTGCAACGTTTCAATTATAGTAATATCTTATTGTAATAAAATTATATTTTAAGTTGATAAGTTTTTTTTTGTGGAGATATAAATTTCTGAATTTTCAATTCCAGTGAGAAAGCGCCAATCAAGGTTTTAACTAGGTTAATGCCAGAACTAACTGATAACTCCATGACCATCAGACTCTTTTTAACGATCAGTTAAGCTCTAGCAAAACCTAACGTTCATTACAATCATTTATTTGCTGAAACAACTGTCATTGTAAATTCTACCAGTTGTCGAGTTGAACTTCTGGCAAAACAGTTGTATAGTTTGATTACCTAACTGTTGAGGTATAAAATGGCGCGAAACCACTTTATTTTAGCAGCAGAGCAGCACCACCAAATATTCGGAAATTTAATGTACATGACATCTGGGACAGCTTTCAATCAAAATCTTTCCAGTTCTCTGGAAATGGTAACACGACTCATTCAAATAACTTCATAACTTCGTTGCCGACAGAACTGGAATCCGTTAAGCTGTAACAAAGCTATGAACAAAGTTGAAACTATGTAGGCACTTGTGGTAAAATAATTTATTCCCAGTCTAATTTCTGCAGTGAAGTTTTCTCTTGTGTAACGACAGAACTGGAATCAGTTAAGCTGTAGCAAAGCTATGAACAAAGTTGAAACTATGTACGTACTAGTCGTAAAATAATTTATTCCAAGTCTCATTTCTACAGCGAATTTTTCTCTTGTGTAACGACAGTACTGGAATCAGTTAAGCTGTAGCAAAGCTATGAACAAAGTTGAAACTATGTAGGTACTTGTGGTAAAATAATTTAATCCAAGTAATTTCTGCACTGAATTTTTGTCTTGTGAACGACAGAACTGGAATCAGTTAAGCTAAGTTAAGTGCGCAAAGCTATGCACACAGTTGAAACTATCTAGGTACTAGTCGTAAAATAATTTATTCCAAGTCTCATTTCTGCAGAGAATTTTTCTCTTATGTAATGACAGAACTGGAATCAGTTAAGCTGTAGCAAAGCTATGAATAAAGTTGAAACTATGTAGGTACTTGTGGTAACATAATTTATTCAAAGTTCTGCAGCGACGTTTTCTCTTGTGTAACAATGCCAGTTAAACCAATTATATAATACCACAAATATCACGGTCATTAGTAAAGTAACAATTTATCTGTATTGCCGCAAACTATTGATTCGTTCGACTTGTTGGCTACTGCTGTCGATTTTGCCTCCAGAAACATATCAATCGGTAATAAACAAGGTGTGCAATATCCGGAACACAATTTTAGATAGAGTCGAATTACGTAGGTATAATGTAAGATATTGTAAGTTGGGATTTAGATGTTCATGTCGTTTTAGTTTCAGGGACTATTTGATATTTGTAATAAGAAATGAATTTTGACTAAATATTTTTAGCACAATTTACAAATATTCTGTCGACCTGTTGTTTTGACATTAAGGACACAAATTCAGACAAAATGTTTGACTTTACGTCCTTCAAATCAAAATGATGGCTTAAAAGCACTTTTAAAAGTTTGAAGCGGTGGTCGCCTACCTGTGTTGAGTACTTTAATAGCTAGATTCAATCTTGTTTAATGGGTTAGTTAATGCAGATGGACATGTATATAAAAACTCAAGTAAAGGTGATGTAATAAGTAAAATGACTAACTAACTTGCAAACCTGGAAATCATCAGGTTCAGTTTTAATAGCTAACTGACTAGCATTTACGCATCAGTTATTCGCTTAAAAATGACTGATTTAGTATTTCATTTACTAACTTTGATAAAGTTACTAATTCTATTTTTAGCCCAATTAGATACAAATATTCTGTCTATTTATCTGTTGCTTGGACATGAAGGACACAAATTCAGACAAAATTTTTGACTTCACGTCCTTCAAATCGAAATGATGGCTTAAAAGCACTTAATATTATTCTGTCTATTTATCTGTTGCTTGGACATGAAGGACACAAATTCAGACAAAATTTTTGACTTCACGTCCTTCAAATCGAAATGGTGGCTTAAAAGCACTTAATATAAGAAATCAATTTCTACTTTGGATACTTAAGGTATTAATCTAGTTACTAATTCCGTTTTTAGCCCAATTACAAACATTCTATCTATCTACCTGTTGCTTGAACATGAAGCACACAAATTCAGACAAAATGTTTGACTTCACGTCCTTCAAATCGAAATGGTGGCTTAAAAGCACTTAATATAAGATATGAATTTTGACTTTCATACTAATATGTAGATATTAATAGAATTACTGATTCAATTTTTAGCCCAATTACGAAGATTATCTATCTACCTATTGCTTGAACATGAAGGATACAAATTGAGACAAAATGTTTAACCTCATGTCCTTCAAATAGAAATGATGGCTTAAATGCATACTTAATACAAGAAATCAATTTATACTTTACTTACTTAAGATATTAATTTAGTTACTAATTCTGTTTTAGCCCAATTACAAACATTCTATCTATCTACCTGCTGCTTGAACATGAAGGACATAAATTCAGACAAAATGTTGACTTCACGTCCTTCAAATCTAAATGATAGCTTAAATGCTCTTAATATGTATAAGAAATGAATTTCGACTTTACAATCTTAATACTATATTAATCTAGTTACTAATTCTATTTTTATCCCAATTACAAAGACACTAGCCATCTATCTGTTGCTTGGGCATGAAGCACACAAATTCAGACATAATGTTTGCCCCCTTCCTTCAAATCAAAATGATGGCTTAAAAGCACTTATTAGAAATGAATTTCAACTTCACATACCTACTTATGTAGATATTAATAGGATTACTACTTCTATTTTTAGTCCAATTATAAATATTTTATCTATCTATCTGTTGCTTGGACATACAGGACACAAATTCAGGCAAAATGTATGCGTTTTTAGCGCGTAACTAAACATTAAATCCTCGAAATATCCAATCTGTTGATACATTGGCGGTCAAAACTAACGCAAACCAGGCTCTTTATTCAGAATTGCGTTAACCAACCTTTCCTAGGTATGTTTATTAATAACATAACACGTCGGCTACCGATAAAATCGCCTCGATTATTTTTTTTTTTAGAACCGTGTTTACCTGGGATTAATAAAAATAAATGTAGCAATAATAAATTCTTAGTCAGTCTAAATATTTAAGATCCGATCGACTTTCTTTGAGTTTACAACTTGCAAAATTTATCATGTAGGACTACTTACTTGATAATTAACGAGAGGGAAGTAAATAGATTAGGATATCCTGTTCGGGAATATTTAACACGAGCTTGTGAGGTTCAAATGGCAGTCTGAAGCGTTATTGATAGGTTCACCTGGAAATATTGTCTTCAGCAAGAAAATTGGAGATCCAAACACTAATTGGATGATTTCTTAATTTGAAGCCTAATTTAAGTTTAAGCCTTAATTGGAAAACAATAGATTATACTCTAATTTCCCATAAATATACTTTTGTAAATTGACTTGTAAATCTCGTCTTGTAAATTGTCTTTGGGCGCGCCAATAAACAAAATTACCAAGACAGAAGCCACCGCTTATCTTCCGCATCTTCCAGTGATTGACGAGTCAAGAACTCGTACGTAGGTGTTATGTAACGACACAGAAAAAGTTACACGGCGTATCGCGTGGTAAATACCCATAACGATAGTTGTTACAAGAATGTGCTCATAAATAAAACCGAAAGTACAATTACTTTATATTCTACCGTGTATCATTTTGTCATGGTTAGTTATCTCGTCGTTATTAACCTTATTATCCATTCGACACGTTACAGTTCTTATAATCGAGTTATTATTATTGGTGATGGACCATTAAAGGCGAAGTCCATCCGTGGGTTATGAGCGTTTCGCAGCTATACGAATTTTAATTTATTTTTTTTTTGCTCCACGAGACGTGAGTAACGTGAACCGAGCACACATTTCGTGTAACGAATCGTAATTCGAGTATTGCATTGTTCTCGTGTGTAATCATCACTCGTAATAACAGTACTGAGGTGCGCATAGGTATAAGGTTCGACAACACGTATTTTATCCGAGATGTTCTTCAATTACGTTGCTTACATGTGATATGATATGATGCTGTTGATAAGTCGTGAGTTATTCCTGGCGTGAGAAATGCTGATAAAAATAAGGATTTCAAATGTTTAGAATTTGAGCGGTGAAGTGGAAAAATCACAGCCTTGATAATCGATTGTTTCTAATTGCGATCTGGTATCAGTTACAAGGATACAACGTTCAAATTTCCTATGCGAGCTTTCAGTGGAATTGAAGTTGCCCAATATCCTTAAAACAAGGAAAGATTGGATTTGTTAACATATTCAAATATTTCAGCACAATCATTTATAACACTGATTTTATCAGCTGAAAGGTAATGACGAATAAATATATTCGAAAGAGGGCATGTCTTAATTATTTCTCATATTAACCGAGTAACGTGTTAAACGTAGGGAGACTTTTTGTGAAAAATTTTGAAATACTTTATTACATTATCTCATAACAAATTAATATTTTCAGTTTTGCTTCGTTCAAAATTCAAAAGTGATGAGTTTTTTAAAGTTTGTAAATTCTAACCAAACTGCGTCGTAAACCTTCTAATAAATGTAACTTTAAATTAAAGTACACTTAAATCATATCTGCATTGGGTAAATCATAAGAAAAAGCAATTAAATTTACATGAAGCGTAATCTGCGTTTAGCGCATGCGTGCCTGCTCCGGCAACAATGTATGACACGGTACGAACCAATCAACGGTGTTCGTTTAGTTATTCAAGATGTCCGCCATTGTCAATGTCAAACAACGTCAACACGTTGCCAACTTATAACATTTATAAAAATATACAGCAAACATATGTAAAAGATTGCCTTAATAAATTTTATTCTAACGTACAAATGATACATCACTTCAGCATAATTAACAAGTTTTTTTGTAGTATGTTACAGCAATTACATGGGTGTATAATGGTATAGTAATCATCCAATCAGTGAACAGGTTATGTTGGTATACAAAAATAAGAGAAATTATGAAATATTATAAATATGGCAGTGTAGTAAAATATTTATTTAAATGTATAACTTGTGTGAAATGTTCTTTATTAATTCAATCACTGTATTCCACTCTTTTTTAAAAAAAAAGTAGAATATATGGTTTTGTCATAGATGTTTGTTTTTTCCAAAAAAAAGAATTTTGAAATGTATCAATTGCATTTATCAATACTATTTCAATAAATGAAGAGTAATTTCAATTGATAACTATAAATTCGATGAATTAAAATGTAACCCAAAAATATATGGATACATTTGGAGATCGCATGATGAAGAAGCTTTCGACAATCAGTGAAATTACCATGTCAAAAATATTGTCACTTATCGCAGAAAGCAACAAAATTATGAAAGAGAAATCTGTAAGTAGAAATTACAAGATATAGTATTATTACTTTTTTTGTTTGATATTTAGATACATACTTTGTATTTTTTGTTTTGTTTGGACGAGAAAATAACAGCATTTTACGTTCCTTGTTCGGCAAACAGGAAGTTTATACTGTAACGTTTATTCTAATTTATTTTACACACTGTCTTTACACTATTTAATTTATCTAAACTATTACTCTACTACTAAGTAATTTATGTAACACACTTAACGTTTAATTTATTTGTACAATTCTTACGTGTCGTTTCTCGCACTGTTTACTCACGCGGCTTCTCGTCTAATCTCTCCTTTTGCGTCCGCAGCGTTCGCTTTTTATAGTCCTCCATTATGTCTCGAGAACCTTCTTGAATATTCTTTTTTCTAATACTGTTTGTTCTAAAAAGGCCCGGAACGTAATAGATCATTCTCCATTTAAATAAATATTCGCGATTATTCTCCAACTGTTTTTATGACGCAATTAGCAGAGTGGCCTCCCTTTGAGGTAGGCCGCCGTCCGATAAGCAGAACGCTTACGTTAGTTGTTTATATTTCGCGTTACAATACTACAGAAGATTATTGGATTCGTATTTCATTTGGTGTTAAGGGAAATATATACCCAGATGAGCATTTTTGTAAAAATTTTGAAATCATTTAATGCTGGCATAATTATTGGTTAAATATTAAATTTTGGTAGTTGAATTTTTATTATTTTTATCTAGAGATTTGTTCTAGTGGTATTTATATAAATATAGTAGGATGATTGGTAATTTTAGCTTCTGTAACTAAAAGGGCTCAAAATAATTTATAGCCCTATAGTTAATTTAATATCAGATTGTAAATCTGAAGATGAAATTAGTTTTTCTATCCTGTGTAAATAAATACAGTTTTAATAACAGGGTATCTGATCCTGATTTTAAATAAAACTTTTCTAGATCACTTAATTTATCAATTTGATCTTTGTAATAATATTTCACATCTCAAAATACAAACTTATTAATAATTAAAAATTTAACTATCAACCAAAAAAATTAAATTACTCCTTTTTATAACCAACATTACAGCTTTTGGTGAGTTGTTAACAAGGCGTGAAGAGTGTGTGATTCACACGCAAATCTAGAATGTAGTGGATCAAAAGCGAATTGGTCAAGATGTTTAGAAACTATTTATTTAGTGAAACCAAACCGAAATCTTTAAAGTGACATCCAAACTGATTACTTATAAATTAGTCAGTTTCTAGAAGAAAACTTACTAATTTTCTTAAGACATTGACATATTCCATTTTTTTCTGAACTATTTTGTGATATGCTTATTGCATACACAACATACTTATTAAACATGAATTTAATAAAATGCAGTAAAAAATATATGGAACTCATCCATCTACTACAGCCATTTTTGAAATTAACAATACCTTTTGGACTATGAGTAGCAGTGCTATCTTTCCTTATTTATTATTGGCAATTCAAAAATGGTTCATAGGTAGTCTGGAATTGCCTCGACTTGTTGGAAGCATAGCTTTCTTATCGCGGGCTTCGCTCGAAGCGCTGGATCGGTGAGAGGTATTAACATCGAAAAAACGACCAAATGAAGGCCAATTATCGCGCTGCGCTAGCTCTTTGATGGCAACTCGCGTTACAATATTGCTGTATTGTGGGTTGCCTGCTCCAAGGGTGGCGATTGCAGGCTGGACCGGTGAGAGGTATTAACATCGAAAAAACGAATGAGCCGAATATATCACTAGTAACTAACATCATTATATCATATACAGACCGTTTCTAAAGAGTCGCAGGATGGGATAAACATAAGAGCGAAAGAAAGGCCATATATTTCTCGTTGGCTAAACAGAGAACGACCTTTTGCCATGTTGCTAGCTCGCGAAACATCACATTCATCCGCTCCGCACACATCCGAAAGTGTAAAGAGATACGCGACCGCGATACGTGTTGACTTGGACTGCCTGCTCGGCCGGCAACGTTGCAAAACATCCTTCTCTGTCATACTAACGAACTACTGTTAGTTTCTCGTTTGCTCTTGTTGATTTCCCACCATGCGTTTCGATAGAAAAGCTCCGTATATAATATAAAGCTATGCTTCCCCTCGCGGTCATTCCCAGATTGACTCATTTTAGTTTTTTTTGGATAGCAATGTTCTGGATTCACATGGTTTTAAATAGGTAACGTTTAACAGTGACGTTGCTTAACAATAAGTAAACTTTGCAAGAGTTGCATTTGTTTGGGAAATCCAATCATAATTCAGACGCATAAGTTTCTACCGATTGCCTTCGTGTAATTGTATCTTGAAGATTTATTTGCTCGTCGTGCAAAAATGTTTTATGGGACTTTAAATGTCAGGATCTTGTACCACATTTCAACTATGCCGAGAAGTGTTTTGAAATTCCCAATGCGGCTGAGGACTTCGATAACAGGAGAAAGCGCAGTGAGCGTTCAGCTCGTCGAAACACCAACAACTGTATATTATATTCCTACACTCTGGATTCGAAAATTACATTCAACTCTCCATTAACAAACATTCCCATTCACCCGATGTGGGCGCGAAACGAAAATAAACATAAAAATACAAATGTGGGTTTCGAGCGGACACGGCGGGCAGACTTGTCAGAAAATTCGATCTTGACCGGCGCCTTTTTCAAATTTCATAATTTTCCCGCCTACTTCACGCGAAAGACGACAAAAATCCGCATCGGATAATATTTAAAGAGAAACGTCGAAGGTTCTGTGAACAGGTGGCAGCCATGTGATTTAGGCTGTCGATGTCTGATGTGGGCAGTACGAGTTTTGTTTATCTCCTTACCCACACGGTCTTTTTTTCGGTAAGAATTAACGGTTACGTTCGAGAAAAAGTCATCTACATTAGATGGCATTTGTATAAATTTTAATAACAATAAAGCATATGCCCTTGTCGGTTTGCGTTTCCGCGATAATATTTTCGTTATCCATGCGAGAACATGTACCGACGTTATTTCAAGGAGTAGTAAATAAAAAATTACACATTTCAAATAAAAGTAATGTGTGCGCCTTCAGTGTCTTAATATATTATCGACGAAGTTGGCAGACACTTTAATTCAACTCGAACGTTAACGCGTATTAAAGTTAAGTCAAACTTCAAAGAACTTTCATGTAAAAGACATGTAAAACTTTAGGCGTCGGTTTAAATGCTCAAATTTGTTCTTGATGTATGTAAATACAATCTCATTGAGGATATTGGTATCATAATTCCTTCGTTCATGACAAGCCAATGCTTGGAATAGGTGCCTAGTCGATTTGGAATGTGTGTAATTTTTCATTACTATAGGAAACACCCTGCATACTCTACTTCTTTTTCTCCTGCTCTCTGCTTGTATATAGGTATATTGTATATACTTATAACACGCGTTTGGACATATCATGACTCACAGCGTAACAGATTTCATGCTGACGGCAAGTGGAAGATTTTACAAAAACGTTTACTTTTCTAAAGCGCGCGTATAGAAGTTTCACTTCAAAATATTTCTGCTTCTGTCCAATTCAAAAAAATAATTAATAGGAATGGAAAAGAAGCTAATGCATATAAATAACAGTATTGCTGAAAACAAGTGCGTTTGATTCAAAGAGTAGTTTAATTGTGCCATTTGCAAATACTTTCAATCAGATTACTTAACCTGTCATTTAATACCAATATGATTAATTTAGTTATAATCGAAATAACCTCATAAACACCTTCTATATTGTTTAAATGCGATAACTGTTTCAAGGGGATACGTTATGTATGAACGAATATTCCCCGATAAATATTTGTTTGGGTGGTTAAATTTTTTTTTCGATTTTGTGTAAATGCACCCCATTTATCAACCCCTAGTCGACAGGTAGGGTGGTAAATCGTATCGGTTACAATTATTTATTAACAAACAATCTCTCAGAGAAATTTTTTTCCAGAAAGAATTTTTTTTTCCTGGACTATAAAATTTGTGGACGTGGCTAACTTCACACCCGTTAAAAAATTTCCAATTTGTGTAATATGAGACAGTGACATGTCCGTTAAAGTTAAATAGAATAAATTGATTAAGTTATGCAGTTGGTGGATTAAAATTAGGTCACCTACGTAGTAATCGATTAGTGCGTACTTACGTTACTTCTAAATATGGGGTTAACAACTCGCTGAACAAAATCTAATTTTAACATCGACAGTAAAATGAAATTACTTTAACTTGTATTAAAGCTAAAAATAAACGGGAATTGTCGTGTCGTATCCAGCTCAGATAAGCCTTATCTAATGAGCAGTACAGTGGGTTTCGAAGTTGAAACGTACCCTTTAGAAGTAGTCAATAAGTTATACATTTCCAATTTTTGTTTAGATAGTTTTAAGGTGCATATGCTGATAATGAATGGTTGTATTTAAAGTTCCCCACTGATAAGACCTTTTGAAGTGGAAGCTTCTTCGGCAAAATAAACGTTTTTAGATGGGGTCAAATTTTCAACTTGCCGTCAGCATGAAATCTGTTACGCTGTGAGTCATCGTATATCCAAACGCGTGTTATAAATATATACAATATACCCATATGCATATGCAAAGTACATATAAGTGTGCAGGGTGTACTCTCTGTCGGTTTATTCTTTTCAAAGGGAAAGAGAGAGATATATATTTTATATGTAGATAGAAAAAGAGGAACGAAACAGCGTGTTACACGAGATACGACAGTTGAACACGTGGAGTACAGAATTGCATAGAATATAAATTAATAAAAAGTATATATTATATACTGTATTAATCAAATTATAAAAATGATTGCGTATTTCTCTACTCACCTCTTCCATTTTAAGAAACATTTACGTTATAATAATTTAAAAAAAATGTATCTGTATGATTAAAAGATTTGTAATTTTAAAAAAGTACTTAAGTTAATATTTCATGATTATTTTACATAAATTTAAAAAAAAAACTAAAAATATTAAAAAAGTAATATCTATAAACTATTTTTTTTGTACCATCATAACTAATAATCGTAATTTAATGATTTTGTAATGTACTGCCTAGAAACATGAACCCACACCACAGTGCCATAAAGACCGTGCGAGATAACATTGTTACACACATCCAGCAGGGTGGGTGAAGAGAGGAAATTCTATTTACTATAAGTTTCCGGTCGAAGTAATTCCGATTTAATTGTCGAAACACGCCAGACCTAATTGACGCTATTAACCGTTTCCTTTCTATTTTCAAAATTGCCTGGAAACCGGCTCATACGTGGAAAACTAAAAATATTTTAACCGAGGAAACTTTAAACGGCCGGAAGTTAGTTAGGTTACCATTAGATAATTATTATTCGCGGTACTGAGTTGATGGTTAATGAGTGTTCACGTTTTATTTTTGAAAATTCGCTAAGATATTGCTCCTGGTAAATTTTAGCTGAATGTCAATGAATTGACTGACTCAAGTTAAGTGGATCTGTGTAGTGTTCTCACTCACAATCAGGGCTTTGTATTACATTCGTTGGATTAAGTGAGAAAGCGGCCGATGAAGCAATATGTACAAACTTCCTCAAGTAGTTTGCTATTAAACGAGCCTTTTTACTAATGCTTGGGTCGAGAGGTCCAATATTACATCAAAAATTGGGATTTTTTACAATTTGATACAATAGGTTTTGAGTATAAGTACTATAAGGCTTTGAATTTCACGTTAAGTTACGTATTTGTCGCCTCAATTTCAGCCACCCCTAAAACGCCACAATTGTCAAACAAGAATTTTTCGAATTCCACGATATCTACATCACATTTCCAATTTTTTCATTTATTTATAGAGACAGTAGAAGCGTCTTTAACAAACATATGCTTAAATTTTCCTAATTGACTGTATTAAGCCCGATTTAATTAAGTCAACTTTGGGCCCACACGTGCCGTAAAGATAAGTAACCTTTCTCCCTGATATTCTGACAAATAAGTACTTCCGTTGAAGGGAAAGGGGTTCGATGCGCTTACATCCTTGTTAATTTCAGATTTATCACTGAGGGATGAAAGGGGGACCACCATGACGGGAAACAATGGGGTTATGAGTTTTAATGGGTGAAAATGGGGGTAACTATACAATGTTTCTTATCCAGGAAGTGGATTTATCTTCATTTACCTAATAAATGTGTCCAAGGAGAAGATATTTCAAAGGATGAAGAGTAGAAATCCATTTCAATTCGTTTTCGTTTTTGGTCAACTACTGTCGATTTCTACCTGTTATCAAATTACCATAACCCAAAGGTTCCAAACCATAAAAAGCTTAAACTAACTGTATAGCATAAAAATTCTATGAATAATTCCAGACGGTCCATTCGACCTACTCAAAGAATCCACAAGCATCAAGCAAGATTGTAATGTTGATCCATCTTTAAAAATTGGTCAACTACCGACAATGGTACCGACTATTTCTACCTGTTATTAAATTACCATAACCCAAAGGTTCTAAACCATAAAAAGCTTAAACAGCAGAAAATGAAAATTCTATGAATAATTTCAAATGGTCCATTGGGCCTACTCAAACAATTCACAAGCAACATGTAAGGGTACGAACATACCGAAGATGTCGCGGTCGATGTCGCGGTCGATGTCTAAAACAAAACAGTGCTTTCTTATGAGACCGCACATACCAAAGATGCTTTCATCATCGCACCCTCGCGGCTTACCTAATGGAAAAGCATATTCGGTATGTTCGCCCTCACATCGACATCGACCGCGACATCGACCGCGACATCGAGGTATCTTCGGTATGTTCGTACCCTAAGGTTGCAATGTTGTTTTCTCCTTTAAAATTAGGTTCAAACCCAGTCTAACGAGTATAGGTACATATATAGTTTTCAAAAACCCAGAACCTTTGATACATTGAGGACAGTCAACAAAAATGTAAACATATTAAAAACCCATTGCTTCCAAAAATCTTCCGCTACAGTGGAAAGTTACACAAACTACAATATAAACGAAAATTGAATCATCGTCAGATTTAAATCCAAGGTACGTCTACAGTACTCACTTTATATATATGTAAGTTGTAGCTAATTTGTACCCTTAAAATTAATTGTGTAGCTCAGCTCTTTTCGATATATTAATTATTTGAGCTGGCAGAATTTGTATCTGTTTTGTAGCTTCCACAAAAGCCACATTTTACTTCTCAAAGAGCACAGCCAATTCCCAAAACGAGGCCAAAAATCTACTTACTTCTCGTGGTATAATCAACGTATAATCTAATTTTTAATTAAATTCATGTAACGAAATTAACTTTGACAGTACAAATTATGCCACTATTCTTCTATTGGTTGGGATATGAAATGGCTACTGCGGATTAATAGACATATCCAATGTATATGACAATATAACGTAGGAGGCGCAGTCACAATAAGTAATTGTGCAAGTGTATAATATTTCAACAAATCTGAAATGGTATTATTAATCCTGACTGTTGCTTTAATATAGCGGGGCAGCATGAGGCCTTCATAAGAGCAAATGGATTTTCCAAAAAATTATTAATATTCTTCACTAGACTGATACTGTTATTATGCTAATAACCCGTAACCTGTTCCTCACGAATACACATTCTATAGGCCAGAGTCACACTAATGTCAAGTCCGATTATGTATATTTGTGATTTCGGTATCGTTTTATTACCGTTTATTATTATAAGTTAATGATAATAATAAAATAATGATATAAATTATATTAATTAGTGAAAACAGTCCATTTTAAATTAGTCCTGACAGACTAATTTAGTACCTAAGTATAACAATTTTCATGGATTATCTATCTTGTATCTGTCACATATTTAAAGTAACGTCTTATGTTATGGTATATATGAAAAATAGGAAAATATTTAAAAAAGGCGAATTAAGCTCAAATCAGCAAATCTAAGGTTCAAGGGCTCAAATTTTGGAAAACAATAAAAAATGATATTTTTTTATTGTATTGGGTTTTAAATCTCATTGGTGAATCTAAATTAATTTAGAATTTGTTTAGATGGCTAAAATATTTTTTTAGTAAAAATTTTAAAATAAAACAAAAATCTCCAGGACTATAAAATTCGTGGATGTGGTTAACTTGACACCCGTTACGAATCAATTTGACAAAGTATTAAAAATGTATCTCACTGAATATAAAAAATATTTGACGTGTTTCAAAAAGGCAGAAAAGAAGACAAAATCAAGATATCAACTGACTGTGACGTTTGTCACAACTTTTTTGGTCAAAACAAGCTTTTAGATACCTGATACTAATTAGGTTCATGAGCTTGGGACGTATCTGAGCTATAAACACAAATGAGTTTTATTAATAAGATCAATTTTAATATTCAATTTTAAATAAAAATAATAATAATAATAATAATAATATGCAAGTAATTATACTTTTTGAAATAGTTACTATAACTATAAGTAGCCTTCTTATACTAGTTATAATATGGTATTAAGGCTTAAAAAGTGTTATAGGAATATTCATGTGCATTAAAAGAAAATTGTAGATATACCTAATGTAATTTATGAAAGATCATGATGATATCAAACATATGTAGTAATGTAAAATTTACTACCGCCTTAAAATACAACATGAAGATGTCTTCAACATTTCTTATGAATATTCTGAAACAGATTGAATTGGGCGGAAGAACTTTCGACGGGACCAGGTGTTTCACGATGGGTTGATGCGAATTTTCGACGGCAGGACCGAAAAGGTGGTTTTATTGTACAGGTATTTTCGACGGTAAAGAAATTTAACAAGCCCGCGTATCGATGGTTGAATTAGGAATGAAAATAAGGGGATATATACGTCAAAACAATTTATTTGTTACTACAGGACAAGAGGGCAAGGAAAATCTACGGGAAATCCCATCTTTATCACGAAAATATTAAAAGGGCTTGAGCTTAAACCGTTCCTACCGATACACTTCCTACCTACCTGTCTTAAGCAGACCGTCGAAATTTCTTGTAAGATTATTTGACACTTCGTTTAAAGCAGGTACCCTAAATATTTCCCGTCGAAAGTTCGCCCGCCGATTGAATTTTTTCTCAGTACTGTTTGAATGAAATCGTTAGTTTTATAAGCGAGGCAACTTTTTCAACAATAGTTATTTACATAAAAATCAGGAAAATCTCACAATATCTACTGAAGGGGAGCTAAATTGAAATACGAGGCACTTTCTGCAGAGTATTTTAAAGCTCTGAGACGAGTAAGAAATTTTACTGACGTGTTTTGTATTAAATTTTTGCGGAAATCGTAAAAAAGACGAAATTTACATATTTTCAATTTTTTTTTACAAATTTTTTCCAAATTCAAATTTTTCAATTTTGTTGGCAACTATAGTTACAAAGTAAACAACATCGAAAAAATGTTATTTTGCGTCTTGTAAAGTCTTTACAGTACTAGTCCGGAAAATTCAATTTTCCCCAAAAAAGGTTTCCGGAAAACCTCCTTATAATGTGTATAGTGACACAATGCTGATGTTTAAGAAATAGTAAAAATAATATCACTTTACAGTTAATAAATTTTTTTGAGTGCTAATTACAGCAGTACTATGTACTATACAGTATACTATACTAGTATCCCATAGTAGCTACTATATAGTAGTTACTATATGTATATGTATTACATCTATAGAATCTATAGATACTATACAATTACATATAATATAATATATATGTATATGTACTACATCTACATATAGGTAGTAGTACTATAGTAGCTATAGTGAAAATAACATCACTCTCATAGTTAATAAAAATTTTTTCCAATGATATTTATAGTAGTATGTACTTACCATACAGTATACTATATTAGTATACTACAGCACTATATAGTAGTACTAGTAGTACTATATGTATTAGTATTATATCTACAGAATCTATAGATACTATATAATTAGATATAATAGGTATCTATATGTATATGTACTATATCTACATATAGTAGTACTATATGTATGTATACAGTATATAGTAGTAGCATATAGCATATATAGTCCAGTGTTGATACAGAATACAAAGTATACATAATTGCTATTAATACAAATCATCACATTTTAATGAAAGAATTGCCATTAGTTTGTTCACTACCGATTTGCTGAAAAAAATGAATCAAATGCAATTGTCGCATAACATGAATAAAAAATGGAAAAAAACATACCTTGACGACCGCCGACTTCCCAAATAATCCGATCGAGAACCAAACTTCAGCCGAAAAAGTACCAAAAACCCGCCAAATCCCCTCGAACTTTACACGTAACGCGCGCACATGGATAGCGAACGATCCGCCCACGAACACACGTCCAACTTCCGATGAGATTTCAACGCTACTGAAAACCGAACGCGAAGAACGCCGAACGCCCAACTTTACGCGAGTTCTACGCTCTACGTGCGTCGCGTTCACTACGCCGGCCGAGAGGAGGGAGAGAGAGAGAGAGAGAGAGAGAACCTATGCGACGATCGCACTGTGGATTTTTCATTATTGTCGTGATCGACCATTGTTTTTTGTTCTCACACTTTCCTGGGATTCCTGCGGTAAATTTTTACTTTTTACCGACGAGATACAGAAAGAGAGAAAAACGCCGTACTTCGAAAAGTTCATCAACGTCCGAGAAGATATACGACCGCGTCAAGCTCATCCCACTCTCGTGTTGTGAGACAATTTCTCGCCACAGGGATGGTCCAATCGATGAAGAGAATAATGGGCTGAATGCTGAATGGTTTCTGTTTACTTGACTAATTTATTTAACACTAATTACTACTATGTAACACTTATTACTGAATTTATTTGGATTATTTATTTTCGCGAGCTGAAAATTTGGCATTTTGTCCCTCTCGCTTGTACGATCGAAATAAGGGAAGAGAGCTCCTGAACACTCTCGAAAAGAATAGAAAGTTACACTGTAGGAAAGGCCCCTCGATTCTCGGTACTAACTACCTGCGGTCTTGCCGCATCCGTTACAATCCCAGACGATTAATAATATCTAGAACCTAGAACTGTCCATTTAGAAAATATACGAGGATAATAAATAGCATATATTATTATACTAGTTTAATAAGACGGAGTATTGTCACACGAGAGTTTTAAAGCACGACGAGCGACGCGAGGAGTGCTTTAATAGAACGAGTGTGACAATACGTCTTATTAAACGAGTGTAATATACTATTTTATCTACTTTGCTTTGTTAATTCATTAAAGTTTGGCTGTTCAAGTTTTCGTATTACACTAGGAAATTTTGCGTGGGTTGGTTACACTGACGTCACTGACGTTTCGTATTTGAATTTGAAAATCTAGTAGTCCTAGGAAAAATTTAATAACTACTGATTTACTTGAGCAAAATGGAAGACAAAAATGTAGAATTGACCTGTACACCCCCAGAAATACGAAAAGCTGCTCAAGAAATTTATTGAAATACTAATAATTTAACCTTGACGTCTACGCGACAGGCTGACGTACCAATTTAACAAAACTAAAAGTTACCAAAAGTAGTGTAATTATTACACTACTGTACTACTATTATTACTATTACACTACTATTACTATAATATGAATATTATTACACTACTTTCGGTGTAATAATGAGATTATTAGTAACGCAAAGTAGATAAAAGCATATTTTAAACGGTTTTTTTTTAAACATTGTTGTATGCATCCAGTTAACTAATTCTCTCTTATGTGCACATTGCAGTCGGTCCTTTTGTTTGATTATCAGGAGTGGCAACATTGTTTCATATGCTTTCAACGTGACATTTGTTTGTTAAAATCGCACTTCATGAAGTATTTTAGACGCAACTAAAAAGACATTTTATATATGTCGGTGTACGTCTAGACATAGAAACCTAAAATACGAAAACCGACACATAACCTCTATAAATTTTCTTATTAGTTTGTCATATTTAGCTATGAACGAATAATCCAAAAATTAACCATCGTGCCTATTTTACTTATAATACTTCACGAAATGCAATGTAAACAAACAAATGTCACGTTGAAAGCATACGAATCGATGTTGCCACTCCTATCGAAAGTCAATGTTATTGCAGAAGGACCGAATGCAATGCACACATAAATTGCAACAATGTAAAAAACTTCTACACTGTGCTATTATCTTCACAATGTAATAGACGGATCTAGATATATAGTACTCGTTTTTGAAACTATCTCTAACCTAAATTCACAGTTACGAATTTTCACCTCGTAATTATTTGAAGTTTCAATCCAATATTTACAGCAACTCGACCGCGAGCATGAAAAATCCATAACACGATCAAAAAATTTCCCATACAAAGAAGCGTTAGACAAGGCAATACGCTGTCCCCAAAAATATTTAACACTGTTTTAAAATATGCTTTTAAGACTCTGAATTGGGGAAACAAAGGTATCAGTATAGATGGGAAGATGCTAAATAATCTACGATTTGCAGACGATATAGTGCTGATAACAGACAATCTCAAAGAAGCCGGTTTAATGATAAACGAACTGAAGCAGGCAACTGAAAATGTTGGCCATTACATAAACCAGCAAAAAACAAAAATCATGACAAACCTAGTACTGGGAGGGACTATATTACTAGACAGCAAAACCATCGAGGAGGTCGATGAATACAAATACCTGGGACACAAAATTAGAATAAATAGAGACAACCAAACAAAGGAATTACACAGGAGGATTGGTCTATGATGGGCAGCATATGGAAGATTGAGAGATATTTTCGATAGTGACGTTCCAATGAGCTCGAAACAGAAAGTATACGATCAGTGCGTGCTGCCAGTAATGACTTATGGCGCCGAAACGCTTACCTTGGCAAAAGGCACCGTGGAGAAAGTGGAAGTGGCTCATAGAAGGATGGAGAGAGCTATGCTGGATATTAGACTCCAAGATGGTATCAGAAACCCCGAAATTCGACGAAGGACAGGGGTACAGGACATAATCCGGCAAATCACAGCATTAAAGTGGAAATGGGCGGGACATGTTGCGAGATTTAAGGATGACAGGTGGACCATAAGAATAACAAACTGGAGACTCAGAGTGGATAAAAGAAGCAGGGGTAGACCACCAATAAGATGGAGCGATGATATAAAGAGAATTGGAGGACGTGGATGAGAACAGCTCAAGAGAGAACCCAGTGGAGCAGTTTAGTGGAGGTCTATGTCCACCAGTGGACTCAACACCAGGCTGGATGATGATGATGATGATGATGATGATGTTTTAATCTTCAATAGAAACGATAAGAAGCGCATATCGTGCAGGTGCACGTGCGGCATCTTTTATACCCTCAAGCCGGTTTTTTTGCCGTCTCAAGTGAGTTTGGAATGAGAAGTGCGCGCGCACCTTTTCCCGTTGAGATACGGTGCCGGACTCGAGGTCGCACCTAATTAGAGATCATTTCTCGAAGAGAAGTTCATCAGCCGAGGCGGCGCATGTCGGCCCGTCGGAATGCGACGTATAGTAAAGTAAGTAGTGGTCGATTCTTTCTTCGATCTTGTTTTCTTACCTTGCCACAGGCTAAGGAAGTGAACTGTGGTTTGTCGCCGCAGCGGGCCGGCGACTCTCGTTAAAAAGGATCAGAGACGGCAGAGAGAGACGTCGCGTTATGAGATATTGTGGGAAAGACGCCGATAGGTGTGTTGCAATCGATTGAATTGTTTATGCAGATCTGGAAAGTCTTTAGCAAGAGGAAGTTACGTATATGCTCCCGATGCTCGTTAGAGAGACTTTGCAAATTATTTACGACGTATTTGTACATGTCGTACCTCACCGGCGATTTATCTCTTGAGAGACCATCAAGAGTAGCGTGTATGAAATAATTTACATCGGTGTTTTCTTATTGGTGAATTCTCAGCAATTTTAGAAAGAACTAATGACTCTAATTTCCATTTCAAGCCAATAGGTTCTGTGCATTCCAAGTTGCTTATTAAGGTAGATGTAGATTGCACCACTTTGAACGTTTCAATTTGATCAAACTGCTTAATCTTTCGGAAGAAGTCCATACTCAAAGATGGAAATACGTAGAAGTCTCAAAGTCGTACCTGACGTTACATTTTAATAAATTTTTACACGCTGTTAGATTATAGGATAAGACACCTAAAGATAAGATGTTGGCAACATTGGCAACATGGGGTAAATATGACTGGTTATTCTAACAGGCAATGTTTTGCTGATGATGAACCCTAAAGGTTCGAAACATGTCCAAACACAATGATTCCTCCTCAGAGATCGACTGTTAATTGTTTCTCTGGATAGGTGCGACATTGAGACTTCCAAGTATACAAACTGCTGAATGTTTTAAAGGACACACTTTGATTTAACTGTTGATATTTGAATTATCCAAGCATTAAGTAAAGAAATCCTGGCAATCCTGGAAATTTCAAGAAGAAATAGTAGTTGAGCTTCATACCGCTTTGAAACTTTCATTTTACTTAGGCCTTACAATCTTATAAGTTTGGAATTATGTTTCATGGAAATGTTTCCCATGCAACATACACACATTCAATTATTGTAATAACATTTCGTAATTATTTCTAATACAAATCAAAGTTTCCTGTTAAAATCGAATCAAAAAAGTATCAACTTCTGTGATCATATCTCAAAACGGTCTTAATGTTAAAAGAATTTTTAGAAAGATATTTTTTTTTTAAAATTGAACAAACTCTCGTTCCTGTTCATTAACAATTAATAACATCTAAAAGCGCCCCAAACGCGATTTAAGTCATATAAGATAACATTTGGAAGTGTAAGAAGCTGTGTCATTTCGACACTTATGCCATTCAAAGGTTTATTCTTAGAACCGTTCTGAGGTTCGAAATTTATTATTTTCCAGCGTTTGAACGAACATATGAGGAAGCGTAAACACTTTCGTCTCTACTCTGCTTCGTTACTCCCGAAAAATAAATGAAATATCTATTACATTCGACTTAATTTTATGGTTCTAAAGTAGCTTTAATGTCCAATTATTTACGACTATTAAAATAATGTTCGAAATGGCCCGGAAATAACGGGGGCGTTCACTTTTGAGTTTATGGTAAGTTTGAGGGAGTAAAAGTGACCATGCGCTTTGGATATAAAAATGATATATTTTTAAATTAAAGTAAAAAGGGAAATTGAAGGAAATTTTCTGGGAAAATACAGAAAAGGTCTGGTAAATTCTCCTCTTCATGTATTAACATCTGCATTAATATTATTCGAAAATTTTAGAATTTTGGATCATGAAAATTGGGTAACTTAAACTATTAGCTAATTAGTATATCACCTGTAATGAAGCTCTTATTAACACTTTAATCGAGTTTCAAATGATGGTGGAATCCTAATTCTTTTTGAATGGTCCCTATAGTGTCATCCTTAATACGACAACTTAAATTAACTCAAAATGGGCCGGAAAAGCTTTCAAAAAATTGAGAAAATTGGACGTGACATAAAACAGACAGACAGGGCCAAGCTACAATAAAATCTTAAAAACATATTCGAAATGTGGTGTATAATAAAATTAGAAAGCAAGTTTGATTATGAAAATTGTTTGATTGGGGTGATTTCAAAAATTAATTTCTTTCTTTTTTGAAAAATTGCTCTAATTTTAGGTTAGGTTACATAAATAAATTACTCATTGGTGCGTAGTATATCGAATTGACGATTTATGAAATGACATACAAAATATTTAGTAAACGTGATATATTTTAATGGAGATATAGTTAATAAACATAATAATATTGTAACGTTTATTTCTGATTTATTTACACTGTTCTTAATTATACACTACACACTACTTAATTTATCTTAACTATTTCATAACTAATTAATTTATGTCACACTCTTAACTAATTTATTTCACTTGTCCGTTTTTCGCCTTGTTTATTCACTAGCGGCTTCACGTCTAATCTCCGCTCTCCGACCGCAGGCCCGCTTATATACATATCTCAATTGTATTCGCGATGGTTCCTGAAATAACTCGATCCTTCTTTTCCCAAATAATGTTTATGTAGAAACGTCCAGAAGGTAATAAATCATTCTTCCTTAATAAGATGTCGCATGACGTTGGGGACGGTTTTTTATTTTTCACTTAAACGTAGCGGCGTTCCTTTGAGGTAAGCCGCCGTCGGATAAGAGTAAACACGTCTCGCGCTGCTGTTTACATTTCGCGTTACAATATGATATAATATAACATAATATATATCGTATATATAAAGTATTCAAACTTCAGATAACTTTCAAGTTTTAACGTTAGGGGATGGTTTGCTTATGATGAAAGGTCTTGTTTACCTATCCTGCGAGTTTTATTTCAAAATTCGAAATATGACACTATATTGGCTCTAATAAGAGAGATTAACAATCCTTGGTAATTTTTTGATTTTGTGGAAAATACGAACCTGTCCAAATTTGAACAATAACAGTAGCAAACGATAGGAAATGGTCTTCTGAAGAGTAAATTACAACCTTTTGACAGAAAAATATATTTCACGAGATATGATTTTTTTTTTTTGAAAACTAACATATTTCCATCGAAATGTAAATATTTGAACCAGATAGATTTACTTGGACCGCCATGCTTAAAAACGTCTTGTTTGCCTGTCCTGCGCTTTTTTTATAAATTCGAAAATTTACAATTTTGGCCTGAAAAAGAAAGCTTAACAACCCCTTGCGATTTTTTGATTTTGTGGAAAATGCGAACCTGTCCAAATTTGAAAATATACAGGGACGAACCAAAACGCAAATGTTTCGAAAAATATCGTAATGTTTTACGGGTTCGAAATAACTTACACTAAGTGAAGGGTCTTAACTAATTTATTTCTACTGACATTTCAACTAACACTTAATACATAATTTATATCACACTTGTTTATTTATATTACGCGCACGGCCGCTCAGGTCAGGTATTCGTCGCGTTCCGCTCTCTACTACTCCTCTTTGTGAAAAATGTGAATATTTCGAAAGATATTTGACCGAGAAAGATAAACTTGGATCCATGCTTAAAAAAAGCCTTGTTTACCTGTCTTACGTGTTTTATTTCAAAAATTCACAATTTTGGCTCGAAAAAGAAAAGTCCTTGTGATTTTTGGATTTTCTGGAAAACATCAATCTGCTCAGAATTGAAAAAATATCTTATGGCAAACGACAGGAAATGGACTTCTCATGACGTTGTGAAGTATTTTGTTAAGATAGGTTTAATTTTTTTTTATATAGAATTTTGAAAATTTACAGTTCTGTCTTTGTCCAGAAGAAGAGTTAACTAACCTCTTGCAGATTTTTTGATTTTGCAAGTCTGTAACTCGCAATACGTAACTTTACGTAAATTTGTCCCCGAATGACTACGACCGTAGATTAAACGACAATAGTTAATAGCAATTATTATTTCCTGTTACATAACGCAGTTCCGAAAATCCTATTCCTCTCCCTTTCCGATATCTGACGGATTTACGGCGTAACCATTGAAACAATCGGTTAGGACGGAAAAAGGAACCTCCGGACGCAGAGGACGCGTCCCGGAAACATTCGATACGTTTACGTGAACGCGATTCTCCCACGGGGTTGGTTCCGTTGAGCAGGTATTTTCCCGATGCGGCGATCGATCTCTCTTCTACGGGACAGAGCGGATGCCGATTAGCCGCTGTGACGGAATGTAGAAGCGTGGTAAAAAGGGACCGAATACAATGACGAAGGACGAGTGGACGACCTTAACAGGATGTAATGATATCTATCGAAACTTAGAGTGTAATAATAATTAATCGACCATAATCCACCTAATCACAAATGAGAAGTTTTAAAAATGATGCATTAAACTGGAATTGAATATCAATAAGTAAGAAGTTATGATTGACCACTGTAATAAATGCAATTTCATACTGTAACGTTTATTCTTCGAGAAGAGTTTTTATGGTCCTCTTTGAAATGCGCCGTCTGCGTCTGATAAGAAGGAGCACGTTTCACACTGATGTTTATATTTCGCGTCACAATACTTTTTGCACTTAACACTCCTTTAACTCATTGTCGAAATATCTAGCATCTACCTAATCACAAATGAGAAGTTTAAAAGATGTCATATCAAAATAGAATTGAACATCAATAAGTAAGAAACTATGATTTACAGTAAATTTACATAGAATAAATTAAGTCATACAATAAATATTTGAAGTTTAAAAATAATCCTTGGAGAGGATTTTGAAAAATCACAAAATGACAAGAATGTGGAATATCATTTATATTTAATTTCCAAAACCATCTACATAAACTTGTTCAGTCTTCAACTTTTGCAGGAGCAATATGTATTCTGGATATTCCCATATTATGTTGCCTTTTGCACAATTAATTGTTGCCTTAGATTTTGTTTTATACAAAATGATAAATCGTGTCGTAATGTGAAATAGCAACATAATATAGAATAATAGAGTACTGTTTTAATGTGAAATATATTCCACCTCACCAAATGTCAAGCAAATAACCTCAAACTAACTGCAAAATAATCTATTAACTGAAAAAAAAAGATCAATACATCTAATCAAATACATAAAGAATGATGAATGAAACTGGATGAATAAGAAAACTTTATTTTGATGATTTTTGAGACAACATGTCGCATCTCTGATTCCACAAATGTACAATGGCCACGAGTCGTGGTCATATTTAAATCAACAGATAGAATATCGCCTTATTCGTATTCAGAAGACGTGGACGAGCAAAGTTAACTTTTATGACGTGTCATATTTATACCGAGACGTTTATATGCAAATATGCGCGGTTTTACATACGTTTACGTTACAACATGTGACTACTATTATTTGTTGTAGTAACATTTTAAAAATGGAGATTTGATGTAAAAGGTAGCTTATAGTAGTTTGTTTATTAATTTCATTCTAACTTACCTACGCAACTTTTTTTTACGTATATTTAGTATGGTGACGACGGTCTTTTTGACGTTATCTATCCTTCCTTGTAATTATAGTTAATTTCCAAAAGGTTCGGTGCAAAGATCTGTCTTGTATAAAGGTCAATTAAATTACTTACGATCATGTTATTTAAGGCCGTACGACACCCAGTTGTTACAAACACTCTATCCTCGGATTGTTACAGTGAATTAAAATCTAACGATAAGTCAAGACTATTCGGATTTAAAGGCCAATTTAATGGATTGATATTAAAACACATTTCACATTTGTTAAATTATAGGTGCACCAAAGTACACCAAACTGAAGTTTAGGATGCGTACCTAATTTCCATAATTGTATGATTATTGCATAATTCTGATGTGGTTTGCATAAAAGATCATATTTAAGATAGGTACGCACGGTGTAATCATGGCTTGTGTCCGCAGAAATACGTATATTTAATAATACTATCCAGGTAAGATTACAAGTCGATGCTAATTTCTTGAACAATTTTAACATTAAACTTATCTCTCGTTGCAATGAACTTACAAAAATTTAACAGTTTTCGAAATATAATGTAGTACATTCGGTATATTGCCTTTTCTTATTGGATTATTGTAATATCCAGTAAATGGGCGATTGATCACAGTAGTTTACGTTGTTTTAAAGTATCAGGTTTACCATCCTTATGAACCTTGGGTTTCAGCATTTATTATATTATTATATTTATTTATTATTATATATTACTAGCATATTAGCATTCTAATTCCTGTCCTGCATTATTCAAATCGATTTCTAAAGTACTGCATTAAAATTCTGGACAATATTCTGATCCGTGATGATCCAGGAAAAGTGAACTACACAATATTTTGATACTGACTAGCTGATAATGATAATGAGAAGCTCCTGAACTATATTCTAAATGTTATTTCAAAGAGTCCTGATTAAAGAACATGGAATATATTCTTATCCATGATGACCAAGGAAGAGTAAACTGCACAATATTTCAATATTGACTAGATGATATTGATCATGAAAGCGCCTGAACTATATTCTGAACCTGCACGATTCTAAGTTATTTCAGAGAGTCCTGCGTACAGGTCCTGGAATATATTCTGATCCACGATGATCCAGGAAGCGTGAACTTTACAATAATTTGATACTGACTAGATGACACTGATAAAGAGGAGCTCCTGAACTATATTCTGAAACTGCACTATACTAAGTTATTTCAGAGTCCTGATTAAAGATCCTGGACTATATTCTGATCCATGATGATCCAGGAAGGGTGAACTGCATAATATTTTGATACTGGCTAGATGATACTGAAAATGAGAAGCTCCTGAACTATATTATGAAACTGCACGATTCTAAGTCATTTCAAAGAGTCTTGATTAAAGATCCTGTACCATATTCTGATCCATGATTATCCAGGAAGAGTAAACTGCACAATATTTTAATATTGACTAGATGATATTGATCATGAGAAGCGTCTGAATAATATTCTGAATCAGCACGATTCAAAGTTATTTCAAAGAGTCCTGATTAAAGATCCTGGAATATATTATGATCCATGATGATCCAGAAATAGTGAACTGCACAATATTTTGATACTGACTAGATGATATTGATCATTGGAAGCTCATAAACTATATTCTGAACCTGCACGATTCTAAGTTATTTCAAAGAGTCTTGATTAAAGATCCTGGAATATATTCTGATCCATGATGGTCCAGGAAGAGTCCTGATTAAAGATCCTGGAATATATTCTGATCTATGATGATCCAGGAAGAGTGAACTGCACAATATTTTGATACTGGCTAGATGTTACTGATAATGAGAAGCTCATAAACTATATTCTGAACCAGCACGATTTTAAGTTATTTCAAAGAGTCCTGATTAAAGACCCTGAAATATATTCTGATCCATGATGATCCAGGAAGAGTGAACTGCCCAATATTTTGATACTGGTTAGATGATACTGATAATGAGAAGCTCCTGAACTATATTCTGAAACAGCACGATTCTAAGTTATTTCAAAGAGTCCTGATTAATGATCCTGGAATATATTCTGATCCATGATAATCCAAGAAGAGTGAACTTCTTAATAGTTTGATACTGGCTAGAAGATATTGATCATGAGAAGCTCCTGAACTATAATTCTGAATCTGCACGACTCTAAGTTACTTCATATAGTTCTGATTAAAGATCCTGGAATTAATTCTGATCCATGATGATCCAGAAAAATGAACTACACAATATTTTGATACTGGCTAGATGATATGACAATGAGAAGCTCCTGAACAATATTCTGAACCTATACAATTCTAAGTTATTTCAAAGAGTCCTGATTAATGATCCTGGAATATATTCTCATCCATGATGATCCAGGAGGAGTGAACTGCACAATATTTTGATACTGGCTAGATGATAATGAGAAGCTCTTGAACTATATTCCGAACCTGCACGATTTAGGTTATTTCATATAGTCCTGTTTACAGATCCTGGAATATATTCTGATCCATGATGGTTCAGAAAAGTGAACTGCACAATATTTTGATACTGACTAGATGATATTGATCATGAGAAGCTCAAAAACTATATTCTGAACCTGCACGATTCTAAGTTATTTCTAAAAGTCCTGATTAAAGATCCTGGAATATATTATGATCCATGATGACCCAGGAATAGTGAACTGCACATATTTTAATACTAGTTAGTAGATATTGATCATGAGAAGCTCCTGATTTATATTCTGAACCTGCATGATTATAAGTTATTTCAAAGAGTCCTGATTAAAGATCCTGGAATATATTCTGTTCCATGATGACCTAAGAACAGTGAACTGCAGAATATTTTGATACTGGTTAGCAGATACTGATCATGAGAAGCTCCTGAACTATATTCTGATCCTGCACGATTCAAAGTTATTTCAAAGAGTCCTGATTACTGATCCTGGAATATATTTTGATCCAGGAAGAGTGAATTGCACAATTTTTTGATACTGGCTGTAGATGATACTGATAATAAGAAGCTCCTGAACTATACTCTGAACCTGCACGATTCTAAGTTATTTCAGAGAGTCTTGATTACAGATCCTGGCATGATCCAGGGTGAGTGAACTGCATATATTTTAATACTGACTAGACGATATTGATCATGAGAAGCTCCTGAACTATATTCTGAAACAGCACGATTCTAAGTTATTTCAATGAGTCGTGATTAAAAATCCTGAAATATATTCTGATCCATGATGATCCAAGAATAGTGAACTGCTTAATAGTTTGATACTAGCTAGAAGATATTGATCATGAGAAGCTCCTGAACTATATTCTGAATCTGCACGACTCTAAGTTACTTCAAATAGTTCTAATTAAAGATCCTGGAATATATTCTGATCCATGATGATCCAGAAAAGTGAACTACACAATATTTTGATACTGGCTAGATGATATCACAATGAGAAGCTCCTGAAGAATATTCTGAACCTATACAATTCTAAGTTATTTCAAAGAGTCCTGATTAATGATCCTGGAATATATTCTGATCCATGATGATCCAGGAAGAGTGAACTGCACAATATTTTGATACTGGCTAGATGATAATGAGAAGCTCTTGAACTATATTCCGAACCTGCACGATTTAGGTTATTTCATATAGTCCTGTTTACAGATCCTGGAATATATTCTGATCCATGATGATCCAGGAAGAGTGAATACTGCACACTGTACAATATTTTGATACTGGCTATACGATACTGATAATGAGGAGCTCATAAACTATATTCTGAACCAGCATGATTTTAAATTATTTCAATGAGTCCTGAAAAAAGATCCTGGAATATATTCTGATTCATGATGGTTCAGGAAAAGTGAACTGCACAATATTTTGATACTGACTAGATGATATTGATCATGAGAAGCTCAAAAACTATATTCTGAACCTGCACGATTCTAAGTTATTTCTAAAAGTCCTGATTAAAGATCCTGAAATATATTATGATCCATGATGACCCAGGAATAGTGAACTGCACATATTTTAATACTAGTTAGTAGATATTGATCATGAGAAGCTCCTGATTTATATTCTGAACCTGCATGATTATAAGTTATTTCAAAGAGTCCTGATTAAAGATCCTGGAATATATTCTGTTCCATGATGATCTAAGAATAGTGAACTGCAGAATATTTTGATACTGGTTAGCAGATACTGATCATGAGAAGCTCCTGAACTATATTCTGATCCTGCACGATTCAAAGTTATTTCAAAGAGTCCTGATTACTGATCCTGGAATATATTTTTATCCAGGAAGAGTGAATTGCACAATTTTTTGATACTGTCTGTAGATGATACTGATAATGAGAAGCCCCTGAACTATATTCTGAACCTGCACGATTCTACGTTATTTTAGAGAGAGTTCTAATTACAGATCCTGGCATATTTTCTGATCCGTGATGATCCAGGAAGACTGAACTGCATATATTTTAATACCGACTAGACGATATTGATCATGAGAAGCTCCTGAACTATACCCTGAATCTGCATGATTTTAAGTTATTTCAAATAGTCCTGATTAAATATCCTGGAATATATTCTGATTCATGATGATCCCGAAAGAGTAAACTGTACAATATTTTGATACTAACTAGACGATACTGATAATGAGAACTATATCCTGAGATCCTGCATCATTCCATGCGATTTCTAGAGTCCTGCATTAAGATTCAGGACAATATTCTGGATGATATGAAGATCCAGGAAGAGTGAACTGCACAATATGTTAACACTGGCTGCACGACACTGATAATGCGAAGCTACTGAACTATATTGTGAACCTGCACGATTCTAAGTTATTTTAAAGAGTCCTGATTTAAGATCCTCTACAATATTTTGATCCTTGATGATCCAGAAAGTGTGCAATACAGAAAACTATTCTGGGATTCTTTCTGCGTACTCAGAATATGTTTTTATTTACATGCGTGCGTGAGTACTACACAGAGTTGTATTGTAGTACCTAGTCGTACTCGTTTTTTCTCTCGACTGCTGCCGCTTCGTTAGGTTAACAAACCGTGTTCGTTTTCATTTTCTTCTCTTTCCTTCTTTTTCTTTTTCGCGAGAGTACACATTATAAATTCACATGTGTAATTGGTCTGGCGGATGGCTTGAAGTATAATAAACAGCGCACGATAACATCGAAAAAGCGAGAAGAAAGAAGGTAGTAAGTCTGCACGGTATTAATCTGATGGAAACAAATAAAAGGAAGCCTATTCTCGCTCGTAAATAATATTATGGTAAAGGTCGGGTGCATACGAGAGTCGGGTTTTGTTTTGAAAATTGATACTATTTATTTTCAGGCTAAATACACTCGTTTTACTGCTGTTTAAAATTGTCGAAAATAGCTCAGTACAAAAATCCCATTCAGACATCTTTCCTCGCCCGTGAAAGTACTCCCATACGAATTCGATGTTTATTTTGACGAGAATCGTTAATTGAATTAAAAATTACAGTCCGGATGCTATTTCTCAGCGTTCGAAGATTGACTGATTGATAGGCTTGTGGTGTTTCCTTATTTGCTTCTACGCAATTTTCTCTTTATGTTTGACTTAATGATCACGTCACGTATAGTAGGTACTTCTGCTTCATTTTCGAATAATAGCTGTTATTGTGCTTGTACGATGATTTTCCAACACTGTGCGATTAACGTGATAACGAGACATAAAAATTGAACAAAATGTCACAATATGTAGGTATTCTACATTTAGCCTTATTACGAGTAGACAGTCTAGCGTTCTTATCTTTTATTTCATTCCAAATAAGAGGCTGTTTTGTCTCGACTAATTACATATTTAATAAAAGCATTTTATTACGATTAATCATTACAATTGTCTTTGTGTTCATTAGGTGGATTTCTAAGTAGTATTTATGAAGTACACCACGGGATATGTGTGTAGTATAGGCTTTCTGGTTAAGTCATGAATTAGTTAAGGGATTTAGAAATCTTAACAATATTTATTTGACCAGGTATCCCTATGCATTTGTTTAAAAGTATTGTAACGTTTATTTCTAATTTATTTACACTGTCCTAATTATACACTACACACTACTTAATTTATTTAGACTATTACTGAACTAATTAATTTATATAACACACTTAATTTTTTAATTTATTTGTACAATTCGCTTGTCCGTTTTTCGCACTGTTTTTCGCGGCTTCACATCTCCTTTGTCCGCAGCGTTCACTTTTATAGCCCACCATAATGTATTCGCAATGATTCCTGAAAGAACTCGATCCTTCTATTCCCTAATAATGTTTATCTAGAAACCACCAGAAGGTAATAAATCATTCTTTCTTGAATAAGATGTTGCCGGAACGTTGGGGGCGGTTTTTTATTGCCCACTTAACGGAGCGCTTTGAAGTGACCGCCGAGGTCCGATAAGAGTAAACACGTCGCGTTTAGAAGAGATTGCAATATAATAAACATTGTTAAATAATGCTACGAGATGATCAGAAATGCTATGATTAAACTTATTAAACTGTAATTTTGATGAATTTTTAACAAACTTCTGCCATTAGTCTCACAAAAAGTAAGATGCATTTGGGTTAAAACTTTGATAAAACGTTGATAATTATGTAAGTCACACCTACACTGACGTTTAATTCGAAACGGCGATATATACATGGAACACCGGAAACATTATTCAAAAGGTTATAGTTTCAAATTAACAACACAATATATTTTAATTTAAAAGATTTTAAAGGAATAATTTACACCCACATCGTAGATTTCTATCATTTTAGTCGACTGGTTATTAAGGTGATCACACAAGTCCATCATCCTCTACACACAAAACGAAGGGAGTGGCATATGTATTAAAACAAGAAGAGCCAGAGGACCGGGTATTGTAAGATTCTCGTATTAAAATTATAAGGGCGTGCGTACCTAAACAATAGGTTATGTGTACCTTTCTGTGGAGACAATGAACTTTCTTAGGAAGATAGAAGAGGAGATCAAGATCAAGCCCGTTTAAAGTGTCATGAATAATTTCTGTTACATGTATAATCTTTGATTTGTCACCGTTTTAAAGATAAACGTCAATAAGGCTTTGTATTGATTTGTCGTTGTGTACAAGAAGATAAAATATGTTAGGGATAGGATAATATTTCAAAATAAATTTCTAACCAAGTGGCTGTATTCTTAACTTTGGCTAATCCTCGAATATAATTGATGTACAATGTACCGTGATCTCACTTATTTGTACCATTGCATTAGTAGTTTCGTACCAAAAAGTACTACTACTAATGCAGTTATACCAGTTTAAATGTGTCAGTGTGGAGAGATAATCATATGTGAGAATTACAGCGATTAATCGTAAAATGAATATTACATGGGACTTATCACGCAAATCGAACGCATTAAACCCATATGGGGTTATGGCATGCAGCGGTCATCACAAATGATATATCGACGTGAAATTTGAATTTTCCAGTTTTTCACTCATCGGCAGTAACGTATGAATGTAAACGACTTGCGACAATTATCTTCCGTTGCAAGAGTGTCATGAATAATGTAACAACGCACGTTAAAGTTCATCACCTACACTTTGAAATTAATTTACAAATTTCATATTTATATGTATCCCTTCACTACTAACACAATACGTATGAATCAAACATTTTTGAAATGTTGAAACTGATTTGGTTATGTGTAAATACGAGATTCTTCTATGTATATAAAATTCGAGGTTTTGTTTTGTCATAGTTCAACGTGTCTTTTAACGCATATTAAGTCTTCAAGACGCTTTAAGACGTCTTAAATTTAGAACGATATTGTAACGTTTATTTTACTAATACTACTACTAGACACTACTTAATTTACTTACACTATTACTAAACTAACTTAACTAATTAATTTATATCACACTTCTTAATCGTTAATTTATTTCACTTCAAACGCTCTCGCTATTTCGCTATTTACTCTCGCGGCTTCCGTCTAATAATAATAATAATCCGACCGCAGGCCCGCTTATATACACTTCGCAATTGTGTCGGGAACCTTCTCGCGTATTCGTGTAATTACTCGAAATATCTTTTATTGTGTAGAAAGCTCCAGAGTGTCATAAATCACTTTCCTTAAATAATAATCCTGGAGTATTCATGGAGCTGTCTTTTTTTTATGGGATTCAATTAAGCGTCCTTTGAGAGACGCCGACGTGGGTCCGACAAAAGCAAACAAGTCTCGCACTGCTGTTTATAACTCGCGTTACAATATGTTTTTCAAAATTTCCATTACAAATTAACATATAGAAATATAGCTTGAAACTAGAAATCATAACATTTTTGAACGATTTGCATCTTTGTATGTGCTTTTTGAGTGTTTTAGCTCACTAAGTCATAATATTAGGAAATGAGTAAAAACAACCTGTGGCTATGGCTATAACGAAATCATATAGCGCCAGCTAAAAATTTTTGTATTTTTCATTCATGACGATTAAAGGTTAAAAATGTATGATTTTAGCGCATTTTTGTGTATAAGTAAAATTGTTACCACATCAAAAAATCTTAAATATTCATCTCGTAGTCTTTTAAAAAATCGAAAGAAATTGTTAGTAGCTTTTTGTTATAGTTCAACGTGTCTTTTGAGACATACTGAAAATCACGTGAGACGTCCTGAAGACGCTATATAAAGCTCTTTAGTATAATATTCTTCCATTGGCTCAGCAATGTAATCTTTCGAAAACCGTCCTTTGGACTTCGAGATTTTCAAAATCTTGATTCAAAAATTAACACTTAGAAAGATCTCCTGAAATTATAAATAACGATGTTATTTCCAAAACTAGCCTCTTGAAAACTGTGACAGTTTGACAGGCATTTTTGGTATTTTAGGCGTAGAGAAGAAAAACTCATATGACGACAGCTAACAGTGTTTTGTATTTTTTTATTCATTGACATTTGAAGATCAAAAATGGATGATTTTAGCGCATTTTTGTCTATAAGTTGAATAGCATTACCAGACCCAAAAAACTGAAATGTCCATCTTGTAGGGATCTAAAATGAAAAATCGTATAAAATGAGCTGTGGTAAAAGTTATTTGAGATATTTGCCGCTTAAATGGGTTCTTAATGAGATTAAATTAAGTTATTAATAACTTCTCCAAAATACCTGTAAATCTATGATTTTAAGTAAAAAGCGGGCTCTACAACAGATTTATTCAATTTATTTATGAGTCCAAAAATACTACACTTTTACAACAAACTTTAAAATTGTATAGGTAAAAATTTAAATTATTTACCGATTTAAAGCTTTATTATTACGTGAGTTATTACAATATTAAAGGGACTTGTGATAAAAAATTCTAATTTGCAAAAACTATTCAATGAAACTGAAATTTTCATTACGTATTCCACACAAATGCTTACTTATTACACAAAAATTAATGTAAAACTTATTAATTATTGTTAACATTTAATTTAATTTAAAGTCGTTGATACATCTTTGACTTTAAGTAACAAATGAGCTCTGCAACAAAATTATTCAATTTATTTATGAGCAAAAATATACTACATATTTACAATAGCATAAATGAAATTTTAGATTATTTAATGTTTTAAATTGGTAGAACAACTCTTCATCTTTAATTCGGACGATTTGTAATTACTCTAGCTTTATTAATACGTGAGTTATTACAAAATTAAGAGGACTTGTAACAAACAAATTCAATTTTGCAAAAATTACTCAATGAAACTCTTTGAAATTTTGATCGCTTTTTCCGCACCACAAGAGCTTATTTATTACACAAAAATTAATGAAGAACTTATTAATAACTTAATTGAAACTCATTAGTACAGCAATGATTTTACTTAAAAAGTGAGCTCAACAACAAAGTTATTCAATTTATTTATAAGCAAAACATACTACACTTTTACAATTGCATAAATAAAATTTTAGGTTAATTAGCTATTTAAATTGGCACAAAAACTCTTCTTATTGAATTTGGACCATTTAAAATTACTCTAGCTTTATTATTACGCGACATTGTAAAATAATTGGACCTGCAATAAACAAATTCAATTTTGCAAAAATTGTTGGATGAAACTCTTGAAATTTTGACCACTTAATCCGCAACACAAGAGCTTACTTCTTACGTAAAATTAATGCAGAACTTATTAATAATTTAATTTTTTTAACCCGTTTAGGATTTTGGTAGGCAACAAAAATCCAAATAACGTTTGGAACAGCATTTTTTGTTTTTTTTTTATAACTCTACCAGAATTTTTTCAATTTCAGTTTTTCACAATTTCAGTTTTTTTTTTGCTCGGTTATAACAAGTTGATTTGTAGACAAAAAAGCATTGAAATCATACATTTTTGACCTTTAAACGTCGATGATTAAAAAATTTAAAAAAAAATTGGCAGACATGTCTTTTGTTCTTTTTTGTCACAGCCACAGTCTCAAAGACTATTTTCCTGTATTTATCAACACATTGCGAATTTCCAAATGGTTGCAACCCATGAAAAATCTCCTCATTTCCACCAGTTCCACATCTATTACCCACACGATGAATCGACTTTTCATTACCCGGAGTAGGTAGATGAATTTCAATCGATTTGATCGTTTATTAACAGGACTTGAACGATCGGAACAGCCCAAGACGTCTTATTTATGGCATGGGTGTGTTCAAGACTAATGACCTTGCTGAACATATGGTTCAAAACGAAAGCGATAACGTAATCACAGAGCGATTTTAACTCTCGCCTGGAACGAAGGTAATTTTCGTCGAAGAAAAAACGGAAACTTTTTAATCAAAGTGGTGATTAGCGGTAATAAAAAGGAATAGAAATGTGTGATTTTCTTTTGAAAAGTTTCACGTCTTCAGGCGGGAATAGTCAGGGCTGAAATTGGTGAAAGTAGAAATCAGGACAATTATATCCAAAATAAAAATTAATAAAATTGTGGTTAAAATAATTAAAAAATTAATAAAATCATAGTTGGGATTACGATAGAGTAAGAAATATCTCAAAGGAGCAATTTCGAGTATGTAGGTACTTTATCGGTTTTTTTCGACCTTTCCCTCATTTAATTGTTATGAACATTTGCATAAATTTTTCTTAAACACTTTCATTATTTATGTGTTTTCCATGTTCAGCTATGAAAACTCCTATTTTTTTTCTGGAAAGTTTACATTTTGGTAGATTTTAAAACCATTCTACAAATAGAGTTCGAAATTTTAAACAATTTAATTGAAAATATGAGTACTACTATGATAATTTAAAAAATCTGAATAAATTGCATGGAAATCTCAAAAAAGTGGAAAAGTAAATTAGATAAATTCGTTCCATGATTGAACGTGATGGATTTAGTCCACATTTTCTCCTTCCTACTTACTTTTTTGGTATGCTTTTATTAATATCGTAATTCCATTTGTTTCTATATTATAGTTTCTTTCCAGTCAATTTACTGTCTGATGTTTTTGTTAGCTCTCTCTACTTGTTTGTTTCTTATTCCTCTTGTGATTGGATTTTATGTTTTTGCGTGTTTCATCTTCACTTTCCAAAGAAGAAGGTATGTTTCTAAATAAAATAAAAGAAAAATTTTCTTACATCCATCGATCCCAATGTGTAGGCAACTATGGGTTTAATTATTGTTTTTGAAAATTTTTAAGTCTGGTTTATTAAACAGTTTTTTTGTCTTATTACGTGTATTTTTGTTTTGGCAAAAATCTCCTTTTTGTTTTGACGTACATAAACTCCTGGACAAAATTAACGCACCACACAATTAAACTTGTATAATTACAATACCGAAATTAATATTGCAATATCAATTTTATAAAAGCTTATAGTTAGGTACTGTCTAGTAGCTAGTAAATGAAATTAGCAAATCAGGGCGTTATCTCTAATAATTTTTTTATTAAAGAAATTTTTTTCTTGGAAACAATGCAAAATTGCAAACAGAAAACAAACGAAAACAATAGAATTTTCAGACTTAGAGCTGTTCTAATATCGTGTATGTCCTCCTCTACTCCTACTTACTGCTTCCATGCGTCTTGGCATACTGAAGATCAAATTTTGAGCGACTTCTTGAGGAATATTTCCCAATGCTGCATTGCTGCATCTACCAGTTGATTGCGGTTGGCAGGTGGAGGTATACGACGTCGAATCCTTTTTTTACTATCGTCCCATAGATGCTCTATTGGGTTCATGTCGGGACTCTTGGCTGGGCATTCCATGAACGGAATAGCTATAGCATTTAAGTAGCGAATAACCTGCCCAGCCACATGAGGACGAGCATTGTCCTGCATAAACAAGAAATTCGGTCCCACAATAGGAGCAAATGGCATTACATGGTCAACAACAATATGTTCCAGATAATAATCCGCATTCATTGACCTACCACGTATGGGGACCAATTCTGTGCGGCCATCGAAACAGATGCCTCCCCAAAACATTACAGAGCCACCACCAAACGGAGCTCTTGGAGAGATATTGCAACTTGCAAATCTCTCTCCTGGCCTTCTCCAGACACGCTCACGTCCATCAGAAGATTTAAGGCTGATTCTCGTTTCATCTGAGAATAAAACCCTCTTCCAATCATTACGAGTCCAATCTTGATGTTGTCTCGCAAAACGCAACTTTTGAATTTTGTGCTCTCTGGTGAGCAGGAGTTTCTTGGTCGGTTTTCTGCTGCCTAATCCAGCTTCATTTAAGCGCCTTCTAATTGTTCGGGAATATACAAGAATATTGCGAGCAGCTACGAGTTTATTTTGTAGGATGGTACTAGTCGTTGTCCTGTTTCTTAAAGCGGATTGTCTAAGAAAACGTTCATCAATTGGATCAGTACACCGTTTTCGCCCTTTTCCCGGCCTTCGTAAATGAGAACCTGTCTCGTTAAATCGTCTAACCATGCGACTTATGCTGGAATGGTTTCTTCCTATCACATTAGCAACATGACGCATCGAATATCCCTCATTCAGCAAAGTTAATGCTCTTACAGCTTCTTCCACTGACAAATTTGTTCTGCGATTCATTATTAAACTGGAGAACACTCGCACTTACACTATCAATAACAAAAAACCTTGGTGGCTTAAAACAATTAGTCTTAATTAGCAACAATTTCTGATCAGATTTTAAATCAATTTTCATCGAAAATGCTTTTCTTTGCTATTACACTTTTAAATAAAAACCCATGTTGACAACATTTACTTGAACTGTCGAAGTATACCCAGAGCCTATTTGTAAGATTGCTAAACAACTGAAAATCATCATTATTTTGGAATAACACAAAATATATGTGGTGGTGCCTTAATTTTGTCCAGGAGTTTATTTACTTTATCACAAAACGAAAATATGTCATGTTGGGTGTTTTCATAATTTCCATTATAACGAAAATAGTTTCTGAAATGAGTGAATTACTTTCAAAATATGAGTATTATGAAGCTGCTTGTGAAGATTCCAAAACTCAAAAGTCAATATTGTCAAATTCAATTATTTGACAATTATCACAATATTTGAATCTTCTTTTCGTATCTTTACTATGGTTGGTGTCGCCTTGGCAATTTCTTCTTCTTTTGCTTTTGGTATCCATTCTATTATGCCTAAAGGAATGCTTTTATGCAAAACTGCATATTTTCCGTACTTTGCATATTATGAATATTTAAAGTGATTTGCATATTTTTGGCATACATAAAAGTACTTTCCTCATAACTTCGTTGATTTATTAGATGCAGTTTTATCCTGCCATGAAGCTCTCCTGTCTATTAAGTAAATTATCTGCAAACCTGGTATTTGTTTTGACATTTGATTCGACAGCTGACAGTTCCCAATCTCTTTGGCAAGCTGAAGAAGTACTACGGAAAATAATAATTGTTAAACGTTAATTTCAATTATTGAGTGTTCTTTGCAATAAGTGTACATAATTCAGTTAGAACTATTGAACTTCTCATTTTAAGTAAGCGTTAAAGTAATGTAATGCGAGAAGTAAACAAAGCGACGCGTAAAAGACAGCTGCATGAATTCTCCGGGATTGTTGTTTACGGAAAGTAAATTGGTGACCTTATGAACATTTCCTGCGTAGGCGTTGTTAAAGAAACAATCGTACCTTCTAGAACATTCTCGATCATGGTTGGGGTATATATATAAGGGGGCTTGTGATCGAGGGAGTTAGTTAGAAGTAGAGAAGCAGACGTAAACGCGACATACGATCCGAAAGCGGAGCAGTACAAATAAATTATGTAGTGTCTAGGCTAGTGTACAAGTAGTTAAGTGTGTTAAAAAAATTAGTGTTCAATAAATAAATTATAAAATAAACGTTATAGTAATGATAAATGTGATTATTTAAGCTTTTCTTTGGTCTTAAAAAAATAACAGAAATAGTCTAAAATTAATGAATTCTAGGAAATGTAATCGACTCCAATGACAAGCCGTGAAATATTGATCATTTTATGAAATGCCCCAATTACTTTTTTTGGAAGTGGATTGGTGTTTTTCCATTCATAAAACTATGCATTTTGAAAAAATATACACATATTGGAATTAATATTATTTTTTAAGTAATTGTAGTAAGCCCCTCATTTGTTTTAATTCATTTAAAAATAATAATTTTATGTTGTAATATAATTTTTTAATATACACTTTTTAACTGCATATTTGGAACTGTACGTTGTTATAGATATTTGTGAATTTTTTTGCATAGATATGCAGATTATATTGGTATGTTTGTGGCCTTCACCCCACTATCATTTCGATACTATCAAAAGATCTTTTAATTACAATCCAGATGTTTAATTAAATTTAGAGTAATAAAATTTTAGATAAAAATTTTCCAGAAAATTAGATTTCCAAGAATTTCAGTTTTGAATGTTGGAAAATTCCAAAAATCAATCGAGTCATTCCTATCAAATATAATGATTTCACCAGGTTTTCATTATTATTGTAAAATTAATGATATTAAAATGACTTGCTAATTCTGTTAATATATTATAATGAAATTAGAGATTAGTGATCTTTTTTGATATATTCGATCAGAATTAATTATCAAATAAATTGTATAAATTCATGTCACGTGTGTCATAATGGTCATAATGGATGTGTCCCAGGAAACTTTTGAAAGGATTGGAACGTACTGGGATTCCTGTGTGTAATGTGACTTGGATTAAACCGATTACAGCCTCATAATTTTCCAATAAAACACGCTTTAAGTATCACGAAACTATCATTATTTCTTCTCGCCGAAAGTGTGAAATTCCATATATGTCGCCCGACTTTCCTTTTGCTCGATATTCGGTGTTATCACATGTGGGACGATACGATATGTATGCAATTTCTACTTTCATGAAATATTTCGTATCCTGATTCCGTCCCGTTATATTCAAATGGGCCGCCTGCATCAGATGATTCACGTTCCTTAATGTCAACGAAGTCTTTGTATCTCCGGCACTATTATTGTGAAGTGGTGAACAAACCGAAGACTGTACTTACGCATAAATGATTAACGTTTTCAATGAGACGCGATCACTTTCTGGGAATTTGTCGCGATGGAATGTCCCGTACAAGGGGCGCTCTATTTCGAGTAATTACGTGAGAATTGCCCAACGTGGAAAAGGGAAATTGACTGATAAGTAAGAAGGAAAATTGATTCAAGTGAAAATGTTTAAACATTCACTTATTTAGAACTATTTATTTCTTTTTAAAAATTGTGTGAAAATTGCCAGTTTTCCGAATTTGAAAAAATATTTTATTTTCGAGCAATAGAGAGAAAGTTGTTGTTAAATGTTTATAGTCAAAAATGTTTATTTTTAAACATTTAAACATTTAAGATATTAAAAAAAATATTTTTGTACAATATTTTTGTAATGGAAAAAACTACTTTTTTTTAACTTTTTTTGATTCATATTGATAGTTTAGCTCTCCGCCTTTCTTATTAATTCTCCTATTAGTTAATATATTATATATAATATTATATTATATTAGTTAATATAGTTATTCTCTTAAAAAATGGCAATGTAAATGTAGAGTTTATTCAAAATTTTCAAATTTCGCATACCACTTTCCATATAGATAATTTGTAAGTGGATTTTTTAAAGATTTATTATTAATTTTTATTTTTTCCTTATTCTGCAAGTTTCTAAGCAACACACTGTTTTATCAACATTTATAAAACGTTATTTTAAAGCTTGTTTCAAATGATCCTACTTAGAACTTTTTATTGTACCTTATTATAGCTTTGGAAGGGTAGGTGATAATAGTGAGAATTTGGATTTTTTGGACTTAATTGTCAATAAATAAATAAATATGGCCTAATCTCAGGCAAGACAGTGGTAGAATCTCTTCCTATAGGTCAATATTACCTAAAACGCTTCTGACATAATATTTTCTCATATGTTTTACAGTTCTGTTAATTTTTCATTTCCCTGAGCTATAACAGGAGAAAGGATTCGGATCTGATGCCAAGAGCCGAAGGGTAGAACGAAAAATGAAAATGTGCGCAGGGGAGAAAAACCCGGAAGCTCCGACAGGTGATGTATCGGCAGATGTTCGAAAATTCACCAAATCTGTGAGTCGTCAAGAAAAAAAAATGGAATCCCCTACGTAACTCTCGACATTTCTACGGTAGCACGCAGGAAGGCCTGGCAAGCAGGAAGTTCTCTCAATTAACCGACCGACGCCTGAATAACTGAATCCGCATTTTTGAGCCGAAAGGCAAAAGTCCGCCGCGGAGGCACCACAAATGAGACTAGGTCTCAGGCGAATCTCAGACGCTAGAATAAACTTAATTAAACCGACGATGGTATCACCCAAAGAAACGTTTAGATTAGTTGAGACGGAGTTATAGTAAAACCTGCAAAAACGGTAAATTCGTTATTATCCACTGATGATTAGTGAACAACTGTTTTATGATAACTAAGAATGGTTAACTAATTGGATATAGCCGTTTCAATAAAGGTTCCAACTAATTATGACTCGGTTAGAGAAGAACTATGCTAACTACATACTAACTATAATGATTGGATTAACAATTTTTAAACTTGATAATATTGGTACTATTAGTCAAACTTTGACTATTTCAAAAACTCGAATCCATTCTACCTTACTTAGCTCAGATTTATATAACAAATTCAGAAAATTAATAACTTCTTTTATGGTTAGTTCAACCGTCTCCAAAGTTACCAAATGTGAACTCCGTTCTAAATCTTTTTGGAAGCAACTATTTTGTGATTACTCAGAATGGTTAACTAATTGGATGTAGTCATCGGAATAAACGTTTCAATTAATGATGACTCGGTTAGAGACGTTAACTAATTATGCTAACTACATACTAACTTTACTGACTGGGTTAACAATTTTTAAATTTGATAATATTGGTACTATAGTCAGATTTTGACCATTTTAAAAACTCTAATCCATTTTGCCTTAATTAGCTCAGATTTATATAACAAATTCAGAAAATTAATAACTTCTTTGTGGTTAGTTAAACCGTCTCCAAAGTTACCAAATGTGGACTCTAATCCAAATCTTTTTGGAAGCAACTTTTTTGTGATTACTAAGAATGGTTAAATTAGCGTTGTGTAATTATTTGGACCCACTACAACGTTACAATATGTAGCTTACTAACCTTTAAAAATAGGTTTAGTTGTAGATTATCTACAATAACTACTTTTAGTAAGTGTAAGGTGTTATGTGTTGTAACAATATTTTTATAAACACCTTTTCGATTGAAATTTCTCCTGTTTGCACTTATTAACTATTTTATAGAAGCCTAATGTCGGATGAAGCGAAAATAATTGATTGGCGAATTTTCTCTGATAAACGTCGCTAATTCATCTCTTCTATTAATAACATTCATGTTTATAAAATCGTTTACTTAAGAACTATGAAGTTTATATTACGCCACGCTTTTACTCGAACCGAACACACATGTTACACTACGCAGACAAGGAGAAGCTAAACGATCCGTCCCAAATAAAAGTCCTCTCATTAACGAAATCGAAAATTAGATTTTTCTGTTTCCATTCACGTTAAGTGCCGGCGACGAATGAAGTCGTGTACTTGCACAATATTTGCCCTCATTTAGATGGGGATTTATGCGCGTCGGTTTAGCTAACAGGACCCTTTACGTAAACACTATTAGTCCCACCCTTGTGCAGTTTCGTGACGGGCAATTTTCTAAAGTACCTCATATTCCTGATTGCTCCCGCACGGGAGGATTTCCCTTCGCGGGGATTTTTCCCCTTTTTCCATGCCCACGCGTGTAAAGTGAGGAGCGGCCCCGGTCCCCCTTAAACTGCATGCGCCCGAAGGAGTGGCCCTTCAGGTCGTTTACCCTCCGCATGCATAATGTACGTTATACGTGTAATTTCTTTAGTGATGATGCAGAAATATAGCGATTATCACGTAATAATGAAATTGACTGATGGGTTGGGTAGCGGTGAAAGTAAAATATGTAATTTTGAATGTGAAAAATATCGCAGGAAATGACTGATTTTGATTGTCGAAGTATAATTTGTTCGGTCTGACAGGCAAATTGACTCAAACTAGATAGTAAATTGAAAGTAAAAAAAACTTGTTAGTCAAATTTTTATATACAAAAAACACAGTTTCATCATCATCATCAGCCTTTTTCCGTCCACTCCTGAACGTAAGCCTCTCCCATTTGTCTCCACATGTTTCGTTCTTGAGCTTTGTAGACCCAGTTAGTTCCTGCAACCACAGTATATGATACTTAGATATATCTAAACTGTGCTGCAACTGTATCGTCTCTCCATATATTGGGTAGTCTTCCTACGCTTCTCCTTATTAATCTGGGTCTTCATCTTAACAATCTTGACGTCCAGCGATTGTTGTGCCAGATATCCAGCCCATTGCCATTTTGCACCAGCCACTTTCTGTACTACATCATCATAGTCACATATAGTGACTCTATTGGTCCTAACCTTTTCTTAAATTCTGGAATGGATTTCTCTTGATTCTGTGTCACTTCATCCATCATAGGAGATTTAGGCTGATTTTCTTAATGAATTTATATTAAAATAAGCTAATAATTAATATTAATTATTATTAATTTCTACATCATAAATTAAGTAATTAAAAATTAAATCTTAATCAATTTTTTTAAGATAATCTAATTAATCTCACAGTTGAACTGATATAGACTTCCAAATTAATCAGCTTGACTAGTCGGAGACAAGTTGTGTCTTCCAATAAACTTTCCGCAATAAATCTAAAGAGATTTAAATAGCTGTAATTTTCACGAGTCGTTTCTGTAGAAAACATCCATAAACACATCAAACCGTTATGAAACCAACCGAAAATATAAAAATGGTACTTAATCTATTCATTCTCAAGTACATTTGTAGTAGGTGTGCAGTTCCAGGTGTGCACAGGCTGACACCAACGCCAATGTGAAACAATAATCAAGTAGTAAAAGGCTTTTGGATATATTTTTAAAGAGTTACGGATCTTTTTACGACAGGGCTAATAGCTCGATGAAGACGGAAATCCATGTGCGTCCAACGAGCAAAAAAGAAAGTAGTCGTTTGAATTTTTTTGATATTCTGCGGTATTATTCTGCTTGATGGTTCATGACACGTGTTTTTCCTTTTTCTCTCAAAAAAGTCAACTTTTTCAAAATTTCATACCTCAGAAAGGCCACTATTGATTTTCACGAATTTTCACCTTTTTTGAAAATGTGCAGAATTTTATCAGATTTCACATTAATTTTTTTAAATTTAATTTAGTTGGTATCCTAAAGCTTTTTTTCTTAAAAATATGCAGAATTTTATCAGCTTTCACATTTTTTTTTCAGGAGTAAAATTGTTCGAAAACTTTTTACGGTAAACGGAAAAACTGAAAAAAGTCTACTTCTTAAAATTTTAGTATCTCAGAAGAATACTATTAATTTTCTCGAATTTTGAATATGTTATTCAAAGTCGAATAAGCAATCGTTCTGCCAAACGGTAATATGCCATTTTGTCCCAATCAGGAGACACGACTTCTTAAAGACAATAGCTATTTTCAAAGATATGCCATATATATCAACTCGTTAACCAAAGAAACTTTTTTAAAAATGTGTAAAATTTTATCAGCTTTCACATGAATTTTTCAAAATTCAATTCAGTTGGTATCCTAAAGCTCTTTTTCCTAAAAATACGTAGAAAATTATCAGCTTTCACCTATTTTTTTAAATTCAAATTGTTCGAAAACTTTTTAAGCTAAACGGGAAAAACTGAAATAGTTATTTTTTTCAAAAATGAATATCTCAATAGGACCACTTCTCTTACTCACACTATTTCTCAAAGAAGACTATATTCTCAGGTTTAAGCCCCATATACGTTATGTAGAACTCGTTGGCCTTTTGAGATATTCAACTTTGGAAAAAAAACTTTTTTACAATTTTTCCCATTTTCGTTAAAAAAATTTTGAGCAATTTAAATTTTGAAAAATCCACGTTAAAGCTTATAAAATTTTACATATTAGGAAAAAACAAACGTTATGATTCAAGCATATGGGGCTTGAAAATTAGTGTGTTTGAAACATCCTATCTTCCGAACTACGCAAAATGGCATATTGCAGTTTGGTGGAAAGATAGCTCCTTGGACATTGAATGACATATCCAAAATTCGCAAAAATTATAAGTGGACATTTTGAGATATTCAATTTCGAAAACCATGACTTTTCAGTCTTCTTTCTATTAACCTTAAGAAGTTTTCGAGCAATTTGAGTTTTGAAAAATCCATGTGAAAACTAATAAAATTCTGCACATTTATCCCACTTTCGCGAAAATGAAGTGAGGTTGGCCATTTTGAGATATTCAATTAATTAAAAAAAAACATACTTTTTTCAATTTTTAAAAAGTTTTTGAGCAAATTGAATTTTAAAAAATCCACGTGAAAGCTGCTAAAATTCTACATTTCGATAGGGTGATTTGGCTCAAAATGACGGCCATTTAAAAAATATGTGAAATTTCATGTTCCAATTAACGTTATCGAGAGATCAATTTTGACATGGCGCCATAGAGCTCCGAAACCTTCTTTTGAAAAATCAAATTCCTAGTAAAATAAATATCTTAAAATTTCACCCGTTGAATCCACATGCATTTATCATTGAATTGTTATTTTTGAGCATCGTAGGAATTACGGTTACTTAAATAATCACGTGGCTCGTGCCGACATTTTATACCTTTAATCGTTCAGGTGTAACGTAATTTCCGCTAGAAAGGATGATTACTTTTTTTTCACTATATAACGATGACCAGGAGCGAGATTTAAATGCGCTCCGTTCGGACTTCCGGTTTATTTTTTATTAATTCAGTTGACAGACGGAAAAATTTGTTAATCAACGACGCCATATTTAAATTTCACTGTAATTACGTTGTAAATCTGTCAGTGAGTCTTAAGTGCCTCTAAGCTGTTACTAAAACAACGATTTCGTTTTTTGACGTTCATATAGTAAGCACAGTAAACATGAATTTAATTCACATTAAATAATACAATTACAATAATTATCAATAACATGTAATTTAAGTAGAAGTATTGCATCACAATTTATACCTGCATGTTCTAGTTCCTTCCACATATCCCCAGGTAAACTGAGTGGGTTTTCCTACAGCAAATCACACTCGTGGAAGACTGTCTCAAGCCACATTTGGCGCACAATGAACATTTACATCCTAAAGCAATATGTCTCAAGTGCAAGTACACACCGGAATAGGGACAAAAGTATCTGTCGCTGATTACTGTAGAAAAATGTATGACTAGTATTAAAGCCAAAATGTGTATAATTAAAGTACTCAACAGGAGGCCTTCAAACGTTTCAAAGTCCATTGGAACTGTTTGGAAATACTTGTCAAATTGACACCTTCAACGCATTGTCAAATACACTTGTTTCATAATATTATGGAAACAACTTTAGATGTAACGGGGTAAGGGGAAAAGTAATACTATTAATAATGGGTCATATGCAAAATATCGGGTGTTTTTTTTTTTAAATTTCACCTCATTAGGCTGTGGATAGTGTTTGTGAATGCGCCTTACTAAAAAAATGTCAAAATTGACATAACCTCACTTTTTTAATAAAAATTGAAACTGCTCCAATCAGTTACTAGTGTCTTGAAAAAGACAGCTTGGCTCTATTAATTAGGCGTAGATGAGTGAGCTGTCTTTTTCAAGGCACTATTCACCGATTGGAGCAGTTTCAATTTTTATTAAAAAAGTGAGGTTATGTCAATTTTGACATTTTGTAGTAAGGCGCATTCACAAACACTATCCACAGCCTACTATGAGGTGAAATTTAAAAAAACACCCGATACATATACCTACTCTATTCAAAACAAATCCCGATGCACGTCATTGTGATGACGTCAGAATCATCCAATACTACCAACTTAATATAGTCACAGGACATTGCAATTTATGTCTTCTGTGTATATTTTAGGTTGACAATATATATGGTTATGTTTATTCTCAACCTAAAATATACACGGAACACATAAATTGCGATCTCCTGTGACTATATTAAGTTGGTAGTATTGGATGATTCTGACGTCATGAAAATGACGTGCATCGGGATTTGTTTTGAACAAAGTATATGTATCTATGTACCTACATATATTAAAAAACAAATAAGACGTGTATTAAAATGTGAAACATTTGTATAAACCGTAATTAATCGTAATACATTAAGCTACACGACATTTAATTACACTCACATACATATTTAATTCAATGACATCATATTTCAAAACTGCATATGTATTTAAATTGCAATCTATCAATGATGCAACGATCAAGAGTTTCGATGAATCAAAAACGGAATTTCCTTTCCTGCGGGTTCATTTCATGCCCAATTTACAGTCTTATGTTATTAGAACGCATTCACACTACTTAAGGATTGCATAATGTACTGGAATTCGCACTACTTGTCCTACTGAAGAGATTTATTGCGTAATTTCTTCAACGTAGATAACAGGATATTGGGATTTCCTCGTTGTATTATAAGTGACGTAAGTCGAAACGAATTTTGTGTCTTAATTATACCGGTAGAGTTATTAATTGTGTATCGACGATTACTGCAATCAAAAAATCATGTACAGGGAATTGAAAAATATGTTAAATTACTCCCCTACTTTCTAAAAATGGCGTCTACTTTTTGAATCCAAATACAACTACTTTCATATTACACCTACTTTCCTGGATAAGCCAAAACTGATATGACTGAAATCATAGAAAGCCTGAAAGAAAATTAATTTCGAAGTTTTTAAAATGTCTATAACTACAAATGTGCTTGTAAAGGGTAACAAAAATTTTAAATAAAGACTAATAACCTATGTGGGATATGCCTACTAAATTCAATACAATTTTGGAAAACTTTGAAAAGGGATTTCTAAAACACAAGGAACCCAATGAATAAATCCTTAGCTACACGTGAAAGTAATGGTAATCCATTTTTTATCAGATCTCATTTCACTTTTAGAATAACAAAATACAATTTATTAATACAAATTAATGATCAATTTTCGTTAGGAGCATGAAACCATCAAATTGGGTAAATCAATCATTCCATGTCGTCGCCGTTCATATCCCTAATTAAATTATTAATCATATCGGCGACTAATCAAAAATTCATTCGCCAGACTAATTTTTAGCAATTTAAAATGCAAATAATGTATCGGGGCCAAGGAGCATTTTCATTACACCAGATGCGGCCTAATCGGTAAAACTCGATTTGACGTTCCGTAAAAGGTGACGAATGTTTTACTTGGAAGACATTTCTATATGGTATTTACATGACCGACGTTAATGCAATTATTAATGTCAATTAACATTCCGATAGGTGCCGGGTTTTTCCTCTCCGTTATGAAATTATGAAGAAAACGACTACTGGATAAATTAGCGCTGGATACTTGGAATGTCCAAAAGTAACAGAGAAAGTCTGAAATAGTTTTGGAATGTGTCGAAGAGAAGAAAACTCGGATGAGACATTGAATGTTGTGATGACCTAACCGCTTCAGAAAATTACGCATTTCTAACATATTGAAAATTGTGTGAATCACAGAAATGACAGTCTGATATTTGTACATACAGCTTTCCCCTTCCGTTTCCTCTTATAAGGAACTCTAATTGGTCAACGTTCTGTTTCCACACCTCACCATTTTCATTCCGTCGAAGGAGGAAGTACAGTTGTAACCCTATTGTTTGTTTATAATGAGATGATCTAAGGTTTACATCATCGATGCAAAATGAACCGTGACGTGAAATCGCGAATCTGTTACGGCCAATTATTTAAATAAAGTCTTGTTCCTGTCATTTACGAAACGGAATGTAGCAAAGGCAGAAATGATGACTATTAAATGTTTTACCATGTTACAACTTTTTCTGTAATCACAAGATGAAAAAGGTACTTACTTCAAACTCATGTTTCAACAAAGAATCCTTATTTACTGTAAAGTAATTTTCAGTGATATTACATGAACTCCATTCCGCTAAGTGCAAAAAAATCCCTTTGTGTTCTCGTATCCAATCCTGGAATCTATGTAAATACCCGGAGAAAAAACTATCAAGTTAACCGATGATAACCGATTATCTTCCAATTTACCTCGTGATTAAATACAAAAAAATTCCGGTATTTGGGCGACTGATATTAGAAAGTAAGCGCCTACGAAGTGGAATTTCATTCATGAGAGTGAATTTCATTCATGAATGTGTTTCCCTTGCGGCTTAAGTAAAATTGGTGCGATTGCAGAGCTTTAAATTTTAGTAAACGTGACCAGAGGGGACATTATTAACAACAGTTAGATATTTACACAGCAAAATTAAATAATGTGGCAAAATAGCAATTTTAAGCCAAAAGATGTATGCGATTCTGAGTAGAACCATTTTGAATTACAAGATTCAAACATGATACATGATTAAATATAAATGCTTCTTGCTTCAAAACTTTAGATTTGGTTGTAACTTTTTAACTTCTAAAGAAGGAAGATTGCAATTATCCAATACTTAATTTGCGATTTTAATGGAAGTTAAGTTCTTCCAATTGGACACCATCATTAAATCAATTATTTTATTATTATTAATTATTTATTATTATTATTATTATTTTATTTGATAATTTTATTATTATTATTAATATTTATATGCCTTCTTCCAATGGTTTTCTTCGTCTTTAACTCCTTCAATATACCCAGTCCATTTGAATTTTTTTCTTTAATTCATGTTGCAACAGTTCAAACGGAATTACTCAAATTTGAATCAAGCATCAGGATTCGATATGATTAATTTAACTTTATCAATCAAAATCACTAATTAAATGTACTAATGGCTTCCGAGGGTAGACATGTAAAATATGTCCGAGAAAGTATTGTCCAACAAGTTACATTGATGAAAAGGTTATACAAAAAACCTCGTTAACCAAAATTGAAAATCTCTTGATTTAAAATAACTGGAAAAACTGCGTCAGTTCTAATTTCCCCCCATTATTTTTAATACTTACTTGATATCCAAAAATTAAAAAAAATACATGAAACGTGTCGCGGGACACCAGTTAGGAACTTTAGTTTCTTTTAATTAATAACCATTTTTTTTAAATCATTTCTTAATAAAACTGTAATGTTCAACGTGAAACAGCGACAGTAAGACGGGCATATAATACACAGCATTGGCTCTATAAGTAAGGCAATGGAATATCGTTCTCAATGTGTTGAATCAATAAATAAATACACATATAAATATAAAAATTTATTTTACTCTGGATGAAACTTCATTTAACACAAACATACAATAGTATTAATTATAAAAATCATATCATTAAGTTGATTGGTACGAACTACATTATTAAGTATTCAGATCTAGTCAGTGCATTAGATCATTGAAACAAAGACAGCGAACGACTCAATGAGAGAGAGAGAGAGAGAGAGAGAGAGAGAGAGAGAGAGAGAGAGAGAGAGAGAGAGAGAGACAGAGACAGAGATAGCGAGCGGCTCGGCAGCGTTCGTAGCGGCTCGGCAGCGTTCGTAGTGGCTCCGCTCGGTAACGCATTCCATTTAATGGTCGGATTTTTGCTGCGCGACCACCCTCGCTCCCCAACACCTGGCGTAAGGAACTAAAGTTCCAAAAGTTCCAAAAACAGTGGAGATATATTTAGAATTAAAGTAATAATTATGTTTTTTTTAGAGTTTTTGGATGTAAATCCTAACCTAGAATTGTTTTTAATTAGGCATTCCAAACCACGTGATGTCCAATATGGCGGCTGGGGGCAAACAAAGTTTGACAGTTTGACAGCGCCATAAGAGAGTGTTCAGGGTTGTGTTGTTTGTTGGTGAAAATGTGATTTTTAGAAAATTTTATCGGTTTTATTAGTGCTTATATACTTTTTAAGATGCAGAGTGAATATTTAAAGACATTATTGTTGGAAAATCGCCATGTTGGCGAACGGTAAGCTCGAAAATACTTACTAAAGTTTTGTGTTTGCATTTCTATATATATATTTTTTGCTGTTATCTAAAGAAGCTGAAGTTAATCAATAATGTAGATCCATTTACATTGAAAGTTGAAGATTTGGACTATTCTATTCACGGAGTTCCGCCTGTCACCTGTCACCAAGATGCATACCAACATTGATATCGTTTCATATTTAGTTTTAACCCATATTTACTACAGCAAAGCACAAATGAAAGCATACAAGAGCATCTTTGCTCGATAAAACAGTACTGTACACTTTAAAAATATAAAAACAACTTAACTCACTCTCAAAAACATAAAATGGAACACTTTTCGATCAATAGTCACAGATGACATAACCAAGTTGTTTGCCCCCAACGGCCATATTGGATTTACTTTTGACAGGTCGTTGGAATGCCTAATTTGTTAATCACTTTAGAGGTTGGGGCGGCGGTGGTCGTGTGGTTTAGGCGCTGGCTTTGAGTCAGGCGATCACTGTCGTCGTGGGTTCGAATCCCACGTAATCCATGGATGTTGTGATTGTTGCGGGAAGTGTGTAAAATGTATCCAAAATCCCGTTCCTATTCACGCCGGTAACCAGGCCGGATAGGATCGGATATCCTGTAGGAGGGCGGGACTAGGATACACACACCCTGAGTCGGTAGAGCACGGAGTGGGTCAACTGGGGTGAGAGCCTTAAGGGGGTACAACCGTGCTCGATGACCGTGGTTCGGAGCCCACGTTAAGCTGTAGGTCCCGTCCAATTAGCACTGGCAGCAAAAAGAGACGTTAACAGTATCAACCAACCAACCAACTTTAGAGGTTAGGAATGCCGTTTTAAAGCATTTTCAGCATTTTTCGTGAATAAACTTGGCGTATTAATTGGAACCATTAAAATCTTCTAATTAAATCTTATGTTAAATTTTAGACATTAGAATTTTTCTAGGATTCAGGCACGAATAATTACTATTTCATTAGTAATTATTCAATTAAACAATTGGAATTCGGTTGTGGTAAAGTAAAATTCGACTAATGTAAATAAGGTTAAAAATATAGAATATTATATACCTTTACTTTCGTTATTATTCCGTGAAATATTTTTTAACGCGCGACTAACGACTACTCTACACATTAAAATCTATATATAATTAAGAGTGCTTGCTTTAGGCATACCAAAAGTAATCAGATTAGTGTTTTGTGTTTAACGTGCATCTAAGAAACGTTTTATAAATAGATAAAACTAATAAAATCTCCCGCTTCGGAAGTATATAACAGGATATTTGAAATTTGCATATTTTAGCGTTGTGGATAAGAGAACTTGTATGCTTTGTATGGAGGAATGTGGTTTAAAATAATGGTATGGATTTTGCATGCATGCAGGCACTAATTTTTCATTAATACTGTAACGTTTATTTCTAATTTATTTACACTGTTCTTAATTATACACTACACACTACTTAATTTATTTAGATAATTACTGTACTAATTAATTTATATAACACACTTAACTTTTTAATTTAGTTGTACAATTCGCTTGTCCGTTTTTCGCACTGTTTACTCTTTCGCGGCTTCACGTCTAATCTAATCTCCTTCTTCCGCAGCGTTCACTTTTATAGCCCTCCATAATGTATTCGAGAACCTACTAGTATTCGCTCGATAATTATTTTCCCTAATTATGCTTTTCTAGAAACGCCCAGAAGGTAATAAATCATTCTTCCTTTACTAAGATGCTGCAGCGACGTTCGGGACGGTTTTTATTGCTCAATTAAGCGTAGCGGCTTTCCTTTGAGGTAAGCCGCCGTCCGATAAGAGTAAACACGTTTCGCGCTGCCTTTCACTACCTATTATTTCTAGCACTAAAATATTTTCTTAAATAATTGTCACAGTTGAGGTTTTGATTTTAAACCCGCCTTAATTTTGATTAAAAATGTAGTTTTTCTTCTTGAAATACACAAACCACACGAGATTAATGAGAATTAATCTTTCTCTCTTTCTCTCTCTTAACTCAATAACTTCAAAAATGCTCAAACGAAAATTTATAAATCCATTCGTAAAGCAATAAGTCCTTACTAAGGTAATTAATCCATTTAACTGTTTAATTAGCTAATATTTTTAGATTTTGTTAAGAAATTGAAACTGATTCAAAATATCGGTTTCAGATCTATTTTTGGATTTTGGCACATTTAACCTGGATAATTCGAGTTACTAGGAGTATCACACCCATTGGTATATAATAGAGTTATTGCTAAGTAGTTTCGTTAACTGTACTTATTAGTTAATGTTTACCTTTTTTTTTATTTAATTTCTACATATAACATGCCTAAAACCAAAATTCTAATTTCTATATCTTTACAACTTTATCTTTTATTTCATCTTAATTACTTATTTAGTATATTTTTTGTTTTATTGTTTATGAATTATCTTTGAATTTATAATAAAATTGAAATTTTTATCATTCATAAAATTCAAAAGAAATTGAATTATTATTGAAATTGAATTGAAAAATTATATGTACTTCAGAATTAGTTTCGTTTAATTAGAATACAACAAACTGTAACTGACAGAACTAACTATATAAAAATTTAAATATTTTATCATAAATATTCCCAGAACTAAATTCTAAGCTAGTTGAATAATGATGATAAAATGGAAGTTTAAACCCTTATTTGAGACCCTAAATTCATAAAGTACCTTTATAGCTTCGGCCCTTTTGAAGTTGACCTGAGAGTTAATATCTTAAACGGTCCATAAAAAGAGCATTTCTCACAAAAACCAAAATGAGTGATTTTACAATTTCACCGCCATAAAGTTTTACTTCCTAAACAATAAACAATTAATTGTTTTTCGACGTTTAAGTGTACACAATTTATTTTAGGTGGTAGCACCTTTCCTATTTATTCACTGAATCGGAAAATTTGGACGACTTTTTGAGTGATTGTGGATGCTCGATTCAATTTTCATTCGAATAATTGAAATGATTTCTCAAAATCGAAAATTACATCAAAAACTTAATTGCACGATAAGTAGAATGGAACAGTGTTAGAACGTTTACCGACAGGAGACAAAACGACGAAGACGAGGCATCAATAAGTTATCCATAAATATCCTAATATGATATTTACAATTTGCATACTAGTTAGCATCGATTCGTAATATTTTTCTTGAATTTCCATATTAAATGAGTTTTTGTTTAATGTGGGACGAATGTGAACGATCGACAACAAAAAATTGGATGGGAATGAAATCGTTCAATTCCCAAGAGACTTTCACGAATTTTGAATAACAACTTACGAGTAAATTTATTGAAAGGTTACAATTAAAATCGATGAATGAACAGATTTGATTTTACGTGGAAATTTTGCTTTCTAATAAGCAAAATCGTATATCATTGTTCCACGTTTTCACTTACTTTTCATTCCGCTAATTAGGTACTATATACTACAAGAACCGAACAATGGGCCTCGATGTCACCGATAATACATCCTGTTATTTGAATTACGTACGTGCATGCATGAAATAATGTGAACGGTTGTATGGTTTAATTGATGCATTTCCCAGATTCCTCTTGGTCAGTAAGAGGCATGTAGCTCAGGTAATAATTAATATCCATAAATGATATAGTGTTATTAACTTTTATACGAAAAATAAGCTAATCTTTTTTTTTAAATGTCAAAACTTATTCACGAGGTAATATTTTTTATATTTCGTACTTAAAACTTAAGTTACATATTATTGAATTTTTTTTAGGATATATAATACTTTTGATTGAATAATAAAATAAACAAAATTAGTCATGAATTTAAAAAAAAATGCTAACTTTGGCCAAAACTGACCTATAACAATTTTTCTCTTTTTAAAATTCGTGTAAAAATGCCAACTTTCCGAATAGGAAAATATATTTTACTTTCGAGCAATGGGGAAAAAGTTATTCTTAAATGTTGATAATTAAAATGTTAATATTTTTGTACACGTTATTTTTTACTTTTTTTTATTCATGTTGATAGTTTGACTCTCCTTCTTTCTTATGGTAGGTATCTGTACAGTTGCTGTATCTTTATTATTTTCTGACTTATGTTATTACAAAAATAGTCTCTGAAATAAAGAAATGGAATGAAATTTAAACTATTTGATGGATCGATCTGAAATTTAGAGGGTTCATGTAGTACCACAAGACTCACATTTTCGCATATATGCATTTTCGCGTATTTATCATAGTTGTAAGTGAATTTTTTAAAGATTTATTATTAATTTTTATTTTTTCCTTATTTTTCAAATTTATGACCAACAAATTAATTTATCAATAATTAATTGTAAAACGCCATTTTAAAGCTTGTTTCATATTTCAAATGATAATTACTTAGAACTTTTTATTGGATATAAACTTTCATAATGATAGATGATAATAGCGAAAACTTGGATTTTTTGCACTTTATTATTGATAAATAAAAAATATGACCTCATCTCACACAGGAAAGTGATAGGAATCTGTTCCTATAGATCAATATTAGCTAGCATCTCATATACCTGGATATTTCGCAGTCCTTAAACAGGATCTTTTCCCTGGTCTATTATCCGGATCTAACAGTCACGACTTACACAATTTACTGGCGATATGAAAAGTTTTCTGTGCGAATTGTGGGAATATAAAAATAAAATCGCACCAGTTCCCAGCGATTATTCTCTTGCTCAACGTCGACAACGAAATGGGGAAAGTAATGAGAAAATTAGTTCTCGATAAAATGCAGATGTGAGATTACATGTGTGTGTATTAGAATTTAGAAATGATGGGAAGGGAAAATTAATATCGCCGGTAGATAAAGGGGGATATTTTGTACATCGTACGTCGAGATAACCGGACGACATTCTTAAATGTTTCGCTGAATAACCGAATCTCAGTGTTCCGGACGCATAAACTGTAAAAATATGATTACTGAAGCGGCTACGACGATAATATGGAGATAAAATGAATGTTATCGGCACAAAGCGATAATCCAGCGTTTTAAATATTTGCACTGGTTGTTTGTGTTATTTATTTAGGGTACTTTAGTTTTAAAATATATTCTACTAATAAAAATGGATTTTTTTGTTGGGTTTTGACAACAAATTTCAAGTTAGTCAGGGTTAGTTTAACTTTAAAACAAGCATATTTGAAAAACGAGTTTAGAAATTGATGTATCTATTTAGTAATTGTCATTTTATTAAACATATTTTTTATAATCTCTAATTATCTACTATTTACTCTAATACAATTATGTTTAAACCTGTAAACTTAAAAAATGCCTTGCTCATTAATTTTTTGAGAAATCATTTTTTACAAGTAAACCGCTTAATTTTCGAAAATTACTACAAGGCTAGTGCTTGATTATAAAGTACTAGGTTTTATTAATAGATTGTAATTTAATCAGATCCTACAAAATAACTAATAAAAATTGGCTTCTTCATTTTTTTTGGGAAGTTTCTTATTAGTAAAACAGTCATAATTTTTGAAAACTACTATCAAGTTAGTACTTGAATTACTATTGTAGTAGGTTAATTGTTTAAAACCGTTTTGAAGCTAGTGAAATTTAGGAACATTTAAATTATTTGAATGGCTCAATTTTAAAGCACACTCATCACCAATTCACTATTTCAAACTTAACCCAGACAAATTCTAAACTCAAAAACTAAATCTAAGATTAAAATTCCTTTGAATTCTTTAAACATTAGTCCAGCGACTTCTGGAATTCAAAACACCTAACAATCGAAAGCACCAATTTTCCCAACACCAAATACAAGAAGCATAATATATTTGATTTACATCTACATTTTCTCATGGATACGCTTCAACGACTTCCCCTACAGTTATTAATTTGCGGTAAAATTTCGTGAACGCAAGATTTGTACTTAAGTACAGAAAACAAAACGTATTTCGACCTTGCCTAAAATCGTTGGAGGAAGCGGACATTGGGACAAGGTAATGTCGCTTTTGTTTTTTCGATACGGGAATAAACTCTAGAAGGTTAGTTCGGCTCGTTTTGCGATAATAAGGGGTTAAAGTACTTATTTACATGAACGAATTCGCAAAAGTAATAGATGTGTATTCAGACAGCCAAGTTTTTTAAATGAGTAATTATTCTTACGATTTGAATCTCCTAACTAAAGAAAAACCATTAATTGTTCTTTATTTTATATTACAACACAATGACTCATTACAATCTTATACCCTAAGTCATTACTCGTGTTATTAGTCACTAATTAATTATTTGTTGATTATTTTCTTCAATTCGTAGGTCAACCGACACAAAGGTAACCCGATAACGTTGTTACAGTCACCTTCAATCCGAGTTACGAATGTACTTGCAATGCCTTGAATGCCGTAACCGCCTGCTTTACTCCTAAAACAAAAGAAATTGTTAATTTTCCAACAGTCATGTTTGATCGGAATGGAAATGGTTTTTTGGCAAGATTTTCTCTGTGCTCTAACATCAATCAAGTAATTAATCAATTATTAATAAGAAATATTGATATTCTATATATAAAAGTAAATAATTACATTATAAATACCTAATTAATATGTAATTAATAACCTTACGAGCGAAAGATGTAACAATTTGTCCATAGTCGCGTCCCCTTGTGGTTAATAGGATTTTTTATTACAGATACTTACATTAATCAAGTGTGATAGTGTGAATAATACCTTAGGCAACCAAATATACGCATCCCACTAAACTCCTGTTGTATGTATGAACCTGTGTTATTTACTTTACCAGTACTAGACATTATATAAAATTGAAGTATTCTCTCAATTTTACACACACAACACCCTTACAAAATATTATTTTAAATCCCTTTAGGAATTTTAATTAATCATAAATTAAAGAGTAGCTATACTACAATACTCTTAACGGAAACCAATAAGTCATCTCAAGACTGTACGAATTTGTAGTAGTTTAGTTCTATAAACTGAACTTCTTTGGAAATTTGTAATATATATTAATATACTTACATTGGTTCGCCGGTGTCTACATATGAAATGATTTCTTCTTCTTCCAGTTTTTGCATGTAGACAGTCGAAACCTCAGTGAATTTATGTATTTTGTCTTTATATCTAATGGCCACTCCGGTATATACAGAGTTTGGTAAACCATCCTGCGTCAATCTAAACAGATAGAAAGTACACATGAGATTTATGTAAACCACGCTATTTCTTTTAGCTAAGACACAATCAATTAAGCAATAGATATAATTGGAAATGTGGGTAATAGCTTCAAAAATCCCAGAAACATTTAGGGATATTTATTAAGCTTTATGACATTAGTGACCTTTTAAAAATTGGTTGGTGCTAAAGTCACATAAACTTAGTATGTAACTAGTTTTCACTGTTCCTTGCAGACTCATACCAACCCTGAAATTTTCTTGGAACAAACTCTATAAGCTATTGATTTTAGTGACAAAACTACATAATACAAAATTATCAGCATAACATCGCAAAGTTTGGGTAGTTTGGTTTTACCATTTGACTCAATCGTTAATTGATACAGTACTTAGCGGGCATGAGAATTATATACTTACTCCCCTTGATATTAGTGATCACTTAAAAATTTGTTTGTGCTAAAGTCACGTAGACTTAGTGACCAGTTTTCACTGTTTCTGACAGTTTCACACCAACTCTGAAAGATTTTTGGAACAGACTGTATAAACTAATTCTGATTTTAATCCAAACTACATAATATACCATCATCATCATCACTTCGTAAAGTTTGGGTAGTTTAGTTTTAGTATTTGACTTAAGTTAATATTGAAACAACGCTTAGAGAACAAGTGAATTATACTTACTCCCTCTGGCATTATAGTGATCTTTTAGAATGTTGTTTGCGCTAAAGTCACGCAAACTTAGTGACTAGTTTTCACTGTTCCTGACAAACCCAAACCAACCCTGAAATTTTCTTGGAACAGACTCTATAAGCTAAGTCTGATTTTAGTGACCAAACTACATAACATAAACTCATCAGCATTACATCGAAAAGTTTGGATAGTTTGGTTTCAGTATTTGACTCAATCGTTATCGTTAACATTGAAACAGTACTTAGCGGGCACGAGAATTATATACTTACTCCCCTTGATATTAGTGATCACTTAAACATTTATTTGTGCTAAAGTCACGTAGACTTAGTGACCAGTTTTCACTGTTTCTGACAGTTTCACACCAACTCTGAAAGATTTTTGGGACAGACTGTATGAACTAATTCTGATTTTAATCCAAACTACATAATATACCATCCTCATCATCACTTTGCAAAGTTTGGGTAGTTTAGTTTTAGTATTTGACTTAAGTTAATATTGAAACAACGCTTAGAGAACAAGTGAATTATACTTACTCCCTCTGGCATTATAGTGATCTTTTAAAAAGTTGTTTGCGCTAAAGTCACGCAAACTTAGTGACTAGTTTTCACTGTTTCTGACAAACCCAGACCAACCCTGAAATTTTCTTGGAACAGACTCTATAAGCTAATTCTGATTTTAGTCCAAACTACATAATATACATCATCATCATCACTTCGCAAAGTTTGGGTAGTTTTTAGTTTTAGTATTTGGCTCAAATGTTAATATTGAAACAACACGCTTAGGGAACAAGTGAATTATATACTTAGTCCCTCTGACATTATAGTGATCTTTTAGAAAGTTGTTTGCCCTAAAGTCAGGTAAACTTAGTGACCAGTTTTCACTGTTTGTGACAGACACTGACCAACTCTGACAGTTTTTTGGAACAGACTGTATGAACTAATTCTAATTTTAGTCCAAACTACATAATATACCATCATCAGCATAACTTTGCAAAGTTTGGGTAGTTTAGCTTTAGTATTTTACTGATTTTACAAACGTTAATGTTGAAACACTTAGAGCGCATGCGGATTATACGTCAGTGGCGGCTCGTGACATTTTGTCATGGTGAGGCTAAACTTATTTCGACTATATAGAATATCTATTTCGTAAGAGGTTAAATTGTGGAAACTAGGAAAGGAAACCTCTACTTAGCCAACGAAATACAACAAGAAAATTTAATAAAACACAAATGCAAATTTCGCTGCTCAGCAAGAACCACGAGAAGGTGTAGAGGGTATTTACGTTCCATTATTAACATTATATTTAATAATGTATCGTATTTCTTGCCACAGAGGATAGGACAGTAGGAATGGGCTAGGGTTAACTTCGTATTTCATAAAAAAATAAAAAATTCTCCTAAAGAAACAACATAAACAATAAACTCTTAAATAGACAACTTAAAACGAAAACTTAAAAAAAAACAATAACAAAAAAGAAATAAAACTTTTATCAACATGTAAGAATTGTTATCCCAAAAAGAAATAACATTCAATAACAAAATAAATAATATCAATTATAAAAAAAATATGAAACACGAAGTAGGTGGAGATGGAGGTAAGGAGATCAATGCATTGACTTATGAGATTCACGTTAAATTAGTTTATAAATTAATGGGATTCTTCTATCTTTTTGATTCGCGAAATGATCCACAACTTTGTCATAAAACTCTTGATCCTTGAAAAGAAATTGTACAAAAGTTTTCTCTATAGAAATAATGGAAATATTGCTCAAACGGTCTTGACTAATTTTATTCCGACTGTAAGTTTTAATACGCTTTAACGCGGAAAAACTACGCTCAGTAGACGCCGAAGTCGCAGGTATAGTGACAATTAAAGAAATTAATTTATATACTTGAGGCAAGCAGTTCTGTAGGTTTGAATTAAAAATGCATTGTAACATTTCGTAAGGAGTTTTTGAATCGCCTAAAATGTTATCGCTATATAAAACAGATAATTCGTTTTTTAATTGAATTATATCGAAAAGTGACCCATATTGTTTGGTGAAAACTTTTAATAAGTCATCAGGAAATTTATTCGTAAATGTTTTAAATTTATCTACCGACAAAAGATCAAAAAAGGTTAAATTTTCCAAATCTGCAAAACGAATTTCAATTTGGCCAATGATAGTGTCAAGAATTTCAAAATAAATTTGTCGGTGTTTTTGTTCCGCACTATTAAAGAAGTTATCATTTAATTTCGCTCTTTTCGCTTTCGGTTCTGTTTCTTCTTTGGAAATATTGCCAAAGATGGTATTGAAAAATTTTTGACTACTTCGAAATTCCTTTAATTTTGTAACTAATGCCTGTAACCGATATCTACAATAAACAATGTCACTAAATTTATTTTGAATAATAGAAAAAACTACATCAGATTGTCTAAAAATTAAATCAAAAGTTTCTAGTAAAAAAAGGAATGAGAAATCGCTTAACAGATTTCTTAAGCCAGTTGCTTCTCTTATAGACACGCTATCGAAATCAGAATTGTTTATAATTTCATCGAAAACTTGAATTAATTTTGATTTGTTATTAAATAGTGTTGAAACCACACGCGACGTGAAATTCCAACGAGTGGGTGCTGTTGTAGGCAAACGATTTCCGCAAATTTCATCTAAAACAGCTGTACGTTTAGGAGATTTAGAAAAAAATGAAGAAAATCCAGAAATATTTGCAAAAAAAATTCGAACTTCTTTTATAGACTTACACGAATCACTTAGGACTAAATTTAAACAATGAGCGTAGCAATGTGTAAAGAGAGCCATTGGAGCGAAAGATTTAATTTGTGTCTGCAAGCCTTTTATATGACCTGACATAACAGCAGCACCGTCGTAGGTTTGAGCAATTAATTTTTTTTCCAACTGGTATTTATTAAACGTTGAAGTTAATAATTTAAAAAGATCTTCTGCTGTTCGTCCAGAACTAACATCATAAAATCCGACAAATCGTTCTACAACAACACCCTCTCGAACATATCTAAAAATTACCGATAGCTGAGCTTTACAAGTAATATCTGTGGTTTCGTCTACTTGCCAAGAAATAAAATCTACTTTTTCAATTTCATTATCAATTTCTTTAAGAATAACAGAACTTATAGAATCTAACAGATCATTTTGAATCGTTTTGGATGTCCCTGAAAAGATCGAACTGTGGTCTAAAAAATTTTGTAGGAAATCATCGCGTTTACTTAAGAGTTTAACCAATTCCCTAAAATTTCCCTGATTTGACGACTCCTCTCTTTCGTCATGACCGCGAAACGCCAATCCTTGATAAGAGAGAAATAACGTTGCATCAACAAGCCTATTTAAAATTTCCCTGTTTCTCCTAACTGAACTATTGTAGTTTTCTATTTCTAATTGACGCGCCGATGAAATTAAATTTTGAATATTTTCATTTTTCCCAAAAAGAGTATATCTGCAGTTAGAATTAATGTGCGATTTTGACTGAGAATGCTTTTCTATGGATCGAGCCAGATTTTTCATGTCGCTATAGCCGGTTTTCCTCCAAACGTCTTCAGTCGTAAAAGGCGAAGGAAACAAAAGGCATGGCCAACAAAACAATTTGTTATTGATGTGGCTACCGGTTAACCACTCGCACTTTTCAAACCACGATCTTGAAAAAGACCTTTTTTGTTTTCCCGAGGTGGAAACTAACGAATCTAAAGTCGGTTTTGGCCGACCCAATTCTTTGACAAATCGTTTATCATCGTAAGACAAACGATTAAACGGCGTATTTACTAAAAAATCGACAACATCCGTACAATTTCTTACCGAGATATCACTACAAGCCATTTTCGAAACAAATTCTAAAATAATATGTAAACACCGAGAAAGTCAATGCATGAATGCTAAATGCTAGAGGCGTATGATCGTATGATTGTGTTGTGGCGCCTCTCCCTCTCTATCGCGCTGGCTGTGACGTCAAACTTTGAGGCTTGCCTCTACCGTTCATTTGAACAACGGGCTAGACAAGGACAAATTACAGTAGGTTATCCACATATGTTAGAAGGAGATGGATGCCTCGATCGGTAACTGCGATGGGTGCGATCCGTCCGCGAGAATAATTTTACGTGAGGCAGAAGTAGATTTGCCTCACGATAAATATAAAAACGATAAATTTGAAATTTTAATAGAAGAATGGAAATGTTACGTTATGTTTAGTATGTTTTAAAATGTAATGAATATTACTTTGATTAAAAATACGATTGATTAATTTTTGGAAAACTTTGAATTTCATGGTGGTGAGGCTTAGCCTCACCTGCCTACCCTGACAAGCCGCCACTGTTATACGTACTCTCTCTGACATTTTGCATTAGTGATCTTTAAAAATTTGTTTGTCCTAAAGTCACATAGACTTAGTGACTAGTTTTCACTGTTTCTGACAGACCCAGACCAATCCGGAAAGTTTCTTTGAACATACTCAATAGGCCAATTCTGATTTTAGTCCAAAACTACATAATATAAAGTCATCAGCAAAATATTGCAAAGTTTGGTTAGTTTCGTTTTAGTATTCGACTCAAACTTGAATACAACACTTAGACTTATACTTACTCTCTGATTGTTCTTATCGCTTCTTCTCTAGATCTTGGTTTCCCGTACATACGTCCATTATAAGTGACCATGGTGTCCACTCCGATGATTATATCTGCCATCGTACCATTCTTTTTGAGTTTGTCATGAACGTCATTCAGTTTGTTCAGAGCGGTCGTTTCAACGAAATCCGAGTAGGTGTATTCCTTCGGATCCAAATCCTCTTCGTAATCCGATGGGATGATTTCAAATTTTAATTTCTAAAAGAGATACGAGAGTACTTATACAAGGCTGGCCTTTTCCTTACTGAACCCAAAATATTTAAAAAAGACAACTTCGTCATATCGACTTTCCAAAATGAAAATGGTCAGTTCTTACGTTTTAGGTGGTATAGTTCACTTGGATTTAGAATACAAATTGTTTAATAAATTAGTGAGTTTTGCAAAATTGTCCAAATTTTCGTCACAATGAATAGGTTACAATTGAACCTTTTTTGAGTTTCCTGAAAATTGCGTGTTAAGCAAAATTTAATAATAGTTTTCTTACACAAGTCTTTGGACAGTTTTACGTTTTTATGAAAATAAGTTATTGCAGGAAATTTCAAAACGAATTGTAATTTTCCAAAAAAGATCCAAAAATTGAACAAAAATCAAAATCCTAAATTGTCCTAATTTAACAAATTTAATTTGGCGCTCCATCCAATCAACGCCGCCTCTTACCGTACTCTCCAACAATATACGCCGTTGTTTAGATCCACTTGCCAGTACAATCTTCATTTCGTTCAGTTTACTAAGTAGCGGTTCCAACATGATGGTAATCAAAAATGACAAAGCTAGCCAAATACTTGTTCAATACTTATAAAATACCGAAACACGTTGTTATTACGGTTTAACAAGTGCAAATCACTATTTGAAGGTTATAACTGAACTGATTCACTGATTGTAGTTTTCTGTATAGTACAGACTCACGGCATTACAGTTTCCTGTAAAATTTACTGCGTAGACCACAACTGATGGCGTAGAAAGGTCCAAAATCGTTAACATTACAAAGAACGTTGAGAAATCGGATTGTTCACATTAGACACATCAACTCTTTCTTTCGTAACCGAATCAATGAAAGTTTAACTGCATTTTCTTGGTCTGATTTTATTGGGATTATATTGAGAAATAACAATTCATTTAAACCTATCAAGTTCCTAGTTGTGCAGGCTACAATTCCAATTTCATTATCGTGAGGGAGCTGCTGAACCAAATCGTTGAGTAACTGATAAAAGATAACGTGTAATGTTAATATACTCGTATACGTAGTCGTTTTTTAATTAATTAATCCTGTCGCTGACGCTCTACCGTTCTACAATTACTTTCATTTTCTTAATCAACAAGATTAATCTGTATAAATAAATTTAATTCAGTGTAGGTACTTACTCAACCAATTAACGTTTGGTTAATTGTTATTTCCATTAATATACGTTCCACAATTACTTTTGACGATGTATTTAGATTATTTCATTTGATTGCATTTGAGTTGATCTGTTTAAGGCAAATAAACATAAACTTATTGTTGTAAAATATTTATTGTTGTGAGTAGGTTTGTTACATACAACAAAACATTTTTGAGTCTACATGGAAATATTACCACTAAGTACTGTTTTAATAATAGCAGAATAGCGTTAGTTGTATTACACTCAAATTGGCTGTAACGTATAGAACCATTAATTTCTTTAATTAAACGCACATGATTCTCAGTACTAATACTAATTTTTGTAACTGTATTTGTGTAGTTTTATCAGTGTACAACGTTCTGAGCTGATTTTCGCTTGAAATCCCCATAAACACGTAATTTTCATCACATTTAAAGCATTTGCATTACAATAAATATGTAGTCATGAGAGTAATTGAAGTAAAAATCGCCTCTCTAAAAGAAAGTAGAGAAGGGTTTCCGAAATTAGATTGTTAGGTACATTATGTAAGTTATACGGCGATGGTCAGGTTACATTTCGTAAAGTTGTTAGATTTTTTAAAAGTTCCATTTGGATTTAAAAATGGTATAAGTTAGTATGAAAGTTTAATAATTTTATAATGTAATTAGAGAAAACAATGTGTCTGTCTGTCATACGTATTGTTCTGAACGCTTATCTTTCTCATTAAGACAATGATGTGATGAAAATAATTATAGACAATAACTTTAATGGAGTGAAATAATAGTATTAAAAATTTTATGTCATACTTTTATAACATCACCACCTCCCATATGTTTTTTAAAAGAAAGGACATTCAGTACTTTTATGAGGCGTTCGTGCAACAATGTTTCGTTAATTAGGTAATCACCCAGCTAACAATTTAGATATTGTTCACTAAACTCAAAGAGAATTTTACCTATTTATGTAGAAATTGTGTTATATTTCAGTGAGTTATGTGAGGTCGTTCAAGGTAACTAAAATAAGTGAAGAAATTTGGTGAGAATTGATTCCTAATAAGTCGTAACATTATGTTAAGTAGCATCAGGCTAACTAACAGAATAATTATCAAATAGGTATGTGATGCTACTTAATTTTGCTATTACTAGGTGCTTTCAATTTACCTAACTTGGAAGTAACTTAAGTGAAATTTCAGTCAGACATTTTGAAAAAAAAATATGGCGGATATATATTTCTAAACGGTATTAATTTAATTTCGGAATAATTACATTTTCCAATTAACATTTCATTTCCCATTTAATTTAACATTTTCAATTTCCCAATTTACCATTTTAATTTTCGATTAAACACAGAGTTACTCCAAATTTTATGAACATAACGTTTTTGATATAATAATGTCAAGTTTAAACAACATATTGAAGCACTAAATATTATATATAAATGTCATACCACTTCCTAACGGTGGGGAAGGAGTGTAGAAAGAAACTTCTACTTGTTCTTTAGTAAGTACCTCTCAGGTTTTGGATGTTGGCAATTATGACTGTAGATGCGCGAAACGGTTAAGTTAAGGTTTTCCCTTTCTTCCTTGACTTTCCCTTGGATTATGGATTGAAGTACGAAGAAAATCGGTGTTGATTTCTCATGATATATCCCAGCTATACGAGTTTTCTCCACTTAAGAGGGCAGTCTCTTTCAAAATTGGTAAAATAAACTTTTGTTGGGATTTTTCTTTAAGGGCTGTTGTATTTGGTTAAAAAAATTTTTTTATTGCTCGGTACTACTCTGTAAAGAATACTAAAAAAAATTTTAATTGGCCAGTTTTTTGGGGAAAGTACCGGTAGAAAATGGAACAAATATTAAGGTTACAAAGATACAAAGTGTATTGAGATACAAAGACTAAGAAAAACATTTGATGTATTCTTCAATAATAAAAAAATATTTGTTTTGACTAAATACAATAGGATTTTTAGAAAAAAATCCCAAAAAAGTGCTTTTTTCCAAATTTGAAAGAGACTGCCCCCTTAATGGTGCGCGTGATTTCCAGTTTCCTCTTCATTCTTTTGAGCACTTCTTTGTTTGTTATGTGAGCTGTCCACTGTATTTTGAGTATTCTCCTGTACAGAGACATTTCAAAGGTTTGAAATTTTTTAGTGAGCGTTCAGGATTCTACACCATACAGTAATACGGAAAAAACATAGTATCTTAGTGACATTTTGTTTCGGTTGTGGCTTTTAAAGACGGCGCTCCTTTTGTTGAAAACTTCTTGTTAATTGCCATTTGTGGACATTGATATTGAGAGCCATATTGTTGACTGTATTGCGTGATTCGGTCGCTTAACTTTTGTAGTCCTTTTAAGCTGTCTGCCATCACAACGGCCGAGAAAGAAACAATCCTCGAAAATAAAAAATAATGCAAATAATTACAAAAATAATTTTTCGATTTTAATAAAGTATTTTTCACAACATTTATTAAAACATTTTTTTTTTCTAAATTTTCTCTACAGTTGTATATAAATCATTTACATAATAATATATTAATAATTATTAATCATAATATGGAACGTAGTAATAATAATAATAATGTAATAATATTTAATAGCTATGTCAAATTATGCAGAAACGGTCTCTACCATGGATTTTTTAATGATCTCCCCGAAATTCTCGTCGCATTCCTCAGAAGCATTATTACTAGCGTTACTACTTCTACTACTACTACTATTGGTCGAGTTGTTTTCATTGCTTTTGTCTATTCTGTGCGCGTTATTCAAGAGGCCGCCGCCGCCCTCTTCGTAGCCGGCGGGGGGCGGCACGTAGCCGTAGCGTCCGTTGAGCAGCAGCTCCGAGAAGGAGGCCCCCGCCTCGACCTTGCCACCCGCGCCGATCGCCTCGAGGCTCGTGTACTGGCCGCCCCCCTCCTTCGCATCGACGAAACCGTCGCCGGCGGCGGCGGCGGCGAAGTGCTCGTAACCGGCCGCCCCCGCCTGGAAGCCGCCCTCGGGCGCGTACAGGCCGCCGTAGGGATTGAAGACGGGCGCGAAGTCGCCGAAGCCGCCGCCCTGGTACGGCGGCCCGGGCGGCGGCACGTACTGGTTCGAGTAGGCCGGGAACCCGACGACGTCCGGGAAGTGGAAACCGGCCTGGAACGGCTGCTGTTGATGCTGGTGTTTCCTCTCTTGGCTCGTCGTCGCTTCTTCGCCGTAGCAGCTCTCGCGGAACGTGTACAGGTCGAGCGAGTCCGCCCTGTCGGGCAGGTTGGAGAAGCCGGGGCCCTCGCCGGGGGCGCCGTAGTGGAGGTTCGTGAAGCTGCCGTTGTGGACGCAGTTCTCGACCTCGACGTGCGCCCCGAGGGCGACGTCCCGCAGCAGGTTCCCGTTGTACTTCGCCTTGCCCGTCGCCTCCTTGCCGCCCGCCGCCTGGAAGCCGGCGAGCCGCTCGTTCTCCATCCAGGTGTCCTTCGCCTTGGCCGTCTCGCCGCCCTTCTCCTTCTCGAGCTCGAGCCGCATCAGCGTGTGTATGAAGTGCGTCCGGACGCGCACCGGGTTGAACTCGATGCGGCCGCTTGAGTTGCCGCAATTGTCGCGCGAGCAGCCGCACGGGAAGTTCAGCCTGTCGACCTGGCACTTGATCCCCGCCTGGCTGCACGAGCACGTGTCCGGGTCGCAGTAGCCCTTGCAGCCGCAGCCGCAGAACTCCCTGCTCGTGCGGATGTCCCGGCACTCGTCCTTCTCGAGCGAGTCGATCTTGCGAACGCCGGCGGCGCGCAGCAGGGCACGCCGCTGCCTCGTCGGCACCGGCTGCAGGAAGTAGTAGTTGTCGAGGTCCATCTCGGACTCGGACGCGTCGCTCGGCTCGTCCTCGCTGTCGCTCTCCTCGCTCGAGGTGACCACGGAGGCGACCGAAGAAGCGGTGGCCGAGGTCGAGCTCCGCTCCGAGCGCAGCTGCTGCAGCAGCTGCCGGTGGATGCGGCGCTGCTCGACCGCGTGCTCGGCCATCGAGAACTTCTTGACGTGCGAATGCTGCGCCCCCATGCCGAGCGTCGAGCCGCCTTGCGACGGGACGCAGGTGAAGCCCTGCGCTCGCGGGAAGTAGAACACGGTCACGCTGTCGAAGGTTATGCCGCGGCGTTTCTTCGTCCTCGGCTGCTCGCCGCCCTCCTCCGGCGACGACATCTTTCTCTTCAGGCTGCTCTTGGTCGGCTGGGCGGCGGCGCCGCCGAGCAGCTCGCCGAGGTCGGGCGCGATCGCGACCTCCTGCGGCGCCATGAAGTCGATCTTCTCCATCGCGACGTCGTCGATACGGTAGAGGAACGAGGACGTCTCGCCGTCGCTCTCGATCGCGACGGCGATCTCCTGGGGTCGCTCCTCGCTCAGCTCGGAGCCGAGGCCCGAGTCGGAGCCGTCGGAGCGGTCGTGCGGCTCCTCGGCGAGCTCCTCGACGGGCGGCAGGCTCTCCGTCGCCGAGTCCTCCTCCTCCTCGTCGTCGTCGTCACCGCTCAGCTTCGGCTGCGTCGTCGTCGGCACGAAGCCGTCGCGCAGCTCGCTCAGGTCCTTGAACTCCATCTGCAGGTCCAGATCGGTCGAGTCGACGTCCGCCTTCTCCTCCATCTTCGTCTGATTAGATCCCATCAGGGGAAATGTCAATTGCGGACGCTGAGGGACTCTCCGAGTGGAACATCACCTGGAAAAAGGGAAAAGAAGGCGTGATATCGTAACGTCTCCTAGAGAGTCGGATGGGTGATGTCGGCAGTGACTTTGGAATTCCACTGACAAGTGACAAGCTCGTGTTTTTCTAACCTTATTTCCCGCTATCAGTCCTGTCTATTATATCGGGTGTTCAGTGAAATGCGTAATCTAGCAACTGTTGGAGTTTTTTATGTCATTTTTACTTATATCTTAGGTTAGATGTAAACATTTTGACAAATGGTAAATGTCAAATGTCGAAGCATGTCATGGGATGGGTTAAGTATAATAACTCTGTGTTGTCAATTTTTTTACCATTTTTAACTTTTAGCGGACTCGCCTCTGGTGAACATTGGCCTTGGCAGCTTACACACAAAGACTTAGACCCAACTGTCAACTGTCACAGCTAATCTCAAAAAATTAAAATGTCATGAATTGAGCGCCAGGATCAATCTACGACATCCATCTCTCGCTCTGTCTTCTTTCATAAAAATTCCAACGGTTGCTAGATTATGGATTTAACTGAACACCCGTTAGTTATTTATATATACTCTTTTCAAGACAAATCCTTGCGTCTCAGTACCCTATAAATGTCAGAATGACTTGACAGTGACATTTTTACATTTTGGTTAAAGTAGGTTGTTTGTTTGGTTGCCACGGGCAACCTTTAAATATAAATACTTTAAATATGAACGTGACTTATAATCCATAACTCGCTAGTGAGTTATGGAGTATAACACACTAGTGTGTTATTTCATAGTATATTGTCTAAAATGACATTAATAATGAGTCATAACTGTCATGTGTTGGATAAACAAAATAGTAATTATATAATCATAAACATAATTACTATTTATACGGTATCTAATTAAGTTGGAATCATATATGGAAAATTCTGTTATTATTAATTTTAAGAAAAAATTGGTAAGGATTCGATACCACACCAATTTCAAGATTTTTTTGAAGTCAAAACTTTTATACGCGGGCTTGAGAAAAATAATCATTTTTAGATGGGGCAAAATTTTCAACTTGACGTCAGCATGAAATCTGTTACGCTGCGAGTCATCGACCTTTTAGGTAAATTCGCATTTTGAAAAGGCCATATCGTTCTGATGGAACTTTTCCCAAAATTGTAATTGGTGTTTTCGAACTGCTCATTCCAAGTATGTATTTTCAAAAACAAAATTCGAAAAAAATTAATTCAAAATTTGCAGTTTTCTAAAATGAAGTTTAGCCAAAAAAGTAACTCCTCATAAAAAACTTTGCTTGGTCTAAATCTTAAAACACAACTATCGGGTATTAATTGCACTTATTATTAAGCGCATGCGCACTAATGGAAAACTTCGTCATTATTAATTTTAAGAAAAAATTGGTAAGGATTCGCCTTATAGAACCACGAGAATTTCAGCAACTTTTTCAAGTGGAAACTTTTATACGCGCGCTTGAGAAAAATAATAGGTTTTTGATTTGGCGTCAGCATGAAATCTGTTACGCTGCGAGTCATCTTTTAGCTAAATTCGCATTTCCAAAAGGCCATATCGTTCTGATGGAACGTTTCCTAAAATTGTAATTGGTATTTTTCAACTGCTTATTCCAAGTATGTACTTTCAAAAACAAAATTTGAATAAAATTAATTTCAAATCTGCAGTTCTATAAAATGAAATATAGCAAAAAAGGTATTTGCCATAAAAATTTTGCTCGATTGCTTGATCTAAATCCTAAAACACAACCAAGACAAGACAAGACAATCTTTAACAAGACGATAATCAAAGTTTTGTTATTTTATAAAAATGCTAATGCTGTAATTTCTGAAAAAATTCTCAGGTTCCTATTGCTGATATTGAGCACCTGAAACTAGAATTACAGAAGGAAAATGAAGAAGTAACAATTATATGCTTGTGGCAATTTTTGATCTTTTTTAAAAAAATTTAACGTCTTTTATTTTATTGAGCTGAAATGAAAGAAAGTTTTATGAGCGATACTACTATGCAAATACTAGTTCTACATGTCTTTACATTGCTGAATTCTTGGTTTTACAGTTTTGATACGCAAAATCTCCAATGATTTCCATTTTTATCCAAAAACGGCATCAACAGAAAACTGAATAACCGCTTATACGATTTAACCCGGTATCAAATCGAAGCTTCCATCAATTGAATATTTAATAGAAATCGAAAGCTGCGACTTCAAACGAAGTACCTTGTTCAACAACTCAAACACGAAACTTCCCTTCCCGAATAGCGAAAGGTGACTTTAACGAGGTGAATAACTTAAGAACTTTAGTTTTACTTCAACATTAGTTACGAAATTGGTATCAGGGTCAGAGGTTGAATGATATTTACCTCGGAAATATTAATTGGCTCACACCGGCCAGAAAATTATTTTCAAATTTGCGAACATAAATGTGAATACCTTACATCTTACAGTACATGGATTGCGCCTCATTGGCTGTGCCAACAATTGAGGGAATTGCTTGGACCAATTTTGTTATGATGGCGACCAAAACAATTGCTCAACACTAATAAATAATAAGTACCTATATGGAAATCGCCTTACACTATCGAGATACAAAAATCACTAAACGGAATATGTACAGTAGTTTGTGTTAAAATTTTACTGTAAACAAAATAACATCAACATGGCCGCCAAGCTCTCAAGACGTAAACAGTATGCAGGGTCGGATTGAGATATTTCTTTAGGACCATGGGTGCAACATTATTACAAGAATCGTAAGGTTTTCATTGAATTTGTACACTACAACAAATGCAGATTCTTATTTGTGTATAACGTATTCCCATTTTCAAACTTAAAATCCCTCTAACTACACTCCCGGCAGACTACATCGAGTACGTCCCTGGTTGGTCCAAGGAACTACTCCAGATGTTGGCACACGGCTTACTATACAGGACTATATAATCCACGTACTATGGTGAATACCAAGGGTCAAATTAGGAGAGTCACACCAACAGATGGCCCACCCTATGCTGGAAATTGTCATCCTGTTTCCATGGGACGGATTGATCACGAGTTCATAAAATTTTCGACACCGTTGGTATTGTAATCGATTATTTTCGTCGATTTATTTACTATTGTAGTAATGAATCAACGTAGTTTAACGATTAGAAAGAGACTTCGACAATAATTATTTTGAACTTTTTGCGAAGGTCAACCTGTTTCGATCCTGGCCGGAATAAACCCACAACAAGAGTGAAAATGTAAACTAGATGAAATGAACTGAGAAACAAGTGTTACATAAGTGAGTTAAAGTTTTCTGTGTTTACGATGGTAAAACAACGCTTTTTTACAATTTTGTCGAGTTACTACCGAGAATGACTAATCGAATCCCCTTACTCACCATCACATTTGCATATAAACGGTCAAGTTGAGCATTGTAGTCGAAAATGAAGGCTGGTGGATATGGAATGACGTTGGAAATTGCCTCAGTTTCGCAGTTTATGTTCAAATCGCACTTATTGATATTATTACTTTTCTTAATGGAAGGAAAAAATGAAAGTGTGCGAACAAGGCCAATGGAAAAGTCCTCGTCATGATCAAGTACATAGATTTGTGGCATTTCATTTATTTATTTTCCAAGGATATACACAAAACAATACCTATGGGCCACAGATAACAAGAAATATTGGTAGAAATCGATATGAAATGGCAATAAGTATAATCTAGAACGTCTAGTTCAATTTTTCATTCCATCTTGTTCACATAGCCAAAACGTCACAAATTCTAAAAATTCAATATTCACCTCATTCCACAACTCATTTCACGGCTTTCCTAATAGCATCCCCCTTGAAATAACGTTCTAATAAAACCGTTCGGGCGAGCTGATAAAATCTATTGCCCTTTTATTTCGTTTTCTCAATAATCGAATTAAACCAGCCCATCAGCCGCAGGAACACACAGGATAAAAGGGACTATTTCTGACGCTAGCGACTTCCGTTTAGAGACCATTTAATAAAAAAAAAAGGGGGAGACAGATACGTATGTATATATACACACACACACGTATAAAAACTTTCTTTTTTTTTTTAGGGATTCAGTGGATAGGTCCCTCGAAAATGCAATCTCTCCCTTTATTGAATCGGGAATTGTTTTTACCTTATGTCGGGGAAGTTTTGGTATCGCAAGGGCTAAGGGAGGGAAGCAGTGAATTATTCGCGATGGGGTAGGAGTTGAAGTATTAGCTTGGTTTCGAGGATATTACTAATAATAAGGTACTAATTTTGTACTAAACGAAAGCCCACTATTGGTCTTGTCCGAAACTAGAAGCAACAAACGAGGATAATCGATTATTACTACTGTAGAAATGTTCTCTCTTACTTCTAAGGGTGGTGGAAATGGGGGTGAAATAGCAACAATCTAATTTTTTTATTATAATTTGTAACACGAGTTTTTCTCTTAAATATTCTAAATAAATCGTTTTATTACATACCAAAAAAAAAAAATAGTATTTCTGAATATTATTTTACACATTACAATTCTCACGTACAAAGTTAGTGCTTAATTGTCATTTCAAGTAATATACTATCATTAATTATAATGAAAAGTATTAATGATTTCAAATTTAAAAGCTATCATCTAGCTTTTTTTAATTTACGAGAAGAGTTTCTTTATGTGTTAACATATATATTTCTTAAGATATGTGGATATCATACATAAGGGTGTAGTTACACTTTGTTGTAATCCAATCATTCGGTACCTACTTCTAATTATACTTTATTCCTTTAATATTACTATTTCCACTTAAATACTTAAATTCATACTTTGGTTATATTGTAAACCCTAAAAACCATCGGTCCCTTTGAAGATATTCCTCTTTTGTTAATTTAATCTTCCCTCGTAATGTACCCTCAGTCATTAGTAGTTAGTAAACAACCCCATAACCTTTATTACCAATTTCCTTTACAATAGTTGTTATCATACTTCCACTTAAATTGTACATATTTGAACCTAAACTTTTATGATAAGATTCCGATGGTTATTATTATCAAAAAGTGCCGAAGGTCGGATTACGGGTGGTCCCGGATAATAGAGGGATACTCCCACCACCACCATATTTTTGAGTAGGTACACGTAGTTTTAAGAAGACGGCATTCCATTATTCTATTCGATTCCGTCAATAGCTTAGTACCGTTCAATTGTAACAATATTTTATAAAATAAAACTAGTTAAAATTAAACAATTGTTTAAAATTCATTTTACAAAAAAACTCGGACGCGACGTGAGCGCCCATAACATTTTGGTGGCAGCAGCAAGCCCATAACAACTTGCTCAAATTTAAGAGTACATACTGTACTGAACTGACATTGACATATGAGTTTCAAAAAATTACAAGAATTTCCCATTCTGGCAAACAGTTGGTTCCTTAAATTACTGATGAAGTTTGGATTTATTAATTTCAAGTTTCGGAGCTCTTAGGTTTTCAGACTCTCCCTAATTGCTATTTTCAGAAAATTGTAAGAAAATTACTGAAGCTCAGGTTTTCAGACACTCCATAATGGCTATTTTCAGAAAATTACAAAAATTTACTGAAGCGCATCTTACACCTAAAGGCGAGATACAGTCTTATGGATAAACCGACAAAGTTTCAGTATATTTTAACTAAAAACGAGTTATGACGTTCTATTTTAGAATTAACGTCACAATAATTGGCCATAACGTCATTAAAAGACTAAAGTAAGTAGTTTCGATTCAATGACTTGACATTTTAATGATCTTATGCCAGGTTGTCACTCTCTCACTAATTTCAAAAATTCGTAGAATATTTAGTGAACCTTCAATTCCAATAGACTGACAAGGTTTCAGCTTATTAACTGAAAAACCTTTCGAGTTAAGACGTCTTAAGCACAATTTGTATGAAATTTGCTTCCTATTCCATTTTAGCAACTCTTCTAAAAATGCATGATTTTCAGGCTCACTAATATCTAATTTCAGGAATATGTAGAAGATTCACTGAAAATCCAATTTTCTTGCAACTGATGATTGGTTACAGTTTTATAAATAGACTGACATTGTAAGCTCATTAACTGAAAGCGCTTTCGCATTATGATGTTCTGTTTTAAGATTAACTTAACTTGGGCTTAGAAATAATTAACTTAAGATTTCATAAATTGAATTAACTGATTTTCAAAAGGTGTACGAAATTTTCGACCAGTCTCCTATTTCTCGTAATCAATAACTGATGTTAAATTAAATGGCCGAGAAAGCTTTAATTTCAGAAGGTCTGCCTCTCACAAATGACTAATTTCAGAAATTCGTACAAACCTCTCTGAAGCTTTATTTTTCGAATAATTATACTCAGTAGTTGGTTATAATTAGCTTCATGAAAAGGCACAAAGTTTCATTCAATTAACTGAAAGAGTTTCAGAGTTATAGTGTTCTATTTTAGAACTGGCGTTACAATAATTGTCTTTGCAGTGTCATGCAGTTCCGATTTATTAACCTGACAATTCAGTGATTACATATTAAGTCTTCACATTCTCAATAATTTCAGAACTTTGTAGAATATTTACTGAATCTTCAATTTCAATAGACTGACCAAGTTTCAGCTTACTAACTGGAAGACGTTCTGAGTTAAGATGTCCTAAGCAAAATTTGTATGAAATTTTCGTACTGTCCAATTTTGCCAATTCTTTCAAAAAATTTATCAGATTTTCAGGCTCACTAACATCTAATTTCAGGAGTTTGTAGAAGATTTACTGAAAATGCAATTTTCTTACAACTGATGATTGGTTAAATTTTTATAAACAGATTGACGCCGTAAGCTTATTAACTAAAAGCGCCTCAGCGTTATGGTATTCTGTTTTAAGATTAACTTAACTTGGACTTAAGATTTCATAAATTGAATTAACTGATTTTCAAAATGTGTACGAAATTTTCGACCAGTCTCCTATTTCTCGTAATCAATAACTGAAGTTTAAATGGCCGATCCAGCTTTAACTGATTAACTTAAAATTTCAGAAGGTCTGCCTCTCACTAATGACTAATTTCAGAAATTCGTACAAACCTCTCTGAAGCTTTATTTTTCGCTTAATTATACTCAATTGTTGGTTATAATTAGCTTCATGAAAAGGCACAAAGTTTCATTCAATTAACTGAAAGAGTTTCAGAGTTATAGTGTTCTGTTTTAGAACTTGCGTCACAATAATTGTCATTGCAGTGTGATTAAATAACTAAAGCAGTTTCGATTTATTAACCTGACATTTCAGTGATTATATATCAAGTCTTCACACTCTCAATAATTTCAGAAATTTGTAGAACATTTACTGAAGCTTCAATTTCAATACGCTGACAAATTTGTTAGCTTACTAACTGAAAGACGTTCTGAGTTAAGACGTCCTAAGCAAAATTTGTATGAAATTTTTGTCCTGTCCAATTTGGCAAGTCTGTCAAAAAATTTATCAGATTTTCAGGCTCACTAATATCTAATTTCAGTACCCAGTTTGTAGAAAATTTCATGAAGATCCAATTTTCTTGCAACTTGTTGCAACAGATTGACGCCGCAAGCTTAACTAAAAGCGTTATGGTATTATGGTTTTAAGATTAACCTAACTTAGACTTGGGATTACATAACTTGAAGTAAAATAACTGATTTTCAAAATTTGTACAAAATTTTCGACTTCAAGAGCTGAAGACGCATTAAATAGCTCAAGATGCATTAAATGGACCAGGACGTTTTAACTGAATAACGTTTTTCGAATAAGTATACACAATGACGTCATATTTAGCTTCATGAAAATTTACAAACTTTCAGTCAGCAAACTGAAGGAGTTTTCAGAGTTATGGCGTTCTATTTTAGGAATAGCATCACAATAATTGGTCGCAGTGTCATTAAAACACTGAAAGAGTTTCAAATGGTGAAGTTGACGTTACAGTGATAAGTTCTTCAGACTCCGACTAATTCCAGTAATTCGTAAAACATTTACTAAAGCTCTTATACTAATAGTCTAATAATGTTTCAGGTTATTAACTGAAAGAGGTTCTGAATTACGACGTTCTATTTTAGGATTAGAGGTAATTGAACTAGCATCAACCATTTTGCAAAATTTCCATTATTCCATTTTCGATAAAACTAAACTAAAAATTTGTAGAAATTTCACCGAAAATAAAATTTTCCTACAAATGACCAGTTACAATTTCATTAGTAAACTGACAACGTAAGCTTGTTAACTGAAAGCGCTTTACAGTTATGACGTTCTGTTTTAGGATTAGTAATCTTGTTTTATCTGATTTACAAAATGTGTATGGAATTTTCGACCAGTCCCAGTTCGCTAAATAATTGTAAATAGCTGACGACGTTCCAATTCAATAACTAAAAATTTCAGAAGGTCGGGACTAATTTCAGAAAGTCATACAAATCTCACTGAAGCTCACAATAAATAAATTTAACCTCAAGTAGGCATTGGAAATTTGGACGTTCCAAACTTACATAACGCCGACACTTTGTTTTAATTTAGGTTTAATTGTCTAGTCTAGTAATTCGAAAAGCCTGTAATCCACCAAATTCGTCTGGAACGCGCACAGTCGCCAAAAACAGGAGAATTTTCCCGACGCGTCTGACGTCACGACCCGACGTCTGGCAACAACGTTCACGTGTGAAAATTAATAATAATTTATCTGAGCCGTCGTCGTCCTTTACGGAAACCGAATCGATTTCTCGCCGGTTTGTCTATTGATCCTTCGGCTTTATTAAATACACTCAAACTTGACTAAAGCGTAATTCGGTGCCGCTCCTTTTGCTATTTTTAAAGGTGCTGGTACTGATTATAGATTCTAAATTGGGAAGGTTAGCGGAACGGGGATAACTCCTGGAAAGTATTAGGGATACCTGAATTTTGTGATCTCAACGTAATGGTTCCAAGAAGTAAGTAGTACTTTAGGCACTATGTTTTTGTAAAGTGGGAGGGAGTTAACACTGCGAACTCTTGCAAAATTTGTTTTTGGCGATTCGAAGTTTTCTAATTTATTGAAAATTAAGTTTGCAGTAAGGGTGAAATTTGAGTAATACACTTTTTTCATGGCGTTGTTTTTAAAATTACATATTATCATTATGGTGTTACGCAAATTTAATGACAATATCATACATATCATACTATTAAGTATTGATGATAATGAAAGTCAAAGATAAAAACCTGACTATCAACAGGATTTGCTGTAAGCACTTAAAAATATACTAGCTTTTTGAATAAAAAACAAAATTGGTTGCCTGTAAAGTCGGTTTACGGACGATAATTTTTACGTGATAACGTCATAAGAAAACATTAATGAAAAATGGAATACGTTTATCAATCTGACTTCGTCCCCTTCCATCGCGCTCGCGAACCGAGCCGATCGCCAAATCGAGCTTTCACTCGGACGCTGTCGTGTAAAAGAGATAGATGCGTCGCAAGGCAACCGCCAAGGCCGATCTCTGTCTATTGTTGTCGCTCTCACTCTAGCTCGCACGCATGGGTCTGGCGTAACGTTACAATGTTTTGTGAACCGGCAGGTAGCCGGCATTATAAGACGTAATATCACGTCAAAAAGTATAACTTTATATGTAATTACAACAAAGTTATCTAAATTATTTATATGCTGTAAATACTATATTATTGCAAGAAACTTGCAGGATTGTTTGGATGGAATTTTAGGTAATTTAGTAATTTAAATTATTATTAAGTGACTTACGTTATTACATAATTAAGGAGCTTAGGGTAACAAGTTCAATTTTGCAAAAAGCACTTGTTGAATCGCTTTTAAATTTTTATCACCACAAGATCTTACTTTTTGCACAAAATCAAAGATGTATATCTATTTTTGCGGAAGTTATTAGTTATTAATAATGTAATTGAAACTCGATTTTAAATATTTAAAGGTTTTATTAAGCAAAAAAAGCACCAAACAACTCTGGGTTCGTTTGCAATACAAAAATGCAATATTACCACTATCAATGCTCGCTTCACCTAGGAAACCAATTAAGTTAATACCGTCCAAAGCGATCGTGCACGGTAGGTTCCCGATAAATGATGATAAACTCTTCGATCATCCTTTAATGAAATTAATTTTGTGTCCGAAGGCGATGAACTTTATTTACATTCTATCACGACTCTGGGTAATTCATGCTTCCCTTATAATACTAATTAAACATTTTTACTGTCCGCAAAACGATCGTGTCCGTTTATTAAGTCAAGATGGCGTCGCGACCATCTGGATTTCATGGGAACATGGATTACGATTTTATATTCAATTATGGGTTTTCAATTATTTATAGAAGGTGCGAGACGTGTTCGCCATCTTGAATTCCAACGGGCTGTCCAAAACACTTTTTTGGAATTTTAGAAAAAGGATGGATTTCAGGACCGTACCATTAAATTATGAATTATGGATTTTCAATTATTTACGGAATGTGCTAGATGCATCTGGATTTCATGGGAACATGGATTGCGATTTTACTTTCCATTATGGATTTTCAACTATTTATAGTGTAATGCGAAAAGTAAACAGCGCGAGACGTGTTTATTCGTATCGGACCTGGGCGGCTACCTCAAAAGAATTGCCGCGACGCTTAATTGAATTCTATAAAAAAAGACAGCTCCATGAATACTCCCGGATTATTATTTAAGGAAAGTAATTTAGGACCTTCTGGACATTTTCTACGTAAACATTATTATCGAGATGAATCGAGTTCTTTGCAGAATTAGAAAAGAATACGCCAGATGGTTCCCGATTACATTTGAGAAATGTATATAAGCGGGCCTGCGGTCGGAGGATTATGATTAGACGTGAGCGCGATATAGTAAATAAGCGAAAGACCGACCAGTGAAATAAATTAACGATTAAAAGTGTGATATAAATTAGTTTAGTAATAGTGTAATTAAATTAAGTAGTGTCTAGTCTAGTGTACAATTAGTATTAGTGTAAATAAATTAGAAAATAAACGTTACAATAGAATCTGCGAGACGTGTTCGCCATCTTGAATTCCCACGGGCTGTCCAAAACACTTTTTTGGACTTTTTGGAAAAGGAGGGAGTTCAGGACCGTACCATTAAATTATGGATTATGGATGGAGTTCAGGACCGTATCATTAAATTATGGATTTTCAATTAGTTACGGAATTGGCGAGGCTTGTTGGCCATCTTGAATTCCCACGGGCTGTCTAAAACCCAGGACCGTATCCTTAAATTATGGATTATGGATTTTCAATTATTAACGAAATGTGCGAGACGTGTTCGCCATCTTGAATTCCCACGGGCTGTCCAAAACGCTTTTTTGGAATTTTTTGAAAAAGGATGGAGTTCAGGACCGTATCATTAAATTATGGATTTCCAATTAGTTACGGAATTGGCGAGGCTTGTTGGTCATCTTGAATTCCCACGGGCTGTCCAAAACACTTTTTTTGGACTTTTTGAAAAAGGAGGGAGTTCAGGACCGTACCATTAAATTATGGATTATGGATGGAGTTCAGGACCGTATCATTAAATTATGGATTGAGTTCAGGACCGTACTATTAAATTATGGATTATGGATTTTCAATTATTTACGGAATGTGTGAGACCTGTTAGCCATCTTGGATTCCCAGGGGCTGTCCAAAACACTTTTTTGGAATTTTCGAAAAAAGATGGCGTTCAGGACCGTATCATTAAATTATGGATTATGAATTTTCAATTATTTACGGAATTGGCGAGGCTTGTTGGCCATCTTGAATTCCCACGGGCTGTCCAAAACACTTTTTTGGAATTTTCGAAAAGGGATGAAGTTCAGGACCGTATCATTAAATTATGCATTATAGATTTTAAATTATTTGCGGAAAGTGCGAGACGTGGTCGCCATCTTGAATTCCCACGGTCTGTCGAAAACACTTTTTTGGACTTTTCGATGAAGAACAGAGTTCAGGACCGTATCATTAAATTATGCATTACGGACTTTCAATTATTTACGCAATGCGCGAGACGTGTCCGCCATCTTGAATTCTCATTCCCACGAGCTGCCCAAAACACTCTTTTGGACTTTTCGAAAACGGATCGAGTTCAGGACCGTACCGTTAAATTTCAAAATACTAATTTGGTAATTAATTTTTAGCGTCACATCCTCGCTCAAATATCGCATCGGAATCGGGAACGTTTACGCTCGATAACCTCTCTACGTAGGCGAATAACGAACGATTGTTTACAATTGACTTATATTTTTGTTTGTCTAAAAGAGTGACCTCATGACAATTACAGTGGCCGTTCGAGTGATCGTCCGATGGGCGAAACTGGAACTGAATGTGATGGTACTCTACTGCCACATTGTCGAGTTTTATCTTTTCGAAAGATACTTCGCAAACATTGACCCCTCCTCGTGCGCCAAGTAGAAATTCGCATCCTCCGAGATAAAGCTACGTTTGTACAACTTAACATAGATTATGGTGACTTGTGTATATGTGACACATATTGGAAAGTTTTTCTAGGTTATAAATTATATGCCGAAAAAAAAACGAATGTGATATAAGTTTGTTATTATACAACGCACAGTATCAAATTTCTGTTGACCATAAGGTATAGTTGACGGTGTTTAGTACGAGTTTGAACATTTGGTTGGTACTTCCTCCATTTAACGAGAATCGTATGCAATTACAAAAATCTATCCAAGAAACTACATGGGAAGCTTTGAACTTTGACTCATTAGAAAATTTTATTTTCATTAAACTTCCTTGAACGCACGACACAAACCAATCGTGATTTTTTAATAACAAAACCACGAGTGAATGTTGAATTACTTGCCACATGTTGAGCACATGTCCCCTGCTGCGAGCTTCATAAGTTACGGTTAAAAATGAAAACATCTTTGCTGCTTTGAAAGAACAGGAATGTTAAGGAAAATAAATAAATTTCTGTAAATTACCTGAATTTCACTTGTTTATCGAAATTAGATTTGAAGGCAACAAAGAAAAATTGATTTGTTTTTTCAAAAGTGTAACGCTTGTACCTCCAAAACTGAAGGTTTTCAGAAACATATTTTTTAACGCCCTGTACATGGCTCATTTATAGAACAGCAACTAGAGTAGATTTCCCCACAAATTTCTCATCTTTATTCTGATAAAAACCAAAACCTGTTGAGCACATCTTTGATTAACGTTGCAAAGCCACCTGCGATACATTTTTTTCGAATTATAGTCCAGGTGATAGAGAATTTTAATGCTATAAAGTTGTACAGCGATCCACGTACGCCACGTTTTCTCAGACATCCTGTAGATGTTTAAAATTCTACTTACAGCCTCAATTTGGCTTTCAGAAATTTGTTATAAACAAACATAACCAAAAAAGTGACTTTTTTGGTTTTTTGCTTATATAATGAAAAGTGTTGAATCAGTCGCATTACTGTCAATGGGACGTTTGTAGAAGGTTAAAAGACGTTCAAAATGGGGTTTTGTATACTTTGATTGGACCATTTTTAACCGAGAAGAGCAAGAAAAATGTTGAAAAATCATTATGTATTTAAAAAAATCTATTTTTATTAATTTAATATCGAACATTAAATATTAAAAAATTAGTTAAAAACTATCATTTATTATGTATAATTTAAATAGATTCAAGTGTTATTGCATAAATGTAATATTAAACAAATTAGGGTAATATCTTGCGAACCATTAACTGTAATTAACCGATTTTAATTTACCAAACAGATTCTGAAAGCTGAAACTTTAATTCGTCCATCTTGGATTTTTGGAAAAAGGGGTTTTAATATGCTGCATGCAACCCTTCTTCCCCCACTACTACTGCACGGCTTGAGTTCGGAATTCAGGCATTTTGCTCAATGTTCAGAAGCATTTTGAGCATGTTAAAACCAATTTTTCAAAATATGAAAATAGACGAATTGAAGCATTTGATCTCTGCTTTCAGAATTGTCCTGAGAAATTAGAATTGGTTAATTAGAATTAATACGATGCATTTTGAAATTCCATCTGGCGCCTGAATAAAGTAGACATAGTAAGCTATCATTTCCTGAAACATCTTTCCTTAGTATTGAAAATGAAAAAAAGTTGGAATTTTTTTAAAATAGCCAAATTTCATCGTTTTTCAGATTTTTCTTGGTTAAAAATGGTCCAATAAAGGTATACCAAACACCATGTTATATTGAGAGAAATGCGATTCATTTAACACTTTTCATGATATAGTCAAAAAACCAAATGAAGTAACTTTTCTTTGGTTGTAATTCTAATTTCAAACATCTACGGTATATTTAAAAAATAAAGTAGCGCAAAGTGGATTGCTGTACAACTTTGTAGCGAATACATCCACTTTTTCTCTCTATTACCTGGTGTATTAAGATATAAAGGAGCGTCTAACGTGTTCTTTCGCACACAATATCCATTATTAAAGAAAAAAATGTAACTAATCATGATCCACTTAGCTCCTCAGTGGCCAATGTGAGGTACTGAAATGTGGCACTACGAGAGAAAGTACGCTACCAACCTTTTACTTCGTCGTACCAAGTGTACAATAATGAATAAGCGACCATTCTCATTAGATTTTTCTTTTCGATTTCATTCTAGTGCTTTGCGGTCGGAGAGTTAAACGTAACCTGAACGGTTTTTGATTATTTTTCTCAAAGAGTCGCAAACCATTCGAGAAATTTTAAATTTTTAAATCGTTGATATTTCTAAAATTTCCTACTATCATACCATTGCAGAACACTTCGGTACATTACGTACAGGTAACCTCGAGCATAGTAATTAAATCAAAGTCCTGCATGAAGTGCTTGCAATTGAAGTAATTAATTCTGAATCTGCATCACGCACAAGACGAAGACAAAGATTTTCCAGGTCATATATGGCCGTTGTGATACTTTAAACTGAACCTTAACGGTAAACGCTTCATTCAAATTATGAAAAAGAGTCTTTCAGCTGATCTAATTAAAATGCGTAGAGATAGAGAGATAGATGAGCATAGATCGTTCAATTTACGAAATCGTAAGTCTTTTGATTGGTCGTTAACGGTTAACTGTCACTAATCCGGTGTAAGTAAATAATTACAGTTTCAATAACAGCGTATCTATTCTGGTTTATAATAATTTTTTTCTAGATTAATTAGTTTATTAATTTAATTTTCATAATAAAATTTCATTTCTCAATACAAAATTATAAGATAATTATAAATTTAACAAAACTACTTCTTACAATTCATAAATAAGCAAATCAGTACTAGCTACCCTCCTTTAGTCCAAGATAAGTATAAAAATGGCGATGTGTAACACCGTAAAGACTTTCTCATATGGCCGGGCCAAATATTCATGGCAACATTATTAAAGTGCCTTTTAGGGAGGTTTTAGAGAAAAATGTTTCAAATAAAAGTTGTAACCATTAGTTAGGTCAGTTCAAATCTAAAATTTGGTAAGAATCGGTAAAGTCGTTTTGGAGAAAATTGAGAAAAACTGAAAATTCACAAGAGTAAAGAGCCCTTCGCAGAAGATCAGTCAAGATAACGATAACGGCTATCAATAAGAATTGTATAGTAAAGTAAATATACATAGTTCAAAAAAAAAATTGAACAATTTTTGGGATAAAATTTAGTATAAAAATTTTTTCATTTCAAATTGATAAAATGATAAATAAAATTCATATTTTTTTTCCAATCATCAAACATTCAATCTCTCCAATCGAAGTCCTAATATTATGAAACTTGGTCACCATTAGATTTTTATTTTTGATAATTATTGATCTAAAAATGATAAATTTGCTGTTTTCTTTGTAATTGTTAATAATTTTTTAATTAATAATTAATTTCGCCGCCTTAAATTATAGACAATTTTTTATTGATTTGAATAGTTTTACGCAACTTAAAAAATTGTCCTACGTCCCTTCAAGACCGATATGGCCCTTTACCTCGATAATTAACAGAAGTGTGGCGATTTGCCATTTTCCATTTTCCGCAAATTCACCGATTGTTAAAGAAAGATTGCCGGCAAAGGAACAACACGAGAATGGATAAACCCGTAAAGCAGAAAACTGTGGAACAATCCACGACAAATACAAATGAGCGCTACATTTCCCATGGGGAATTAAGACCGAAAAGAGAAAAGATATATATCTCCGTTATTCTTTCAGAAATATTACATTTCTTTACTTTCTCCTGCAATGGAACCGACGCCGGTGAACTTAAGGTAAAGCCTGTAGGAATGAAACTTATTGTTCACCTCGTAATAAATTAAACATGATTTTTCTTAAATGATTTAATTTAAAAAATTCAGTGTTCAGTAAACTTCGGTAATGTCAAATTTTACAATTAATACAGTACTCCAAACTACTATCTAATATACGTTGCGACAATGCATTAATTCCTAGGTACCTAATGAACGTAATTTACGAGCTCTTAACAATTGCGTGCAAACTTATAAACCTACCCGACTAAGTATTCCACTTGATGTAAGCATTATTACCTTTCGAATTGTCTACAGAGGAAAACTTGCGACATTCTTTGCTTTATTTCTTATGAAAATACATCTTGAGTGAGTAATCCTCATAACGCATAAGTACGATAAAATACTGTTGAATAATTACATGATTTATTACAACTTAAATGTCAGGGTAAATGTACGTGTAAAATAAATTACAATTTGACGATGTACAAGTACTTATCGTTCAAGATGTAATTGATTCGTTTTTAATGATCATAACTCACGAGTAATACACATGAAAATAAACAACTTTAATAATATGCTATGGGTAATAAACAAGGCATTACGGGGTTATTACTTGAAATATACAAGAGAGAGAATTTTTGTTAAACATCCCATAAATGCTTGTAGACAACGTATAAGACTATTCCAACCAAAAAATTGAAAAAAGGGCCTTGTAACATTTGGCAGTTTTTTTCCTATTTGTAATAACAATTATTGGGTTTCTTGTCCAAAAATCCAAAAAAATATTCTTATGATAAAATCCCTAAATAAATGTTTTGTAAATCTTTTTATTCCCAAAAACTTCTAATTCAATTATTAATTTCGAAACGACACGTAAAAATGACTATACAAAACTTTTATAGATCAAGGTAAAATATTTATTGAGAGAAATCACTCCACAGTACTATGCAAATCGTTACACTCATCTTGCTAAGTTGATTGATATATAACAACCACAACAACTGGATTACATAGAACTGAGTTTGGTTTTTATACTAATTCAATGAGCTAATACTTTGAGCAAGTTCGGTCTGGTGAGCGCCATATCAACTGAATTGAAATCAACTAACAGTTTGATTGATATCCATAACAATTGTTAGTGTGTGTGTGCTTTGCACACGTAATGCTGGTGTTCGTTCGATTTGTTAAATAATGCCACACAATTTGCGACGTTATAAAAGCCATAAAAGTTACATATTTGAAAGTAACGCATGCGCGAGCACCCAATGAGGATTTTTCAAAGTTTTGTCCTGATGTGGGTCAGTCCGTTGCTCTGTCGAAACGTGAAATCCGCTCGCTACGGTACTGCATGGACTTCCTTTATACGTTTCTATACAGATACATCTGCTTGTAACGTATACACGTGCGTTTCAGTCCATTGTTCGACTTTTTGAAATAGTCCGCGTCGCCACGTTGCCGGGTGTCACGTTTTACGGACGTTACGACGAAATGAGATAATTCTCTCAGTTCAAATGCACGTCACGAAACAATTTCTTTCGGATTATTTATCTTACTGTAAGTGGAAATCTGATGTAGGATCGAGGGAGGCGAACCTGTCTGGAGGACTTGGCAACTGCGCGTGCGTGGGTTTGAGAGTAAAGAGATGACCTGTTGGTGTCTAGTGAAATTGGCTAAATATGGGAAAATTTAATACATTTTTAAGAGGAATCATCCACCCCCTGGAACAATTCGCTTACAAACTAAAAATTACTAAACCAACATTACTACAGAAGGAAACTGCGATCTTGCATTACAACTGAATGCAACATCTGACTTGGTCTAACTGAAATAATAAAATAATTGAAATGTCTTTTAACTAACTAGCTGAGTTACATCTATAGAGTCCATATAAGGCGCTTTATAAATGTGTTGGAGGTGTTAGTTAAAGTATATACCTTTGTAATGTAATTGATTGCAATATCTAACTAGGTCCAACTGGAGTGATAAACTAACTGCTTCTGGAGAGTTATATCAGGTGCTTAAGAAATGTATTGGGAGTATAAGTCAGAAAGATATTGCAAACTATAGTCTTGCTCAACTGAATGCAACATCTGATTTGGTCTAAATGAAATAATAAAATAACTGACATGTCTTTTAACTAATTAGCTGAGTTACATCTAAAGAGCTCATATACGACGCTTTATAAATGTGTTGGAGATGTTGGTTGAAGTATATACCTTTGCAATGCAATTGATTGTAATATCTGACTAGGTCCAACTGGAGTAATAAACTAACTAACTGCTTCTGGAGAGTTATATCAGGTGCTTAAGAAATGTATTGGGAGTATAAGTCAGAAAGATATTGCAAACTATAGTCTTGCTCAACTGAATGCAACATCTGATTTGATCTAACTGAGATAATAAAATAACTGAAATGTCTTTTAACTAACTACCTGAGTTACATCTAAAGAGCCCATATAAGGCGCTTCATAAATGTGTTGGAGGTGTTAGTTAAAGTATATACCTGTGCAATGCAATTGATTGCAATACCTGACTAGGTCCAACTGGAGTAATAAACCAACTAACTGCTTCTGGAGAGTTATATCAGATGCTTAAGAAATGAGTTGGGAGTATAAATCAGAAGGATATTGCAAACTATAGTCGTGCATTACAACTGAATGCAACATCTGATTTGGTCTAACTGAAATAACAAAATAACTGACATGTGTATCTTAATTAATTACCTGAGTTACATCTAAGGAGCCCATATAAGGCGCTTTATAAATGTGTTGAAGGCGTTAGTTAGTGCAAAACAGCAAAAGTATAAATCTTTGCAATGCAATTGATTGCAATACCTGATTAGGTCCAACTGGAGTAATAAACTAACTAACTGCTTCTGGAGAGCTACATCAGATGCTTAAGAAATGTATTGGGAGTATGAGTCAGAAAGATATTGCAAACTATAGTCTTGCTCAACTGAATGCAACATCTGATTTGATCTAACTGAGATAATAAAATAACTGAAATGTCTTTTAACTAACTACCTGAGTTACATCTAAAGAGCCCATATAAGGCGCTTCATAAATGTGTTGGAGGTGTTAGTTAAAGTATATACCTGTGCAATGCAATTGATTGCAATACCTGACTAGGTCCAACTGGAGTAATAAACCAACTAACTGCTTCTGGAGAGTTATATCAGATGCTTAAGAAATGAGTTGGGAGTATAAATCAGAAGGATATTGCAAACTATAGTCGTGCATTACAACTGAATGCAACATCTGATTTGGTCTAACTGAAATAACAAAATAACTGACATGTGTATCTTAATTAATTACCTGAGTTACATCTAAGGAGCCCATATAAGGCGCTTTATAAATGTGTTGAAGGCGTTAGTTAGTGCAAAACAGCAAAAGTATAAATCTTTGCAATGCAATTGATTGCAATACCTGATTAGGTCCAACTGGAGTAATAAACTAACTAACTGCTTCTGGAGAGCTACATCAGATGCTTAAGAAATGTATTGGGAGTATGAGTCAGAAGGATATTGCAAACTATAGTCTTGCACAACTGAATGCAACATCTGATTTGGTCTAACTGAGATAATAAAATAACTGAAATGTCTTTTAACTAACTACCTGAGTTACATCTAAAGAGCCCATATAAGGCGCTTTATAAATGTGTTGGAGGTGTTAGTTAAAGTATATACCTGTGCAATGCAATTGATTGCAATACCTGACTAGGTCCAACTGGAGTGATAAACTAACTAACTGCTTCTGGAGAGTTATATCAGATGCTTAAGAAATGAGTTGGGAGTATAAATCAGAAGGATATTGCAAACTATAGTCGTGCATTACAGCTGAATGCAACATCTGATTTGGTCTAACTGAAATAACAAAATAACTGACATGTCTTTTAACTAACTACCTGAGTTACATCTAAAAAGCGCATATACCTATGACGCTTTATAAATATGTTGGAGGTGTTAGTTAAAGTATATACCTTTGTAATGTAATTGATTGCAATATCTGACTACGTCCAACCGGGGTAATAAACTAACTAACTACTTCTGGAGAGTTATATCAGATGCTTAAAAAATGTATTGGGAGTATAAAGGAGTCAGAAGGATATTGCAAACTATAGTCTTGCATTACAACTGAATGCAACATCTGATTTGGTCTAACTGAAATAATAAAATAACTGAGATAATAAAATAACTGAAATATTTTTTTAACTAACTACCTGAGTTACATCTAAAGAGCTTATATAAGGCGTTTTATAAATGTGTTGGAGGTGTTAGTTAAAGTATATAGGTACTTTTACAATGCAATTGATTGCAATACCTGACTAGGTCCAACTGGAGTAATAAACTAACTAACTGTTTCTGGAGAGTTATATCAGATGCTTAAGTAATGTATTGGGAGTGTAAGTCAGAAGGATATTGCAAAGTATAGTCTTGCACTACAACTGAATGCAACATCTGATTTGGTCTAACTGAAATAATAAAATAACTGAAATGTCCTTTAACTAACTACCTGAGTTACATCTAAAGAGCCCATATACGACGCTTTATAAATGTGTTAGAGGTGTTAGTTAAAGTATGTATATACCTTTGCAATGCAATTGATTGCAATACCTGACTAGGTCCAAATGGAGTCATAAACTAACTAACTGCTTCTGGAGAGTTACATCAGATGCTTAAGAAATGTATTGGGAGTATAAGTCAAAAGGATATTGCAAACTATAGTCTTGTACTGCAACTGAATGCAACATCTGATTTGGTCTAACTGAAACAATAAAATAACTGAAATATTTTTTTAACTAACTACCTGAGTTACATCTAAAGAGCCCATATACCTAAGATGCTTTATAAATGTGTTGGAGGTTAAAGTATGTATATACCTTTGCAATGCAATTGATTGCAATACCTGACTAGGTCCAACTGGAGTAGTAATAAACTAACTGCTTCTGGAGAGTTATATCAGATGCTTAAGAAATGAGTTGGGAGAACGGTATAAGTCAGAAGGATATTGCAAACTATAGTCTTGTATTCCAACTGAATGCAATATCTAAGTTTGACAGAAACAATCAACTTACTGAAGTGGCTGTTGACTAACTGAGTTCAAACTGCGAAGTCATTTAAGAAGCTTTAGGAAGTGTTAGAAGTGTTGCAACCGATTGCAATATCTGACTAGGTACAAGTGATATAATCACTTACCTAACACTGAATTATCTGTTGACTAAGTTACATCTGAAGAGTTAAATCAGGCGCGTTAGAAATAGCTGGAAAGTGTTAGTCAGATGTGAGTGTAGAAAACAATAGCATAATTTTGTAATTCTGATTCACCTCATTAACGTCTGTTCAGTTTTTGAGTAAATGAAATAATTGATTTTACCAAAAATGAAAACCTGGTTACTGGTACCTTTAAAACAATATGGACAGTTTCGTTTTAGGAATTGTATACAAGACGATGGATTACCAAAAATTTGTCAAAAATTGTATTTTACTTGGTGAAAATTGGGGATAGTTTTCCAAAATATATTCACAACATTGCTTTCCAAAACAATCACAATTCCTTATTTTAAACTCAGAAGTTTCTGTCTCAAAAAGTACACATTTAAAAAAAGTTCATTTTTTAAAAATTATTTCCAAAAATTGTCACATTCCTCACTTATTTTTCACAGCTGCCTAATCCTAATGCCGTGGTTGGCAGCGCCATTGGTACCTACTTTTTATTAAATTCAATTGTTGATTAATTTTTTTTCCTAGTCACTTGGCATTGTTATCAAGGTGACGTATCGATCTAACAATATAACCACGCCATCATCATGACATTTCTCTAAATAAACAAACCGAAGCTGGGAACACGTCACAAGTTTACGATACAAACCGAATGACTTAACGACGTTGTAAACCGCGTTCGTGTAAACGCCAAAATCCATTGCAACGATTCACGATGAGCAGGTGATGAAGGTAGCAGATATGGAATAATATAATGTAAAAATAGATAAAATGCGTGAGTGTTACTCGCCGACGGTATGGAGCTCGTATTCCAATGCCAAGTGAACGTTTTTACCTACTTTCAATTTTGCGGATCGCCGAAAGAAAAGGAGGCGTAGTTAGCGAAACGAAATTTGGTAATCCTGGCGTAGTACATTTTGGAACGGTCGCACACATAATATATGCTATAATCAAAGGGGAAGGAATCTGCGGTGTTGCCAAGTGGGCATTTTAAAACACAATTTTGCTACAACATTTGGTAACGGAACGCAAGTTAAAAACTTCTCGAGAGGCGATTAATCATTACAATCACCGAATTCTAAATAAATGTATGATCTAGAACGCAGATAAATTTAAAAAAAAAATAATTTAAGATATCATGCAGAAAACTTCTATTTGACCATTTGGACCAAACTTTAATTTAAACCAAAAAAAACTTTAATTAACTTTAAACGTTAATTAATAAACTTTATTAGAAAAGTAGGTTACTCCAATATCGTTTAGTATCCAGTAAACTATGCCAATTGATAGTAGATTAGATCGATAGATAAAATTATAGGTAAAATTATCAAATGAATCAAAATTTTAAATGAAGTCTTGTACAGGTGATCTACTTTTTAAATTTGTTTATTATTGAATGACATTTTTCATCTTCTTGTTATTAATATGTTGGTTGTTCTTGTTTCAGGTAGTGACAGTGGTGAACATTTTGGTGATAGTGGTGACATACTGGTGGTACCTGAGCAGGGCAAGGATAGAAGCGATTGCCATCATGCCTACATGTCATTGTCAAATGGTTTGTTATTTAAATCACCCAAAAAATACTTATTTGTCGTTGTGATTCATTGATTCTAATAATTTTGTTATAATTTTTCAGGTGAGTATTATCGTCGACAATGGCATAGAACTTCAAATAAGGGCAGAAGGGAGTGGCAGCTGTTTGTAAGGTCAGTTAATTGTGGAAATGAGTTTTAAAATGTAACTTGTGTGAATATTTTTGTTATTGATTTTTCAGGTAAGCTTTTTAGTCACAACGTTGGATACCTTTAAACGGAAGCACAAAGGCAAAAATTCGAAGAAGGGTTGAAACGCATAGAAAATCAATGATTTTCGTGTGGTTAGTATTTTTTAATAATCATCTTGAAAGGGCTTTCTTTCTATTTTCTCATGGTTTAATATTGTTACTATTCAAACCATTTGTTGTTCCAGGTACCAAAGGCACATTACCAGCACATCTCTGCAGAAGCGCAGAAGCAGCCATCTTTCGAGGTTAGTGTTTTTAAAATATCTTTCAGAACTATTTTACATGACAAAGTAGTGAATCAATTATGTTAATGAACTTTTAAAAACCCAAAGGTGTTTACAATGACTAATGAAAATAGCTTTAATATTTAATATCAATATTTAATTATTATAAAATTAATAAGTTAATATGTAGGTACTAATATTAATGTTCCTAACAAACAAGCTAAAATATTCAAACGAAATCGTACTACTTTTTATTATTAAGCCATATTCAAAAATTTTGCTCAAACTCCAACAAGTTATTTATTGTTGTTTAATGCAAGTGACTTTTGCAATAGAGCTAGTCCGTGAAAAAAGTTCTTTTAAGAAATATACATTACATTTTATGTAATATGTACATAGGAGTAATTAGTAACCCAATTTCCCAATATAAATAACTGCTTACATATTTCTCAAATTTGTACATTGGGAAAGATAAAAGTTTGTATAAAATATGTTTAAAACAAGAGGTTATCTAAACCTTTACAAGACCATATTTATTTTTTTTATTACTAAGTGGATTTAATGAAGATTTGCATATCTTTCACATAAAATTGTAGCAGCTTTCTATATTTTTTTATTATACAGTGAAACCTCTATATAGCGGGCATTCACGGGAACCACAATTTTGTCCTTCATAAGGAGGTGTCCGCTATTGGGAGGACAGGATTAAATAAAAAAAATATTGATATGTGCACAAATGTAATTCAAAATACTACATTATCAAATTGCAATTTTTCTTATTGAAAAATTTGTCAAACTTATTACACATCTGATTTCAAAAGTTATTGTCCATTGTTAAAATTGTATGGGAAATGGTACTTTTTAACTGTCCGTGTCAGTTATTTGGAGGGTCCGCTATTGGGAGGTACTGATATGTATAAATCTCTATTAAGAAATTCGGGAAATATAAAACTGTCCGTTATATAGAGGGGTCCGCTATTGGGAGGTGTCCGTTATTAGAGGTTTTACTGTATTACAAGTTTTACAAAATTGAATTGCCTTACTACAATTAGAATACGCTTAACATTTTAAAATTGAGAAAATAATACCTTTTAATTTTAATTTAATTCTAATTTCACTCAAGTACCTATGTCGCAATGTCTTGGATTTTTTTTCAAAAAACTAATTAATAATTAATCTTTATATTTTTTCCGCTTTACTCTCGCTTACTTTAAAGAAAATCATTAATTATTACGAAGAAAAATTTTGAGCATTAAATGCGCATTTAATAGAAATGGAATATACAGTTTTACTTCTTTAAACTGTATAATACGGCATTTTGATTAAGTAATTAAATAAATTTTGTAGGTGATGACTCGAACACCTGTCACATATGTAATTAGAATTGTCATAATGACAGAAGCGACAGTTATTAATAATGTTTAAGATAACTTAAAAAAACAAAATATTTACACATTTTCATTACAAACTTTTTAACGTCTGCAACAACATGTAAGTACACCAATTTTCCAAAATTCTGAATAATCAAAAAAAATTATGCGTTTACATATTTTTCCTTGCGCTTTTCAGATCATTTAATATTTTTGTCGAAATATGTCGATTTTTCTCAAATTTGGCATTCCACGACGAACTGAATTTAACTTGTCTTAATGCAATGTTGTCACGCTTCAACTCAGTTTAATAAAATAAATTTTTTCTCAAAACTGGTCTAATGTATTGAAAAAAATAAATTGTGTCATAAATCTTAATTTGAAAACGTGTTTAAAATTTGGAATAAGCGAGTTTCAGGTTTTTCGAAAATGACAGTTTTCAGTTTATTCCCATGAAACCATCAATTATTCTTCAACTTTATTCACCATCATTTACTTGTGCGTCAATTATGGGACACACTGTACATATTATAACTATATTTCTAGATAGGTACTGCTTATAGGGTCCGTCCAAGTTGTATTCTTGTTGCATATAAACAATTTCCAAAAATGAAACAAAACAAACATGGTTTTTCGGGTCACCTAGCACTGTTGCCAAATGTGTCGACTTTTCTCAAATTTGACAAGCCACAATGAACCGATTTAACCTTTCTTAACGCAATCTTGCCATATCTTACTCCGTTTAATTGAATTGTTTTCTTTAAACTGGTCTAACGCCTTGAAAATTTAAATTTCGTCAAAAATCTCCATTCTTAAATTTGACATTAACGTGTTCCCCTTGTAAGTATGTGGGAAGGTACTTACAATCCCCAAAAAAGAAACAAAATAAACAGGGTGGTCCGAATAGCCGGAAAAACCGTGAAAGAAATTAGTACTACATTTTTTAAAAGGCGGAAACATGTGCGAACATAACCTCTACAAACTTGGCAACGTCGTTAGACTATGCCACCGCTCAACACTTCCCCTTACTAAGGCTGTAATTTGAGGGAATACCCAGGCAGGATTACCCGTTTTTTCGCAATGGAATTAAAGCAAGCGAGCAACTTTCGCGTGAAAAACGTTAAGGTACCTTCACAACAACGTCGGCGTCGCTGCATTTTCCGCTCTCCGATCAAGTCCTAACCTGTCCCGTCACGTACTGCTATTTCCTCCCTCACGAGCGGCACGCAGGTACTTCTAGAATCCAACCATCCACCTTTCCCGATATACAACGTAATACAATATTACAACGTAACGCACAACGATCGCATAAACGAAATCCACCGGAGGACAAGTTCGAACCGGACGTTCCTGAGGGTTGCGGCGTCTCAGGCGTAAAACAGTCGTTAGTAGTAAACTCCCTCGCACTATCTCCGCCGCGAAAGGTAGGGACGCGAGTTCATCGTACGAGTAGTCGGATCGGTTTGAGCGGGTTTCGGAGTCGAGCGTTCCGTCGAAGGTTTCGAATCTCGGACGCCGAGGCGACGTTGCCGCCGGTTCCGAGGCGGAAAAGACGCGTTTGAAATATCCGGAATCCGCCTACGATATCTCTCTTGCGACGCTCCGGCGTTGGTGGTCGTGGCGTAAAGTTGGAAGTCGTGGGTAATGGTACCCATTATCGATGTGCAAGGGTGGAGGTTCGTATTAGCGGACCAAGTCGATTGGAGTGGGAGGAGGCGCTGTTCGGTTATATTGGAAAAAGTTATATTGACTTAAGGAAATCGGTAGTTTTTACAAAACATAAAAATAATTTACAGTTTAAAAAAAACTTAAAAATCACGCTCCAATAGTGAATCAAACGAAAATGGTTAAAATATTTTTTTGGAAGCATAGATTTCTTATCCTCGTAGCGCTGGATCGGTGAGACGTGTTAACATCGAAAAACGAAACGATCCGGACGGCCAATTATCGCGCAGCGCCAGCTGTTAGGTGGCAACTCGTGTTACAATTGTTTATACTGTTGGTTGCCTGCTCCAGGGCTTCCATTCGTTTCTGTCCATGACCTATTTGTATATCATTATATCATATATAATATATATGGTATATATAAAGCTATGCTTCCCCTCTCGCTCATTTCCGGAGTGCCTCATTTCGTTTTATGGAAGTAAGAATAGTGTAATTAACAAGAAAATAGATAAAGCGTGGGGTGCTTCTTGCACAATAATTTTATACTACTGGTACTGATCAAATATTTTTAACAGCAAATATCTAGCACCCTACGTTTTTTTTAATAACATCTATTTGCTCATTAATTATATTATCCTATTTTTTTAAATAATATTTTTACTTTTTTTACTTTGATTCACCATTAAAGCATGTTTTTTTAGCTTTTTTTAACTATAATTGATTTTTACCTTTTTAGTTTGATTCACCATTAAAGCGTGTTTTTTTGGTTTATTTAAACTATAATTTATTTCCTGTGTTTTAGTTTCTTTGTTTTTCATAACTTTCTCGTCTTTACATCTATTTTCTCGTTAATTATACTATTCTTATTTAAAAAAAAAAAAAATACCTTTTTTTTAGTTTGATTCACCAGTAAAGCGTATTTCTTTAGTTTTTATTTATTTATTAATTGGGCATGCTTACATGTTAGTTCAGTGTAGATGGAAAAAATTTATAGATATTTTAAGGTCCTAAAAGGTATTTGGGAGGGTACTAAATAGCGAATCCGTGAAGATGTACAGCTAATTTTACTTATTTTTTATTAAACAATGGTCAAAAGTGAAAAAAAAATCTGTTTTTGTTCATAAAACGTTTCCGTTACATTTTTAAGAAAAATGCTTTAGATAAAACTTGTTGCCCTATTAGAAAACCTTTAATTTGGCGTTTTATAAATTCAAATCGGTTTACAAATGCCTGAGATAAAAGCAAAAAACACCTATTTCTGCACTAATTTATAAACATTAATAAATTTGTTATTAACATTTATTATAACTTATTAAAAATGAGACATTTAATGTGTTTTTAAGATGTGCTAAATTTCAGCCAGATTGATCAAATAGTTTACAAGTTATTCTAATTGTTTATCCCAGAAGGCAATTGATTAAACAATTGTCCTTGCCTAAAAAAAGGCAGTTTCTCACGAATACCTCAAGTTTAAAGGGCTGTAGCTTTTTACACGTTGCGTGAATACCAAATCTATGAATGGAATCATAAAACTAAGATATTCATTTATAATGTTTCATTTATAAAATTTCAGCTCTAAATATTTATAAACAATGAAGATATGCTTTTTTTATAAAAAAAACCTATCTCGGTTCCTATTGGTCGTAGAAGGTTCTTTTTTTGAGAATGTGTGCTTTGACTCCAGCTATTCAATGCATCCACTCACAAGTTTGTACTGTGAATAATAATAAAGTTATTCTAAACATTTTGTAACGTTTATTTTATAATTTATTTACATTAATTGAACACTAATTTATTTAACACACTAAACTACTTGTTCACTAGACTAGACACTACATAATTTATTTGTACTGCTCCGCATTCGGATCGTATGTCGCGTTCACTTCTGCTTCTCTACTTCTAACTAACTCCCTCGATCACAAACCCCCTTATATATACACCCCCAACCCTGATCGAGAACATTCTAGTACATTCTAGAAGCCTACGCAGCAAATGTTCATGCACCTGTCCTACGCGTCGTAGTTATTCTTTTGAAGGAGTAAACATGTGTCGCTTTGTTTACTTCTCGCATTACACTGCCCCCGCCTTAGAGACGTTTCGTCTCGGAACGTATCCCTGGTAGGCCCATGCAGGAACCTGCAGTTAGCCCCCCGCTTACAGCGAGACGTGGCGTCAAAATAACAGGGGACCGTCTTCCCGAGTCGACATGGTGCAGGCCCAAAACAGCAGACTAAAACTTCCACTCCGGTATTCTTCAACACTACTTCCAGCATGTTCCGGACAACCCTCCAGTCCAGCTGATCTCGTCCAGCACCTAACTTGGGGACAGCTAGCTTCCTGATGTCGAGCTCCAGCAGTCGGTCTCGGAGCCTATGCAAGGTTCGCCATACATCGTGATAACATGGTTTAAGGGACCCGATCTCCTTCGTAACCAGATAAAAGATGTGTCTTACGTTGTCACGTAGTTCCAGAACCTTGCCAATTTCCGGGAGTTGCTCTCTGAGTTGTTCCGAGCGCCCGTACTTCTTCTTGAAAACCGTGGCGATACCTCGTGACATTACCAGGTCGGCGGACACACAATGGGCCAACGAGTATTCTTCAGGTACGCTGAACAAATCCTGTTGTTTTTCACAGGTTACCCCATACCGTGCTTTTCCGGTACCCCCGTAGGCGCTCATAAATTCTTCGAAGGAAAGTTCGTTCTCCTGCGCCAATGTGTTTCTTACTCGGGGAACCTCCGCCTCATCGTGCGACCCCTCATAGGGTGCCAACCGATTAAAGTGCACCACTCTCGGCTTGCCGTTTGGTAGTTTGCTTACCCGGTAGACCACGTCATTGATTCGTTTCTTCACAACATAGGGACCTTCCCAATTGGTCTGTAACTTAGGGGACAAACCACGTTTCTTCTGTGGGTTGTACAGCCAAACTCGGTCTCCCATTTGGTAGCCACCCTCTTTAGCGTTGATGTCGTAACGCTCTTTGATGCGATCACTGGCGATATTTAGTTGGTACCGGACTTGATCGTGAATTTCGTTCATCCTTTGCCGCATCCGGGAAACGTAATCTTCCCCCGAAACGTCCTCGTCCGGTCTAGCGCCAAAGATTAGATCACAGGGTAGTTTAAGTTCTCGCCCGAACAGGACTTTGGCTGGAGTTTGTCCTGTCGACTCATGAACGGCCGAGCGGTAGGCCATCAGGAAGAACGGCACGTGTTCGTCCCAGTCTCTTTGATGTGACGAGACCATTTTCGCTAGATAGCGGTTGAGGGTGCGATTCATTCGTTCTACCATGCCGTCAGACTGAGGGTGAAGGGCCGTGGTTCTTGTTTTTCGTACCCCAAACTTCTCACAGATCCTCCGGAATAGGCCACTCTCAAAGTTTCTTCCTTGATCCGAGTGTAATTCCATGGGTACTCCAAACCGGCAGATCGTCTCCTTCACTAGCACATCGGCCACTGTCTCTGCCTCCTGATTAGGGAGAGCGTACGCTTCTACCCACTTCGTAAAGTAGTCCATCACGACCAAGATGTATTTATTCCCCTTTTCGGTCTCAGGGAAGGGTCCTGCTATATCAATAGCGATCCTTTCGAAGGGGCTTCCGACGTTATATTGTTTCATGGGAGCTTTCGGTCGTCTTTGTGGCCCATTACTTGCAAAGCATGTAGTACATTTCTTGCACCAGTTCTTCACGTCGTCTGAACAATTGATCCAGTAGAAGCGCTCCCGTACCTTCTGCAGCGTTTTCTTGATCCCTAAATGTCCACCAGACGATCCGTCGTGAAGGTGCCGCAAGACCTCCGGGATTTTACTGGAGGGAATTACCAACTGCCGTCTTTCCTCCGTCCCGTCTTGGCTCTCCAGTACGCGTTTTAGTAGCCCATCCTCAACCACTAGCGAGTCCCACTGTGCCCAATAGCTCTTAAGTTTTGGCGAGCCAGGTGATACCTTTTGCCACTCAGGACGCTCTCCTCCCTCTTTCCAAACCAGGATTTCTTTGAGAACCGGGTCTTTTCCTTGCTCTTGTCGTAACGAGGATGGTGTCCATTCCTCGGCGACCACGGTCGTTCGATAGACTTTCTCGGACTTTTCCTCAGCTTTATGACAATGAGGACACTCATCAGGGCATGGTCTTCTCGAGAGTGCGTCTGCGTTTCCATGACTCTGTCCTCGCCGATGTTCTATGACAAAGTCATACTCCTGGAGCCTCTCGATCCAGCGAGCGATCTGTCCTTCGGGATTCTTAAACTGGAGGAGCCATTTAAGAGCAGCATGATCGGTCCGGACCAAAAACCTCCTTCCACACAAATATTTATGGAAGTGCTCGATGGACTTGACGATGGCCAATAATTCACGCCGGGTGACGCAGTAATTCCTTTCTGGTTTGGAGAGTACCTTGCTGAAGTATCCAAGGACACGTTCTTGTCCCTCCTGGCGCTGCGACAGAACACTTCCAATTCCCACATTGCTCGCGTCGGTGTCCAGGATGAACTGTCCTTCTGGCAGAGGAAAACTCAGCACTGGGGCACTGGTCAACTTCCTCTTCAGCTCGTCGAAGGCAGACTGGCATTCCTCATCCCAACAGAAGTTTCGTCCTTCTTCCGTGAGCCTTGTCAACGGCTTAGCGACGTCGGAGAACATCCGGACATATCGTCGGTAGTACGTGCAGAGGCCCAGAAAACTCCTCAACTGGTGTTTATCTACCGGTATTGGCCACTCCTTCACCGTACTTGTCTTATCCGGATCAACGGCGACGCCCTCTCTGCTCACTACGTGCCCTAAGTATGAGACCTTCCTTCTGAAGAGCTGACATTTCTTAGGGTTCAGTTTCAGCCCCGCACCTCGCAGTCTCTGGAAGACGTCCTCTAAGTTTTTCAGATGTCCCTCGAAGGTCTTGCCCATCACGATGACATCGTCCAAATAGACTAGGCACGTTTTCCACGTCAGACCCATTAGCACGCTCTCCATCAGCCTCTCAAACGTCGCTGGGGCATTACAAAGTCCGAATGGCATGACTGTAAAATGCCACAGGCCGTTACCGAAGGTAAATGCCGTCTTTTCCTTATCGGCAGGGTTCATTTCGACTTGCCAATAGCCGCTTTTTAAATCCAAGGTCGAAAATATCGTGGATCCAGCAAGGGTATCGAGTGTGTCGTCGATACGTGGTAGCGGGTAGCTGTCCTTTTTGGTGACACTGTTCACCTGCCGGTAGTCTACACAGAATCGAGTAGTCCCATCCTTTTTCTTCACCAGTACTACCGGCGAGGCCCATGGACTGCTTGACGGCTCGATGACCCCGTCCCGCTCTAGGTCCTTGATGATTTTCTCGGCTTCCTCTCGTTTGGCCAAGGGTAGTCGTCTTGCTGTTTGTCGAATCGGTCGTGTCTCGCCCGTGTCAATTTTATGTATCACGACCTTGGTCTTTCCCAGCTTTCCATTCTCGGTGGTAAATATGTCCTGGTACTTATTTATTAATTCATTGGCCTTTTGTTTCTGTGTGGGCGAGAGAAACGCACTGGTCTGGGAAAGAATTTGTTTCAAGTCCTGCGGAGTGTGTCTGGACCTTTCTTCCTCACTAACGCCCCTTACGATGGCCGAAGCGGCTATACATGTGCCCAGCTTCGTACCCTTCTTGATGGTGACCGGGTACTGATTGATGTTGAGTAGTCGCACAGGCACTTCACTTGAGAGAGTAACGAGCGCCTTTCCTACCAGTACCCCCCGAGCCAGTCGATTGTCATCGTTTTCTGGTTCGATCACGGCTGGGATTCCCTCTTCCACAACACCCCTCAGACAGGTAGAGGTGATTGTTTCGCTTCGTTCCGGGAGAATCACATCTTCTGCCATTATTACGTCTAACACAAAGTTGTCACGATTGTGTAGCAGTAATTCTTCTTGACCGATCCTCAACACTCGGTGTCCGAAATCCAACTGGAATCCATGATTCCTCATGACGTCCATCCCCAGTATGACGTCTTCCTCAATTTCGGCTATGAGAACAGGATGGTCAAACTTTACTCGTCCCAACGTCATGCTAACCGTCGCTTCACCGTGTATTACTGCCTTCTCCCCAGTGGCAGTTCTTAATTGCCACCTACTTGGCCTAATCTTCCTACGGTCCCTCACAACTTCCGAGCGTACGATCGTCTTCGTAGCTCCCGTGTCCACAAGCATGGCGTGGGATCTCCCGTCGATAGTGCCATCGACGTACGCGCTCCCCAATTGGTGGGAAAACGAGGCTATACTGGCCCGGGGGTTTCCACTGCTACGGGTCGACGTTCCCCCTTTCTTATCGACCCGCATTAGTTTTCCTGGGCCTTCGCCGGCGCCGCTGTTCTGGGCCGCTTGCAAGAACTCTTCACATGGCCCACTTCGCCACAGTTCCAACAGCGAACTACCTTCTTCTTCGCTGACAGCACCTCCATGATCTGCTGTAGGACCCTTTCCACGAGCTTTTCAGTGTCTACTTCCTCTGTAACAGCTCGAACACGGCCGTGACCGCGGGAGGCTTCCATGGCTGCATCATGCTCCAGTGCGATGGCGAGCGCGTCCATTAATGTTTTCGGTCGAGCTAGTCTCAGGGCCCTCTGCAGTTCCTGGTCCCGCAGCCCGCTCACGAACGTCTGCACTGCGAGGCACTCCATCATCTGTTCCGGTGCCGTGGGATACGCCAACCTCACTAGTCTGGCTACGTCCGCTTCGAACTCCTGCAGGGTCTCGTTCGATTTCTGACGGCGATTGGACATCTGGGATTGATGGACTTGCTCCAGATGTGTTTGGCCGAACCGCATATCCAGTCGCCTTAGCAGCTCCTTGTAATTCCCGGCTTCCTCGGTGGATAGCGTCTGAAGAACTTCCAACGCCTCTCCACGCAAGGCTACCGTTAGGGAAACAGCTTTTTCGTGAGGGGACCAAGCATTAGCCTCCGCTGCTGCCTCAAACTGCTTCTTGTAGCTGGCCCACGGAATTTTTCCATCGAACGTTGGGGGCGTCACTCGATTGGTGGATATCGAGTTCTGTTGAACGACCGCCTTTATTTCTTCCTTCGTCTCGCCGCTACTGACTCGCTCTAGTCGTTCTTCCAACTGCTTGATCTTCTGTTCCATCTCCTTACGCTGAGCCTCAATCTGGTCGGTTATCTCTTCCCTCTGGGCGGCGATTTCTTCCCTCTGGGCAGCGATTTGAGCAGTGATGTCTTCCCTCTGGGCAGCGATTTGAGCAGTGATGTCTTCCCTCTGGGCGGCGATTTGAGCAGTGATGTCTTCCCTCTGGGCGGCGCTTTCTTCCCTCTGGGCGGCGATTTCTTCCCTCTGGGCGGCGATTTGAGCAGTGATGTCTTCCCTCTGGTCGGCGATTTCTTCCCTCTGGGCGGCGATTTCTTCCCTCTGGGCAGCGATTTGAGCAGTGATGTCTTCCCTCTGGGCGGCGATTTGAGCAGCGATGTCTTCCCTCTGGGCGGCGCTTTCTTCCCTCTGGGCGGCGATTTCTTCCCTCTGGGCAGCGATTTGAGCAGTAATGTCTTCCCTCTGGGCGGCGATTTGAGCAGTGATGTCTTCCCTCTGGGCGGCGCTTTCTTCCCTCTGGGCGGCGATTTGCTTCGTGATGTCATCGTCTTCGAACTCGAAAACTTCCGGGTCCTGGCCATTTTCTTTCAAAAATGCTGAGAGCCGGTCCTGGAGTTCAGTCTTCCTCCCTCCTGTTTCCAATTCCCGTTCCTCGAGTTCTTTTTTTAACTCGGCCACTTTTAATTCGCGTAACTTCTTCATGATCCGCTCTTCTGACACCAATGTAACGTTTATTTTATAATTTATTTACATTAATTGAACACTAATTTATTTAACACACTAAACTACTTGTTCACTAGACTAGACACTACATAATTTATTTGTACTGCTCCGCATTCGGATCGTATGTCGCGTTCACTTCTGCTTCTCTACTTCTAACTAACTCCCTCGATCACAAACCCCCTTATATATACACCCCCAACCCTGATCGAGAACATTCTAGTACATTCTAGAAGCCTACGCAGCAAATGTTCATGCACCTGTCCTACGCGTCGTAGTTATTCTTTTGAAGGAGTAAACATGTGTCGCTTTGTTTACTTCTCGCATTACAATTTATTAGCTAAAAAGTAACACCTTGGTCTAACAATAATTTTAATAACAAATTTAAAAAATATATAAAGTTTTCCTGGTATATCTTACAGCTGAAGCCACAAAAAATCTATTTCAACTTTCAAAATCTACCTAGATTCATTATTTAGGCAAGGACATGTGTTTAAACAATTGCCTTCTGGGATAAACAATTAGAATAACTTATAAACTATTTGATCAATTTGGCTGAAATTTAGCACACCTTAAAAACTTATCAAATGCCTCATTCTCAAAAGGTTATATTAAATGTTGTTATGTTAATAACAGGTTTATTAACATTTATGAATTAGTGCAAAAATATGCGTTTTTTGGCATTATCTCAGGCATTTGTGAACCGATTTGAGTTTGTAAAACGGCAGATTAAAGGCTTTTTAATGGGCTACAACTTTTATCCAAAGTATATTTCTTAAAAATGTAACGGAAACGTTTTATGGCCAAAAACAAATATTTTTCACTTTTGGCCATTGTTTAAAAAATACTTTTGGTTCATTTCACGTAGCTAAGTTGCTCATAATAACTTTTATAAATTTAACTAACCGTAGCTAAGTGTGGTAGTCAATTACATGTATCTGGTATCATACAACTGACATTTTATGTTGCTAAATTTTAGATATTCATTAGATAAGTTAATTTACTCAATGGATAAGATAAATTTAGACATTTTTTTTTAAATTTGACTTTGTTAGTTAGGTACTTTTAAACATTTTAATTCAGCTGTTTTATTTTAACCAATTTTATTACATAATTATAAGTTGTTCATTTCAACAGGTGCGTTCAATTTACTTAACTTGTCACTTCGATATTTTAAAAAGATTATGGTGAATATATATGTCTAAACAATTTAAATTTAATTTTGAGTTAATTAAATTTTGCAAATTAAACCAAAAATTACTCCTAATTTTAAAAACACAACATATTTAACATAGTCCTAAGCACTAGAAGCACTAAAATACCATACCTATTACATTACATTTGATGAAATATTTAAACAATTTATTTCAATAACGAATATCTTTGAAGCTCGAAGTACAAGTATAATGTTTGACGTTAAGTTGATCTATTGCTAAGTTGAATTGTCGCTAAAAATTACAAATTTTCTACCAAACACAACCGATGAAATAACTTATAAACTTCTAATAATATCTCACCTAAATTGTCAATTGGATATTAACTTCGAATTGGTTTTACATGTCGATCTTTCGAGTCCATCGCATTAAACTATCGATCGCCGAAATCGGGGATCTACCGCGGAAACGGTAGATCTGGCAGCGTGGCCCGAGGGGGACCGATCGGGTCGCGGGCGTGCGCTGTTGCAGCCGTCGCTGGCATTGCCGACATCCTCGCGATTTACTCGAGTCGGGGAAGTCCACCTTGCGCCACTTTTAACGTGGAAGTGTTCGTATTGGGGCGGTTGTTTAAGGCGAAACTCCCTTAAACGGCCTCATTTCCGGGGGGGTGTAACGAGTTGAGGATAAAGGCGAGCCTCGAGCGTGTAGCGTTTCTCCCATAAACTATGCGACTAGGGCGACTAGGCCAGTTCGTAGAGAAGAAGGCTTAATGTAATGAAGCCAATCCGGAAACTGGAAAATTCTATTAACTTAGAACGTAATAAAATTGTGGAAAAATTACGTACTACCCCATAGTGACTAGCTTTGGTACACGTCATTCAATATTGGTATTTTGGCAAAGTTATGAATTTCTAACTAAAACACCTTTTTTACCTGATGTTCGCCATGTATTCGACGATAAATGCATTAATCCAATCAGACAAGGTTTTTTTCTATTAAGTATAGGGATAAGGAATTGTTCGATTCTGGAGAGAAACACTAAAATTTCCTCACCCTTTTTAATAAATCTAAATAGTAAGTTCTTCGTCTTGTCGGTGGGCGACATTCTACCCTAACCTCTCTTTTTCACGGAACATAAGCATTTTTTCGCCCCCACACAGAACACAACAACACGGAACATGACATAAGATTGGCGCGAAATACAAATTCGGCATTGTATTCCTACATAAGGTTTGTTTGAAATGAGGCGCATGCGCATAAGGAATCGATTGAGAAATAGTTGAACATACATGTAGCTCCAATAGCTTCAACTCTTATATAAACCTACAACTCAGAGTACAAAGTTACAAAATACAAATACCCACGCGAGTTTTCTTTTACATGTTTCGGGCACGTTAAGCCCCATCTTCGTTAAATGTAAAATTTAATTTAGCCGAGATTTAGCCTGCTGTTAAATGGAAAACTTAAATCTAAGTTTGTACAATTGTGTAAAAATTTATTACAATAATAAAATAATAGTATTTGTAATAGGTAAATATGAGAATCGTAAAATAGAAATAAAGCTAGACACTTAAATTAAATGTAATAAAAATTAAAATGGATCAGAAAATTACAATAGCATATACAGGGTGTTAAAACACAAATGAAACATACTTTAGGGGAGAGTGTTATGGCCCAAAATATGTAGAAAAATGTTAATGGATGTGTGTACGAAAACGCTTAGTTTTTAAGATACAAGGCGTCACACTTTCACAAATTTTTAAAACATAAATGACTTTTACTAAGGGATTTTTCAGAAGTTTTAATTAATGATTATGAAAAAATTAAGCTTTTGACATAAAACTTGTACTCTTACGTTCTAAAATAAGTCGAAAATTTTAATGGTTTCAAAAAGGCAAAATGTCCCTTATGTCTAAAACCGACCATTAAGAGGGTCATATCATCCACCCTTAAACTTTATAATTCCCTTTTTAACACCATCAAAATTTTCAATAATGCAGTACAATTTTAAACATTAATTTTCTGGAAACTTGCTGCTCTTATCTAAATGGAACAAGAGGACAAATAATAGCTTCATTTTTCTTAATAGTACTTAGCCAAATTTCTAAACAGTAACGTACAAAGAAGTTAGCGTATTTTTCACCCCCACAACCCCTAAAAATCACATGTTCCCTAAAACAAGTTTATTTTCCATAACATAATTAATTGTAATTAGCGTACCAAAGTTAGTGATGGATCTAAATTTCGCTCGTCTACTGAAATTAGTTTTGAAAGTAATAAAAACAAATTAATTGCAAATAATTAATTAATAAATAATAATTAATTATATTAAAAACTATGCATTTTCGTACATTATGTTCAATAAGATTTTACTACATATTTTGGGCTATTCCATCCCCTCCCTTAAATTATGTGACACTTGTTTTTTTTAACACCCTGTATAACGTTTGAGCAACGTTTAAAATATGTAGGCAAAAATAAATCTTTAAATAACAAAATATCAATTACATTTTGTTTGTCGCGTTATGGTATTCCTGCTAAATAATAGCGTCATTCTTGACGTCATACGATGACGTCCAACGGGTTTTATTTTATACAGGTTAGTTAATGTATTTATTTTATTTAATTTTGTCAAATTCATTCTTCAAATTAAATTCCTTTTGTATCATGTAACGTTCTGTGTGATATTTCTACTATATGTACGTATAATAGTCGATTATAATTATTGGTATATAATTATCTAACAATTCTTTATAACTTTAATTCAATGAGAGACCAAAAGCGACTTAAGGCTCTTGCTCTTAAGGCAATTCAGCGAATATCAAGGCGACGACATTATACCATAAATATACTGATATGACACATTTTATAAATTTAAAATAATTTTGACATATTTTCAAAAAAATTCTCAAAATTTTGGAAAAATATTACATTAGAACTTGTATGTTAGTTGCCACCCGCATACAAGTTTGGTGTGCCAAGTTTATCTAGAATAAATTCCATAACTTGTTTCTGCATTTCTGTTAAGTTGCATTACTGCTTCTTGTGTTCATTTCTTCTTTCTTCATTTTTGCAACAATTGATATAAACTTCCCACAAAATGGTGTAATTGTCCCAACTTCAATTCTTGTGAAAGTACGTTAAGTGACACTTCATTTCTAAAGAGATATATCGTGTATAAAGTCCATTTTAATTTTAAGGTTAAATTCAATAAGGTAGACACCTCACGTGAATATTAATATAGTTAATTAACTGAAATCAATTTAATTAAAAGACAAGTTAAGAAAATATTTACTTTGTCTATCAACTGAAGTTGATGTATAAGTTTAGTGAAAACGACTTGCCAGACTAAAAAATGAAAGATGGAATAATGGGACACCCTGTAACAGTCGGCGTCGAACGTTTCCAATCTTTGGAGATTTATCTCGCATGCAGCAGTTAGCATATTATATGCTAGTTGCTTGAAATAAATAATTTGTGTAGAAAAACCTACTCACATTCGGCATAAGATCTTATAAATGCACCGATTTCTACCGGTTGAATGAATACTGTAACTTACTGTTCACGGTATGTGACAACACTGTTTCGAAGACGAGTGGAATTTCATAATGTGTGTGTGTGTGGTGTGCGTTTGTATGTGTGAATGTTGCGTTTCTGTATGTATAGAATATATAGAGATGGGCGCAAAGGAACGCTTCCAAACAAAATCATCTTTAGCTGAACTGACGCTCAACGTGAGCATCCTATTAAAACCGACCTATCATTTTTCTATTAATCACTTTCCTAATTTTAGACGTAGAAACTGGTTTACTTAACACAATACTAGTTAGATTGGCGAGAATGTTAATTTTATTTTTATAGGTGGATTGTGTAATTCTGAAATCAAAAACTAATTGAACTGGTATTTCAAGTTAATTGCACTTATCTGTAATACAGCCATCTCCATCTGCATTTCTTACATTGTCAGTTTAGGTTTTAACTTGTTTTCCTAATTTTTGTTACGAAATTGGCTTAACTTATCTCATTAGTTAAGAGACTAGCAAGAACGAGATTAATTTTGTAATTGAGTACTAACTTCATCTGAACAATTTCCAGTTGTTTTCGTAATTAATTACCTGTCGGATTGGCGAATTTTGGTCAATTTCGCAGAAGTTAAAAATGCACGAAGATAATGTGAAAATCTTTTGGTGGGCCAGTCCGGCACTGCATCTCCGCAACTACTCGTCCTATCGACGTGAAATTAGATGAACTTGTTGTAGGCGACATCTAATTTATGAAGATTAGAAATTAGGAATAGAAGAAACACTACACTTTTGAAGATTAGGTTTGTGATTGTTTGAAAAAGTTGCCTGTTGCTCGGTGGGCTAGTCCGACGCTTAATACCGGCATTTTCATAATTTTTTAAGAGTTGAGAAATGTGAAATAATTATTGTCAGCAACTTTCGACCTTAATGCTTGTCATTTATGCTTTAAAGCTGCCAGCAAAACTGAACTAATTATAAATTTAAGCAGCAACGTATGTACATTCGGTTGCATTTAATTGTAATGCCGGTATTACCGAGCTTAGCTAACTTTGCATTGCCTCTCCGTCAGATTAATGTAACGAGATCTGCGGTAAATTATAAACACACAAATTAACTGAGGTTCCCTGTAATCTAGTGGGATTAGACGAATTAGATATTTATGACGTGGTGCATCTAATGTTCTAACATAAGATGCATACCTACCTATGTAATAATCTAGTCTAAAGTCCGTTTTTAGCATTGCTACTGCTACGTCTGTTTAAGAAAATTAAAGATAATTACGTCAACCGGCGATAACAGCGTATTCCGAACGTTTGTTACCAGGAGCGATTTTTTGTGCCTGGACTATGAAATTAAAGATGGCGACAGTTTCTTATATTTAATTACATGAGTATTTAATTTTTTCAAGCGGATTTCAAGGAAATTTGACAAAATGACAAGTGTAAAATGAGTGCCCTTTAAAGAAGAGCTGACGAAAAATGTTATTAAATTTAGATATACATATTTGATCGCAGAATAAATGTATATTTAAAGTGGAGTAGTAGATATTGTAGTGGATTTTGATAAAATTTTCAAAAACCGGAAAATGACAAGTGAAAGCTCCATTTAGAGAAGATTTAGCTAAAAATATTATAAAACTCGATTATACATATTGTAACGCATAAACGTGTTTACTCTTATCGGACCTCGGCGGCTACTTCAAAGCGCTCCGTTAGGTGGGCAATAAAAACCGTCCCCAACGTTTCGACAACATCTTATTAAGGAAAGAATGATTTATTACCTTCTGAGCGTTTCTAGATAAACATTATTAGGGAAAAGAAGGATCGAGTTCTTTCAGGAATCATTGCGAATAGAATTGAGATATTATGTATATAAGCGGGCTTGTGGTCGGAGATGTGGTGCGATAAACGGACAAGCGAATGGTACAAATAAATTAAAAGTTAAGTGTGTCATATAAATTAATTAGTTAGGAAATAGTTAAGATAAATTAGGTAGTGTGTAGTGTATAATTAAGAACAGTGTAAATAAATTAGAATAAACATTACAATATATTTGATCGTAGTACAAATGTTCAAAGTTTAGAAAAAAAAATGTAGGGGTGGATTTTGAGAAAATTTTCAAAAGCCCAAAAGTGACAAGTGTGAAGTACCCTTTAAAGAAGATTTAGACAAAAATGTTCTTAAATATCTTTATACACATTCAATGGTACAATAAGTTTTCTAAGTTTAGAAAAAAGTATGAGGGCGATTTTGAGAAAATTTCCGAAAATCGAAAAACGACAAGTGTGAAATACCCCCTTAAAGAAGATTTAGTTAAAAATGTTTTTAAACTTTTTTGGGCACGTTGAATAGTAGAAAGGGCTTTCTACGTTTACAAAAAAGTATGAGGTGGATTTTTAGAAAATTTCAAAAAAATCGAAAAAATGGGTAAGAGCACAGTGGCCCTCAGAGACACTTTAGATGTAGCCAAAACTGTTATTAAACTGTATTACTATATACAGTTGACAGTGGAATAGATATTGAAAGTTTTAAAAAACGCTTGCAGCAAATTTTTAAAAAAAATCGAAATACCGAAAATTAACAAGGGTTAACTCCCCCTTCATCTCCACCACAAACATGTTTTTTGGACTCAGGGGACCTTAAAACACTTAGAAATCAGTGAAATTAATCAGTTTCAAAACAATTTCTTAAAAATGTAGGTACTTTTCGTGGAGCTACCGACTTTTAGTTCTAATAATAATGCCGTCCAAAAGTAGATCAAAATTACTTGAATCCTATTTGTCACAGTTATACCGTTGTGTAACATACAATAAACAAATCATCCGGTAACACGTATGTAGTCGATATGGAAATATACAAACATTACGAATGATAGCAATACACATTTCGAAACCGATAGAGACCATTAATTTCAAAATGTTTATTTTGTATCTGCGACTAGCTTACTTTATTGTTACCCGCTAGGAATGAAACTTGGACAGTTGCGTTACAGATATTCACAATTGTATTTAGCCTGGCCAATATTTAGATAATACGAGAGATTTTGTTTAAACTTCAGACGATTATTTATTGAAGTTGTATTCGATTAGCTGGAGAAGTTATTAAGATATATCAATAAAATGAAGAGTAAGTAGTAAAAACAAAAATTCATCGCAACTTCGGTTTTGTTGAAACTGACGTGATTAATTACTACAATAGTTTTGCAAGTTATTTCTTCAAGAATTGCTAATCAGATAGTATTACAATCGAGCTTTAAAAATCAGTAAAAAAATCATTAGGGCTTCAATTTGGTTGAAACTCGCTAAGTTACTTTGTAGATAGTCCAGTCGAGAAGTTTGTTTTCTGCGAAAAATATGTTTGTTTTTTTTTAAATTTTTGTATTAAAAATATTTTTCGTCACATTATTGCATATAGTTGTTTTCGTAATTTAACACTCAAAAATTGTTGTTGAATAAATTGTTAACTTAATAAACAATGAAATTAGCAATTAAATTTTTTTTCCTATTCTATTAGGAGCCATCAATAATTATTTTTAAGAACAAAATTATTCCTTAACTAATTATTTAAATAATGCAACTATAAATAAAAATTTTTGAAGAAAAATTATTTATTTTAAAAATCATAATTGACCCTAAACAATAGAATGGTAAAAAATTTTTCAAAAATATTACACTAAGCCGTTTGTTTATAAACAATTCGTAAACAAATAGCTGTAAAAATTTTTATCCACAATTACTTAATCCTTATTTTGAATATAAAAACAGCCATACCGTAACATATAAGAAAAAGAATAATTTCTGGATTTTCGTTTTTTGTTAACTTTAAAAATTCGTTGTAAACAAACTAAAGAAATTTTAAATAATTTTATGACGTCATCTTATTGAGTAAACTCATAGAAAGGACCCCAAGAAGCAAAAAAATTATGGGGAGATTATTTCAACATTTAGCCTGCTTTCAATGAAGACGGAAGTACGAAAATAACTAGTTCATTAACTAATAGGCTAGCTTTTTGAAAAATGCATTCAAAAATATTTTTCCGACGGGACATTCTTCTTTCAAGTGTATAGAACACACTAAAATTTTCTTCAATTTTTAAACTAATATTTAATACCTTAAAAAATTATTTTCTATGACTTACTCGCTTTAGATGCGGCGAGCGCATGCCGTAACGGTCGCCCTACTATCAAGAAAAACTTAAAATTATAAATATTAGAGATAGAAATCCGGGAATTAAGACATTTTAATTGAAAATTTCCTCCTCTTTTAGGATCCTTTTTGCGTTTTCCGCTACCTCTTATGGTTTTTGAGTTATCATCAAAAAATCGAAATAGCTCTTTTTTCGTTTTTTTTTTGTTAGTAACAATTGCAATTTTTATTGGCAGAAAAAATCCTCAAAACAACTCTCAGATTTGCATTACGCGTCGAATTAGCTATCGCTCATATTTTTCGAAGCCTTCTAACTATTTTCCGCAGGAAACACACTTCTCGACTAGACTATAAGGAGTGTTCGTCATAATCTTCAAATTTCAAAAATATGTCGAGTTTCCTCATTTAAGACTCTCTAAGAAAGACAGCCATTTTGAATTCTTTACGTTAGATGCGTACTCAGCAACCTTAAAAACATGTTGCACGAATTTTTGAAAAAAAAATTAAATTTATTTGCAAAAAATCAGTTTTCATTGTTTAAACAATTAATTAACATTTAGTCTTATGATAGATTAATTCTTAAAGATTTTCCAGAAAAGTCAACTTCTTTAGTTGATACGTTTAAAAATTCCAACTGTATTAAAACTTCACATTATGAGGAGATATGATATGATATGATATGATATATGATATGATAGTGAATATGCGAAATTCTTAAAAATATCGTAATTTTACGGAATTTGAGAAAATATGTAGCACACTTGTTTAAACAAAATGTTAAAATTTTTTAGTCTTTTGAATCCTAATTCAGTCTTTTCGACTCTTTCGAAAATTATTTGACGTCAGAAAACTCCCAAAAACTCCAATAAGCTCGAGCTCCCGCTGTACCTACTATTTTTAGGATGTGTTTGAGAGAAATCGGGCGTAGAAATCATATTTGTGTATACGTAGATCGAACACTCAAACGCAAAATATTACTCTAATGTAGAGCCGAGATGACAAATTTAAAATGCTCCAGATATATGCCTAATGTTCTAAATATAGAAGTGTTTCGTTTATAAATTCCATGAGCGAGAGTTTGTAATAGTAATGAGCTTAAACGCAAGGGATTATTGGTAAATAATTCAATTACACAAGTAATGTGTGCTGACAGGAGAACAAGGTACTTGGAAAATGTAGTATCGTGGATTTCCTGTCTGTTTATTATTGTAATACACATCGCTATTAAATGTTCAAAATCCGTAAATTCAAATATGTACGTATTGTAACGCAAAATGTAAACAGCAGCGCGAAATGTGTTTACTCTTATCGGACGGCGGCTTACCTTAAAGGAACGCCGCTACGCTTAATTGCGCAATAAAAAAAACGTCCCCAACGTCCCGGCAACATCTTATTAAGGAAGAATGATTTATTACCTTCTGGACGTTTCTACATAAACATTATTAGGGAAAAGAAGGATCGAGTTATTTCAGGAACCATCGCGAATGCAATTGAGATATGTATATAAGCGGGCTTGCGGTCGGAGAGAGGGGATTAGACGTGAAGCCGCTAGGGAATAAACAAGGCGAAAAACGGACAAGCGAATTGTAACAATAAATTAAAGTTAAGTGTGTTGTATAAATTAATTAGTTCAGTAATAGTGTAGATAAATTAAGTAGTGTGCAGTGTAAATAAGTTAGAAATAAACGTTACAGTATAATCAGGATTATAACACTTTTGTAATAGCACACATTTTCAAATTTTCATCTCGCCATCAAATCTCTAAGCAAACACGAATCGTGGATAAACTACAAGTGGGCCAAACCCCCATGCGGAGCAAGAAGGAAAGGAGGAAAGAAAATTGAGAAAATGAAACCTTAAGGGGGCTTTACGTACGTTCTATGCTTTCGGTTGTTTTTCCACGTTGGTAATATGCATAATACACGTCCTTTCGAGGGACATATTTTTTGCGTTCGGGAGGAGTAGGTACTCGTGTTTCGGAATAAAATTATCGCCTCAAAGATTCATTTTTACAGTGCGAATTGAGTCATTGAGACACACTTCTTTAGGTGTTTTACAGTTTACAGTGATGAAAAATGTATGTGTGTGTACAATTATTCCTACACGTATTTCAGACGAATGTATTGTTTTGTGATATGCCTCAATTGCTTTTCTCGAGTTCGCCACTGAATCCTCCTTTATACTACGGAAAACGATCATCGAAGTAAAGTCACCGCGGCATTGTTAACGGTTTTCTCATTGAACTTTCAGTAACAGTTGTGTTGCTTCTTACTAGTACAATGGCTGATATTTTTGACCTCTTCGTCGGTAAACGGTAGTACGTAAGGTACCTACGAACGCAACACAAGTGGCAATTACTGCAGATTGCCAGAAAGCGCTAAAGGAATTATAAATGGTAACGAAAATAGAGGTTTTAGCCTTAAACTTATCAGATATTATTATACCTACACAGTCACTGAGAAGCATGCTTTTAATTAGTTTTTAAAGTCGTAGTAAAAGCACGTGCTTAAGGTTATTAATTGGTTTGTTTATTTTAATTTCTTTAAAATTGTAATATTAAATTGCAGTTATTACGTCAGTTTTTAGCTTCAATACTTAATTGAGGTAGTTTAATACTTTTCAACGTGTACATTTACTGGAATTTGTACACTTATAAAATTTATAAGCAGTTTATAGCAGTTTTTTCATAAAATTCAGTCCTCCATGACTAAAATTTGATTGCTATTACTCAGTCAAAAACCTGTCATTGGAAATATATCTGTAACGCACTAAGTACAGTGACATTAAGGAGTAAGGAGTTGACATTAATAGTAGAAATTTCCATGGTACTCAAAACTCCTTTTTTAATTATAATGTCTCACATCTTCTGGGAGATTTGCAGAATCCCCATTACTACTTTGAACTGACAATTGGAGTTGTCGTTACTCATGGAAATTTCCATGTCATTTAACAGTCATTTTGTGGTTTGAATATTTCCCAACTCCTTAAAATATTTGGGAATCTCCATTATTCTTATGAACTCAAAATTGGAGTTGACATTAATAGTGGAAATTTCCACGATAGTCAAAACTCCATTTGTAATTTTATTGTCTCCCATCTTCTGGAAGTCTTGCAGAATCTCCATTACTACTTTAAACTGACAAATGGAGTTGTCGTTACTCCTGGAAAGTTCCATGTCATTTAACAGCTCTTTTGAGGTTTTAATATTTCCCAACTCCTGGAAATTTTTGGGAGTCTCCATTACTCTTGTGAACTCAAAATTGGAGTTGACATTAATAGCAGTAATTTCCATGGTACTCAAAACTCCTTTTTTAATTATAATGTCCACATCTTCTGGAAGATTTGCAGAATCCCCATTACTACTTTGAACTGACAATTGGAGTTGTCGTTACTCATGGAAATATCCATGAAAATGGAAATTTCATGGAAATCTCATGGAAATATGGGGAGATGGATTTAAAATTCTAACTAAGTACATATATTATAAATAGAAAAAATTACAATTTTTCCAATAATCAGAAACTAGAAACAGTCAGATCACTATTTCAACATTATTCACGTTCAACATTATATACCAACGTCATATCGATTTGTACTTACTTTGAAATGTCTTCTTTTCTTCCTTATTTTGATTGCTTTGCTGTATTTCTTCAGTTTTCTGAAACAAGAAACAAATAGTTAGTATTTAGTTTAGGTACAATTTTCCAGAATTTTTCAAAAATGTGAATAACAGGGAAAGTAATTTTCATCGATCTACAACTTGAATAATGCATATAACGATTCATATAAAATTCAAATGGAATTAAACTGATGAACTCAATAGTGCGAATGTGGGAATGTGTTTGTTTTGAGTTTATTAGAATAATTCCAAAAATTTTCTAAATATTTTTAAAGGTACAGGCAATTTCAAGAAAATTCCAATGAATATGTCATGCAATCTAATTAACATAGAAATATGTTAATTAGAAATAATTAAAATTCATTTAAGTAACTTTTCGTTCTTTTTGCGAGTTACTTTTTGAAATTGTTGTCCAGTTAGTTTTCTGCAAAATTTAAAAATTCCAAAAAGACGATTTCTAATCTTATAAAAATTGTGCTGTATTGCTCACTTTTCATAAATTATTTTAGGTATCAACACATATTACCTGTTGTCGAGAATTTAATTGGTTCTAATTTAAGTCATTTTAAAGTGAAGAATTGCTAACATTTTTCAAAATTCATGAAGGAGAGTACAACAAATATCAACACATTGCAGAAAATTAATCAACTTGATTCATTATTTCGTTAATTTGATAATCCAAAATAACCATACGACACAAATTTCACTATGTTAAATAACGAGTTATAAACCTTATAGTTAGCTTATAAGAAACACATCCTTATTGTCAGTTAAATTTAAGGGTTTACATGTGATACTGTAACGCGAATTGTAAACAGCAGCGCGAAATGTGTTTACTCTTATCGGACGGCGGCTTACTTCAAAAGAACGCCGCTACGCTTAATTGAGTCCCGATAATATCTTATTAAGGAAGAATGATTTATTACCTTCTGGACGTTTTTACATAAACATTATTAAGGAAAAGAACTATCGAGTTATTTCAGGAACCATTGCGAATACAATATATTGAGATGTATATAAGCGGGCTTGCGGTCGGAGAGGAGATTAGACGTGAAGCCGCGAGTGAATAAACAAGACGAAAAACGGACAAGTGAAATAAATTAGTTAAGAGTGTGACATAAATTAATTAGTTAGGGAATAGTTAAGATAAATTAAGTAGGGTGTAGTGTATAAGTAGCACAGTGTAAATAAATTAGAAATAAATGTTACAATACCAAAACAGACAGTATGTCAAACTGGGAAGAAAATGTTATTTATGCTTCAATTACCATTTTAATTTTTTAAGCATCAAATTGTCAGCATTAGATTTAGAATAATTGTAACATGTCTCCTAACTCTTTTTTACATTAGTTAGTTACATTAATTAGTAAGTCACATTCTAATCATTAGTTAACCCTAACTAGTAAGGGCGGTCTTAAGTTAACTCGCAAAACTAATACATATCTTGTTCAACTAAATATCTGTGCTTAAATGGAACTTTAAAACTTTATGCCCAACTTTAGATTAATATCAATTGCAATTATATTAAATAAAACATTCTAATCATTTAAATTTAACCAGTGGTTAACTGTTAATTGTTGTTAGTGAAATATGCGACAAATAATTACTTATGCTTCAACATAAAGTTCTAATTTTATGCATCAAAGTGCTGTAAAATACTTGTAGTCCAGGAGCCAGATAAATCAACAAAGTTTATAAGTGGAAAATTCAGTTTTTCACTTGTAAAATTTTCCGCTTTCATCCGAGGTGAAAAAGTTAAATAAGGAAGTTGTAGGCATCAAAAGGATCTTTATTTTGAGTTAAAGATGATCAAAATCGGTCAATTATTAACCGAGATACTTGCAAAAATTCCCTCATTTGTGCAATTAATTAAAATGTTAATAATTATATAACAAATCAGCTGCAACTGCAATAGCTTTGAGAAAGCTATTGATATAAATTTGTTGTAAATAATGTGTAATTTTTTTTATTAAGAAACAATTTAAATAACTCGGCAAGAAGTGCGACTTTTTTTAATATTCGCTTATTTGGTATTTTTTAGTTATAGTTATATAATTTTACTGTTATAAATTTCAGCCAAATAATTAGTTCCACCAACACCAATTACACCTTCAACTGAAAATGAGCTTTATTAACAAAGTACCTTAGATTCTAATTCTGAGTTAAGTTTAATCTGCGGTTAAAGTATGCTGATTGGAGTTAGTAAAACCAGATTGAAAAATGAATAAACGTATCAAGCTTAAAAAGGTTGTTATGTAATTCAAATGCTATAAATTGTATCCAAATAATTAGTTTCGCCAACACCAATTACACCTTCAACTGAAAATGAGCTGTATTAACAAAGTAAGTTAGATTCTAATCCTGAGTTAAATTTAATCTGCTGTTAAAGTATGCTAATTGGAGTTAGTAAAACCAGATTGGAAAAATAATTAATTATTTATGCTTCAACCGAACTTCAATATTTTATGCATTAATTTATGAGCTGTATTAAAATTTGTTAGTTAAATTTCACCAAAAATTGTGTATTAAATTGTTAAAAACTACAATGAAAATTTACCTCTGATACTCCAATTTTGAATAATCAATCAGTTGTTAGATAGCAATATCTTTGTTACGAGCGACATCATTAACGACAGTGAGGTTATGTGGCGTATGACTTTCAAAACTCCCATTTTCCCCTTAATCTCAACGGTGCAACGTATTTTTCCTAACACGAAAGCAATTAATTAAACCGATTGGGGGGATGATCGCACCCCCTCCCCTAGTCCGAACAAGATATCTGCGGATCGGGAGTGCACAACTCCTCCACCAGTTGAACCTATTGATGCTGTGTGGGGGGGTTCGGCAAACTCCGCTCGAATCCGGGCGGCTACGTTTCAGAAATTATTGATCTCGGTATATATTATCCCCGAAACCCTTTTGAAATGGAGATTTCGGGGTGAGGGAGCTCTCTCCCGCCACTCTCTTCGGTCTCGGGGAAGGTGGCGGTGGGAGGAGAGGGGGGGGTGGGGGTGGGAAATAATCGAGTGTAGACAGAAACAAAACAAAATGAGAGAACACGGTGCGATGCTACAAAGTGCAATAGCTGGGCTGGGGCTGCCTCACACAAAGCCCTCAGACGAACGGAAGACTGCGACTCCGACAACTTTGATTAGGTGACCAACTTCCTTTAGCGAGATACTCGTCGAGGGATATTTCTGGAATTATTACGTCCTCGAAAAGAACTCACTACGTTACTATGATTAGAGAGGACTTTTGGATTTTTTGCGCTACGCTTCCGGAGTTTCGCCAAGGAAACGACGTTGCAATTGGATGGATAGACCAAAACTTTACTGATGAGCGCGATGAAGAATCTTCCAGACTGAAATTAATACAAAAAATGAGGCACTCTGGGTATGACCGAGAGGGGAAGTATAGCTTTGATATTATATATGATGTTATACATGATATAGTGATATATATATGTATTATAAAATATATATGATGTTATATGACATAATGATGGCAATCGCCACCCCTGGAGCAGGCAACCTACAAGGCAAACAATTGTTACACGAGTTGCCACCAAACAGCTAGCGCGGCGCGATAATTGGCCGTCCGGATCGTTCGGATTTTCGATGTTCATACCTCTCAACGATCCAGCGCTTCAAGCGAAGCCCGCGATAAGAAAGCTATGCTTCCAATATCACCTCAAAGATCGGCTGTATTAAAACTGGCCAAAGCCCTAATTCAGTCACATTTTGCCTCAAAATCTGAACATAACCTCACTTTTTTGAAAACGCATACATCCTCCTTTTCTGATTGGATGTATAGGCCAAATCTTTACGTTTTGGACAATGAGCGCAATGAAGAATTTTTCAGGCTGAAACAGTATCACCTCAAAGATCAACTAGTGTATTAAAAGTGGCCAAAGCCCTAATTCATCCGCATTTTCCCTCAAAATCTTAACATAACCTCACTTTTGCAAACGCATACATCCTCATTTCCTGATTCGATGGATAGACCAAATCTTTATGTTTTGGACAATGAGCTCAATGAACAATATATACGGAGCTTTTCTATCGAAACGCATGGTGGGAAATCAACAAGAGCAAACGAGAAACTTATAGTAGTTCGTTAGTATGACCATAGAGTATGACAGAGAACGATGTTTTGCAACGTTGCCGGCCGAGCGGGCAGTCCAAGTCAACGCGTATCGCGGTCGCGTATCGCCTTACACTTTCGGATGTGTGCGGAGCGGATGAATGTGATGTTTCGCGAGCTAGCAACATCGCAAAAGTTCTTTCTCTGTTTAGCCAACGAGAAATATATGGCCTTTCTCTCGCTCTTACGTTTATCCCACCTGTAGAAACGACCTGTATATTAATATGGAATTAATAATAATATTAATTTACTCATAACTCATAAATGTTTTCTCAATTAGTGCTTTGGAAGTTATATCCGTTAAGAGAATTTCTAATTTTGATTTTATTAACTTCGAAAGTGTCTGAAATATGAGCTCCTATCTTAAGAGTGATACGATTGTTGGAGTTATAATAACGACTAACTTGGAAATTAAATTGACTCAGAAATTTACCAACTTCTTGATTTTGGCATAACTTTGTATCTACGTCTATAGCACTAGACGAAGACAGGCACTAACTAAATTTTAATTTACTATCCAGAACATTTTTTGAAGTCTAAGTCATTTAGAAATTTATGGCTATAATTTAGAATTTATGACTAATTTAGAAATTAAATTTACTCAATGAATTACAAAATTTATCAACTAACTAAACTTAAACACTAACTAAGTTTAATTTACTATTTAGAACATTTTTTAAAATATAACCTTCAGCTTGACCATGGATCAATTGGTTCTAAATTTTAGCGTATTGTATGTTGCAACTGTGGGTACTAATAACTATTTTTTTTTAGTTTAAGCAAAAAAGATTTTTTTTTAATGAATAAATAAGTAAGTAAACTTTCTTCAATCATCATTTATACCTTTAGATGTTTTATTCATAAAGGGAATACCTAATTTTAAAATCATTAACTTGTAAAGGGTGCGACATATGACTTCCTACCGTAAGAATGACATGATTATTGAAGGTATTGTAACGCGAAATGTAAACAACCAGCGTAAGCGTACTCCTTCTTATCGGACGAGGCGGCCCACCTCAAAGAGAGGCCGCTCCGCTAATTGGATCATAAAAACACTTCCAGAAATAATCGCAAATATTCATTTAAACAAAGAATGATTTATTATTTTCGGGTCGTTTCTAGAACAAACAGTAAAAAGAAGTATCGAGTACTATCAAGAAGGTTCCAGAATACATTATGAAGGGCTATAAAAGCGAACGCTGGGGACGAACAGAGAGATTAGACCAGAAGCCGCCGTGAGTAAAAACAGTGCGATGAACAACAAGAGAAAGCGTATAAATAAATTAGCCGTTAAGTGTGATATAAATTGATTAGTTAAGTAATAGTCTAAATAAATTAAGTAGTGTTAACACAGTGTGTAATAAATTAGAATAAACGTTTACAGTATATTAACGACTAATTTAGAAAATACATTTACTTAGTAAATTGGAAGATTGACAAACTTTTCGATTTAGAATATAACTTTATAGTTAATTACAATTTACTACCTAAAACAGTTTTCAAGTACAACCTTCAGTTTGACTATGACCAATTGACCACTTGAATTGGTTTTAATATTAAGCGTATTGTATATTGTAAGTGTGGGTACCTACTAACAAACTATTATGAGTTAAGAATTAAAGTAATTTTTTAAACAAGATTCTCAAAGTCTTTAGAATGTACAGGAAACAAAGTTTTGAAGTTAAAATACACAGGTAAAGTTGCTATACTTACTAATTCTCGAATTTTGACACTTGTCATTATTATTTTTCTAGTTTCTAGTTGCCAGCTCTCGATTCTCGCTATGCAAAGAGTACGTAATGGTTTCATTACAGTTACAGTTGAAACCTTGTAAAGCACCGAACGTCCGGAGTATAGTAAGAGATTTGCAAGGTTGAACGTGATCCGCGTTGGGCAGATTTTGAATGGAGGATCGACTCGGCTAGATGAGGAAATAGATAATTATAGTACGAGCTGTTGATGAAAGCGCTCTTGACCTGAATAAATATGGAGCTTTTTCGTTGATAGACATAAAAGGGGCTACAAGAATTGTTTGAAACTGCGATTTTGATGAAGTTTAGTCCTACATACCTAATACCTAGTTTCATTAGGAAGTAGGCAGTATCGCCAGGATCGATGTATTACTTACACGTCTTACACAGTGGAGTGTCAAGACTTCCAACGCTTCGTCAAAAGGCAATTGGAGCAGAAGTTTCTTCAAAAAATGTAGTGAATTTTATCTTTCTTTTCACATCATAAAGTAAAGTACGACTTCCTTCAATACATCGGTTAAATCGCTATCTCATTTAATTCTGGAAGCGTAAGCGGTCAATAAAACTATACGTAATACTGGCAGTATTAAATTATGAATCACCTCAACCTCAGTATTCGATACAATAAACCCCCCCAAATCGCTAAATGTTTACGGATGTAAAAAGTCCTTTTTTCAGATGTCCCCCTCGGGGTTTCACCTTCGATAAAGTCCAATCCATAAAGCTCATTCTTCCCTTTTTATTATCCATATCCATGGGTTTTACACCCCGCGGTATGGCCTCTAGCGCTTTTAGAACTCCCGCTCGTTAACCGTATTGACTCGTTATCTCTTTTAATTAAGCGGCTTAAAAATTGAACGGGGGATAAAAGGTACGTACGCGGGCAGGTTAGAATACGTATGTGTGAATTACCTACATTTTTATACAAAACTTGAGATATTTCGAAAAATAGTATATTATTATACTAGTTTAATAAGACGGAGTATTGTCACGTATGACAATACGTCTTATTAAACGAGTGTAATATACTATTTTATCTACTTTGCTTTATTAATTCATTAAATTTTGGATGTTCAAGTTTTCGTATTACACTAGGGAATTTTGCGTGGGTTGGTTACACTGACGTCACTGACATTGACGTTTCGTATTTGAATTTGAAAATCTAGTAGCCCTAGGACAAATTCAATAACTATAATCTTTTCAAAACAAATCCCGATGCAGGTAATTTTGATGACGTCAGAATACTTCCAATACTACCAACTTAATATAGTCCCAGCACATTGCAAATATGTGTTCCGTGTTTTAGGTTGGCAATATACATAACCATATACGGAGCTTTTCTATCGAAACGCATGGTGGGAAATCAACAAGAGCAAACGAGAAACTAACAGTAGTTCGTTAGTATGACAGAGAAGGATGTTTTGCAACGTTGCCGGCCGAGCGGGCAGTCCAAGTCAACGCGTATCGCGGTCGCGTATCGCTTTACACTTTCGTATGTGTGCGGAGCGGATGAATGGGATGTTTCGCGAGCTAGCAACATCGCAAAAGTTCTTTCTCTGTTTAGCCAACGAGAAATATATGGCCTTTCTCTCGCTCTTACGTTTTCTATACTCTCTGTATATTGTCAACCTAAAATATATGGAGTTATGGATTATAACACACTAGTGTGTTATTTGATAGTTTAAGTATCTAAAAAGACATTAATAATGACAGTCATAACTGTCATGTGTTGGATAAAAATATTTTTCGAAGTATTTCGAGTTTCATACCAAAATGTAAGGGAAATAACAATAATTTTGATAAAAATATACTCATATCACCATACCAATTCTATATAATTTTCTACCTGCCTGAGCAATCTGTCATCTTAATTACATACAATATATTCGAACTTTCAAGCTCTATTAAGCAATAATTTCGCATTAACTAAATAAAACGTAATTTTAGTATTAATCGTATTTAAATATTATATTAATTTATTGATTGATCAAATTTGCAAAATGTGTAATTGCTTTCCATATCGGCTTTTTGGATTTAATAGCTGATTCAATATAGTAGAAACCTAAATTATGAATGTAGTTTGGAAATATTCTTATTATAAAATAGGTAATTTTGATATATAGCAGTTTGAGAAAATTATTTGCTTTATTCCTTCCATATTAGGCTGGGAATTAAATAAAAGGAAAAAATAAATAAGAACGTAGTTACACAAAGACAAAAATTTCTTTACGTCTACCACACAAGATTGTTAGAAAAGAAAAGTATTTCAATAAATAAGTTACATTTCTCGAATTTTGGTACGGTTTAAAACTTCTATTATTTATATTTAATTGTAAGTCGAATATTGAAGAGATAAAGCAAATTATTTCTTCAAAATTTATATAAATTTATATGAAATATAAATAATAATAATAAATAAAATAATAAAATTAATATATAATAATTAATATTAATAACAAAAATATAATAATTATAATAAAATTAATCATAAAATAAATAAATAATATATAAAATTTATATAAAATATTACTATTTTACAGTAGACATATTTTCGAAGTACATTATAATTAGTCACTTATTACCAATTTAGATTTAAAATAAATGAAATGGATGAATTCGAGATAGTTTGGTAATTCACGACATAATAAAATTACAAGCACTACATAACGAAAAAATACACTTTTCCTGTTATAAGACATCTAATAGAGTTAATATTTTAGTTTTATGTCAATTTATACTGTATGAAAAGCATTAGATATGAGTTTTCCATTATGAGTTTTCCATTATGAGGTTTCCATACGAAGTGTCGAATTATATTGTAAAAAATGCAATAGTTTATTGTCACCAACGCCAAATTATACAATAGTCAAGATGAAAGGTAAGAGACAAAAATATTTGGCGCTCAATTATCTGATTATTAATTTCTAAAAATTCAATATATTTCAATCTACACTCCTTTTCACCTTAGGGAAAGTTTCGTAATATAACCAAAATATCACCTGTTTTTCATCCCTTATCAAATAATTCTAACAAATTGAGGCCGTAAAGTGTCCAATAGGTTACTTAAATTGGTGCAAGGTGTGGCCATTTATGCGTATGCGGAATTCATCTATACCTGAGAAATATCGAAGAACCTTAAACAACTGAAAATTAAAAACTATCATTTTAATCAGTTCTTGAAACGTCATTTACCAAATGTTATTGCTTTGGAAAGTCAAAATGTTAATGTTTATTTGCTTTGCTTTAAAAATTGTATGTTTCTAGATCAGATGCGCTGGTCAGTGACACGAGAATTTGCATCTGCATTATTCATGTTAAAATGATAACTCTGGAATAGCACGGAATGAATAAAACATTCCGAGCGTATTAACACGAAAGGAACTTGTTGAAAGGCAAGTGACTTACTTAAAAGTGTTTTTCTACAACTCACCCATGTCGTGATGGAAAATATACATAAAGTTTGTATTTCTTGGTAAAATAAACAAATCCAAGAACGTAGGCTTATCATATCGAATTCAAGCTTTGTTCATATTTTAATTTATCCAACACATGTGAGTTATGACTGTCATTATGACTGTCATTTTAGACAAGTAAACTATCAAATAACTCACGTTCATATTTAAAGTAGTATTCTATTTGTCGGCGAGAATATTTTGTAATGGTATTGTGGGCTTATGAGAGGACTCGATGCGCTTGCATTGGGTGGAGCGGTCACTCCTCACTCAGGGGGTGCTGTGACTCGGACGTAACGAGAACATTGACATTGACGTTGATGTGAGAGGAGAGGAGATTTTTGGGTGTGGCCCGGAGGAGACGGAGCCGAGAAAACAGAGAGGTAGAAAGAGGAGCCCTAAGCGTAGCCAGGAGTGACCGATCCACCAGTTCGATCTTGGCCCCCCACATCGACCTGGTAATCCGTCTTATAAAAAAGCGAGTTCCTGCGACCCGAGGATGGAGCACCCGACGGACGGTGGCCCGAGGACCCCCGTGGACGATGAGAGGCCTACAAACGGGGGCTTCTACAAACGCCCCCCCCTCCGTTATCAGAAGTGGGATTCGCGCAGGAACAGTTGGAAGGCGCTACTAAGGAACAATCGAAGTGATGCTGATCCTCGAGCGTGGTGTTCGAACGTAGGTCTGTGTTTAGCCGAAAAACCGTTACAGGGAGTCGCCCTTGTCATAGCCCTCAGTAAATCCCTGAAATGAGGAGCTTCGACATGGCTATCTCAGCAGCTCCAGTAGTCCCAGCGGCTTCCAACAGTATCAGAGAACATCATCGGGGAAACAGAGATATCACATGTTTCCAGTGTGGACAGACAGGCCATATTTCAACGTATTGCCCCACATCGAAGTCTTCAAACATCAGAGGTTCTACAAGACAGTCTTCTTCACTGCATAGACCCGATAATGAAACGCGGGTGAAAGCTTGTAGTGTACGTAGTATAAACGGTAAACTGGAACAGTATGGTAAGTCTTGTGATTTTTGCTATGACTTGGTGCTGAATGTTCTCTTATAAAAAGAGGAACTGTCAAGTGAATTTTCCGGCAAACATTTTGATTTAACTGTACATATAACTGGAATCGGGAACTCAAATGTTTATAGCACTCAACAGACATTAAGCAAAGTTTTTATTAACGGTTATTGTCTTGAAATTTTATTTCATGTTGTTCCTAATGGTTGCATAAGATCTGACATAATGATCGGTCGTGAGATTTTGTCACTTGGTTTCAGTGTGCATATGACAAAAGATAGTTTTTCCATTATGAAAGTTGAAACTGTTCATAATTTTGATGTTCAACTTAGACACCGATGTTTCCATAAATGATAAGTCTAGACTAGTTGCAATATTATCTGATTTTTCACAAATGATTATTGATGGGTTACATCTGACCCGTGTGATGACGAGAGAACTTCGAATTAGATTATTAGATCCTAATCGTACAGTTCAACGCAGACCTTATAGACTCAGCCCGGATGAAAGGGAGTTGGTACGAGGGAAAATTAGGGAAATGTTGTTGGCTGGTATTATACGACCCAGTTGCTTTCCATTTGCGAGCCCCATATTGCTTGTTAAAAAGCGTGGCGGATCGGAGCGTTTATGTGCTGATTATCGTGAGCTCAATAACAACACAGTCCTTGATAGATTCCCTTTACCATTTATCTCAGATCAAATTGCTAGGTTATGTGGAGCTCATTTCTTGTTTGGACTGCGCTAGCGGATTTAAGCAAATTCCTGTTCATCCTGATAGTATTTAGTGTACAGCTTTCGTTACACCTGACGGGCAGTATGAATATTTGACGATGCCATTTGGGTTAAGGAATGCGCCCAGTATTTTTCAACGCGCAGTATCTAAAGCTCTTGGGGAACTTGTTCACACCTTTGTAATCTTGTATATGGATGATATAATCATTCCTTCGCGCGATGTCAGTGAGGGACTCGAACGTTTGCGCGTTGTTTTAGATGCTTTAGCCCGAGCTAGATTTTCTCTCAAATTTACCAAATGTTCTTTTTTGAAACGCAGTGTGGAGTATCTTGGTTATGAAATTTCTGTGGGAGAATTAGAACCAAACCCTAGAAAAATAGAGGCCTTAACCAAACTTCCGCCCCCGAACACCGTTCATCAATTACGGCAATTCATATGGTTGGCCTCATACTTTCGGTCCTTTGTTCCTAAATTTTCTCAAATCATGCGACCATTATTTTTACTAACCACAAATAAACGGTTTGATTGGCGTGCCGAACATGAATGTATTCGACAGAAGATAATATCGGAACTTACTAACGAACCGGTTCTCATGATTTTCGATCCCAACCATCCTATAGAATTGCACACAGATGCCAGCTCAGAAGGTTTTGGGGCAATATTATTTCAAAAGGTAGATGGAAAGATGCGCGTTGTGGAGTATATCAGTCGTCGAACTACTGGTCCCGAGTCGCGATACCATTCCTATGAACTCGAGACCTTGGCAGTAGTGAATGTTATCAGACATTTTCGACACTATTTACAGGGTCGACCATTCACAGTTGTCACCGACTGCAATTCTATAAAGGCTTCGCGAAATAAACGCGACCTCACACCTAGGGTGCATAGATGGTGGGCGTTTCTTCAGTCGTTTACCTTTGATATCGTGTATCGGGAAGGAAAGCGAATGAGTCACGTTGACTTTCTGTCCCGAAACGCAGTTCCCAAACTTTCTCTCAGCAATGATCAAAAAGTGGTTGAGAAACGAGTCACTTTGACGACTTTGCCAGATAATTGGCTCCATGCCGAACAGTTACGCGACTCAGAATTACAAAGTCTTGTTTCGCAAATTAAAAGTGACGAATTTCCTCCAGACCTCGCAAAAACTTACGAATTGCGTTCAGGTGTACTTTTTCGCAAAATTGAAAGAAGTGGACGTACACGGTATCTACCTATTGTCCCTCGCGCTATTCGATGGTCAGTCATCAATAACGTACATGACTCATTAATGCACCTTGGTTGGGAAAAGTCTCTTGAAAAGGTCTACGAACATTACTGGTTCGAGAAAATGGCGAAGTATGTCCGTAAGTTTGTGGAAAATTGCATTACATGTAGGATCTCAAAATCTAGTTCTGGTAAAGTCCAAGCACAATTATATCCTATTCCCAAAATTGTTATTCCATGGAACACAGTACATATTGATATTACCGGAAAATTAAGTGGGAAAAATGATCTTAAAGAGTATGTTATCGTGCTTATTGATGCTTTTACTAAGTATGTGTTGTTGCACCATACTGCACGCGTCGATGCGACATGTGTTATAAGGGCTTTGAAAGCGAGTATTTCTTTATTTGATTCTCCGAATCGTGTTATAGCTGATCAGGGTCGTTGTTTCGTCAGTAGAGAATTTAAAGATTTTTGTGATACGCATAATGTAAAACTACATCTTATCGCTACTGGGTTAAGCCGTGCCAACGGGCAAGTCGAGCGCGTGATGTCTACCCTTCAAAATATGCTCACTTCTGTCGAGGTAAGTGAACAACCTTGGCAGGAAAAGCTGGGCGAAGTTCAGTTGGCTTTAAATTGTACAGTGAATAAAACTACAAAGGCAAGCCCGTTGGAACTACTTGTAGGTAAAGTAGCCAGACTGTTCAACTTATTAAATAATGAACACACTGAGATCGAGGTTGACATCACAAATGTAAGAGAACAGGCATCTAAGAGTATGAGTAAACAAGTTCAATATGATAAAGAGATGTTCGATAGTAAGAGCGCAAAAGTTATAAAGTTTAATGTCGGAGACTTTGTTCTTCTTCAGAATGAAAAAAAAAGAAAACAAACGAAGCTTGATCCGAAGTTTAGAGGCCCTTTCAAAATTGAAGAGTTACTAGAGGGAGATCGCTATATTTTAAAATCTTTAACTGGATCAAGGACTTACAAGTATTCTCACGATCGGTTGCGATTGATGCCCGAAAATTATATCCCAGAGGAGTTAGATGTAGAAGAACAGCTAAGTCCTGAACTACATATTGAATCTGATTAAGTAGTACATCGTATTCGAATTTTAATTATTTTTATTATTTGTTGAAATTAATATTGAAGTATATGTACAGTTACTGATTAATCTGGTACTTTTATAGAACCGTGCTGATGTGGCAACTAGTTCGGTGGCAGAGAATTTATTGTAATTATTAGGTGGATGTGGTCATGGGTATATTGACCTAAGCATATTGTTAGTATTGTAGCCATTAGGTGGATGTGGTCATGTGTATATTGACCTAAGCATATTGTTAGTATTGTATCCACTAGGGATGTGGTCATGTGTATATTGACCAAAGATATTGTTGGTATTGTATCCACTAGGGATGTGGTCATGTGTATATTGACCAAAGATGTTGTTGGTATTGTATCCACTAAGGATGTGGTCATGTGTATATTGACCAAAGATATTGTTGGTATTGTATCCACTAGGGATGTGGTCATGTGTATATTGACCTAAGCATATTGTTGGCATTGTATCCACTAGGGATGTGGTCATGTGTATATTGACCAAAGATATTGTTGGTATTGTATCCACTAGGGATGTGGTCATGTGTATATTGACCTAAGCATATTGTTGGCATTGTATCCACTAGGGATGTGGTCATGTGTATATTGACCAAAGATATTGTTGGTATTGTATCCACTAGGGATGTGGTCATGTGTATATTGACCTAAGCATATTGTTAGTATTGTATCCACTAGGGATGTGGTCATGTGTATATTGACCTAAGTATAATATTAGTGTTGTAGCCACTCTAGTTGAGGTCATGTGCATATTGACCTAGGCAAAATTGTTACTATTGTCGCCGTTCGGTGGCTGAGCCAGATTCGCGTGTACTTTGCTTGTACGGAACTGAGAGATGATCTCTGTTTATGTTTTGTATACTTGAGTTGTTTTTATGGCAATAAAAAAAAACGGTTGACGACGAGTTAGTGTGACTGCTTTCAAGTTGGATATGGTAATTAGTAATATATCTTACGTTTGCTCTGTTTGGGCGTTATACAAATTTATTATTAAAATGTGAGTCAGATTATTTTTTTATTTGTCAGGATAAGCCGAGAATAAAATACTCCTGTGGCAGTTTTTTTTTATAAGATACACGAGGACGTGTATCTTGTCAGAATGGCCGTGTCGGCGAGAATATTTTGTAATGGTATTGTGGGCTTATGAGAGGACTCGATGCGCTTGCATTGGGTGGAGCGGTCACTCCTCACTCAGGGGGTGCTGTGACTCGGACGTAACGAGAACATTGACATTGACGTTGATGTGAGAGGAGAGGAGATTTTTGGGTGTGGCCCGGAGGAGACGGAGCCGAGAAAACAGAGAGGTAGAAAGAGGAGCCCTAAGCGTAGCCAGGAGTGACCGATCCACCAGTTCGATCTTGGCCCCCCACATCGACCTGGTAATCCGTCTTATAAAAAAGCGAGTTCCTGCGACCCGAGGATGGAGCACCCGACGGACGGTGGCCCGAGGACCCCCGTGGACGATGAGAGGCCTACAAACGGGGGCTTCTACAAACGCCCCCCCCTCCGTTATATTTATTTATTTATTTATTGCCCGTGGCAACCAAACAAACAACCTACTTTAACCAAAATGTAAAAAAGTCACTGTCAAGTCATTCTGACATTTTTAGGGTACTGAGACGCAAGTAGCTTTGATTTGATCACGAAGCTTAGCTTAGTAATTATTATCTCATAAAAAAAAAACGATTTCTTCCACTTGTTGGATAAAACATTGTACGCCACTCGCGTGTTATGTTTCCTAAGTCACTTGAGAATTTATAAAACTCGGCCTGACGGCCTCGTGATATAAATTGTAACGCGAAATGTAAACAGCAGCGCGGAATGTGTTTAATCTTATCGGACGGCGGCTTTCCTCAAAGGAACGCCGCTACGCTTAATGGAGTCCCGGCAACATCTTATTAAGGAAGAATGATTTATTACCTTCCGGACGTTTCTACATAAAAAAGAAGGTTCGAGGTATTTCAGGAACCATCGCTAGTACAATTCAGGTGTATACAGATCGTTTCTACAGGGTCGCAGGATGGGATAAACGTAAGAGCGAGAGAAAGGCCATATATTTCTCGTTGGCTAAACAGAGAAAGAACTTTTGCGACGTTGCTACCTCGCGAAACATCAAATTCATCCGCTCCGCACACATCCGAACGTGTAAAGCGATACGCGACCGCGATACGCGTTGACTTGGACTGCCTGCTCGGCCGGCAACGTTGCAAAACATCCATCTCTGTCATACTAACGAACTACTGTTAGTTTCTCGTTCGCTCTTGTTGATTTCCCACCATGCGTTTCGATAGAAAAGCTCCGTATAAGCGGGCTTGCGGTCGGAGATTAGATTAGACGTGAAGCCGCGAGTGAATAAACAAGCCGAAAAACGGACAAGCGAGAGCGATTGAAGTGAAATAAATTAACGATTAAGAGGGTGATATAAATTAATTAGTTAGGAAGTAGTTACGATAAATTAAGTGTGTAGTGTAAAATTAGGACAGTGTAAATAAATTCGAAATAAACATTACAAAATCTTCTCGCGTGACTTATTTTCAACATAACATACTAGTACCATAAATAACTATAAATTCCAATCAAAACAACTTTACTAAGCTTTGTGTTTTAGTAAAGCGTCCATAAATGTATATATATGCTGGATGGATGTGCTTTGGAATTAATACGTCACAATTTATCTAGTTGGTTCGAAAAGTATGAAGTCGTCGATAAACTACTAAATGAATTTACATAAATTATTGGAAAACGTGTGGTCAAAAAAATTTTAATCGCAATACCGTGGACGTGAAACCAATAGCCCAGCCACGAGATGAAACGACGAAATTAACAAAATATCGAAACGTACCAAGGGAATATTTAACAAACGAAAATCATCACCATTCGGCAAAATCAACGTCGCATTCATATTTTTCGTAAAAAATTCGAGTTATTTATGAATTGCAAGTCGCAAAACTCCCTTTTACAGTCGGTCTCAGACACAGGCACAATTCTATCTTTCGATACCATTCAAAAGTGAAAGCTTGCGATATGATGTTATTAACCTTACGTAAACATCAAATAGTTCCGATCAATTTGGTATCTAGATCAAATCGTGAACTCCGTTGAAGAGCACCGAGGAAAAGTTCGCGAAAACTTAACGTTTGGTCGGCTAGTGAGAAAGGAAATTTTGAAGAAAATTTAGTAAAAGTATTAAAATCATCAAAGTTTCTGGATAGTTTCTGGATACTTGTAATTTTTGGGACATCAGTTAGTAAAGTAACTAAATGTTAGTAATTAAAAAAAATTGACAATTAATTTTTAAATATTTTATTTAATTATAGTACAACTTATATTTTAACTACAAACGTATTAATCTTAAAGTTTAACGTTTATGAATGGAAAACTTTGTTTTAACGTGTTTTTAAAAGATTTACGAACGCATGTTATTTTAAGAATGACGTAAAAATTTTAACTTCATACCCCAATAATTTAACATTTATTTTAGCTCTTAAACATTAGTTAAAAGTTTTATTAATTTATCTCCTAAAACATGAGCTTGTCAAAAAAATATAAAAATCACAATTTTAAGACATTTTAGGTTTTATTTTAAAATCTTATGTTAACTGCACTATTCTTGCTTTAATTAAGATTTGGTTATTTGGATTTCCGCCATTCGTCTTTAAGTTAAAATGATTCAATAACAAAATTGTTAATAATTTTATGTAAAATTTGCTGAAATTGTAAGTGTTGCAAATGGGATTTTTTTTTCGAAATAAAATGTTATGTTTAATTAAACAACGATCGAAAATTTTTGGAACATAAGTAAATGAACAAGTAATTATGACAATAATGCAAGAGATTTAAAAATTTTAGCTTGACATTTCGAAAATTGTAGAAATTGCAACACTGGTTTAATTAAAAAATTAATAAGGTATAAATTCACACATACCGAAATATTTCTATTTTTTCTCAAAATAAAATCTTATGTTATTATTTGTTAATATTTATCAAAATTATTTGACATAATGAGGGTGTAACATACAGAGTTCAAATTGCTGTAATGTACTAGTGGTTTTATAGTTACAATGATTTTTAAGAGGGGCACGCATGGTTTAATATTGCAGTTCTACAGTTCTAGTTTTATAAGGAAAATCTAACAATTTTGATAAATCTTAATTTAAATAAAAAAAAATATACATACTGTTCAAGTAAATTTAATGTTTTTAAAATATTTTAAAAATAAATTTTGCAAGCTTACACATATACTAAATTTTTGAAGTAATTTCCAAACACAATTATCAATCATAAAGAAAAGGTGAAATTTAAAAAAAGTCTAGGAATTGTTTTTGAAATAAAACAAAATAAAAATAAAATTAAAAGTACTTTAATACTTACAGTGTTGGATTTACAAGAATAATTTAGTAACAACGTAACAACCTAACATAAACATTAACGCAGAGATATTGGAAAATAAGCAAACGCGTAATTACCATAATTAACTGTTAAGTGAAGAAAATGCAACAAATTTATGAACATATCTTCAACATAAGTAACATAACTTTTAGGAATCACGTGAACATTCCGGCCTGATATTTCGAAAATTGTAGAAATGGTAGTTTTATTAATAAAAATCATGAGTTTACACTTTAAAATTATGCGACTTCTTTGATTTTATCTCAAAATATGTTTTGAGATTTTCTGTTTTTAATAATATTTTCTCAATAAAATCATTTATTGATATTTTTTAAATAACATTTACTCTTACATTCCATTAATGGTAGTTCAATTTTTGTGTCCACTTTACCTACAACATAACTAAACAAAACTGGATTGCTGACAATAAACTACAATGTAAAGAAAATGATATTTAACAAACTGATATAGTTATATCAGTTATGAGTTTTTGATGTAATGGCGCTCCTAGTAGTAATATCAAGAGTTGCGGGACGACGTCGTTCTTGGCACGTCGTCCGACCCATCTACAGCGCTCTGCATTGTGTAATCGACAGTACAATTTACCTACAATTACAGGAATCTTAAAATGACATTTAACGCTACATCTACAGGACGTTTTGAACACTAGTTCCTCCCAAAAAAAGAGTTAAGAACCCTAATTCTCCAGTTTAGATTTAAAATATGAATTTGTAAATATGAAAAAAATACAGTAAGTTTGTTGTGGAAGGCGCTTGGCTTATGAGCTCTGTACAGTTCTGGACAGTTGTGGTATTACAAGGAAACTTTGAATAGCAGTTAATTATTTTCATTAATTATTTTTTAATACATCTTAATTACCTGAAAACATAGATTTCCCGACATTCGCCCCATATTCCCTCACCCCTAACCGTAACAGCGTCACTTATCAATTTTCCCCCGTAATCGGATGACACGAATTTTCTAATAACATCTCGGAACCTCTCCCCTTTCCTTAAAGAAAATTCTCTCGTATTGAATCAACGCCCCAGCCGAAACTCTTTCATTAAATCGAACAACGTCTCACCCTCCCGTTTGTTGACTTTTGCGTGAATGGGCCGTCTGAAGCTACACAGTTAACTAGATAACGAACCAATAAAGCAGAAACTGTTGATCTTTCAGACTTTCCGACAACCGGGGGACGGGGGAGTGCCCGTCCGTTGATAATTTGGATTAATCGTCGCTTTCTGTTACGGAATTACATGCAAAACGGGGAATTACAATAAATTTTTTGTAATGTGAGCAATGGGAGTCAGATCGGCTTAAGCTGGGTTAGGGTGAATTGCGAGACACACTGGACAAGCATCTCGTTCCAGTAAGAGTGTAGATGCTATTAGAGTGCTGGTGCTAGGATAATAACTCACAAGACAATCACCCCCTGGATATGTACCCCCGGATACTTACCCCCTGTACCAAATATCACGGGACACATACCCCTCGAACAGAAAAGACTGCTAAGTTTTCTCAGTTAATGACAAAAAATCTTATTATATTGATTAACTTCCTTACAATCTACCAACTCTTGAAGTATAAATGTTTTAAATGATTTCCAAGTAAAATCCATAGAAATTTTCAATATAGGATTAAGGAGGGCTTTAACGATTAACATTAAGGACTATATTGGACACCTTTACAAATAATTGCAACCTTATCATGGCCCAGATCACTGTGCTTAATATTATTACCTCTATTTAAGGCCAGAAGGGTTCTCACAAAAGGTGCCATAGGTAACTATTTCAAAACTGAATTATCTACCCACTCTTGAAGTATAAATTAATGTTTTAAATGATTTCCAAGTAAAATCCATAGAAATTTTCAATACAGGGTTAAGGAGAGCTTTAGCGATTAACATTAAGGACTATATTGGACACCTTAAATAACTGCACCCTTATCATGGCCCAGATCACTGTGCTTAATGTTATTAGGTTCCTCTATTTAAGGCCAGAAGGGTTCTCACAAAAGGTGCCACAGGTTACTATTTCAGAACTGAATTATCATTAAGGACTACATTGGACACCTTTATAAATAAATGCGTCCTTATCAGAACCCCGATCACTGTACTCATATTGGCGGAATTGCCCATAATCTCTACTTTTAAGGTGTAATTATATTTGCATATATCTCTTTTAGAAGTTTTGTAAATTCTCAATAAACTTCAAATTCAATTTTTCGTACTTTTCCTGCTTGCTTTCAAATTTTAGTAATTTTTTCTGCATGATTTCACGGGGGGGCTATTATCCTGTTACCTGGAGTGGCGTTATGCGTTGTCCTGTTCAGTGTTATTAGTCCAGAAACCAGGTGAAAACCTCATGAAACAAAGTTTAACACCATTTTGGCACTTCCTCATATATGAGGCGTTGAGCTGAAGATGGCTGCATCAAAAGGCACAACCAATTTTGCGTCCTGAATAAAGGAGTAATGTTTATAAGTGGGAAATTTAGTTTTCCGCTTGTAGAATTTTCCGCTTTCATCTTAGGTGGAAAAATTAAATGAGGAAGTTGTAGGCAGTGGAAGGACCTTTAATTTGAGTTGCTGTTTTTTAAAAATTGATCAATTATTTATTGAGATACTTATAAAAAACTCATTGTGTGTGCAATAATTTAAAATATTCATATTTTTTGAACAAATCATTTGAAATTATATTCATTGCATTTTCCAAAGGTCTCTATTGGATCTTTCAATGTCTGCAAAATTTCAGCACGATCGATTGAATACATTTTTACACAATTATCCCTTGTAGTCATATGTTTAAACACATGTGTGGCGTCATGAAGTGCTCTGATAGGTATCTTATATTGACATTTAAGACATATTAATTTTTTCCTGGCAACTTAGCTAAATGACTCAAATCTGGTATATCCATGTGTGTTACTTGTCATTTCTTAGTTTCAGTTGCAATCTATTCAAGATAAGCCTGTTTCGCTTTAAAAGATAGCAATCGCTGATCTTAATGTGTCTTGATGAAACTTGTCCCACTCTACGTTCACTTATTTCCACTTTTCCATACTTTTTTTTTCCAATTTTCAAAATCGATTGTCAAACAGTGGCAAACCGGCGGAGATTTCAAGTCCCGATTTCAAGTTTCGGTACCTTTCGTGAAAACCGCGTGTTACCCAAACGCCGTACCATACAAGGAAAGGTCGGCGTGTAACGGTAATATCGAATTATCGACCATAACATAACGTCGCGTTATAGAAGATAGCTTTGTTCGGAACGTCTCTACTAGAGCGTGCCCGTAAGAAACTAATCTTATTAATTCGGAGAAGCAAGAACATTGGTGTGAGGAGTGTGGCGGAACTGAGTCTTAAGAATGGGGGAAGGTGTGTAGTATAGTTTAAAGTGTGAAAACAGAAAATAGTACTGAATGAAAAACGACGTTCCGGTATAATTATAATTTATGGTTTGTAATATGTGAGTCTAATTGTGCCACAAGTCTAAAATCATTACCTTGACGGAATTGGCACATAAACAGTAAACTTGTGATAACAAACATTCTCTGATGATCTACAATACTACAACGCCCCAAAGGTCGAATAGAGCTACCAATATCCAGCCATTGAGATTAGGATTAGGACGTGGGACCTATTAAGGATCTGTTAAAAAACAATTGCTTAGGTTGCTGTAACTGTCGTAACGCTAAATTTTTTGGAGCCTCTCTAGACTATCAAAGGAAGGTACATGTGCAAATGGCACATCTTGCATATTTTGCAAATGCTTAAAGCCAATTGCAAGGAAGACCATCAAACTAAAAGAAAAGTTTCTAAAGATAGAAGAAGAGAGCAGAAAAGTTGGACTAACCCTAAACCAGAATAAAACCAAATACATGCACACAACACGCCGCCACCCCAGAGATAGATTAGGTCATATTGTTACAATGGACAACTATAATTTTGAGAACGTTAGACAGTTCAAATAGGTACTTGGCAACCCCAACCCTTATAACAACAGATAACGATGTTACCGAGGAAATCAAAGCAAGGATACAGAGTGGGAATAGGTGCTATTTCGCCCTGCAGAAACTAATGAAGTCGAAATTGTTAACACGAGTCCCAAAGATCAGAATATACCAATCGGTGATTAGACCAGCAATGTGCTATGGCTGTGAGACCTGGACACAAGACAAAGAAAAACATTGAAGACGACGACATACAAAGAAGAATATATGGGACGACACAAGACCAACGCCACTATATCGCATAATAGAAGAACTGTACCAAAGCCCAAACATAACGAAGTATATGAAGTTCCAACGACTACGATGGGCTGGACACGTCCTAAGGGCTCCCAATGATGGGCTTATTAAGACAATGTGGGAACACAACCTGGTAGGAGCAAGACCATTGGGGAGAGCGAAGCTTAGATGGAGATACAACTTAGAAGGACCTGAAATATGGAACTATGGGAATCGACAACTGGAAGGAAGCCATGATGGACAGAGGTGGATGGAGGCAGGTCGTCCTTGCAGCTGAAACCCACGAAGTGTTTATAGTAACCCACTCAGTAAACATACTGAGAAGAAGAGAATATCTTGTGTTTTAAGCGTCAGCGCTACGTTCTGCGCACAATTTCTGCTAAGTTCAAACTAATTGAAATTGAAAGTAAGGCAGGATGAAAACCTGAAAATCTCCCAGAAAACGATACCAGACAACCTGAGGTAAATACTAGTAAACCTGTAGGTTTCTCTCTGTAGTTTTTACTTCATTAGTGCAGTTGAACCCTATTTCTCATTTCCATCAGACAGGAAAATGGTTGGATAGTGTTTAATTTGCTAATAGGCTTTCCAGGTTCGTAGAGAGCCTTCAGTTTCCTTCGAATTTTCTGTATATGAAAATTCTGAGCAAGCTCTAGTTGCTTTGAGGAATTAGGAATATTCCAAGATCATTTAAAAAAAATCTGTAATGTTGCATTACAGAATGGTGTTTTAAGCTTTACACAGAAGTTGTCCCCTTTATTTAGGGCCACATACCTCATTGTATTAGGTGAGGTGAAAGGCAGAGGCTCTTCAACTTCTCGTGAATCTGCAAACTTTCTAAACAACCCGAATTTTTAGAATCTGGGAAACAGAAAAATTTGAGACTTTTTTGGAAAGTTTGGAAACATTCAAGATATCCTGAGTCAGTTCTTGATATGTCTATGAAGTTTCTAAGGCAGTCTTGGACGGTGTTGGGATCCAAGATTTAGAAATTCCATTGTTACAATTGGGCTAGCTTCACAGCCTATTTCCAACGAAAAAGTTGGAGAAATCCTCAGTTATTGTTAGGTCTTCAACATTTACAAGAAAGTTTTGGTAATTGTTTTGAAAAATTTGAAGCAACTAAAGGAGGCAGGTCGTCTTTGCAGCTAAAACCCCCGAAGGGTTGTAAAGCTACTGAGAAGAAGATTCTGCTCACAATTTCTGCTAAGTTGAAATTAACTAAAATTGAAATTGAAAACTAAATTGAATATAACCAGGATGAAAGCCTGAAAATCTGCAGTTTCACGTGAATTTGCAAAATCTCTAGGTAGCCTTCCCAAGAAACCCCAGCGAATTAACAGGAATTTAAAAAAAGGCTGCAGGCAACCTGAGGTAAATATTAGTAAACCTGTAGGTTTTCCCATGTAGTTTTTACTTCATTAGTGCAGTTGAACCTATTGCTCATTTTCATCAGACAGGTAAATAGTTGGAAAATGTTTAATTTCTAATAGGATTTTAAGGTCGTAGAGAGCCTTTGGCTAATTTCTGTATATGAAAATTCTGAGCAAGCTCTAATTGCTTTGTGGAATTGGGAACATTCCGAGATCATTTTAAGAAAATCTGGAGAGTTGCGTTACAGAATGGTGTTTTAAGCTTTACACAGAAGTTGTCCCCTTTATTTAGGGCAATAAACCTCATTCTACTAGGGGAGATGAAAGGCAGAGGCTCTCCAGTTTCTCGAGAATCTGCCAACTTTCTAAACAACCCGAATTTGTTGAATATGAGAAACAGAAAAATTAGAAGGTAATTTGGAAAACTTGGAAACATTCAAGATATCCTAAGTCAGTTCTTGATATGTCTATGAAGTTTCTAAGGCAGTCTTGGACGGTGTTGGGATCCAAGATTTAGAAATTCCATTGTTACGATTGGGCTAGCTTCACAGCCTATAATTTCTATTAAACGTAAAAGTTGGAGAATCCTTAATTATTGTTAGGTCTTCAACATTAACAAGAAAGTTTTGGCAATTGTTTTGAAGAATTTTAAGCAACTAAAGGAGGCAGATTGTCTCTGCAGCTAAAACCCACGAAGGGCTGTAAACTACTGAGAATAAAAAGAAGATTCTGCGCACAATTTCTGCTAACTTGAAATTAACTAAAATTGAAATTGAAAATTAAATTGACTATTTGACAGGATGAAAGTTTCAAAATTTTTAATTTCACGTGAATCTGCAAAATCTCTAGGCAGCCTTCCCAAGAAACTCCAGCGAATTTAACAGGAATTTAAAAAGATTCCTGGCAACCTGAGGTAAATACTAGTAAACCTGTAGGTTTTCCCCTGTAGTTTTTACTTCATTAGTGCAGTTGAACTGTGGTTGAACCGTATTGCTCATTTTCAACAGACAGAAAAATGGTTGGAGTGTTTAATTTGTAATAGGCTTCCCAGGTTCGTAGAGAACCTTCGAATTTCCTGTATATGAAAATTTTAAGCAAGCTCCAGTTGCTTTGAGGAATTAGGAACATTCTGAGATCATTTTAAGAAAATCTGCAGAGTTGCGTTACAGAATGGTGTTTTAAGCTTTACACAGAAGTTGTCCCCTTTATTTAGGGCCGTAAACCTTATTGTACTAGGTGAGAGGAAAGGCAGAGGCTCTTCAGTTTCTCGTGAATCTGCAAACTTTCTATGCGACCCAAATTTGTTGAATCTGAGAAACAAAAAAATAAGACAGTAATTTGGAAAACTTGGAAATATTTAAGACAACCTGAGGCAGTTCTTGATCTATCTGCTTGATCTTGGTCTGTAAAGTTTTTAGACAGTCTTGGACGGTGAAGGTGAAAAGGAAACAAAAGTTGGAGAATCCTCAGTTATTGTTAGGTCTTCAACTTTTACAAGAAAGTTTTGGTAATTGTTTTGAAAAATTTGAAGCAACTAAAGAAGTTGCTTTAGTTTAGACTTTAGCAGTCTCTGCAGCTAAAACCCACGAAGGGTTGTAAACCCACTGAGAAGAAGGAAAGAAGAGCCTTTAACGATTATAGCGTCTCAACAGTGGGCTAAGGCAAAGTCATCCCGAACGAGACATTAGAGGTACGCGTGCGCAGTACACTTCTGGATCGAGTAAAGCTAATATGAACGGAGTAGGCTGGAACGCGTAGGCGTGCGTCCCTAGTGACCCAGATCGCACGTCGGGCGTGACACGTTACTAAAAATCGGCTCGAACGCGACCACCACCTACACCCTCTCGACCCCCCGAATCGATAGCTTCGTCGTGGGCACCACGCCTAGCGAAACCCCCGAGAGGAGGACCTCGTCGTCGGGAGGATAACCTGTGCCGTGCGATTCCCGCGAAAGCGGCGGGAGCTGACGGCAATCGGGTCACGGCGAGCGAGAGAGGCGAAAAAATCTGCGCAATTTTCGGGAGATTTTCGGCGTCGGCGTCGCCGTCGCCCCGGCGACCGTCCGGGTTGCCCCCGGCAACCGGTTTCTAACACATTGATTTCGCGTATAGACGGGAATATATGGCGTTGCGGCCATATTCGCGCAACCGTGCTGCCGACGACGGTGATAACGTTAAGTGTCCTACGTATATCCTGCGGGAGGCATTGTTGCGTCCCGCATCTCGAATTCGGGATTGCGTCCGACGACGTCGCGACCCGATCGCCGTCGGCGTAGCTGTTTACGCCGCGCTTAACTTGCACGCCAATTAAATCATAACTATATTAATTGGAAGAAGTTAGCCGAGTGAAGGGGACTCCGCTTACTAATGAACTCCGCTTTGTGCCGTGAGGGATTCGATATTTCGCAAATCCGAAAATTCAGTAACGAATTGAGACGAGTACGTACAAGGCGACATCTCACGCTTCGGCTTACCAAGTAATTCGAACGGGATATTCGACTGTATTAAAAATATGTCTACAAGTGTTACCGATCCAAAAAACTAAAGCGTTTAAGGTACTAGCAGCGGAATTTTTTTTGGGAAAAAACATTTTTTTCACAGTTTTAGATTCTTTATACCTTCAAGAATCACCTCCTAAAATTTTACAAAAAAATTCGAAAAACCAAAAAAGTTACTCTCTAATTAGTACGGGTTACCCAAGTCGTTCATTTAAATTTATTAACGTAATTTTGGAATAGGGGTAGTTTCACCCATTTCGACGGGTGTTTAGTAAGTAGGGTAAGTAGGGAGTAGTTTTGTGGAGGCAATTGCTATCTATCACGTGAATATCCTCCCTGCACTCGATTTGTAAGCCGTTCATTTAAATAAAGTTACACAATTTTCGAATAGGGGTAGTTTCACCCACTTCGACGGATTGTAAGCGGGTAGAGTATGCGGTAGCAGTTTTGTGTAGGCAACCCTGAGAATATCATCCAGACACTCGATTTGCAAGTCGTTCATTAAAATTTATTAACATAATTTTGGAATAGGGGTAGTTTCACCTACTTCGACGGGTGGTAAGTGGGTATGGTATGCGTTGGTCATATTGTGAAAGCAATTGCTATCTATCCCGTGAATATCAACCCTGCACTCGATTTGTAAGCCGTTCATTTAAATAAAGTTACACAATTTTCGAATAGGGGTAGTTTCGCCCACTTCGACGGGTTGTAAGCGGGTAGGGTATGCGGTAGCAGTTTTGTGTAGGCAACTCTGAGAATAACATCCGGACACTCGATTTGCAAGTCGTTAATTCGTTCATTTAAATTTATTGACACGATTTTGGAAAAGGGGTAGTTTCACCTACTTTGACGGGTGGTAAGTGGGTATGGTATGCGGTATTCATTTTATGGAAGCAATTACTACTTATCTCGTGAATATCAACCTTGCACTCGATTTGTAAGTCGTGCATTTAAATAAATGACATAATTTTTGAATAGGGGTAGTTTCACTCACTTCGACGGGTGGTAAGTGGGTAGAGTATGCGGTAGCAGTTTAGTGCATGCAATTGCTAACTATCCTGAGAATATCATCCGGGCACTCGATTTGCAAGTCGTTCATTTAAATTTATTGATACAATTTTAAGCGGGTATGGTATGCAATATTCATTTGGTGGAAGCAATTCCTATCTACCCCGTGAATATCAACCCTGCACTCGACTTGTAAGCCGTTCATTTAAATATATTACACTATTTTCGAAATAGGGGTAGTTTCACCCACTTCGACGGGTTGTAAGTGGGTAAGAGTATACGGTAGCAGTTTTGTGTAGGCAACCCTGAGAACATCATCCTTATACTCGATTTGCAAGTCGTTCATTTAAATAAATAACATAATTTTGGAATAGGGGTAGTTTCACCCACTTCGACGGGTTGTAAGTGGGTAGAGTATGTGGTAGCAGTTTTGTGTAGGCAACCCTGAGAATATCATCCGGACACTCGATTTGCAAGTCGTTAATTCGTTCATTTAAATTTATTGATACGATTTTGGAAAAGGGGTAGTTTTACCTACTTTGACGGGTGGTAAGTGGGTAGGTAGAGTATACGGTAGCAGTTTTGTGCATGCAATTGCTATTTATCCTGAGAATATCATCCGGGCACTCGATTTGCAAGTCGTTCATTTAAATTTATTGATACAATTTTGGAAAAGGGGTAGTTTCACCCACTTCGAACGGTGGTTAGTGGGTATGGTATGCGGTATTCATTTGGTGGAAGCAATTCCTATCTACCCCGTGAATATCAACCCTGCACTCGACTTGTAAGCCGTTCATTTAAATATATTACACTATTTTCGAAATAGGGGTAGTTTCACCCACTTCGACGGGTTGTAAGTGGGTAAGAGTATACGGTAGCAGTTTTGTGTAGGCAACCCTGAGAACATCATCCTTATACTCGATTTGCAAGTCGTTCATTTAAATAAATAACATAATTTTGGAATAGGGGTAGTTTCACCCACTTCGACGGGTTGTAAGTGGGTAGAGTATGCGGTAGCAGTTTTGTGCAGGCAATTGCTATCTACCCTGAGAATATCTTCTGCGCACTCGATTTGTAAGTCGTTCATTTAAATAAATAACATAAATTTCGAATATGGGTAGTTTTACCCACTTCGACGGGTGGTACCTGAAAATCTGAAAAAAAAAATTTTTTTTTATATATCCGCCATTTTCTTTTTGTATTGATTTTTTACAAAAAGGTTCTTTTTAAGATACCCTTTTCATTTTTTGTTACAAAGGGCCATTTGCAAGATTAACTCTGTGCCATGGGTCAACGTAATTTCTAAAGAGGCAACATTAACGCCCCCTATAAGATCTAAATAAAAATAAATTAAAATAAAGCATATTTTACTCCTGAAAAGTGTGTTAATATATGTAAAAAAATTTAAAATAAAGTTTTATAATAAAGTAAGCGACAAATAAATATTGATATGTGTCGATTTTGTTGATACTAATACCTTAAATCGAGGGTGGCCAACGAGATTCATCACACTTTTACAAAATATATTTATTTTATAATAGCCAAAGTAGTGATAACCAATGTATTACATAAATACATTATTTATGCATCTATATATATATTCAAAAATTATCTGTCGAAATTATAACAAAACATTAACTTTGATATTAAAATAATGTTCCTACAAATATATCACAGATATTGCCTGTCTTATTTCATAAGAAATTGTTGTTATTTGAGTGACAGTTGAAAAGTATTAGCGCTCACCACTTTCCATTGTTTAAAGAATTTAAGAAATCAAAATGTAACAATTCCATCAAATATGCAAACGAAATAAGAAAAGTTACAACTGCCTTTGACAGCCGATTCACTAATTTAAAGTTTAACAAATACAACAAAATTTTTAAGATATATTAATCTCCCTCTCATGTTGAAATCGAGTGGGCCCCAGAATAAATCCCAATGGAACTGATTGACTGAATGAACAGCCACCATCAGCCAAATAGTCAGCATCATCCACATCATCACAACTGTAATGAATATCATCCATATATTAATCAGTACAGCATCACCATCTTCAATACTATCACTAGCCTGATTCGCCATCATCTACATCATCAGTGCAACTTTTGTCATCAGATTCCTGAGCATCATATCAGCAGCAGCAGTCATATACGGAATTATATGACCATTTGACCACAAAAAAAGTTAAATACGTCGCAACAATACGTCCTCTCAAAACGTTTAACATGAACATCGAAAATGAAATTGATATGTGTCTCGGTAGTTTTGTGGTAAGAACACCCGTATCGAAATTGGGACACCCGGGTTCAAATCCCGGCTGAGCCACAAATTCCATTTTCAGATTCTCTTACATTTGTTTAAAATAGAATATTGTTTCGTGATAGGTAGAATCAAAATTTTTGAATGGGGGCAGTTTTGTATTAATATTCCTATTTCCCAGAACAGCGGTGATAATAGGTCTCCCAGGCCTCCACTAAATTGTAATTGTCATCAATTTTATCTGAATCAACGTATTTTTTAAAGTTTAAAGAGATTCTCGTCAGACGTTGTATTCCATAAAATATGCTCGATATAATATGCAGAATTATGCATTATTGATATTAAATCATTTAGATGAAATTAGCCCAGAACGAAACATCAAAATTTTATCAACACATCTCTTCGTAACACTTACACAGCTTCCATAAAATCTTAGCTAAGATTATTACTGGACAAAATATACAGGGTGGAACAGAATTATTTATATGTAGCGACCGAGGTTCCCCTCTATGAATCGAATAACACATTAACATTATGTACGTACAATTTAACGTTTATTTAATCGCTATCGGATGTTATGTTATTAAGAACAAAAAACGTATATATATCTAATTTATCTCCTGTAATAGATCGCGTCCGGTTAAAACGATTTTTTTATCGTCCATTTTGATTCGAAAAGAGTGGAAACACAAAAAGAGAGAGAGAGATAGAGAATACTCGCGCACGCATAGTAAATAGCGAGATTTATTACGTTGTTAATAAAGCTTTTGAAATATGAGATAGACCTCGTACTGTGGTTGACACTACGATATCGTGGCCATCTATCTGCTAAATTTTTAATTAATGTTGGGCTTCCCGAAAACAAAAAAAAACTATTTTACGATCATTTTGCAACAGCGACTCATGTGTTTTATGTTGGTACTGTTCGTTGATTATCAACGACATGCCGACATATTTTATCTTTTTGTATACTCTCGATTTTCGTTTTGTTTGTATCGACTGTATCAATCAAGGAAATTTTATTAACCTTGCATCGAGTAATTTTTACCTAGCCAGTTTGAGAGAAGAGACCAAAATTATCAGTGTATCTCGGGAAATCCTTGACCGATTTCCATGCAAACAAATTGAGCATTTTACCTACTTTAAAAATATGTGTGTACTGCCGTTTAAACCTGCAAATAAGCTACTCCAATGATAGCTTCCAAGCACGCGACCGCAACTCAATGCATTCAGAAGGTTCAATGACTTCTCGACATAGACACGAAAGCCGGCGTATAACAGAAAACCTACACAGGAAATAGCTTCCATTGGATTTTTCTAGAGGAGTGAAAAGCCGCGCGCACACGACTCGCGGGCAGATTTTCTGCTGTGACTCGGTTTAAGTCAGGGCCGCATTTGGTATGGGCTTGATATTTAAAATAATTTTGAACGCTGTTACGTTACGTTTTATCGTATCACAAATTAGCCAACGAATTGAATCCTTGGTTATTGTTCTAAGTCTGAATATTAACGCAGCGCTACGTCATACTCTCAATCCCAATTAGCTTGGTCAAAAAACCCGATCCGGAACTGTGCTCGAGAGGTATCAAATGTTTGTACGTGTGGTACGTGATTTTATTTGAATGCTCGCGACACCGTGTTGCCATCGCCCCCTGACGAAAACTACAATAAGTGAAAGTCTGAGATTTTGAGAGATTAATGTGGTATCATTTGAGCATAAGTTGTGTAAATTTGAACGCGATTCTGCGGTTAGATTAGTCATTATCCATCCGTACATAAATTGCAAAACGCGAAAATCTGTCTCACTATGGCACGGAGACGTTTTATTACCTACATCCTGGTTTGAAGATCTTAAGAGGAAGAAGAAGAAACGTGTACGTGACTGACGTCATCGTATGGTGGGAGATTCATAGTTGCAAAGTGGGGTGTTCAGAAAGCCCGGATAGGTTTAAAGTCTAGAAAGAGGGATATGTCAGGTTGAGCGATTGGTGATAACGTCACTTCCGGTCATAGGGACGCCTTTGTGACACAGTTATCTAGTTTTTGGAATTAGTTTGGAAATTCAAATAAGCTTGGAGTCGGTCGGGAGCTTTGAGAGCGTTAAGACGAGATTCTTTTGACAAACTTTTGGCTGGAGAACCCCAAAATTTGAGGGGCCCATATCCTAAAATAGTGACGAAACGTTGAAATCGATCGATCGACCCGTTTAAATAGTATCAAACCCCGTCATTTAGTTGTTGGTAATCTGAACAATCTAGTTAGGTAAATCGGTAACTTCCGGATACCTTTGCGTTCTTTTTAGGATTTGTTGAATAGAATTTAAGTATTTGTCTTGCTATCGATTTAAGTACGATCCAGGAAGATCGAACGGATTAACGTTGGTTTTGTATATGATCGATATTTCTGTGCTCTTCACTTATTGGACGTACCTAATTAAACCGCTATAATCATAAATTGAGTTTCTTTCGTTACAGCGTTTTTCAAATCTAAAATAATTGTTTTCCATTTCAAAAATTATGGTTAAGAAGATGATGTTTTTTTCATTTTTAATAAAGTTTCCTCCCAAAATCCGATTTTTTAACGGATCTCATCGTCTCCACCCCCTTTTTTCCCGAGTGAAAAAATTCACAGTGTACAAACACGGTAAGGGTATTAAAATGATTTATCGGAATCGCGTAGCTCACTCCGTTGCAAAATCGATCAATCTTCCTCCAGTTCGAGAAACATTTCTTACGTCAAAGTTCGTGGGACCCCCTGAATGAACGAGTGGAAGGCGACGTGTTGCCCCATTTATTAGCCGTCTCGGGGAGTAATTATGTTATTAAGGTGGATTAAATTGGCGCTGAAATTAATTATAAGGACGCCCGAGATGAGTTCTCGATATTTCGCGTTGGGGGGAGGGGGGGGAGGGTAGTGTACGGTTGGAGAGTTTTGTGAGGGAAATTAGAATTTCTATTGTAACGCGAGAACTAGGGCGGCCCTTTTCGCCATTGAGTTACTCCACAAGAATGAAGAGACAGGGAGAAGGGTAACAGAGAGAAAGAGAGAGAGGGAGATGTGATGTTCGCGCAGGTCCACTTGCGCATTGTAATCTTGGGATACTGCGGCCGAGATACTGGAGCAGTGCAGTGCGGTGTCTAATATATCAGGGAGGCAAAACTAAAAAGGACCGAGGTCATTCAGAGTCGCTTAATTTGTACTGTACAATAAACGCTGTCATACTGTTACGTCACGTTTTTCTAAATATCACGAATTAGCGACGAGTTGAAATCTCGTTCGTTATTCTAACTAATTCTGAGTAACGCAGCGCGACGTCATACACTCCATCCCATTTAGTTTGGTCCGAAAAACGATCCGAAATTGTGCTCGCGACGAGTCAACGGTTTATTTACTTATGAGCACGTTTAGAAACTTTCATCTGGAGGCCAGCGACACTCCGTCGCCAAAGTTCTATGTCGAAAACTACAATAGATGGATGATGGAGATTTTGAGAGATTGATGGGAGACCATGTGAGAATAAGTCATGTAAATTTGAACGCGATTCTTCATTTAGTTTAGTCGTAATCAAGGTGTACATTAATAATTGCACACCTCGAAAATCTGTCTCTCTTTGGCCGGAAACCTTTTACGATCGACTTCCGGTCGGATAAATTTCCGAAGGAGAAGAAGACGAGAGGCCTACGTGACCTACAGTTAGTGGGAAATGATAGTTGCTAAGTGGGGAGTTTAGACGGTTCTGATAGGTACGAAGTCTAGAGAGTAGGGGAGAGTTGAGGTTTAGTTGTTGGTTAGGACGTCACTTACGGTTAAAGGAAGGGGTAAGTCGTGAGCGAGTGATTTTGGATGGCTGAGCCCTTGCGGATCAGTTGTCTTTTGACAAACTTTTGAGAAGTGAACCCCTAAATTTGAGGGGCCCCATTGTTCAATTTGAGTCAACGATAAATCTGTGCGTTGGATTCGAGTGCCGGTCCGAGATAATTACTAATCGTGAGTGAATTGGTCCGTGTGATACGTTAAGATTGAATCAATAGTAAATAAATAAATAGTAAGTAAATATTTTTGCAATCTAATTGTGAACCTTCTCGGTCTACCGAGCAATATGCAAATGAAGCTGTATGTGTAAACGGTATTTCGGTGTTTTTTATTGGACGTACCAAATTAAACAGCTATAATCATAAATTTGATTTTGAACCACACCCGAGGTATTCTTTGGCTAGCCGGCATTTGGAAAAAAAACAATAATTAAGGAAAAATTATATGTTACAGTACCTACTGCTCCTTCTTTGATCCTGTGGCCAATGACTCATTTTCTAGACAACCAGAACATGGTAATCCTATTAAGCGGAGTTCTCTAAATCACTAATGACTAAGATGAAGAAAAACTACAAGTACCAAAGAATTTGGCCATAGAGCAACAAACCAAGTTGAAACCAATCGCCTGGTTCATTGAAACATAGAAATGTTATTGAACTTTCCTTAGATTTTAACTATACTCAACTGTCATGCGTGTAATTGACATAAGTGTTTAACAAATCTGTAACAAGCTATAAACAACTTCAACGAGATGCAAAGTTGTTTCTTGCAACTCCCATTTAATCGAAACTCAGCAGGAGTTTACATAAATAATCTGTGAACGTATAACCAACATTTCAGCTATTGATTCAAAGTTTTAAAAAGGACCGAGATCATTCACAGTCGCTTAATTTTTACTGTACATTAACCCCGCATGAGTGCTTCCATGGTCAGTTTGTCGATGTCTTAAGCAAATCGACGTTGACGATATCGATCTGTACACTTAGGCCCTTTAAAAGGGTTCTTCAAAGAGACAAGCGGTAACGATATGAATCAAAAACAAAATTGTACATCCCGTAAACATCAGGATCCACGATTTGTCCATTGATAACACCGATGCAAACTTTTTAAAACTCGACCCACGTTTCGCTCCTGATGACGCCAACTCGGTTAGCGAAACGTGCAGAGGGAACAAATAGCTTCTCGTTGTACGCACTGGGACGGTTTAGAGGATTTAATTTTTTTAATTATTCATTGTTTGCTTTTTAATCCGATTCCTTTCCGATTAACAAATTGAATTTCTTAATTCTACAACAAATCGTACGAATCCGGTTACCTACGTGATGGTAATTCATTTTTTAACGTTTTGTTGGTTGACTTATTGACTTTATTACAGTACGTACAGTACAACATATTGTAACATTTATTATAATTTATTTTACACACTGTCTTTACACTACTTAATTTATCTAGAATATTACTTAAGTAATTAATTTATAGAACACACTTAACGTTTAATTTATTTCTACAATTCTCACGTGTCGTTTTTCGCACTGTTTACTCACGCGGCTTCTCGTCTAATCTAAATCTCTCCGACCGCGAGCCCGTGTTTATATGTCTTCAATAATGTATTCGGGAACCTTCTGTTTGTTCTCGAAAGGAGTAGATCATTCTTCCTTTAATAAGACGTTTGCGGAACGTTCGGGAAGGTTTTTATGGCCCAATTAAGCGGATTTCCAAAATTTGAACAAGTTTTGTTACAATCCGATAATCCGGCAGGTAATGGCATGACACGTTCCCAGTGCGTTGACATAATGAAACAAAACTAGTTGATGCGACTAATACATGACCGTCCCACGTCTTTTCAAAAGGTGTCGTCCTTTTGAAATGCCCATAAAAGTTATTAATGATATGAGTACTCCAAACCTTGTGACGCCGGATAAAAACTTAATTATATAAAATTTCATCAAAATGTGTTTGGACGTATTTTAAGCAATTTAGTAGTTTTATAGGTACCTAATTAAGTAAAATCAGAGACAAAAAAGAGACAACTTATAGTGATTTTTTGAGTATTTCCCATATTACTCTTTTCTCATTAAATAAATAATACGAGCCTACATGATTTGCTCGTTAAATAATACATATTTCAGTATTATCAACACTACGTTTGCTCGGTTTAATTAATAGTCGTTAATATAATCTCTTACATTTAACAATCACATTTTATGGACGTATGTTGGTTTACAAATCGAGTTGTAGGCGAGTTTGACAAACTCCAATCTCGTGTAATAATAAACGACTATAATAACCTCGTTAAGTAGTTTATTAGTGACATGGCGCAATTCGAGGATTGTCACTTTTCACATAAAGATTTTGCAAAAATGGAAAGTTTAACGGTGAGCTTTCGCCATCATTTAAACAAGATTTATTATTTATTTATTACCATTTGTCTATTTACTTGTTTAATTGAATTATTAATTGATTATAAATCAATGAACGAAGCATTATTGGGTTTATATTGTTTTTAGATAGAACTAAGTAATGAAATTTGAAATAACGTTGTTTAATAATATTTGTATTAAATAAATAAATTTGTTTAAAAATATTCTTAATTTGATTCCAAAATTACATTTGATGATGAACTTATTGCTTATTTTAAAACCAATTCTGCCACTAACCCCCCACCTACTTAGATTACTGCTAAAAGAGAATCTGGCTTAAATACCGAGTTTACAGGTTTTTTGGAAAACATGCATATGAGATAATTAATTTTTTTAAGTTTACGAATTTTTACAGTTCAAAGTTACAAATACGTTCCAAAACAGAATTTTTTAAATAACAAATTTGGCATATAAGAATCAAATTTATGTATGTTTCAGACACTTAAGCAGAATGTGGATTTACTATAAACTTTGAAAAACAAAATTATGGATTGCCAGTATTCACGCAAATTTGAATAGACTTCTAAAAAAAAATTAAGGTTTAAAAAAACTAGATTTATGTAATAACTAACGTAACAAACAGAAATTGTAATTAAATTTGTATCAACATAGTTGTCGATCAAAAATGTTCGAATTACAGTCACTTCATTTTAATCATAAAAATTATTTTCAACATAAAAATTTGATAAACAAAAAAAAAGTCATGAAACTGGTTTAACATCATTTTTGATAACATTTAAGTATAACACTAAATTCTAAATAATAAACGTTTAAAAAATTAATATTCAAGACCCATATCAAGATTTGTTAATCCTGAATTGTATAAATGAACAATAGATATGTTTTAAAAAAAATGTCAATATAATTGTGTTAATATATATAATAAATAAATATGAGTAAGTATTTGGAGGAAGTGCACCGAAGGTAAATAAGAGCGTATCTTCGTGCAAGTTTTTTAAATTTTTTTTATTATAAATTATTATATTTTTGAATTTTACAAATTGCAAAATTTTTTTTCAAAAAAATCTAATAATTTTATCAAATATAATTTGGAATATTTGTTTCAGGGTTCACTTCTTTTGTCAACTTGCTATATTTATTTAGATTAAATTTGTTTCAAATTTTATAACTTTGAAATGGTTGACGAGACTAAAATTTTTAAAATAAATAACATTTGGGCAATACGAAGTAGCACATTTTGAATTATTTTAAAGGTAACAATATAGTATCTACTTAAAATTAAATTATTATATATACTTTCTTGATTTAATGTGTTAAATTACCTGTATTTAATAAAAGTGATATATTCTTTAACTTATGGAAACTTTAAAAGAATTACAAGAAGTTTTAAAAATTATTTCATAAACATGAGACAGACTTAGACATTAAGTACTAGGTGTGGATAGCCATACATGATGTCAAAAAAAAATAGATAGACTCGATTCAAAACGCTCAAATGGTATAAAATTTATTTCATTTTCAATTTTATTGGAATATAATATTTTTCCTAATTTATATGGCAATTACTTTATTTTTGTAATTTAAAAAATAAATTGCCAAAAGTTTACATATAAGTTTGCATGTGCAAAAATTGTTTATAAAATTACTATGGAATCACTTGAAAATGTGAAGTCACATGCTATGAAATAAGAACAAAAACCTTAGAAAAAAAAACAAATTTTCCTAATTTCCAAAAATTTAATCATCTATTTTAAGTTATCAATATAATTATTAAAATTTAGTTCGCAATTAATTTAATTTATAAAATTTGAAAAAATACATTTTGAAATCGTTATCAAAAATAAGTGTCTAATAAAATTAGGTATAAGGAAATAACGACGAAAATATCGCTCAGTAGACAAAGTATTTTGAATTAACATTTTTTAAAAAATTTTTGGCAAATTCAAAAAATTTTATAATTAATTTCATAAATCCAGCAAATTGCTGAAATTTAATTCGCAACTACTTTCACGTATTGATTTTGAAAATTAGATAAATGCTAGGAAATAAGGACGAAAATTGCATTCGGGAGACAAAGTTTTTCGAATTAGAATTTTTTGAAAACTTTTTGGCAAATTCAAAAAATTTGATAATTAAATTCAATAAATCCAATCAATTGCTGAAATTTAATTCGCGACTACTTTAACTTATTGAATTTGAAAATTAGATGTACAAGCTAAAAAATAAAGACTAAAATTTCACTCAAGAGACTAAGTTTTTCGAATTAGGATTTTTTGAAAATTATTTGGTAATTTCAAAAAATTTTATCAACAATTTTGATGAACCCAATCAATTATCAAAATTTAATTCACGACTAGTTTAACTGATGGATTTCGAAAACTAGATGTACAAGCTAGGAAATAAAGACTAAAATTTCACTCAGGAGACAAAGTTTTTCGAATTAGGATTTTTTGAAAGCTTTTTGGCAAATTCAAAAAATTTTGATAACTAATTTCAATAAATCCAGTCAATTGCTGAAATTTAATTCGCGACTACTTTCACGTATTGATTTTGAAAATTAGATGTACAAGCTAGGAAATAAAGACTAAAATTTCAGTCAGGAGACAAAGTTTTTCGAATTAGAATTTTTTGAAAATTTTTTGGTAATTTCAAAAAAAAAATTTCAACAATTTTGATAAACCCAATCAATTATCAAAATTTAATTCGCGACTAGTTTAACTTATTGATTTTGAAAATCAGATGTACAAGCTAGGAAATAATGACTAAAATTTCATTCAGGAGACAGTTTTTCGAATTAGGATTTTTTGAAAATTTTTTGGTAAAATTGTAAAATTTTTTAAAAATTTTGATGAACCCAATCAATTATCAAAATTTAAAATCGCGACTAGTTTAACTTTTTGAATTTGAAGAAAAGAAAATTTAGATTAGATTTATACTGGGGTAAAAAAAATCACTCATTAAGTCACATCAAAGACAAACGTTAAAACAAATTTCAAGTGAGCTGGGTGTAAAATTGTAGTTACTAAATATAAAGTGTGAGCAAAAATACATCACTTCCGTAAAATTGGGCAGGATTAGAACGCAAGGTTATGTTTCGAGAAACCCGTACAGTCGAACATACAGTGCGAGCAAAATAAAAGTAAATAAACTCACCTCGAGATAAATGGACAAACGTCGGTGGACGGTTGCCGCTGGTTCGTCGTCGTCTGCTCCGAGGCGTCGTCCTGGGCGTCGGGACGACTGACTGAAGTCATCGCGGCGGCACGCTACATATCTGATAGCGATTTACCGATCCCGCGAAAGATGTCCGCGCATTTCAGCAGGACTCTCCCCCCCCTCTCCCTCTCACGCCCTCGCCTTCCCTCTCTCTCTCCCTCAGGACTACGCCGGTATCCACGTTCAACACACAAAGGATGTTCCCTGCTGCCGCTGCTGCCGCTCCTGCTGCCGGCGGTCGTTTTTTGCAACTGCGCAAACCGACCCATCTAATGATTGTTTGAGGGTCTCCTTTTCGGGTAAACCCAGACGCGATAAGTGATTTCTCGATGCCGAAGGTCGCCGTTAATAAGGTGCTCGGGACGGGATTATCCCTTAACTCCCTCGACGGTAACGAACGTTCAATCGACGGTTCGATTATTGCTCCAGGAGACTATTCTGAGCTCGAGGCGGATATCGACAAGAAATTTTGCCATCGACTCTGGAATAGGGACGTTCCCATCCACAGAAAGTATCGATACTTCGTATCGATCTTATCTTCCCGTAAAGTATCGATACAGAGAGATATCGCTTTGAAAATGATCGATACTCGGGATATCGATACTGAAACGTTTATTCTAATTTATTTATACAGTTTCTAACACTACCTAAGTTATTTAGTCTATTCCTTACCTAATTATATTATTTTATGTTAAACACTTAACGCGCTAATTTATTGGTACACTTATCGCTAGTCGGCTTCTCGCACTTTTCACTCACGGCGACTCCTTCCTTGTCTACTATATCTGCGACCGCACCGTCTCGTAATTTATAGCTCTTAATAATGTCTTTTCGAGAAGCTTCCGGTTTATTCGTTCTCTAATTCGACGTTCTCGATTATTCGGGAAAGAGTTTTTATGGTTTTCTTTGAAATGCGCCGCCTGCGTCAGATAACAAAGAGCACGCTTCGCACTGATGTTTACATTTCGCGTTACAATACTATTGTGATCAGAGTTAATACAAATTTTTGTTCCAGACCAACCAGTCATCCTCCGTTCTATGTATGTGTCTATTTCGACACATTTTGTATTTCATTTTGTTCTCAGAGGTTTGTCTTCATAATTCAATACCTTTCCTTGGATCATTCGTATTATTTTGACATTCAAAAATTTGGTCACGTGATTTAACTACTACGCACATAGATCTTATAGCATTGCGCATCGCCTATACTTTTGTATAGGGAGCCATGTGCCAACAACTGAGGTAATTCCTTTGGCCCAACATTTGAAATCGTCCGAGCAATAGGCAGTAAGGTACTTAAATGGATTTTAAATTTGAAAATGTACATGTAAAAAACTTCATATTGTATATTCAAGAAATTTGATGAAAACTTCCTGAAAACGATTCTTACAATGACCCTTTGCATGATCAATTACACCCATACTCATAATGAAATATTTCAATCCGACCCTGCGTACTTTCTACGTTTTGAGAGCTTGATCCCCATATTAGTGTTACATACTTCGTTTACAGTAAAATTGTAACATGTTGTAAAGTTTATTTCTAATTTATTTACACTGTCCTAATTTTACACTACACACTACTTAATTTATGTTAACTAGTTCCTAACTAATCAATTTATGTCACACTCTTAACTAATTTATTGCACTTGTCCGTTTTTCGTCTTGGTTATTCACTCGCGGCTTCACGTCTAATATCCTCTCCGACCGCAAGCCCGCTTATATACATCTCAATTGTATTCGCGATGGTTCCTGAAATAACTCGATAGTTCTTTTCCTTAATAATGTTTATGTAGAATACGCCCAGAAGGTAATAAATCATTCTTCCTTAATAAGATGTTGTCGGGACTCAATTAAGCGTATCGGCGTTCCTTTAAGGAAAGCCGCCGTCCGATAAGAGTAAACACATTTCGCACTGCTGTTTACATTTCGCGTTACAATATAAACTACTGTACACATTCCAAATTCCATATTGTTATAGTATGTTAGTATTAAGCAATGACGTTACAACTAGCACTTGGAGTACTTAAATTCCTTCTTGCTTGATTCAGCTCGCACCTAGAGTACAGAGTACCTATATTTCCTTCCTTCTTGCTTTCTTCAGCTTGCACCTGTAATACTTAGATTCCTTCTTGCTTCCTTCAGCTTGCATCTGAAGTACTTAGATTCCGTCTTACTTCCTTCAGCTTGCACCTGGAGTAGTTAGATCCCTTCTTGCTTTCTTCAGCTTGCATCTGAAGTACTTAAATTTCGTCTTGCTTCCTTCAGCTTGCATCTGAAGTAGGTACCTACATTTCCTTCTTTATTGCTTCCTTCCGGTCGCACCTGTAGTACTTGGATTCCTTCTTGCCTTCTTCAGTTTGCACCTGAAGTATTTAGATTTCTTCCTGCTTCCTTCAGCTTATACATGAAGTACTTAGATTCCTTTTTGTTTTCTTCAGCTTGCACCTGGAGTACCTACATTTTCCTCCTTCTCGCTTCCTTTAGCTTGCACCTGGAGTACTTAGATTTCTTCTTGCTTCCTTCAGTTTACATATGAAGTACTTAGATTCCGTCTTGCTTCGTTCAGCTTGCATCTGAAGTACCTGCATTTCCTTTTTTATTGCTTTCTTCCGATCGTACCTGTAGTACTTGGATTCCTTCTTGCCTTCTTCAGTTTGCACCTGAAGTATTTAGATTCCTTCCTGCTTCCTTCAGCTTATACATGAAGTACATAGATTCCTTTTTGTTTTCTTCAGCTTGCATCTGGAGTACCTACATTTCCCTCCTTCTCGCTTCATTTAGGTTGCACCTGGAGTACTTAGATTCCTTCTTGCTTCCTTCATCTTACATATGATACTTAGATTCCATCTTGCTTCGTTCAGCTTGCATCTGAAGTACCTACATTGCCCTCTTTATTGCTTCCTTCCGGTCGCACCTGTAGTACTTGGTTTTTTCTTCTTGCCTTCTTCAGTTTGCACCTGAATTATTTAGATTTCTTTCTGCTTCCTTCAGCTTATACATGAAGTACTTAGATTCCTTTATGATTTCTTCACCTTGCATCTGGAGTACTTACATTTCCCTCCTTCTCGCTTCCTTTAGCTTGCACCTGGAGTACTTAGATTCCTTCTTGCTTTCTTCAGCTTGCATCTGAAGTACTTAGATTCCGTCTTGATTCGTTCAGCTTGCATCTGGAGTACCTACATTTCTCTCTTTATTGCTTTCTTCCGGTTGCACTTGTAATACTTGGTTTTTTCTTCTTGCCTTCTTTAGTTTGCACCAGAAGTATTTAGATTCCTTCCTGCTTTCTTTAGCTTACACATGAAGTACTTAGACTTCTTCTTACTTCCTTCATTTTGCATCTGGAGTACCTACAATTACTTCTTTCTTGTTTACTTCAGCTAGCATTTGGAGTACTTAGATTCCTTTTTGCTTCCTTCAGCTCGCATCTAGAGTACCTGCATTTCCTACCTCTTGCTTAGTTCAAGTTGAACAGCAATGGCGTTACTGTTTTGATCGCCGCCATAATGAAATTGGTCCAAGCAATTCTCTCAGTTGTTGGCACAGCCAATGAGGCGCAATCCATGTAACATAAAATCTATGAATTTCGTTCATTCCTTCGAGGCAAATTTAAATTTTGATTTTTCGGTATAGGTTCGTAAAGAATGCAAATATATAGAAATATTGCGTTTAACTTTATTTAAAACATACTTTTATCTACAGTAATAGTGATGTATCTTAATGTAATTTGTAATAGGTACATAAGCAATTAATAGCAAAAGTGTTGAAGGACACATTTCATTTTTTTTTTAAGTTACTGAAAGTTCTGTATAAAATATTCAGTATAGCTTTAAAGATCACAACAAACACATAAAGCAATGAATAACTTCGTTCAAAAACTTCAGCTAGAAAACTAAGAATCCTAAGTTCACAGTTAGGTAATTAAACTTAGAAATTTTGAGCATTTCTCAGTTAACAGAACTTATTGAGACGGTCCTCGAATGTCCACTTTATATGATTGGAAGGATAATTAAAAATTTGTTACAGCCCCTTCAGGTTTGTCGATCTTCAATGATAACATAGGAAGTTTAACGTATTATTTCTTGAAAACTGTGGTAAATTAATAGTGAAAAGTGGGTGTAATGGAAATTCGTTAAACTCTCGGTATTTATTGCTCCTTTTCACCAAATACAGTGTATCCGATATGGTCTAGTGGCTAGGATACCTGGCTTTCACCCAGGAGGCTCGGGTTCGATTCCCGGTATCGGAAGTACCAAATTTTTGCTTTTTTTTTAATTTCATTTATTTCATTACAAACTAGTAAAATTACTTATTTTATCAATCCACCCAATGTTATGAGACAACATTGATTCATTTTGACCATTGAAATTAATAGCGATTCTTGTAGTTGTTTAGACTGAACTGTAACAGATGATAAATAATGCATGTATTACTTCTATTAATAGCAATTAATCTAATTGTTTGTTCACATTTTCTTATCGGTGTTACCTTGACCTTAATGATTTCCTGCATCATATTTTCGCACCCTTTTAACTACTTCAATTTTTGTAATGGAGTTTTATCATTGTTAACTCTTATCTACTTTCTGCTTACTTATTGATCTGTTGAGTACTGACAACCAATTAATATGGATTATTAACTTACCAGTGGTGGGCATTAGAGTCCATGGTTTCTCTTCCCATATCCTTCCTCGGAACGTAGATATTAATTATCTCAAAATTGAGAATAACAAGTTGTAAACTCGTACATCTAATTTAATTGGAATATGGAAGGGCAGTAACGTTTGAAACGCAACGCCAACATTAATTGGGCTTTGAAAAGTTTAAAGGGCCCTCCATACCGTCCGCTGTCGGGAAATAATTCCGCATCTCTTTCGAAACTTAATTCGTATGAATTATTAAATGAAACGCCATATGTTTTAAATGACCTTTACTGTTACCATTACACCAATTTCTCAGAGGTTAAAGTAAATATCACCGCTAAATTGACTAGAGTTTTACAATCAATTCGTTACATATTGCTATCCGTTACAACCTTTATTTTTTCAAAACATACTCGACTAGAATTAATTTATTATAATATATCCTTATTATTGATTAAATCACAAACTTACCATGGGAGATTCGTGTTAGAAGTGATCGTGTAACGTCTCACAAGGTATCCAATCGACATACCTTACTTTACAGCATAATGTATAACATTTAAAAATGGAAACATAAGATACACACACAAGTATGCGATTCAATTAGAGCTCGAGACGTTTAAAAGTGGAACTTCGATGTTCATTGGCAACTTATTTTCAAAATGGAGGAATGTTGGAATCATTAAATTAGGGAAATGAGAGTTCCCTAATTAAGTTCAGGTTCTCACCGAGTAATATGTTACCTTTCCCGCCTAAAGTTTGTGAGTAAAGGTTCCATACCCCTCGATTAATGGAAAAATCCCTATCAAAGTGCAAAGGGGAAACAAAATGGCTGCCGTTGACAAATTGTGATAGACAACAAAACGGTTATCCATACGCGTCTCAAAAAAGAGGGGTCAAATTGAAATAACATCGAGAAACTAAAGAAACTAAAATTAGTCAACATTCGCCATATCGTAAATGGAAAAATCCCTGTCAAAGTGCAAAGGGGGAAGCAAAATGGCTGCCGTTGACGAATTGTGATAGACAACAAAACGGTTATCCATCGGCGTCTTAATATAAAAGGGTCAAATGGAAGTATATCGAGAAACTAGAGTTTAGTTCTATTCGTCATCATTCGCCATATCATCAATGGAAAAATCTTTGTCAAAGTCCAAAGGGGGGCAGCAAAATGGCTGCCGTTGACGAATTGTGATAGGCAAAAAAACGGTTGTCCATAGGCGTCTCAAATAAGAAGGGTCAAATGGAAGTAATATCGAGAAACTAAAGAAACTAAAATTCGTCATCATTCGCCATAACGTCAATGGAAAAATCCCTTTCAAAATGCAAAGAGGAAGTAAAATGGCTGACGTTGACGAACTGCGATAGGTAATAAAAGTGTTATCCTTAGGCGTCTCAAAAAAGAAGGGTCAAATGGAAGTAATATCGAGAAACTAAAAAAACTAACATTGGACATCATTCGCCATATCATCAATGGAAAAATCACTCTCAAAATGCAAATAGGCAAGCAAAATGGCTGCCGTTGACGAACTGTGATAGGCAACAAAATGGTTGTCCATAGGCGTCTTAATAGAAATGGGTCAAATGGAAGTAAAATCGAGACTCAAATGGGTTTAGTTCAATTCGTCATCGTTCGCCATATTGTCAATGGAAAAATCCCTGTCAAAATGTAAAGTGGAAGCAAAATGGCCGCCGTTGACGAATTGTGATCGGCAACAAATGGGTTATCCATAGGCGTCTCCATAAGAAAGGGTCAAATGAAAGTAATATCGAGAAACTAGAGTTTATTTCCATTCGTCATCATTCGCCATATCATCAATGGAAAAATCCTTCTCAACGTGCAAAGAGGGAAGCAAAATGGCTGCCGTTGACGAATTGTGATAGGCAACAAAACGGTTATCCATAGGCGTCTCAAATAAGAAGGGTCAAATGGAAGTAATATCGAGAAACTAAAGAAACTAAAATTCGTCATCATTCGCCATAACGTCAATGGAAAAATCCCTGTCAAAATGTAAAGTGTAAACAAAATGGCCGTTGACGAATTGTGATAGGCAACAAAACAGTTATCCATATGCGTCTCCATGAGAAAGGGTCAAATGAAAGTAATATCGAGAAACTAGAGTTTATTTCCATTCGTCATCATTCGCCATATCATCAATGGAAAAATCCTTCTCAACGTGCAAACAGGGAAGCAAAATGGCTGCCGTTGACGAATTGTGATAGGCAACAAAACGGTTATCCATAGGCGTCTCAAATAAGAAGGGTCAAATGGAAGTAATATCGAGAAACTAAAGAAACTAAAATTCGTCATCATTCGCCATAACGTCAATGGAAAAATCCCCGTCAAAATGCAAAGAGGAAGTAAATGGCTGCCGTTGACGAACTGGGATAGTCAACCAAACGGTTATCCATAGGCGTCTCGATAAGAAAGGGTCAAATGGAAGTAATATCGAGATACTAGAGCTTATTTGCATTCGTCATCATTAACCATATCATCAATGGAAAAATCCTTGTGAAAACCCAAAAGGGGGAAGGAAAATGGCTGCCGTTGACGAATTGTGATAGGAAAAAAAAACGGTTATCCATAGGCGTCTCAAATAAGAAGGGTCAAATGGAAGTAATATCGAGAAACTAAAGAAACTAACATTGGACATCATTCGCCATATCATCAATGGAAGAATCCCTCTCAAAGTGCAAATAGGCAAGCAAAATGGCTGCCGTTGACGAACTGTGATAGACAACAAAATGGTTTTCCATAGAAATGGGTCAAATGGAAGTAAAATCGAGACTCAAAAGGGTTTAGTTCTATTTGTCATCGTTCGCCATATTGTCAATGGAAAAATCCCTGTCAATGTGAAAAAGTAGAAGCAAAATGGCTGCCGTTGACGAATTGTGATAGTCAACCAAACGGTTATCCATAGGCGCCTCAATAAAAAAGGGTCAAATGGAAGTAACATCGATACACTAATGGGTTTAGTTCTATTCGTCATCATTCGTCATATCATCAATGGAAAAACCCCCGTCAAAGTCCAAAGGGGGGAGCAAAATGGCTGCCGTTGACGAATTGTGATAGGCAGCAAAACGGTTACCCATAGGCGTCTCAAAAAAGAAGAGTCAAATAGAAATAACATCGAGAAACTAAAGGAAATAAAATTCTTCATCATTCGCCATAACGTTAATGGAAAAATCCCTGCCAAAGTGCAATGGGGGAAGCAAAATGGCTGTCGTTGACGAATTGTGATAGTCAACAAAACGGTTATCCATAGGAGTCTCGACAAAAAGGGGACAAACAGAAGTAAGATCTATAAACTAAAGAGTTTAGTTCTATTCGTCATCATTCGTCATATCATCAATGGAAAAACCCCTGTAAACGTGCAAAGTGGGGAGCAAAATGGCTGCCGTTGACGACTTTTGATAGGCAACAAAACGGTTATCCATAGGCGTCTCGATAACAAAAGGGTCAAATGGAAGTAACGTCGAGAAACTAAAATGTTTAGTCCTATTCGTTACGTAACAAAATTAATTTCGTCCAAATGCACGTTATCCATTTTGTTGCGACGTATTCAACTTTTCTGTGGTTTTGTAGTACCTATGTATATGATGTATTTAAGCAAAATTTCCATACATTAATGGAAAAATAAAATTATACACCATATTGAATGTTATTACAAAATTATTTTAAAATATGATAATATATATAATATTAAAAACACATGGGTTTAGATGTATTAGAATGTGTGGAATAGAGTGTTTAAAATTAGGAAAAAATGTTGTGTTACTTATACTTCTGATGTTCTCCTTCTGAGTAACGTTTTGGACCTCGTTTTCCAAAGGCTCCTAAATAGGAAAATAAATTCATATACCATATTAATGTTATTACAAAACTACCCTCTCATCGTAGGAACTCTGCAAGTTTTCGGATAGAACTCTGAAGGAACGTCTTTTCCTATTTTTCCGAGTTCCAGCATTCCTCCAGCAAGTAACTTGAGTACCACCAAATTTACAGCTGTTGCTGCGACGACAGGCATCACATACAAAACCACCTCCCCCTCTCACGTTACAACGATCACCTTAGCTAAAGACTAGAACCGTTACATGGAGGGTCCCGACGATCCGCCGCCTCCTGCGCCGCCCTCCGCGTTCCTGCTCTCCTGCAGCGACTGCTGCTGCTGCAGGAACTTCGCAGCGGCCGGGAAGCCCTGCAGGTCGAAGCCTGGCGGCGCGACTATGGCCGCCCCGACCGCCCCAGCTGTGCCCTGCAGGTACGCGATCAGCCGCTTCATCTCCTCCAGCGCGTTCGCCTGCATGAGGATGTAGTTCTTGGCGAGCAGGAGGGTGGCGATCTTGGAGAGCTTCCGGACCGAGGGCGAGTGCGCGTACGGTATGACCGACCTGGGGGAGAAAGGGAGAAATTGGTCACGGGGATGCTGAACGTTGGGGATTAAAGCGTTTTGCTGAGCAAGGGTGCAACCCATGTAGGCCCTCAGTAAGGGCTGTCTTGAACGTGTGTGTGATCCAAGGTTGAAGTTTCAAAGCTTTTCCTTCTCAGTACAGGAAAATGGGCCAAAAAATACCGTTTTGGAGATCGTTTTTTTTGGTACTGTAGGTGTAGAGGAACAAAAATCATAGATTTCAGCAAATTTTTTTGGTTTTCTGGAAGCATAGCTTTCTTATAGCGAGTCTCAATGATATGGTATGAACGCCTAAAAAACAAACGACCGTAACGACCCGAACGATCCGTTCCTTACTTTTGTAAGGTAAATCCAAGTACTTACTTTGTGCGTAAAATCAAAGATGTACAGCTTTTTTACAGACGTTATTAACAAACTCATTTAAGGCTTTATTAAGCAAAAAATGCAGTATTCTCTTTTTCCCAACAAGATGGAGACGCATATTAATGAGCTGATCATCAAGGTCATAGGAATGCAGGTAACAATATCATTTAGGATAACGGAGTACCAATAATTACTCAATTTTTAGTTGAAACTAGGTTATTTAAAAGCGAAACGCCACTCAATATCCGCTCGCCGGATTTCTGCTTATCTCTTACCTTCTTCTTCTTCTTCGCCTTCGGATCTTTTGTTCTGACACAACTAAACAGGGTGGCCCCTTCAAGATTATACAAAAGCAGTTAAATGCAGGTTTTGACCTTTAATTTTCAATACATTAAAAAGTACCAAAATAATTTGGCTAACATCACATGATTTCTGTTCCTCTACACCTCAACTACCAACAGAGCCGGTCATACTTCTGTCAGAGCTACACTTAAAGAAAAATCTAATTTCCCTGTATTATCTCAGTGGTAATGGGACTTAGTAACTTCAAAATTTACCTCAACTCGTCTAAGGCATCGTTCAGATCGTGCATCCTTCGTCTTTCCCTGGCGTTGATGTTCAGTCTAACTGATTTCCCTTGGCGGTTTTTCCCCTTCGATGACGAAGGGTTCTGGGAACTTTGAAGGCGGGATTCGTGAGATCTGAGTAAAGAAACATATTCATACGTATCACCGTTTTGTGGTATTGAAATATATAGTACAAGTACTACATGCAGGCAGCCTAGAAACCCAAGGAGAGTCAAATTCATCACAGTGATCAAGAATGAAATGAAAATCTAGAAAAATGTGAGTACTCATCATCAGTGAAGTCTGCAAGAAGAGGAAACACAATTTTCTTTTATGGACACTTTAGACTTTTCTTCCCTTCGTCTTTGAGTAATAGACTTCTTTCGCAAGATGAGTTCAGAAGCATAAAACGGAGCTCAGAAATATAAATTGAAAACTCAAAATCATCAAAGTCAATGTCACTTTTGGTGTTGTCAATATCCATTTAATGTGTTACAAACACCCCTTACTTCTTAAAAAATAATCGTAACTTGTATACTCTTTTCAAAACAAATCCCGATGCACGTCATTTTAATGACGTCAGGATCATCCAATACTACCAACTTGATATAGTCACAGGACATCGCAATTTTTGTGTTCCGTGTATATTTTAGGTTGACAATATATATGGTTATGTGTATTCTCAACCTGAAATATACACGGAACACATAAATTGTGATGTCCTGGGACTATATTAAGTTGGTAGTATTGGATGTTTGGTGACGTCATCAAGATGACGTGCATCGGGAATTGTTTTGAACAGAGTATACAATTGCATGTTTACGATAATAATTTCTTGTTCATATCATATAACATACATTAAATCTGAAGAGGAAAACAGCCTTATGTATACCTTGCTCTAAAATTGAGAAATACAATCCAACAATGAAAAAGTTGTAAAAATATGTCGTCAACCTTTATTTCTCTGTAAATTTAAATTTACCCATCACATTTCCTGTCATCAAAAAAAATTTTTTTCATCGATTGGGTTGTAGAAAATAGAAGAAATATGTGAATCACTGCTCGATTGACATTTGACATTTACAAGTTATGAGCGTCGATACAATTTTTACACAAGTTTAAATGTCAGTCGATCAGGAAACGGGGCGGCTTTCCACCTACTCGATAAACTTTTTGATGTTGGAGTTTACTAACTTTTAATAAAAGAATAAAGTTGGTGTGGTATGTGTTATGTATGTGTATGTGTTAAATGATAGAATTGGTGAAGATTCGTTAAAATATTAATTATAGAAATCCTAGACGTTTTTTAGGAACCACTTAGAATCTATAATTTACATACTTCCAGATTCTAGAAGTCTAGTTTAGAGGTAGTACATAATTAAAGAGGTTATTTTTGGTATAAACTATATTATGAACTTACATTGGAATATCCAAACGTCTTATGAAGAAGCGAAAAACTTTAAATTTAAATGAGAAAAATGGACCTTTCCACAACTTCTACTATCTATTCTACGTCTATATATTACTGGGCTGCTTCTGAATTCTAGAATTTAAGGGATATTTTAGATGAATTAGATAGATATGGATTATATAGGAGATAGATAAAATTAGGAATATGATAGATACATTACCACACGTTATATACAGATAATTTAGAAGCACTAATTTAGATACTTCCAGTTTCTATAACCTAGCTATCAGATATTAAAAAATTTCAAGGCGTTGTTTTTGAGACTGAGAGTTGAGAAACTATACGGAACTGATAAACTTTCCAAACTAAACTTTTCTCAACTTCATGTATTCTACATCTATATACTCATTTTCCATTTCTGAACTCTAGAATTCGAGAGATTCTTTGGTGAACATGGGAGCTTATACTAAAATGTGTAAAGTGTAATTCTAAAGAAGTGAGGAGATCTTTTCAAATGGAATTTTCCAACTTAGAATATCTCTTCTACATCTAGATTTTCCTCTTTTACGTCAGGACTCTATAATTTGAGAAATTTTATTTAGTGAATATAATAGATGTTAGTTGAAAACCAATTGTGATCCATAATTTAAAAACTTCTAGATTCTAAAAATTTAGCTTATAGAGATAGTTTATTCCTAAAGAAATGAGAAGGTCTAAGTAACTGAAAAATTTTTCAAATAAAATTTTCCAAACTGGAATATCTCTTCTACGTCTAGATATTCTTCTTTGACGTAATAACTCTAAAATTTGAGAAGTTCTATGGAGTGACTCTCCTAGACGTTACTTGAAACCATTTGGGATCCATGATTTAGTAACTTCTAGATTATAGAGATCTAACTTATAGAAATAGTTTATTTCTAGAGAACTGAGAAGGTCTAAACAAAGGGAAAAACTTTTCAAATAAATTTTTCCATCTTGGAATAACTCTTCTACATCTATATATTGTTCTTTCACGCCATAACTCTCAAATTTGAGAATTTCTATGGAGTGAATCTCCTAGATGTTACTTGGGAACCGTTTGGGATTCTAAATTCGAAACTTTTAGATTCTAGAAATCTAGCTTATAGAGATGTGTCATTTCTAGATAACTGAGAAGGTCTAAGGAACTGAAAATTTTTTCAAATACAATTTTCCAACTTTGAAGATCTCTTCTACAGCTAGATATTCCTCTGCTACTTAATAGCTCAAAAATTTGAGAAAATATGTATAGTGAATCTCCTAGATGTTACTTGCAACTACATTTGGGACTCATAATATAGAAACTTCTAGATTCTAGAATCTACTGAAAAACTTTTCAAATAAAATTTTCCAACTTGGAATAACTCTTCTACATCTAGATATACCTGTTTTATGCCATAACTCTAAAATTTGAGACATTCTAAGGAGTGAATCTCCTAGATGTTACCTGGAAACCATTTCGGATCTACAATTTAGAAATTTCTAGATTCTGGAATTCTAGCTTACAGAGATATGTTATTTCTAGAGAACTGAGAAGATCTAAGGAACTGAAAAACTTTCCAAATAAAATTTTCCAACTTGGGATAACTCTTCTACATCTAGATATTTCTCTTTTACGTCATAACTCTAAAGGTCTACGGAACTGAAAAATGTTTTGAAATTTTTGGAGGCAAATCTTGGAATATCTCTTCTACATCTAGATCTCTCAAAAGTTTTTACACCTTAACTCTAGAAATTGAGAAAATGTTTGGAATGAATCTCCTAGATGTTACTTGGAAACCATTTTGGATCTACAATTCAGAAACTTCTAAATTCTAGAAATGTAGCTTACAGAGATGTCATTTCTAGAAAACTGAGAAACTCTAAGTAACTGAAAAATTTTTCAAATATTTTCCAACTTGGAATATCTCTTCTACATCTAGATATTTCTCTATAATGCCATAACTCTAAAATTTGAGAAGTTCTATGGAGTGAATCTCCTAGATGTTACTTGGAAAACCATTTGGGATCCATCATTTAGAAACTTCTAGATTCTAGCAATCTAGCTTACAGAGATATGTCATTTCTAGAGAACTGAAAAGGTCTAAGGAACTGAAAAACTTTTCAAATAAATTTTTCCAACTTGGGATAACTCTTCTACTTCTAGATATTCCTCTTTTACTTCATAACTCTAAAATTTAAGAAACTCCATGGAGTGAATCTCCTAAATGTTACTTGGGAACCATTTGGGATCCACAATTTAGAAACTTCTAGATTCTAGAAATCTAGCTTACAGAAATGTCATTTCTAGCAAACTGAGAGGGTCTAAGGAACTGAGAAACTCTCCAAATAAAATTTTCCAACTTAGAATATCTCTTCTACGTCTAGATGTTCCTCTTTTTCGTCATAACTCTAAAATTTGAGAAATCCTATGGAGTGAATCTCCTAGATGTTACTTGGAAACCATTTTGGATCTACAATTTAGAAATTTCTAGATTCTAGAAATCTAGCTTACAGAGATATGTTATTTATAGAGAACTGAAAAGGTCTAAGGAACTGAAAAACTTTTCAAAGAAATCTAGCTTAGAGAAATGTCATTTGTAGAGAACTGAGAGGATCTAAGGAACTGAAAAACCTTCCAAATAAAATTTTACAACTTAGAATATATCTTCTACATCTAAATATTCCTCTTTTACGTCATAACTCTAAAATTTAAAAAAATTATGGAGTGAATCTCCTAGATGTGACTCGGGAACCATTTGCGATCCATAATTTAGAAACTTCTAGATTCTAGAAATCCAGCTTATAGAGATGTCATTTCTAGAGAACCGAGAAGATCTAAGGAGCTGAAAATTTTTCAAATAAAATTTTCCAACTTGGGATAACTCTTCTACATCTAGATATCTCTTTTACGCCATAACTCTAAAATTTGAGACATTCTAAGGAGTGAATCTCCTAGATGTTACTTGGATACCACTTCGGATCTACAATTTAGGAACTTCTAGATTCTAGAAATGTAGCTTACAGAGATATGTCATTTCTAGAAAACTGAGAAGATCTAAGGAACTGAAAAACTTTCCAATTAAAATTTTCCAACTTGGAATAACTCTTCTACATCTAGATATCTCTTTTACGCCATAACTCTAAAATTTGAGACATCCTAAGGAGTGAATCTTCTAGATGTTACTTGGAAACCATTTCGGATCTACAATTTAGAAACTTCTAGATTTTGGAATTCTAGCTTACAGAGATATGTTATTTCTAGAGAACCGAGAAGATCTAAAAACTTTTCAAATAAAATTTTCAAACTTGGAATATCTCTTCTACATCTAGATATTCCTCTTTTACGTCATAATTCTAAAATTTGAGAAACTCTATGTAGTGAATCTCCTAGATGTTACTTGGAAATCATTTGCGATCCATAATTTAGAAACTTCTAGATTATAGAAATATAGATTATAGAGATATCATTTCTAGAGAACTAAGAAGATCTAAGGAGCTGACAAATTTTTCAAATAAAATTTTCCAACTTAAGAATATCTCTTCTACAGCTAGATATTCCTCTTTTACGTTATAACTCTAAAATTTGAGAAACTCTATGTATTGAATCTTCTAGATGTTATTTGGAAATCACTTGGAATTCTTAAGTTAGGAACGTCTAGATTCTAAAAATGTAGCTTATAGAGATAGTTTATGTCTAGAAAACTGAGGTCTAAGGAACTGAATTTTTTTTTAAGTTTTTAGAGGCAAAACTGGAAATATCTCTTCTACATCTAGATCTTTCTTTCTCTTTCACGTCTTAACTCTGGTATTTGAGGGATCGTTTGGAATGAATGTCCTAAGTGTAACTTGGTTAGAAAACATTTAGAATTTATAATTTAGATGCTTCCATATTCTATATTAGTAGAATACAGATTTCAGCTTGAAGAGGTGATTTTCTGAAAGTTTTGAATTCCTTTTATTGCTTGAATTATTTGAACTCAAGTAATTTAGAATAATTTGCAATTTTCGGAGGAACAATTTGGTAAGGTTTTCCCGTATCGTTTGCTTGCTCCTGATTCTACACTACAACAGATAATTTCGGTATTTTTAAACCTTCAGAAAAGCTGAAAGTCTTGCCAGGATATCTAAGCATCTCCAAAGTCCTCTAAATACTCTACTTTATGAAGTTTAATTTAATTTTCGCCACAAAATGTAGACAAGAAGGGTAGTATGGTATATGATGGTACCATATACCATCCACAAACATCCTACAAGTTTAGCACACAAACCCACTGAAACCCTCCCTTACCTGCTACCGCTTTGCGTAGAACACCCCGGGTTGGGGTTGTTCTCGTCGGAGGGAGGCCCGTGACTAACGATATTCGGTTGGCAGCCCTGGAAGTAGAACCCTCCCAAGCCGACGGTACCCAGGGGCGTCCTCCGTCCTGGGACGTGCTGGGTCTCCTCGTTGCCACCTTGGAACTGGGAGAAATTAGGTTGATCCAGCGCGGCTGCAGCCTGAGAAGAGGTCGGATCTGTAGCAGAACTGCTCTGGAAAGTGAAAAAGGGAAGTCGATGAGCAAACATTTTGGCAAACAAGTGCGAATCTACCAATTCAAAAGAGTTGCTGTAGAAGTAACATGTAGGGTTGCAGAATGTAGCAGAATTCATTTCTCTGGATCATTATCACCATCTTAGATTTAATTACATTTTGATTAATAAATGTAAGGCAGTAGGTATACTGTTTAGTTGTTGAAGCCTTACGTCTTTGGTTTTTTCTATTTTACATGTCTGCGTTACGATTTGGAGTCCTATTGAATACAGACCATAAGTTTTTTAATTCTTCGCAGCTATTTATTTGTGTCTCTCTCTTTGTGTCTTTCTCTCTGTTACCCTTCTGATTGTCTCTGTATTCTTGTGATGAAACCTAATGTAATTGTAATTCTCCCTTTAGATTAAACTGATGTAATTCACAGTGCCTGGAACACAATCCACGACTCCTACTTTCACTACTATCTTTTTTAAACGCTTTGTAAATCACATTATCGAGATCGCTCAGTTGTCCGTATCGGCGATACGGTATTGATTAATGATGCTACGGACTATAAATCTGGATTATTAATGCAGATCCTATTAACAACTTAGTGCGCCAGGTATTTGCATACAGGGGCTCTTCGCCCAAACCTGATAAATTTTCTATCACCGGCGAGGATTCCCTTTGAAATTAATACTCGTCTGCCGTATTAACATCTCGGGGGGTTTCAGCGGTTAATCAAGGATGCATCTGGAATGAGTTAGCGAAAAAGACATGCTTCGATCTGAGGACGTTAGATAATTAAATTAGTTTGATTAAGGTTACCTAACAGTGGATAAGTGATTGGGTGCCTATTAACGAATTGTCAAATGTGGAAACTTTTTAACGGGGAAGTAGTAAAGAATTACTATTAATTATTAATTAATAAGTTAATTTGGAACGAAAACCTTTAGATAAATCTGAAATCTTACAAATAGAATTAAATTATTTATAATTTAGTTTAAATTTAATCACTATATTCAATAATTAATCCTTAATTAATTTGGGATGTTCCTAATTTAATGGATTAAATTAAATCATGTTCGAGTGAGCACAAAGTCTTATGTTCTAATCCTTTATACTCTGTTCAAAACAAATCCCGATGCACGTCATTGTGATGACGTCACCAAACATCCAATACTACCAACTTAATATAATCCCAGGACATCGCAATTTATGTGTTCCGTGTATATTTTAGGTTGAGAATACACATAACCATATATATGTGTGTGAATTGTAGTTAACGTCTCCTTTTTGCTTACCATATATATATTGTCAACCTAAAATATACACGGAACACATTAATTGCGATGTCCTGTGACTGATTTACTATTTTTGGCAATAACTAATTACGCTAATATTAAAATGATGTATAAATATGTCCTTCGAATTACTTTAATCAATTCAAAACTTCAAAACTGCATATTTTGGAAATATTTAATGTCATTTACATACTTTTCCAAAAACTTCAAAAATTCGTAACGTATAAAAAAATATACTACTTCAATTACTTACCTCCATTAATTAAGTGCATAATTTATTTGATCAAATAAATTGCCTGGAAAACCTCAATTGACTTTGACATTTAATTAGACAGATGACAGTTCATAATCTGTTTTGTAAGGTAAGGAATTGCTGGAAAACAATTTTCTTAACAGCAGCCTTCATTTATATTGCAACCATAGAATTATCCATAATTCAGCCAGAATTTATCACTGTCAGAAAGCACAAAAGTAAGAAATGGATGTAGATCAGCTTGTAAAGGGGAAGGTTGAAACTGGGAAAGAAATGTTTAAAAAATATGTTTTTTGAAAAAAAGGGTTATTTGAGATATTCTTTAAAAACCTTCAAAAATCTGTCAAATTTTAAGAAGTAGTGGATGTAGATTTCTGTCTAAATTGATAAATTTTGACCGGTTTATAAAATGCTTCGATTACTATTGCTAAAATACAATAAAAAGAATTTTTTGTTAAATTAAAGTTATAAGTAGGTACTACGTGCATTTAAGTATACAGAAATAAAAATTAATTCAAAAATTGGGGTTGCGTTACTTTTGAAATTTGTTTTAATAATTTCTTCAGTTGTCTTAAACGAATAATAATGTTACTGTTCGTAATCCAATTTCCTTTAAATATATGTGCATATTCTATATATTTTTATATGAAATGCATCTTTATGCATACTTGCATTTCTGTACTTGTAATAAAAAAAACTGTAATAACATCCATTAAAACTTTCATAAGAATAAATATTCATTTTCTGCCACTGATTGATTATGATAACATAAAGTAAAGTCCGTGATATAATTTATGTCAATTGTTTGCAAAGTGTGCAGCTAATCGAACTTTAATTGTTACATTATTCGCATCTGCTGCTCCCAAGTTTCCTAAAATTGTGATGGTAACAATAGTAATTTCATCCTTAAAATGTAATTCAGGGTGATTACCAGAATAAAAGTTTTACATATTTTACGTTACATTCGATACATCGTAGTGTAGAGTGATAAAACGTACCTACTTAATAATCAACTTTATTTATAATTTATTTGCAATCTAAATATGTATACTAGAATTTGGACACAAATTATGGTTCAGAAAGAAGTTTACACGTTTCCACGTCACGCTGTAAGCACACATACTCTCCCTAATAGAACCAATTAAGTACACCTTGTTACGTGCAGAATACAGAATAGAAATTGAACTAATACGGTTATGGAAACTGATGCATTAACATGACACCCTCACGCTGTTTGATTACGGAGAGCCGAGTACATGGGAGAGAAGGAAATGATATTGCAACAATCACTCTGCGATAGAGGGAATAATTGACATTGCGACTGTCCCACGAAATGATTATACTCCTCGGTGATTAGCGGTGATACACAGATAGTTTTAGAATGTGACACAACTACAAATTTTGGTCTTAATTAAACTTGGATTACTAAATTCGAGCTAAAGAATTTTCCATCCTGATTTCAGTACAAACTGTAAACCCTGTAATTTTCAGACTTTTGCAGATAACTGTGTTCTGAACTTTGTGCCATTATTCATCAATTCCATAGGTTTTCTCCACCTCTGAAATGACAACACACTTGGTTTCTAAAGAGTCCGCCTGACACCTCAAATCACCCTTTAACGAACAAAGTTAAGGCTTCGAGTTTCCCAATGATCACTGATCAATACTGATCGTTTTAAATTAACCCCCTTGATACCCTGAATGTATATGCATCAGTTTTAAATAGACTAGACACTGGTAGTGATCACAGGGCGCTGAGACCAAAAGTGGAAATAAATACCAAAGCAGAACAGCAAAGATTAATAAGAAATCCACAAGTTCCTACCAAGGACAAAATCAATATGAATAATTTTTAACAATATCAGACTGAATTAGATAAAAGACTATGGGCCGGTATTATAAAGTCCGGTTGACCGAAGGTTGAGTTTCAACCAGCGGTCGAACTGAAATTTCCGTATTATAAACGTTAACCGGGAATCAAACGGACAGTTGACTGTCGGTTCGCCCAACCGACAACTTGAGTACAGTTTGAACTCTCAACTGAGGGTTGAAAGATGGCTCTAACCTGAAATGTGATTGAAGTTTTGTTGTTTGACTTGTGTTTGGTGAAAAAATCAAACTTGTTAAAATTAATATACATACATTAAAACCAGGTAAACTATTTGTACCACATCGTCATCAAGTTCTCCCGAAATTTTACGAAATAGGCTACTTTGGGAAGATAGTAGTGATGATGATTCGTCGGATGCCGATTATGAGAATCAAAGGTTAAGGCCAAGGGCCCCTCGTAACTTTTGGCTACGACTCGATCATTTCACTCGTTGGAGTGATGAAGAATTTAGAATGAGATTTCGTCTTAGCAAAGAAACAGTTGTTGTCCTGGAGCAAAGGTTTTATGACGACATAGCTCTAAAAACAGCAAGGTGCGTTGTCATAGGTGTAAACACAGATATTCTTAAGTTTTTCTTTAGGAATCACGCTATAACGGGAATGCAGCAGGTTCTTCTTTTTCTTCGTTTTTGTGCTGTATGTTGCAAGCCATTGGAGATTTTTGTGGTAGGTATTCACAAATCTACGGCCAGTCAAATTGTGAGAAAAATGTTAAACAAAATTGCCTCATTAGCACCAGAATATATAAATATGCCAAGAACAGTGGAAGATATTGAAACAAGTTAAAGAAATTTCTACAAAATTGCAAGATTTCCTCCAGTAATAGGTGCAATCCATTGTACTCATATAAAGATAATTTCGCTAAATATGAATATATTAATAATTGTAATACACTATCACCATCACATCATGCACCTCGACATTCTTTTTCTGTCAAATGTCAAATCAGTCGAATTTGATAGGTTAAAATCTTAGAACATTTTATGTTCTAAGGTTAAAATTCAACTCGCAGTGCAGCCAACACAGCCGATTGAACACCAAGCCCCGGTTAGCCAACCTGTGATCGCAAATTTTTTATAATACGGAACCGTTTGTCAACCATCGGTTGAGTTTCGACTGGCGGTTCAGGAACCTCCGGTCAAACACAACTTTTATAATACCGGCCCTATGCGACGTAAAAAGTCTTGAAGTAATGGAAGTTAGCACTCTAGAGAACACAATAACAACTAGTATCATCACAGCAACTAAAAAGATGTTCCTTGAAGAAAAACAGGAGAAAAGATAAACTTAGGAACGAAACAAAAGAACTCATGGAAGAAAGAAAGAAAATGTCCAAAGGAACTAACGATTACCACCAATTGAATAAAAATACGAAGAGAAAGATCAGAAAAGATATAAGAAACTCAGACACGGAGCTAATAAATTCGGCCATTGAAAATAATAAAAATATGAGAGTTTTAAAAACATCTAGAACTATGGGAAGAACAAGAATATACCAACTGAAAGACCAAAGTGGATGGATTACACGAGATAAAAAGAACGTCATGTTATTACGAGTCGTTGTATTCACAAACAAACCTAAAGCCCTCCAAAGCGAATTACTAACGTAGGGTCAAAGGAGATGCCTGATATTACCAACGAAGAGATAGAATTAGTAATGGGAAAAATGAAAACTGGCAGAGCACTAGGCGAAGATTTTAAAGTGATAAAATATTTAGGAACTATGTGGAAGGGGTTATTTACACCCCTAGGGTAAAAGCCGGTTTCGGCAAAGGGTGAAATACTTCCTAAATCCCAATTTTCAAGAAAATCGATGTTGATTCCCAAAATTGCACGCGAAACTGGCCCAGGACTAGACCATAAGTCTATTACTGGAAAGCTGGGATACGTTTTGAGACATAGAACATAATCTAATTAACCAAAAGAGGAAAGTAGTAGAGATAATAGAGATATAGAGACAATAACATTAACAACTAATATACTAACACTAACTAGACATGATAGGGTCATGTGGAGCGAATGCCAGAAGAGAGAATCCCAAAAATGGTGCTGAAATGAACTCCAAATCGAGGAAGACCAAAAAGTTCCTGGATGCAAGGCATTAGGAAAGCTATGCCTGAAGGAAATCTAAAGCAGTAGATTGGAATGATCGATAAGTATGGAGAATGGGAAGCTGAAGGCGTAAAATAAGCCTATAAAACAGGATATATACAAAAATGGAGATGGGTTGGGCATGTTGCCCTGCAAGACAACTCTAGATGGCCAAAATACACTTCACTAGAGACCAAGACCCTATAAGAGAAGTGTAGGGAGACCACCAAGACGATGGTAAGACGACATCAGAAAGAAAGCTGGAGAGAGATGGCACCATTTGGCTCAAGACAAAGAACGATGGAAACGGAAATGGAAGACCTATGTCCAGGAGTGGAATAAATAGAGGTTGCTGAAGAAGAAGAAGAGGATACCATGAACAACATAGAAGAAACTAAAACCTAAGCTCTCCAAACCTATAAACCAACCAATCCTTGAGTATTAAATTCAGATAGAAGAATCATTAAAAATTCAATGGAACTGCCGTTCCTAACTGCCGATCCACCTGAGGACTGAACGCCCTAAATCCTAAAATAAACTCCGGGCGTCTGACGTAGTAAAAACAACCCTTTGGGGGCTAACTACATCGATCAATACCGCCGGTATCAGAACTCTGGAGCGGCGAATATACTTACAGGTGCTTGCCACCCCCAACCCGACGCAGCGTTCGCCCTCAACCACTGAGGCGGTTCGATCGCCCCCCTAGAGATGGAAACTAACTAAACAACAACTGAACATGGTAGGGACATGTGAAGTGAATGCCAGAAAAGAGAATCCCAAAAAATGGTGCTGACGTGAACTCCAAATCGAGGAACACCAAAAAGTTCCTGGATGCAAGGCATTAGGGGAAAGCTATGGCTGAAGGAAATCTAAAGCAGGAAATTGGAATGATCGTCAAGTATGGAGAATGGGATGTTGAAGTCTAAAATAACCCTATTAAACAGGATAGATGAAGATACACACAAATGGAGATGAGGTGGACATGTTGCCCTGCAAGACAACTCTAGATGGTCAAAACACACTTCACTAGAGACCAAGACTCGATAAGCGAAGTGTAGGGAGACCACCAAGACGATGGCAAGACGACATCAGAAAGAAAGCGGGAGAGAGATGAGATGACACCTTTTGGAGCAAGACATAAAACGATGGAAAAGGAAAGGGAAGACCTATGTCCAGGAGTGAACTGATACAGGTTGCTGAAGAAGAAGATACCACGAACAACCTAAAAAGACCTAAAACTTAAGCTCTCCAAACCTATACACCAACCAATCCTTGAGTATTAAATTCAGATAGAAGAATCCTTAAAAATTCAATGGACCTGCCGTTCCAAACTGACTGATCCACCTGAGGATTGAACGCCCTAAATCCAAAAATAAACTCCGGGCGTCCGACGTAGTAAAAACAACCCCTAGGGGGCTATCTACATCGATCAATACCGCCGGTATCAGAACTCTGGAGCGGCGAATATACTTACAGGTGCTTGCCACCCCCAGCCCGGCGCAGCGTTCGCCCTCAGCCACTGAGGCGGTTCGATCGCCCCCCTAGAGATGGCGTGCAGGGTCGGTTCGTCGCCCTCCGACGATGATTCGCAATCAAAGGATTTCATGATTAATTGATAAGAGATTGGACATTAAACAATTGAATTGTCACCTCCGATCATGTATAACCAACCGATTGACCGGACCGTCCGAGGCGGTCGCGTACATGAACACCGGGAATAATTATTGTACGAGGCGGCACATAAAATCACTATCATTAATTATTTATTAAGAACTAATTTGACGTGCCGAACGCGCGTTTTATCGTCGTTACGAGTTCGTTTCGCACCCGCGGCACCGCATCATCCCCTCGATCTCACCGTAAGTCACCTTCGGCGATCACTGCGTCCACGTTTCGCGTACCTCTTCGCGATTAACGCCCTCGTTCGTTCTGAAGTCGATCATCCCGTCATCTTCGCGTATCCGATTTTACTAATCGCAAACGCAAACTTAGCCGCCACAACACTAGATGAAACTAGAGCCGAAAAATTGACAGATGCGACCCCATGGAGGACCTTATAGGGTTCTGAGCTCAGGGGCGTCCGGGGGTGGAGTAATTAAACAAATTTTGAAGGTGTCGGTGTTAGTAAAGGACTTTTGCTTAAAGTCATAACGATTAAGGGCCGTATTTATACTTCTAAACTCAGTGTTGTTAAGTAATTAATTACAATTACTTGAAAAAATAATTGAATTACTTTCATTGTAATTTAAGCAGTAATTAATTACTTGCTTTCCAATTGTAATTGACTAGTAATTCAGTTACTCGTTTCGATATAATTACAATTACATTTTCAATTACTTTTCACAATTACAGTCTACTAAAGTGCTTTTAATATTCTTAGTAGGTAATATGTAAGTAGCTTAAAGTTGCTTATTGTGTGTTCTGACTACCTGGTTTCTTTAACGCAACTCTATCCCCGTCCCAACCAGTGATTAGCATTAACGATTATCTTCAACTATCCTATTAGGGTCGTGTTTCTAGGAAACGGCTCATTTCGGATGATTGTTGGGGATGGTCCGCTGTTATTAATTTTTTGAAGACCCTTAATGCTCAAAAAAATCTTCCATTACGTTCCAGGAGGTCTGATTTACAAATTAAACTTTGTAAGATTTCTTTTGGATAGGAGCGAAATTTCCATGTCAATGTCATTCACTTATATAAGTAAGACTCAAGTCCGGGTTCGAGGTGACTCAAACTTATCCCAGGCTCGAGTTGAACTTGACACTGAAGTTCGTTTTATGAAATAAAATATGAGATCTTGAGTCAAACCCAACTTGGGACAAACTCAAGTGGCGACTATAAATACGGCCCTTATATAAGTAAGACTCAAGTTCGGGTTCGAGGTGACTCAAACTTATCCCAGGCTTGAGTTGAACTTGACACTGAAGTTCGTTTTATAAAATAAAATATGAGAACTTGAGTCAGACTCAACTTGGGACAAACTCAAGATACGGCCCTATAAATGGATCGATGTTTCGGTAAAATTGTTAGCTGGGATCTATTTAGCAACGGAAGAAACGTCTAGAGAGAAACAAAGAAAAGAGGCATAAACGACAAACCGTAGTGTGACGTTTTACTGTTTAAAATACCTACGCGAAACGTCTTAACTAATTTATTTATTACTAACGCTAACACTTATTATCTAATTTATATTTCAACAGCTAGCTGTCGATAGATCTCCCTTTTATGTCTTGCATACCGCTTCTCGAACATTCTGGTCATTTCGGGAGGAGACTCCCGAATTCGAGGAACTCCTATCGCTTCGGGTACATTCTCGTCGCCTCGAATTTCGCGGAAGCGACACTTCTTGTGTTCATTTTACGGCCAGCCTTTCCGTTACAACAGCAGGCCAATATATATGTTCCAATATAATATATAATATATATTTCCAATATATGTTGGTGCATACATATACTCTGTTCAAAACAAATCCCGATGCACGTCATTTTGATGACGTCAGAGTCATCCAATACTACCAACTTAATATAGTCCCAGGGCATCGCAATTTATGTGTTCCGTGTATACTTTAGGTTGACAATATATATGGTTATGTGTATTCTCAACATAAAATATACACGGAACACATAAATTGCCATGTGTTGATACTATATTAAGTTGGTAGTATTGGATGTTTGGTGACGTCATCAAAATGACGTGGATCGGGATTTGTTTTGAACAGAGTATACATAAATTCTAAATATCGGTAGCCATTTAGGCGCATGGTAAACTCTTGCGTCTCATTCTCGCAGTACTCTGTCTCTCTGCTTTCCGTTATATCGTGCGCCTGATTGGCTATTGATAATATTTAGTAGCTCGTTATCTACGCGTCAGATCAAAAAGTGTCAGAGGACTTTTCGTCTCGAAATCCAAGTTTGTGTAACAATGGCGTCCTTAACTTTCTGGACACGTTGTATATTTATATGAATATTATACAACAGGAAGGGTAGCGGGTAACACTCTCCTACAGGATCTGGCAAATCCTTCCACTATGCTAGCTACTAACTTACCTCTCTCGCCTCTTCTTCCTGAGGGAGTGAGGTCCCAAACCCTATTCCTTCCCCAACCAAATTCATCCTTTCCATATCCCATATACAAACTCGCCAACATGTCCAGCTAGCGTGATGTTTCATTGGCTAAAATTTCCTCAAACTTCCAAAATGTCGAATTACAACCGAAAGGATAAATTAGCCAAGATGGGTAGAACAAAGAGTTCAGAATCCCATACTACCAAGTTAGTCAGTCCCACTGATCAGGGCAAAAAGGGCCATAGAACGTCAAGTACTCGTACATATTTTAAAGATGAAGAGATGGTTTCAATAGAAGATAACTACAATTATTTTAGAGTATAGAGTTAGAGGAAAATTGTGGTTTGGTTTGACCACATTTTCAAGCCAGATGTTGGAAAAGTGGAGAGGAAATTGGTTTAGTTTCAAACCACAAGAGGTATTAGGTATTAAACCAATTTACATAATGCTCTTTGCATATATTTGTGATAATGATTAATAGCTCATTATCTACACGTCAGATCAAAAAGTGGCAAAGGACTTTTCGTCTCGAAATCCAATTTTCTACCTGGAGTAACAATGGCGTCCCTTACTTTCTGTACAGCCGATATGCACATTTTAAGTTTTCAAATAAATGTTCGTCACGTTTCTCATTTATTTAGTATTTAAATTCATTACTCTCCTTTTAAGAGAACAATTAACGAAGGTCAGAACGTCTATCGCACTATTCATTACTTTAGACAGACTCCAAAAAATATTCACCGCACTTTGTAAATTTCGTAAGAAAGTGAGAATAACGTGACATTTTGAGCAAATCTTCATTCCATCTCGAGTAAATCCTTCGTTGTTTAGTGACATTTTGAGCAAATCTGTTGTTTCGTAGTGACATTTTGAGCAAATTTCCGTGGCACGTTGCTCGTTCCCTTTCCTCAGCGCTCAGCATCAACAGTACCCGCAATTACAGTACCTTTCCTAGCCTATATTAAAATCATATTTGTCACTAGATATACAGAAGAAAAAACATCACGTTACTACGTTTTCTACGTTTAAATACTCCAGTCTGATGCCATCATAACAGTGAAATTCGCCTATAAATCGCGACGTTTGATTGACTTGATATCGTCAAGTTAGTTGCAGCGACGTGAAATCCTTCGTTGTCCTGTGATATTTTGAGCAAGTATGTTGCTTCGTAGTGACATTTTGAACAAATTTCGATCCAATGGTGCTTAATAGTGACTTCAGGCGTTGCGGGACGACGCCGTCCGTGACACGTTCCCCTTTCCCTTTCCTCAGCGCAATTTCAGGACTCTTCGTAACCGAATCACACATTTAACAATTACACAAAATTAATTAACGCACTTTCTACGTTTAAGTACTCCAGTCTGATGGGATCGCAACAGCGAAACTCGCCTATAGACCTTTGATTGACTGAGTATCGTGAAGGTAGTTGCAGCGACGTGAAGTTGGCCTTGGAAAATACGTTAAAAAATCGCAGGATATCGTCGCGTGGTGCAAATCATACGACGGCCGGTCGAAAATACTGTGCTTTAGTGACATCAGACAACATTAGTGAATATCTTGTTACCAACCCAACAAAAAAAAATTACCAAAAACAATGCTTTAATAAGCATCATTAAAGCACTGTTTTCGGCCATTTTGGTGCTAGAATAGCTGTCCGAGTGACTCGTTCGGCAGTCGCGACATAACCTCAACCTCTATCGGGCATTACTGGTGCTGCCCGCTCTTTTCTTTCTTCCTGAGCTTTTCGATGATTTTCCGGGACGTCCCTTAGAATTTTCCCGATTTCTATCCCGGTTTCCCGACCCGCTGCGACGCGCCTGGTCCCCGATAACCACGCCGATGTTATTATGGAACACCCCAACAGAAGCGCGCTAAAGAGAACAAAAGATGAAGCCGTTGGTGTCGCCATGGCGACCGGTGAGGGGAGGGGGGGTGAGTGTGAACTGTTCATCTCGCGTCCGCGAAGTGTGCTGCCGTTTAACGGCCTTTGATACAACTAATACGGGTTTCCTTCCGAGCTCGTTTCCTCCACAAGGGTTGGACAGGATTGGCTCCGAGCAAGCAATAACGTCACAAGCAATAAATACTTTACACTAAGCTAAGCTTAATTAAAGAGTTTAAGCCGTATTTAGTGTCGTATTGTAACGTTTTTTTACAGTTTTAACACTACCTAATTTATTTAATCTCTTCCTTAACTAATTAATTTATGTTAAACACTTAACGCGCTAATTTATTGGTACCCCTATCGCTAGTCTGCTTATCGCACTATTTCACTCACAGCGGTTCCTCGTCTACTCGCGGCTCGTAATTAGATATCCCTAATAATGTCTTTTCGAGAACCTACCAGATTATTCTTTCTCTACTTGGACGTTCCCGATTATTCGAGAAAAGTTTTTATGGTCCCCTTTGAAATGCGCCGCATGCGTCAGATAATAAGGAGCACGCTTCACACTGATGTTTACATTTCGCGTTACAGTTTTGTTTTTACATCGTTGCCCAATTTCCTCAGTTTTGTGAATCTACGGTACTAATTATTGCGATAGGAGTTCTGTTTTTGATTGATTACTCTCTTTAAAGGAAAGTAATGAGTCTGATTAAAAAAATTAATGAGAAATGGGACAAACGTTTATTTGCAAACTTGAAATGTACATATATATTTACATAAATATAAACTACATAAAGATTAAATATCTGTGTAAATACCTACTTAGAGGTAGTACCCAAGAGGCACTGTTGAAATGAAATTGGATAAATGTAGTACAATAAAACAACATAGAGAAAATATCTTATGAAATGAAAAATAAATCTCATGATGTTTAGATATATTTCCTTTTCCATTTTATTGAATTTATGACGTTTACTTGCGGTTTCACTAATGAGTACGAAGATCCGGCTCGAAGGACCAAAAATTTGGAAATGTAATATAAAGAAATCGAGAAGAATTCGAGACAAAATATTATGAATGTGTAGAAAACTATTTTCAAAAATTAAAAGTGTCTGAGAATGCTATAAACCCAACCTCGAATTCAGCAGAATTACTGATACCTACTTGTAACGTAACTTACCCAGAAGGAAGAAGCACACAAGCGCCACAGTGAAAATCATTTTCTCTGTAACTGTAGACTTATCAATCGCACTGCAAATTAAGGTTATTTGATACGAATCCAAACGACTTTATCCTAATTTTCATAAATTAGTATTAAAAATTACGTAATCAACGGATGGCGTTACAGTTGTCCGCTTAAAGTACATTAATTATAGATAGTGTACATTAATCTACGCTAGAAATACCACAGAGTGGCTCGAAATGTTTCGATCCATATAGAAGTCCATAAATTTTGTAAGACTCTGGATAATCAAAAAAATTACACGATGTACAGGTAATTGAAAAAGTAGGTGATTAATCAACTCAAGAATCAATATCATCCTTTTTTTTAAATGACAAACTCAATTTCGAAAAGTTCTTCAACATAGAAAAATGGCTCAAATGTGATCGTTGATGAGTAACGACTTTTTGAGTTTTGAGATAAGTTTTGGCAAAACAGGTAAATGGTAATAAATGAAATAAACAAAATAAGTTTAATAATTTAGTGTTGCTTCACTTTCGGACCCAATACAACTTTTCGATTGTCTCCGTACGAAATTTTAGAAAGCTCAGTTCGTTTTATCAAAAATCTGATGTATTCAAAAGGGCGCCAAAAGTAATTATGATTTTGTTAAATTTGATAATAAATTAAATTACCAAAAAGAGGCCTCCCCGGCGGGGAATCGAACCCCGGTCTCCCGCGTGACAGGCGGGGATACTGACCACTATACTACCGAGGACATGTATGAAGTTGGATTTTGCGACGTTAAATATATAACATGAGATATTTTTAAATATTACACAATTTTAACTGTTTTCATAGCTAAATGTACGGATTATTGTAAAATCAAAAAATGTACAAAATGTATAAGATTTATACACTATATAAAATTAAAAGACAAAAATAAAGCAAAAAATAGGGTGCTGTCAGAAGTGGGATTCGAACCCACGCCCACAGAGTGGACCAGAACGCTCATTCTAACCTGCAAAGCAGGCAAGGGGAACCTTGAGTCTGGCGCCTTAGACCGCTCGGCCATCCTGACAGATACCAAAAGGTTTTAATATGTAATATTTGAATGATAATATTTCAAAATTGAACAAATTTCATTGCATATTGTTTCTAATTGAAATGGTTTCATACAAGACACTTTCTCCTTATTAATAACATAGAAAGAAGCATTCATTGTTAATAAAAACAGTTAGTTTCGATTAAACTTACAAACAATGAGCTGATTAATTTCATCAATTTTTCTAGAAAGTAGTTATACATTCAGAAGTAGAAAAATATCTTTTTATGCGTTTATTGAATTTCCAACTTTTCTGCTATACTACACAGTCTTATATTTTACATTAACTTGAGTTAACAGCGCCCAAAGTGTCGCAAATTTGGCCGAATATTACTAATACCCCAAAATAAAAAGATACATAATTTAATTAATATCTCAATAATATAAATTAATGTTGTCCATTTGCTGCAATATGCAATATGTTAACGAATCCTTTACAATATGTGTCTTATTACTGGTACGGCTATGCCTTTTGTTAATCACGTCAATTGATAAGATAAACCATAAAACATTCGATGTACATGTGGATATACTTATTTAAAATTTAATAGTTCTTGATGTTGAAGTTCCGAAAACTTTTCTCCCAAAAATGTGCCGTGATAGGGATGGTACACGTAGACGCTTTACCAGGTAAGTAATATTAATTCATGTAGTATACCTACAATTCATCACTATAATAAATATATCATAATTCGAAATAGCTTGATAAAAGTTCATGATTATTGAAGCTTTCACCTTTTCTAATGATATATAGTACTAATGATGATTCGATTCAAGTGATCCATTTTTAAAAAATCGGTTTGTTGTTTTAAATGCATCTTAATTAGGTATATACATAAGTACCATGTAATTTCAATGCTAAAACTAGTACCACTTTTAGCAAAAAGCTCAGACTTAAGTATAGATACTACTTAGTGCGCAGAGAAGACCCTTGCTCCGGGTGGCGTCTGCATATAGGACTGTGTCCACGGCGGCACTTCAGGTGATCGCGGGCTTCCCTCCCATCGACCTCCTCGCCAAGGAGCGGCGGTACCTCCACAACGTGGGTGGGGGAGTGCGCCCTGGGACCAGGCGTATGGCCCGGAGGCGCTGTCTGCAACAATGGCAGAGGAGATGGGAGGAAAACACCACCACGGCTGCATGGACCAGGCGCCTCATCCCCCGGATCGACAAATGGCTGAACTGCAAACATCGGGCATACAGCCACTGGTTCACCCAATAATCTTACGGGGCATGGGTCCTTCCGCGCGTACACAAAGAGGATCGGCAAGACTAACGACGACCTCTGCGAGTGCGGTGAAGTCGACACGCCGGAGCACGCCCTCATACTCTGCCCCCTCTGGACACATCAAACCGTGGAGCTGAGAACGGCTGTAGGAGTACCATGGACCCCAGAGGCAATAATGAACAAAATGCTGGAGGAGAAATGCACGTGGAACATCGGATTCAGGGCCATCACCTCTCTAATGCGGGAGAAGTATCAGCAGGAGCTTACACCTAGAAGACAATTGTATATCAGAATACCCAGGATGCCTGGTCCCCGTCTAGTAGTAAATCTGGTCAGGATGAACATGACACAGTAAGTACACTTTGCCTCACCTATTTCTTCAACGCATCTAGTAGATAGCGTGCTGAAGCTTCTGCCCATCTTAATTCTCTAATTCTCGATATCAATCCCCCTTGCAATTGCCATGCCGATCCGACCAGTCTCTATTCACTTAACTCCCGACATAAAACTTCTTCTGACCCGCTCACACCCAATCAGATTCTGCTTTAGCCATTGGCACCTGTTTCCGTCCTACTCTCTAGCACAGTTAGCCCCCATAATCCGCACATACGGCTTCTGGCCAGCGTAACGTTCTGAGGACACCTGAACCCCTAATCCGGGCAACACCGGGAAGGGGGACGTAGGGTGCCTCCCAACTAGACCTTTTCTTTCAGGGGACCTGCACTAACATCGCAGGCCTCCTTTCTTTCCCCTGCCCTCCCGTGGGTACCCGGAGGTGAAGCACCTTCCAGGAAGATGATCCCACCAGGTCGCCCCTTTCAATAAACGAAATCCTTGACTTTGGACCTTTCCACCGTCCGAGCCTAGGGGGAGCCTGCAGGGCTTTCTGCTTCCCCCAGGTGAACATACCCGGGACGGTGTTTATTGCCCGTCTCCGTGGTAGTGCGAGGCCTCAGTGGCCGAAAGTCGGGAAAAAAAAAAAAAAAAAAAAAAGTATAGATACTACTTGCCAAAATGTTTGGTATTCTTATAATTGCAATTAATTGTTATGAAAATCATATTGAATCATCACTATACTGACGTAATTAACTCGTAATAATTATGTTACTTCAGTGAGAATAAAATTAAGGCAATATAATTTAATCTAGAATGCTATTACTATACACTCTTTATGTGACGTCGATGTACTCAGCACTAAGAGTTTATAAAATAAATCAGTTCTCTTTTCCAATATTACATGTTCCTAATTACACCTAAATTAATATAACATAACCAAGACGTAATTTCAATTAGCAACTACAACCTCCACTTACGTACCAAAGAAAATTGTTTCCTAACTTTCCACCTTTACATTGTGGATATTCGCAGGTACACCTTTATTCTCTGGAAATTTAAACAAAACCGTATCAAAAGCCTTGAAAGAAGTCGACGCATACCTTAAAAACGAGGTGGTAAGTACAACTGAAACTCCTAATCCGAGAAAAGTGAACAACATTATTACAGGATGCCATTATGATAGAAAACATGCACGACATCCCATACGTTCAATCCAAAGATTTCGGTCCGGAAGTGACGAGTTCCATGGCACGAATTTGTACCGAGATCAGAAGGATCGTACCGGGAAAGAAACCCTTAGGAATACAAGTTATACTCGATACGATTATCCTTGAGGTCGAATCATGAAAAGTTAGGTTTTAGCCGGAGGGAACATGGAAGCTGTGGCGATCGCGAAAGCTTGCGACCTGAATTTCGTGAGGGCCGAAGGGTTCGTTTTCGCCCATATCGGCGACGAAGGTTACATGGAGTCGGACGCCGGCAAACTCTTGAGGTATCGGAAATACATCGAAGCCCAAGACGTTTTGATATTTACAGACGTGAAGAAGAAACACAGGTTGGTACTCCTCGTGCCCGATGCTGTCGGTATTGGCTCTGCTTCTTGTTTCAGCTCTCACATGCTCACAAGTGATGTTTCTTTGGGGGAAACGGCCCAAGCGGCCGAATTCTTTCTATCCGATGGAATTGTCTTGACGGGGACTTCGACGGGAATTCCACCTCATCAACGTGAACTACAGCTCGTCAAAGAGGCGTCCAATTTACCGATTCTGATAGGTTCTGGGGTAACCGTGGACAATTTGGAAAGCTACATCGCAGCAGATGCTGTGATCGTGGGATCATATTTCAAGGAAGATGGGAAGTGGAGCAACGCATTGGATGCTGTCAGAGTTAAAGAATTTATGGAAAAAATCAAGCGTTTAACATAAAAAGAATTAATACTGTCAATAAATATGGTGTATTTCTATTAACGATTCTGCTATGAAACTAAATAACACTTTAACATTGATAACAAGTAGTCGACCTTGTTATGTTAAAACTTGCTTAACACGTTTAATTTCATGATATGGATGAACCGTTTTGTTATAATAATACAAAACAAGTGCACAACTAAGACAACAGCAGTTTATTGGTTTATCACTTGCAGTTAAATCAACAGACCCTCCACATCTCAGCCACAGTTATTCTCCACAGCTACCTATAGTTTATAATCTCCAGTTGCATATAAATAACATTTTCAGTTTTAGGTTATCTCAAAAATAGATATAAATGACTAACACGAAAGTTTATATTACTTTAATAAACAAAACAAACAACTAATTTAATGCTGTATTCACAGCAATGAGAGTTAAGAGCATAATCACCATCGACACCTTAAACTTAATTATTTCATACGTTATCTTTAAAAAGAGAGTAACTAGATTAATGGACGAAATACATTGAACATATGTAAGTCGATCAACATAAAAATGATTCTCATAATTTACAGTTATTTTAAACCTCTCCTTGGACTATTTACAAAATAAATCATTCTTATTCGAGAGTTAAAAACGGAGCGAAGTAATCATTACTTTCGAAATCCGAAAAATTTCTTGATCGTTCCACCGACGCCTTCGAAAAATTTGTTGAACTTAAAACTGTAATGTTGTTGCGGTCTACCGAACACGAATAACTCCTGAGATGGTTGCGAAGGTACGTTCGAACTCGAAGTGCCTTCCTGTTGGCTCATTGCTATCGGTGTATGCTCCATGTTCATTCGATGTTCGGTGAGGGTGCCGGTTAATATCCTGTTTCCTACGGGTTTTCTCCTGGAGATCCTAATCGGAGATGAGGTCTCATAGTTAGTATCCTGGAATGATGAACGAATAATATTTTAGAATTGAGTTGAAAATCATGATTATGGGGCAAGTGTGGTTAAGGAAAACTATTAGCACTTGGAAGTGTAATGTCATACTGTGTTACAAAGAACAGAGAAACACCTTTACCTAAATGAGAGAAATATGCCATCACAATTAATTTTGACAGTTTTTCGTTTCTTTGTGAGTTTACTGTTTAGTCCAATTTCATCACAGTATTCAGCACTTGGAATTGTAATTTTCTTACATAGAAACACTTTTACCTTTAAATGAGCAAAATAGAGCTAAGATTCCATTGCTGTCAGAATATATCATCACAATCAATTAATTCATGTAAATTGGTAAACTATAACTCAAAAACCACCATTGTGAAAACACAAAGTTCCTAGATGTTATTGCATAGGGGAAATATACTTGGAAAAATATGTGAGTGATTAAGAATATTCATGAAAAATGAATTTTCCTTACAGTTTTTCGTTTCTTCATAGGTCTGCCCGGGCTAAGTCCCACCTCGTGGTACTCATGCAGGTCTTTTCTCTTAACAGGCCTCCTAGATGAACTATCCTTTCTCAACGTCTTTCTATCATTCAGATGACTCTCTATCGCCTGTCTAATCTTATCGATCCAACTCTTCGTCTCCTCAAATCGAGCATGATAAAGAATTAACTCCTCCTCTTGGCAGGTTATCCTCATACAACCCTTATCTAAAATCTCGGTCACGTTACTCTTCCCCAAAGGGTAGATGGCCAAGCATTTCAATGAGTTGACGGCGAGTTCCTTCTGTTTCATTTTACTGAAAATAATTATGTCGTTCATTAGGAACGTGTACAGTTCCTCGCTGGGGGCGTTTTTGGTGGACATCCTCACTAAGACACCCTCTTTGAGTAACTTCCTCCCGGGTTTAATGATGGTCGGTTCACCGCTACGCAAGTAACGTTGCAGTTCCAGTAACCGCTGCATGTTTTCGTGATCGTCGACGACTTTGTTGATGTGTTCGGCGACGTCGTTGATCTTCCCCAGGCACTCTGCAAAATACGCATTAAATTCAAATTTGGGGAAGAAGGTACAATAACATAAGCAGGCACATAGGTCTAGGTTTAAGTACACAGGGTACTGTTAATTTTCTTTACATAAAATTTTATCTTAAATCAAATCAAGGTGCAGCTTTTAGAAGACGAGATGGGTTATATTTCTAAATTTAACTTTGTAAAGTTTATATTTTTGAGATTTATTAAATTATTGAATTCTATAGGGTTTTCCTGTCTTTTAACTATTTAAAAGTTTATTTATTTTAGTGAAGAACCAAGTTAGAAGGTTAATAGATGCAATTTGCTTTTATACTAATATCTACTTATATTTTATAACAGCAATATTCTAATAGACATTTACCTGATATTTAAAAAAATATACACCTTTATTTTTATACCTCCATGAGACGACTTTTGCATCAGCAGTCTGCATACTTAAGACATACTTTAATATCAATTACCTAAGATATGACCCTTGTGATCATTAGCATTTCCAACATTTTTTTAAGCATTTACCTGTTAAATTTTTAAAATTCTGATCTGACGGCTTCGTCAGTTGATGCAAATGAGACAGCAACAGTTTGTAACGTGGAATACGTTGAATAGGAGCTATAAGTAGGGCTGATAACTTGTTCTGAACTTCGGGTCGGGATTCCTGCCCTTCGATGAACTTGGCGAACTGAGGATTTACAGATCTCGCGTTCTGGAAAATAAGAATTCGATAAGTTATGTAAACTTTAAGATTTTAAATATATTTACTTCTTTTATATAAAGTTCAAGGTAAGCATGATTTCCATTTTTTATATAAAGTTTTTATGAAGGTGCTTATCACTGGAAGAATAAACACCTATAACCTAACCTTATTTGCATCTTTTCGACCACTTCAATTTGTATGAAATGGTGCTTACTTAGAAGGGTAATATTTTCAAACGTACCTGTAAGAGGTGGATAATATTCTTGAACTCGTAAGCATATACAGAGTAGAGCTTTAAGAATGGAGCGATCTTCGAGAAGGCGTGAGCCACGTTATCGTACCCCTTATCCAACTCCTCGAGGAGTTCCTTGTTCACACTGTAAATGGTACTGATGTTACCGAACACCGTGTTGAAATCATCAGATCTCAGGAGCCTCCGATCTACCACGGGTTTCATGAAAAAGTTTATTATCAACTCCAGCTGGTGAACGTATCTCGTCTCGCTGGTGACGATCTCGAGTAGGGCCTTCTCCCTCTTGAAGTTCCTGCTCTCGTCTTCGCTCTTCGTCTTGATCTCGTCGAGTGCGTCGAACACCCTCTTCCTCGTCTTGGACGTCAGTATGTTCCTCTCGTTGAGCACCTTCTTCAGCTCCATGCTGAACTCCAGATGAGCTTTCGGGGTAGAGGGGACCAAGTTGGTCGTCGCGCCGGTTCTCCCGTCGACATTCAGCTTGTCCAATTTAACGTACAAACGTTTAGGCGTTATCGGCGTCTCCCGATCCATCTTTAACCACTCTTTAACACAATCTTTAAGGACAAAGTGATTTCACTGGACAACAAAATTAAGCTTCGCCTTCGCTTCTTGGCGCTTTAAATCACTTTAAATTAAACTAACGGTTTTTCGCATGGAACGGCAGGAGTTGAGATGCGGTCACTGCGGCAAGTCCTATGAGCCCATGACTCATGAGCGGAAAATTTATAGATTATAGAGGTTATATAATTATATCGGCTCAGTGGCGTTGTGTCGGTATTCTTATTTTAGGTTTCTGTTTGGAAAGATGAATGGATGAATGTTCTGTTTTGTTGCCTATCACAATTCGTCAATGGCGGCCATACTTGCTTCCTGCTTCCTCCTTTGCACCGCGCCCATCAGCTGTTTTGGCATATAGAGAAAAACACTTTCTTATGGGAACGTCAAGTCTATAGTCTTATTCATCGTCTGTGGGTGGATATAACGAAATTTTATTGCAACAACCGCAACTGTGAACCGCAAACCGCATTAGGTATTTGACATTTGACTTTTGACTATTAGTTGACTTGTCACTTGTCACCAACGACACCAACTTCTTAGGACTTTGTCAAGTCCTCTTGCTTTAATTTGTTCTGTCGTTGAAGTTGCCCCCTCATTGGGCCTCATAATTTCAAATCGCTTAGTCTAAAAGTGTAGATGTTTATAGATTAAGCGAGTGCTATTGAAAAAGTGTATATCAAGTGAAGTTGTTCAATTTTGCACTCTGTTTATGTGTCAACAACTAAACTATTTTCTGAATGCACATGTCCTGTGCCGCCATTTGCGATTTACACGTCCCATGATTTGAGCCTTTGACCTTAGAGATAAGGTCAAATCGAGATTTTGATATTCGACAGTTGTTGTTTGCATGTAGTTAACGTTAAGTGCTTTCACGGTGGTAATTTGAACTCGTCTAATTGATTAACACCCGGAACCAGCCCATACTTATCTAAGGATGTCAAAAGGTGACGGTACACCGATCAGTGCTCCCCATCTGATACCGAGCCCGCTCATTACAAAAAGGAACCGAACTCCATCAGTGTAAGTCTACTGACTTGTAGTCTTAATTATGTTTCCTATGTTAAACTTCAATTTTCAGATGTGAACGGATTCTGAATTCGAAAATCCTCTATGGGACCATCAAGGAGTTCTGCCGCGAAAAAGGTCATGGGTTCATCACGCCCGAAGACGGGACCGATGTGCTCTATGTGCACGTGTCCGAGTAAGTGGGGTGTTTCGACGACTCTTCTGGTACTCGGTTAAAGCCCACTTTATTATTAGTAGACTCAACTATTTGTGAGGCGAGCTTACTAGAGAGGTCAATGCTTCTTGTTCAATTTTCAATTCGATCTGGTATTCTTAGCTCCAGTCATGATGATTCACTCAGTTAACAACAAGATGATTTTGGTAGTTAACCACTTGATCAATATATTGGACAAACAAAAGGGTATTCAACCACTTTTGGGAAGTCATGTCTAAAAAGTTTGTCGTCATATATTATGCCGTCCACATGTATTTAAGTATTAGCTGAATATAAATTTGAGTCACATGTCTTTGTGACGTCACATCTCAGTAAATGTTCAGAATCAAATCGATGAAACACTCGACACAAAGTTATTATTCATGTTGTCGGAAAACGTCTGGTGAAAACCAGTTTTCGATAATTTTATTCAAAAGAAACTTATTTAAAAGTGGTGCATCTTTATATTAGATATTTGTACATATTTAAGCCGCCTGCTTTCATACAATGACTTTCTATTTATATATTCCAGTAAATTTGATAATGAATCACGAAACTTGCAAGTCATAACACAATTTTCGTGTCACAACTACACCATTATACGATGTAAAACACCACCACCATCACCTAACATATATAACAGTACTTTCACTCGTGATAACGGTTGTATGGAAATGTGATATAAGTATGTTTATCCGCCTAGAAAGTAACCGTTTTCCTCTCAAAAATTGTTACATCTTTCAATTTTAGCATAGAAGATGAGTATGTCCCTCTGCCAGGGGACAGAGTAAAGTACCAGTTATGCCCGATCCCTCCGAAATTCGAAAAGTACCAAGCTGTCCACGTCCACATCGTCGACTTGAACCACGAAGTTCACAGGAAGTGGGAGCAGCACTATTAAGTTGGCCAGATGTAAGCTTCGTGTCAGTGATGTCCATACTAATTGTGCATTTATTTAATTTTTGTAAGAGCTTTACCTCATTGTATAGGAATTGATTTTAACATTGTACTGTCTTCTTCCTTGATAAATTAAAACCGATTTGAACGTGGACTCAAGTTAAAATTGCTAATCAAAATTCAATGGGTTTTTAGACGAGTAAATTAAATCGGAGCCAACGATTAAAGCAATCTTATTCCTGAATGTTGTGTAATGTTAAATATTACAAGATTAATTTTATTATAATGTGGAAATATATAATTGTCGATATGTTTTTAACCGTTTTAGTGTAATTATAATGTATATCCGGTTTTCTGATAAGATTGTTAAGACAGATCGATTAATTTATAATGACAGAGACAAGTTATTAATAGTTATCATTTTTGGAATATTTTTAGTTTGTCAGGATAAGGCCAATATTTTTTAACACTTCAACTCGCTATTTGTTTGTATAAGTTAATTGTCCCTATGTTTCCTAATTGTAGTTGTAATCTAATAACAATTTTCCATTATCTATTGTTAACACCTACGAGTCAAGGTTGTCAAATCTAGTTTGTATGTGTTGTAAGTTTCCCATATGATTTTAAGACAAAAAAACAAGCCTTCGGTATTTTGTAATGTTTCTAGAAACTAAAAATATACATAGTTTATTTTGGAAAGATACACGTGGATCATTTCCCCAAGAAATTGTCCGAGTAAGAAATGAACAAATGTAGATTTAGGTGGTGGATCATTATTGAATTTTAATATGAACTAAGTTGTTTAAATGTCATATTTAAAGGAGTCATTTTCAAGACACTAATAAGGCTTTGTATTTTTGGTTACATTTTATTTATTTAAAAAGGTAGTAAAATAAAAAATGTATAAATTGGACGGATACACGAGATTTTGTGCATGGTTACATAAGTAGATATAAAAGGCACTTCAATAAAAACCATTTGGACACCTACATATTTCACTCCACAGAATTAGAAAAATGCCATAAAAGTAATTGTTAATTAGAGATGAGATTCAATGTCTTTGATTCATTTTCCTCAAAATAACAAAATACTTTGGCAAAACTATGAGATTCTCTGTTTTCATACCACATAGTACATATTAATGGTTTTGATAATTTCATTACAATAATTAAGAAATAATTTCATTTGAACATAGCTTGAATAACCTTTATACAAGTCAATTTGGATTGTTTATGTAAAAGGCTTTAAAAGCATGTTGTTTTATGAATTATGATAAGTAATGAAAGAGGCTTGCTAAATTGAATTAAGAATTGTCATAAGGTAAAAGCAAATTACCTAAGCTTAAAAATAGTGTGTTTAACAAAAATTAAACTGTTCCATGCATCTACCTTAAGATACAATTTTCACTATGGTGTGAAGGGCCCAATTCAGATAACAGAAAAAAAATTAATTACTATGTAGATATGGATAAACAATGTGAAATATTTCTAAAATCTATTGGAAGGTTCATTAAGAATACTGATATGTGGAATGTCGAGTTTCCAGAATATGTAGGCAGTTTCAGCTATTTAATCAAGCGTTAAGCCTTACTAAACAAGTAATTAATAATCATTTTACCCTTGCATGTTAGATACTGATTCAATGAATTGGTACCCTTCATATCAGTGTGCTGTAAACTATAAATCGATAAAATAATGAAAACAATCAGTTTTAGCCTAAATAATCATGGATATCATTCGAGTAATAAGGAGAATATAAAACATTCGAGTCCAGCACCTAAAACTTTTTAACCTCCCGACGAGTAAACTTTCATAATTAAATAAACTGGCCCAGAGGCTAAAACTTTTTATAATACTGGCCGTTAATGAAACAAGACTCAAGCGTATGGCACAGGCTGAGAATAAACCTTATGTTGCCAATCGCTGCGACTCTCGAGCGCCGTATGACGCAGACGGCAAAGCCTCGGCCCCCATCGTAGCATCACGATAATGACGCCGACGATGAGGAAGAGCGTCAGGGCGGCCGTCACCGGCCAATAAACGTGAAACATGTTCTATGAAATTTAGATATCGCTCTCCCGTTTCTTCAGCTCGAGATATTGGGTTTCGGGCGGCGGCGTCGGGGGATGGTGATACACCACTTGAGTCTGAGGCACACGGACGTCTTGGAGTTCGGTGTAGTCCAGGGAGGGTTGGTTGTGAGGGGTGGCTGTCCACAATGAGACTATCCAACGATTGCCTGAACAAGATTTGACACAAGTGTTATAAATGTGAATTTACATATTAAGTTCGGAATCGTTACCTGTGTGCCTATCGTTCCAGTATTCGGAGTAACGGGAGCAACAGCCCAATATGATGTTGAGCAAAAATATGGAAAATCCAATTATACTACAAATGGTAATGACGATGTAGAACGGCGTGAAGTCTCCGTACTCTTGTTTCTTGAAATAGGGACTCTTGAGGTAGGCGTGCCTGTCGTCGAAAACAGATGACATTTCAGACCATGAAGGCTCCTCTCTATGAAAACAGCCACTGATTAATACCAATGGGTGTGGTAGGGTAATGGACTAATGAGAATAATTAGTAAATGGATGAGTAACAAGGGGAATTGCTGTAATGCTTCTATAGTGTAGGATAGAATTTAACCATAATTCATTACGTGCTTGGTGATTTTCACTATACTTAATACTTACTTAGGTTTATAAACTTTTAAAACAAAATAAAAAGTGTTACGAGCTCACGTAAACAACTTGGCTCATGGAATAAGAAAAGGCAAGAGCACAGAACATATAGAAGAGTAGGCAGGGTCCAACGATTATAGACTACTACCAGGATTGCTCAGTTCGCCGAATCTGCCTGCCAAAAACTCTGTGACGTCACCACCGGTGCTGGACAGAAGATAGAGATTTATTCATTTTACTGTAGTAAACAGTAAGATTTATCATTGTAAACTGTATGATTTACGTACGTACTCTACGTAATCCATATTTACGTACGTTATCCACATCACGTCTTCCACAGATCAACACGTAAACGTACTTCAGCACCGGTGGTGACGTCACAAAACTGTCCAACATTGCTCAAATGTAAGTGAGCAATCCTGGTTAGTCTATAATCGTTGGGCAGGGTCGGCAGGGAATACCACATTTCACACAGAACATCTATATTCTGTATGTTGTATGTTGTTTCTTTCTTATGTTCTCCGCTTGATTTCGTATGTTACCATGTTGTCACGTGTTTTTGTGATGTTTATCATTTCCTTGCTTTTTCCCTCCAAAAATGTGTCATCTGGTAACATAACGAACATAATAATGTTGCGGTAACATCTTCACTCTTTGTTGTGTATCACTGTATCACTTGTTTTCCCAACTTTGAAATCGAATGTAGTGTTCGTCGTCCACAAGTAACATCATTACAGAATCTTCAATAAACAAAAAATGGGAAATAATACAATGATGATAACTTGCGATTGGTGCTTACAGGAGGGAGAATTGCAAGCAATTGAACAGGAATTGCTTTGCTTTTGGCAGAGGATCAGTAACGAAGTAAGTGTCATATACATTTCCAGAGATTATATCTAAAAGTTAATCCTGTTGTCTAATTGAATGGTTTCAATTTGTTTTCTATAAGCCCGTATTCGGTACATCATTAGAATAGTTACATGAAAATAATAACTGATAGGCTTGTCAATTCTAACTACCTAAAGCAACGGTCCGCAACAGGCGGACCGCGGTCCGTATCCGGACCGCGAAAGGTTGAACCGCGGACCGCCAAATATACTTTAAGTCCTTTAAGACTATAATAATACATAAATATAAGACAAGTATAGGTACTTTATTAGTATCATTTGTTTTTTTTTCTGGACCTCTTTAAAATTTTGCCATAGTATTCGGACCCTACCTAAAACTACTTGCCGACCCCTGCAAGTATCTTAGCCTGAAATCTATTTATTACGAGTTCAAAATTCCAAACTCACTATATGAAGTATTATCCTGAAACCTTAATTTATATTTTCCACATACATAACAATCTCTCACCCCAGATTTTGAAATAATTTATCATTTTCAGAGTCAACACATTAAAGTCTCAAACAATATTTGTGAAAGATGTAGGACACGTATTGAGGAATTCTCATTTATTATCGAGGAAGCTAAAAGAAATGACGCCCTGATTGAGAATGTGTGCTATCCATGGAAGACTGAAGAAGAATTTAAGGAGAACGTAAAGCTAACTCGAATTAAAGAGGAGGTTTTGGATCCAACGACATTAAAAAGATCAGCTGAAGTAACTGATGACAGTCTGAAAGTCGAAGAATATGACATTAAGGTGTTCAAAAGTGAACCGGACAATTGTGGAGGCATAAGTATTTTTACTTGTTCACATTGTGGTCATACTTTGTCTTCTGTAGACACTTTGAAACAACACATGTTTAGTCATAGAGGTGAAAAACCATATTGTTTATATTGTGATAAAACTTTTGCTAGTATTAGTAGCTTGAAACGTCACTTTCGTCTTCATACAGATGGGAAACCGATTTCATGTTTACATTGTGGAAAAACTTTTTCTCGACCTTCTACATTACACAGTCACTCGTGCATACCTACGTGTGAAAATCAATTGTACTGTGAACATCACACAGGTGGAAAACCATTTAAATGTTCCCTTTGTGATAAATCTTTTCGTCAATATGCAGGTTTAAAATGCCATATGCGCACCCATACAGGTGAAAAACCATTTGAATGTACCTATTGTAGTAAAACATTTTCCGATTTAAGCACATTAAAAAAACATGTACCTCGTCACACGGGCGAAAAGCCATTCAAATGCTTACATTGCGATAAGACATTTTCTCGATTGGACCATTTGAATACGCACTTGCGCCTCCATACAGGTGAAAAACCATTTAATTGCCCCTATTGTGATGATACTTTCTCACAACTTGCTCACTTGAACAATCATTTGCGTACCCATACGGGCGAAAGGCCATTTAAATGTTCACATTGCGATCTAGCTTTTACCGTATCGAGCAGTTTGACCAAACACTTGCGCTTTCATGCAGGTGAAAAACCATTCCAATGCCCGCACTGCGTCAAAACTTTTGCCGAGGGAGCAAGCTTGAATGCTCACCTGGGTCTCACTTGGAGTAAAAAGGCACTAAAATGTTCATAATCTTTATATTGGTTAGTCAGAGGGGAACTTGAACGTCAAAGAAAATATATATGAAATTTTAAGTTAAGTATAGCATTGAAGTTGTTTTGTTTTAAGGTTAAGGGGGTGGTTTTAACAGGGTTTAAATTGTATTATCGGATGAGACAGGTATTTTTGTAATGCTCAATATGTAATAATAGTTGTTTTTTAAGTTTTTGTCTTTTTTGTAGTCCCCTTATCCTCCAATCAAATGGTTGATTGCTTCTAATAGTCACCAAAACTTTGCTCCAAAACCAAAACAGTTGCCATCAATTTTCTATATTCAATTAGATTTCATAAGAAATTTGATATACTGGCGGATTTTAATTCAAGTGGGGTTAAATAGAGTGAATGTTAATAAATGAAATATCAGGAGTATATCTCTATTACGAAAATAAGCCGTAAATGCATATTTTATTGATATAAATATAATCTTATAAATATAAACAATTTTCTAAGAAAATATTTGAAATTTATAAGTTAAATTACATTTCTTAAAAATTCCATTATATAAAGTGTAAAAATCTAACCAATCCAACTATAACAAATACAAATGTTAATAAAATATTTCCAACTTTCTATGATAAACATCGATTGACTGAAAAACACAAAATATCACTCACATCTATTTTACAGACAGAAATTATTGCTGTTACTGCATTACGTTTACAATTTTATTTCCTTTTAATCAATGAACTTTGATTATCGCATCTATCACATAACTAATAAATTAAACGCTAATCGTAAACTTAGTGCAGTACTAACAAAACAAAGTTCAGGAATGACTCGACCTGCTAATAATTTTCTAAAAATTATATACAAACTTTAGGCACCATGGGTCTCAGCTTATTATGTTTTTTTTGTCACAATTTACAATTCTAATTGTATATATAACGGCAACTCCCTAAAAGGGCCACTTGCCCTTCATCAATACTTCTCCACCTATCGACAGGTTTGTTAACTCCAAACGTCTGCGGACCAGCGTTTCTGCGTTTCCATTTTCTTCAAGTAAGCCTGGGCTTGCTCCTCGGTCATCTGGCCCTTTTCTTGGAGGATTTTCAGTATCACGTTGCGGACGTCAGCTGCCATGTTCTTAGCGTCACTGTACAGAAAATAATTGAGGTGAGAAATGTATATAAATTTTCGATCTATGAAAAATTGAACAAGCCAGGAAGACAATTCTTGATACAAAAGTTACTATAATAAGAAATCAGAGCCGCGAAGTATCATTTAGTAAAGAGGCTTTTTAACAAGATTAGAGGATATTGATATGAGGTTGTGTAGAACACAAAAAACAGAAAGGCGACAGGATTAAATAACATTAATACAGAACTATGGAAATATGGTGGAACACTACTCCATTTAAGACTATTGCACTTATTCAACACATGCTGGAAAGAAAAGACAATCCCCAAAGATTGGGTAAAATCCCAAGTCTTATCATTGTTTAAAAAAGGCGACAGGCAGAAATGTCAGAATTATAGGAGCATAAGCCTTCTCTATAGCATAATAAATAATACATTAAGAAACATCATTCTAATATCTTCTGACCATATGTTTAAATTAACTTACACTTTCAATTGCAAGTTAATAGAAAATAGTGTGATTATTATCACTACTTACCCACAGATATAAACGTGTCCGTTGTTCTCCCCAACTACCCTCCATACTTCATCGGCTTCCTTCTCCAACAAATGGGTTACGTACACCTTGTGAGCCTGATCTCTCGAAAACGCCAAGTGTAACTTAACCAACCCGCTCTTCTCATACTCCAACAATTCAGAATCGTAAATGAAGTCTTCGTCCCGTTTCCTACAACCGAAGTACAACACCGTCTCCCCGACGGATTTCCCCTCCTCCTTACAAACGTTCCTCTCTTGTATGAATCCCCTGAAAGGCGCCAAACCCGTTCCGGGTCCGATCATTATTATCGGCGTCTGAGGTTTGGTCGGTAACCTGAACTGGGATTTGCGAATGAAGATAGGCACTGTGGGAAGCTCTTTTTCTGGATCTGGAATCTTCTTGGCTAACCAAGTGGTCGTGACGCCTTTGTTGTGACGTCCGGTGGGCGTGTCGTATTCGACGACGACGGCGGTTATGTGGACCGTATTCGGATATAATTTTGGAGAAGACGAGATTGAATAGTAACGAGGCTGGAGTCTGGGTAGAAGTTCACAAAGATGGTCCATTGCGGGGTGGCAAGAGGGCATGTCTTCCAAGATGTGGATTATGTTCCTGTTATCTTCTATGATCCATTGCTGGTACAAAGCTTTGCCCTCAGGTGAGGTGCTAGCCATCAGTTTCAGGCGCTCTTTCTCAGCTGGATCGGCACAGTACTCGGCAAGCTCTTTCAGGACGTGAGTCCTGGGATTCGAAGTGATGTCTACATAGTGCAGCAAAGCCGTCCTGTACGAACAAGGGCAAGGGAACGGGTTCTTCTTGGTCGATTCCTCGTCGGTGTTGATCAGACTAAAGATGGTGTTCAAATCCTTACTGCAGTATTTACCCAGTTTCTCGACAAGTTCAATATTGTTGATCGGATACACGGCGAGGTGGTCGCCCGTCTCGTAACGCATCTTAGAGCCCTCGATGTCAAACTCGATGTGCATGCAGGATCTATCGGAACTGGGTTTATGTAATTCCCTGTTGACTTTGATCTTCGAAAGGTAGGGGTTCTTGGCATCGAACGGTCTGGAAAGAAATTCAACGCAATTATTTAAAGATTATTAAAGTGGACTTGATTGAATAATAAAATTTCCTTACGGTCTTTGGTTCTTGAGCGAATGTATCCTGAGCATCTCCCCGGTAAACACTCTGTCGGGCGCCTCGTCGTACTCCTCGAGTCGGTACTGACGCATGTTGACGTCCTCTTCGGTAGACTCGATACCGTAATGTTCACAAACCGCCGGCCAGAATTTGTCTTTCCAGGTAATGAAGTCGTCTTCAATACTGAAACGTTCGAGTTATGGATGAGTGCTGTTCTAACCCGATCAGAAGGTTTCGACTCACTTGGCATCGTCGTCTCCGAGGCCGAGATCAAACACTCGAGTAGCCCCCAATTCTTCCAGGCGTTTATCGATGTAAATCGCCACTTCGTTGTAGTGTTCGTAGGTCTTGTTGCCCAAACCGAAAACCTAAAGAACAGTAAGATGAGAATCGGAGAGTGGATTTGAGCTGCGATATTGCATTTTGTACCCTCCTAGACTAATAATTATGGTATCTGTGATTCTGTGAAAGCAAATAACGATTCTAGCAAGTAAAGACAATATAATCCCTAACAAAAAATTTTGATCACTTAAAGTCAATGCAACAATTTTAGGTAACAAATACCAAGATCATCATTTCAATTTATCATCATCATTATTATTTCATTTATTTACTGTTTCAACATTAACAGAATGTCTTCCCCTTCTATTAATGTAGACAAAAGATAGGTTTATAACACCTATAATACCTCTATCATTAAAACTGGTAATTAAAATACAAAATATTTTGAAAACCTGAACAGCTCTGGCATTTCGAATTTCGAGACACTAACCCTTTTTTGATTTATTTTTGTAAATATTGCCTTTGACACTTGTAGGAAAATTTACCCAATTTCGTTATAAATGTCGAGAAACTATTGAACACATTTCATATAATATTTCAATAAAATTCATATTTAACCGCGACTTATTAATGTTTAGCTTAAAGCAATCCAAAAGCATTGCTACCAACTTGACTCTATAAGGTCTCGCTTTTTTCCACAAGAGCAGCATTACGCACAATTCTCTGGTAATTCAATTTTCTGATCACCACTGATTTCTTTGGAGTATTTACAAAGACAGAAGGCTTGCTGTAAATATTTAAATAGGAAAATAATGTTCAGAATTGCATTTATCACTAGGAGGCTTACAGATGTTACAATGATGGCTACAGATTTGCTCAGAATTGCAGCATAAACTTTATGACAAATGTGGAAGTCATATGCATTTTACAGGGTTTTTGCACACGTAATGGAGTATAAATTTAAGTTAAGGTATTTGAGACGAATTTAAGAATTAGCATTATTTCTACTATTAGTCTACTACAGTCTACTACTATTATAAGGGCATGGTATACCATCACCATGAAAATTTCAATTTATCTTGTGTTTTCAATATTAGGCATTCCTATTAGTTTTTATCTTATTCTTGTTGAAAAATATAATGGTGATTGAAGTTTATAATGATATCTCCCATAATGTAAATAAAAGCTCTCTTACAGGATTAATAACTCATTAAGAAAAGAGGCCAAAAATGATTTACATTCGATCGAATCAAAGAGTAATTAACGTAAACAGAAATACCATTTTGTAAAAGGAATTGTACCACAGGTGGAACAAATATCGCCCTCCTTTGTTTCCATAGTTGTTATTGCTATTGACAAACTCACTTCATTCTATTGTAATAACCCTTTCATCGCCTATCATTAATATTAATAGGGAATAACTTTCCATCACAATGCCTCGAAGTCCTTATAAGTTAAAAATCGATGACGGAAACTTTGCGAGGAACACACGACAATAATAAACGTCCACAAATACATTTCTACTGCTATAAATAAAGTCGTGGAAAATGAAAATGAATACAGGTTTCTAATCGAGTCGGCGAACTCACCGCATAATTAAGTCCACTGAGGTCGGCATCACCGTTCTGTAACCATTCGTAAAACTCCATAGCGTTGTCAGTCGGATCACCTTCGCCATAAGTTGCCATGCAGAACACCGCGAGAGAGTTGGGGATGGATTTTAAGTTAGTCAACTCTTCCTGAAAAATAAAATAAATTAAATGAAGAAAGGTCTTATTATACATGTACTATTTCAGAGTAATCTTCATTATTAGTAGTAATTTGGGAAGGACTGAAAAGTGTCAGGACACCAGAACATCTTTGAGATATAACACACTACTACGGAATACTTTGTGTTTAATTTCGTTCTTCGCTAGTAAACCAATATAGATATACCAAGATGGCTGTGTTATAAAGGTTGTAATAGCACAACACATGAACTAAATGAATTGTAAATTCTATGTAACACAAGCAATACATTAAATTAGTAGTGCTGTTCACTCACCATGTCGCACTCCTCAGGATCAGCCACCATGCCCTTTAACCTGTACCTAGCGCCCTCTTTAGCTAATCTACCGGCGAACTCCTCGCCCGTACCAGTCTGGCTGCCGTAAAACACAACCAAACTCCTTCCTGATGTTTGTAACTTCTTAATAAATGAATTGTCGGAGGTCGTCTGCAGAGTCATAGACGTAGGCCTGTAAAAGGGAAAGTTCGTTTATTCAGATTTGAAGTCAAAGAATTTGTTACAGCAAAAGAGTGTGGCAAGTCAGTTGGACCATCTAGAATACTCTTTTGCCAATTAAAGGAGCACAAGGTCCCATATCATAGCTTGATCCAGGCTTGTGCTTCTATCAAAGTTCAAATGATTGGGTTGTTAACTTACTGAATGGAATAGGAACGTCCATTGGCAACGGTGGTCGTCTTCTTGTGTTTCCTGACTAAAAACCATCCTATTGCTCCTATGATTAACGTTAAAATGACAATGTCGAGTGTCCCTATAAGGGATTGACTTTCGGGAATCTGCTGGGTGCCAATTTTTGATTCAGCCGTCGCCTCGTCCATTGCTAAATATACCTGAAACAAGGAAATTAATAAGTGATTAACGAAGATCTACTGTTTTGGTGTTATTTTGTGTTTCGTAGTAAATCAGGAACAAATATTTGAAAACTCAAAATTCCCCATGAGGCTCTCAGTTGAAAAACACTAATATCCTAAAAGCAAATTGAGAGAATCCATCAAAAAAATGTTGCTTTATCATCGCTGATTCGTGGTAATGATAAACTTTTATTTGTCGATCAAGCTACTAAAATTAATTCTGTGAACGCGTTATCTCAAAATAATATGAGATTATCCATAATTACTTGCGAAGCTCTCCAAAACGTATCAACCAGTCATGTCATGTTTAATTTACATTTCGGTGTGATTTTACTATGTAATTTCGTGGCACTGAATTAATAAAGTATAAAGGCCATTTCGTAAATAAAAATGTTCCAGTAAAAAACACGAGCAGCCAAGGTTAATGTACATATGTACGTACCTCAGTATAAATGTAGGAATATTAATAATATGTAGTAATAAGACACTAATAAATAAACGATTTTGTTATTATCAATCTACACCTTAATTGGAATTCGCAGCTATCTGCTAAAAAGAAATTGAGACGTCAAGAGGCAAATTTTATAATAACGATATTTGATCAAAACTTCTCCATACTGGCAAAATACCAAAGTCAATTTACAAATGTTTAAATTTGTGTTTGTGCAGACTTTTAATTGGCGTGTCTGGGAAGAAGTTAAACTAGACAATTTGTTTGTTTGTGACCTTGTCAGAGGCTTAACCAGTTTTCACGAGCAACAGCTTAAATTTAAGTAAGGAAATGTATGGTACCAGGGGCAAGTCATTACCGGTTTGTTTGGAGGAAAAACTACAAAAAATAAGACATAACCCCTCTTGGGAAATCAAGAACTTGAATGTTGAAAGTTACTCCATTGCATATGAGAATTTATGACTTTCCTAGTTGGTAATTATGTGTTAAGAAAACCTTGCCACCCAAAAATTAGTCACACTGGTGACCTCAAATAGATTCTTAAAAACTATCATACATTAAACCAAAATTATTGTAAGATGGTATTAGTTATATAACAGTTAATATAAATCTATGTAAAAATCCAAGTGATCAATCGACAAGAAACTTCACTTCATAAGGTTCTTAGATGGTTGATTTCAATGATTTTGTTTATCAATTTTCCTAAATTAGTACTGTCTACGGTTAGGATTAGTAGATAGTTTTAGTTTGCAACACATTTGACAACGATAGTCAAAATCAAAGTTGTCTACAAGTGGAAAGAACGTTTCACTCTCCAATATTTTTCTGAATGTTGATTTCAATGATTTTTTTTATGAATATTATGGAATTATAGCCTGTAGGTACTTATTTTTTTTAACTGATTTTGTAAATGTAGTAAGAGTTTCGAACAGTTTTAAATTATTCTGACAGAAAACTCAAGTGGTACTCCATTAGGTACCAAAGGCTAGTTTTGGGAAAAGATACATTACATTTAAAAAAAATTCCAGGCACTTTAGATTTCCATTTTAGACAGCTTTCAGTAAGTATACTTTAGAGACACCTTCAGTATTACATCCTTAATAACTCACCCCTAATAGCGTCCACGCCCAAGAGACCGCAGATCTGTTCCTCATCTTAACCTAATGGTAATAAATTAGGAGGAGAGCGTCTTACGAATGAATTAATACTAGAAAATATCACAAGTGATCACAAGAGGATCCCGCACCGCCTCGAGCAACAGCGAGTTACTTCAAATAATTACGGCAGTACTGAACTTGTACTGGCATCGCGCCTCAGCCTTGAGTTGCTCGCCTGTGACTGTGACGGGCGATGGATGATTTCGTACTTTTAAAATTTATATTGCGACTCACTAGTCCACTGACGTCAGACGATGATAACAGGAATTGAATAGGAGTTAAAATGCGCGCGTGTGTGTTGCTCCAAAACGTTGGATTATCGATAAGTACCGAGTAGAAGGAGACGGAGGAGGGGTCCTCTTTTTCTTGCGAGCTCTCGAAAGAAAACGCTAATAATGGTTTTTGCGCCGTAAGATAGCGAAAAATGTGATAATCACGATGACGATGACAGTCATATATAAGGCCCTATAATGATGATATGTTGTTCCAAATCGGGTGACTAAGTGCTTTCCACAGGATGGGACGCAGTAAAGACAATTTTAAACTTGTCCACAAAGATGTACGCGCGTCGCAAGGTTCAAAAACAACTGCAAGTTTTCTTTTTTTTAAATGGAACTACACTACACTCCACCAGGAGGATAGATCCCTTTTCCCTGATTTCCAATACATGTAACACTCCCAACATTTAATCCAGCCATTCCCAACATATTTGATCAAGGAGAGTAACTCCAAATATCCTATCCAAGGTGAGTAACTTGGATCCAAGTTAACAAGAGTAACTCCAAGATATTATATTCTGATTCAACCCCTTCAGAAGTAGCTGCACATTCCTTCCATACGAGATTTACCAACACCACACCTCTTGCCCTTCATCCTCGGAAGAACTTTTAAATAAAGATCCCAAATACAATGTCTTCCAATCTGCGAAGCAGAGGGACTTATTGGCAGTTGAACGTGAGATAATTATAGACTGATCGCCCTGAAACAACCTATGTACTTTCTCAACACGCTCTCCCTGTAAACTCCTCCAGGAGATATAGGACTGATAATGTGGCTCTGAAATCATTGGAACAAAACCTAATTCGACCTGACTTGATTTTGCCTAAGGCTGATAAGGGCACTTGTGTGTATGTACCTTATGTATCGGTATCGATGTATCTTGCATCAAATATACAAGATCTAACTCTATAAATTACTGAAGAACCCGTACAGCATTATGGAGGAGTTCGACTTTGATACCTATGAACCCAATGGTCACAAAAATTCACAAACCTCATATTCCAGTTAGACCTGTAGTTTCTTATACAGGTTCCCTCACATCGTTATTGTCTAGAAGCTTGAATTACTGATTTCCATACTTATAGAGCATGTACGAACTCTTCCCATCCCTTCAAGACCTTTATTAATATCTACTGGTGTTGAGAACTTCATCCTAAGCATACCTTCTAAAGATTGCACCTGTTCAGTTAGTGAACTCTTTTTTGAAGTTGGATGTTTTTGTTTTCATACTGTCAACTTGTGCCTTTTACTAGGTACAGTAGTGAGACAAAATTACTTTGTATTCAATCAGCAGTTTACATTTCAACTACTGACAAACATTTACTTGCAATACCTCTTTAAGCGCTCACACCACTTTAAAATTAATACCACCTATGTATGTACGTACTATCAGTATACCGATATCCTAATTACTATAAAGTTAGCTTAAAACAATATTAACACATTACTCCAGCAATATGTTCGTCACGAGGAGACTGTTACCTTAAAATTTACAAACTTATAAGGCCTTTAAACTGACACAGTCTTCAAACTATGGACATGTGATATAAATTAATTACCATGTTGACTATGCTATGGATGCTCAGTTTCGCAATCATGAATTGTTGCTACTATGAGGTGTGATTAGCTGATCTCAAAAATTACAATCAGAGTATAAATGGTGTTCAGCAGAATTAAGATAATAATGTCTTTGGTGGAAACACTTTTGAATGTGAAATTAAGTGGATGTTGAATATATTGATCATAATGATATAATCATGAATTGTTGCTACTATGAGGTGTGATTAGCTGATCTCAAAAATTACAATCAGAGTATAAATGGTGTTCAGCAGAATTAAGATAATAATGTCTTTGGTGGAAACACTTTTGAATGTGAAATTAAGTGGATGTTGAATATATTGATCATAATGATATAATCATGAATTGTTGCTACTATGAGGTGTGATTAGTTGATCTCAAAAATTACAATCAGAGTATAAATGGTATTCAGCAGAATTAAGATAATAATGTATTTGGTGGATACACTTTTGAAGGTGAAATTAAGTGGATATTGTTTTCTTTACTGGAAATGTTATACTTAAATTTCCTCTAACTTATTTCGCGTTTTTAGATTCTAGAATTCTGAAATCCTCTGTATTGCACCTTTTATAGTATCGTTTTTATTGGATATTCACAGAAAACCTTCAGTACAAAATATAAATCTAATGAATTGGCAGAAATGATATTCCTTCTAAGAAAACGTAGAGGTTTCAAATAACACGAAAAGTGTGACGTAATACTTTGGTAAAACTGTTTCGTTTTCAAGTAGTACGATTTCTGCTCTCATATGAATTACAAGTTTGAGATACGCGCGCGTCTTCCATAATACCAAACGAATAAACAAGTAATAAACACGATTATAGTAAAACGTATTTTGTGTGTTTTAATTAATAAATCTGAAAGCTCAAATCCCAAAAGGTTATGGGCCCAGATTACGTGTAAAATTCAAAATACGTTAGTGAACTTTCAAAAGTAGTGATTCGCGCGTTATTAACCGAACTTAACGTTAACAAGCAATTGATGAAGAATAACCGGTGATTGGTGAAATGGACGACGAAGCTGTCGCACCGACACTTCCACGCAGTTAGCCATCAGGAAGAAACTACTAACTCTGAAACTACAGAGTGAAACAACATAGACCCAACACTTCATCGTATTTGAAGATCTATTGAGCAGCTATATTGAATTGCAGTATCCACTGAAGATTTCAGTAGCGAAGAAGGAATCGTTCATCACAGCCACAAAGAAAGGGATAATTCATGTCAGCAGTGGGAGATAACGAGGAGTTCTTGAGGATGTACTCTCCTGCCGAGAAGTCCCGTACAACTTGCTGTCTGTTCGAAGGATGCAACAAGCTGGAATGACGATTATTTTTGATAAGGAAGGCGTAAAAAAGTTAATAAGGGTGGTAAGACTGTAATGACAGGTAAGCCTTTAAATAACTTGATGTGCATTGGTTTTCAAATTATCAAACGAATGGTAAATATACGTAGAATTAACAATGCATTAAGTGCTTTAACAAAAGATTATAATCTTTGGCATAAACGTCTAGGTCACATAGGAAAATCTAAATTTAAACAATTAAAAATTCATAAAATGATTGAAGATCTACGCCAAATAGATCAAATTACACCAACAGAGGAATTATGTGAAGCATGAATAAATGGTAAATAAGTTCGATTGCCATTCGCACGTTTCAAACATAAAAATAATATTAAAAGACCTTTGTTTATTGTACATTCCGATGTTTGTGATGGCCCAATCACTCCTACAACTATTGACAATAAAAATATTTTTTTGATATCTGTTGACGACTACATTCATTATACAGTAACATATTCAATTACTTACAAATCAGATGTTTTTACTGCGTTTTAAGATTACGTGATGAAATCTGAAGCCCATTTCAATTTAAAATTAGTTAATCTGTATTTTGACAATGGAGGGGAATATTTGTCGAGAGAGATGAAAGATTTTTGCGTGTAAAATTACACGATTCAAAGTTAGAAAAAGTTTTTTGGGGTAAAGCAGTTGTTACTTATTTAATAAAGAGAAGTCCTTACTGAAGCCATAAAGGAGAATAAAACACCATAGGAAATTTGGCATAATAAAAAGCCAGTATTAAAATATTTAAAAGGTTTTTGGTTCAACAGTGTACTGTAAGCGACGTTTAAGGTGCTGACGTCGCAGTGTCCCAAGAGGAGCTGATCTCGCGTGCTCTCCTAAAAATTATGTTTAGAGTAGAAGTATTATGTTACCGATATGAGTATTATTCGGGATATTATTTATTCATTCCGGGCTGGTTCTCTCTCGAAGAAATGATTGTATTCAATTAAGAGGTATTATATGGTTTTTTGGGAAATTGGACATTTTCATTTATGATATATTAATTTTCCTAACAGTACATACACAATAAAACAAGAAAATCAAAGTTTGATTCAAAATCTTCAAAAGGTATTCTTGTAGGGTATGAACCGAATGGTTACAATGTATGGGATGTGGAAATTGAAATGTTAGCGACAGTGCGAGATGTTCTCGTGGATGTGATTAATTTTGTGGTATGAAGGCCAAAACAAAATTCTCGTAAATCTGATATAACTGAATCAGATAATCTGCCAGAAGCAAGCAGAAATAAAATTCCGAAATTAAGTAGTAAACTTAATAAGGAAGAAAAGGAAACTGATATAGGGAGTATATCCGGTAAATCAGTAAATAAATCAGTAGGAGCAACTGATAGAAAGAAATTAGTTGTTGAAGCTGATAATGATAAAATAAAGTCAGTAGGTGAAACTGTCAAGAGGAAATTAGAGACTGATATACACGCGAGAACTTCATCTCCGAATATTTCATTTCCACAAGTCCAAAATATTGAGAAGTGTAGAAGGAGTGAAAGAATTAAAAAATCATCCAATTATTTCTTATAAAGAAGATGATCATAATATTTTAGATGATTATCTTTTATGTGTTCACTCGGTTATAAATGAAATTCCTACTTCATATGAAGAAATTCAAAACCGAGATGATAAAATTCATTGGGAACAAGAAATAAAAGATGAAATTGAATCTCTTAACGTAAACAAAACATGGTCATTGGTACCGAGACCATCGAATAAAATATAGTTAATAATAAATGGGTATTTTCACTAAAATAGAATGAATTTGGAAATTCATTAACATTAAAGTATAAAGCAAGACTCGTTGCACGTGGTTTCAGTCAGGAATATTTGGTAGAATATAATGAAACGTTTGCACCAGTAGCAAGAATATCAAGTTTCAGAATAATTTCATCGTATGGACGTGAAAACAGCCTTTTTAAATGGTATACTGACTGAAGAGATTTACATGAAAATTCCTGAAGGAGTGCAAAGTAAAAGTAATGAAGTCCGTAAATTACATAAAAGTTTATATGGATTGAAACAAGCGGCAAAAATGTTGGTTTGAATTATTTGATAAAACTTTAAAAGAAAAAGGTTTTCAAAATTCTGCTGTTGACCGCTGTATTTATATTTTGGATAAGGGAAATATCTTAATGAATATCTATGTGGTTCTTTATGTAGATGACCTTGTCATTGCAACAGCAAATGCTGTAACAATGAGAAATATTAAAAACTTTTTATAGGTATGTATAAGAGTTAATCGAAGTGGGAATAAAGTAAATCATCTAAGGGAATTTTTGTGGGTTAAGTGCCAAATGGATATAAGATTTTTGATTCAAATTCCCAAAAGTTCAAAGTTGCACGTGATGTAATTGTTGACGAAATTACATGCAAAACATCAAGACATGAAATTGATGATCAAATAAAAATTGGTGGCTAAAATGTATCGATAGGCACAGATAATTTATCAGCAGGTGGTAATGCTGATAGTGGTGCTGGAGATAGAATCACTCCAAGTAAAACGGATAATGAAATATGCAATCAAACCCTTATATAAAAAAAAGGATGTCCCTGAAAATTGCATTAATGGTCAAACATCTCCAATATAGGATGTCCCTGAACAAATAAGTACGAACTCAAATAGTTCTGATTTCTGATAACTCCGTAAAAATTAAGAAAGTTAAATAACAATGCGCAGGACAGAAGGAGTGAGAGATAAAAGCCAAACCAATAAAATCTTACGATTGCGAAGATGATTTTTGAATTTAAAAATTACTTAATAGCTAATCAAATATTGGAAAATGAAATTCCAAAGTGTTTTCAAGATGTAGCTAAAAGTAAATTTTAGAGTTGATTTGGGAAAAAGCCATAAAAGATGAGTTAAAGTCATTAGATCAAAGTGCTTATTTAAAAATAGTATTGAACAAATTCAACATGAACAACTATAATGCTGTTAGTACACCTTTACCAAATAAATTACATTACCTAACTTTAAATTCTGAAGAAATGTTTGATGTATGCAATATTATGTACACGACCTGTTAAGTGCTTAAATTAATATTCTGAGTAGATATACAAATAAGTATAATAAAGAACTATGGCAATGTCTAAAAAGAGTTCTTAGGTATATTAAAGGAACCATAGACATGAAATTGATATTTGTTCGAGAAAACTACAATGAATTGCTAAGTGGTTATGTCGACTCTGATTGGGGAGGTAATACCATAGATAGAAAAAGCGCAACAGGTTATCTATTTCAAATGTTTGAAAAATGTACAATTTGTAGGAATACAAAACGGCAAAATTCTGTAGCAGCTTCATCCACAGAAGCTGAGTACATGGCGCTTTTTGAAGCGGTTAGAGAAGCACTATAGATAAAGTCATTATTAAATAGCCTAAAAAGTGACTATTAGTAAACCGATTAAAAATTTATGAGGATAATAACGGTGGTATTAGTATTGCAAATAATCCCACAAATCACAAAAGGTCAAAACACATAGATATTAATATTAAATATCATTTCACAAGAGAACAAGTTATGAATGAAATACTAAAACTTGAATATATTTCACAGGTGAACAACTGGCAGCTGGCAGACAGCTAGACGAAACCATTGGCAGCATCTAAATTAGGAGAATTTAGATTAAAACATGGGTTTAGTTCGATTTGAAATATCAAATAATGATCAATAGGTCTGATTTGGTTTTTTCTGGGTTTCCCAAATCCTCGCAACAAATGTTGGACCTAAATTGTAATACTCCCAGAAAGAAAGAGAAAAGAAATGGAAGACGTAGTCGCTATAGAAATGTATAATGCTTAGAACGTAAAATCGTAAAAAGGGAATATTGTATCAACAATAATTATTATTAAATAGGTACATATGTAAGTAGATAGAGTATGCAATATATATAACTATGTAGTTCTCTAGAACATAGTATAAAGTCATTAGATTTTATTTTGAGGGGGCGTATTGGATATTCACAGAAAACCTTCAGTACAAAATATAAATCTAATGAATTGGCAGAAATGATATTCCTTCTAAGAAAACGTAGAGGTTTCAAATAACACGAAAAGTGTGACGTAATACTTTGGTAAAACTGTTTCGTTTTCAAGTAGTACGATTTCTGCTCTCATATGAATTACAAGTTTGAGATACGCGCGCGTCTTCCATAATACCAAACGAATAAACAAGTAATAAACACGATTATAGTAAAACGTATTTTGTGTGTTTTAATTAATAAATCTGAAAGCTCAAATCCCAAAAGTTTTGATGTGAAATGTTCTAATATTCTAACAACTGATGTTCGTTGATCCTCAACTTCACTTAAGTTTCGTCTATACTTAAGTCAACCCTATACTGTACTCGCTTATTTTAGCTCTTTGTTCGTTTCCTGAAGGCTTCTAGGTTCACGGCCTGTATTCAAAGGTTTTAAAGATTCTCATCTCGGTGTGCTTACTCTTGACTTTCACTCTATTCGCAATTTGCAATGACTTAAAAAGAAAGTGAAAGCAGCTTTGAGGCGATATTAAGCCGTCACTAACGATCGCTGAGCTAGATAGCGTCAATGATCTGATAACTTCTCAAGAACCTCTCCATTAATTGTAGGTTGACGTGGCCTACATGCCAGGATGTAAGAAATCCCATTTAAAACTTATCATTTTAACCGATGCAATGTTCATGTTAGTCGCAAGGTCAAATAATCAAAAAATTATTTTTAAATTAATACTTAGATTGTCCACGTGTAACTGCGAGCTCATGAACGTGCATGTTTTTAGCAATTAAACTTGAAATTTAAATAACCTTGATGGATCGCATGCGTTCAAACAAAATGCAAAAATCGTAGTGGTTTTCTTGATCAGGTGGTTCAATTAATCTGTACTTTAAAATAAGTTTCACTGTTTTGATGTGGAGATTAATCAGTAATCACTATCTCGTCATCAAAGTATAGAGAGAGAAATCTAATCAGAGTTTTAAGAAGCACGCATCCAATACTTGTTGCGTAAATGATAACACTTAATTTTTAAAAACGGTTATCATTATTACACATACTAATCTAGAAAGAAATGACGAATAAAATTGTTGAATAACAATTCGATATTGGACACTAGGTAGGCCTATTTCTAATTTTTATATAAAAATTACACTTGACAGAGTGCAGGTTTGTTTAAACTTTGATCCCAGATGAGAGCAGATCGCTAAAATAATATATTTGATAAATATAATTGATAACACCACGGATCTTATCAGATAACAAGATAAAGAAGCAATGAGTTTAAGTACGTTTATTTATGTCAGTAAGTTTTTAAGCTTATTTTTTATGACAGTAATAATTTAAATAAATAATTCACATTTTTAGCCCTACAACTTTTTGTGAAAAAAATGAAAACCCTTCTTCGTAAAACAGCCACTCCATTTTGGTCTCGAGCAACAGCGAAGTTTTGGTTTTGGGTTTTTAAAAAGAAGTTGTAATGGTTGAACTTCAACACCAATTAACATAAGTTTGGTTACCGTGTTTGAAATTTCATGAAACGAGAGTTTCTTTCAGAAATAGTGATGTATAACTCAAAATTAAGTTTGAAAAGTTAGATTTGGTTTTTGACTTGTCTGACGATGAAACCAAATTTTTAAGGTTGCAAATAAAGCTTCCTGAGATTTTTTCCCAGTTAAACATTCAAGCAAATTCGTCAAACGAAGAAGCAAATGGAACCATATATATATATTGGTCGTGTAACAATTGTTGAATAACAATCAATATTATTATGGTTTTATAAGTACTATTGTTAGCTGTATCATGTTACTATGATTTGTTTTGTTCAACAGTGGCTTAAATTACACCTGTTTAATTTAAAAAAATTGATTCTAAATAATGAAGAAGTCAATTTTAATTTTTAAATGCTTTTCAATTCCACAATAATGAATCAATTAAACATCCATTTGTTAATTCGGTTTATCTATTGTTGCAGGAAAGCGCCTTCGCTCACAACCCGAGATGCAACGAGGTGTAAGGAGATTCAGGTACAATAAACATTAGAGAGATATTGCAAAAGTGCAACAATGCAAACAGGATTTAAGTCGACCTTAATAAAGTAGTGCTTACTATTTATCTGTACTTTAAAACAGAAATATTGCAAATCTACATTGCAATAACAAGACAACATAACCTAGAAACCTAGTCAACTGCTAAGACGCGAATTTCTAGTACTTCGTACTTTTGAAGTTGTTTGTAATGTATGCAAAGTACATACATATTGGTACCTACATTAGGAACACTGTAATCACGAAAATAATCAATCGTTATTAAGTTATAGAGGAAGAGGAAGCTGTTATTTTTGGAGGTGGAAATGATGAGGAAGTAGAATACTGTGATTCGTTATTTTTTCACCCAAATTTCTAATAGAATTTACTTTTTTTTAATTTTATTAATTTATTTAATTTATGGTATTCCATCCAAAGGTGACATAAGAATAAAAATAATGCTTCACCACAATTGTACATAAATAACGTTAAGCACTAAAGTTATTAAAGTGTATATACGGTAATTATTATCAATTAACAGTTTCGTGGTTAAGGTAGAATCGATCATTTTGTGCTTTATTAGTGAGTTTTTACATTTTTCCAGATAGGTATATCACGTTTTTAACGGTTTAAGGTGCAAAACGTTAAAATGTAACATACCGGATTTAATGCGTAATAATTTGTTAATTTTGCACCAGTTTTAGGAAACAATTCCATACAAATCTTTTGAAATGATATTCAATGATCACAGTAAAGACTGAACGCAATATACAATATCGGAAAACTAATAACAATAATTAATCATTCGATGATAAATAACGGTAAACCCATATAATTTATTTGTAGGCACAAGTACGCTCGTTTCGTTTATCAGTAGACGCTATCTTATAGATTAAAAAGATCTGATAACAAATCTTCTTTCTCTCTTAATTGAAACGGTGTTATCTGCAAAACCAAGTGTGAATTAAAGTTAAATTTAATTGAGATGAGTAATTATTTTTAAAATGTTAATCCAGCAAATATGTACATTTGATTTGTACTTTGATTCGTAATAAGAATATTTTATTAAAGCGACTAAGTAAGATTTAGTTGTAACTGGATTAATTTTATTTATTCACTGTTATCAGAGAGTATCTGTAGGTATAAGAATTGCGCGTCTCATATTTTAATCGTTTCGATGAAATAATGGTACGATAAGTACCTATGTAATTATACAGCAGACGATTCCATAATTATTAGATTTGCAAGTTGTAATATTGTCCAACGATACTGGAAGTCATGACTACAAATGTACGTAATTAACAAAAATTACTGCTCATTATGACTCAACAAAGAAATGCACAAAAATGAAAATGGCCAGATTTGGAAATAACGTCAGTAAGTACGTAGCAATTTCATCTTGATACATCTTACAAATTACATACGACATTCAAGAAAATATCTATTCCGAAAAACGGAGGATCACGGTTTTGATTAATGATAATTCATGATCAATGAGTTTTTTTTTGTAAAGGAACATTTCCTCGATTAAGTGGTGATGAACAAAAGACACTGATTACCTACTCTACTGTATGTGTCGTAAGATACTGGACTATTCAACACAAATACACGTTGCCTACGTGTCATATTCATTGTAGTAATATCATTTGAATACAATCGATTCACATTACACGATTCACGTAATCAAACAAAACTTAACGTGATGTTATTGGACATGAATAAATATGGCGATTGATTTTAGTAAAATTATGTACGTAGGTACCTACTTAGCAAACAATATAACTCCAGTGAACTCAAAATTTGCTATAAGAATTTTTTTAACTTTTAATATGTATTCCACTGTCGAATATATGTATTAAACCTTAATAACATTTTTAACTAAATCTTCTCTAAAGGGCACAAGGTTTTTGGAAATTTTCTCAAAATCCACTACAAATTTTTTTCTACACTTTGAGTATTTATTCCACTTTACTCCTGCGGTTTTTCGAAATTTTCTCGAAATCCGCCTGAAGAATTGTTCTTAAACTTTAAAAATTCTAAAGTACCTAGTCCAATGAACACATCGCCATTTTTAAATTGCAAGATAGGTAAAAAATAGAAGTTACAGAAAATTGTCATGTGCAAAGATTTATAAAGAAAGTGTTTGTTGAAAACAAACAACTAACATTACCTCTATCAACTTGCAAATAAATTTTAATTGTATATATATACAATTTATTTAAGATTATTTGTTTGCATATATTAAGGTGTACTAACAAACAAAATTAGTTTGTTTTATCCCGATTTAATGGGGCCATTAACCAAGGAAATAACGTCAACAACTGATAACGAATAAGAAGAAACTTAAAACAGTTGTATATAAAAAAGTGCGATTTGTGATTTCTGTTGTTTTAAATAAACACACATTCTTAAGTTTTAAATAGATTTTTTAAAAACATAACTGTGCCAAGTATTTCTGTACCAACCAGTATTTGTACCTACTTATTCACCTTGACCTGCAATGAGCAATCATACAAGTCGATTCGCTTTGCTTCACAGAACACTGCCATTGCTGTTCATTCAGAAACAGGTTAGTTACATTGTTATTCATGACGCAATTAAATTATTTAAAGATTTATCAGATAATAAATCACAAATGAAACAATAAAATCTGCTGTGGGATTACAAAAGCTGAACTTCGTTTTACAAACTAGTCACCTTGGCTTTAATCAATGTCAGTGTCAAAATTATATCAATTTAGACCAGCAGCGAGGTCACCAAATTGGGAACAGAGCATCCTTCCAATGTTATCAACATATCGAACCAATTGTTGGCAACAATGGGGTTGGAGTTCTTAACCAGTTCCAAACTAAGAAAATAAGCGAATATTGTCAAGCGAGTAGAGTTGGATAACAGAAAATGGAACGGCCAGTTAAGAAGAACCGATTAGTAACAATAGAATATAATGTCTTACACTTAACCAAGAGATTATAACTAAAAGTTCGATAATTGCAAGTAGTCATCCAAAACAAAAAAATAGTAATGGTGAACATATTTTTATTTATCAAAAAACAAAATTAATGACACTTCTCCCAAATGAAACAATATGACTTTTTATACTAGAGATTTACGGTTAATGAATATTTAAAACAGGTTATTCAATATTACTTCCAACCATCTCTCAAGGACCACGAGTTCTCTAATATGAACATTAATAACCACATCCCTCTCTAAGATCTTGAATTTGACATTTTCATAACAAAAGCCAAAAAAGCAACTTATTACTAGAAATCATGGAGATTGTTACATTAACGAAAAATCTGCAATGTTCTCCAATTAACTGATCAACTGGGTTTTAATTGTGTTGAGTCTTTCAATTCTCTAATCTGATTAGAGCATTGATTTCAATTAAAAAATGTAAAAATTTAATATTTGCAGTCATTTTTCATCTCATAGAAGTACCTATTTCAATAAAAAGCGTTGATCCTTGTTTCTTAATTACTACATAGTTTCCTTTCGATATTTCCACAGTAACTTATTGATGTCAGGAAAATACTTAATTTTTTTTGTTTTTAATCATAAGACGTGATATTTCTACTCGTCAGGAATTTAGTAAGTAGGTTTTAATTTTACATCATCTTTTCAATTAACACATTCTCCTCTTATCATAGATACCTACACTGATGATGGGTACTGGTGGCCTGAAACATGTTTCATCATATTTAGTAGACCATAAGAATATAGTACCGTTTCAAATTTATCTACACAAAAGACGTCTCTTTTCAGTATTTCATACAGGGCAGCATCAAACATTATTCGAGTTTCCATGAAAACGTAACTGTACGTTCTATAAATCTTGGCATTCAAATGGTACTTTCAAACTCGGTTTTTCTACAATTTGTGGTACTTATTGTGCATAACTTGGTGTGCATGTCAATGTGGTCAACCCTGAAGCTGAAGGCTGGTGAAAATGAAATTATCTTGTAGGTAGTCTCGTAAAAAGACTTGTTATTTATTCTAATCGATGGAAAAGTCAAAAGATTACACCGGAAATGACAAAACAACACAAAACAAATAACGTGTAAGTGATATTCATCAGCTTGTCAGTTTTAAGTTGTTATCAGGGTTGGCCATATCGACAACCACGAAATGCGCGCGCATCTACAGCCCTATCCTTCCTTATATCTATATAAATTCCATTTGCTTTCCTTATCGTGAGACACGTGTATCGAAGGACTGGTATTCAGTAATTACTTTTTAATGACACCACCACCTTCCTAATTGTATCTCACATTACTTTACATTACATATTTCATCATAACAACCATTAGCGATTTTCTCTGATAAGCGAGTAATCAGTAATCTTATCAAAAACTGCAATTTCAATGCATAGAGGTATATTATCAGAGTCACGTCAAATTGGGCTCGTTCGATTAATGCGTTGGGCAGTACCAACGAGTTGAATTTTAATTGTCGCTACACCTGTTTTGAAGTACCGTCGCGTCCCAACAATACTCTTTTTCGACTCCTAACCTAAAATCCTACACCTTAACACTGTAGAGAGTACTACTGCTGCTACTTACGTTCGCTGGGAGCGGTGGTTAATTTGAATATCTCTGTAGCGTAGCCTCCTCCTCCTGTTGAAATTGTGCAGCACCTACGATCAGTCCTGGGAACTTTGTATTATTTTCAATTTAATTTCATTGTCACGGGACGCGGCCCCACGAATTTTGAACGTTCGACTCCCACGCGATCGAAAACTTCACGGCGACGACTTCGATACGCTGCACTCGATTACTTTATCAAATTCACACACGTACGAGATGACAAGTGATTACAAAAACAGAATTAAACTTTGCCCGGAATTTCAATGTCATACATTATTGCCATGTTTAACGTGGTGCCGCTCAGGAGACATGCGTGCGTTTCAGTGGGGAGAATATTACTGGAGCTGGAGGTTTTCACTTTTCAATCGGACTGAATTTGGTGTTACTGGTGTTACTTCAGTTTCCCTTTCATATCCCACTTTTGTACGTGATACATTTTTGTGAAACGTTAGAGGTACTATTAGATTTTGACATGTTTTGATACGAGTACCTTATCAAGAGATCAGCATATAGCAATATAAGACATAAAATATCTGATCATAATTAAGATTATGGAGCGGAAGTGATTGATGCTATTAAAGCCTAATTTTGATTTGAAATCGAAACCATTGCCTCCACTTTTGATAATAGTCAAATATGTTAACCTTATGGATAATATCGAGAGCAGTTGCTTAACCAAAAATCGTAATTATGTGACGGTTACACAGAACAGTTATTAGTGGTACTGGTTGCACCACCTGTGAAGTTAATAACTTTAATTTTTGATATATTATAATCACACATTAGTCAAAGAGATATTCCAAATACTCCATGATCGATTTTGTAGCATACTTCGTATGGTTATGCAACACGTTGTAGTGCATTCCTCTTCAGTCTTCACATTAGGTTAGAAGTACAATTCATATCTCTAACATTTGAGGAACATTGGAGCAACCATTAACCAAACATTTATTGACTTGCTATTGTGGAGCAACCATTAACCAAACATTTATTGACTCGCCATTGCATTTGGTTTTACAACCAAATGAAACAAACTTTACCTCACTTATTTTCGTATCATTATTATTGTACAATCTTTTAACAGGCGAAAGTTATTTTGAGTTTCTTCAAAGTACCTTCGCTGCCATTAGTTTGTAATTTCAGCACCATATCGCATTACGATTCCAAAAGTGCTTTTACATCGCGAATTTGTACCAGAAATAGTCTTGATAATCCCTTCAATTTAAGATTCTTTCCTACTTCTAAACCAACCATTTAACCATTAGTTATATAACTAGATAACTACAATGTGTTTCAAAATGATTGTCATCTAGTTGGCTGTAGTATTCCCATATAAAATAAAAAAACCGCCTTGCGAAAATCGGCGTTTCTACTAACTATACATAACCTCAAAATAACCTACTTAACCTCTTTCAACTTCTAGTTTTTTTCTGTCAAAAACTTTTTTTTCTGAGCATTTGTCTATTTGTAGAATTTCTTTTGGCCCTGAAAAGGACCGTTAATTACCAACAGTACTGATTGCCAGTTTCACAATAAATGTTCGAAGTGTCACTTGTTGTCAGAATTAGATAGGTTTAAATCAATAGAGCGCGGCACATCAAAAATTACATGTACAGAAATTCCAACGCCAACTAGATGACAATAATTTTGAAACACATTGTATTTACTTAGATAACTTAGATAACTATTTAGTCTATCGATGTAACTGTGGCCATAATGCACCCTTTTTCTTCAAAATGGATCGATACAAAACGTGATTCGTTACGTTTTGTGCAAGCAGTACCACCTATAGGCTTCTTCCTGGGTGACTAGAAACCATATATGTAATACTTGGAGTGTTACCAGTGTTAAATATATGCTAGAAACAATACTTTGGTAACGTGTTGGAACCAATTCATGGATTGAAAGTATATGTATTGGTAAATTTTCGATGATTTGGCAACACGGATTGAGATTACTTTCGTCGCTTTTTGTGTTTACTTGTAGTAATTATTACGTTACACGTTTGTACAATATTGAGAACCTTTTTTTTTTTACTTTCTACTCGTTTTGCTTAATATCTATTTTTATTCGCGACAGTTTCGTCTCGTGTGTTAAATTTGTGTTCCGTGGTTGATGTGATCAAGAGGTTTGTATTTGAGATTACTTTCGTTGCTGTTTGTGTTTACTTGCAGTAATCATTACGTTACGCGTTTCTAAAATTCTTGAGAATCTTTTTTTCGTACGATCTACTCGTTTAATTTATTTCTATTTGACGGTTTCGTGTGTTAAACTTGTGTTCCGTGGTTGATGTGATCCAAGAGGTTTGTATTTGAGATTACTTTCGTTGCTGTTTGTGTTTACTTGCAGTTATCATTACGTTACGCGTTTCTACAATCTTGAGAATCTCTTTTTTTTACTTACCACTCGTTTAGATTTTGCATTCGTGACGGTTTCGTGTGTTGAAATTGTGTTCTGTGGTTGATGCGATCGAGAAATTCGTATTTGGCGCCACGTCAAATCTGGACTTCCGGCTGTCTGAGACGTCATACGCCACGATAGAGGTTAACTTCCTTTTATTAAATGTTGTAGGAGTTGTAGGGTAAAATGACACCTCCGAAGCCCAAACCAGCGGATAAACCCGGTAAGTACCGAGTTTGTTGGGGTTTGGTAAATGGATTTGACGTTATTTAGGTGAGTCGAACTTATTTCGACAGTTCTGGCGAGGAAAAATTGAGCATTAACACCATTTTTGGTTATACACATGTTGAGTTTACATTCGCCACGAGGTTTGCGATGTGGAGTAAATAAGTTTCTTTCATCGTGATGAATTTACGTGTGGAAATCTCTTTGAAGCCCATGAAAACGTCCACATGAACATAGTACTGACTTCAGAATAGTTCAATACCGATGTTAATTCAGGTTATGAAGTACTGCCTAGATTCTTTCAGTACTGATGTCAATTCAAGCTATGACCAGCTCCTGTGTTGTAGATGACAAAGTGTGAAGTAGTTTCGTTCACCGTGATAAATTTACGTGTGGGAATCTCTTTGAGACCCATGAAATTGTCCACATTAACATAATACTGACTTCAGAACAGTTCAGTACCGATGTTAATTCAGGTTATGAATTACTGCCTAGATTCTTTCAGTACTGATGTCAATTCAAGCTATGACCAGTTCCTGTGTTGTAGATGACAAAGTGTGAAGTAGTTTCGTTCACTGTGATGAATTTACGTGTGTGAATCTTTTTGAAACCCATGAAATTGTCCACATAAACATAGTACTGACTTCAGAATAGTTCAGTACCGATGTTAGTTCAGGTTATGAAGTACTGCCTAGATTCTTTCAGTACTGATGTCAATTCAAGCCATGACCATCTCCTATGTTGTAGCTGACAAAGTGTGAAGTAGTTTCGTTCACCGTGATGAATTTACGTGTGGGAATCTCTTTGAAACCCATGAAAACGTCCATATTAACACAGTACTGACTTAAAAATAGTTCAGTACTGATGTCAATTCAGGTTATGACCGCTTTAGTAATCCCTCCTGTGTTGTAGCTGCCAAGAAGGAAGAGAAGAAGAAGCCAGCGTCCGCCCCGGCCGCCGGTTCCTCTTCTTCGTCAGCTTCCGCTAAGACCCCTGCGCCCGCTCCGAAGGCAGCGGCGAAAGTGTCAGCGTCGACCTCTTCCGCCAGCAAACCGGCCGAGAAGAAACCGGCTGCGGCGAAGGCTTCGGCCGCCAAGCCCGCCGCCCCGGCTGCCAAAGCCTCCGGCAAGGGCGCCGCCGCCACCCCCAAGGCGAAGGCGGCCGCCGCTCCGAAGGCCGCCGCTGCTGCCGCCGCCGGCACCCCGAAGGCCGCCAAGCCCGCCACAGCTAAGCCGGCCGCGAAGGCCGCCGCCAAGAAGACCGCTGCCGGCAAGGCGGCCGCCAAAGCTCCCGCAGGGAAGGCCGGGAAGGCGGCCCCCAAGGGCACCGCGAAAGCCGCCCCCAAGGCTGGCGCCAAGACGAAGGCCCCGGCCAAGGTGCTCGTCTCTAAGCCGAAGAGGAATGTACCGGTCAAGCAGCAGAAGGGCGTTGGGAAGAAGGTCGCCGCTCCGGTAGCGAAGGCCTTGAAGATCCAAAAGAAGGTAAAGCGGACTGTCTTGTTGAACCTCAAGGGTCTATTCAATCCCAAACCTATAACCTCGTAGGCATTATATTGCGTAGTTGTAAATAGGTGATTATCGACTCTGGGAATAGAACCGTACCTGAAAAAACAGTGTAAATCTCCTTTAGTAATTGCTTTACTAACATTTACCGATATTATCATAGATTTGAGTCTTTGTTAGTACGAATAACATTGGGAGTAATGCATGTTGATACAAATGGAGATTGAAGGTGTAATGTTACTTTGAATGTAGCACTGTGCATGAGATAAAATTTCTTTATTAATTACTATGCTCCCAAAAGGTAAATTATAACCATTACATTGTTTTCTAAAGCTTGAAAATTTCTTTATTACCATACTCACAAAAATGATGAACTGGTTAGTTATAACCATAGCCTTATTTTCTAAAACTCGAAAAACCAATTTTTGTGAACCACTAGTCCTATTGAATTTATCAAAGGATTTTCTGAAACGTCTGAAAGCCACATTATTAACAATCAACCAGGAACGTTCTTGGTCAAACCCCAAAAAATTAAACAACAATCGTTGCAAAACATTTACTGCCGACGTTTCGTCACGCTGTTGCGGACATAATCATGGCTATTGTAGGTGGAGACAAGTTGTATGCAACACATAGATAGGACCACTGTATATCGTCAATATGAGATGTATTGGAGGGCCATTATTGAAAAATAGAAACCCCCCAATTTTGACAGCGTGTTGGACCAGTAGTGAAATACAACTCCAATACATTTCATATTGACGATATACAGTGGTCCTATCTATGTGTTGCATACAACTTGTCTCCACCTACAATAGCCATGATTATGTACGCAACAGCGTGACGAAACGTCGGCAGTAAATGTTTTGCAACGATTGTTGTTTAATTTTTTGGGGTTTGACCAAGAACGTTCCTGGTTGATTTCCCACGTCTCCCCGAGAACATCAATCCATACATTATTAACAAGTTTTTCAAACTTCATTGCAGCAAATGTCAAACTTGTTTCCGTCTCATAAATTTAATAGACAATGCGGATAATTGATGTAAGTACTTTCATCAATCTTAAATGATTAATTATCTTCAGCCAAAATTAGTAACAAGTAACTACTAGTAACTGCAAGTTTGAAGTGAAGCTGGATTTATAAACCGAAGTTGAGGTTCAGTTAATGCATATTGGCCACCATTTATAAACGTCGTTCAATTTGCGACGTCATTGCGTTGACCTAAAATTCAACATAACCTAAAATGTTGTACATGTTTTGTATATAATATATGCACATTTTATTCACTCTCGTTGGCGAGGTTTTAGTGTTTGGTAGTTAGCCTTTTGCTTTAGTGGTTTTTTGGTTTCGATATAAACACTTGTGTCGCTTGATTTGATTGCGTTTATGCGCAAGCGTGATCGCATGATCTTGTAGGTTCATTTCATTATGATTTCATTGGCTAGATGTTCTTTACCTAACCTCCAACATAAAACTTTGTCATCTCTGTACTACAAACGAAGCTCAACTGAACTTAGAACCTCGCCAACAAAAGTTTATTAAGCACAGTGTGCCACGAGTTTTATGTTGGCTAACTTAACTGAATCTCAACCTCAGAGTTTACAAATCCAACTTAAGTCAATCTACTCAACTATACTTAGAATGTTACAACTTAAAAATGACTACAATTTTGAAGTAAGTCTATCTACTCAGTGGACAAAGTTCATTCAATTCTTTTGTTGAACCATTTCCATGGACCACTCCTAGTCAAAACTGCCCAGAAGTTTAGTTAATTGCACAAGTTATGTTTAAGGGATTTAACTCTTCTAAGATTTCAATAACACTTTGTGCCTTTTAATCTATGTATAAACCTGGGATGCAATTTTAGACATTGTTATTGTTATGTGAAAGTTAAGTTTTAAAACTAATTTTATGATGTATATTTTAGGAATTAAAACTGTTTCTGTAAAAAGCATGTGGTTAACGTTCATTTACCTACCAACTAGTGGAATTAATGTACAGTAGTCAAGACACTTCGTTCCTTCTCCCAATGATGATCAACTTGTGTGGGAATCTCTTTGAATCTCCCCTGAAAAGAACCGATTTAACACAACACTGAGTCCAAAAACCCTAACCCTCCCGTAACTTCACCCGTGCCGTGCCCCTCTTGGTAATTCTATTCTTTCCATAGGTGATAAAAGGCCCGAACGGCACCCACACTAGAAAGATCCGCACCTCGGTCCACTTCCACCGTCCGAAGACGCTCAGGCCGCCGAGGCACCCGAAATACCCGAGAAAGAGCGTCGCGAAACGGTCCAGAATGGACGCTTATAACATCATCAAATACCCGTTAACGACTGAGGCTGCGATGAAAAAGATCGAAGACAACAACACGTTGGTGTTCCTGACGCACACCCAGGCCAATAAACACCACATTAGGGCTGCGGTCAAAAAATTGTACGACATTAACGTCGCGAAAGTTAACACCTTGATCAGACCCGACGGTAAGAAGAAGGCGTATGTCAGGTTAGCTCGGGACTATGATGCTCTAGACGTCGCTAATAAAATCGGCATCATATAAGTATGTTTGTATTTTTATGATTGACGTTTTTGAATAAATAGGTTGAACTAATCGTCCGATAGTTTAATTTTTGGGGTAGATTGAGTCTAGGTGTTCCCTCTGGAATTTCTTCACTACTTACTGTAACTGAACTGGCAGAAACATTGTGACTTGTATTGATTTCAAATTACACAACTTTACAAAGTAACATAGTTGATTTTGATGTATTATTTAAGAACAGGCATTAATGATAAATGTTTTCTAATTAATAATTAGGGAATCATTATTACTCAAGTTGATTTGGATGACTATCAAATCTTCCAGTCTAAAGAGCGTCTTCTGGATGTGGAAAGTGCGACATAAATAGGTGTAATCAACCCTAAGATTTAAGTATTATTCTAGTGAACCTCCAGTTATGGTCATACTTATATTGCCATGTTTTATAATAAAAAATTACTGCGATATGGACACTTTCTGGATAGTACCAACCCTTCAACACTAAAATTTCTCAAATCAGGTTGATTACTTTCTAGTTATTAATTAGTTGGTACTTTCCAAGAAATGATAATCTAGTGGGTTGAAATTAGTTTAACAAATCCGAATTCTATGAGTTTGGGAAGTTTCAAAAATAACATGAAGTTGTTTTTGAAAATTCATAACTCGAAAACAAAGGTTTGACAATGAATATTGATTTTTGATTTAAATGTCACCAGTAGGTTGCCATGCATCACCACACTGGAAATTGTAAAATTGAACAAACTTGACGTTTTTGGAAAATTAACACGTCACTAATTATTTTTTGAATTCCTCGCAAAGTAGATTTCTTTTGGGAGTAATCCTAAAAAAGAGAAGTTTTCAACAATTTGGGCTTTTGATTTCCTGGAATTAAAGTTAAAAACCTCATTAATGAAAAAATTTATTGATTATACAAGTATAGATAGAACTACAAGTTTTTTTACAAATTAAATATTTCATAACATTCTTATTATATCAATTAGATAACAATTACCTACTATTGTAGTGATTATCATCGTTATTGAAAATTGAACCTGGAGTAGAGACTAAACAATAAGAAACATACAGCTGTGGCGATTCTTTACATGGCAAAAACTTGATTTCTGAAATGATTAAAATTGCTCTTTCTACAGCAGTGTGAGAATAATTCATCAGTATTTTAGTAGCGTTTTTGTCGTTGAAATGTAAAATTTTATACAAACTTGTGCTCCGGTACTCTAAACGTACCTTATCATTTAATCTCTACGTATTCCCTTAACTAGTACCGAAAATCCCCACCAGAAACTGATTCTTTGAATGTTCCGTTTTGTTTTGGTGACGACCTAAGAAGCTGCTCTAGCGTCCGTGAGAGTTACAAAAGTGCAAATTTTATACAGTTACGAATCACTTTCCGATGAGTAGTAGTTTCTTTTATCTGCAACGCCAATTAACCTACGTCTACCCTTAGAGCTCTTCGGGGACCATTTTGAGCAGCGCCATTTTCTTCTTGGCGACTTTCGATATCAGTATGTCTATCGGCTTATTGGTGTCGTACAGAGACGGAGCGTTGAAGATGATCATTCCGGTGCCGACGATGCAAGCGACGGTGAATATCCACAGGAACAGGCGGTCCAGGACCATCGCCACGTACTTCCAGTCCTCTTCCACCTGCGAAAGGAGCAGTTGAGGTGTTCAGTCAGAATTGGAATGAAGTAGGAGTCAGGATTAATGGTGAATACAAGTTTTGAACACCACCATACTCTTCCAATTTTGAAGGATATGAAGTTTTTGTTGCTAATAGAGTCATGGAAAGACAAGGAGCTACTAAACAATTGGGATCGATTATGGCCTACGTACTTGGGCAAAGTACCAAATGAGATTTTGAAGATGTTAATAGCTTAACATGAGTATAATGTGGCATGGATAACTGTATGCTAAAGTCAAGCTTCAATGCAGGTAACTACATTAGAAGTGAAGACTGATATTTGAAGGGATGAGGATTATCAAATATAAGACTAACTTGTTAAGTGATTTCGAGCAAAACCTAAATGCGAAGCAAATTGCAGTTTTCAAGTTTATTTGATTTTTAACGATTATTACTGATGGTAATTAAAATTCTAAGGTAAATCCCGTTTCGCTCTTTTTAGATGATTTCATGGATTTTTTACAACGTTCCAATCGTTATTAAAGTTAAATGAAGCATGAAATGAAGGCAATAACATTTTAATTACAGCGATAATTACTTACAATTCATGGAGTTTTAAAGAGTCTTTATGGGTAATTTACTTAGATATTACCGTTTTTAGATTTTGCAAACATGTTTGAAGTTTAAAGACAGTAAACTAAAACATAAGGTACTACTTATTGATTTCTTTGTAATACTATTATTGGGATAGTTGCAATTCAATGGTTAGTAATTGGAAAAATTCTGTATTGTCTATTAGGCTAATTCATGTATCATGTTTCTGTATAGATAATCTAATTTGTTGAAGTTTCAGGAAAGATCAAATGGAAGCAATAAAATTTTTTGTTCTCCTTACGAACAGTAGTACCTAGAATTTTTAGAAATTGCCTTATTGTCTTTTTAGGAAATTGTACTAATTAATGTTGTTTCCTGGACCTCTAAGCATACAAACTTTTTGATCCATTTTGGCAACCCAGCGACTAAGTGAGCGTTAAACAGTAATAGTTGTTACCAGAAAGTAAAGTGCTGTACGATACAAGAACTCAACGAAAGTCGGAGAGAGAAGCTGCTTGTAATTGAAATGGACTTTTAGTGAAGATTTGCCCAAATCTCTCGTTTAGTTTGGATTGGAAAGACTCCATTCTGTGGCGTTCCCATTTATACCGAGAACTTTAATGTGATTTTACCTTAATTTAATAGCTGAATGGCCGAGTTTGGATGAATTGAGTTTGACCGAAGATAAGTGCCAAGATGAGTTCGAAACATGTTCTCATCTCAAACAAAGCCTCTAACATGGTTTTACCCTAACTCAATAGCTGAATTTCGATGAGCTTGAGTTCGACTGAAGATGAATGCCAGTCGTTCGAAACTTTTCCTCATCTTTAACAAAGCTTTTAACGCGATTTTACCGTAATTTAATAGCTGAATTTCGATGAGCTTGAGTTTGACTGAAGATGAGTGCCATAAGGGGAGTTCGAAACATGTTCTCATCGCAAACAAAGCCTCTAGCATAGTTTTACCCTAATTCAATAGCTGGATTTCGATAAGCTTGAGTTTGACTGAAGATCCAGTCAAGAGCCAGTCATTCGAACTATATGTTTCAATAAATTTTTTTAAAAGGATACACACCATAGATAAGTAGAGGAGACTTGGAATCACTTTACATGCATATCATATAAGGAATGGCTGTACGATCCCTGAAATTGACTTTATTCTAAGTACTACAAACCAAAACAAGTGATGCAGTGGACACTCCATGATAGTGATAGTGGATACCCCAAGATAGTGAAGCTGACCAAAATGTACCTGAAGCCAACGCTCTCCAGAGTCATTTCAGGGACTCAAGAGAAATATGAGATAACACACCCAACGTCCCAAAAACACCCTTAAAGTATATCCTCCCTTACGTTTTCGAACGAGTCCTTGTTCCTGACGTGTTGAGCAATGAATCTGGAGTCCGCTATCGCCTTCTCCATGTCGTGCAGGTCCACTTTGTCGAACGAGGGGCTCACGTCGCTGGTGCCGTCGAAGGTGTTCGTCCTGCAGCTCGCCGGGCTGTAGAGGTCCTCGTCGCCCCCGGAGAGGGGCAACGGGAAGGGCGGCTCGCCGAAGGAGCCGAAGTCTCCCGGATGGGTCACCTGGAACTTCGGCGGGGGGAGACCTGGAATCGCGAGTAAAGCTCAATACGGAACTCGAATTAACTACAAGAGAAAAGAGAGGGAGTGGGAGAACGTCCGTTCGCTCTGTGGTGTCGGTCGGTCGGTCGCATCTTTCTGTTATTTTTATTTTATTCACTTCTCTTGGAGCAAGATATAGCATTAATAGCTTCGCTTCAAAGGGGTATACGTGGTATATATCAAAGTAGATGGATGAGTCTCAGTGGGTTATCCTAATTTCGAACAATGAATTTTGACTCCAGCTTCAAATTCAAGCTTTGAAGATCTCGTGTTGGGTTGTAGGCTAGGGAAATGAGGAGAACATAATTATAGTCAATTAAAGGCCAAAGATACAAGAGACTATAGACCCCCAGGAAAAATAAGCGCAGGAAAGACCACAAAAAGATGTGTACCCAAACTTGGCTAATATCTTCGGAAGAGGACTTGACAAAGGTTTAAAGCGTGAAGAAGAACAGATGAGCATGGCCCTACAATAAAAGAAGGAGAAGAAACATAATGCCTCGCTCACCTAGGTCGAAGCTGTCGAACGACGCTTTCTCGTACGTCTTGCACTTGTCCATCATTGGTATCTGGATGACGTCGGTGAGCATCGTCTCCTGGTTCTTGTCGTCGTCCTCCTTCTTGGGGCGCTGGATGAAGAGGAACCTCGGCAGGAAATCTATGAAGAACACCCTCACCCATGGCGCGAGCTTGTGCGTGACCGGCGATCGGAAGTTCACGTTCAGGACGGCGATCGTCACGACTACCGATAACGTGCACAACAACATGGTGAATAGCAGGTATTTACCTGGAATTGAATGGTGAAATTGGGTATTAATTGAAATCGATCCAGGTTTAATTGGTCAAAGTCGTTAATAGGGTAGAGATAGGAACCACAAGTTCTCAAGTTCTGTTTCTTCCAATGCCGGCAAGAGAAAATTTTAGATCAGGGAACGTATTGAAGTGACTCTTTTCCTCAAAAAAGTAGGAGCCGATGATCCTCCTTCTTCTTGAAATTGGACACCATAACATTACCGTGTCCTAGTGTAGAGGTCTTTTGGTGAAGCTCGCCAAAGCAAAGGGATGTTTCACTGTAATAACGCACATTCAACCACTGAGGTAAAAATGTGCCTCGTCAATGCATTTGCCTCGAAACAATAGAGTTTTGAGGTAACGCAGCAAGCAAGTTGTCACTATAGCAAAACTGTCCAGCGAGGTTGCACTTCTTGGACAAGTTAACACTCTTAAGAGTTGTTTTTAATGATCTTCCCAGGACCCTCGGAGCACTAAAAGACAACATTCAGACCCAAATCGCAATACTCTAAAAGTCTAAAGGGTACCAGTAAATCATAAAGCAACTTCTGCTCTGCAGTGTTTGGACTTTAGGACGTAAAATGGACCTAACTGGACGTCTAATGGACGTTCGTTAGGGACCTAATCTGGACCTTGACGTACGGGACGTAAAATGGACCTAAACTGGACGTCCAGTGTTACGTGGGTTAAAGGGCTCCATTTGGCCGATGTTTTATCCAAAACCATCTAAACCAAAATTTCCAATGTAGTTGCGATATAGTTTGTCGTAAAAAACTAATAACTTCCTTATTTTACATTACCTTTTGCTATACTTACAGACTAATAAATAGTAATGAATGTGGGAGGCACAAATTCGTAAACTTTCAAAAGTGAGAAATTCACTTTAAGACTAACGTCTTTAAGATGTCTTGTTTTGGACGTCTTTAAGACGTCTGATTGAAGTCTGGATGTTTGTTGATCAAAAAAATTCCTCTTTATACGTCCGCATATGGACGTGTATTAAAAACGTCTTAATTTGGCAGGTCATCATTAATAAATAAAGACACCTTTTTCAATTAATTTTGGACTGTCTAATTAGGAAGTCTTTAAGGAGGTATTAAATGTTTGCAGATTTAATAATAATAATAAATTCATTTTGACCTAGGCTGACAATGCACCCTAAAGACGTCTTAATGACGTCTTACATACAGCTTGCAAGATATCTTAAAGACGTCTTATACAGAGGTTGCAAGACATCCTAAAGTCGTCTTATATAGGGCTTGTAAGACATCTTAAAGACGTCTTATATACAGCTTATAAGACGTCTTATATACAGCTTGTAAGATATCTTAAAGACGTCGTAAAGACGTCTTTTTTGTAACAAATGACGTGTAAAAGACGTCTAGGAGACGTTCACGGACGTCTTACAGACGTCTTTCTCAGCTATAATGGGACGTCTGTAAGACGTCTTAAAGACACCTTTGTGCTGTTTGGAAGTAGTACTGGGTCGAAGAACTGATCCTAATGAAGAAGAAGAAGAGATTTAAACGCATCTTCTGGAAAAGGTTTTCCTTTATATATGCATCAATATTGAAGAGCTCGAGGAATTTACAATCATTTAAACTTTAAACTATTAAATCTACAGTTTATGTGTGGCTTAATTTGATCGATTATTTATTTCATAAAAGAGGCGTCTGTGTCTTTACGTTCGTAAAAAACCTAATAACTTTCATATTTTACACTACCTTTTGCTATACTTACAGATTAAATAGTAAATAGTAATGAACGTGGGCGGCACAAATTCGTAAACTTTCAAGTGACAAATTCACGATTTGTCATAATAATAAGAAAAACGGATCTGGCTTCCACTATGACTTGGTGTGTATATAAGGCGGTAAAGAACCCGTTAGCATTACACATAGACGGCGTGGTGGCAGTCGGTCGGACCAGTAACCTAGATGTTCGCGGTTCGAATCCCGCTGGCCATTCATGCCTTTTGTTTTTAGTTTTTATTTTCTTAAATTGTCTTAGGCTAAGGCCAGACTGCAGGTGGCAAGCTAAGGGTACGAACATACCGAAGATACCTCGATGTCGCGGTCGATGTCGATGTGAGGGCGAACATACCGAATATGCTTTTCCTTTAGGTAAGCCGCGAGGGTGCGATGATGAAAGCATCTTTGGTATGTGCGGTCTCATAAGAAAGCACTGTTTTGTTTTAGACATCGACCGCGACATCGACCGCGACATCTTCGGTATGTTCGTACCCTTAAGTGGTAAGATAGAAGCTAGGCGTCACGATAATATATCCCAGCAAACAAACACATGGTTATGGTTATGGTATGTAACCGTCCACACCAAGCGCTTCACGGTAGGCTAAGCGCTTTGATAATTACTACGCGTGTATCCTAGAGAACGAACCTGTCCGTTTTTTCATAGCTATCCTGGTAAAAAAGTTTAGATTTTAAACTTCAACATATTTTGCAAAATGGATGAATTTTTAATAGCAGCGGTTTTTAAAAAGGAGCTTATATGGAATCCGTCCAATAGTTTATATATTTTTTGTATAGTAAATTGAACTCCCCATGAGCAGCTCTTGTAACATTAATATCGTGTATCCAACAGGTTCTAGTTAGGGGTCGATACAATCTAAATTTCAAATGAGAGTTTTCTAAAAGTAACATCTTTTTATTCAGTTTTAGAACCGACATTATGTTTAAAGTATCAACGTATATCACCATCTAGATTTGAGTGTGGCCGCTATCCTATCTTGGTATCTAAGCCGACCTCCTAACCTATTATCTTACCACTAAGCTTGTCACCTGCAGTGTGGCCTTAGCCTTAAGGCGTCTTAATGATAAGGGTCACATAGAAACTAAAAAAAAATTAGTTTCTGTCCATTACTCAACAAAATCAAATTTGTCCAAATGTGCCTTGACCTATTTTGTTGCGACATATTTCAATTTTTTTAAATTAAATTTTAATCGTGATACACATTTTTAAAATTAACTTTAGCAAAAAAAGAAATGTGAAAGTCAACAGGACCATCATCCATAGAATGTTCAAAAATGTTGAACGTTGTTGAACTATATTGTTGGGGTCGCCGAGTCCGAATCCGGGGTCCTTTCGCTCCATTACGTAAGGTTTTTTTAAGGTCATTTTAGGGGTGTTTGTAATCCAAAAATCCTAAATGGCGAAGAGCAATAAAACTATTGTAGTTTTATTAAAAAATCAACGAACCATGTAAAATTGCAAAGTTGTCGAGTTAGGAATTGATTAAAATTCCATATTCTTCGTACGACCGCAGGTGAAATTTTGAAAAATGAATAATTCTCATCCTTACCCAGCAGAGGCACTGTAATGGAAGTAGGAGGAATGATCTCGACCAGCAGCAGGAAGAACACGATGAGCGACAGCAGGATCGAAATGGACAGCGACACCTTCTCCCCGGAATCGGCCGGCAGGTAGAACACCAGAATGGAGAGGAACGAGATCCCGACGCACGGTATGATCAAGTTGACGGTGTAGAAGAGCGTCTTCCTCCTCAACGTCAGATAAAATATTATGTCCGGATACGGCTCCTCGCAGCAGCTGTAATATTTCTCGTTCCTGACCGCCGGGACCTTCATGATGTCCCACTCGACTGATATGTAATAGTCCTGCAGGTCTATTCCCAGTTCGATCTTGTTCGAGTCCTGGACTTGCTGGAGGTGCCGCAGGTCCACCTGGAATAATAACGGGAATGCGGGAGAGATGAGAATAACGAGGGCGGCGGCAGTAAATATCGTTTGATGGGACGGTCGTAAATGCGACATCAAACATGGGGTGGATACGCGAAAAGAATTCCAGAAATGTTTATTAAAACAGTCTGGAATAAGAACGTAGGAAAAGTCAATTTCTGTATTACAAAAATTACTGAATAGATTGCTTCATATCTCCCCGGTTATTCTATGGGAATTCTACAATGTTATAATTCTTTAACAAACTGTCTGGAATCGGTTTGAAAACATAGGTTGGGGAACTCTAGATTGGAGAACTTATAGATAGACTTTTGAAAACGTTTATGACAACTTAGTGAGCTTGAATTAATTTTGGGAAATTGAAATTAGGATCAAGTCCTAATAAAGTCCAAAGTCCATAAAAAAATTTTTAATATTGTTTTACGGTGTTTCTAAATTTCTCCAACATTTTTGGAATCATTTTTGAAACCTCCTATATGCTGAATGAACACCTAGGATCATTATATTCATACATGATATATCTTAAGTAAGTAGTGTACCTATGCCGGTTCTAACCCAAAAACCGGCTTTTTTCGTCAAGGTCAGAAAACAACACAAGCTGTACCCCAAAATGCGTGGTTTGTTGCCTATCTCCGCATTTCTGACCCAATTCTCCATGTAATTTTAAATGGGGGTACAACTTTTTCCCAATTTTTTTTGGCCGTGAAAACTGTCCCCCATTTAAAATTACGTGGGGAATTGGGTCAGATATTGAGGGTACCAAAGTGGGCAGTTTTGGACCTTAACTTTTTGGATTGGAAATTCCACCGCGCATGATTTCAGACCGTAAAATGGGCAAAAAGTTGTACCCCCATTTAAAATTACATGGGGAATTGGGTCAGAAATGCGGAGATAGGCAACAAACCACACATTTTGGAGTACAACTTGTGTTGTTTTCTGACCTTGACGAAAAAAGCCGGTTTTTTGGGGTTAGAACCTGCATAGGTACACTACTATCTTAATTATTTTTTTTAAAGAGTTTTTAAGTTTAGAAGTCTATTTAAGGTGTAATTGTTCTCAAGGATTTTTATACGCATTGGTATTCTTTCTAAAGTCGTTTTGAACACTCTTTCAGTTTTCAGAAATATTGGGATCATTTAATTCAGCTCTATTAAACCCTTCGAGGTTTTTTAATGTACTTGAATCCCTTATGGAAACCCATGAAGCTTGAATTTATATTGAGCAAATCCAGGAAGTATTAGTTCTATTAAGAACAGGAGTGTCTAATATTTTTCAACTTAATTAAGGGAACTTTTACATTGATAATGTTCTTAAATGTTGTTTTGTACTTTGACCTTGAAGATTAGTTCCGATAACTTAGGAAGTTTCAAGTAGTTCTGGTTAAGGTTAGTGGCAAGATCAATGCAGATCGCAGAAATCCAAACATTTCTCGAATTCATAAAACAACTTGGATGATTCTATATTTTTGAACATATTTGCAATCATCATCTAGGCGTCTCAGCAAATTTGAACCTGTTGTAGAGATCAGGATCAGGATCAATTTTTTATAATACTACTTATAACTACATTTGTAGAGGGTTTCAACATTTTCAACCCTTCGCAATACCATTAACGACTTAAGATGGACGCACTCACCATGTACCCATCGTAGGTCCAAGATCCGAATTTCATGAAGCAGGTCTGCTCGTCGAAGGGGAAGTACTCGACGTCGATCTCGCAAAACGACTTGTAAATAGCCGGCGGTTTCCATATAACCTTTCCGGTGTGATGGAGTATTGCTTTGGTCATTATGGTCACCTCGTAATTTCCATCGGCGCTGAAACGGTAAATAAAGCTCGAATGAAATTATTATGACCGTCATGAAAAGTTGTTGTGACGGAAAGTCAGGCCGTAAAATGAACACGGGTCGAGGAGTGTCGCTTCCGCGAAATTCGAAGCGACGAGAATCCGGGAGAATATAAATTAGATACTGTGTTAGTGTTAGTGAAAATAAATTAGTTAAGACTTTTCGCGTGGTGTTAGTTATGTTTAAGCGGTAAGAACGTCACATCATGTTTTCAGTTGCGATTTCGGTATTAATCCAACTGAAATACATAGTTACTTGTTGTAGAGCACGATGTCTGGAAGCCAAATGTGTTCGGATGGGACGTGGAGGGTTTCGACTCCGCCGTAATCGTCCGGGTTCCACTTCAACTTGTAATCGTTCCATTCCTGAAAATTAACTGAGTTACAACGTTAAATGCGAGATTTGGCCGATGGATGTGCTTACCTGTTCCACCCAAACGTTCGTTGTCATTATCTGATTCTTAAGGTTCTGCGTGAAAGAGATGAAATATTTAAATGGAGGAGAACAAAAACAAAAGGGAAGAGTTTAGAGAACTTTCGTGAAAAGAAGGAAACAAAGAAGGATCGCGTCAGTGTTTTGGAACAAACAATAGCACGGTAAACGAGCTGTTTAGTGAGTTGTTGAAGGGCTTCACAAATAATAAGTTTAAGTGTCAAATTGCTGAAATGGTAATTTTGGAAGAGCTGCTACAATTTTAACAAGTTTATAGCATTAGGAGATTTTAAGTCAAACATTACAGACAATATCCATTATCTCCAATTATCCATAAGCATTGAGGGTAAGGCAAAACTTTATGGGATTTCCGAAAATCAGCACGATTCAATACTTGCTCTTATTAGATGAGTATCCCATTGGCGCACACGATCTCCCGTAAGGGTTCATGCCGGGCAAATTTATACCTGCGTTTGTTATAGTTATAATATCGGGTGTTTTTTTAAATTTCACCTCATAGTAGGCTGTGGATAGTGTTTGTGAATGCGTCTTACTAAAAAATGTCAAAATTGACATAACCTCACTTTTTTAATAAAAATTGAAACTGCTCCACTCAGTTACTAGTGTCTTGAAAAAGACAGCTTGGCTCTATTAATTAGGCATCGATGAGTGAGTTGTCTTTTTCAGGACACTACTAACCGATTGGAGCAGTTTCAATTTTTATTTAAAAAGTGAGGTTATGTCAATTTTGACATTTTTTTAGTAAGGCGCATTCACAAACACTATCCACAGCCTACTATGAGGTGAAATTTAAAAAAACACCCGATATAATGTTACACCTTAAACATCATTAAATATCATTTATCTAACACATGACAGTTATGACTGTCATTATTAATGTCATTTTAGACAAGTAAACTATCAAATAACACACTAATGGGTTATAATCCAAAATTCACTAGTGAATTATGGATTATAACTCACATTCATATTTAAAGTAGTATTCTATTTATTTAGTTATCCAACACATGACAGTTACGGCTGTCATTATTAATGTCATTTTAGACAAGTAAACTATCAAATAACACACTAGTGTGTTATAATCCATAACTCACTAGTGATACTATGGTACACTAACTTATGGTACTAGTGTGTTGTGTTGAAAATAAATCACATTATACCACGAGGCCAAACAAACAACTTACTTTATCCAAAATGTAAAAAAGTCACTGTCAAGTCATTCTGACATTTATGGGGTACTGAGACGCAAGTAGCTTAGATTTGATCAAGAAGCTTATTAATTATTATCTCATAAAAAAGGGATTTCTTCCACTTGTTGGATAAAACATTGTATGCCACTCGCGTGTTATGTTCTCTAAGTCACTTGGGAATTTATACCACTCGGCCTGACGGCCTCGTGGTATAAACATTCTCGCGTGACTTATTTTCAACATAACACACTAGTATCATAAATAACTATAAATTTATTCGCTACACATTTTACAAAGTTATACCTTGCAATATCTCCTTTCTTATATTGGACAATTTTATCAGTTATAAATTTGAATTGAATTTTGTAACTTTGGGCTCCATAGGACAATCTTCCATGAAGTCCATGAAACAAAACTGTCTCCTACTTCTTCAGGTGTGAGAAAAGTTAAATCAAATAAATTGTGTAACCATCTTCCTACACTTGAATTTACATCACTCACTCTTTAGGGGAGTTCATGTGCGATTTTATAACTACCTGAAAATCCTTAACGGGAGTTTATGTGAGGGATTAGGTACCTTCAATATTGACCGTGACGGGACCTCGTGTGCGACCTATCCCATAAGAGAAAGTAAAAATGTTTTCCTTTAAAAGTCACGAACTTATCAAACTATTGTAACGCGAAATGTAAACAGCAGTGCGCAACGTGTTTACTCTTATCGGACCTCGGCGGTCACTTCAAAGCGCTCCGTTAAGTGGGCAATAAAAAAATCTTCCCAACGTCCCGGCAACGTCTTACTAAGGACAGAATGATTTATTACCTTCTGGGCGTTTCTAGATAAATATTATTAGGGAAAAGAAGGATCGAGTTCTTTCAGGAATCATGGCGAATTCAATTGAGATATGTATATAAGCGGGCTTGCGGTCGGAGAGATTAGACGTGAAGCCGCGAGCGCATAAACAAGACGAAAAACGGACAAGTGAAATAAATTATCGTTAAATTAATTAGTTAGGAAATAGTTTAGATCAATTAAGTAGTGTGTAGTGTATAATTAGGACAGTGTAAATAAATTAGAAATAAACGTTACACTATTCTAGTATTATCGTGGAAATGAAGCACCTAACAATACTTTTAACACTCCATCTCATGGAAGAAGTCGCTTATAAGGGATTCTTTCTCTTCGCTTATTCCTTAAAGTGACTCACCACGTCGATAAGCTGCGAGAGCCGCAACCCCATCTTGACGGTCAGCCTGTCGGAGTTATTGCCGACGGGCCTGATCAGCCGATTGTAGTTCGATAGGAGGTCGTCGTACAGCCGTTTGGCGTCCGGATTGGCGTCGATCAGCTCCGGCGATAGGATCCCCAACATCAGCCATGACAAGGTGAGCAAGAGCTCCATTTCAATTCCTGAAAAATGAGAAGGCTTACAGTCGGTTTTAAGATGAATAAAGTTTATGGATTATTGTATAAAAATGGGATCGCGAACTCACGAATTAAACATATAGAGGCACTGTGAAGTTGTGTTAGCAACATCCCAATGTTTCAGTAGTTTATGGAGTCAGTGCAAACGAAATGAACGAGGAGTTTCGGTACGGAGTTCGTCACAAAAAAGTTAGTCCAATTATAATACCGTAACGCGAAATGTAAACACCAGCGTGAAGAGAGCTCCTTCATATCGGACGAAGTCGGCCCACTTCAAAGGGGAGACCATTTAGGAGAGATTCCATTATTGGAAGTCGGAGGATAGTAGACAAGTAGCCGTCGTAAAAAGTGCGATAAGCCGCCTAGCGAAAAGTGTGCAAATAAATTAGCGCGTTAAGTGTGTAATATAAGTCAATTAGTTAAGGAATACACTAAATAAATTAAGTAGTGTTAAGAACAGTGTAAATAAATTAGAATAAACGTTACAATACAATATTTGACACTTCGACGAAGCACTGTCTATTACTCCTTTATGTAACAAACTAGAAAAACTACTAGGGGAAAAGCAGTTTTCGAACGTATAAGAGGGTTAAGGTAGAAAAGTTAAATGTGGCTATGAATTGTCAATCTGACTTATATACACGTGTCTAGGGAACCGTTTAAAGTCTCTCCATCGCAAAATGGAACCATAACTTTCCCATTTGAGGAGTTATTTATTGTGGAAACATGTTTCGTGACACATCGAACCCATCATCAGCCCAAATTCTAATATAAAAATTATATTAAATGGATTGGATGGATCTACCTACTAACTTTGAAATATCACCGCAAATAAGACAGTAATAATTTTAATTGTTGTAACAAGACTTATTTTTTAAATGGAAAAATTAGGTAAAGAAATACCCAATTCATTTTTATAATCTGATTATTACAAAATATATTATTTACTTTTTTATTAATTTATATTCTATGCTCTATTAAAATTTGATAGATTATTAACACTACTATCTATTTGTATATTTTTGTTATTATATAACATCATATTCGAAAAATGATACAATCGGTTTCTGGTAACTAAAATAAGAAATAAATTGATATGAATGGAACTTATCCAAGTATCTTGTAAATACGGCATCTATTGTTGTCCCATATCTTGTTGTACCGACATTTCTATCATTAAGTAGACATATTTAATTGTGTACTCATATGTATATAGGTGTATGGTATATACTTTTAACACGCGTTTGGATATACGATGATTTACAGCGTAACATATTTCATGCTGATGGCAAGCTGAAGATTTTACCCAATCTAAAAACGTTCATTTTCTTCTTTCAAAAATACCCTAAACACGTCGAAATTGGGGGGGGGGGCAGCTTTTGATGTATCGATAAGATGCGTATCACTCTTACCCCTTCACCCCTAAACACTACCCCTAACAATTCTTAAATGGCATAACCTACCTTGTGATACCTCATTGGATAGATAATTTCATTACGAATTCAGCTATGTAACTTTTAGGTCTGATTTATGATTTTTCGCCAAGTAAGGCCCTAAAGTTTGTTTTGTACGAAGCCATTATGTTTAGCTGTGCACTGTAATAGAAAATAAACGCTAAACTTACTATTAATGATTAATCAAAAATCATAAATGGAATGATTCATGTTTTGGCACTTCATTGTAGTTTTTTTAAATTATTGATATTGCCTCATTTTGCTATGAAATGTGATTTTGAGAAAAATAAGACACAAAATAAAATTATCATGCGCGCATTGTTACAAATTTATTAAAAACCGTCAATTAAGAAAACAAAATGATTCCTTTTTATCCTAAATTCCTCCAAAAGGAATCAAAATCACAAGATATGTTGAAAGTGACCACCGTTGTTATCCATTTTTGGTTTTTGGTAATTTTCTCCAAATGTCCCAGAAATTTTTTTTAAATTTTTAATATATATTACACCGTCGAATAATTGCAATAACAATTTTAGCTAAAGCTTTTCTAAAAAGCACTTTACTCTTGTCATTTTTTAAGTTTTGGAAATTAGCTCAAAATTCACTCTAGTATTGTTTTTCAAAAGTTTGACTACTTATTCTATTATCGAAGTTGTATAAAAAAAGTTTATCATTTATGATTAAATCTTTTCCAAAGGGCACTTTCCAATTGAGATTTTCCGGTTTTTTGAAATTTTCTCCAAATTTACTCTAATATTTCCTCTAAACGTTGAATTCAATTGTCTAATATATATAACAATTTTTTTAGCGTTTTTTGGTTAATTTGTCTCTGAAGGGCACTTCACATCCTTATTGATAATAGGTTTTTTTGAAATCAAATATTTATTTAAATTTTGAAAATTTATTTTAAGATTTAATTTGCATAGTCAAATTTAATAACATTTTTCGGTAAATTTTTCTTGAAGGGCAGTTTACACTTAGTTTTTCATTTTTCTTTAAATTACCTTGAAATTTAAGAATTTTTTTAAACATTGAATGTATATTCTATACTATCGAATACCTGTAATGAAAAATAAGAAATTAACCCGATGGACTAATGACACTTTTTTAATTCGACGGTTTATCATCTTAATCCAAATCTTAATTCTTGATCGAGCTATTTAAATATAATTAAAAATTGTTCCCTTGTTCAATGAGTATTGGGCAGTCACAATTATTACCACTTCCACACCTCTAAGACATCCGTTTTCCATATCATGTTACTTAGTATTGTAACGCGAAATGTAAACAGCAGCGCGAGACGTGTTTACTCTTATCGGACCTCGGCGGCCAGTTTAAAACGCTCCGTAATTGGGCCATAAAGGATGAATGATTTATTACCTACCCGACCTCTCTAGACCTTTCTACATAAAAAAAGAACGTTCGAGTTATTTCAGGAACTATCGCGAATACAATTATTTAGGTGTATATAAGCGGGCTTGCGGTCGGAGAGATTAGATTAGACGCGAAGCCGCGAGTGAATAAATAAGGCGAAAGACGGACCAGTGAAATAAATTAACATTTAAGAGTGATATGAGTTAATTAGTTAGGAAATAGTTAAGTGTGTTATATAAATTAGTTCAGTAATAGTCTAAGATAAATTAATTAGTGCGTAGTGTATAATTAGGATAGTGTAAATAAATTAGAAATAAACGTTACAGTATTATTACTTACTAAAACATAGGTACTTATTAGTATGTTTTACTCTAACTGCATAATTGCATAACTCATTACGAAGCAATAAGTAAACCATTTGAAACAACCCTGTATTAATCCCAATTCATATCACTTGATTTCATCGCGATTAATCCCCCCCTTACACCATCTACAAAAATTTCCAATCAGCCTCGTTTAATCCCCCCCCTCACTTTTCCTCCCCTAACCCTCTCAAACCCTTAAAGGAAATATAACGGAGACACTCAGGCACGTAACATCGATACGATAATGAGCGATAGGCGATACTTGTTGGCCTCCTTCCGAACTGTGTTAAGAAAGTAAGTAGATTGCTTATCTCCGGTAACGTAAACTACAGGTTGCTAATAATGATTGAGTTGATATATCCACCTGTTCACGTGGGACGAGGATTTTAACTTAACTGGTTTTTATGTGTTTGTTGAATTAATGTATTTGGGGAGTTTGAACGACATGTTAATTATAATGGGGTTTTAAATGAATATTCGATTGGTAACACTTTTTTTTAAATTTGATTATCCCTAATCACAAATTAGTATAAATTAATTTTTAACTAAATGCATCGTTAATTAACGCCTGATTGACAAAGCGTAATCTGATTTGTATAATTTTAGTGAGTACACACCTAACAATTGTACGAATGATTGGTGATCAGTAACGTAATTAGTGAATTCATCAATTAAGAAATTAGAAATTCATGTCAACTAAATCAAAGTTTCTTTTGCCTAAATTTTCTGTTTTCTTCAGACGAAAGTTTGATTATATGGAATGTCTAATTGAACAAATTAGTATGTAGCTACTTACATATCTTTATATATATGTCATGTTCATAATAATAACAATAATAGTTCATGTTTTATTCAAATGGTACTGCAATTTATATAATTAATAATAGTTTTAATTTTCCATCGCCTCACATGATTTTTGAATGTTGTTATTTTATTATTCTGAACAATATGAGAATTTTAAAATGAATGAACTGACTAAATTAATTAAAATAAATTTGATTAATAAATTAATTATTAAACTAAAAAATTATCTATATTTAATCAAATTTTACTTAGTTATGAAAAATATGAGAATCTCAAAAATGAAAGAATTCATTAAATTAATTAATTGATTGAGTTAATGATAAATATAAAAATATATCATTCATAAATAATGATAAGTAAGAAATTAATTTAATGACCTAATTAATTAATTAACTCAAAAATTACAAAGTTAGTGTAATAATTTAATATTCGAGTGTCCCTTATGTCCAAGAATCTTAAATCCATCATATCTGTATGTAATCAAATATTACTTAATTCTGAAAAACATGAGAATTGAAAGAATTCATTAAATTGATTAATTTATTGAGTTAATAACAAATATAAAAATATAGTATCATAAATAATAATAAGCAAGAAATTAATTTAATTAACTAATTGATTAATTAACTCAAAAATTATAAAGTTAGTGTAATAATTTAATATTCGAGTGTCACTAACGTCCAAAAATCTTGAACCAATCATATCTGTATGTAATCAAATATTACTTAATTCTGAACAATATGAGAATATTAAAATGAAAGAACTCAATAAATTAATTAATTTACTTAGTTAATAATGAATATAAAAATACTATATTTTAATAACTATTCAAAATACTACTATATTATAAATAATGAGAAGTAAGACTTTAATTTAATGAACTAATTAATTAATTAACATAAAAATTACAAAGTTAGTTTAATAATTTAATATTCGAGAGTCCCTAATGTCCAAGAATCTTAAATCTGTCATATCTGTAGGTATTTAGTCAAATATTACTTAATTCTGAACAATATGACAATTTTAAAAAGAACTCAATAAATTAATTAATTTATTGAGTTAATAACAAACATAAAAATATGTCATAAATAATGATAAGTAAGAAAATAATTTACTGAACTAATTAATTAATTGACTCAAAAATTAGAAAGTTAGTGTAATATGTAATTTAATATTCGAGTGTCCCTAATGTCCAAGAATCTCAAATCTATCATATCTGTATTCAATCAAATATTACTTAATTCTGAACAATATGAGAATTTCAAAAATGAAAGAATTCATTAAATTAATTAATTTATTGAGTTAATAATACATGTAAAATATAGTATCATAAATAATGATAAGTAAGAAATTGATTTAATGAACTAATTAATTGATTGACTCAAAAATTAAGAAAGTTAGTGTAATGTAATTTAATATTCGAGTGTCCCTAATGTCCAAGAATCTCAAATCTATCATATCTGTATTTAATCAAATATTACTTAATTATGAACAATATGAGAATTTTAAAAAGGAAGTGCTCAATAAATGAATTAATTTATTGGGTTAATAATAAAATAGAAATAAATCATAAACAATGAGAAGTAAGAAATTCATTTAATGAATGAATGAATTAACTCAAAAATTACAAAGTTACTGTAATAAGTGTCCAAGAATCTTAAACACCCTCATATCTGCATTTAATTAAATATTTTGTATTATCTTCTACGATCTACAAAAATAGCTTTATCCGTCATTTCAACAACTGATTAACTTACTGCAATCAACATTATTTACAAAGTTAAAATATCCAAAATTCATAAAGTATTACAGCCTGTTTTAAAAAATTTCTTCAATTTTAGGTAGTCTCAATGTATCACTCGTTCCATTATGTATTAATAGTGCTTTGTTATCTCAGAGACGATTGGACTGATTAATCTGCTATTTGGGATACACGCCACTCCCCGTACAGTCACAAATTTTTGACATAAATTAAAGGAGATTGGCATGTTAAATATTAATCTTGGTTTCCGTGGAAATGGCAAAAGTAATGGTATAGGAATGGTGGGTGGTTGTTACTGTCTTCTTTACACAACGCTATTATGTTGTTTATGTAATACGATGCGGAATGTCCCCCAAGTTTGATTAACGTCGTTAAGTTTTATAACTTTTTTATGTTGAATGTAGAGAAAGGCTCACAACAAATAATTTGGAAATTTGTATGTTAATTAATCCATAATTTTGGTTTGCTACTTTAATGCTACTTTTATCTCAAAAGTTGAGGCAAATAATGCAGTAAAAATAAGGAAGTAATTCAAAGATATTGTTAGTACGTTAGTACTCTGAGATTAATAACAGATTTAGAGAGAGAGAGAGAGAGAGAGAGAGAGAGAGAGAGAGAGAGAGAGAGAGAGAAAAATATTAATTAGTATTAGAATTATATAATGCCATATTCAAACTACCTTACAATGTTGTCAACTCGTTTCAATTTCCCCTGAACGATTTTACTTAAACAGTTGTTCCTGAACTCATCGCATGTTACATGGTCACATATGCACTTAAAGCTTAGATTTCAATTTCGGTTCCAGGCCCCCGCAGGCTCGACAGTACTAAAGTTTTATTTTAGTGTTATTTTCGTAGCGGCCAATAAAATATAAATGTACCTACGTTCCCGCAATATCCAGCATTGGCAAGTGAAGAAATTTCGGAACGTAAATTCCCAAAATCCCAAGCGTTCCTTCTGATAAATATTCGGTATATACGTTCGCGGAAAATTAGAAATGCAGATCAAAACAAAAACAAAGAAATGAACAAGATTGGAAGTTGTAATTGAAGTATAGGGTTGTGTTGCGAATAAATGAAAGGGAATAAGAGAAGGGTATTAATGAGACTTAGGGATTGTAAAATAAGGGTTAAAGGAGAAGTAAGAGGTATAACGTCGAGTAAGACAAAATAGTGTAATGCGAGAAGTAAACAAAGCTACACTTGTTTACTCGCTCCGAGTGAAACTCTACTTCAAAAGAACTACTACGTCGCGTAAAAAGACAGCTGCAGGAATTCTCCGTAATTGTTGTTTACGAAAAGTAAATTGGTGACCTCCTGAACAATTTGCTGCGTAGGCTTCTAGAAGCTTCTAGGACATTCTCGATCTTGGTTGGGGTGTATATATAAGGGGGCTTGTGATCGAGGGAGTTAGTGAGAAGTAGAGAAGCAGAAGTGAACGCGACATACGATCCGAATGCGGAGCAGTACAAATAAATTATGTAGAGTCTAGTCTAGTGAACAAGTAGTTAAGTGTGTTAAATAAATTAGTGTTCAATTAATGTAAATAAATTATAAAATAAACGTTACATTGGTGTCAGAAGAGCGGATCATGAAGAAGTTACGCGAATTAAAAGTGGCCGAGTTAAAAAAAGAACTCGAGGAACGGGAATTGGAAACAGGAGGGAAGAAGACCGAACTCCAGGACCGACTCTCGGCATTTTTGAAAGAAAATGGCCAGGACCCGGAAGTTTTCGAGTTCGAAGACGATGACATCACGAAGCAAATCGCCGCCCAGAGGGAAGAAATCGCCGCCCAGAGGGAAGACATCACTGCTAAAATCGCCGCTCAGAGGGAAGATATTTCTACCCAAATCGCCGCCCAGAGGGAAGATATTTCTACCCAAATCGCCGCCCAGAGGGAAGATATTTCTACCCAAATCGCCGCCCAGAGGGTAGATATTACTGCACAAATCGCTGCCCAGAGGGAAGAAAGCGCCGCCCAGAGGGAAGACATCACTGCTCAAATCGCCGCCCAGAGGGAAGACATCACTGCTCAAATCGCCGCCCAGAGGGAAGACATCACTGCTCAAATCGCCGCCCAGAGGGAAGAAATCGCTGCCCAGAGGGAAGAAATCGCCGATCAGAGGGAAGACATCACTGCTCAAATCGCCGCCCAGAGGGAAGACATCACTGCTCAAATCGCCGGCCAGAGGGAAGACATAATTACTCATATTACTGATCAAATCGCCGCCCAGAGGGAAGAGATAACCGACCAGATGGAGGCTCAGCGTAAGGAGATTGAAGAGAAGATCAAGCAGTTGGAAGAACGACTAGAACAAGTCAGTAGCGGCGAGGGGAAAGAACACGAAATTGAACAGAAGACGAAGCAGTTGGGAGAACGACTAAAGCGAGTCAGTAGCGGCGAGACGAAGGAAGAAATAAAGGCGGTCGTTCAACAGAACTCGATGTCCACCAATCGAGTGACGCCCCCAACGTTCGATGGAAAAATTCCGTGGGCCAGCTACAAGAAGCAGTTTGAGGCAGCAGCGGAGGCTAATGCTTGGTCCCCTCACGAGAAAGCTGTTTCCCTAACGGTAGCCTTACGTGGAGAGGCGTTGGAAGTTCTTCAGACGCTATCCACCGAGGAAGCCGGGAATTACACGGAGCTGCTGAGGCGACTGGAAATGCGGTTCGGCCAAACACATCTGGAGCAAGTCCATCAATCCCAGATGTCCAATCGCCGTCAGAGATCGAACGAGACCCTGCAGGAGTTCGAAGCGGACGTAGCCAGACTAGTGAGGTTGGCGTATCCCACGGCACCGGAACAGATGATGGAGTGCCTCGCAGTGCAGACGTTCGTGAGCGGGCTGCGGGACCAGGAACTGCAGAGGGCCCTGAGACTAGCTCGACCGAAAACATTAATGGACGCGCTCGCCATCGCACTGGAGCATGATGCAGCCATGGAAGCCTCCCGCATTCACGGTTGTGCTCGAGCTGTTACCGAGGAGGTAGGCACAGAAAAACTCGTGGAGAAGGCCGTCCAGCAGATCATGGAGTTGCTGTCAGCACAGAAGACGCGGCCCAAAACAGCGGTGCCGGCAAAGGCCCCGGAAAAACTAATGCGGGTCGATAAAAGGGAGGGGACGTCGACCCGTGGCAATAGGAACCCCCGGGCCAGTATAGCCTCGTTTTCCCACCAATTGGGGAGCGCGTACGTCGATGGCACTATCGACGGGAGATCCCACGCCATGCTTGTGGACACGGGAGCTACGAAGACGATCGTACGCTCGGAAGTTGTGAGGGACCGTAGGAAGATTAGGCCAAGTAGGTGGCAATTAAGAACTGCCACTGGGGAGAAGGCAGTAATACACGGTGAAGCGACGGTTAGCATGACGTTGGGACGAGTAAAGTTTGACCATCCTGTTCTCATAGCCGAAATTGAGGAAGACGTCATACTGGGAATGGACGTCATGAGGAATCATGGATTCCAGTTGGATTTCGGACACCGAGTGTTGAGGATCGGTCAAGAAGAATTACTGCTACACAATCGTGACAACTTTGTGTTAGACGTAATAATGGCAGAAGATGTGATTCTTCCAGAACGAAGCGAAACGATCACCTCTACCTGTCTGAGGGGTGTTGTGGAAGAGGGAATTCCAGCCGTGATCGAACCAGAAAACGATGACAATCGACTGGCTCGGGGGGTACTGGTAGGAAAGGCGCTCGTTACTCTCTCAAGTGAAGTGCCTGTACGACTACTCAACATCAATCAGTACCCGGTCACCATCAAGAAGGGTACGAAGCTGGGCACATGTATAGCCGCTTCAGCCATCGTAAGGGGCGTTAGTGAGGAAGAAAGGTCCAAACACACTCCACAGGACTTGAAACAAATTCTTTCCCAGACCAGTGCGTTTCTCTCGCCCACACAGAAACAAAAGGCCCACGAATTAATAAATAAGTACCAGGACATATTTACCACCGAGAATGGAAAGCTGGGAAAGACCAAGGTCGTGACACATAAAATTGACACGGGCGAGACACGACCGATTCGACAAACAGCAAGACGACTACCTTTGGCCAAACGGGAGGAAGCCGAGAAAATTATCAAGGACCTAGAGCGGGACGGGGTCATCGAGCCGTCAAGCAGTCCATGGGCCTCGCCGGTAGTACTGGTGAAGAAAAAGGATGGGACTACTCGGTTCTGTGTAGACTACCGGCAGGTGAACAGTGTCACCAAAAAGGACAGCTACCCGCTACCACGTATCGACGACACACTCGATACCCTTGCTGGATCCACGATATTTTCGACCTTGGATTTAAAAAGCGGCTATTGGCAAGTCGAAATGGACCCTGCCGATAAGGAAAAGACGGCATTTACCTTCGGTAACGGCCTGTGGCATTTTACAGTCATGCCATTTGGACTTTGTAATGCCCCAGCGACGTTTGAGAGGCTGATGGAGAGCGTGCTAATGGGTCTGACGTGGAAAACGTGCCTAGTCTATTTGGACGATGTCATCGTGATGGGCAAGACCTTCGAAGGACATCTGAGAAACTTAGAGGACGTCTTCCAGAGACTGCAAGGTGCGGGACTGAAACTGAACCCTAAGAAATGTCAGCTCTTCAGAAGGAAGGTCTCATACTTGGGGCACGTAGTGAGCAGAGAGGGCGTCGCCGTTGATCCGGACAAGACAAGTACGGTGAAGGAGTGGCCAATACCGGTAGATAAACACCAGTTGAGGAGTTTTCTGGGCCTCTGCACGTACTACCGACGATATGTCCGGATGTTCTCCGACGTCGCTAAGCCGTTGACAAGGCTCACGGAAGAAGGACGAAACTTCTGTTGGGATGAGGAATGCCAGTCTGCCTTCGACGAGCTGAAGAGGAAGTTGACCAGTGCCCCAGTGCTGAGTTTTCCTCTGCCAGAAGGACAGTTCATCCTGGACACCGACGCGAGCAATGTGGGAATTGGAAGTGTTCTGTCGCAGCGCCAGGAGGGACAAGAACGTGTCCTTGGATACTTCAGCAAGGTACTCTCCAAACCAGAAAAGAATTACTGCGTCACCCGGCGTGAATTATTGGCCATCGTCAAGTCCATCGAGCACTTCCATAAATATTTGTGTGGAAGGAGGTTTCTGATCCGGACCGATCATGCTGCTCTTAAATGGCTCCTCCAGTTTAAGAATCCCGAAGGACAGATCGCTCGCTGGATCGAGAGGCTCCAGGAGTATGACTTTGTCATAGAACATCGGCCAGGACAGAGTCATGGAAACGCAGACGCACTCTCGAGAAGACCATGCCCTGATGAGTGTCCTCATTGTCATAGAGCTGAGGAAAAGTCCGAGAAAGTCTATCGAACGACCGTGGTCGCCGAGGAATGGACACCATCCTCGTTACGACAAGAGCAAGGAAAAGACCCGGTTCTCAAAGAAATCCTGGTTTGGAAAGAGGGAGGAGAGCGTCCTGAGTGGCAAAAGGTATCACCTGGCTCGCCAAAACTCAAGAGCTATTGGGCACAGTGGGACTCGCTAGTGGTTGAGGATGGACTACTAAAACGCGTACTGGAGAGCCAAGACGGGACGGAGGAAAGACGGCAGTTGGTAATTCCCTCCAGTAAAATCCCGGAGGTCTTGCGGCACCTTCACGACGGATCGTCTGGCGGACATTTAGGGATCAAGAAAACGCTGCAGAAGGTACGGGAGCGCTTCTACTGGATCAATTGTTCAGACGACGTGAAGGACTGGTGCAAGAAATGTACTACATGCTTTGCAAGTAATGGGCCACAAAGACGACCGAAAGCTCCCATGAAACAATATAACGTCGGGAGCCCCTTCGAAAGGATCGCTATTGATATAGCAGGACCCTTCCCTGAGACCGAAAAGGGGAATAAATACATCTTGGTCGTGATGGACTACTTTACGAAGTGGGTAGAAGCGTACCCTCTCCCTAATCAGGAGGCAGAGACAGTGGCCGATGTGCTAGTGAAGCAGACGATCTGCCGGTTTGGAGTACCCATGGAATTACACTCGGATCAAGGAAGAAACTTTGAGAGTGGCCTATTCCGGAGGATCTGTGAGAAGTTTGGGGTACGAAAAACAAGAACCACGGCCCTTCACCCTCAGTCTGACGGCATGGTAGAACGAATGAATCGCACCCTCAACCGCTATCTAGCGAAAATGGTCTCGTCACATCAAAGAGACTGGGACGAACACGTGCCGTTCTTCCTGATGGCCTACCGCTCGGCCGTTCATGAGTCGACAGGACAAACTCCAGCCAAAGTCCTGTTCGGGCGAGAACTTAAACTACCCTGTGATCTAATCTTTGGCGCTAGACCGGACGAGGACGTTTCGGGGGAAGATTACGTTTCCCGGATGCGGCAAAGGATGAACGAAATTCACGATCAAGTCCGGTACCAACTAAATATCGCCAGTGATCGCATCAAAGAGCGTTACGACATCAACGCTAAAGAGGGTGGCTACCAAATGGGAGACCGAGTTTGGCTGTACAACCCACAGAAGAAACGTGGTTTGTCCCCTAAGTTACAGACCAATTGGGAAGGTCCCTATGTTGTGAAGAAACGAATCAATGACGTGGTCTACCGGGTAAGCAAACTACCAAACGGCAAGCCGAGAGTGGTGCACTTTAATCGGTTGGCACCCTATGAGGGGTCGCACGATGAGGCGGAGGTTCCCCGAGTAAGAAACACATTGGCGCAGGAGAACGAACTTTCCTTCGAAGAATTTATGAGCGCCTACGGGGGTACCGGAAAAGCACGGTATGGGGTAACCTGTGAAAAACAACAGGATTTGTTCAGCGTACCTGAAGAATACTCGTTGGCCCATTGTGTGTCCGCCGACCTGGTAATGTCACGAGGTATCGCCACGGTTTTCAAGAAGAAGTACGGGCGCTCGGAACAACTCAGAGAGCAACTCCCGGAAATTGGCAAGGTTCTGGAACTACGTGACAACGTAAGACACATCTTTTATCTGGTTACGAAGGAGATCGGGTCCCTTAAACCATGTTATCACGATGTATGGCGAACCTTGCATAAGCTACGAGACCGACTGCTGGAGCTCGACATCAGGAAGCTAGCTGTCCCCAAGTTAGGTGCTGGACGAGATCAGCTGGACTGGAGGGTTGTCCGGAACATGCTGGAAGTAGTGTTGAAGAATACCGGAGTGGAAGTTTTAGTCTGCTGTTTTGGGCCTGCACCATGTCGACTCGGGAAGACGGTCCCCTGTTATTTTGACGCCACGTCTCGCTGTAAGCGGGGGGCTAACTGCAGGTTCCTGCATGGGTCTACCAGGGATACGTTCCGAGACGAAACGTCTCTAAGGCGGGGGCAGTGTAATGCGAGAAGTAAACAAAGCTACACTTGTTTACTCGCTCCGAGTGAAACTCTACTTCAAAAGAACTACTACGTCGCGTAAAAAGACAGCTGCAGGAATTCTCCGTAATTGTTGTTTACGAAAAGTAAATTGGTGACCTCCTGAACAATTTGCTGCGTAGGCTTCTAGAAGCTTCTAGGACATTCTCGATCTTGGTTGGGGTGTATATATAAGGGGGCTTGTGATCGAGGGAGTTAGTGAGAAGTAGAGAAGCAGAAGTGAACGCGACATACGATCCGAATGCGGAGCAGTACAAATAAATTATGTAGAGTCTAGTCTAGTGAACAAGTAGTTAAGTGTGTTAAATAAATTAGTGTTCAATTAATGTAAATAAATTATAAAATAAACGTTACAATAGATAAATGTGGAGAGTTTTAACAAACCAAAATGCTTCTTTAAAAAAATAGAACAAAATTAATATTTTTTTAATCATTAGTAATATCTCATCTAATTTCAAATATGATTAATTAAGAATGTTTTAAAAAAATTCTCGCAATTATTTGGCATTCAAAATTTCAGTATTAATAATATTTTTCAATATTACCAAAATTGTGGTTTGTGTTAAATTGGTTGGTTTTTTTCGAAATTCCTTTCAAAAAATATATTGGAACCACCCAAACATTATAAAAATTAATTTATTTGCTTATTTATATTCCATTGGAAATTCATATATTTTGTAAGTTTTTCACGGGATTTTCCCAGTGATATTTCCATGCAGAGTTTGATATTTATTAGTTGTCAACCTACAATTTAATTGTTTTAAGATTTTAAGTATCGTTTCCGAGATATTAGAAAACTAACATTTGTTGCTTTCCAAACATTTTTACATGTTCATTTATTCTGTTTATTCCCATAGAAGCTAACTCTTATCGTTGTGAAAACTTGTACTGGGAGTATGTCAAATAATCAACCTTTGCACCTTTGGCATATAAGTAAACCTGCTAAAGTTGTTTCATTTAACATAGATCCTTGAGCACAACTAATCAAATTTGTACTTTTTCAGTCTAATTTACCCAATCCAACAAACCTTAGACACACCGTTTTTGATTATGTGAAATGTCAGTAATTGAGCTTAATTAATAGTAATACATCAGTACAATGAAAATGTAATTAGGCCTTAACACCTATAACACCGATTCTTGAGCACAACTAATCAAATTTTTTATTTGTACCCTTTCAGTCTAATTTATCCAATCCAACTAACCTTGGATACACCGTTTTTGATTATGTCAAATGTCAGAAATTGCGCTTAATTGATAATACATTAGTAATACAATGAAGATGTAATTAGGCTCTTAGCCGAGACGTAATATCAAATTATATAAAATGTAATGAAAAGTATAATGAAACAAACATGACCTGTCGACATTCAGCAAGTAGTGACTTTCGAGAATCGAGGTGCCTTTGCCGGAGAGAAGGTTTCTAGTTCTTTCGAGATTATTCTAGTACTTACTTTCCTTATTTCGACAATAAGGCAATAAGGCATTAGATAAAAAGAGGCCCATTAGCGATGGCAAAAAATAAGAGCCACTCCACTAGCGAAATTCGGCGCGCAAAAATACAGAGTTTAAATAAATAAAAGTGATAAGTGTTAAGTAGTAATAGTAAATTAGTTAAGAAGATAGTCTCTTTCAAAATTGGAAAAAAATACTTTTTTGGGATTTTTTTAAAAAGGCTATTGTATTTGGTCAAAAAAGATTTATTTGATATTGCCCTATATTTATCGAAGAATACAAAAAAATAATTCATTTTTTAATATTTGGCGGAAGCAGAGGGCGTCCCGTAAAAATATCTTTTTTTGCTGGTACCAATCACTGTGGTCTTCCTTAAAAAAATAAAGACAAAATTCAAAATGGATTCTGTTCTTTAGACTTTTCTCTTGGACATTGACCTATAGAAATGCATATAAATACCCCTCATTCCATTTTATACACGTACTTTTCACAAAAAACTGACCAATTTTCAACATTTTAAGAAAAACAGTCTTAAAACAATTTAAAAAACTTCCAAAAAAAAGGTTCTTTTATGTCTATGTCCTATAAAAAAGTCTAAAGAACAGAATCAATTCCGAATTTTGTCTTTATATGTTCCAGGAAGACCACAGTGATTGATACCAGTAAAAAAAGCATTTTTACAAGACGCCAAACATTATTAAAAATTAAATAATTTTTCTTTGTATTTTTCACTAAATACAGAGCAACTGCTAAAAATTTTTTTTGACTAAATATAACAGCCTTTTCAAAAAAAAATTCTAAAAGGTGTTTAGTCTTCCAATTTTAAAAGAGACTGCCCCCTTAAGTACTTAATTAGTGTAATGTAATTATTTGGACCAGCGAAACATTACAAAATATTAACAGGATATTTCAACGTTTATATGACCTTTTTAGTTAGATATCTTTAATTAAGTTAATGTTTCATTCACTCACATTTATTATCTTCGAAACAATGTGGGTGCTAGATAAATCATACTGTGCTTTTTGGACTTATTTATGGTTTAATCCAATTTTGTAATGGCCGTCTAGAGTTATTTTGAGAAATTGGTTACTAATGGTTAATAAAATTACTAGTTTTTCTCGTGTCTTAATAATAATTACTTCTCACAGTAACCAGTGTAATATTTATGTTGAAAATTACATTAAGAAGATTGAAATTTATTTAAAAAATTTCTTGCTTGAATTTTGACAAATTTATAAATTTGACACCAACTTTAACAATGACTGTGAACGTTCTAATAAATATTTTTTAATTCTGAAAAGAGCACATGAAAGCTTGTTTTCTCTTATATATGTTCAGCCAGTTCTGTTAAAATCGAATTGTGGATACCAAAAATGTAAATAATTTTGAAAATTTTCAATATTTTTCGATTTTTCTGGATTGCAAAATTATTGTGCAAAATCTAATATACCGATCGAAACGAAATTTACAGGATTCTTTTATTATAACTTCAAGATTATCTACCTGTGATATGGAAGTCTTAACTACATTTTAAAGTGCCTAAAAAAATAAATTAACAAACCACTTTTTTGGGCCGACTTTTTTTGTTTATTGTTATTTTGCAAAACCGCTAATAAATTTTTGAATTTTTAACCTAAGCCATATTATGTAAAAGGCGATTCTGCAACTTTTTTCTCTCATCAACTTTCTTCTAGATTTAATACTTAAAAAGTTAGAAGCAAAACAAGTCGGGAAAAAAGCGTTTTTTCAATTTTTTGTAAATTGTATTTTGAACAATATTCCCTACCAAGTCCTAGTGGTCATGCACTTTAAGCCAGTTTTATTCAGTACATAACTCGAAAATCCAAAAATGTAAAGAGAGGCAAAGGAAAAATAATAGCATTATTTCTGATGGGTAGTATAGATGGCAATAAATTTGATATAATTTTTTTGATCAACTTTCGGAATTTCACATTGTCTGATTAGCAACATTATTAAGCGAAAGAAGAAAGGGGTAACGTGTGATGAATCAGAGGAAGTTAAAGTGACGTTCTTAACAAAGAATAGATGTGACTTCACTCCTTAATTCTACACTTAATGAATTTGTAGAATATTATACTGTCAAAAGCTTTAAGATCAAATTAAGAAAAGGAAGATCAAGTAGATATTATAAGACAAGACGGATTGAAGAAAGGGAACAGGATAGTCTTACTAAGGAATAGGCGTATGCTCCTCCGCATTATTTCCGATAGATACGTCGGATATGGTTCAACCTACGATGCTGCAGTTGTAGGATTTAGTGAAATTAAATTGTCAGGAATACTAGAAAGAATGGATGGGTGGAAAAGCATGTTTTATCAAAAAAAAAAGCTAATACTAGTAGCTAAAAGTGTTCAGTAACAACAACAACAACAACGAGCCAAAGATCTGTACGGTAAGTACGTATCGTACGTCAAGAGTGAACGCCCACCTATTTCAAAAACTTCAACCCCTCTTCGCCGTTACCAGCGTCGCGGCGCCCGAACCCCACGCACCCCCGTATCACACTCACCTCTCTTACATATTCCCCCAGTGAATCCCAGCAGGTTGCCGTCGTCCGCCCAAGACACCGCAGGACTCTACCCTGATGGACCGACCGCGACTTCCCCGTCTCGTCCGGCCTCGCTCGATCCTCTCCCGTCACTGGGGGGGTAGCTCGGGCGGCGGCGGCGTCCCTTCCACCCCCAACAACCCCCAACCCCCCCAGTTTCTCCCCCTCCCGCCGCCCGAGGGCGGACGAGCCGCCCCGAACGCGGCTCGCCAGTCGATATATGCCCGTCGTGGTGGGGGTGGGAAGCGAGGAGGAAGCGGAATCGGCGGGATCAACTGGATACACCGGATTAAGCCCGGTTTCCTGATTAATATAGATGCTGGGCGTTTTGAGTGGGAATATTCGCGAGAGCGGGAAACGTGGGAATTATGGATGAAGGGGGTGGGGGTGGAGGAGGGGGGTTAATTTTTAAAACTCCTATTTCGGGGGGTGGATCGGAACTATTTTCATAGAGATCGGAGGAAAGTGTACTACCCCTACTTTTACATGAGTCAGTTATTCACTTTCTAGCATTTACGTAGAAAATAATTTTGTACTATTTTTGTACTCCTTATCGGACGAGGCGGCCCACCTCAAAGGGAGGCCGCTCCGCTAATTGGGTCATAAAAACAGTTCCAGAATAATCGCGAATACGCATTTAAAGAAATCATGATTTATTACTTTCGGGTCGTTTCTAGAACAAACAAAATGAGAGGAAAGAAGAATCGAATACTCTCAAGAAGGGTCCGGAATACATTATGGAGGGCTATAAAAGCGAACGTTGCGAACGAAGAGGAGACTAGACGAGAAGCCGCTTGAATAAACAGTGCGATAAACGGACAAGTGAAATTGTATAAGTAAATTAGCAGTTAAGAGTGTGATATAAATAAATTAGTTAGGAAATAGTCTAGATAAATTAAGTAGTGATAAGACCGTGTGTAAATAAATTAGAATAAACGTTACAGTACTTATAGTCTAGTCATCAACGGTGAAAAACCCTATTACCACAGTCTATAATACTTCTATATATATCTAAACTGTGATATTGCTGTGCAGTGCAATTTTGGGAATCAACACCAATATTCATAAAAAATTGGGTGTAAGCTCTATTTACCTTCTACTTCAAAATCTACTCTGTGCTGGACCGGACTTTTTATTTTTTAGGGGTGAAAAGTACTCCTTATTACAAAAATTAAAAAATCGTAGATTCTAGCATTCAATTGCTTAAAATAATGTTTATATCAATTATTTGTAGATCTCGTGACATTTTTTAACAAGATTAATCAACAATCATACGATTCAACCCATGCAAATCATCCCCTGAGGGTAGTAATTTTCAAAACCAGTTTTAAAGATATTTATTATAACTTGAAATTTATAACTTATTTATATAACTAATTTATATTGAAAATTATAACTTTAAAAGTGCGTCATATTAAATAATTATTTTACTTTAGTTGAATGTAATATATCATTTGCTGAAACGGTTCAACCCTCATAAATTACCCCTGGGGGTTATAAATATTAAAAAATATTTTCAAAAAGACTTTTTACAATTAGAAATGATTTAAAAGTGATTTTTTATTAAATTAAAGAATATTTCACTATTGAAATGAAATGTCTTACTTTTTAAACACTTCCAACTATGTTCCAAAATGCTTGCCCCGAAATTAAAAATAAAATGCAATCGACTTTTCGACGATTATTCCCTTACTTTTTGAGCTATAAACTTTGGAAAGAAGCATTTTGTAGAGAATTTCAAGCGCTTCAACGTCATATTACTTAAAACTTTTTCCAACGCTTATTTTTGAGAAGGGTTGCGTTCGAAAGGCTTGGGATCTATAAATAATTCGCAAATACATACTTTGAGCAGCCATATGTCATTTAATTTTTATGATACAAAAATTTAAAACCAATCAAAATTTTTATCAAAAAGATACCTACAATTTTCATTCAAAAACTTTTTACGTATCATGAATAGTTTTGGTTTATTTAAGAAAAATGCATTTTTTTTTTCAAAATTACAAAAATGTAATTTTTAATTTAATCAATTATTTTTTCTAAAATAAGCATTCCGAACCGGTCAAATCACTTGAATGTTATCAATAATACCCAAATAAAGTATACTGCAAGTGGGTTACTATTAATTTTAAGTAGGGTGGTAATGCCGAGAGTTTCATTGTGATTTTTAAAAAAAAAAAAGGAAGTTACTTTATTTTTGTTATAACTCAGTCAATTTTTATGCAAAAGACTTTTACCGTACTCATTTGAAAGGTTTTTTCAAGTGCTCTAAAAATGGTCTCTTGAGTTTTCTCCGAAAATTTCACCATTTCCAAGTTATTTAAGGCTGAAAGTTCCAAATTTCAGGTTTCTCTATAAAAACCGTCCTTCAATGAGCAATAACCCGATTCGTATCCTGTTTACAGTAGAAGTCATTAAAAAAAGAATCTCTTTATTTTTTTGATAAACATTTATGCTCAATTTAAAGTTCATTAAATTAAAGTTGAACGAAATGACCAAAACATTACAATTTTCAAGAAACATTTATTTGCATAAAAATTGTCACAAAACAGTTATTTCACAGATAGAATATACTTTACAAACTAAATTAGTTTACACAAAAATGGGAAAAACTTATTTACAATCAATAAAATTGATTGATTTATTGATAAAATCGAAACAAATTGTTTAATACATATAACAAAATATTTAAATCGAATACTAATAACCGAAGAACAGATTTCATGGCTTTAAAAAAAATTAAAATAGCAAGAGAAAATTTGAAAAAAAAAAGAAATATGTATAATTTTGTACTTACACCATTTTATTTTAAAACAAGTACAATTGTATGATACTTAAACATTAGATGAAAAGTATAAAAGTTTAAAACATAAAAAACGCATAATTATATAACATTTATTATCATACAAAAATGCATGTTAATAAAAGTACTGTAAGCGTATATATCTAGTATTCCATTGTTAGCGCCGTTGTCCTAGCAACCACCCTGAGAAAGAGGAACGCACGCACGAGGTGTCAGTAGGTGTGGTTCGCTTGACAACCTTACAGTAACTACGTGAAACTTACAAAGGGAGATTATCGTACAAAATAACACTGTTCTTACTCAAGTCCAAGATTTCCAATTCAAGAATATGTCCACTTGTTGAACTACTTTTATATGAACATATATTAAAGTTACGTTGGACTTTTGGACGTTAGTTCTATTGAACTACCGATTTTTTTGCTTCTTATATTTAGTATAGTGTTGAATATAAACAAAATAGAAATATTTGTAGAATAGAAAATTATTATGTAATCAATGATAATGCAAGAGTATTGATTCAGAAGAATTTAAAAATATTTGAATAAAATCTTACCTACTTACAGATACAAGGCAATAAAATTTATATAATTGACTGGAAGGAAAGAAGTAGAAGTAAAGACATTGCAATGAATAACTAATGATTCGTCCAGGAATTTAAAATTACAGATAGATGTAAATTTTGTCAACTATAAAGTCGATTGAGGTCGATTAACTTTCAAAGTATTAATATACAACTGTTTTACGTATCCAGGAAAATAGGTACCCTTTCATTTATGAACAGCTACCCTTTTTTCCACTTTACTCATGAGTTAATTAAATAACAATCGTTATTTTTATCCACTAGACCTCTACTCAAGTTCCCATTCATGAAACTACAAATTAGGTCCCGTTCCTATTTGCTACAGACTGATCCCCATTCTTGTCGCCTATAAAAACGGTACACAAAAATATCTTTCATAAATACTAAACAAAAAGCGCGAATTACAAACGTAAACAGCGACGCATCGAAAAATAAATCTCGAAACCGTTACCCAAACGTTTAACAATATCGATCTAATTCTCATGATTGCTTAAACCTACACGCTCCTCATAAGGCATACGCAGATAAAGGATCAGCATGGAGACCGGACACGTGATTGGATTGATTACGTCGGTGCTAGTGCTTAATTTCCAGTGTAGCGATGGCGGGACCAATAGGGCGTTATCCAGGAGGAAAAGGTACATTAACTTTCCCGAAGGAGCCGAAGTTTCGGTAAGAGAAATGAGAATTGTAGGAAGATGAAAGTAGCTAGCTAACTCCCTGGAATGTCGTATGGTTGTAGAGTTAATAATTAGTTTTGTCATAGTAGGATAGTTGATTAGTGGAATTTAACAATTCTAGCTGGCGTTCTGTATGACTGCTCAGCTCTGGGTTTACCCTCCAGGAATTTTTACCGAGAGCATAGCCTGGGGTCTGGGTTACGATTTACCGAACGATACCAGGGCTCTGAAGAGCTTTTACCCCAAGCCGATGACCAAGAGGAGACAACGTCGAGACTTGTATGGAAAGATGGAGAAAATAATGGATTCGTACGTATAACACAGTTATGTTGTGAATTTAACTGTTGTATTTATGATGAAAGCAAGAATTTACCCCAGTGGCGTAGCGTAGATGGGTCATTTTTGGGGGTGGCAAAATGTCACAATAAATATGAATAATATTTTGTAACATGAATATATTTTTATTTTCTACACTATATGATTATTACAATATTAATGATTTTGACGATACGGCGAACTCTAAGACTGATTACTGACTGACTACTCCTGCATTGACTCCAGGATCTATATTTATATTCTTTTTACAATACTAACGTTAAGGGTTTCTATTTTGTTAATAGCTTCATTGCTAGAAGGTAACGTTTACAGTACATACAAAAGAAACTATATTTTTTAATCTGTGACGGAACCCTGAAATATTATCTAACAATTAATACCTGCAAATTAGAATAAGGTGATATCAATAACGTTATGATATGTTAATGTGATTGGGAGAATATTATGAGCTCTATAATCTATAGAAATGCTGTAGGCATGAATGTTATAGCTAACTCATATGTCATTGTTTATTTATTTTGAGGTTAAGGTACGAAAAACTGCCTTTTCGCTTATGGCAGAAAGACTATTAAACTAAACAAAGTAAGGAAATGTCAAAAGTCGATCAATTGTTCTTTAAAAAAAATACTGATTTACTAATTTATGTGTTCCGTGTATATTTTAGGTTGAGAATACACATAACCATATATATTGTCAACCTAAAATATACACGGAACACATAAAATGCGCCGTCCTGTGACTGTATTAAGTTGGTAGTATTGGATGATTCTGACGTCATCAAAATGACGTGCATCGGGATTTGTTTTGAAAAGAGTATACATGGCATTTTTGTTTTCACAAATTCACTTGAAATTCATTCAAATTTCACAAATATTTCACAATAGCAAATGTGTTCTTTCCAAAAATTTCTTTAGCATTTTCATAAAATTTTGGTGTCCTTCGGATTTAAAAACCTAAATAATGGGCGAAGAATTGACCCTACGCCACTGGCGGCTGAAATCCACGCTGCGCCACTGATCTGCGCTCAATTTTGATTTCGAGGGGAACACTAGCACTAACATAGCAAACTGAATTATTTTTAAAGTTAATCACTTTTGGTAAAAAAAAAAATTAAGGAAGCCTTACACATATATAAGTATTCTATTTAAGGATAGTTATTTTGTTATGTTATATTATGTTAATAATGTTATTTAGGATGGGCTATGATGGAAGATCCTGCATCTTAAGAACGCTTTGTGAAATTAGCCGCAATTTGTCCTCAAAGCAAGATAATGTAATTGAGTTGATCTTAAAGATCGTTTTCGGGTGAGTGATTTCATCTATTCATTAATTTCTTTAATCAAGACTCTCCAGTTAAGGCACAAGAGTTCCACATACATTTTTTCAAGAAGTAAGTTGAGTAAATTCTTGAATTTCAAAGTCAATCGTTTATTTGAATGATTAGGTGTTGCCTTTTCTATTGTGTCTTACCAGAAATCATTACTCACGTGTTAATTACTAAAAATATTCCATTTTTCGAACTAAAATCATATTGTTTTAGGTATCCTCAAGAGGCAGTTGAACGTTCTGAACCGGATGAGCATAGAATATACCATTGGGCGTCTCAAATTGGGTACGAGAACACGGAATGTTCCGCGATCTTCAAAAATTGCCCGTTCTCCCTTATCGATATGGCTTTAGGGATGTATTCCCCTTCGTTTTTACCCGAATAAACAGTGATAGTTACATTGTCGTCTTCAGAACCCATTTAAATCCTCCTTTTGTGAGTTTTCAGTTATTTCAAGTGCTACGGACTTTCCAAATTGGAGGTTCGTAGGTGATATCGAAGAACTAAGTACTTACACGATTTTTAGGTTATAAAATAATAATTAAATCCAAAGGTGATCAAATTTCTAACTCTACAACTGATAGCTTCTTAAAAATGTTGATATTTTGGCATGTCAAACTATAACATGTTATGAAAGGCGACATAAGTATACTCTGTTCAAAACAAATCCTAATGCACGTCAGAATACTTCCAATACTACCAACTTAATATAGTTCTAGCACATCGCAATTTGTGTGTTCCATGTATATTTTAGGTTGACAATATACATAACCATACATATTGCCAACCTAAAATATACACGGAACACATAAATTATTGCGATGTGCTGGAACTATATTAAGTTGGTAGTATTGGATGTTTCTGACGTTATCAAAATGACGTGCATCGGGATTTGTTTTGAATAGAGTATAGAATTGGTGTGAGAACTTGAACACTTTTTCAAAAAGTTTTAACGAAAAAAGATACCCAATTAGGAGGATGGAAATTATAACATTTTTAAAATCCCTAATTTATTTAATTAATCGTAAAAATTGCTAAAACATACAAGTTTACAAGTAAACAAGCTTTTTCAACACTTGTAATTGCTGTACATCAGTATTATAATTTTGCGTACATCTCAGAAAGCATCAATTTCAACCGACACGTTATCTATCCCATTTTGCACATCCAAGGAAAATATTGCACAATTTTTGGGAACTAATTCGACTATTACACACATACTTGACTAATCTAAGATGCAGATGACGTTTCCTGAAATTCAATTATCCTCCTGAAATATACGGTTTGTAACAGAAAACATGGAAACGGCACGATTCTCCTCTTACAATCCACTGACTTGAGTTACTTAAACTTCACTTTCTGAAACAAAAATTTCAGAGAAACGTCTAATTGCCGTAAAGTCCCAACGCTAGGTCGATCAGCGATATCGCACAAGTGGGATACGACGAGGCGCAATCTTCCCCTGTCACTTTTCCCTTCCTGTAGGCGGAATGGTAGAGGCGATGCTCTTCCGGTTCGTTTTTCGATAACGCTTGCAGAGGGAATCTGGAAAATATGGAAACTGAACACTTGAAATGACGAAATTTCATGCGAATTCCTCTGAATTGGCGTACTACAGTCGTTCAATTGTTCAACGTAACCTATTGAAATCAATACTCATTTGGTGTGATTGGGTTGTTGAGTAACTTTGAAAAACTAAGCCTTACTGTACCTCTGCATCTACTACAGCTAAAAAAAGACGTTATTATTCCTAAAAAACTAAAGTATAAATGAACAATTTTACGTGTTTCATATTTGTTTAAATTTCGCGCCAAAACGACCATGGCTGTCATGGCGTCTTACGTGACGTCACGGCACAGTTAACGACTGTGTTGAGTCGTGGACCCCTACGCTAAATATTATAAGTGGGATTAAACTTTCTGGAGTTGCTAGGTACACTTAGTTACATGAATTTGTGAAGTTTTATCGAAATTAGAGATTCTTTGAACTTATTTATATGTTTGAACTTCAGTACTTTCACTTCGGCAATAAGTTACATTGCTGATGAATATATAGTTGTAACTCCAAACTTATACAAACAAGAGGTTACAACTTTGTAGAGTCACTAAGGAAACTTAGTTACATAGAATAGTGAAGTTTAGTTCCAATTAGAGTTTCAATGAATGTTCTATTGATTTGTCAACTTATATAGTACTATCACTTCAGCAATTGGTTACAATATGTTGCATATGTAGTAATTTCAAAACTTTAATAAGTACGAAGTATAAACTTTATGACTCACTCAATGAACTGCATTACATGCGTTACATGCATTTGTGATGCTTGATCGAAATTGGAGTTTCATTGAATTTTCAGTAATGTTTGAACTATAGTAGCGTCAATTTACCAATTAGTAACATTGTTGAACATGTAGTTGTAATTTCAATACTTTGACAAGTACGAGGTTTAAACTTTATGCAGTTACTAAGTGAACTTAGTTACATAAAATAGTAAGGTTCGGTTACGATTGGAATTCCACTGAATTTTTTTATAAATTTTTCAATTAGTTGCACTGTAGAATATACATTGTAATGCGAAAAGTAAACAATAGCGCGAGAAGTGTTTACTCGTATCGGACCTGGGCGGCTTGCCTCAAAGGAATTGCCTCGACGCTTAATTAAATTCTATAGAAACATTTTATTAAAGAAGAAACCTCCCCGATTATTATTTAAGGAAAGGTGATTTATGGCCTTCTGGACCTTTCTACATAAAAAAAGGTATTTCGAGTAATTTCAAGAATACGCCAGAAGGTTCCGGATTACAGTTGAGATGTGTATATTATAAGCGGGCCTGCGGTCGAGGATTATTATTAGACGGAAGCCGCGAGAGTAAACAAGCGAAATAGCGAAAGCGAGAGCGTATAAATAAATTAATAATTAAGAGTGACATAAATTAATGTTAGGAAATAGTTAAGTGTGTTATATAAATTAATTAGTTTAGTAATAGTGTATATAAATTAAGTAGTGTCTAGTGTACCATTAGTATTAGTGTAAATAAATTAGAAAATAAACGTTACAATATTGTAACTCCAAAACTTTAACAAGTAAGAAGTACTATAAACTTTATGAACTCGTTCAATTAACTTAGTTACATGAATTTATGAAGCTTGATCGAAATTGGAGTTTCAGTGAATTTTTTATAAATGTTTGAACTTTAGTGCTGTCACTTCAGCAAATGGTTACACAGTAAAATATATAGCTGTAACTCCAAAACTTTAGCAAGTACGAGGTATATACTTTATGGACTCGTTCAATGAACCTATTCTTATGCATTTGTGAAATTTTATTGAAATTGTAGTTTCATTGATTTTTTATAGATGTTTAAACTTTAGTAGCGTCAATTTATCAATTGGTAATAAATATTGTTGAACATTATATCAGTTATAACTCGAAAACTTAAACAAAGTCCGAGGTTTAAACTTTGTGGAGTTACTAAAGTAAACTTTATCGACATAAAATAATAAAGTTTGGATTGCGACTAGAGTTTCTGAATTTCTTATAAATTTTTCAACTTTAGTGCTGTCACTTCAGCAATTAATTGGTTACACTGTAGAATATATAGTTGTAACTCTAAAACTTTAACAAGTACGAGATATAAATTTTATCCACTCGTTAAATTAACTTAGTTACATGAATTTGTGAAGTTTGATCGAGATTGGAGTTTCATTGATTTTTTTTATAAACGTTTGAACTTTGGTAGCGTCAATTTAGCAACTGGTAACATTCTAGAACATAAAGTTTTAATTCCAATACTTTGACAAGTACGAGGTATGAACTTTACGAAGTCACTAAGTATACTTAGTTTCATAAAATAATACAGTTTGGTTGGGATCAGAGTATCAATGAATTTTTATAAATTTTTCAACTTTAGCACTGTCACTTCAGCAATTGGTTACAGTGTTGAATATATAGTTGTAACACAAAAATTTTAACAAGTATGAGATATAAACTTTATGGACTCGCTTAATGAACTTAGTTACATGCATTTGTGAAGTTTTATCGAAATTGCAGTTTCATTGAATTTTTTATAAATGTTTGAATTTTAATAGCTTCAATTTAGCAATTTACACTGTTGAATATATAATTGTGACTCCAAACTTATACAACAGGAGGTTAAATCTTTATGGAGTCATTAAGGAAACTTAGTTACATAAAATAATGAAGTTTGGTAGCAATTGGATTTTCACTGAATTTTTTACTAACTTGTCAACTATAGTACCTATACTGTCACTTCAGCAATTGGTTACAGTGTTGAATATATAGTTGTAAGTTCAAAACTTTAACAAGTACGATGTATAAACTTTATTGACTCGCTCAATGAACTTAGTTACATGCCTTTGTTAAGTTTTATCAAAATTGAAATTTCACTGAATTTTTTACAAATTTTTAAATTTCAATACTGCCACTTCGTCAAATAGTTGTACTGTTGAATGTATAGTTGTAACTCCAAAACTTTTACAGGTACGAAGTCCAAACTTTATACAGTTATCGAGTACACTTTCATTACATGACTTTTTAATGATGTATCATTATTGGAGTTTCACTGCATTTCTTGTAAATTGAAACGTACTAGGTATTGTTTTCTGCAAACACGACCATCACTTATCAGCAGACTTTGGAGATCCTGCCATATGAAACAGTAACCTCCAAAGCAAATTCACCGATACCACAAGATTTGTTATCACAACATCGCGATAAATGAACTAATTAAAATCCAAGAACCTACAAGCGATAGCGTGCCGAGAAGTGACGTCACGCGGTGAAATCACGCAACTAAAATTATGTCCTATGACCAAATAAAATTGATTTCTATGTTCCGGCACTAAAATGACAGCTATTCTAGCACTAAAATGGCCGAAAACAGTGCTTTAATGAGGCTTATTAAAGCATTGTTTTTGGTATTTTTTTGTTGGGTTGGTAACAAGATATTCCCTAATGCTATCTGTGTGAAAAATGAAAAATGGTGTGAAAATTGACAGATGTCTAGGAAACAGCAGTAATACCAACTTAAATGTCACGATGAAAAATTCCCCACATAAGAAACTTTTAATTATTTAAACATAAATAAAAATGAAATGGAAGCCGGAACATAGAAAATGTTGTAAAGTACTCGTTGCAGAAGACATTCCAAGCCCTCGTCCGTTCTAAAACTCGGACTCGGGCTTGGAATATGACGTCTTCTGCAACTTGTACTTTAAACTACTATTTCAATATCTTCACAACTCAATCAACCACTGAAAAGCAAAATTTTCTTATATTATTTTACCATCATATACCTCATTATTTGGGTGTTTTTCACCATGTCATACATACACTACCTGATACAATTACAAATCCAAAATTAAGAAGTATGTGTTGAAATAAAGATTGCTTCATCTACGTTATCATATAACTTTAAATTGGACAGGCACTCACAGGAAGAAACGGTACAAGAGATCCTCGGAGAGCGTTTCTGGTTTCGAAGTGAATTTCCTAGGAGCCTCGCATAACGCCCTGTATATGCAGGACCGTCCGTCGTGGCCCATCCTATCAAATAAATCATAGTAAAGTGCCATTTCGCGTCTCATAAAAGCGTAATATGAATTTAGAGCCAACAAACTGAAATTAATGGCATTAGAGTTTAGTCACTAGTATTGGTGATTGAATCGATAAGGATCTTGAATTGATGTAATCTTTATGGGGTAAATTAAGGAATTTAACTTAACAATCAATCAAACTAAAAAAAGTAGGTATACAAGAAATGTAGTATTTAGGGGTGTAATTGAATTGCAAGAAACATATGTAGCACACCACAAATAGTTCCGTTATGAACCCTTGTGAAGGTACGGCTTGACGTTATTTGTGGAACTGATTCTCATTGGGGACTTACTTGACCAAAAGTTGAGGTGTGGACAGACAAGTGGGTTCTTGGTCCAAAAATTTAGTTTGAGCAGACCTAATCAAAATGGGAACCTCGTTATTGGTCCACAACACTTATGGACCAGTTTGTAAACGTTGCATTGGTTCAAAATAGGACAGGAACTTGTCACAATGGAGATTTTGTTTATTGTCCAGAACAGTTCTGGATGGAATTTTTAGAAGTTTCAAAATTTGTCTGGAACTGGCACAATTAAGTTGGGATGAGAATTGTCCTCAACTTAGCAGATCAAATCAATATGAAAATTTTGCATCAGACTAAGGACAGTTGTGGGTGGATTATATTGGTCTAAAAATTTAGTTTGAGCAGACCTAACCAAAGTGGAAATCTCATTAATAGTCTAGTACATTTTCTGGATCAATCGTAGACGTTACATTAATTCAGAATAAGACAGGAACTTGACCTGTACTAGCCACAATGGAAATCTCGTCTGCTATCCAGTACACTTCTGGTTGAAATTTTAGAAGTTTCAAAATTTCTCCTGTACTCTTTTTGAGAACTGTTCCAAATTTCCACTCATTTTTCGAAACTTACGAGTCTAGTACACCTTCGACCTGACCGTAAACGTCCCTTCTCTGCTTCCTTCTCCTGTGGTGCTTGTGCATCGCCACGTACTCCTCCACGGTCGACCTGTTCGGCAATGTCCAAGAGGTACCCCAATTGATCCCCTCGTAGTATATCGAGAATTCCGTGATGGTGGCGACGGTAGCACACAGCGTAGCCTGAAGGGGTAGCGACGTTCGTTACGTAACGTACTTTTAAGGAAATAAACGCTTTACTCACACCGAAGGTAGCACCCTCAGGGAACGCCACATATCTCTTCCGCCTGGATCTCGCCAGGTTATCGCTCGCTATTAAATCCACTAAATACAACGTTATTAAACAGGTCACGACGATACACTTCATGTTCACATGAATTTACACTTTAACGTTCACATTTTTGCCGAAACAATTATACTGTTACAGTTAAAGACAGAGCCAAGAGGAAATTTTAGGTCGTCGAGGATGTTACAGGAAACGGTATCGTCACTTATGATATTCACAAACGTTTACTCAAGCAATTTGATTTTTGTTGTCATTACGAGTACATTATCGAGACAGTCGCAGAAGACAATTAGAACGTACTTAGATAAAAGTTAACTTAATTATAATTAGCACGTACTTGAAGACTTAATTTTTATTTTATTTTCTGAGTAGGTATGCCATTAGCATATGTGATGTTTTCTGGCCCTACTTAAAGTTGTGTTAATTGTAAATAAAATGCTATTTTTCCATTTTGGGTGTTTTCTGTTTTTCATTAATGTTCTTTAAGAAAACTGTTTGTAGCCTGAAATCTTATTAGTTACGTCATACGTCTCTATTATTTCTAATTTGTTTCTTCTTAACATTTTTAAGTATAGGTATTCACATTCGTCCTTTCGTTAGATATAACCGGACTATCTGTTAATAATCTATTAAATAGCCGCGATAATCTTATTAACAGTTTCTTTCGAAATGCTGTGCAAACAGAACTTGTCACTATATTGATCATTCTTGCGATCCCGTTACTGGTCGTATGGGAATTTTAAATTTTTGTCGATTTCGACGTCAATAGAAGAAATGAAACGTTTATTTTACGTTATATCTTTCGTACTGATTTGTGAAGTCATTTCAAATGCGGATAAAAGTGAAATCGTGAGTAACACAGGAAGAAGATTGACGAGAAAGAAACGTTACCTTACGTTTCCCGACGCGAGTTCGTTACAATTAAGTAAGATATAACTTATAACTGCTTGTTGTGTTATTATTTTGGACATAATATGTAACATATAACTTCCTCTGAACTGTCGAAGGAAATTCAATAAGAAAATTTCGTAGAACGAAAATCCTTCCTACTATTAACTACATAGTTCAATATCTATTTTCCATATGTTTGAAGCCTACTGTATGACCGTACCGAGCGTCGGTCTGCGTCAAATCATGACACTCGGTATAACGGCCGGTATAGCCTGGGAACTACCGGCTGAAGCGCAGAAAATCCTGGAGATCTTCGGGAAAAGGAAACCTACCACGGCGGCACCTACCACCACCACCGAACCACCGACTACAACCTTACCGGTAATATACCTAGTTACCAGTAAAACTACCTACTATTAAATGTGAATCTAAAATGTCATTACAGCCACTTATCTACGAAGAAATTGAACATCCAACGAATCACTCTAATGAAAGAATCGACTACTTCAACTATTGGAATTATAATAGGCCAACGCAGCTTAAAAGCTACTATGATATCTTTCACATCAATAGATACAAATCTGGTTACTCCCCTGCTAACATAAGACCTATATATCAACCTGTTAGAGAGTAAGTAATGTTTCACAGGGCCCTATTCGATTTACTGAGCCTTTTTCCAGTAAGGACGACTATTTTATTCATAACAAATACCATGACTACTACGAAAACGATTTAGATTCGTACTACAACCATCCCACTTACCATCAAGTCCACAGAAGAACTAGAAGAGATTTGTATGGCAAGATCGAGAGCTTATTTTCTTCGTAAGTATACAATTTTTCTAATTATCGGAGTTGCTACTTACAAAATTACTTTAGATTACAACGAGAAGGAAGGGCTTGTGTACTAAAAGCGCTCTGTGAAGTAAATAAGCGTTCCGGCGAAAAGGGTACCTTTATGGAGGAAATCATCAAAGCTATTTTCAGGTAATTTCATTAAATTTCTTGATTCGATCACTACAACGTATTTATCGTAGGATAAAACCACATGATAATTATCCAGATGAAGACGATTACGATGCTGCTGCCAACAAAGATATCAATTGCGAGGAAGAGTTTCCTACTTGTCCTTATTCTGTGTGGAGTGATATGTTTTAGAAATACACAACAAAGAAAGCTGTAGCTTTTTACTTAACAGTGTGTAATAGTTGATAGTAAGTAAAGATTACTTTTCTTAAAAAAATTAGTACTTGATGTGGAACACAATCAACGTTTTTTAAACTTTTCTTTTTCAGCAAATTTGCAATGAAAAAGGACGTATGTACTTGTGTACAACAGAACAAAGTTTTATAACAATTAATCCATATTGATTTTCATCAAAATTCTAGTCGAAAAGATCACATTTCCTGCTCATCAATTTAATTTCAAACTTACAACCAACTAGGCAAGCTTATTATTTAATAATAAAACATATTTTAGTTAAATCTCAATTTACTCATAAAAAAATTGATACAGTGGTTAACTTACAAGCGGTAAAGTGAAAAATGCTTTTGAATTAATTTCGCGTAAAGTTTCAATCATACAACTCCCCACTTTCCATAGCCTGCTGATAACTTCTGCCCCCTTTCTGTTCGGCGTCCAATTTAATCATATCGTCGATGCGCAGAATAGTGATAGCGGCCTCAGTAGCGAATTTCAATGATTTGACCTTCGAAATGGTTGGTTCCAAGACGCCAGCCTTCTTGTTGTCTCTCACTGTTCCTGAAACCATAAATAAAACCTACAGGTTTCAACCCTCCCTAATAAATTTCAAACATCTAAAGCAACTACTAAACTACATGCTATCAATCACAGTAGAGTATTTTTTGACACTTAAAAAATTTTATAACAAAAATTATGTTCTTTGTAACAGTGTCGACTTGATATTTTGACAATCATTACCTTCGATCAGATCTAGCCCGACATATTTGAGATGGGCGTGATCTTTCTTCGTCTGACTACTGTTCTGATAAGCCCTGAGCTTGGCCACCAAGTCCGTTGCGTCTTGTGCCGCATTAACCGCCAGCGTCTTGGGTATGACCAATAAACTTTTGGCGAACTCGGCGATGGCCAATTGCTCGCGGGAACTCAATGTGGTAGCGAAGTTCTCGAGGTAAATCGACAGGGCCGCTTCGACGGAGCCTCCACCTGAAAAATACTTATAGTCAAACCTGCCAATGGCTCAATTCGGAGTCTTAGAAACCGGAAATTGACCCTAATTTACATATAAATTACTTTTTTGGCTCTGAAATAATTGCCATTAATGAAAACAATAGAAATAAAAATTTTCGCTTCCCCTGACATACAAATCTGAAATGTATTAGCAACATAACCAACAGTTTTAGCACCATTTGTAGCCACTAGCAGTGCTACAGGATACCAAAATCTATGAGGTGAAGCCCCATTCTAAATAACAAGGAATTTTGGTCCAGAACCCTCCTAGCCTATCTACTACCTAACTGTGGCGCAAGAAAACGTAAATGTTCTTACGTTTATTTATGTGATCACCTTTAAAATCGACTTAGGTATGTAATGATTTGAAAACCTACCAGTCACTACACTTTTCGATTCTAACACTCTTTTAACGACACACAGAGCGTCGTGGATAGAACGTTCCATTTCGTCGCAGTAGAAATCATTAGGTCCTCGCAATATTATGGAAGCTGCGGTGCGTGCTTTTGGTCTGTAAATAACATAGCGGAGTTGAAAAAATGTTAGTGATGAGTTATTTTGTTTTGTATTAAGTAATAATGACTCAAGACCAATATTAATTAAAAAAGGGTACAAATTTCTTATTCTGTATGAATCGCTTAATTGCAGCATTTTCATAACTGCCAACTTTTTAGTAAAACTTAAGACAAGTACACAATTTACTCAACAGTTCTTACCCTTTGATTAGAATTAACTCATCATCGGAGATTCTCTCCACTACGACCTCGGCGGCCTCCCCGACCATACTGGCGTCGAAAGTCTCCTCCCCTTCCATATTAGTGAGAGACGTGAGGAAAGTGGCACCGGTCGCTTTGGCGATCCTCTTGAGATCGGCAGATTTCACCCTTCTGACGCCGATCGCTCCGGCCTCCACGAAATACTTAAGGCACAGATCGTCGATTCCTCCAGTCACCAAGATGACGTTGACGCCGGTACTTAATACTTTCTGAATACGTTCCTTCGTTATGTCCAGTTCCCTGGCGTGGATACCTTCGAGCTTATCCGGATCGGTGATGAGTATCTTAAAAATAGTTTTTGAGAATCTGGAAGTTCGTGATGTTTATTTTAATACCTGCATGCCCATCTTCAATTTAGCCTTCTGCAAGGAGAAGTCGAGGCATGCGATCTTGGCGTTAACGATCTTTTTCGGCATTGCCTGACTAGCGACGGTGCAATTCAAAGCGTATCCTTGGACTAGGATGCTTTCCTTGGCGCTTTTGCCATGAGCTTTGAGGACGTTTACCGCCTTTATGGGGTACATCGCGTTACCTCTCGCATCAGTTATTTTTATGGCATTGGCTGCATCCACAACCATAGCCGAAAAGAAATCAGCATCACTGAAAAACACGGAAATATGAGTATTCAGTACTTATATGGAGGCATGAAATGACTTACGCTCCAATAATCTTTGAACTCATGGAGGTTTTAGCGATGTTGGTGATGCAATCCTTGCCTAATTCGTCGACAGGTATAGTCAGGTGGTCTTGGATATATCTGCAGGCTTCTTTGCAGGCTAGCCTGTATCCGCTGATGATGGAAGTTGGATGAATTTTTTGTTTCACAAGCTCATCGGCGTTCTAGAAATGAATGGAACTGTTTAACCAATCTCAATACAAACATATTACGAAATATGATCATCATCAAGACAGAGCTGGTCTAAGCAAATGGAAATTGGAATTACCTTCAGCAATTCAGCAGCAATTATAACTACGGAAGTGGTCCCGTCACCGACTTCTTCGTCCTGCAACTGGGCAAGCTCGACCAACACTCGAGCGGCAGGATGTTCGACTTCCAAAAGTTTAAGGATCGTAGCACCGTCATTCGTCACGGTCACATCACCGATATCGTCGACGAGCATCTTATCCAGCCCAACGGGACCCAACGAGCTCTTCACCACGTTCGCTATGGTCGCAGCGGCCATAACTGAAATAATCGTCTTATAGAACAAAACGTAATTTCTCGCTACGTCCGACAATCCCAAATAAGTCCGCCCCAGCAGCACATGATCCTTGCAGTAAGGTTAAGTTAATGAAATAGCAGGTTATTTGGGAAGAAAGATGATTGAAGTTACCATTTTGGGTGCGAACTGAAGCACCGGTGGTCCTGGACCCCGCGACGGACAAAGGGCTCGCTACAATCGACATTTTTCAAAGCAGAAGTTCGAAGACCGATCACAAATGTATATCCGGCTAATTCAATGCACTTCAATGGACACAAAACAAAGAAAGAACACAGACAGAGAAATGTCAAAACGTCAAATGAACAACACAAAAATCACAGGAACAGTACGGAGAGCAGTAGAGTAATATAGATATTCGGTGCTATGGGTAATGCTTCTGGATTACTTTAAGTAAAGCTTTAAGCACTTTATTTTAAGCCAAACATCAATAAACATTATAAAATTAGTGTTGGTGAAATATTGATGTGACAGGGAACAAACTGAAAAACATGTTGGAATCTTGTTCCTTCTAATCGCTAAATTATGTTCGGAATTCGTTTGTAAAACGTGCAATATGTAGTTATATCTTCACACTTCTTATAAATTTTGTTGCTTTGAACGATTTAACAGTGATAAACGTTTATGATTTTAAACTGTTTCATCGTTTCTGTGACAAGAATCTGTGAAGTGTCTTGTGTTGTTGCCGGTAAAGTAGTTTCCGCCATTTCCGCCTGTCATCGGTCTTTTAGAACATGGCAGTTCCATGTGCACATTGACGAGAATTTCTTCCCGTATTTCGTGTATAAGGAGGCATAATCGCAAGTGAGTAAACGGTAAATATGAAGCTGAACGTATCGTACCCGGCGACGGGCTGCCAGAAGCTCTTCGAGGTGGTCGACGAGCACAAGATCCGCATCTTCTACGAGAAGCGCATGGGCCAGGAGGTGGAAGCGGACCTCCTCGGCGACGAGTGGAAGGGCTACATCCTGAAGATCGCTGGCGGTAACGACAAGCAGGGCTTCCCGATGAAGCAGGGCGTGCTCACCAACGGCAGGGTGCGATTGCTCTTGTCGAAGGGCCACTCGTGCTACAGGCCCCGCAGGGACGGCGAACGCAAGAGGAAATCGGTGCGAGGCTGCTTCGTCGACGGCAACCTGAGCGTCTTGGCGCTCGTGATCGTCCGCAAGGGGGAGCAGGAGATTCCCGGCCTGACCGACACGACCATCCCCCGTCGGCTCGGACCGAAGAGGGCGTCCCGCATCCGGAAGCTGTTCAACTTGAGCAAGGAGGATGACGTCCGTCAGTACGTCGTCAAGCGTCCGTTGCCGGTGAAGGAGGGCAAGAAGCCGAGGACGAAGGCGCCTAAGATCCAGAGGCTCATCACTCCGGTAGTGCTGCAGCGTAAGCGTCACCGTCTCGCTTTGAAGAAAAAGCGTTGCATCAACCGCAAGGAACAGCAGGACGCGTACGCCAAGCTGCTCGCTCAGAGGAAGAAGGAGTCCAAGGCGCGCAAGGAATTGATGAAGAGACGCCGTTCCGCCAGCATGCGGGACAGCAAGTCCAGCAATCAGAGCGGACAGAAATAATTTTTATAAGATGTATTTCAATGTTAATACACATTGTTCTGAATGATATACCAGTTTTATTCATTTTTTACCCTCATTTCAACTGATTTAACAGCTAAACCAAAAGAAAACGCCAAGTCTTCACCACCAACTTTTTTTCATATGAGTGACCGGTTTCGACTATCTAGTAGTCATCAGCCTCGTAATAACAAAACGTTTTCAGGGCTTCCGCTGAACAATATGTGAGACGTCACAGACAAAACAGTTAAAAATTAAATTTTCTTCACACATCGAACAGGACAATCATATGAGACATGGAAACAGCCCTCATCGATGAAGACGTTATTCCTATTAGGGCTGTTTCCATGTCTCATATGATTGTCCTGTTCGATGTGTGAAGAAATTTTAATTTTTAACTGTTTTATCTGTGACGTCTCACATATTGTTCAGCGGGAGCCCTAAAATGTTTTGTTATTACGAGCCTGATGATGACTACTAGATAGTCGAAACCGGAAAGGGACGTTTTGACGCGGCCGGTTCGACGCGGCCGTTTCGACGCAGGCCCGTTTTGACGCGAGCCGTTTTGACGCAGGGACGATTTGACCAGTGTTGTTAAGTATTTAAGTACATGTATTTAGAAATGTATTTTAAATACTTTTTATGTAGTTAAATACATAAGCTTAATTTGTATTTACTGTGTATTTAAAATACATTTCTTCTGACATTTTAAATACAGTAGTTCAAATACATTTTTTGGCAATATTAAGATCCAGGCTGTTCATTTGTATTTACATTTTGGTTTATATACTTACATGCTTACTTTGAAGCTAATTGTTAAACTGAAAAATTGAAAAACTGAAAACTAAAAGCTAATTGTTGATCTGACGACACTTTTAAAGGAGTTTTGATTATCTTAACGGTGTACAATTCATAAAGTTTTTAAAAAAGTTGTGACATTGTAAAACAATTTTTAAGGTACTAAGTAGCTTGTCGACATTTTTAAAGAAGTCGCAGTTATCTTAAACTTAAACTGTTGTTTCAAAAGAAGTTAAGGAGCTTCTAAAGAACTTATGACAACTCTAATACAACACAAATAACTTGAACTGCCATATATGAATTTGGAAAAGTAACTAATGAAGCTTTTTAATTAGCTACTTCGTTAGATCAAGTTAAAAAGTAAAGTGTCTTATGTGTCGACATCTTTGCCTTGGGAATATTTTTTAGAAGTTTGGAACTTACATTAGCCTGTCGTATTTTAAAGTATCACTTCAATTTCTAAACACTTGTTTACACAGTAGTTGGCAAATTTGGAAAATTGCAAAAATTTTACGATTTCATGAAGCAAAGAAAATAACTCCTAACACTTTTTGAGATGGTTTTAAGTGTTAAAACCATAAATTTAGGTTTAGTGTATAAAAGTCAGTCTATGTATTTGAGGTTTTTCGATACAAATAACTTAGATATTTTGAAAATAATTGAAAACTTCACAACTTCGGGCAATAAAACAAAGATTTTAGAACTTCATTAGAAAGGTCCCATTAGAAATTAGATTCCATTTTCTTAAACTGATTTAGAAATTCAAAAATTGAATAATTTCAACAATTTCACGAATAAAATAATAGGAATTCTAAGCTTCCTGGGGTTATGCTTAACATTGTTGCAATTAAGAATAATTTACAACTTTAAATACTGTAAAAATACATAAACGAAATACTTGTTACTTGTATTTAAATACATTGTCCAGAGAAGTATTTAAAATACAAGTAAATATATTTTGTAAAAAGTATTTGCGTTTGTATTTAAATACATTTTTAAAAGTATTTTTAACAACACTGGATTTGACGCAGGGACGTTTCTATGAGTAAAGACCTAGAAATGTTTTTAGTACTATTTGCATATTTAAGGTGTCAATTCCTGTAACAAAAATAGTTATGTCGGTAGTAACCTGTGGCAACAATGGCGATAAGCGATAACAAACGAGGTGATCTTTTGCTGGAATTGAAACCAAGGATTAGCGATAACTGCAACACCTTACGGCAGGCCAATTGTCCGAACATAAACTCGTATTTTTAAATGAAACATTTGACTTTTAAACATTTGGATTAAATAGATTTATATGATATAAATAAAGATATCCTAATTACAAATAGATAATTAATATATGTTCTCCCTATTCCTCGAATTTCCTAAATGATAAATTATTTCCCTAAGTTACATAACTAATTAAATTTAATTGAAAGTAATATTAAAGGTAATTGTAGTCAAAAAATAATGTGCCATTTTAGGTTTGGATCCCATGAAAGAAAAAATCTATAATCCTAGTATCGCTCGTTTCTAATATTTCGCGTCAAAACGGTTCGCGTCAAAACGGCTCGCGTCAAAACGGACCTGCGTCGAAACGGCCGCGTCAAAACGGCCGCGTCAAAACGTCCTAGATCGGTCGAAACTGATCGCTCATTTGAAAATAAATTGGTGGTGAAGACTTGGTGTTTTCTTTTGGTTTAACTACCATGGCCACCTTTGAGACACTGGACAACCTTCGTTCTTTGATTTAACAGCTACCTACATTTTATGTTAAATTTCCTATATACAATCTACCAATCTTAACTACACAAAAAAGTCTTAAATGTGATTCATCGGATTCAATATTATTATGGGAAGTGCCATTATAGAATACCTGAATTACAAAATAACACCAGCAATAGAAGAAATGAAAACATATATCTTTTTCTTTAGGTGACATACGCAGTGTAGTATATAGACATGTCACTGTTCATATTGTATAATTACATAGAAGTCTATTGGTTCATAATGTTCTTTCGCTTTTCTCAACATCTCTGACACCACACCAGTTCCTAACATCTGTGAGCCATGAACCTGGCCCTATCGCCTATCTTACCTTCTATTTTGCCCATTAAAATCTCTTTAGGTATTTTATATTTGAATCCTCTTAAAATATGTCCTAAGTAAACTACCTTTCTTTTCTTTATAATATCCAGCAATTGTCTATCTTCATTCGTTCTTCATTGCCGATATGGTCCACCCAAGGTACTCTTAAGTTATCATAAAGTCCACATTTCAAAGGCCTCTATGCGATTCATTGATCAAGTTTCTGATCCATATGTTAATACAGGCCAAACATTAGTACATTAATTGTGAAAGAACAGGAGACATTCCAGGTGTTTTCCCACTAACATGAAATCTGAGCAAATTTATAATTTATTTCCTCAGCATATCTTGCTTGATCTCTAAATTCTCATTGGCAGCAGCATCACTTTCTTATCTTCGCAATTTCGAAGAAAGAAATGCATGCAAGTGAGGTTTTTACCTATTCAAGTCTCAATATTCCTTAAAACAACTTTTTGAGCATTCGATATGAACTTTGAAACTTATTAATAAAAGTAAATTTTGTGTGTAATAACTTTATTTATTTATAAATGAAAAAATTACATTTCAAATCAATATATTACTCTCCGTAAATAAATATAGGATTAAATTCTTATTTCACTGAAAAGAGAAATGTAACAGCTCAATAACCAACTATAAATTAATATTAGTTAAATCATCACTACAACTTTACAAATGGCAAGTAAAAAAATTATAGCACACATAATAAAGTTTATGGAATGAGTATGTATCGAAGTGTAGTATTAAGTTCATTCCACAAACTGTAGTTTTGTTAACTTTAGTGATAGTAGGTACAAACCAAACGATCTTATCCTATCCTACTAAAAAACTAAATTCTGAAGGAGAATTTAAAGTCAAATAAATGCTTAAGATTCTTAAAAATCACTAATTTTCGGTAACTTTCGTAAAATTTCATTAAACTACAAAACTTTTGATATACACTATACGTTCATAGACCGATCAAATTATCACTAGATTTCCATCTAACACCCTCATAACTATCTATGAATTTGAATGAGCTTTTGATATCAAAGTACACTAAACTAGCTGGAAAAGATGAAAATTCGTTTTCTTCTTTGATCCATTATTCATGCACTAACGTCTCAAATAAAATATATCTTGTCGACCATCAGTATTTCTAAATTTTGTAAAAAAAAAATATAGAAAATAGAAATTTCTGTAAATCATCAGAACACTGATTCAACATCTAAAAAATTACCTTAAAATTAATAAAAATATTTAGTGTCCAAAAATACACTAAACTAGTTGGAAAAAGTGAAAATTCGTTTACTTATTTGATCCATTATTCGTGTAATACCGTCTTAATTATAATATAACTTATAGGCCATTAGTGCTTCTAAATTTTGTAGAATATATCGAAAAGAAAAATTTCTGTAAATCACTAGAACATTGATTCAACAACTACAATAATAAAATAAAATTAACACAAGTTAGGTTAGTTAATCTTGATTCTAAAACCTCAAAAGGTCGAAAGTTTAAAGTTACTATTATTTTGACTAATCCTTCGCATCAGACTTTACTGCATTAACAAAAAAAATCATTTATTTAATTTAATTCGAAATCACCTATTTCTTAACTATAATGATATACTCGCTAACATTACTCCCCCTAAAAAACTCGATGAGCACCTAAGTTTAATATAACGTCATTAATTAACTATACACTTTGGTGATTTTGGGAACATTGTGGCAGTTAGTATTTATCATAAAGATTTCGTTAAAAACTACAAAAATTAGTGACATTGTGCTTCTCCAAAAGTACCCTAGTACTCTGTAACTATCTAAGTAGACTCATTGGAATTAAAATGAGATTCTATAAATAAAACTTGAACAATCTCTGATGTCACAAAATGAATATTTTGGAACAGTTGGAAAGATAAAAAATGGAAAGGTGTGGGAAAAGTAACGGTAACAAAAGAAAACAAAATATTCAGATGAACATCATCATCACTACACATATAGAAAAATTTGGCCGTTTCAGACGTTGGTCGGAGCCTCCATGCCGCAGATGATCGCCTTCATGACGCTCGCCGCAGCAAGGGAACCGTACGGCTGCCACTCTTTCCTCCTCGTGCCGTCCTTGTAATCGGAAATCCCCCTGATGCACATGAAACTGTCCTTACAGTTCCCCAATATCGACTCTATGACGGAATCGAACTCGCAATCGAAGGCGAGCGCTCCGACCTGAGCGGCGAATTGCTGTCGCAGTCTATCGTCTCTCACGACTTGCCTGCCAGACGCGATGGGTGCTAGGTGGATCCTCGGGCAACCCTCTTGCCTGATGTAACATAAAATGGAACGTTAACTCACTAGGTTTAGTTTTATGTTACAAATAACACGAAACATTCACTGTCATCTTGTGCGCAGCAGTAATGCGAGAAGGCACGCAGATGTGCTTAGAAGTTCAGTTCGAAAAGGCTCCTTCGATGGCCATCAAAGCGCATAACACTAGTTGTTTGCTAGATAACTCATCTGATTACATCAATTTAATGGAAGTTCGAATCAAATCCTGCGCCCAATGCTGGAATTGTTTGTGTTATTTGAGGCTGCTAAATTTCGGAATCAAAGCGACTTTACCAACTAAACACACAATTAAAAGTGATAACGATAACTCACTAATCTGCTGATATTCCTTATTCATTATTCATATTATTATGTGAGAACGTAAGTGCAGCATTACTATTTGTGTTGGTGAATAAATGTGCTACGTTTTATACAATCACAATTTGTGTTAAAAATTCGATAAAAGTCATGAAATATGCCGGTTTCGACTCTTCCCTAAGACTTTATATGCAATTTCGAAGTTACGAAATCTACATGTTTTCGGTGCGAGTTTTAAACTAAATCATCAAACAACTACACATTCAACTTTTACATGTGTCACAAGCATTTAACAGGTTTGCATTGATCTAACCTCAGCAAACCTGGTTCTTAAGTGTATGTGTATTACATGTGACAATACAGTTGGATGGTGGATAGTATAAATATATTCAAAATAGTTCTATTGTCATTCGATCGCACCTAAAGCTATTTCTTTTTAAAAGTCTCTTAGGCGTACTCGGCCTCAAATGTTTCCTCGGAGTCGTCAACTTTTGTCTTACTGGGATTTCCGTTCTTTTCGCCATTACGTCCACCTTTTTGCACACTCTAAATATGATACAATTAGACATTTTTGTTACACAAACAACACACTTCATTACGTGAACGACTCGCAAGGAATTAAATATTTCCTCATTCAACCTACCTCTTCACGGCCTTATCTTGTGGTTCTGGATGCGCGACTTCTATCAAGTCCTTCTCGCCGATGCTCATGTACAACTTATCTGTCTCCGAGTTGGGGGCGCTGAAGTCCTGCTCGGCCTGCCCCCCGAGGATATTCAGGCCGTCCCGTAGGTAGTTCAGCCAAGGGGGAGCCGTCCCGGAGTTGTTCTCGTTCGATGACTTAAGTTGGGCAGCGATGCTCTGGAGGCTCGTATTCGATGGGGCGTATGGTTTGATTTCGAACTCGAACCCTTTCTCAGTCGATTTAGCTGACTCGCAGTATAAGTAGATGTGCCTAAAAGGGAAGAGCGCTATCAGGAGATGGAGGAAAAGTAGGGGGATTGTCGTTTTGTTGGGCGGATATGATTCAAAAAGTTAAAAGACATTCAGCCAGACAGATTTTAGTGCTGAAATAAACGAGTTTGTTATAATTTGAAACTACTTTAGACACAGAACCTTTTTTTAGGGAAACTGGAACACAACACAAAGGAAAAGTCGACTACTATAGAAATGCGATTTCTGAGATAAGTCGAAGGCAAAACAATGTATTTTGAGAAAAACCTCCACAACAAATCTCCATAGGACTGGTAGGAGTCCTGGTGATAAAAGTATAACCTTCCTGACAATAAAGTCACTTATACCTATGATACAACTAAAATTTGTCACCTTCATATCGATTCCTCGGCTTTGTATAACGTCATCGTGAAATAGTTGCCATTTTTTAACCAGGCTTAAACCTTAAGAAACCTTTACCTAAACAATGAATTAGTTCGTCAATTTTGTCAATTTTGAGTATTGGTTAATAGCCAAGTACTGGCATAGTGATAGTGCATGAGAACATTGACTTTATTGTCCTAGAGATCACCCTTCATCTATTCCATTTCTCTAAGTTCATAGTATCCCTTGCTTTATTTTCTTTAGTATGCTTGTCAACAGATCAGCAGCCTGTTTCCATTCCATTAATTTTCATATCTCTTTACTCTTCATTTCAATGTTTGCTTGTTTACAGAAAACAGTGGAAGAAACTGTGGAAAAAGACACTGATCACTAACAGGCACAAGTGCTTTGCACAAAATAATCCAAAATCTTACACAGTACTTTACAATGACTTACTTATTTCTTACAGGATACGAGATTACCACATCGCCGAGCCTGACGTGCTTGTTGTAATCGGTGTAATGAGGCACGCCGCCTCCAACGCCCACCAGAAAGACATAATCTACTTTCTGGAAGGTCCCAAGGAGACGAGTCGTTGTGTTGCCGGCAGCAGTCATCGCTTCTCTTGTATGACCAACTGTAGGCAGTTTTGTGCAGACTATACGATGAGCACCGATGTTGCCCAGAGTGTAGACGTTGGATTCACCTAGATTCGAATAGACAAGGTTAGTAATTAGATGCGATTTGATTTCTAGATGTAGTTAGTTATGTACATTGTGAGTTTACATATACAGATTTCTTATTTGGAAGCGAACGAGGGTTTTCAAATGTATCCACATCGATGCTTGATTGTACAGTAATTGTGGATTTGTAGTTGTTTGCATTTCAAGACAAGAAGTAAGACTCATAATAAATGGAACATGTAGTTATTGGATGTGATTATAAGAATAACATAACAATAACAAGCAACAAAATTTGAAAAATGTTTGCTTAGTTTTCAGAATGAATCATTCATGAAGTAAAAGTTGTATTGATGATACAGTAGAACACATTTTGTTTTTATTGTCATAATTTCTTAACAGATAAATGCTGTGTCTGATTGTAAAAAAGTATTTACAAACAAAACATTATAAGCTCTCTTAACCAGAAGATGTAAGGGGAAAAAGGTAGAAAGGGTAAACTAAAATGTGTATTCTCGAATTGAATATACTACTCTAGAATGGACAGTACATTTTAACCCTTCCATAATCATCAGAAAAGGAAATCTGCGCAACTAATATTGATCGTTATTAACACCGGTAAAGAAATGAATAATTAGTTTTTAATATATTTGTTCGTGTGCGACCAATTACAGTAAAAACATTACAAATAACTTTTTAAATGAATGTTAAACCAAAATATTTAGCACCTTGGACAGTATAAGACTTTTCTGTACATATAAAACATATTCGTTTTTGTGCTCTTTTATAATACACCTTCCAGAAATGTTCATGCAAAACACAAAAACAATAAAAAGCGATTCCACCCTTGCTTTATTGACTACTTTCAAACTGTTCAACACAAAAAATGAATGGTGATTCTTATTTGTCCGACTTGAAGTATTGAACCGACCTCTTCAATGTTTGTGCAAACATTAGTAAGCATTAAGTAAGGACATTAACAGAACAACATTGCTGTTTCTTTGCGATAGTCAATAGAACATTTTATTAGCGAAAAAACATATATATGTGGTGACTTCGTGATATGTAACACGTTTTCCACGCTACTCTGTACAGATATGTGCACGGACACTTCCACTGGTGAACATAGCAAAATGTGCCCATGAAACCCCCCATCGGTGTGCGAGATCAAGCAGGAGTGTCTTGTATTCGTTCCTTACCAAATCGCACTCTCCCGTTCTCCCCCACGGGACTGGTAGCACCTACATTATATAATGTTTACTATACACTCTTATTTCATTCCAAATATGTACTAACATTTAATTTTGATTTTCGCGCACAAATTCAGTAACCTTGAGAAGTAATCAATATCTGTTCCATGACTAATATCTCCTACTCCATGCGTTCCAAGCCTTGTAACCTAACCTCACAACTTTTTTTTTGGGCGACTGTGGGCAAATCGTGAGGAATTATTAATTCTCCGACTTGATCAACGAATAGTGACAAGTGACGATGATCACTCCCAGATTCCAATTATCGCAGGACGAACGGTCCGTAACGATAACCATCCGGGCGCCCTATTGCTGTCTAAGGGAGCTAGAAGTGGCCGTCGAAGGAGACACCTTCCTGTTCTTATGCAAACCTTACTACCTGCGACTCCAGCTACCCGGAAGGCTGGCGGACGACGACAACCCCTGGAGCTGCTTCGACAGCGACACCGGCGAATTCAACTTTCGGTGCGACAAAGCGAACCCAGGGGAACACTTCAAGGATCTCGAATTCATAACCAAGTTTCTCGTTAAGAAGGTCGAAGCTAGTTACGACGACGGTAAGAAAATCATCGTGCTCGACAGTCAAACTAATAGTGAAAAGACCCAACCGACGGCGGAAGGGAAAGACGTGTCCGAGGGTTTCGGTTTCGCCTTACAGAGTAACAAAGGTTTCGTCTCGGTCAGTTCGGAATTCAACGAGGTGTTTGAAATCGACCCGTGCGAAGTGAATCTGACGGACAGACGGAAGCTACGTTTGCAGTACGAACAAGGTAAATTCAGTGCGGAACACTACATGGCCGATTTCGTCGAGGACGAAGAGATTTCAGATATGCTCAGCGAGAAGGCGCCTTGGGACGAACTAAATGCATCTTTGATAAAATTCTCCGATGAAGAGTTAGACTTTTTAAAAGACTTACCCAACGTCGAATACAACTTAACAGATCAACAGGTGAATTACGTTTTCAACGGTCTTATCGACATATTGTACGCTTACTGTTACGATAAACGTACGACATTTAATGAAGGAAGTACCGAATCCGGTTGGACCATAGTCAAGTTATCTGCCACTTTATGCTGGCTTGAAGCTTTCGAAACTCCGAAGGAAACGATGATATCGGCGTTCAGAAGGAGCGTAACTTACCCACTGTGCCGAAACTATAAGTTAAGCATGAAGGTGCTCGATGACTTGAAAAACCTGATCAAACTCGGGGAACAATACATTATAAAATGCTTCATAGAAATATATCATATTTTCCTAGGCGGCGACTGCTGCAGGTATATCCTGAACAACCTTTTCGTCAAAGATTACATAACTTACGCTATGAAGTGGGACAAGGGCAGATGGAAAAAGTACTGTGAAGAGTTTTTAGTTGTATCACCTAAAAAGGAGGAGCTGGGATTAAATTTAAACGAGATAGAGAGAGGTTACAGCTTGGAGGAAATGGCAAATTTGAGAATAGCGGACAGTGACAGTGACGACAGTTCCGAAGATTCCAGCGAGGACAGCGATAGTGATAGCAGCGACAGCAGCGAAACAGACGGAGATTATCCCAGTAGTAAAGATATTTTTAGATTCTTATGTTGAGAACTTTTGCTTGTTATGAATGAAGCGTTATTTACTACAGTCATTTCTTAAATTGGCAGTGAAATTTATTTTTAACTAAGGTTGTTAGGTTTCAACTAAAACTAGGCTTGCATTGAATGTTCTGATTAATTAACTCAAATTATTATTATGTGACTGAATAGAGAATAAAGTAATTTTTTTAAATATTCGTGAAATATTTTAATACCTACCTCTCCTGTAAAATAGGAACTTAGTTCGAGAAGGAACGAAAGCATTTAGATATTTCTCATTACTGATGTAATGTGGGATGTCACTGGGAACCCGAATTTGAATTTTGAAAATTAATGGTATGTTCAGAAATGATACTCAAATATTTCTTAAGTTCTTCTCTTGACTAAATCAAGAGTTTTCTTAAGTTAAATTTGAAAAGCGTTCTTATGAACACTTCACTAGGGCTCTCTTTTCACCCAATCGAAACCATAATAAATTTTAAAAGCTAGATACTCACCGACGGTGGTATATCTAACATAAGTCTCCTTGTTCTCGATCATCGCATCCACAGCCAATTTCTCGCAATACTGAGCCGTGATTATGGCGATGGTGGGCTGTTTGGCGCTCGCCATAGTCGGCATCTGCTTAACGATGGTGACTTGGTGAGTGTCATGCGACTGCTGCCTAGTGAAGGCCCCGTGCTCCATAGCTTTCACCAACTGACGGGACTGCAGAGCCGATACGCACTGTGCCACCTCCTCCTCGTCCCAACCGTTATCTCTGCACCAAACGTAAAAGTTAAAAAGTGATCTGTGGCTTTGCTCGAGTAGGTACATACTTTGCGATATCTTTTATTGTAATGGGGTTCGGATATGAAGATTCGATGATCTCCAAGACTTTCTCGACCGTTAGAATAACGAAGTTTCCCAAGGAGTTTTCATCGGCTGACACTAAAAACAATAAGAAGAGTAGGATGATCGCAGAGAAAATGTTTCCTTGATTAATGGATTACGGCACGGTTGAGTAACAGAATAAAAGTTTTAGTGTTCAAACGTTAGTTTCAATGTACGTAACAATTTAAATTTTAGTAAGAGTGGTTGAACTCAATAACTGAAATTGTAAGAGAGTTGAGTTAGGTTACTGTGATAACTCTTAATGAATCGAAGTTAATAACTAACAGGTGTGGCACATGTGAATGAACCATTTCACATGGTGATGAAATGTATTGCCTCGATACATGCACGGTTTATCTCTCATCTCTTCAATTTCAACTCCAAAGTTTTACACAAAGTTTAGACGTAATAATCACATCCATGCCGATTTTTACACTTCTCCATGCAAAAACGAGTGGTGTTACTGAGATTCTTTTCTGGCACACTCATCGAAACTTTACCGTGTGAAACGCAATGATTTAAGTTGAAACGCGAGTAGCCAGGAAGAGCTATAAGAGATCATTGAAAGGGGTGAAATGAAACGAGAATGACACGTCGACGAGACGAGAAGACTCACGTGGCCTAGGCGGAACCTCCACTTGGTCCTTCAGTTGCTTCAGCTCCACCTCCAGCTTCGCTATGCTCTTGTAGTTGTGCTGCATCAACTTCATTATCTTCTTGATAAATCCGACGTAATCTGAAACAGCTCGTTCAGCAAGTAACGGGAATCGGTAAGGGGAGTGCTACCTCTGGGAAACTCCTGCGGGCTGACCAGCTCTTTGAAGAACTCCTGGGCCGTACTCGCCTGTCCGCCGTCGACCTCGTCGTGTGCATCCCTGAACCAAAAACGTAAAGTTCTCGCTTCCTGCGTGTGCTTGTTGGTCTCCTTATTGACGAGGAACACTCTGAATTCCAGGGAGAGTTGAGGCGGGCTCCAATCTCCATTTTCTAAAGGGGAAGAAAATAAGTGTCTTAATAAAATCTTGGGGAATGAAGCAATATTTTCTAATGCATGTTTGAATTATTTTCTATAAAACGAATATAAAAATATAAGAAAAGCAATATGAAACTAAGCAGTCACATAACTAATTAATTTTAAATGCATCTTGAGAATCAGAGAAATTTCATATTTTTCTCACTATAAAAAAGTCTTCACTTCTGCCTTCTGTCAACTTCTGTAATTAACCTATCTAGAGGGTTGTAATCTGTAATATTTAAATCTTGATCTCGCAGGATTGAACTGTTGCTCTTTAATTTCTTACCGACTGCCGTTTCCTTGTTTATGATGATCCCTGTGTGTTCACCGCCGGCTATGTGCATTTTATCGTTGGTCTTCTGTATTTTTCTCCGTTCGATGATCAACGTAGTGGAATTTTCAGTTTTCGATTTCGGGGTCATTATGACCTGCTCTTGGTCAGTCTCCGTCATTTTCCTGGAACGAACGATTATAATAATTAGTAATCGAAATTATCAATCAATCAATAATCAATATTAGTGTTGTATTTGATCAGTCTAGCTAGATGGAACGAAGGAAGGAGAGGGGACGGAAAATAACTTTCTCTTTCTTCTGAGATAAATCCATTACTTACTCTGATTTATAGGTCTCAGGTGAGTGCTTGTACAACAAAGAAGTGTCTTAATAATATTTATGTTTTGGCTAAAGGTTTCATTTATTTACTCCTATTTCTCTTGAACGTGCTGTTGTTGCGATACGGTAATTATTGTTATTATTGATTCTTACTCAACCATTAAATTCGATACAATCGACTCAACGTTCAAAAAAACTACTTTCACGTTATATTACTTTCCTATTTCCGACAATTTTAACGCTCATTTTCAAAACGGTTTACTCAAATTAGGTACTAATAGTTACCTCGTTACACTCAATTAAATTCGTCAGTAATTATGTGCGTAATGTAGGTTTGTAGATCAAACTGGTGCATGGTTATGGAAGTAGATGTGCTTGATATAAAAGGCAAGTAATCGAGAATACAAGAAATTGTAACAGTTTTAAAAAGAATCTGTCGAAGATAATTAGCTGTAATTTACTCTCTCTTACAATTTTTTTGAACAGGTAGATTGCGGTCGATAGAAAAAAAATTCGAAAGTGTTCAAAACTTAGTTTGTTGCGAACAAACGATGAATTTACTATTTAGTATAACTGGAAAGCTACGAGACATTGGAATAATAAGAAAACGTTACAATTAGTGACAGTTGTTTTAACCACTGAAATCGATATTTTCACAGCAGCCTAAATATTGTTTTAACTGATATCGACTTCCGTTGCCGGTACATTGGCCGCCCTGCCCTAAAGTCTCCTATATTTTCATGCCTTGTAATTAGGGATTGGTTGCATTGTGTGCACTGATAAAAGTACAAACTGGAAAATCGCGTACTAAAATACGTGAAACAATTAAAAATATTAATGTACTTTTGACCTACGTTTAAGAAACACACTGCAGTATAAAATACAAGCTGCTTATAAAACTCTAAAATGTCGTTATGAAAAGTGGAAGGGGCGCTATTTCATGCTGTGGTAATAACCACAGCCAAAAATTAAATCAATAAAATTTGTACACTTTCCAACACGAAAGGTACAAACTGGTACAGAGTGGGCTGTGGAGTTATTGACCAGAGTTTAATGGTTACGATATGAAAATAACGTAAACTGTTTACAGATAACTGACGGCTTAATACTCCCGCTAATAAACGCTTTATCTCTTAATAACACAGCAACAGGATTAGATATTATAAAAAATGGACTTGTGTGTACATATCGTTGCAATACTTATGGTGCGCACATTTTGCTTATTTTTCACTATATTTGAATGATTAATCGAGGAATTAGTTTGGTGAAAATTAATTGAACTTTCAGATTTGGCTAAAATCTAAAATTTGCATGACAATGGAAGACTTTCATTTTAAATACCCACCTTTGGTGAAATGGTGAGAGTTACAGAACAAATGTTTTAATTATTCACGAAACAATGCGAAGTTCACTAATAGCCAATTACATTGCCTAACTGCCACCGGTATTAATTACAACTTTATAATGACTAATCCGGGATAACAAAGTACATATATAAATTCAAAGCGAGTTAATTTTAGAATCTTCTTTCGAATATTTCTGGTATTTGATTTGTTGGGAAACGGTTAATAAACAACTGACTATATTTAGCGATAGTGTAGGATTTCAGACTATGAGTGGAGTGGATATGTGATTCATCTCTCATTCGAGAAGTGCATATCGTATTTTACAAACTCTTTATAACATTATTTTCAGAATCAAATTTCAAAGAATACAGAACGATACATTTGTTATTAAAATATTTAGTTTTGAAATCAGGGGGCGCACTGCACTATAAAAAGTAGTTTTACGTATTTCACTTGACGCTTGTTATAAGATTGCACACAGCTTATACAAACATAATTTTATTTTAAAAGTAATCGAATTAAACTAATTAATAACTTTGCGGTCAATCAGGGCACTATTTATCATTTGTACAATCAGTCAATATTGTTCAATACCATGAAAGTGTATATTCTGATTTCACACATATTATGTTCCCTTGGAATGCTGATAATCAATGCAAACTTAAAGTTTATCTTATAGGGGGCAGTGACTTATCCTGCAATGAAAACGGGTGTTTAACTAAAAGAGCCAAACATCATCTTATGATTTCATTATTGGTGGTATCTACAATCATCCGTTACGTTTATTGAATTCAGAAGTTATGCACGTAAACTAACTGTATTGTTTATGGCGCCCAATTATTTGTGGCGAACTATTTACATAAATCTAGCGCAGTACTTACAATACCTGTGCTTACAACATAACCACTAATTAGTATAAGCTCTTTGGGTAACCGTAAAATTTTACTTCCGAACATAAAACTATACAGGCTAGTAATAAATTATCTGTTTAAACGAGCACCCTATATATAATCTCCGCGCCTCCTACGTTATAAATATAACTTCATCAGACGATGTAAATATCGGATATAAATATCAACAGGAAAAAAACAACAAATTTGATGTAGGGTGCGTATAGAGAGAACTGTGGGAATGACTCCGAACGGAACTCTTGACTCTTGCGATAATTATTTTTAAAAATGATAAACATATCAGTCATTTAAATAAACTCGAGTGCGAAAGTGCAGTATGAGTGGTAACTACTTGAACACGAAAACTTGCGCAATTTGAATGTTACATATGTTTAAATTCAATATTAATTCATAATTCATAACAATATATAATTTAAAGGTAGAAACTTTAGAGGCTTCCCTATCCATGGTTCTTAAAAAGTATGGTTGATAACATGGATCTTAAATCTTAGTGTTATACTCGGTATATTTCCAGGGTTGTCATTGGTTGAAATTGCGCAATTCCATGCGCATAAAGTAACGGGTGTTCTTTTTTTAAATTTCACCTCATAGTAGGCTGTGAATAGTGTTTGTGAATGCACCTTAATAAAAAATTTCAATATTGAAGTAGGTTGTCATAACCTCACTTTTTTAATAAAAATTGAAACTGCTCCAATCAGTTACTAGTGTCTTGAAAAAGACAGCTTAACTCTGTTAATTAGGCGTTAGATGAACGAGACTAAGGAATATAAAAATCTAAATGCGAGAACCTCGCTGAAAACAAACTTGACAACTCTTAACTCTTTCATGGAACAATAGTCTTCGAAGTGCTTGGAACGATTTGACTTTTGATAAGGACATTTTTTAGTAAGGTGCATTCACAAACACTATCCACTATGAGGTGAAATTTAAAAAAAAAACACTCGATATAAACTGTATTCCATGCTTTCCTAAAGTTCCAAAAGTCAGAAACATCAACACTTTTCAAACGAACAACAATTTCTTCAATCCACAATTTCCAAATTTAAAACACTAATAAATTTTCCCACCCACAGTTTCCTCAATTTGAAATTGAAATGCTCACGTTATTATAGAAGAAGAGCTGAAAATTGATATCAAAATAGTTAGGAAATCAGTTGTTAAATCTTCAAAACTTAAGGACTGATCGTAGAGCTACGAAGAGTAACGTAATGAGAATGACAATTTTTAGAAATTGAGAAATTGGAACAACTAATTCATGAACATGACTTTTAAACGAAATTCTGTAATTTTTCAAAAAGTTTGAGAAATCTACCCAACTTTGAACCAAGAAGAAACCTGAAACCTTAGAAGATTGTCCAAAAATTTAATGAACTCTATACTACTGTAGATCTGTTGTACCTAATTTGGTAGTTTGCAGACAAATCTAATGTGTTCCATAAAGAAATCCATGTAATTTGTTGGTTATGCCATCTTTAGTTATAACTATGTTTTGTAACTATATATGTAACTAGTTTAACTGTGTTATGTTAATTTTTTTACTCAATTAGAAACTAAACTTTAAACCAACAAATTCAACCGTACAATTCAGTGTTGTTTCCAAAAATTACATGAAATCAACTCAATTATCCAGAAAAAAATTACAAAGCAATTTTGTTGAAGAAACTGATGGTTTTTTCCAATTTTCCAGAAACTGAGATTTTAAATACATATATAATTAATTCATGAATTTTAAATTTTAAACTAAATTCAGTAGTTTTCGAAAAAGTCTGATGAACTCCATGTCATTTTATTACAAAAATCCATCCAGCTGCGTTAATAATAAAAGTTGATCCACAAATCTGATTCAAAAAAGTAGTTTTGCCAAAAATCTGATCCACTGAATTCCATAAATCTAAACCATACTTAATCTTTCTTTTGTACATCAATCAGTAGTTTGACAAGAATTTAATAATGAAGACTATTCATTACAATTATGGAATTAGTTTCGTTACCTACCAAAAAATTTGTAATTAGTATTACATTATCCAAACAATTATAACATTTTTTTTTTCGATTTTCCTTATCGCTTATTCTGTATTCAAAGATTCAAAATTTTTCCCGATAAGGAACAAGTCGACTTGCTGCACATTTCTGAAATCTGAAGGCATATATTTGTAATGACTATAAAATTAACATTCCCTCTGGTATTTATTGTAATTCATGGGTTTCAAGTTAATTGGAAAATCTGAATTGCATGATTAACGCGCCTGATGTGTTGTTCATTCCAGCAGACCCATGTAATCCCACTCTCATGTTGTGAGATAGCAATTCTAGATTGATGAGCTGCCTTATAGGCGTAACAATTGTTTGTATTAGGTACATGAGAGTGATTTGGATAGTTCGATAGGAAATTTAAAGTTATCTGATAGTTGAAAACAAACAAAAATTATCCGTTACTTCAAAACATACGTTGAACTTAAAGATTGATCTTAGTAGTTAGTAGTACCTTCAATTTTTTAATTGTAAGGTTATTGGTTTTGATTTAGGTTACGCTTGCATCGCAACCACAACAATCTGTTTGTGTATATACAGTAAATAAATAATGTACGTATTTTAAAACGACCCGAAACTGTGATCTTACACGTTACGATCTGCGGAGACGCAACCTGTATAAACACGTATTTAGGTTAGTTTCTGTGTTTAAAGCGTACGATAAATAAAAGGGGCGCAGGGTTAATTTAAAATTTACCTCTCGTTTAATATCCTCCAAACGAACACGTCACCTACTTCCAGGTTCCTTCCCACTTCTTGGGATTGCGAGCATTCGTCACTTCTATTTTCAAGCGAACAGCGGCGATATTTCGCCTTATAATGGCACTCTCACTTTATATCGGAACTGCACCAACTCGTAGCTGTTTACAAAATGACAATCAAAATCAAATATATGGGAAAGGATGCGAGATTTACACGGAAACGGTTCATGCGCAGTAGCGCTCGGCTTCGACTGGTGTGAATCCGAAAAATGTAGGATTCGCGCCACAATTTCCGCCAATCATAGACCGACCGCTTCTTTACTATCACTGCGCATGCACCGTTTTCATCTCTTCAGTGGTTCGTTTCCGTTTCACGGCTCGACCGGTAGCCGGCGTTCGTTTCCAGTTAGTTTAGGGAAAGAGGGAAAGTCGAATAGCGAATACTATATGGGTCGAATACCTTGAATACAATACGACAGTTATAATACGAAGTATACAGTTGTTTCGTTTATGTTTAATTGAATCGGTCCCTGCTACAGGAAACTATCAATTGGATCGTTTTATGGATACATTTATCGGTAATTTACTATGACTCATGGAAACTCTTCTCACGGTTTGCCTTCGCTTAACAAGAAACTAATAATACAGTAAAGTCAAATAAATTCATCTATTCAGCAGGTCTCTAATTATAATATTATTATTACCTATAAATAATAATAATATAATAAATATTGTTTGAAAGTACATACTATTTACTGTACCTGATTAAGTAAGTAAAACATGATTAGCTCTTCAAATCTCTTTCATGCTAGCCAATTTTTGACAAAAAATTAATGAAACCAAACAGGAAGCAACAAACTATACGTATATGTTACAAATTAGCACATTAGCACATTCAATTCTATTCAGTTTTAATTGTCGCTCTTTGCGGTATAAAGTCCCAGCTAATAATTTATATAGGTGTTGTTCACCAAAGTCAAAATTAACTTTACCAATTTATGTAGAAATTGAGTTATATTTCAGTGACTTAAGTGAGAACGTTCAAGCAGTTCACGGTAATCAAATAAGTGACGTGAAAAAGATTCCTAATAAGCCACAATAGTATACGTTATAGGTAATATCAGACCACCCAACAGCTAGGTCGCAAATGAACATGATTTCCAATTAGGTAGAACAGGGCTCGACTATTAATAGTCTACTTTGTTGGTAGCAATTTGGTGAAATATGTATTTCATCTATTACGTAACATGTTTGCTATATATTACAGTTAATCTAATAGGTGTCACGAATACCACCTACTAGATATCTAACATAAGTCCTGCTTCACTAATTAACTGGTCCATTTGAACCAAAAGGAATTTTTTTATGGTCAAATTTACTCAACTTTAATACTTATAAGTTAATCATCCAAATAGGTGCTTTCAATTTACTTAAGCTGTAAGTAATTTAAGTAAAATGTCACTTATGTATTTTGAAAACAATAAAGGCGAATACATATTTCCGAAGAATATGAATTTAATTTCAAAATAACTATGTTTTCCAAATTAAACAAATAATTACTTCAGATTTTAAGAACACAACATATTTAACATAGTAATGTTCGGTTTAATCGCTGTTATTTTTTGAAATACACGTATAAACTTTAACGATAAAATTTCTTGCGCTTAACAATTAACGACGTTAAGTTGATCTAAATTTAATTACATCAGTGTATGAAATATTTCTATCTAACTGCAGTTCCTCATACTGATGTCGACGAGAAGTATAAGTTCGGAATACAATTCCAAATTTTTACCATGAATTAAATTTTGAATCTGAATTGATATATTTCTATGAGAGCCGTAGACTTGAAACGTGGGTATTTACCAAATGTGACAAAGCTAGGACGTTATTTCGACGTGAGACTTCACCTTATGTCGTCCGGGACTTATGTTAGAAATTCTCTAAATTTACTAATTCTTTACGCAAATTTGACGTGAAAAATGACATCATATTTTGGTCGAATTGCCGCTAAACATTATTAATATTCTCACTTAAATTGTAAGGTGGGAGACTACATCATTTCCTATATAAAAGTGCATACACAGTTTAGGTACTGACTTCCATATTGAAATTTCTGATAGATTTTAGTCATCCGTAATGATTCTATGGAAAGCAATTTTTACTTAAAATGACTATATAATGCTATACTGTCGATTCTAGATATTAATGAATATTTGAATAACTAATAGTAGTAGTGCGTCAGTAGTGTCCTAGTAAAATCGGCGATGATGACTAATGATGATTAATAAATGGTGAATGTTTCGAAGAAATTTTGGTTGTCAATTAAACGCGCCAAGTAGACAATTTTCCAGTATCTATAATGAGCAGAATGAATTCGTGACATTGGATTTAAATTCCAATTTCTTAAATAATTTTCTCTTGATAGATACCCCAGGAATATTGAAATTATATATCTATTCCAGGACCTGTAAAACTGTCCCTTAATTTAATTTAATGTTTCACATGGTATTAAGTACCTGAAAGGTGTTTTTTTCTTTGCTTATATGCTTTAAATGAATACTCATCTTCAAACTCAAGTAGTTCTACAATAGGCCTGAAATTTTTGTTATAACAGAACTGCAAATGTGGGCCAAATAATATAAATTCTTTTCAAGGTGACGTGAATGGTTCAGCACTCCTATACAAGTTACGTCCCTGTAACCGCTGCCAACGTAAACTTATAGGATGCTGAATTGCGTAATGTAATCTTTAGTGGAAAAGAGATAAATATATGTGTAGAATCGTAGGTGAGAAGCTTTGTACCTCAGTTTTGTAAATGCGTTCATCGAGAACACATTAAAGCTCAACATTAAACTTCTTGTGTTTTTTTAAAAACTTGATCCGGGCTTCCGCGAACAAAACTGGCGCAGTCAGTAGGATAGTCAAACGATTAAAACGACAAAAATCGCGTTCGATCGGTTCGTATCAACGATTTATTGACGAAAACTACGATCATCCGGAAGTGTGGAGAGTTTGCGAGAACTCACAAGAAGACCGTTGGAGGAGGACAACATCGCCGAGACCAACAGCCTGAGACGAGGACCGAAATCGCCGAAATCTCAGAAACCTGGTGAAGGACCACATCGCCTGAGCCAGCTAGACTAAGGACCTGGTGAAGGACCACATCGCCTGAGCCAGCTAGACTAAGGACCTGGGAAGGACCACATCGCCTGACCAGTTAGGATAAGAAGAACGAAGAAAGAAAAGGAAATCGAACAAGAATGCTGAAGATTCTACTACTACTGTAAGTCGAACTTTGCTTTCCCTAAAACCTCAATTTATCCCGCTACATATATATAAGATATTTATCATTCTCTCATTCACATCGTAAAAGTATATTTTTACTTCAAAATTGACTTATGACAGATATAGACGATCTTATTGAAGGACTAGAACAAACTTTGTCTGTTTCTGGAACAAGACCAAACCTGATAAGACCCGCTACTTTACAAATTAACGAAATTCAAAATACAAGTTCAAATTTACAATCAGAAATGCCTGGAGACAATTATCAACTTCTCAGACTGTACATTGATACTATCCCTAAATATGACGGTAACCCCCATACTCTTAACGTCTTTATCGGAAATTGCGACACATTGATGACACAATTTTCTGGAACAGATCAGGCCACAGTTAGTTTTCTTTTAAGAGCAATTGTATCAAAATTAACCGGAAGAGCGTTATCTTTAGTAGGTTCACGAACAGAATTAAACACCTGGGCAGACATTAAAAATGCCTTAAATTTATCTTTTGGTGATCAAAGAAATTTAGATTGCTTGGTACAAGATCTAATCACTTTAAACCCTTCGAAAGGTGAATCTCCTTATAACTTTGGAATGAGATGTCAAGATGCTCGTAGTTTAGTTGTTTCAAAATTAAACTCAACACCTGAGAAAGAATTAACCAAAGAGGAAAAAACGACTATGTTAAAAAGTTACGAGAATTTATCATTAAAAACTTTTATTCGAGGACTACAAGGTCATTTGCAAAATAACATCAGACTTAGAAACCCGAAAAACTTAGAAGAAGCAATGTCATTTGTTATCGAGGAAGAAAATTTTCTTTACAGTCAGAATAGAAGTAATGCTCTAAATTTCCAACCAAATTACAGACCAGTCAATAGAGTAACTCCTACAATGCCGACTCATTCAAAATTTAATTTACCTAAGATGCAACAAAATCAAAGAATGAATTTTCCGTCAGTTAACCAACAATTTCAACAAAACTCCCCAAGACCATTCCCTCAAAATTTCAATTTCAAACCGCCAATGAATCAATCTAATTTTCCTCAATTCAAACCACCGACTAATCAGTTTAATCCCCCTCAATTTAGACCAAATCCTTTTCAGGGAGGACCCTATCAAAAACCGATGATTTTCAGAAATGGTCAATTAGTTCGATCAAATAATAACTTTCCCATTCAAAGACCATCTTTTCCGAATCAAAGTAGACAAAATCAAAACTTGAGAACCCAAAATTTCGATAAACCCGAACCCATGGAAACTAGCACTTGTAGTGCAAGGCCCTATCGTCTTTATAATGTGACCGGATATCCATCCTCAAATGAAGATTCCAATTATTATGAACATCCACAAGAACTTCATACCTCTCAATATTACCATAATTACGATAATTACGAAGAACCAGAAAATTTTGAAATTTATAATAATCCCGAAAATTTTTATGAGAATCTCCCAGACTATAACGAAACATATAACTATGAATTGAGTCAAGGACTTGAGATAACTGGAATAAATGACGAACAAACAGTAGAGACAGGATTAAATAACGCCACTGTAGACGAAGCTGTAAATTTTCCTGGAACCTCAGTAACAAAGAACCCACCTTAATACATATCAACAACGTTGAAAACGCTCGCTTACCACATATTTACATCGCAGAATTAAACGCAAAATTTTTAATCGATAGTGGTAGCACTAGATGTATAATCGACCCTGAATTAACCCACAAATTTTTCAAAAATTACATTTTTAATGAAGATTTTAATATTCAAACAGCTCATAATATTACCTATCATAACGAAGTGATTGAAATACCAATTTTTAAAATTTTTAATGTAAACGGATATCAAAAATTTTATGTTTTCAAATTTAGTAACGAATATGATGGAATTATTGGTACGAATCTTTTAGAGAAAATGCAAGCTTCCCTTGATTTCAGTAAAGGATTAATTATCACTCCATATGCGAATGTCCCTGTATATTTCGGAAACGAAACACCAAAATTAAATTACACTATAAAATTACCACCTCGAACCGAAATAATTCAAAAAATTCCAGTCAATATTCCCCAAGGAATAGGTTATATAGACTACATTAAATTTGCAGAAAATTTAGAAACACCAAGAGCAATTGTTAATATTTCTAACTATTTCGCTATTACGACAATTATCAATTCTAGTGAGTCCGAACGAACTTTAAGATTCAATGAACCAGTCGAAATCGAATCCTTAAATATAATGGAAGTCAATTTTATAGAAAAAATGGAAACTAACCAAGAATTAGATCAATATCAAGATAACATATTAAAATCAAATTTAAAAAACATTCGATTAGGACACTGCAATCCCGAAGAGAAAGAAGAAATACGTAAATTATGCTATGAATATCGAGATATTTTCTATTGTGACAAAATTCCTTTAAGCTTTACTAACGAAATTCAACATAAAATAAATTTAACGGATACAAGTCCAATTTTCACTAAATCTTATCGATATCCAGAAATTCATAAAACGGAAGTTCAAAGCCAAATTCAAAAAATGTTACAACAAGGTATTATTGAACCATCAAGTAGTCCATACTGTAGCCCAATATGGATAGTACCGAAAAAACCTGATGCTTCTGGAAAAAAGAAATGGCGTTTAGTAGTAGATTACAGGAAATTAAATGAACGAACGATAGACGATAAATATCCACTTCCAAATATTTCTGATATTTTAGATAAACTCGGAAAAGCCCAGTATTTCACAACATTAGATTTAGCGAACGGTTTCCACCAAATCGAAATGCACCCTGATAGTGTACCCCTAACAGCTTTCAAGACAGAAAATGGTTTATGGCAATACAAAAGAATGCCTTTTGGATTAAAGAACGCCCCTAGTACCTTTCAACGAGTAATGGATAACGTATTACGCGGATTACAAAACGAAATTTGTTTAGTTTACCTTGATGACATAGTAATATTTAGTACATCCCTTCAGGAACATATTGAACGATTGAGATCAATTTTTGAAAGGTTAAGAAAATCAAAATTAAAAATACAATTAGATAAAAGCGAATTTCTTAGGAAGGAAGTAAACTATCTTGGACACGTAATTACCCCTGATGGAGTCAAACCAAACCCTGAAAAAATAGATGCCATCAAAAAATTTCCGCTGCCAAAAAGTCAAAAAGAAATCAAAAGTTTTCTCGGATTAATCGGTTATTACAGGAAATTTATAAAAGATTTTGCCAAGATCACAAAACCCTTAACTCAATGTCTCAAGAAAAATGCTAAAATTATTCACGATAAAAGCTTTATTTCTGCATTCAATACTTGTAAAAATCTCTTGATAAATGCTCCAATTTTAACTTATCCAAATTTTAAAGACAAATTTATTCTCACGACGGACGCCTCTGGAGTAGCTTTAGGTGCAGTATTATCACAAGGACCAATAGGATCAGATAAGCCAGTAGCATACGCTTCACGTACATTAAACGAATCAGAACAAAAATTAAGTACCATAGAGAGAGAGTTACTTTCTATAGTATGGGCATGTAAATATTTTAGACCCTACCTGTTTGGAAGAAAATTTACTATTTATACAGATCATAGACCGCTAATATGGCTTTTCTCTCTCAAAGAACCAAATTCAAAATTAGTGAGATGGCGATTGCGATTAGAAGAATTTGATTACGATATTGTTTATAAAAAAGGTAAATTAAATACTAACGCTGATGCCCTTTCACGCATAAAAATCAATGCTCTAGAAAACGAATCAATAATCAATAATCCTGGACAAATAAATTTAGAATCCACAGAGTACCTAAGACAACTTTGCGAATCAATGACTTTTGATGAAGATCAATTAATTAACCAAATTGAAAATCCCGCACCGACCACTTCGAATCCAAAACGAGAAAAAATTAAAATACTTCAAGATATTACCATACCGCCGGAACCCGAACATGAAAATAGTACACAAGACAGTCAACACTCAAATTTTCATGAGACAACCAATACAGGAATTAAAATACTAGATGAAATAATAAATAATAAAGTCAATCAAATTTTAGTTTTCCCTCACGTTTACCCCATTTCTAAAGTAAGTCAAGAAAATTATCAACATCATAAAATAATTACTCTCAAAATACCTTCTGAAAATAACGATAACCTTATTTTGCAATTTCTAAAGGAATATACCACTACCGGAAAGACGTACTGTGTATATTTCCACAACGATAAATTATACGAACAATTTAATCGAGTATATTTAGAATATTTTTCGGAATCCGGACCCAAACTAATAAAATGTACCAAATTAGTAAATACCGTAAAAGAAAATGAAGAGCAATTAATGTTAATAAAACACCATCATGAAGGCAAAACTAATCACCGTGGCATAAACGAAACATTAAACTATCTCAAAAGAAATTATTATTGGATAGGACTTAAAATCTCAGTAACAAATTACATAAACTCTTGTGAAATTTGCCAGAGAGCAAAGTACTCGAGGAAAACCCCGTATGTACCGCTCATGATCACTGAAACCGCATCGAAACCTTTCCAAATTGTTCACATGGATATTTTCACATACGATAACAAATTTTACCTAACTCTTGTTGATGCTTTTACCAAATTCGCTCAAGCAATACCGATAGAAGGAAAAACAGCAATACATGTCAGTGAGGCATTAATCAGATACCTCAGTTGTTTCGGAATACCAGAAAAAATTATAGTTGACAACGGATCGGAATTTCAAAATGATACCGTAAAAGAAATTTTAAATCTACACAAAATCAAAATTCACTTTTGTACCCCCCATCACCATGAGTCCAATTCTATAGTTGAAAGATTTCATTCAACCATAATTGAACACCTCAGAATTCTCAAAGAAATTTATCCTAACGATGAAAACTTGATGAATTATGCCCTCATTGGATATAATAACACAATTCACAGCGCAACTAAATTTACCCCATTTGAATTAACCTTCGGACACACAAATGCAAGAAACCCCAATGAAATATTTTTACCCAGCTTATTTTATGCCGATTACGCCGAAAATCACAAAAATAAATTAGAACAAGTGTATAAAACTGTTAGTCAAACGCAAGAAACTCAAAAAGAAAAAATAATTTCGAAATTAAATACAGCAGGAGATCAAAGTAAAGAATTTTATGTAGGACAAATTGTATATAAGCAAAATCCAAAGGTGAGAAATAAAAAGTTTAACAAATTTTTAGGACCTTACGAAATAATAAAATTATTAGAGAGAAATAGAGTAGAAATCGCAGAAAAACGAAATCCAAACAAAACAGAAATCATTCACATAAAAGAATTAAGAAAACCAATTGTTACAGATTCACTACCTGCACGGCAGCCATCTCCTACCCCAAGTTCCACGACTTAAATAATAACCCTGGGTTGCTTCCACTTAAATTAGGTAATGCTCAAAACAAAATTGATTTTTGGTCATTTATACAAATCTTTGACATTTCCAAAGTCGTTGATGAATTCTACAATATAAAAACTCAATTTCAAAATATTCAGAATATTTTCGATCATAATCAAACGAAAAACGGTTATAAAGAAGAATTTTATAATTCATATCACCTAATCTCTAATTTAGAATCAAAAATACATATTCAACTTAGCCAATTAAATCCAAATTTATTAACCAGATCAAAAAGAGGATTGATTAATGGATTAGGATCAATGATAAAATCGATAACTGGAAATCTGGACCAAAACGATGCCGAAAAATACGAAAATGCAATAAATATACTTTCCAATGACGAAATAAAAATTAAAACATTATTAAAAGAACAAATTACATTGCTTGAAAAATCTATTCACACCTTTAATAATAGTATTCAATCAATTTCACATAACCAAAGAGTCCTTGGAGCTAGAATGATACAAATAGAAAATGAATTGAAAAACAACGAACTATCTGTTGTAGACACTCATTTTTATTTTTTAACTCATGTGATTCTCTCTCAGATTCAGAGTTCCTATCAAGCAATTTATGATATTTTGGAGAAAATTTCTATTGCCACAACATTTTCAAAAATTAACACTTTTCATAATTCACTAGTCGAACCCAGCGATTTATTAGAAGAAATCAAATTTGTAGCTACGCAACTTTCAAGTAACAAATTACCATTTGAACCTAAACTAGAAAATTTATTGAACTTTGAACGATCTTTTGAAATTAAAAGTTACAGTAAAGATAACAAAATAATGTTTATAATCGAGATACCAATTGTCGAGAATGAAAAATATACTTATTTTCATTTGTATCCTCTCCCAGTTTTCCACGGCAATTCCTTTGACATAATAACACCTGAAAATAAATACCTTATCCTGAATGAGCAAAGATTCGTCCAATTTGATCAACCGTGCCAGAAGATCTACGAAGAAGAATACCTCTGCCACGAAAATGACCCAATTCGCATCGACCAGACGACCTCCTGTGAAGTTCAACTCCTGACTTTTTCAAGAAATTCTTCATGTTCGCCTGTTTCAGCACAAATCAGTGTAGTGAAAGTGCAAAAGGTTGAAAATAATAACTGGATTGTAATATTACCGAACCATGTAACCGTTATTCAAAAGTGTTCCTCTGAAAAGGACACCTTCTTAAAGAAAGGAACATTTGTTTTGGAATTAAGCCCTAAATGCGAAATCACAATTGATAACATTCATATTAGACATTTTCAAAATTCTAGAAATAATTTCAAATTAATCGAACTCCCAAAATTACACATAAATTTGGAACGAAATGAAATTAAAAACCACAATTCTAAACCGCTAAAATTAGATTCTGTAAACTTAGATGAAATCAAAAACCTAAAACAAATGTTGAATTCACAACTAGATAGCATTGATTCAATTTCAGAAATATCTTCAATTCACGATCAATTATGGATTTTACCAATGTGTGTTATGACGTTTGCTTTTATATCTTTTTGTATATATCATTTTTATAAGAAGTATAGGATATCGAGGACCCTGCCAGTCGACGACGGACCAGGTCAACCCCCAGTTCCAATAGTTACCCCCCGAAGCCTGTTCTAAGGGTGGAGGAGTTACGTCCCTGTAACCGCTGCCAACGTAAACTTATAGGATGCTGAATTGCGTAATGTAATCTTTAGTGGAAAAGAGATAAATATATGTGTAGAATCGTAGGTGAGAAGCTTTGTACCTCAGTTTTGTAAATGCGTTCATCGAGAACACATTAAAGCTCAACATTAAACTTCTTGTGTTTTTTTAAAAACTTGATCCGGGCTTCCGCGAACAAAACTTACATAGTGTCACGTCCTTTTATAAGTTTGTTACATCATCGATGTGTCAGTGAACAACAGGTGTAACGGTTCTGGGTTCTGGCATTTACAGTTCGTAATCTGAATTAATTTTAATCTACTTATCAAAATATATATAATTAGATGTTTGCGAACATTGAAAAGCAATTTAGGGCTTACCCGGATAATGATAATATTACGTAAGGACTATAGATGCAAGACTTTTTCTCATATGTAACTTGAATATAAAATAACCAATTAGTAAAAAGTATGAGAAACAAGTTTTTCAATGTGAAAAAGACATTACAATGATTTAAAAATCTTTATTAAAACATACATGTTAATAAAACTACCGTGTGAAAATATGTACCACATTTAATCATGTAGTGTCTGCACACCTTAGTAATTACGAACGGGTAGTTCCCGCTTTAATGTGCATTTATACATCACAAAACAAGGTACATGAAATCCCCCTTTAAACTTTTTTTGTAAATAACACAAATATTTAACATACATACGTATATGTTAACGCAAAAGAAATATATAGGTATCCTCTAACATACTCACACACAAAAAAAAAACTGTTCCCTATCTGTTACACAATAAGTATATTGTTGTTAACTCCACGGTAAGTTAAATAAGTTGTATTACAAGTCATCAATTTATTTAGCGTTTACCATTGTTGAAGTTCAAACTTCGCAGAGGCGTTTTGAACGTCGAGGCGGCCTGCTGTTGCAACTGATAGGCCAGGGGATGAATTTTGAAACCGAATAACCTGAAAAATATATTCAAAATGATTGAATCGAACAGGGTACCACTATTTCAATTAATAAACTCTACAACTCAATTGAAATGCTATTTTGGGAACATGGTTGAATACAAGTGACTTATGCAAATTGATATTGATTTGAAATATTCAAATACTGAAATAATTATAATTTTCCAAGGTAAACTATATTTATTTCCTATATTAATACATATACTGATAAGGGTATTACCTAGGTACAAACTGATTTGTAGGACGCTTTGGTCTGTACTCGGGATGCACCATAAACAGCATGTGAGGGAACCCGGTGCCGAAGTAGGCGCCGTCGGTGTGATGATGCCTGGACGACTTCGGAGTATACACATCCATGCACTTGGGACAGTACGATTTGACCATCGCCTCACCGGGCACGTCCGACAGACCCAACGGCAGCATCGGTTGCGACTCGCAGTACACCCTCGGGCAGTACCCGAAGTCCCCGGATTGGTACTTCTCTATCATCTGGGCGATGCCGCGATTCGTCAGTATGTACCTAGCGTGTATCAAACCGTACAACATCTCCGCCGCCTGCTCTATCAGGTCGGACTGGTTCGGGTTCTCGTCTATCTCGTCGTCGGGCTCCAGGTCCAAGATCATGTCCAGGGCCTGCCTGTAGTGCGGGACCTGCTCGTTGAGCCCAGTCAGGTTGAATTTGTCCTGTATGTAGTCCTCGTCCACCTCGCAGAAGAACTCGTTACCTCTCAGGCCGCAAAACCAGGAAATCCAGGATACCTCCTCGGAGCTGCTCATTTTTCTTTTGGTACCCTGATTAGCCACGCTTAAAACCGCTCTACATCTACCTCGGTTACGGGTTGGTTCCTTGAATTAGGTTCAGTTGATAAGTATAGCTGAAATAAAAATGGCGTACCTAAAAATGCTCACAATGGGTCTCCGATAACCATAAAAGTGTTGGTAGTAATGAATAACTGTTTGTTACTCTGAAGGTGTCATTTGTAATCAGTATAATGACTTATTTAATGCTTTCTTATCTAAAGAAATGTAGTTTATATGATAGGTACTGAAAATAAGTGGTCACAACAAGCCCTTGTTGCATTTTAAGACAGTTTTGAGTTTGAGTGAATCCTGAATATTTTGCGATCCCATCCATTTAAATAACTAGAGTTATTGAGATCATTCTTTTACCATCGGAGAAAAGTGTTTATACTGTACATAGTCAGTAACGACTTGAAACTTTTCTGTAAACATCAAAACCAAAGCATATCAAGGATGTTAAACCCTCTCCAATTTAAAGTGAGACCTCATCTACATACCTCTCCTTGTAGGTGTCCAAAAGATATCTCCCTCAGTTCAGTCTGAAACTCCCTCTCATAATCTGTAGTTAAAAAAATTTTGCTGGTCCTTCCCACTTTAAACTCCACAACTCATTTTATTAAACAAAAATGAACATTAATTTGAAGTCATTCTTGAAGTCTTCATGTGTTATTGCATCAAGGGCCTGACGTGCCGGCTTTGCATTTTGGATTTCTACAAGTGGAACTACCTCAATCGGACAATTTTTTCGATAAGTTCAGTAGATTACGTTACCTGCTAACAAATTACGGGAAAAAATAGTGGCAGAAATGATCGAAACCTCACAGCTATCTTTAAAACAAATGGCGGAAAGGTAAAATTGCCATGAGGTGACAGGGACACAGGATCGAAAACATAAAACAGGGAACAGATGTTTTTACTTTCGAGTTTCGTGTTCTGTAGAGAACACGAAACGGCAACAGCTGTGAAAATAACCAAATGGCAATGCTTGATTATCCATTAACTTATATTTGTCGAAAAAACGACGTCACTTCGTCACTTGACTGTTTTTAAGGAAAAATATTAAACGAGGTGTGACGTTTGTGTAAAAGTTGCCGGTCCTGCGTTCCACCATCTGTCACCCGCAAAAGTCAGAAATTTCTATACAAGAAGTTGACGCTGTTGCGCAACTTGTCAACAAGAAATACATTTTAATTCAATGTACGGGTCAAAGAATGGTGCAAGTTCTTGTGGAATCGTTTCAGGACGATCGCAAGGATGAGTAGCGATATCAAGGCGAGAGTGAGGACCGATCGTAATTCGGCGTTACGACGAAATGTGTTCCAATAATCAGCTGGTGGCCATCTTGTTTATAAAGTGTATTATAAGTATGGAAACGGACTTCTATCGCAATTAGCATCTATATCAAATTAACCAATAAAATTATGGTTAATCTTACATAGCGAGTAAGTAAAATGCAAAGTTCGTTACGGCTCTTCGACCATCTGCTCTTCCTTGCATGTCATTAACATGGCGTGTTTCACTTTTTTTGTGCCATATAACCTCCGTTTTGGCGCCAATTTGAATGATTTTGAAACACTTCATCGCTTATCGGTTGCGTTTGTTGTCTAAACTCACTAACAAGTATAATATAATTGATCAGAAACCTATCGAATTCCGAACATGTCTGTGTTGACCCCAATACAACTCTGGATAATAATCTCTTGCTTTTCCTTCACTCAGATCTATTTAAAATGGCTGGAAATGATGCCACAACTGCAGAATTATTCCCTGGGTGGTCCTCGATGGTCCACCAGCCAGAAGACGAACCTGAAGAAACCGATCTACCTAGCACGGTCGACATCGCTGCATTCAGTACGGGTCTAACGGTCGAACCTAGCAGCCTGACGCAAGATGATGATAATAGCGACTCGGACAGTGATTCTGAAGCAGATTCAAGTGTAAGTTTATCTTTATTTCTATATGGTCAAGAGGTGAACTTGTTTTCACAAAGAGAGATAGTGGAATTCCAACACTTTATGCTTCCCTTCTCCATTTTCGTACTCGTTTCATGTCTACTATTTGTGCTATGCATCATCTATCAGAATTCTTTTTGGAGTTGTCTTCAGAGATGTGGTAGCAGAAATGGCGAAATGTCTGGACTAGTACATCACTTGACAATTTTATATAGACCAATTCTGAAATCTCACATAAAACTACTAGTTGGTATACTCCTTCTCATATGTACTGTACTGTTAATAGCAAGGTTTTGTATTTCATCATGCATCATGCTAGCTTTCGTGGATATAAACCATCATATGACAGCACCAAGAAGCAAGCAAACCTTGGAATCTACCATACTCACCATAGTCCAAAACTTAATTGTAGGCCATAAAAATCATATTAATGGTTCTAAGAATTTTAGTTTCTCAAAACATACCTACATTCTTCTAGAAACAGGAAAGCTAAAATGCCTTGGATTCTCAAAGCTTATAAATCAGGTTAAATTAAGTTATGAGTATGAGGTTATAAGGAAAAATGGGATAGTTAAGTTATCCCTACTAGGGGCTGAATGCTAACAGAATAATGTGGTTTAGTTATGCTTTCCACAGCTGTCATAGCTAATCCCTTGTAGCATTTATGGTCATCAGTTTCAACTGTATATATAGCATATGACAAACATAGCAAGGGGTGTTATTCAAACCAAAGTATACATGACATATATTCAAGAAATTCTATGTGGCTAGGGAACTCTAGCATGGAAAGCAATCCTTAATTTTTAGGTTTTTGAATCATTAATAATTTTTTGGAAAAATAAAAATTACGTCCTTTTAGATGAATCATATAACATCAAATCCAGCACATCCAGTTCACCAGAAGCTTGTACATAACATTATGAAACTACCTTTTGAGTAATTTTTTTATATCTCTATTCTACTTGTTGGAATCAAAATGTTGATTTGAATGTGAAAAATATGTGTTACAATTAAGAACTCATATATTAATGTGAGTATATGATTAAAAAAATGCAAAAGTCCTACAGAGACTCTTTAAAGCCTTTGTAGTCTTTGTCTTTTGTTTCTTTTTCTCTTTTAACAACTCCCACACCGACACTTATCATCCATACTATTGAATATTTCTAATAATTTTCTTCATCCTCAGAACTCTACTGACGCCTCGCAGTCGTGCAGCCAGTCAGACTCGTCAGACTCCGATAGTTCCAGTTCCAGTCAAGAGTCCTCCTCGAGAAGTCCGAGCCCTCAGGAGTTCTCAGTGACGAGTTCGCAGACGAACGGACTGCGTCTGACGATCGCCCCCGTACGCAAACCGAGTCCGACGAACGAGAAGCCGATCAAGAGGCCTGTGCCGATCATGAAGCCGAAGCTGAGTTCGAGCTCGAGCTCGGACAGTTCGGACTCCGAGAGCGATTCAGAGAAGAGCAAGGAGAAAAGCGAAGTGCCCGTCAAGGGCGAGCCTAACAAAAGTGAGCCCGTCTCCGCTAAGAGCGAAGGCTCTTCGGGGAGGAGCAGCGTGAAGAACGTGCGGAGGCCCCTGGGCAGGTTGAGGACAAGGTTGATGGATAAGAAGGATAAAGAGGAGAAGCCGGCGGAGAAAGTGGTGGAGAGATCGTCGGCGAGGCTGGCCAGGAGGGACACGCAGGCGGCTGCTGCTGCTGCCGCTGCAGCGGGGAAGAACGGAGGGAAGGGCAGACAAAGGCCAAAACGAACCAAAAAGGTAAGTGTTCTATATGCTTTATATTTAGACGATGGCAGTATTGTTTTTCTGCTACTCGAAAACGTGATTTGTAGAAAGGTTTTTAATTCAATAGTGTCCATTACCTTTTACCAACCAACAAGATGAGATTTCATTTTGTGGCTTTCCAGGTTTAGAAATTAAATCATGGTTATGTCTGCCACTTTCTGTACCTTAGATTTAATGTAATGTACAATACATATGTATATATATAGGTGTGAGGTTTCTACGGCTATTGCCGTTTCTTGCTACCCAATTTCCAGCATTCTCTTTCTTTCCAGTCTCCTTGAAGACCCCTGGCTGCCATAGCTTCCGCTATATCGTTTTTCCATACTCTTGGAGGTCTTCCTCTTTTACTGCGTTCAGGATGATTCCAGCACCATACTCTTTTTGGCCACCTAGTATTTTCTATTCTTTCAAGATGTCCATTGGTTTCGATAGTATCCAGTATAGTACCATCCACTTCCATCATGTCTCTAATAGGCTGGTTTCCTACATGATACATGTTCTTGATATGCTACTACCTACTACTCCTCCAGTAATCCAAATGCCTTGTGTCTTTTTTGGTAAGTTCCATTAAATTCAAAATACCAAATTGATACATCAGTTCAGTTCCATTGTTTTTATTCTTCTTATTTCAAAAATATATCGGACACTTCCTAAGCTTCCAAACTACAATTGACTTATTTGAAATAAGAGTTGATTGATTCGTCCTGAAATTCAATTAGGACAGGTGTGATAATAATTTGTCGTGAGTATTAATTTTGCTTTCACTTTTCAAAATGAGTAAATGTAATAGGTACAGTGACATTTATGAATGAATTTAAACAATTGAGATTTTGTGACAAATTGGTTGTAAATGGTGTTAGGTAATCTAAAATGCGATCCCACTGGAGAAATCGATGTAATCTTTAAAACATAAATTAACAGAAAATGACCTATTGATTTCTAAGGCTGATAAAGGTAATTTGTGTGGTAATTATGTCAAAAGAGATTTGTCTCTTAACTTGAGGCTCCTAATGATAAATACTGTAAATACATAAAATCTTACCTCAAAATTACACATTATGGGAAACATCTCGTAATCCGTAGGTTACCCTTCCAAAAATCTACAAACTCAATCTTCTTAGACTACTTGTATCTTTCAGAGGTTTTCCTATTTCTCTATTATCTAAATGGTTAAAGGACATTCTGAAGACGATATCAGATTTCAACAACTTCATAACCATTTTAAATTCTCAGGACTTGGTTGACCGAATCAAGGATTTAACTGTCTTAGAACCCATTTTAGTCTCTTTCAACACAGGAAACCTTTTCCCTAGTGTTCCTCCTAACGAATACATTGAGCAGGTACACAATTGCCTTTTTGAATCAAATTAGACTACTGAACTTACTCTAAATTTGTGTCTCTTGTTGGATACTGTCATGGACAGATCTGTTTTGTTTTTGACAACCAATGTCTAACATTACTCCATTATTAGCTGAGATTTTCATGAAGAGTGTAGAAGAAAATATCAACAAGTCACATGTGTAGATGTGATGTGATGTCATCATACTATGCAGATGACATAATAGTTTTGTTCAAGGGCAATCTACTTGAGTTAGATGAATTCTTAACCTTTCTTAATGATATCGATTCGGCCGTTAAGTTTAGGATGAAAGTGGAAAATAAATTCAATTTTCAGATTTATAGAAGACTTACTCATACAGATTCGTTTATCCCATATCACTCGTTCCATACTAAATCTCATAATATGGCTGATTTTCACACATTATTTCCATAGATTATTCAATATTCCTCTCTTCCCATCTTATTTTAACTTAGAAATATCAATAATTGTCCATATAGCCACAGCAAATCAATATCTATTTCTTGTAATAAATCAGTTATATTATAAGTACTTACATGAACACATGTACTCTCACTTGAACTTTTCCACTGCCCTGAAAGACCTTGTGTACATTTTTCAATTCCATTTTTGGTTCAAATCTCACACAGTATTAGTAGGATCCTGTTGAAACACATGGCGGACCTTAACATCTCTTGTAGCATGAGTTCTTTTAATACCAGTAAGTTAATTAACCCTAAACATTGAATAATACCTGGGGACAGGTCAAGTGATACAATGCCCTTTTGAAAATTGTATGGCAATACTTCCAGGGGACAGATCAAGTGATACAATGCCCTTTTGAAAATTGTATGGCAACCTATATTGGACAAACGGGGAGACGTTTTACCATTAGGGTTAATAGACATTTGAAACAGGTTATTCAGTATACGTCCAACCATCTTTCGTAGAATGAGTTATCTAACCAATCATATGATAATTAATAACTATATGTCCATCCCTTTCCCAGATCATCTTGATTATGATATTTTAGATATCCATAACAAAAGCCAAAGGCTCAACTTAGTAGAAATTATGGAGACTGTTTCAGGAAAGAACTACGACCTAACCCAATTAATGATCAACTGATTTTTAATTGTGTTGAATTTTTCAATTCTTCAATTTGTTTAGAGTATTTATTTTAACCAAAAATTTAACATTTGCAGTCATTTTTCATCTCATAGAGGCGCTAATTAGAAAAGGCTTTATCTTATTTTTTGTACAAGTGTTAAATCACATATAAAGAAAACTGGAGAGATCATGTACAGTGTAACCTTGGTTATCCGAACTAATTAATGCATGTCACTGTTCGGTTAATGATTTATTCGGATAATCAAAATAAAATGCCGAATGATATAAAAATCTTTAATACATATCTTAATGTAAAACGAAATACAATTTTCGTGACTTTCTTCAGTTCCTCTGCAATATTTCCAAGAGTCCTCACTATTTTCTTCAAAAAATTCTTTCTGTAGTGGAGTTTTGTAGCTTGGATCACATTCTGATCCATTGGCTGGATCAGTGGTGTGCAATTAGGCGGAAAGGCGGAAGAAATATGACAGAAATTTGTGAGTCGTCACTAGCTAAGCTCTAGCGATTTAAGTTCGGTTAATCAAGGGTAGTTCGGATAATAAATGCCAATTTGTTGCATTCGGATAAGCGGGTATTCGGATAAACGCGTGTTCAGATAACCAAGGTTGCACTATTAAGAATGCAAAATGGCAGACTTCCAAAACAAACCTTAGAATTCAAATTTGAAGGCAGAATAAGTGTGGAAAGACCGAGGGCAGATGGTAAAGCCGGAACAGGCAAGAATGCCTAATCCTGGGTATACAGACTTTTTTACATAGTTTTCTTCTGGCATTTTTACAATAACTTATTGATGTCAGGAACACACTAAAAAATTTTTTTTGCTTTTGATCTTGTTAAGATAAGACAGTAGGGACGTCATAATATTTTCTGCTCGTCAGGAAGTGTAATACAAGTGCAAATACTGTTATAAATATGAACCATCAGTTTGTTACAACACTCAATTTATAACAATAGTTTAAACATTACAATGAAATCGTACCCCAAAATTAAATTGGCAGATTCCAACCCACCCCTTAGGTGTTTGCGCAGCTGGATACCTTTTTTGGTATTTTAAGTGGTTAGCTCACCCCCCCCCCCTATCGCAATCAATTAAGGACCCTAGAAATCCCAGGGGAAAATCGATGCAAGACCTATTAATCCTCATTCACCCCTCTCTCGTGTTGTACATGACGGCACACTCCTCCCTTACCTTCCTATAAAACGGACTGGAATTAAAAACCGCATAAAATAAATTGTACGGTAATTTTTTAAAAGTTGCAATGAGTTTGGAAAAGAGGAAGTAAGATAAATGAAATTGGATGGGTCGAGGTTGGTTTGTCTGGTTTTCAAGGTTGTTTTAGGTGCTTATTCGCTTTTTGGGTTTTGTTATATTAATGTACAGATTTAATACTACTCTTGTTGAACAAACGATTGTCATTATTGAAAACGTATGAAATTAATGCAGGTTGAGGTCGCAACAGTGTAGGAACCGTTCGCCGGTTTCGCGACAAGAGTGTGACATTTTCCGCGTTTAAAAAGTGGAAAAGCCCATTAATAATCGCCACCACTTTTACGCTTAGGGAGGGTGGCCGCGACACGTCGTCGGCGCCGGCAACATTTATGATAAACACGCAGCGGAGAGTAAAAGGATGACTGACGGTAGTTAACGTTGACCAACAAGCGCGATATATGTGAGATACTTAACTCATTCTCTCGTTGGCACTTTTAATCGAAGAACGTGGTGGATTCGCGCGCGCTCGTCGTGTTTCGTTCGACGCGCGAAAAGATATCTGTGCGGATTTACGAGTGTTATTTTACGATTTCATAGTGATTTAAATTAGTTTTAGGCCAGAAATGACGCGGAAAAACTTTAACAGCAGTTTGATACCTCGTGGGTTTAGCTGAAGGTAAGTGCAGATAGAGCCAATTTTGCGTCCTGGATAAATCAACGATGTTTATGTGTGGAAAATTCAGTTTTTCATTTGGAAAATTTTCCGGTTTCGTCCTAGGAGGAAAAGTTAAACGAGGAAGTTGTGAGCATCGAAAGGGCCTTTATTTTGAGCTGTTGTTTGTCAAAATCGGTCAAAATTATTCAAAATGTTAATGTTTTACCAAACCAACCGAAGTGATATTTAGTGTATTTTCCAAGGGTCTCCATGGACTCTTTAAAAGAGGTCTCTAAATGTTTATTCAGTGTAGCCCTACGTTTAAACAAATGTGTGGCTTCAGGAAGTGCTCGGAAGGGTATCTCATATTAACGAAATTTATTCTACGGGACCATTGTTGTAAAGTTAGAGAAAAAAGCGAGTCGATTTAATTCAAAATAATGGCTAAAGACAAGTTGTAAATAATGGGTAATTTTTTACCTATAAACCATCTAAATAACTATAACTACACTACATTCTTCGTTGATGTCGTATTGTTTCGATAATTTTCTTGACAGTCCCATCACTGTAGGTGCATAGCAAGAAGCAAGAAAAGATAATTATTTTGCTTTAAGATTATTACTGTTAAGACTTGAAATTTACAACACAAGCTGAAGAATACATAAGTCCCACAAAAACGTATATTATGTAGTTCGGTGATTTCAGTATTTTCAAGTAGGTATTTCAATATTATTAAAATCAGCAGAATTTAGCATCGATCACCGATTGTGATGATATCTTACTGTAGCAGGAGGAGGGGGGAGTCAGCAGGAGGTAGTAACTAATCTATTATGAGAAATAATCATATTAATTAAACGAATCTCTCCTAATAAATTTAAAGAAGGTGGAACAGCTATATTACAAGCCGAAAATAGATGTCACCAAATTGAAAATGTAGGAATCAAATTAATTAGACTCTTATTTAAGTAAAAACTCCGATTATTAAAACTCTCATAAGATATATTTGTTAAGTTAAATAGATCCTAAATTTTTGCATTTAATAATTAGGCTATTCAGTTATTAAACTCTATAGGGCCTTTTGACTACATTTAAGCTTTTAAACTTAAAAATAAATTTTTATTAATATAAATGAGACTGTTGGTTTTTCATTAGAGCTTTCATTTAGTTCCCAATTAAAGAACTAATGATTGTGCTACCTTAGTACAGTCAAAAAACTGCAACCATTTAACTCCAATATAAAGAAGTGCTATAGATAGCTTATTTATTTCGACGTTTAGATGCGAAAGGCTGTTCACCTAGGCAAATAGAGTTCTATATGAAAAATACAAGTATTTTTAATATCTATAAATTGAGCTGTGACATGTCAAAATAGTTAAATTAATTAACGCGAAAAAACGATGTTTTCTTCATTGCAAAAGGTGTTGTGGGGCTTTGAAAAGTCTTGAAATTTATGGCTTTCAAAATTTCAACGTGATTCAATTATTACTTTACAAGATGTAGTTGATGATCCAAGAGAGCATATTTCTAAGGTCAAATTCTTCGGCATTCAGCCAAATTACACAGACGTGAAAGTCATATTTTGATTGTTCCAAGCTTCCGTCACTTGGGATGAAAGCAGAGAATTTTACTAGCGTAAAACTGAATTTTACACTTAAAAGCATCTTGTATTTACCCAGGACGCAAAATTAGTTGTATCATTTGTAATCTTCAGTTAAACACGAGACGTGTGTCAAAATGCTGTTAAACTTCTGTTTTCTAGTAACTGGGCTATTTTTGATTTTAAGAACAGTTTCTGTGACGCTTTAAATGGGATTTTTCCTGCAAACTGATGTTTAAATATGGTGCGTCACGTGGAGTACGGGGTAGCTGTCCAGGACAGCGGTGCCTTAGCAGAGGGAGTGTGGGAGTACGTCAGCGATCTGGTGAAGTTGTATCGCACGCAGGAGGGGTCGCAGGATTCGGAACGTTACCAGGTTAATTAATAATTTTCGTTACACTTACCGAACAGTATGAAAATAAGAGTGTTATTGGTGGAATTCCAGCATTTCTGCTGACAGTATTTTCTTAATATCTCCAGTAAAGCGTACTTCAAGCTATGTGCGTGAAGTTAGCGACGAATTTCCGCCAACGGTCGTTACTTCACCCTAAACTACGAAAGATGTTTCGTAAATATTGGATAACTCCGGAAAACTTTCTACACTTTACCTGGCGATAAAGGACAAAGACCAACAAAACTGCCATGGTTGGAATTTCCAAAAAATATCATTACCTGAATTTCGAATGAAGGTACTTCTTAATAAGCTGCAATTCTGGAAATATTACACATGGAACTCATTCAGAAATCTCAAAATATCTCGGTTACTGAATTTCAATTCTAACTATGACCATTTCGTAGGAAAAGCCATCTTTTATGGTTTGGAGTGAAGTAACGACCGTTGGCGGAAATGACTCTCGCACATTTGTGGAGATTCGCCGCCAACTTCACGCACATTATCAAACTAGACATATCCGTGAGTCCATTGCCACTTAGTGCTGCATTAACATTTAGACATTTCAGTTCTAATGAGGAAGAGAAAACCATTCGTAATGTATTTCTTAATACCACTTAAAAGTCAAAGGTGCGTAAGTCTAAATTAAAAAAGCCATATTCGTGTTGCTTGTGAATGGGAACGAGAAGTTGTAGACTTTTAAATGGAATTTTAGTAAACTCGTCTAATTTCCCCGTTCCCCCCGTATAACTTGTACATGTACACTTAACTCGGGCGTTTCGATGAATAATTGAGAAAGCGGAAGTCGTTCCAAACGAGGGGGGCCATCCCTACCTTGGAGGGCATTTTCAATTTATTCTTTTGTTCTCATTCATCTCCTGGCCCACTTAAAGGATCTCTCGTGATGCCATTTCTCTCTCGTATTATCCTCCTTTTTCCTCCGTTTTACTCCTTTTACACTGGATAAGTTACACATCAAGATGAAGCTGCACAGAGGGAAACTGTTAAATTTCATAAATACAGAACCATATTAGATTAAAGTAATCCAATATTATAATTTAAACGAAATTTCAGCATGTAGCTTGGGCTGGTTTTATTTTTGAGATATCGAAATTTTGGGGAAAATGCAATAATGTTAAGGCCACAAGGTAACGAGTTTTTTACCTATCGTAACGCGAAATGTAAACATCAGCGTGAAGCGTGCTCCTTCTTATCTGACGCAGGTGACGCAGTTAAAAACCTTCTCGAACAATCCGGAAATGTCTAATTAGGGAACGAATGAATTACGAAACGGTGCGGTCGGAGAGAATAAGTGTACAAATAAATTAGCGCGTTAAGTGTGTAATATAAATTAATTCGTTAAGAAATAGACTAGATAAATTAGGTAGTGTTTAAAACTGTATCAATAAATTAGAATAAACAATACACTAATATTAATTTTAAAAATTTTCAATTTCAGTGCATAATGTAGTTAGAAACTAATATAGTGACTTGTAGGTGATAGTGTACTTGTGAAAAGGTAGAGTTTCAGTAACCTTCGTCAAATTTTCCCGACTTAACCCATCTTTACGTTCTCATATGAGACACTCATATATTGTAATTAGGTCGATTTTGCGAATTTAAATTATTAGCGTTTTTAGACGTTTTAAGGTCCCTGAGTCCATAGAACATTGTTTTTGAGAAAATGTTTGTGTGTGTAGTTGTTGGTTAGGCCGGATAGGATCGGATATCCTGTAGGAGGGCGGGACTAGGATACACACACCCTGAGTCGGTAGAGCACGGAGTGGATCAATTGGGGTGAGAGCCTTAGGGGGTACAACCGTGCTCGAGGACCGTGGTTCGGAGCCCACGTTAAGCTGTAGGTCCCGTCCAGTTTAGCCTTGCAGCAAAAAGGAGACGTTAACTACAATTCACACACACACATAGTAGTTGTTGGTTGTAATGAAATTAAATTTTGTACGCATCTAATGCTGTTTGTTTAAGATCATTACAACTGTGATCACAAAATCATGAATAAAACGTCAATTCGCCTTGTTGTAAGTATCGAAACAAGACGTTTCTCGAGACAAGAATTTTTGTCAAGGGTCAAGGATCCTTTCGTTACGTTTCACCACTACGAATCCGTAGTTGTAACGATCGCTCGTTGTAATTCAAATGAGGAGGAAGTTTCATTTTCGAGCCGGCATTAATTCGCTTCGCCGTGAAAAATTTTTCAAGAATTTTTCATGGTCGCTGATGCACAAGAATAACCTTGGTGGATGCGTGTGTCTGGGAACGCTTACGATCCAAGACAGTTTTGTACTTTAGCATATACGTGTGTATGTGTGTGAAGTTATGGGCCATTGTATTAATTACGGAATACGGCCGGAACAAAGACCGACTACCACACTTTTGTCTCGTCTCGTTCCATTCATTCGGGATACGAGGGTCGTCCGACGAGAGACGTGAGAACAAGTCGATACCGGCACTCATTTAATTATATTCCAACTACTGGGTGATCAAGTTTGAGTTGGCAACACTTTTTACAGAATTTTTTCCCTATTCTTTTGACAACACTTCAACCGGATATGTTTATTTGACAATAATTTAATTAAGCAATTAAAGGTAATGCTCAACATGCCCCCATTTTGGTCCAGACATAAATTAACTCTCCTTTTAGGCTCTCGAAGATATTCACCAGCATATTGGGGGTAGTGTTTGCCACTTCTTGAACTATTGCCTCTTGCAGCTCTTCTTCAGTATGCAATATGTTCCTAAAGACATTGTCCTTCAAGAGCCCAAATAACGAAAAATCTAATGGAGTGAGATCTGGTGACCTGCTTGGCCAAATGCCCTGACTAAGTACTCTGTCGCCAAAATTCTCTGTTAAATATCCCATAGCAGCACCAGCCGTATGTGCACTTGCAGAGTCTTGTTGGAAATATTCAATTTGACGCTCTTCGTCTGTTAATTGGTTTATAAAAAGCCTCAAAAGGTGTTGGATATATCTCCTCCGAATTGATGGTAAAATTAAAAAATATTGGCCCATACACCCGCGTCCTTGAGACTGCCAACCTAACACCAACTTTAACCGGGTGCAAATGTGTCTCTCTCATAGCATAAGGATTTTCACCTGACCAAATTCTGTAATTTGGTTTATTCACATAGCCGTTCAGATGAAACCAGGCTTCGTCGGAAAAGAAGGTATTGTCAAGGATATCATTATTATTTAATATGTCATTGAACCAATTGCAAAATAAAACTCTCTGCGGGTGATCAGGAGGGGTGAATGACTGGACGATGGAGATTTTGTAAGGGTGGTACTTTAATTTCTTTTTAAGCACAGTGGAGCAACTTCCATATGATAAACCTGTAAAACCGTGAAATATAACAACATGGAAAAGTGGAAGTCTTATGGGTAAGATTGAAAATTGGTTGAATAGGAGGCATAAGGACCAAACCTGTTTGAAGGGAGAGCTTTCTTAAGGATTTGCGAGGACTTCTTTGCATTCGAGTTCTGATATCCTCGACAACTTCCTCGTTTAGAGTAGAAGGTCTACCAATTGATTTTTGTTTTCTTACGCTCCATGTGTTTCATAACGTTCAACTACTCGCATGCAACGTTGCTGAAAGACAGCAAAAGTGACCAAAGTCTCCGGAAACATTTCCTGAAATTGCTGGTATGTCGCTTCGAGAGAGTACTGCCAACCAGTAATTGGGTTATAGATCCCGCTTCGAAAATATGCCATTCCAATGAAAATATCGTGTTGTAACATGAAAACCATTTGAAAATAATACTAGAAATTTGAATTTTAAATACCAAATGGCATCTGTCAATGACGCTGTCAGTGTCACCAACCGGATGTTACTCCAGTTGTACTATTTAAAAATGAAATTCAGTATTGCCAACTCAAAGTCATTCTTGTTGTAGTATCGATACCGTTGTTAACAGTATCGATACAATGTCAAGTTTCTCAAGTCTTCAAATTGATCTACATTAAAAAGGAACGCAAAAGTGATGTAAAAAGTAAATTATTGAGCCAAAGCTAAAACAATTTGTAGATACATATAACATTGGTACTTATTTTAGTTTAACAAAGATTTTTACCAACATTTATGTTTCATCACATTTGAAGTGTCTCCACTGGTTTTTCATATAATTGTTTCCTGGAGCAGTAGTTGCGTTTAGTTTTGTCAAAAGAACTCCACCAATCACTTTTCGGAGGAGTCATAATTCGTAATAGATAATTAATAAATAAATACTCGATTAATTTTATTCAACATAACCTAACATTTTTACATCTTAAAACACTAAACCAAAGAACCATCACGAAACATGAAAGAAAGGACTTGAAAAGAAAATCAAACAATGCGCACGCTCAGATATCAAAATAACGTCGACCTTATTATTGTTAGACATTACGTACTCTTGCAATGTCTCCTGTCTTTATATATAAGAACACATTACCCTAAGGGGACACTGCGCATGCTTAGATGTCAAAATAATGTTGAACTTATTAATGTAATTACGCAATACCTCTCTGATGTCGAGGTATTCAGGTACTTGGTAAAAAAGAACCATTTTTTTCTCGATACCATACCCTAAAAAAAGTATCGATACCAACCAAGTATTTAAATAAACGTATCGATTCTTTCAAAGTATCGAAGTATCGCTCGATACCAACCAAGTATCGATTTTTTCAAAGTATCGAAGTATCACTTGATACCAACCAAGTATCGATTCTTTCAAAGTATCGAAACAAGAGTATCGATTCTTTCAAAGTGTCGAAAAAAAGGTATTGCTCGATATCAACCAAGTATCGAAAAAAGTGTATCGATTCTTTCAAAGTATCGAAGCATCTCACGATATCAACCAAGTATCGAAAAAGAAGTATCGCTCAATACCAAGCAAGTATCGAGTCTTTTAAAGTATCGAAGTATCTCTCGATATGAACCAAGTATCGATTCTCTCAAAGTATCGAAAAAAAGTATCGCTCGATACCAACCAAGTAACGAAAAAAGAGTATCGATTCTTTCAAAGTATCGAAGCATCTCTCGATATCAACGAAGTATCGATTCTTTCAAAGTATCGAAAAAAAGGTATTGCTCGATATCAACCAAGTATCGAAAAAGAAGTATCGCTCAATACCAAGCAAGTATCGAGTCTTTTAAAGTATCGAAGTATCTCTCGATATGAACCAAGTATCGATTCTCTCAAAGTATCGAAAAAAGTATCGCTCGATATCAACCAAGTAACGAAAAAAGAGTATCGATTCTTTCAAAGTATCGAAGTATCTCTCGATATCAACGAAGTATCGATTCTTTCAAAGTATCGAAAAAGAAGTATCGCTCGATACCAAGCAAGTATCGAAAAAAAGTATCGAGTCTTTTAAAGTATCGAAGTATCTCTCGATATGAACCAAGTGTCGATTCTCTCAAAGTATCGAAAAAAAGTATTGCTCGATACTAACCAAATATCGAAAAAGAATATCGATTCTTTCAAAGTATCGCTGGATACCAAGCAAGTATCGAGTCTTTTGAAGTATTGAAGTATATCTCGATATGAACCAAGTATCGATTCTCTCAAAGTATCGAAAAAAGTATCGCTCGATACCAACTAAGTATCGAAAAAAGAGTATCGATTCTTTCAAAGTATCGGAGTATCTCTCGATAACAACCAAGTATCGATTCTTTCAAAGTATCGAAAAAGAAGTATTGCTCGATACTAATTAAGTATCGAAAAAAAAGTATCGAGTCTTTTAAAGTATCGAAGTATCTCTCGATATGAACCAAGTATCGATTCTCTCAAAGTATCGAATAAAAGTATTGCTCGATACCAACCAAGTATCGAAAAAAGTATTGATTCTTTCAAAATATCGAATTATCGCTCGATATCAACCAAGTATCGATTCTTTCAAAGCATCGCTCGACACTAAGCAAGTATATTCAAGTCTTTTAAAGTATCGAAATATCTCTCGATATGAACCAAGGATCGATTTTCTCAAAGTATCGAAAAAAAGGTAACCAACCAAGTATCGAAAAAAAGTATCGATTCCTTCAAAATATCGAAATATCGCTCGATACTCGATACTAACGAAGTATCGATTCTTTCAAAGTATCGATTCTTTCATTATATGCAACAATAACTGCAAGAGATAAGAGAATTTCACAATTTGTTTTTCATTTATGAGCCGATTCCGATTGTATTTCTGCGAAAAGACGCCTCTCCTCCCGGTCAGTCACTTTGATCGAGCGCAATAACCGAACGGACAAGATGAATTTCTTTTACTCTTTCCGCGGGTTTTTCGGTTACGTAAAAAGATCGTTAGCGATTCCGTCTCAAATAAATTATCGGCCATAAATAATATGTACGAAACTAGTCTCTCGTTGGACGTCGCGAAGTTTATGGACCTCGGGTTCGGGTTTAACGACAGTTAAAAGGCCGAATTTTTTCGTTCCGCGGAGCCGGTAGCTCTTATAATATAATATATATATCTGCTACGTCTTTCGGATGGCCTCGAACGTTCGAGGAGAGTACGTACTCTGTTAAGATCGTCGATAACGATTTTTAAGTTCGTATAGAGTTTAAGTAGAGTGGGGGGTCTGCGTAAGGTCTATTTCTGAAGTCGCCGCGTCGCTTGGGTTCTATTAATATTTTTCGAAAGATCGAGATGACCGTTTAATGATCGAGGGCGATGGAACTGACTAAAGTTGACCTTTCGTATAATTAACCCTAAGGGCCCATGCAAACTAGTCACTAGGGTAGATGACGGTAGAAAAATAACGACCAATGAAATCACATTTGTCGAATATCAAGGGGATATTAAGATGAGCTTAAGGCTACCAGTTTTGTAGTATACTTAAGATCACGTTTGGGTATATTAGTAACTTCCGCCATCTTTGCATAACTTACTTATCTATCTATACATCTTAATCCGTCCACTTTTGGACATAGGACATGAAACATCCCTTCACTGTGCCGTGACGTCACGTTAACCACCATGACAGCTATGAGCGTTTTGGCGCCAAAATTTAAACAAACGTGGAAAATGTGAAATTTTATATTTATACGTTAGGTTTTCGTCTAGAATAGCAGTTTTTGAGTTTTTGAGTAAATGCAGTAAGGACTAGTTTTTCAAAATTAGTCAAGAATCCTACCATTATACCCGAATTTACGTTGAAAAAATATAGTCACAAACGGCAGCCTTAGTCATATAAATGATATAAAATATTAAATAAATAAAAAAATTTTTTTTAGCAATTAATTTGCAAGAAGGTATCCTAGTAAGTACTGGTATTTCTTTATTAATGTCTTTCACTTTTGGCACAACAATCACTTTTAAATGCTTGTGAGTTGTGTAATGTTACGTATGAACGGCAGCAAAATTATTAATCTGCATTAGGTGAAGAAGGTTAACAGTGTACATATTCTGAAATATTACGTACCACTCCTTTTTGCAACGAATACAGTTAATTATGAAAATTGAAAATGGCGCTAAAATGTTAAAACCGCAGTTATGTCATAGATGTAGTAGGTGGATGTCGCATTGCCTATATTTCTGTATGGTAGCAGTGTGCCAACGCCTGAGGTAGCTCCTATTTTTTACATTCTACAATCTTACGATTCTTGTAATAATCTTGTTCCTATCCTAATAGTCATAAAGAAATATTCCCGTCCGACCCTGCATACTCTTTGCGTTTTGAGAGCTTGGCGGCCATGTTATGTTGTTTTCCGGAAATCTTCTTATTTACGTGCAAAATTGAATTTTCCGGATTAGTACTGTAAAGACTTTACAAGACACAAAATACAGTTTCACAACACACGCACAAAATCGATGAAATCTTTTCGATGTTGTTTACGTTGTGACTATTATTACTATATAACAAAATTGACAAACTTGATTTTTTTGGATTTTTATAAAAAATCTAAAATTTGTAAATTTCGTCTTTTTTACAATTTCTGGAAAAATTTCAGATAAAATACGTCAGTACAATCTCCTGGCTCGGAACTTTAAAGTGCTCGGCAGAAAGTGCCTCGTATTTCAATTTAGCTCCTCTTCAGTAATGTGAGATTTTCCTGAATATTTTGTAAATAACTATTACAGTAATAATAAGAACAATAATAACAACTTCCATATATGTATTTATTAATTTGAAGCAATGATACGTCTTATGGTATCGTTCTCCTCAGCGCCATAATGATATTGGTCCAAGCAATTCCCTCAGATGTTGGCACAGCCGAATACCTTTGAAGCCCAATCCATGCACTTATAAGATAGGTATATCAGTTATATACAATGACAAACGGACTCTGCACGCAATTGTTGAAGTCGAAATAACTATGGAACGCGTAGACATAGAGATGGCAAAAAGAGTTATTTCTAGTGTCCAAAAGATAGCGGTAAGTATCTCTGAAATTCGAAGATTACCGGGCCGCTTATCTTCGCCATTCGTTCCTTAATAGACTGGTCCACTAACGCAATAATGTGACATTTTCCTGATTATTTTATAAATAACTATTACACTAATAAAATAACAACTTCCATATACTTATTAGTTTTAAGTAATGACGCGTTTTATGGTATTGCTTTGGTCGGCGTCATAATGAAATTGGTCCGAGCAATTCCCTCAGATGTTGGCACAGCCGAATACCTTTGAAGCCCAATCCATGCACTTATAAGATAGGTATATCAGTTATATACAATGACAAATGGACTCGGCACGCAATTGTTGAAGTCGAAATAACTATGGAACGCGTAGACATAGAGATGGCAAAAAGAGTTATTTCTAGTGTCCAAAAGATAGCGTTAAGTATGTAACCAACGAATTTACAAGATTTCCGAAATTCCAAGCTTGCTTATCTTCGCCATTCGTTCCTCAATAGATTGGTCCACTAACGCAATAATGTGACATTTTCCTGATTATTATATAAATACCTATTACACTAATAACAATAACAACTTCCATATACTCATTAGTTTTAAGCAATGACGCGTCTTATGGTATTGCTTTGGTCGGCGCCATAACGAAATTGGTCCGAGCAATTCCCTCAGATGTTGGCACAGCCGAAACCCTTTGAAGCGCAATCCAGGTACTATTAGATATAGCAGTTATATGCAATGACAAACGGACTCGGTACGCAATTGTTGAAGTCGAAATAACTGGAACACGTAGACATAGATGGCAAAAAGAGTTATTTCTAGTGTCCAAGAGATAGCGTTAAGTATATAACCAACGAATTTACAAGATTTCCGAAATTCGAATACTTATCTATACCATTCGTTCCTCAATAGACGAGTTAACTAACGCAAAAGACTTTTTAACTCGGACCGGTAGAAAATACTATCTAAAAATATTGAAGTGTATTTCGTCGACTATCTATATTATTTTCTTCTGTAAATTCAGGTATCGTATCTTCAGTCATCAAGCTTCCCTTAAAAAGTGGACTACCTATTTCTTTACAATGTGGGTTAAAATGGTCGACGTTTTGCCCGACTGGTTATTGTTTTCGTTCTCAAGATACCCTCCGATATTAACAGTTCCTTGTTAGGGCAGTTCTGTACAGTGAGGGATGAAATTTTGGTAAATGCTGGGAAGCCAAAGGTTGTCAGTGGTCAGTGCCTTCCATACAAAATCATCTTTCTCTGAAAAACAACGCCTTTTTGGATGAATTTTTAAAAAGAGAGCCACTTTCGAGCAATTTTCCTCAGCTAGAGCATGTATTACATTGCACATAATTCGAGAGTTATTTTCACGATAAATTATAACGGTGGACATGTTTTCTATAATTGACTGGAACAAATGGTCGCGGCATTAAAAGTCGGTCATGCACGGTACGTAATGCCTAAATGTATGGAAAAGATCAACGTGTGAGATGTGTGGCGCAATAGTTAACATTTCGACGTCGTTTCCTTTTCCACACATACACACGATTCGTTATTAATGCCGCTAATAAATCGGATGTCGATTTGTCTGAAAAGTGAAATATCAACGTTATGTAATAACAATAAAATTGCTCATTAGTTAAGGAAACGTCGGTAATGCGGCTAAAGGGTTATTAACATTTAAGCGTCGAGAGGAGTTTACACCCGATTGTCTAATTTGTAATTTTGAATTTTTGTGTTCTTCTGACAAGCAGAACAAATTGTGTTCAAATTTGAAAAGAATCTATCAAATTTTGGCATCACTCGCCCTAAAACAAAACGACCAACATGCCCAATAACGATAATTTGGTAAATCTCCCACCACTGGTAGCCGCGAGACCACCGCGTAAGCCATGGGATATCACGTTCCAAATGGTGATTTAAAGTGTATTTTTAAGCGGCAACGAATTTTAAGACCATATGTTGAACAAACCGCGTACGTGTGAATTTTACCAGTGAGCTTTATTTTATTTACATACATATTTTAGTCGGAGGAGGAGATTATCAGTGAATTTGCACACATTGCACATCTAAAAAAGTCTGTTGGATGTATGGGACGGGACCCGAAAAAACGGTTAACAGTTTACATTACGTCGAGGTGGCTGATACTTCGAGTTGACGTTTTAAGAAAGATTGCCGTTTGAATGTGGTAGTGATGGGTTTCGTTGGAATTACCACGTAAGTCTCTTTTATCTGATAGATAGTTGGTATCAGTGATGTTTACACCTTGCCTATTGCCACCTGGCCTGATCAGAATCGCGTGTATTCTTACCGACCTCCCCCCTCTCCCTTGATCCATTCAAAAACGATGGTTCTTGAACGTAAAAGTGGGTGCATTCGTTGGGTACTTATCTTATAGGTTTATTCCGCCATTGGTTAAAAATATAGTCCATGAGAAGTACATTTAGTATAGTAGTATAGTCCATTTAGTACCTATTGAAAGTTTACTTAAAATCGCCCAGAGCTTTATAAGTAGAGAAAACTGTAATACGGTTTTTCTTGTTAAGTGTATTTGGTTATTACTTTAGTTTTGATAACCTCTGAAATTGCCTAGTTTAATAATAGTACCTAATTGTTTGTACATACATCTATAGGAAGGCTCGCGATAAATGAATTTTATGACCTTCTCCTCTTCTTCGAGGTACTTAATCTTTAGATTTATTACCAGGCTATTAGCACCATCATTTTGGCAGTTAGGACGCGACCCAACAATGGGCAGTACCTCATTTACCTTTTTCTCGAAGAGCTGCTCGAAATTCGGCGGCAAAATACCTACAATAAAATCATTAAGACACAATAGACCCTTAACTTCTTGCGATAAGCCGGTGCGTCATAAAATTCATTTATCGCGAGCCTCCCTATACTTCGATTTCCATGCTTTTGCAATTGCATATTTCGAACTGATGTTGCATATACTATATGTTAAATTTCATGCATATTTGCCGCATACCTATCACATTTCTATGGGTTGCCTCTTCTGAGCCATTGACCCGAATAAAAAAAATGTTATTTTTTTCCTAAGAACTACCCTCCTTTCTCACAACTGATATATGGGCAATAAACATCTCATCCATTGTATTGGAAGACGGTAGCGGAAGCAGTCTGTATACGTCTAAACGAGATGAAGTAAATCAAGTGGTTTGAAAATCGACCTTCTGTCATCTGCAGTTTTCAATTCTCAGATGTTTCTTCCCCGAGACGACTGAAGATCTTGGTGCATTCATACTGCGTGTACAAAAAGACGAAATTGACTAGAAGTGCAACTGACGAGAGTCCTTGTGATAAACGGCAATAAATCCGCCAGTTCTTTTTAAGGCCATCTGACACAATTAGATTTAGTAGAATTTTTAGGAAATTTTCTTTGTCCTAAACAAAATACAATTTTTTACCTATTTTATTGCACTTTCCTTTTTTTGTACTTATTTACTAATTTAAAGTGCATTTAGTACTTGAAAATACAATTTCGTGCGTTCGGGAGGATAAACTAGGTACATTGTTTTATGAGGGGACGTTCCAAGCAGAAGTGACATCACATGATCATAGAACAAGTAGCTTCATTCTATAATCAGGAAATAGAGCAGATTGTGCAATATTCAGTACTCTACATAGAAATTAAAATTGTAGCAAATCTCCTGTATGCAGTGTTACTTTATTAGAATTTAGAAAAGTTCAAAAATCGTCATTCAAATCCTAAAATTATTTCGGAACGCAACAGTTTTCGCGTAAAGTATATTCTTTCGCTCGGAAAACGTAGAGTTGTAAGAAACTATTATTAATGTGTAACTCAATAGTCCGGTCGTTGTGAACAAAACATATTAAGATCTAATTTTCTCATTTTGTTTGGTAGTTGTGAATCGATACTGGTACCTTTTGAATTTCGAAAGTACTATCCATTTGAAAATCCCTATCTTGAATATTACAAATTCTACAATTTCTACAATTTGTACAAGAATCCATTCAATAGCAGGTAGGTTCCAGTTAGAACTCATTGTATAATGGGAGCAGTCCTTGCCCTTAGAAGGTCTGCCCTTTGTCGGTTTGTGGCTGATGTATACTAAACCGACTCGACAGTTCTATAGGTTTTCGGAAAAAACTGAATTCTGCAACTGGTATTTGATAAAGGATTAGGTTTGCAGTATTAATTACTTGGGCAGTTTGTATGATAGACAATTTCTTGAAGCTCATTTGTGGAAGATTTTGGTTTTCCTCTTGATTTTTGATAATTGGTAGAGCGTTTCTTTGGCTAATGTACTAGGAACCACGAGATGTTGCTGTCTTCATTACCATGTTGAAAGCCTCAAGAGCAATATTGCTCGATTCCCTCGTTTTCATTCTGCATTCTTTTAAAAGAAGCTTAATAGCTGTATTGAACGCTTCCTGGTTTGATACGAAATGTATAGTCAAAACGGAAATACGTTTTAATTTGACCATATTGCCGGAATTGGCCATCTAATCTAACTCAGTTTAATCCCTCTACCACTCAAATATAGATTACATAGAATATTTTTTTAAACTGCAAGTCGAGAAAGTCTGGTGCTATAGCACAGGAGTAGCTTCAACAGCAACTTGGTTAAGATAAGTAAGGATGAATTTGAAGTGCAGACCATCTACTAGTATAATTAACTAGTATAAGTTAGTAGTATAACTAAGTATAATAACTAGTATAACCCTCCCTTTTGCTCTTAACGAGTCTCCTAACTCACTTTAAGCAGCGTTACAGGGTGCAGAACGGGCCATCTAGTCCTAACTAAATTTAGTCCCTCTACCACACAAATATAGATTGCATGGAGTCATTTTTTAATCTGCCATTCGAGAAAATCTGGTGCTGTAGCACAAGAGTAGCTTCTACAGCTACTTAGTTAAGATTGATAAACATAAATTTGAAGTGCAGACAATCTACTGGTGTAATATATAAGCATAACGCTCCCTTTTGCTCTTAACGAGTCTCCTAACTCACTTTAAGCAACGTTAAGGGATGCAGAATTGGTCATCTAGTTTAACTCAATTTAATCCCTCTACCACACAAATATAGATTGCATGGAGTATTTTTTTAATCTGCCATTCGAGAAAATCTGGTGCTATAGCACAAGAGTAGGTTCTACAGCTACTTAGTTAAAATTGGTAAACATGAATTTGTAGTGCAGACCATCTACTGGTGTAATCTGTAAGCATAACCCTCCCTTTTGCTCTTAACGAGTCTCCTAACTCACTTTAAGCAGCGTTACAGGGTGCAGAATGGGCCATCTAGTCCTAACTAAATTCAGTCCCTCTACCACACAAATATAGATTGCATGGAGTATTTTTTTAATCTGCCATTCGAGAAAATCTGGTGCTATAGCACAAGAGTAGCTTCTACAGCTACTTAGTTAAGATTGGTAAACATGCATTTGTAGTGCAGACCATCTACTGGTGTAATCTGTAAGCATAACGCTCCCTTTTGCTCTTAACGAGTCTCCTAACTCACTTTAAGCAGGGTTATGGGGTGCAGAATTGGCCATCTAGTCTTAACTAAATTTAGTCCCTCTACCACACAAATATAGATTGCATGGAGTATTTTTTTAATCTGCCATTCGAGAAAATTTGGTGCTATAGCACAAGAGTAGCTTCTACAGCTACTTAGTTAAGATTCGTAAACATGAATTTGTAGTGCAGACCATCTACTGGTGTAATCTGTAAGCATAACCCTCCCTTTTGCTCTTAACGAGTCTCCTAACTCACTTTAAGCAACGTTAGGGGATGCAGAATTGGTCATCTAGTTTAACTCAATTTAATCCCTCTACCACACAAATATAGATTGCATGGAGTATTTTTTTAATCTGCCATTCGAGAAAATCTGGTGCTATAGCACAAGAGTAGCTTCTACAGCTACTTAGTTAAGATTGGTAAACATGAATTTGTAGTGCAGACCATCTACTGGTGTAATCTGTAAGCATAACGCTCCCTTTTGCTCTTAACGAGTCTCCTAACTCACTTTAAGCAGGGTTACGGGGTGCAGAATTGGCCATCTAGTCTTAACTAAATTTAGTCCCTCTACCACACAAATATAGATTACATGGAGTATTTTTTTAATCTGCCATTCGAGAAAATCTGGTGCTATAGCACAAGAGTAGCTTCTACAGCTACTTAATTAAGATTGGTAAACATGAATTTGTAGTGCAGACCATCTACTGGTGTAATCTGTAAGCATAACGCTCCCTTTTGCTCTTAACGAGTCTCCTAACTCACTTTAAGCAGCGTTACAGGGTGCAGAATGGGCCATCTAGTCCTAACTAAATTTAGTCCCTCTACCACACAAATATAGATTGCATGGAGTATTTTTTTAATCTGCCATTCGAGAAAATCTGGTGCTATAGCACAAGAGTAGCTTCTACAGCTTCTTAGTTAAGATTGGTAAACATGAATTTGTAGTGCAGACCATCTACTGGTGTAATCTGTAAGCATAACGCTCCCTTTTGCTCTTAACGAGTCTCCTAACTCACTTTAAGCAGGGTTACGGGGTGCAGAATTGGCCATCTAGTCTTAACTAAATTTAGTCCCTCTACCACACAAATATAGATTGCATGGAGTATTTTTTTAATCTGCCATTCGAGAAAATCTGGTGCTATAGCACAAGAGTAGCTTCTACAGCTACTTAATTAAGATTGGTAAACATGAATTTGTAGTGCAGACCATCTACTGGTGTAATCTGTAAGCATAACGCTCCCTTTTGCTCTTAACGAGTCTCCTAACTCACTTTAAGCAGGGTTACGGGGTGCAGAATTATCTAGCCTTAACTAAATTTAGTCCCTCTACCACACAAATATAGATTGCATGGAGTATTTTTTTAATCTGCCAGTCGAGAAAATCTGGTGCTATAGCACAAGAGTAGCTTCTACAGCTATTTAGTTAAGATTGATAAACATAAATTTGAAGTGCAGACAATCTACTGGTGTAATCTGTAAGCATAACCCTCCCTTTTGCTCTTAACCAGTCCACTAACTCACTTTAAGCAGCGTTACGGGGAGCAGAATGGGCCATCTAGTTTAACTCAATTTAATCCCTCTACCACACAAATATAGATTGCATGGAATATTTTTTTAATCTGCCAGTCGAGAAAATCTGGTGCTGGAGCACAAGAGTAGTTTCTACAGCTACTTAGTTCAGATTAGTAAACATAAATTTGCAGTGTAGACCATTTACTGCTCTAGTATGTAACTACAACCCTTCTTTTTGCTCTTAACAAGTCTCTAAAATCGCTTTAAGCAACGTTATGGGATGCAGAATTGGTCATCTAGTTTAACTCAATTTAATCCCTCTACCACACAAATATAGATTGCATGGAATATTTTTTTATTCTGCCAGTCGAGAAAAGCTGGTGCTATAGCACAAGAGCAGCTGCTGCTTCTACAGCTACTTGGTTAAGCTTAGTAAACATGAATTTGAAAAGTGTAGACCATCCACTGCTCTAATATGTAACCACAACCCTTCTTTTGCTCTTAACAAGTCTCTCAAATCACTAAGCAGCGTTACGTGGTGCTGAATTGGCCATCTAGTCTAACTCAATTTAATTTCGCTGCCACTCAAATATAGTTTGCATAGAACATTTGTTTAATCTGCTAGTCGGGAAAATCAAGTGCTGCCATTGTAGTAGCTGCTAGAGCTACTAAGTTAAGCATAGTAAACGTAAATTTGAAATGCTGACCATCTACTGGTCTAATCTGCAACCATAACTCTCCCTTTTGCTTTTAGCTTCTTCTTTTAGCGTTCTTCTGTTTATGAGGAAAGTGGGTGTTATTTATTCCCAGTTCGTTCTGTGCCAAAATTCTGTTAACATTTCGCCATACATCTTCGTTGTATTTTTTGTATAACGAGTATCTTAAATCACTTTAAGCGGGCATTACGGGGTGCATTTCGCCTCTCATAACGAGCTGTAATCTAAACGTCGGCCTCGTGATAGCTACTTCCGCATCGAAATCCTAAAGGGACCGTACTAAAGGTTGAGGCACCGACCCCCCGGGCGCGTCGCTCGCCCCCTCTCCCGTTAAGGGTGGCATGACCGCCCCTCGCTCGGCGCCCTTCGTGCGAGGGGTGGAAGAGGAAGAGAGCCCTCGGCGCTTTCGCTTTTCCCCGTTCCGCCGACGGGAGAAGGGAAAAGTCCTCGTCGGCGACGGAGGAAACGCGACAGCGGACGCCACGTAACGCTTTCCCCGATAAAAATCTTGGGAACGGATATAAGTGTATGTTGTAACGGATGCGAATCGTGTGCCGCGTCGGTGGTGGTAGCGGTGGTGGTGTCGGTGTGGTGGTTTCCCTCCCTCCTTATTTACATGTGATCCGTGAATGTGTTCATGGGGTTGTTTGGTGTCTGGAACGGGACTAGGATGGAGGACGCAAGGACGCTTACGATCATCCTGGAAAAGGTTACGCAGTTTTGAGTTTGCCCTTCGATGTAGAAGTAGTAGTTCAGTTGAATAAATTAGTAAAGTTGCGCAATTCCTCTCCATTTATTAGAATTTAACTTATATGACGACTTCATAAATGAAAACAATGTCCAGGGTCGGCGTCAGGTGTGCACTGGCGCGAATATGATCCTATTACACTTTAATTTTCCCCGTTTTGTTTTATCAATTGAAGCAAGTAATTTTCACGTAGATTGCCGCGTCGCAATTAATCGATTTCCCCCCCATGGCGAGGTTAAAATTTCTAAATACGCTCGCTGTCCTCCGCTGGTTGCACCGAGGTAACTTCACACTCGTAAAGTTTCATCATCAAACTTATGATTCGATTTAGAATTAATTATTTGAAAGTCGTACTAAAATTTCGTCATCAACTAGTTAATGCGCTTAATTTCCCTTCCTCCTCCTTTTTCGCACTCATTTTTAGATGATAACCAAATGCCATTTTGTCATCAAAGTGATATTTAATTAATAGCTTCACAGGGAATAATTGCCCTTTCTAGAATTTTAACCAAATAAATTTGTCTGCTCGTTTTACAGTAACTTAAGTACGAAATCGTCACTAGAGTGTCATTTACAGTCAGTTTTAACTTCAAGGGAAGGTTATCTTTGACTGATACAGCCAAATCATTATTAACATAACCTTTTCAGATACTTTTAAAGGAGATCATCGTACAGGATATTCCATAATGTTGCTCCTAAAACGGAACCCTGAGGTACTCCTTTAATTATTTATTTCTTTATTTACCATTTATATCTTCTTCAGGTGCCTTCTTCATTGCGAAGGTTGGCAATCATTAGCTATGCATATTTTTGAGATAGCAAATCTAAATAATAATTGATTTGTTGTATATACAAACCAGTCATACAGATTCTTTAACCACGAGTTGCGTCTTCTTCCCATATTTCTTCTTCCTTGAATTATTCCTTGTATTATTAACTGTAATAAGCTTATTATTATTAAATATGTAGGTACATATATAAATATTAAAATTATTATTTTTAAGTGTAAGAATTTATTCTTTTTCTTTGTTCATTCGTGTTAGTACTTCAGTGTTTGTTATTATTTGTATCCTGCTAATTTTTAATATTCTCTGATATATCCAGTGTTCGAAAGCCTCTAGTCTTCTTATATCTTCTTTCTTCGGGGTCCATGATAACTGATATCTCTTGTGCAGAATACTTTTTGTACTTTCATAAACGTTGATCTTGCATGCTTTCATATAGTTTATCTAAAATACTTAACATATCGGCCTATAGGCAGGTGGCTCTTCGGCATCCTTACCTTTCCATATAAGATGTACTCTGGCAACTTTTCAAGCTTTTGGAAAGGATTGTTATATAAGTAATTCATGTAAGTGAACAATCGTCCTAATTTTCTCTTCAATCTTTCTTTTTCTAAATTCCACCAGTGTGGATTTTATGAAAACCTCTAAATTTCATAGTTGTACTATTTTTAGTACTCAGTAAATTTTGATGATTAATATTACCATTTTCAGGAATTAGGTATATAATTTTATTTTAATTTTTATATGTCGAAGAACGATTCAGTATATGTGTCTATGTTGGTATCTAAGATATTATAAGCAATTAGATCATAATAAGTACATTAAAATTCAATGTGTATTTCTAGGTTTAGAGGTAGTAAAGTTTGTATAACAGTATAAAAACACTATTAAAACATGAATAGAGAAGGTAGATGTGAATGCATATACTAAATAATATTTTGTTAAAATGTAAAAATATCAAACAACTAAAAACACACACTCAGACCTCCATTTTAAACACAACTGAGAAACAAATAATTATTACCTACCAATATCAACTGTACAAGTCTGTTGAGTCAAGTAATTGCTATTATTTCTCATGGATGGATTTTCATTGCACCAAATTGCTCATAAAACTGCTGCACATAGTGGTTTAATGACACCATAAAAGTTTACAGGCTAGATTTTCCTAACACTTCATTAATTTCATGATTTAATATTTGAGTAACTACTGAGTTCTCCAAAAGCTTCCAGGACGTAGGATTTCGAAAAACAGAATTGATAGGGACGTTTCGTTATACGTAAATAACTAAACAATTATATAAAACCAAAAGTGACATAACATTGGGATTGTCTTCTTCACTGTTGTTTTTAGGAAAAAATCTCTATAAATGATCATTTTAAATTTAAAAGTGGGTAAAGATTATTAAACTCATCTGGCATCCCATATGATTTCAAAGTAGTAGTTGAATTATTATATAGTCCTTTAAAATTCTGTGTTGTAATAATATCAATACCAGATAGACTTATCTCATAACACCTGGTGTGCACATGTATATTGTGGACTTCACTGAAGGCAGGTGAAAATTGATAGCCGAATAAATGACATTACTGTTCTTCTCACAAATACAATGTACAGGGCCTAGAGATAGTTTTGTGGTTATGTAATACTCACATTTATGTAGAGAAAAACTAATGTGGGATCTGGAAAATGATCGTTTTTTGGTAATAGAAGTGAAAATCAAAGGAACACATCAGATCCACATAGAACATACATATATGCAAGGTAAATTTGTAGATCAGATGGATTGTTAATTAGTTGTCATCAGGGGTGGTCATATCCAGCGCCAATATGTACTGAAATAGGCTGTTTTTCGCTTTTTTTTATGTGAGGTAGCGTCTCCCTTTCACATCCTATTCTGCCCAAAACCTCGTCATTGGCTACATAGCATTTTGAGTATAATGCCTTCTTAAGTTTACGCTAATCTCTCGATTTATAAGTACTATATTCTTAAATTGAAGGAAATAGTTTCGGGCTATTTCGGGATTCTACATTTGATTTCCTTGTCGTTATCCCAATCCTCATACAGCCAACTACCTAGGTATTTATAGCGTGTTACTCTTTCTAGAGCTACATTGTTTACTATCAATCGGGCGTTATTGTGTAGTACATTTCCTCTGCTGACTATCATGTACTTCGTTTTGTTGCAATTTATTTTAAGTCCACACTTGTGGCTTACTATACTCAAATTTTCTATCATCTCCTGCAGATCTTCCATAATATCTGCAATCAATGCTGAGTTATCTGTATAATATCTGATATTATTATTGCGTACTCCGTTCACTTGCACCCCAATATTTTCATTGAAAATGGTTTCAGAGTGAAAATTAAGCAACAACGGAGAAGAGATGCATCCCTGTCTTACACCTTAACGGATTTCAATATCATCTGACATAAGGTGTTTTGTTGGTGTGTCCCCATGCCGTTTCTGAAACCAAACTGGGTGTCCTTTAGAGTGTTTTCGCATCTTTTGTATATTCTGTTATGTAATACTTTCAGAAATACTATGAGTGCATGACTCATGAGAGGTATTAGTGGATATTCCTTACAGTTTCTTCCATTCGCTTTTTGACGTAATATACGTCTTATAAATCGATGTGCCGGCTACCTGCCGGTTCACAAAACATTGTAACGTTACGCCAGACCCATGGGTGCGAGCTAGAGTGAGAGCGACAACACTAGACAGATCGACCTTGGCGGTTCTATCTCTTTTACACCACACCGTCCGAGTGAAAGCTCGATTTGGCGATCGGCTCGGTTCGCGAGCGCGACGGAAGGGGACGAAGGGGTACGCGCTACGCGCGTTCTGATTGCACTGTTTCCACTCCGTCGTCAGCGACGACAGCGACAGCAGTCAGCACACTATTATTTATAAAATTATCTGAATATTTACAGTGCATAACATTGCTTATTACAATAACAATTGCGGCACTAAGGTATTCAATTCATGCATTCTAAGAGTTCGATTAGCTCTATAATCTCATATATTTGTTCTTGCATCGGTCAATGAGTGCAGTGATTATAGGTTATGTTACGATTTCGACTAAAACATTATGATTATAGATATAAATGATCGTGTAAAAAGTCGACTTAATAATTCTATTCAATTCATAAACCTATTCAATATTTCATCAATGTTTTCTTATGACGTTATCACGTAAAAATTATCGTCCGTAAACCGACTTTACAGACAACCAAATTTTTAGGCAAGAGAATAAAGGTAGATCTCAGTCTTTGTCTAGGTAGTCTAGGTAGTCCATGGGGTATTTTCCCTCGTGGTATTATATTAAATATTATATTTTCTATAACATTCACCATTTATTCCAGATGGCCTCGTTGCCGCTGTCCCGGAGCTCGAACTATTCCACGTCCGATTCCGAAGATTCAGACGCGAACAGCGCGATGCTGGCATCGTGCAGCCTCCAAGAGATCAGACAGGAAGACCTCGCCGCCATCCTGCCCGACCAACAGGAGATAGACCCGTTCAACGATTTCGAGTGCGACCGCACCGATAAGACGTCGCCCGTCGCCGGCGACATGTCCGGCTCGGACATGGAATTACCTCAGCAGGCGGTCAACGCTCTGATCCAGAGGACGACGGAGAGCTCGAGCGAGGGCGAATGCCACCCGCCGCCCAACCCGAGCACGTTGTGCGCCAACAGTCTGTTGCAACAGTTCGTCGCGCAGACGCAGATGTTGAACGCCCCCTGTCCGCCGATAGCCTCGATGTCGGACACGATGAAACCGCCGAATGCGCAGCCGCAGAACGTCGAGTCCCAGACGGGCAAGGTCGAGGAGAACGTCAAGAGGAGGCGCGGGAGACCGAGGAAGGGGAACAAGGAGAATAAGGACGCGGAGAAGACGCAGGAGTACTGCGCTAATCCGAACGTCTCTCCCGATTCCGGTATACAAAACAGTCCCGATCACATATCTAGTCCTGAACCTACTTTAACACTTAAACAGAAACCCTCGACCCAAGGCGGAAGGAAAGTGGAGAAATCGTCGTCGGTCAAGAAACTCACCAGATCTGAAAAGCTGGCGCTCCCGAAAACCAAAACTACTCACTCATCTTCGAAAGTGAACTCGAAAGTTCCCACATCTTCCAAATTCAAAACTGCCAATAAAACTCCCGTAACGGCCAACAGAATCGATCGAGTACTATACGCCAACGCCGACAGGGTATTGTACCCGCCGAGACGGGGCAGGCCTCCCACCCGTAAACACGGAAGACCTGGACGACCCGCCAAGAACAAACCTCAGACCGTAGAATCTCAAGAGACGAAACACCCTCGAGCGAAGTCCGAAGAGAACACCTCCAAGACCGTCAAGGGGAAAACGAAGTCTCGACCGGTACTCACCACTAAGAACAAAACAGACGCGAAGGTCCGTTATCCGACGTTGAAGATCCCATCGAAGTTCTTACATAGCAAACGTCACAAGCACAAGCATAAACGGTTAAAACTGAAAATACTTAAACCGATGATCGCTTGCGATCCGAAAATCAACTTGGAGATCGAGAAATTGATTGCGGATTTCGTGAAGTACTGCGCCATAGCTACCAAGCAACCAAAGGAAAACGTGCCAGAACAAATCCTGAAGACGCTAAAGAAAGTGACGAAAAAAAGAAAAACCACCGAAAACGTCGACAAGAAGAAAAAGAAGGCGAGCGTCAGTACGATGGTGAACAAAGTGAATAACTCCAACGAACAACGTTTACCGCTGAAGAAAAGGCACTACCACTTATTGAGCAACGGCGAGAACAAAAACGATACCGACGAGCTCAGCGCGGAGGTCGTCGAGGACAAATCGGACAAAACGAAGACCAAACAAACAGTAATCGGCAAGACCGAAAAACCCAAAAATTCCGGTAGTTCCACCCCGAAATCGGAAAAGGCAGATCCCCAAAAACCACCGTCTAAATACGTCCCGGTCATAAAATCAACCGTTTCACCAAAATTACCCAACATAAACAACAATGAGTACGAATCGAAAGACTGCGTTAAGAATCCCAAGACGTTGGGCAAGAGCCACATAGATGAAGCGATAGAGGCCTGCATCAATCGATTTTCCAACGATAAGACCGTCGCGAAACAAGATCCAGCCCTATCGGAGGAGAAATTAAACGTTACAGGCAGTTCCATGACCGCCACTACGCCCAAGAAGAGGCACCGCTTGGAAATGATAAGTTCTCCAGAGAAATCGGATCCTTCCACCGCAGGTTCTACCGTCGTCGAAGACAAAGCCAAACCTAAGATCACAATAGAATCGTTCATATCGGAACTCAAGGCCAAGAGGAACATTGTGATTCCGACTGCGAGTATCGAAGTTGAAAAGGAAAATGAGAAAGAGAAGGAAGAGAAGGTTTTGAAGAAGAATGTCGATCAAGGCGTCAAAATTTCACCCGAGTCTATTAAGAAGAAAGTGAGGAAGAGAAGAGCGATAAACAGAACTGGTAAGTTGGGCAATGTTGTCAGTAAGCGTTATGAGTAAGCAAGGTTGGTTAGGTTGGGTAGGATAAAATCCGTAGAAAGACGAAAAAGATGCAAAATTGTCAAAAATTATGGGGGATAACATCAAAACAAAATTCTATGAAAACATATTTGAAACAGTTAAAACGGTTTATATGTTATATATTGCGAGGTTCCTGTGTACATCATAATTCTTTACAATAACTGTTAGTTAATATAGTCCATTTAAAGTAACGGTAAAAGGTCGGGAAACGCTGGACTTGACGAGACCACTTGTCCCTTATGTATTTTGGGGCGCTGATTACGAAAATGGGGGTTGGAACTTGCAGCAATGGTTGGAACACCCCTATAATTGAAAAAATGCCCCTAAATAGGGGTGTTTCTCGACTGTACTGCGGAATTCCCCTATGAAACCTCCCGCGGTCATTTGACCTTGCCTATTCAGTTTCTTTCGGTCGCTGATATTCAAAATCAGAGTCACATCACGCGAAAAGGGGTGATACACCCCCCACATGCAAGAAACACCCCTCCCAAAGGGTAGGTTTTTGAAAAAATTGAAAAAGAAACTGAATAGGCGAGGTCAAATGGCCGCGGGAGGTTTCAAAAGGGAATTCCGCAGTACAGTTGAAAACACCCCTATTTAGGGGCGTTTTTTTTCAATTTTAGGGGTGTTCCAACCATTGCTGCAAGTTCCAACCCCCATTTTCGTAATCAGCTCCCCAAAATACATAAGGGACAAGTGGTCTCGTCAAGTCCAGCGTTTCCCGACATTTTACCGTTATTTTAAATGGACTAATATGTAAAGGACGTTTCTCGTTTTCCCTGTTTCACTCTCCTCCATTTTGCTAGTCTTCTTCTTCTTCAAGGAACCTGACCTCCATGGCTTTTCTCATATTGATCATCCAGCTGGTGCTTGGTCTTCCTCCTTTTTTTCTTTGTTGGGGATTCCATTTCCAGATGTTTTTGGCCATCTCTTATCCCCCATTCTTCGGACATGTCCATAGCGCTGTAGCTGTTTGCGTTCTATTCTTTCTACTGAAGTATGGTTTAAGGATGTTTCTTGCATCCCCTGTTCCACTCTCATCTCTTTTGCCGGTCTTTTTCTTCCTCTTCAAGAAACCTGACCTCCATAGCTTTTCTTATATTGACCATCCAGTTGGTGCTTGGTCTTCCTCCTTTGCTTTGTGGAGGTTTCCATTATCAGATATTTTTTCTGTCATCCCCCATTCTTCGGACGTGTCCATAGCACTTTAGCTGTTTTTGTTCTTTCTACTGAAGTATGGTTTACCTTCATCCTTCTCCTTATTTCTTCGCTTCTTACTCCATTTCCCACACACATTTTAGTGGCGTTAATATTTCCATTAAATACCTTCGTCATGCTCCATACTTCCGCCCCATATGTCATACTCCCTACTATGATGTTATATATTATAGTTTTCGTCCATGTTTTTAAGTTTTTGCCTCTTACAAGTCTTCTTATGACAGCTTTTGTTTGCCCAGTTCTTTGATTTGTTTTGTCTGAACATCTGGCTCGTCTTAAAATCGACGTTCCTAAGTACTTATACTCTTTACCATTCTGTATAACAATTCCATTTACTTCCAAGTCTTCTCTGTCCAATGTGCTAAAAGGTGTTTTCACGTAAAAACGTCTGTTCATCGGTCTCACTCCTTAACTACTAAGTCATCATTCATCTATGTAATAAACTAACTTAAAATTTCAGAACACTTTTAATGTTTTGAACAAATGGTTTCCCCACATTCATAGATGGAGATCTCTCCCTAGAACTCTCATCCAAGAGTCATATCTTCTTGAAGTGAACCTGGGAGTCTATAATCGGCTTGGTGTATTTCGCGTCCGACGATTGGCGTTCTAGAGTTTATTATACTTCTATGACTGATTGTAAATTAGATTTGCATCTATTGTCTTTTATTATTCACTTATAACAAGTCGTGCTCTAACTATAAGAAACATATTATGAAATACTCCGTCTGTTGTGAGGGGGACCAAATCTAATGCAATAAGGACTCAATCGCTATTCATATGACAAATCCGACTTTCTATTTTCTAGGATTTCCATCTGTGAAAAAGAAAAAGAAGAAACTGCTCAACACCACCGAATCGCAGTCTCTCCAAGCTGACGGCTCCCGGCCATCGAACTCCTGCGACAGGGTCCCGAAGGAAGGCGAAGAGTACACGAAGTTCGTGGAGCGTACCGAGAGTCGCGACTTGTCCCCCTCTTCTATCCGGACCGGTACGGACAAATCCAAAAGTTGTCAGGAGTCGGGACCGAAATGGGAAATGATGAGCGATTGCGAGAGTCTCCCTCAGGAGGAACGGATCGATTTCGAGGACGACGCCAAACCCGAGAGGATGATCCTGAGGCAGAGGGATCATTCGCCTGCGACTTCGGTCGACACGAGGACCAGCAAGAGTAAGAGCGAGGATCAGGATTGCGATATAGAGTTGTCGCTCGAGTCTAGCATCGAGAGGTTACGTTCTAGGTTAGAGGAACCCAAGAAGCGTAAGAGGAGTAAGGATAAGATGGTGTATCCCAAGAGGAGGATGAGGGATAGCTCGCCGGCGAGCAGTATAGAACCGTTGATCGAAAGGAGGCTGAAGGAAGAGAGGGCGTCTGCTTCCGGCGACGAGAAGAAGTACAGGAAAGCGCCTAGGTGGAGGAAGAAGTATCTCATCGCCGGACTCTTTTCAGATTACTTCAAAGAAGACGAGTAAGTAAACTTATTGTGAATGTTGCGCATATTGGTTGAATGTGTCGAGGATTAATTGTTCGTGTGTTGCGAAATACAACTGCGCATAGTGTAAATTAATTTTTCTTCTTTGTTATATGGCCTGCATTGCCAGGGCGATCCAACCACTTATGTCAGTTACTTGATTTATTGATATGTGTCACGGTTTATATCCCTATTTTAGACTTCTTCAAAAATTCTGCCAAATGATAACAATTTTCTTCTATACTCTGGAAGAGAATATCAGCGAGAAAGAGAGTACATTGACCTATCTAGTGTTTGGATTTTATACAGAAGATTCATAACATTCTGCCCGTTCTGGAAGTAAATGTACAACCTAATTTTTAGATGTAATGATTTGAATTCTATCTTCTTACTATCTGACATGAGGGTAAAATTTTAATCAAAACACCTTCAATCTCTGAAAATTGCTTTAAAAATTAATAACAATAGTAATGGCAGTAATGAAATAAAAGGGCGTATTCATAAATTCAGCTATTGAGGATACGCATGAAGTGCAGTTATATAAAATCATCTCATACATCTTAACATATAATATTGATATATCAAATATACGAAAGGAAGGATTGTTCACCTTATGTAAATGCGATGTTTAAACGCAACTCTGTCTTATTTAAAAACATTGATTGCACCGTTGCCGTTTCAGCGAGAACGTTCGTCAGAAACGTACCGAAAATGCTCACAAATACTCTCGACTCGCCTACAACCCCGAAGAGCATCCGTTCGGTCTACTCCCGCCGCCATACCACTGTGGCAGGTACCTACGGTGTCGAACTCTACCCTTCCAATTGCCGTACGATTTGTGGTGGCAACACACGCATTCGCAGCTACCCGGCAGAGACATCGTCCCCTCTTGGAATTACAAGAAGATCAGGACGAACGTTTACAACGTCAAGACGACCACGGGCGCTTGCGAGCCGCAGTCCTGCAACTGCAAACCCACCAGTAACTGCGGAGACGATTGCATTAACCGCCTGGTGTTGTCGGAGTGTCCCGCCAGTCATCGGTGTCTTAATCAGAAGATACAACGGCACGAGTGGGCTCCGGGACTCGAAAAGTTCATGACTGAATCGAAAGGTAGTTAGAAACTCTCTTGGTGGTTTATGGTTATGGTTTATGCTATGGGTTTATGGTGGTGGTGATAGCGTCGTGGTTTGATTGAAAACGGTTTGATTTTTTCCAAGGTTGGGGCGTGCGTACCAAGCTCCCCATCAAGAACGGCGAGTTCATCCTCGAGTACGTCGGCGAGGTGGTCGCCGATCAGGAGTTCAAAGAGCGGATGGGCACGATCTACGCCCAGGACACACACCACTACTGCCTCCATCTGGACGGCGGCCTCGTCATCGACGGGCACCGCATGGGCGGCGACGGCAGGTTCGTCAATCACTCGTGCTCGCCGAACTGCGAGATGCAGAAGTGGTCGGTGAACGGCCAGTTCAGGATGGCGCTGTTCGCCCTCAGGGACATAAGGGGCGGCGAGGAGCTGACCTACGACTACAACTTCTCGTTGTTCAATCCGGCCGACGGGCAGGAGTGCAAGTGCGGCAGCGAGTCGTGCAGGGGCGTGATCGGCGGCAAGTCGCAGCGGTTGAAGCAGATCAGGGAGACGGCGAGCGCGGCCGTCAAGAATCCGGGTCGGGTCGGTCGGCCGAGGAAGAAGGAGGCGAAGAAGAAGGCGAGCACCGGCAGTCCACACAGGGAGATCGAGAAGCCTCAGCCGAGCAGCGCCGTCTTGCAGCTGTTGCAGGTGAAACCGATGAGCCAGGTGCAGAAAGGTTTCATCTTGGAGCATCACTGCTTCTTGTTGAGGAATTTGGCGAAGGTAAGGGATCCTAGGAATTTAACTGGCTATTGTTGAGTTTTAGGTTTAGGTTTTAGGCGCCTTTCCTGTTACCATACCCTTCTTTTCCTTGGTCTGCCAACACCTCTTCTTCCAAAACATTTGTAGAGTCTCACTCTGGTAGGCAGCCTTTTTTCATTTATTCGTTCTACGTATTCGTTCCACTTCATTTTATTTTCTCATTTATATCAATGATATTTCGCTTTGCTCTTATATCTCATGTTTCTTATTTTGAGTTTGGTGGAACCTTTTATTCTCCAGTCTCACTCTTAGGCCGTGAGCCAAGTCCAAAAAAGTTTCTCATAGGAAACCACTTCAAATTTTATACATAGATTGCCCTTCACGCGAATTACCAAAATGTGCAAGTCTGGCAGCTTTGAAGTGGGTCGTTTAATGGGAGTGTAATGTCAAAGTTACCCCTAATTGTGGCTCCCAAAGTGCAATTAGGAACCAAATAAAATTTGATGGGTTGCTTTGTTCGTGATGCACAGTTCACTAAAAAAATTATGCCAGACACTGAATTGTCTGTGATTCGACCTATTGGGACTTGATTGTTGATAATAATTATTACATAAGGAACACCTTGTAAACTCCTTTTAGCTTACAATCATGAAAACTTATTTAAAAAATACACTATCTTTAGGTGAGGAAAGTTCGGGACAGAACTTTGAGTACAGCACTGACAATCCCGAGGCAGCAAGCTTCCACTCCTACAAATAGCTCATTCATGAATCACCTCAACGCTCTGCAAAAACCAAGGAACATAAAAACGAGACGACTAGCACAGGCCGAAGATGACCCGGAACTTAGTAAAACTGTCAAACTGGCAGCGTTACTTAAAGAAATACTGACTGCAGTGTCCACTGCTAAAGGTAAAGTATTTGATTATATTGTGTATCCAATTTGTGAATTGAAGAGGAAGAAATTGCTTGTTGCCATTTTTTTTTGAGTCTTTAAGAAACTTAAAAGTCACAACTTATAATGAGATGACACACTAACTGATAAAAGTGACCATAATGACTATAACAAGACAAGTTAGTTTAAGATATAAATAGCAGCTAGCCTTTTACCTTAAACTTATGGCTTATGAAAACCTTATGAGATTCTACTCAACTATCCTTATCAAATATACCAAAAACGTGCTCAGCGCTTTCACTTTTACTTTAGGACAGTTTTGCACTCTCAGTATAAAGTGTAATATATTCGTTTGTTTCAGATGAAAAAGGTGAAATCCTCAGTGCACCCTTCATGGTGATGCCGTCTAAACGGAAGGTACCAGAATTTTACACGAGAATCTTGAATCCGATAGATCTGAACACCATCGAACAGAACATAGAAACGGGCGTTTATAAATCCCCCAGTAGCTTCGATGAAGATTTCAATAAGTTGTTCAGGAATTACATTAGATACTACGGTCGTACCAGTCAGATAGGAATCAACGCAACCAAGTTGAAGAACGTCTACAACGATTCCAAGCGGCAAAGTCTTACCAAGTACGAGGATGCACTCGGGGAGAAGCCACCGTCGACTTTTGTGTCCAACAGGAAGAAAAGTAAGAACAGTATACCAAGAGTTCATTTGCTGAAAGAGTGGTATGTTGCCAATTCAAAGTTGATGCTTTGTTCAAAAATTTACACTATCTTCAAATGCTTCATTTTAGGTTTTCGCCACTTTGCTATTGTTACGCCATGTCAATAGAAATAGTTTAATCCACGGAAAGTGAATCTTACAAGATTTTATTTTACATGATTTCTAGGTGAAGAGGAAGATATCATAAGGTGCATTTGCGGGATCCCGCGGGACGAAGGCTTGATGATACAATGCGAGCGTTGTTTAGTTTGGCAACACTGCGAATGCGTGAAAGCCGACGCTTCCACCCCGAGCTATCACTGTGAGATCTGCGTACCTCGTAAGGTAGATTACGAGATTCCTCTGGACGAATTCACCGAACACGGTCACAGGTTAGTAAATCTTAATCGTAGCGTGTACTTAATTTAATTTTAAATTCGATCGCAGGTACTATATGACGTTAATGCGTGGCGATCTGCAGTTAAGGCAAGGCGATACGGTCTATGTATTGAGGGATATTCCTATCGAGGGAACCAACGAAAAGCACACTTATTTGACTATTGGGAAGATCGATTATTCCGAGCTGGACATATTTCGGATAGAACGGTTGTGGAAAGAGGAGAAAACCGGTCGACGGTTGGCGTACGGACATCACTATTTGAGACCACACGAGACTTTCCATGAGCCGACGCGAAAGTAAGATATTAGTCTCTATATCAAACGTTTGAGGTGGACTGTATGAAATTTATAGTGAATTCAAGATTAGGATGAGTGAAATTGTATGTTATGTTTTCTATAAATTGTGGGTGATCATGTACATTAAACCAGGTAATGGTTCTTTCACCATTTGGAAATTATGACTGTATATGTGAGGACTATTCAGTGGATTACATAATCGTAGTAAATTACATATTGGCCTTTAATACACATTGGCACAGATGTAACTTCCTTCTTTTTGTTTTCATTGAGTTGGCACTACTAACCCAAACATCTCTGAATAAAAGATTAGACAGTGTTTAACCTATCATATACATAAATTATAATCTGAATAATGAAAAAATTAAATAGTTTCTTTTATAACATCTTTAATTAAAACTGTCTAATTCTTGTAGATTTTTCCCGAACGAGGTGATGCGCGTCCCTCTATACGAAGCGGTCCCCGTAGAGCTCATCATCACTCACTGTTGGGTAATGGACATAAACACCTTCTGCAAGGGTAGGCCGATCGGATCGGCCGAGGAGCACATCTACATCTGCGAGTATCGAGTCGATAAGGCTGCGAAGATGTTCAGCAAGGTGGCCAAAAGTAAATTTCCGATATGCACCAAGAGCTTCGCCTTCGAGTGTTTCGATACGAAGCTGAAAATCACGAGGACGTACTGTCCGCACGACGTCGACGAGGCGTTGATCAAGCACACGGGGAGGAAGCAGAAAACGGAAGAATCTCAAATGATAAGCAATAATGGTAGTGCCAGTGGTACTCACGTCAATAATAATGTTAGGATCGTGAGTACCGTGCCAGTTATGCCACCTATCGTAAGGGTAAGTGATGCGATTACTCGTTCTACTTGTCGAATAGAAAGTTTGTAAGTTGTATTAGATGTGGAGAAATGATAGGTCATCAAAATAAGCCACTTGTATAGTAAATAAGTATATTTGCGTTGGTGTTTGATCCAGACTTTACTGGTACTAAAATTACTCAATTTATGAAGTAGATCCCAATTGGAAATTGTTCCCAGTTCTCACTTGTATTCCTTATTAACATTATTAGATTGCAATTTTGAATTCAACTTGATTATTCATTAGGTGTATGATATGAAACATTCTATTCTTCATATGGAAGTTGTTCATTGTATGAACCTAGTAAGCTGGATCATTCCATTTGATTGATTGATCGTATGTTTTTGTTGATTAGACACGTGCGGAGCAGAAGGCGAAGCTGAATAAGATTCTGTTGAATCTCCTGAGTAAAATGCCGACGAAGCAAGCTTTGGATTTATCTTACCTTCTAGAGGGAGGACGCAGGAGGAAAAAGAATGAAAATTCTAATAAATAATCGTCTCATTTGAATTGGGTGATATTTTTAGATATCTATCTAATCTTTATTTAAAAAAAAAATGACCGTTTAATGTTATGCTGAATACTTTTTAGAGTTATTATATTTGAATCTTAAACAGGGTGTGGATGAGAGTTCGATGAGTTTCTCTGTATTATTTTACTTTCAGGTACGGATTGGTGTAGTGTTGGATGTCGAATTTCTCTAAAAAAAATCAACGGTTTTAGATCTGAGTGAAACTCATTTGATCGTTGCATCCTGTTGTATTCTTGTTCTGTTTTCTGTCTTTGTAATTTTAATACCTAGTCATAGTGATTGTTAATAATTTTATATTAATGATTTTTCACTATTTATTTGTATATAAAGAAATTGTTGCTTATATTTTTGCAAGTTGAAATTATCGGTGAAATCTGTCAAAATAATGAAAAACGACCCAGTGATTTTTGTTGGTATTGTGTGCAAGGTACAAATTTTTAATTTAACTTTTATGCATATATTGCTTGACACTTTATTTACGTAATTCCACTAAGTACATCATTTCTTTTTTTTTTTATTTTATTCACAAAGTATTTTATCGAGGTGTGACGACATCATTTTAGCTTTATGTAAATATTATTTTTTTAAAATATTATTTATACTTAATTTATTTGGTGACATTTTAGGTTGTAGTTATTCTTGCCTGATTAGGATAAGAACTTAACAACACAATATTAATGTTTATATCACATTAGGTACATAATTTTTATTAATAAAATTGTTATATTTTCCAGAGTGTTTTCCGTTGTCCGGGTTTTAGTTAAAACATTACAAACGGTCGAACGTGGTTAATTGACTAGATCAACAGTAGGTGAGGTAATAGACTGAGTAACTTTATGCAATACCTGAATCTTAAAAGTGAATTTTTCTTTATTATTATCAGTTTTCAGAATGTTTTTCGTCATGATATGATACATATATTGGCTATATAATGAAATGAAGACTTTTGGGGAGTTAAATAAGCCATAAATCTTCATTCTACCTTTTTACTTTTATCATCTGTAAACCAGAGAACGCGACTGTAGAAACTCGAGAAACTCTAAAGGCTTGTACACATGTAAAAATCGCGCAACTTCTATGGATAGTTTTATGATTATCTATAGACAAATCGGGAACAAATTTCTTGCTCAGCGACTATCTATATACAAAAATCGCGTCTGTCGTCTCCCAGCCCAGATGGAAAACGTGAGCCCGTATTGCATAACAGTCCGTAGTGTGGACGTGTTTGAAACGCCCATACTAAAGTAAATCCACTGAGAAGAAAACGCCCACGAAACGAGAAAAGGTGGTAAAGTTAGACAACACCTAATACACGTCGTTTGCTATTGGTGGAAAAGTCATAAAACTTGGCGGGATTTGTGGATATACAGAGTCGGTTCAGTCAAATTAAAAAGTTTAGTTGGCTGATCTATATCGTTCCACACATGTGGAAAAAAGGTCCAAAATTTAAAAACGCAGTTTTATGAATAGCAAAGAACAATAAAAGAGTTGAAGAAATATGGGTCCTCTTTTTTCAAGTCCTATTAGTTTGCTTATCGACCATTGTTGTTTCTACTTCAGGGAATCGAATCTAGAGGCAGCTAAGACATGAACAGCACTATCGAAATGAAAATAGTGGAGTAACTATAAAATAAATGGCACATTTTAATAATAGTAGGTACTTTGTATAAGTAACATCATTAAATAATAACTGTAAGAAAGAAACCCGATATAATCGTACTTTTTTAATTAAACTGAATTAATATTTCCTGTTTTGCCATATCTGGACAAACGAAATGATCTTGAAATTCACTTCTCCATCTACTCTTGAACCAAATTACCGTCGCCAACATACAAATAGAATGTATCACGTGAGCTACGTCTACATGCAGATAGGTCAAAATTACAGATCTAGCTTTATTTGGGTTCAAGTATAGAAATTTAGATGACACTATTCCAAAGACATTCTTAATGATATACTCTGCTTAATCTATCCAGGAATCAATGATCCTGAGGTGTAGTCTGGATATAACTTCATCATGTAACGTGATAGTACTGATACATCATCAGCCACTAAAACTTAAGGAACTGGCTTTGTCCTTCCAGGTAATGAATCTCCATTTGGGACATTATAACGTTTTCTTTCCAAACCTTAGTATAATGTAGAGTACTTAGTACACCACCATCAGATATGCTGCGATCTGCAACTCCGAGCAATAATTGTTGTGTCCTGGTGCCACTATTTAAACTTGTTTATGGTCAATAGAACCCAAGCAATGAAGAAAGTTGTATTTCCTGTTAAATTCCATGCTAATAACCTTCCATGTTGCTTTTGAATGCAGCTTAAGAGGTAAAAGAAAGAAATTTGTAATGAAATATTCCATCATGTCACATTACGATTAATGAAAACTTTTATAGCTTTTTAAAGTACGGGTGAACTTGAGAAACAATCATTAGAACTGGAAAATATAACTTCAAATCGCTCAAAACTATAAGAGCTGATAGGTGTACAGCGAGAAGCAGTGAGCTGGTTGAAGTAAATGAAGAATTTCTGCAAGAGATGAGCATATGGTATTGGTAAAACGTTTCAAAGGTCTCACTTATCTATAGCCCAGCACCACATCCATGAAATTCAGGGTAACCAACCTACTTCTATCCATACATCACCATTCCATCCATATATGGCTCCAAGCACCTGGTTCTGCCTCAACTCATGGTGAAATGTATAGATTATTTCCTCAATTGACCCTACAAATATTTCCAACTCCAATGAGGACAATGAATGTAGAAATATGGGTACCTACTGACAATTTGCTCTTATTTCACAAAATTTTAACGTCTTTTGTATAAAAATGATGCGTTAATACATCGGTCAGTTCAATAAATAAAAATGTTTATTATTTTAGTAGGTACATACATGTAGGAGTCGTTTTAACGATGTTATTGGGGCTTAACAAACCATGAGACAGCTTGTTTTAATATCTAAACGTATACATGAGGCTGGTAAACGGTTCACCACTTGTCAAGAAGAGAAACATTGCTAAGAACCTCAGAAAGTCTTGGGATGGTTGTTCTGAATCTTGTTTCTTGCTTGCCGTGGTTATTAGCAAGGTGAAATTTCTAACACCTGAACTGTCTCCTAATTTTAATTTTTCCAGGAGAGCCAACCCGTCCGCTAAAACGTTCCTTGCCCACCACCTTACGCCCAGGTTTCCTTTTTTGATCAAAAATGAAAAGCACGCAAGCAGCAAAGCCGGTTTCTCACTCGACATATTTTCGTGGAAACTAGTTTAACTGACCTTTGACGCAAATGTTATAAAGGTTAGGTCATTTAAAGATTATTATGGTTAATTAAGATCATCTTGGATTTGTTCTGCAACAGTCCACAGACAAAATTGGCTTACGGTGATATTTTTCAGGTCACAACCAAATTTCATACCGCACCAGTTGATAGTAAAACAAATCTGGATCCAGAGAAAGTAGGCCAAATGGATCATTTTGAGGATTTGGTAACTATGGATGTAGTGCAAGTCGTAAGGCGAGAAGTTATGGTTTGGAGTTACTATAGTATGGAGTAGGTACTTATACAATATATGACATGTCCTAAAATAGAAGTTCTTTTTGGTATGTTATAGCAGTAGGGGAAAATAAAGAAAACACAGCGTTTTATTATTGGGTACCTTTTACCCCAGTACTTCCCCAGTTGAAGCTATACCAAGTGGGGTACGCTGGATGTGGATATTATGAAGGTACGTGCCCAACCCATTTCTCATCCCTTCATTGGTTGGAAACGCGAGAGATATATCTTCGGACACCAGTGAAGGGTGTAATTACCACCCAAAATGAGCTCCAAATGCGCCAACCTGTACACCATCACGTTCCGAACTTCGCACCACAACATAATTCAATTGTAGTAAACAAAAAACAACGTTCACATAGCTCGACGATAACCTGTTTCCAGCTGCCGACGCGCGCGAGAGAGAACTTCGCATTACCCAGTCATGACCTTAAAGAAGTCTCGCTCCGAAGCAACCTAATCAGAAGAAACGGAAGATAACAAAAGAGGAACGGTAACGATTAAACGGAGAAACCGTACGGAACGGCCGAGTGGGGGGAAGAGGACGTCGAAACGGAATTATATTTGCATTTCGCCATGTCCTCGAAGTGAGCACGTCCAGTGTCCACGAAGAAGCGAAAGAAGACGTCATCGAGCCATCTAGGTAAGATGCGGCAGATTAAGGTACCTACTCCTGGAGGGTCGGTAAAATGGCGACACTCCAAATCGGCCGTTCGGAGCTACGTTTCGGTTACGCCACTGGTTCATCATCGGGATTACTAAGTCGACTGGTTAGGATTTCCCTCGCTTATCATCATCGTAAACGTTTGGGTTTTTCGATATGTAAACTAATTTTGCATTGCCATTCCCACAAGTTCAGGGTGTTTCGCATGAGTTGCGGCAGTGTGCTCGTCCAACTCGTATTTCGACTTTTTATTTCAAGTTCGTGTAGGTACTAAATTTATGGTATGTAAACGTGAAGCGACGTAATTGCCTTTTAACGCGCCAATAATCTTTTGTTAATCGCCCAGAAATTGCCCAATAAATGGGCACGCGGCAAACCATGCAGCTAGCGTACTTGCTTTAGGTGAACCTGTGATGGCCTTTCCGTGACTTTAAACAGCTTTAAATTTGAAATCAGTTAAGATAACGAGTTTGTAAGACAGCAGTCGTGTGGGTTTTTTCGAATTTAAATTCGGAACCTGAAAACTACCATCAAACAGTGGACAAATCTAGCTGGTACCACTCCAAACATCGACGGCAAGAGTAAAGTAGACATTTCAAGACTTTTTAAGAAAGTGCTTGTGTTTTAAAGATCATTTGCAGCAACAAAACAACTAGTAAACGTTGTTTTAAGACATTTTGACACTCATCATATTAATAATTTTGGATAATCTAAATCACAAACTGTTTTCTATTAAAATGGTTCACGCTTTTCTAATCCTCATTTATTTATTGTTGTTCCAGATATAAGACTGACAATGACAACCATGAAGAAGACGCTGGTTGTACTGGTAATATTGTATGAAGTTTTGGCCGTACCTGCACAAGAAGATGCCCTGCAGGAGTTCATCGAAGGAGGTAGGAAATTCACGGCGTCAGTTTATAAGGTACGTATCGCATGTACTTTGATTTTTGTAAACGTTTACATGGAAGAACTTCAAGTTTGTTAGATACGTAGTGGTCTTTGAAACGCGTAAACACGTTTCTGGTACTTTTGATGCATGAGTTCCTGCATATTTTACGTCAGTATTTTCAACGTTTCTGGTTCGAAAGGCACAAAAGCGAGCTTTACAATTAATTTGTGTCCTTCAATTCAAAAATAGTCATTTTTAATATCGCTCGGTGGATGATGACATCCACTTGATGTTGTGCAAACTTGTTCCTCATTAATTCCTACCACAGTGAGTGATATTATTAGTTTGCGTTAATTGTAAACACATTTGTTACACAATTCTTTAGCATGATCTCATTGGTGACTTTTGGGAAAACATCCTCAAAACCGCTTTTGTGGGTGATTTCAAAGTTTATTCCACTTCTCTCGAAGATAATTTCTACCTTCCTAGAAACCTTCATGGGTGGCTAATACCGGCCTATTGCCGTTTTAATTTCTTATTTTTTAACGCGATTTCCAGATGTTTTTGAGAAATGTAGGTGCAGTTGGTAATAAACCCCACATACTTCGGTTCAAGTCCTTCGTTTAAAAGTAACATATCGTTTTATATCTTGTGCATTTGCATATGTCATACCGGTAACGATAACGATATATTTAAAGTCTGTCATAATAACTTCCAATTAATTTTTAACGCGTAGCAGTTATAGTCGTTTGTAATACTTCTCGAGAGGGTGAATAATTAATTGTGTTATAATTTTAATTTAATCATGTGTGATTGCTGAAATGTCTTACCTAGCAACACAACACGTATGGCACAGCACGGTATAAGAATACATTCTTAGTAGGTTCCATAAACACAAATATTATTTTTTATTTTTTATATCTAATTATAAAAGTGATAACACTTTGTAATACGATTGCTGTGTGGAATGTCTCAGTTTGTTTATTTTAAGTTATTAGTTACCAGTTGTTAATACAAGCAGTACGGTTAGAGCTTAGAGCGAACACAAGTTATCAAAGTTGTGAGGAGACATTACGATTTACGTTAAATTATGTTAGTTACGTAAGAGGCCGAAAAAGACTGGAAAGGCGTCACGAGAGATGAAAATAAATCAGATCAAGTGATGGTGATTTATCATTGGTTTTAATTAAACGAGTTATACAAACTGTTCATTAATTTATACAGTTGAAAACAAATTTTAAAAATCCTACATGTACTTAATTTTAGTTTGATTGATATTGGGTACAAAAATTACGCAATTTCTTAGAGATTAAGAACGATTGTAATTAAGGCTCGGGTTATATGCAATGGAAAATGTATGTACTTGATAGAATTTCACAAATATGCATAGTTATATTCGAAATTTGCATGAATTTTTGAAGATATGGAAGACAAATTAATGGTGAAGCTATACGTTGGAGTCGTAATGTACGATAGAAATTTATTTAATAATATTGCAAAGTAGGTTAATGTAAAGAATTCAATACAATATACAATTAACGAACATAATTAGTTAATACATAATTGAAACAAAATCTATTTTATCATAATTATTTCGCAATATAAGTAATAACTAGGTACATATTTCTTAAATTTGTGCATTTGGAAAGATTGCCACAATAGGTTTTAAATAAGAAAGGCAGCCTTCTACGCTTATAGCACCTTATATAAAGGCAAGTTTTAAGTTTTTAATAAGTAGTTGTAAAGGAAAACTACCAGACTGTAGCAGTACATAGTAAGATATTGCTGAAGAGTATTATACAGGGTGTTAAGAAACACGTCTCACAAGTGGGTTGGTATGGCACAAAATGCTCAGAAAAGTCTCAATTAAGATGTGCCCGAAAACGCTTAGTTTTCTAATACAAGGCGTTATTATAAAAAAATGAATTTTTGTAATAAGACATGTGTACAGTTTTGATTATTTCGATAAGAGCGAACATTTTCCAGAAAATTGAGAAAATGTCAAAAGCTTAAGTTTTTCATATATTCCTGGCAAAACGTTCATAACCCTTTTTTAACCCCCGTTCATAAAAAGATACCTCTCATAGCCCCTAAAATTACATTTACACGTCCATTTTCTATGCCATAATTGTAATCAGCGCACCAAAATTTAATATGAAGCCTGAATTGCAATGAAAATCAGTTTTAGAAAAAGTTTTTTTTTTCAAAAAGTTCAATCTTTTTCGTGCACATGTACCTTCCTAAGACCTTTTTTGGCACATTTTGGGCTTCTCATCAAGTTTCTGATACTTGATGTTTAACACCCTGAACATGAATAAACTATTGTTTGTTCTTATTAGGTCCTTATTTTATTCCTGGACCTTTAAATGGTCGGTCTTATCTCGGTCTTCTTTAATCTGCTCAGGAATAAATGTCAGATAGGTAACTTTCGCCTGTGACCTCTTTCTCTAAGTGCGTAGGAGCCTAAACAGCTAATACCGGTTTACTGTTTGGATAAAATTATGGGAGAAATAAGAAAACGTAATACATGGTTTGTTGAGATATTTCAGAAGGTTCACCAGTTATTCCAAATTCCCTTCTTAGTTTATTGAATATGTGGAACTTTTTTTTAACTCGAAACAACTCCTGTAGGCATCACTTGGTGTTTTTCAGTTACCATTGGTGAACCTTGGTAGTATGACTAGTGAATCAGTATTAAACAGGTCCCATACTTTCATTCACTTGTTTATTCACTGCTGAGCTAAGTTTACCTGACTGTCTTCGTCTTCTTCTCATGACTAGGTATTTCTTGTTTTTCTGCCTCCTGTTCAGTCTCCGTTATTGTTGACTGTAAGTTGTCTTTCCACCTTCTTGGTGGTCTCCCAGTTGGTCTTCCACTGTAGGGTTTGTCCTTTTTACATACATTTCTCCATGGACAAGGACACATTTTTAATCTGTAACCGTAACCCACACCCGGGCGCTGGATTTCAATTAAACGGTATTTCAATTGAAAGGTTTCACCAATTCTTGTATTTGGGGACCAACTGGACCCAGACATAGAAATTAAACGCAGAATATCAGTGACGAAAACAACTTTTACAAAAATGAGACCATTTCTATGTAATGACCACCTTAACCTAGAATGAAGACGAAGAATGGTCAAGTGCTATGTTTGGTCGCTTCTGTTGTACGGAGTGGAGGTATGGACCCTGAAATTGTCAACAGTGAATCGCATAGAAAAATTAGAGATATGGTACATAGACGAATACCTACAATACCTTGGCATAACCAACGAAGAAGTGCTAAGGAGAATCAATAAGGATAAGGATTTACCACGTGTTGAGAGGAAGTCGTTGTAAGATCTTGAAACCGATTATGAGTGAAAAAATTGAAGGTCGAAGAGGTGGAGGACCTATGGTGATCGCCAACGTCGGATGATACTGACGAGGCACATGAAGAAGAATAAGTGGTATGGGAAGGGTACAACGAGAAACAGTAGTGTTGTGGCATAATTTTTATTTACAAGTACGGCCTTTGACCGTTCAGCAGCTGATACCCGTAGAGCCCTTGATTGCCATTATAAGGTACTTGGTAGTTGTACGGTTGTACTACTTGGTAGTTGTTGGGTTTCACCTCGCACACGGTACCCTTGAGGAGCACGTCGACCGGCGCGAAGAACACCCTGAAGTTGATGTCCTTGTAGTCGAGCTTGGCTATGAGGAAGTCGGACATCCTGTCCGAGATCGCCCACAGGTACCCGTTCTTGACCTTGACGTCGCACGGGAATATCAACTCCTTGTCGTCCTTGTCGATGATCCCGTGGTTGTCCGGGTGGTACGGGTAGCGCGAGTTCCAGCACCCGATCGCGTTCTGATCGATCAGGTTGAAGAACTGCACGCCGTTCTCGTCCATCACCCTCGCGGTCGTGTGCGAGTTCGGCCCCCGCTCGTTCAGGTAGAAGAAGTCGTGGTAGCTGTCGTCCACCTTCGAGCTGTTCCTGAGTATCCTCGTCGAGACGAAGAACTCCCTGTGCGACGTGATCGGGCTGAAGTGGACGAGCTTGTACCCGTCGGCCTGGACGGGCGACAGGCTCATGCCGAAGATGCCCTCGTCGCTCCACTGGAAGTTCAGCCCGTTGATGTTGAAGTCGCCCCTGAGCGGATCGGGCAGGAAGTACCCGTGCGTGAACCTCCACGAGCGGTTCTCCCTGTACGAGTACACGATGAGGCCGTAGCCGAGCTCGTCGCTGAAGTAGGCGTACGCGTCGTCGCAGCTCTGGTCCATGTCGATCAGGGTGTTCGCTATGAAGGTGTTGGCGTTGATGTCGCTCGGCTTGAACTCGTACCTGCGGATCCGCCTGTCGGTGTTCAGGTCGAAGACGTTGATCGCGTACGGGCACGGGTTCTGGGTCGTGTTGCCGATGCCGAAGGTGCCCGTGTCGAGGACCCAGAGGCGGTCGCACTTGTCCGCGTGGATCCTGTAGACGGTGCTCAGGCCGTTGTGGCAGTCGCCGAGGCGGTTCTGCTCCAGCGACGGGTACGGGATCAGCTTCGGGCTCTTGGTGAACGAGTGGAGCGGCACGTAGGTGAGGGTCGCCGGGATGCCTGCGGACGACATGAGCTCGAGTTATAATTATACAGAAATATGTCGGCAAGCACCGACTTGATGGTACCAGAAATCACTCCGAGGTTCAAAGATGGCAAACTTTCTCGAGGAAGAACATCTAGTCCATTCCTTGAAGGTAAAATACGGCATAACTGGAGAATTCTCTGAAACTGTACCGATTTGCACCAAAATTTGGCTATTACCCTCTATTTCAAAGTTGACCCTGTGCTATAGAGTGCTTTTTAGAAAGTTAGCTTTCTTTATGCGAGGTTCTTCTACTGCTAAAACACATGGGTGAATATGCAAAATATCCGACCGTCAGATGACCGATACGTATACATAATATACCTATATACATTTTTTGCCACTTTCGTTCTTGCCACAGAGGTCAGCACTGGCTATAGTTTTATTGTTGGCATTATGTTTAGCACTGTATTTAGGTTGGCATTATGTTTTGGAATAAAAATGCAATGGCGAATGATTTGAGAACGAGGTGCGTTGTAGTTTTTTTTTTGTATTTTCAATTATAGATATATTTTCTTATTATATTGTAAATTATTAAACTGTATTACAACTATATAACATTACAACAGTACAAATTGAAGTTATAGACTGAAATAATAATACTACTTCAAGTAAAACCTTGGCGAGTCATTCACTTACATAAATTATTCATAACCTCACCATAATTTTTAACCTTCTATAAAATTACGCAAAACAAGGCTATTTTTTATTTTTTAGGGGTGAAAAGTACCACTATTCGAAAATAATTATAAAATTACAGATTGGAGCGTGTAATAGGTTGAAATCGTCGATAAATAAGTTGAATGAAAGTGAGTTGATATTAAGGGACATAACTCATGAATTGTTAAGCAAAATCGACCCCCAAAAGCCACCCCCTAGTACAGTTATAGTTCAAAAAATATCTTCAAAAGGTTCTGTAGCAACTTGGAATGATTAAAATACTTACTGTCTACTATAAAGTTAGTTAAACAATAAAAAGCACCCTATGGCACAGGGTCAGCTTTGGAGTAGGGGGTAAGTAGAACCTATACCCAAATTTTGGTGCAAATCGGTGCAGTTTCAGAAAATTATAGTTACGCCGTATTTTACCTTCAAGAACTGGACTATTGGGTATCTAGGTTTCTTTCAACCATTTTCGTAATAACCTGATTTATACAAAAGATATCCATGCAGAATCCTGCACTTCTAAAACCTCTCTATTCTATCTTTGATATTAGTTTCTAATTGGCTTCTTCAGTATTCGTCCATACAACCTTTCCCATAGAACTGGTGACACTTATCCCTCTATAATTATTACAGCCTTTTTTTATATATAAATGTGTTATTTAAGATGACATTGTTGAGTTGATCTATGTTGGATTTACAACTGTAAGGAAACGATAACGCCAAGCTCAAATTCCTATAACGTTAAAATCTAAAGGAAGCAATTTGTATTCCAAGTCTCGTTCGGTAAACCAATAAAATTTAATGTTTACAACGTAAAGCAGGTGAAAAAGTCGTTAATAGTTTATGTCTCGTAATGGTTGCGGAACACTCCGATCGCGGATTAATATCTTAAATAGTCTGGCGAGGTAATTAAAAAGGAAACTGACAGAAGCGACTAGACATTTGCAATTAGCCATACTGAAAACATTAAGGTAATGCAGTACATTACATACAATTAAATGGAATGTTACCATAACCGTTGCATGAAGAAGCTGACTGTCTTCCTCTCTCTCTTCAATCGACGCCATAACTTAGAAAGTACGAATGTGTTGCAGTATGCTCAGATCTAACACTTTGACTTGCTCAGAATTACATATAAAAATATACCTTTACGTCTGTTATTTAAGAATGTTCTAACTAGAGCGCAAATGCGTTTTGCGCAATATTTTTAATTACAATTAGTCAGGTATGTGTGTATAGATAGTTATTATGGTTATGTGTGAGAGAATTTAAAATTATCAGCTTTACATTAGCACTGTAATGACATTAAATTGTGAATAACACGGTTGTTAAGTGAGGTTAGGCTGGAAGACAACACATACATTTGAGAATTTTTGGGTATATTACTCAAAACCCACAAATCCGAAATTATCACAATAAACTTATAATTTTGCACAAAAATCACCTCTCTGCCTTTCTGCGTAAATACCAATTCCAGAGCATGAGATATTATGAGATATTTCTCCCCAAAAAGATTTGATTCTGAATTATGAATTTTTAAAATGGAATTTTCCATTTTATACGAAAATCAACCGTCTACCCCTCTGCGTTTATAACAATTTCAGAGCAAACCTCGGGTTTGCTCTGAGGGTATTAGGAGATATTTCTTTTAAGACAGTTTTGATTTTGAGATAGTACCTACGAATTTTAGAAATTTTTAATTTTGAGTAGTTTTTCAAAAAAATAAAACTTCTGCCCCTCTGCGTTTATTACAATTCTGGAGCAAACCTCGAGTGAAAGGTTACGATTGAGATATTTCTTTGCACAGGATTTTGATTTTGAGATACGAATTTTCGAAATTATAAATTTTTCATTAAAATTAAAAGTACAATTTTGCAAACAGTGAACCCTCTGCCCCTCTGCGTGTGTAACAATTTCAGGACAAATTTCGAGTAAAATATTACGAGATATTTCTTTTAATATTGATTGATTTTGAGATACCTATGAATTTTCGAAATTTTGAATTTATTATCTTAAATTGAAATTACAGTTTTTCCAGAAAATTCAAACCTTCTGCCCCTCTGCGTTTGTTACAGTTTTGGAACAAACCTCGAGTGAAATGTTAGGATTGAGGTATTTCTTTGCACGAGATTTTAATCCTGAGATACGAATTTTCGAAATTTTGAATTTTTCATTATAATTAAAATTACAATTTTGCACCAAAATCAACCCTCTTCCCCTCTGCGTTTGTAACAATTTCAGGGCAAATTTCGAGTAAAATATTACGAGATATTTCTGTTAATATAGTTTTGATTTTGAGATACCTACGAATTTTAGAAATTTTGAATTTTTCCTTAAATTGAAATTACAGTTTTGAAAAAAACCTGCTCCTCTGAGTTTATTACAATTCTGGAACAAACCTCGAGTGAAAGGTTAGGATTGAGATATTTCTTTGCACAAGATTTTGATTCTGAAATACGAATTTTCGAAATTTTGAATTTTTCATTATAATTCAAATTACAATTTTACACAGAAAATCAACCCTCTGCCCCTCAGCATATATAACAATTTCAGGGCAAACCTCGGGTAAAATATTACTATATATTTCTTTTAAGATAGTTTTGATTTTGAGATACATACGAATTTTCGAAATTTTGAATTTTTCCTTAAATTGAAATAACAGTTTTTCAAAAAATTAAACTTTCTGCCCCTCTGCGTTTATTACAATTTTGGAACAAACCTCGGGTGAAAGGTTAGGATTGAGATATTTCTTTGCACAAGATTTTGATTCTGAAATACGAATTTTCGAAATTTTGAATTTTTCATTATAATTCAAATTACAATTTTGCACAGAAAATCAACTCTCTGCCCCTCTGCGTTTGTAACAATTTCAGGGCAAATTTTGAGTAAAATATTACGATATATTTCTTTTAAGATAGTTTTGATTTTGAGATACCTACGAATTTTAGAAATTTTAAATTTTTCCTTAAATTGAAATAACAGTTTTTCAAAAAATAAACTTTCTGCCCCTCTGCTTTTATTACAATTTTGGAACAAACCTCGAGAGAAAGGTTAGGATTGAGGTATTTCTTTGCACGAGATTTTGATCCTGAGATACGAATTTTAGAAATTTTGAATTTTTCATTATAATTCAAATTACAATTTTACACAGAAAATCAACCCTCTGCCCCTCAGCATATATAACAATTTCAGGGCAAACCTCGGGTAAAATATTACTATATATTTCTTTTAAGATAGTTTTGATTTTGAGATACATACGAATTTTCGAAATTTTGAATTTTTCCTTAAATTGAAATAACAGTTTTTCAAAAAAATAAACTTTCTGCTGCCCCTCTGCGTTTATTACAATTTTGGAACAAACCTCGAGAGAAAGGTTAGGATTGAGGTATTTCTTTGCACGGGATTTTGATCCTGAGATACGAATTTTCGAAATTTTGAATTTTTCATTATAATTCAAATTACAATTTTGCACAGAAAATCAACCCTCTGCCCCTCTGCGTTTGTAACAATTTCAGGGCAAATTTTGAGTAAAATATTACGAGATATTTCTGTTAATGTAGTTTTGATTTTGAGATAGCTATGAATTTTCGAAATTTTGAATATTATCTTAAATTGAAATTACAGTTTTTCCAAAAAATTCAAACCTTCTGCCCCCCTGCGTTTATTACAATTCTGGAGCAAACCTCGAGTGAAAGGTTAGGATTGAGATATTTCTTTGCACAAGATTTTGATCCTGAGATACGAATTTTCGAAATCTTGAATTTTTCATTATAATTAAAATTACAATTTTGCACCAAAATCAACCCTCTTCCCCTCTGCGTTTGTAACAATTTCAGGGCAAATTTCGAGTAAAATATTACGAAATATTTCTTTCAATATAGTTTTGATTTTGAGATACCTATGAATTTTCGAAATTTTGAATATTATCTTAAATTGAAATTACAGTTTTTCCAAAAAATTCAAACCTTCTGCCCCTCTGCGATTATTACAATTCTGGAGCAAACTTTGAATGAAAGGTTACGTTTGAGAAATTTCTTTGTACAAAGTTTTGATCCTGAGATACGAATTTTCGAAATTTTGAATTTTTCATTATAATTAAAATTACAATTTTGCACCAAAATCAACCCTCTTCCCCTCTGCGTTTGTAACAATTTCAGGGCAAATTTCGAGTAAAATATTACGAGATATTTCTTTTGATTTTGAGATACCTATGAATTTTCGAAATTTTAAATATTATCTTAAATTGAAATTACAGTTTTTCCAAAAAATTCAAACCTTCTGCCCCTCTGCGTTTATTACAATTCTGGAACAAACCACGAGTGAAAGGTTAAGATTGAGATATTTCTTTGCACAAGATTTTGATCCTGAGACACTAATTTTCGAAATTTTGAATTTTTCATTAAAATTAAAATTACTATTTTGCACCAAAATCAACCCTCTGCCCCTCTGCGTTTGTAACAATTTCAGGGCAAATTTTGAGTAAAATATTACGAGGTATTTCTTTTAATATAGTTTTTATTATGAGATACCTACAAATTTTCGAAATTTTGAATTATGCCTTAAATTGAAATTACAGTTTTTCCAAAAAATTAAATCTTCTGCCCTTCTGCGTTTATTACAATTCTGGAGCAAACCTCGAGTGAAAAGTTACGATTGAGATATTTCTTTGCAAAAGGTTTTGATTTTGAGATACGAATTTTGGAAATTTTAAATTTTTCATGATAATTAAAATAACAATTTTGCACAAAAATCAACCCTCTGCCCGTCTGCGTTTGTAACAATTTCAGAGCAAATTTTGAGTAAAATATTACGAGATATTTGTGTTAATATAGTTTTGATTTTGAGATACCTACGAATTTTAGAAATTTTGAATTTTTCCTTAAATTGAAATAACAGTTTTTCAAAAAATAAACTTTCTGCCTCTCTGCGTTTTTTACAATTCTGGAACAAACCTCGAGTGAAAGGTTAGGATTGAGATATTTCTTTGCACAAGAATTTGATCCTGAGGTACGAATTTTCGAAATTTTGAATTTTTCATTAAAATTAAAATTAGAATTTTGCAAACAGTGAACCCTCTGCTCCTCTGCGTTTGTAACAATTTCAGGGCAAATTTCGAGTAAAATATTACGAGATATTTCTTTTAATATAGTTTGATCTTGAGATACCTACGAATTTTCGAAATTTTGAATTTTTCGTCAAATTGAACTTACAATTTTGCAAAAAAATCAACCTTTTATACCTCTGCATTATTAAAAATTCCGGAACAAACCTTGAGTGAGATACCTTGTATACCTTGAGATACCTTGAGGTTACGAGATATTTCTCTGCACAAAGTTTTGATTCTGAGATACAAATTTTCGAAATTTGCAATTTGTCCGTGAAACTTAAATACAATTTTTCAAAAAATCAACCCTTTGCTCCTCTGTGTTTATAAATATTCCTGAGGAAACCGCGATACGTTACGGGATATTTTTTTTCATACAAATTTGAGTCAGAAGTACAAATTTTCGAAATTTTAATGGAAAATAAAATTTTGAAAATTTTAACGACAAATATAAGACAAATTCCCTCGTATGGAAAGTAATTTACAATATAGTTTTCAAATGACTGTTCTCCGAATTGGAACGTTAAGATACGTTTCTTCATAAAAATTGTAGTAGGTATGTATTTCAATTAAATACTTTAATATATTATACCGGTTTTTAGTTGGTCAGATCTCGAACCGTTATTACTATATGCAAATCAAATTTACGAGATTCAGACAGCATTGCTTCGATTACTATCACTGGAACTCCCTGGATATTATCCATCGCTATATCTTTTATATAAACGCCTTTTACGTAATACGTACGTGGGATAAAACTCTCAAAAATTGAAAGTTGAAAATCTTACAATATATCAAAATCGCACAGGGCAAGAGAAAGGAATAAATTAATAACAAAAAAAAATGTTATTAATGGGTGCGTTTGATTTAAATCTGTAAATAAAATGGAAAGTAAGTGATGTGTTCGTTGGTTATAGCGACAGGTTGGCAAGAGTTTATAGTTTCTATTTAAACATAAATAATACATATTAACGAAAAGGTACATTTTTGTTTAAATTTCTTGGTTGGTAAACCGTAAAAAAAATACATTAGTCAATCAGTTCGCGAATTAAACTTTTGTATTTTATATTCATTAATAAAGCTGTAACTGCAATCAAGGTGTAAAATGAACATTACTAAAGTTCCGCCACAAGAAACTAAAAAAGTGAAGACATAGCCAAAATAAAAAATAAACTGTCAGTTTTAATATTTTTTTTTTTAATTGATACATCGTAGCAATGCTGTAGTAGAAGTAATTATATCATAAAATTCTTTATATTCGTGTCTTAACCTCAGGATAAGTGTAATTAATGTATTATAGTTGGCCATAAAATATAATTATACGTTTTTGATTGTTCCGGTACATTTGCATTCAATTTTTATGGGTGGATAAATCAATCGATGATTAAGTGCCACAGTTACTATTACGTGACTGAAATTGACTTGTCTAAGAATTTCACAACAACGCCCCATACACTCGATACATAATTAACATATTTCCATCAAATTATTGCAAAACTTATCTTAATTAAAATTTTCGTAATTAGTACAAGCAGAGCATTATTATTTTTACCTTAAATTAGTACCGCGATATCACAAATTACCTTGCTCAAGGGTGGTCATGGATTTAAAAAAATTTTTGAGTGTCAAAATCTGTAAAGTCATTGATGATGTTAGTGTAGCTTGACAATGACAGAACTCAAAAGACAACTGGTTTGCTTCCATGACAACCCTTGACCAAGAGAACTTTTGATACTACTGTACAAGTACATTACCTTCTTTCCACCTTGGTACACTGATGAACAACTTATCCCTCCATATTTCAATTCCGACGGGTAGCCCGTTCTCAGGTTTGAACCTTCCAGTGTTCAGGGCTCTGAGCCTTTCATATTCTGTGGGGAATTCGAAATCCAGGATGTTCCAGGCGAAGTGCTCCTGTAGCTTGTAGGTCGCCTGCACTAAGTACAGGTCGACGGTGAGCAGTAGTAGAAGGCGACTGGGTAGCTTCATTTTACATCTAAAGTGCAGAAGTGCCGAAATTAAAAAGGGAAGAAAATAATAGTAATAATAAAGGGAAGATAATAGTGTGTGATTGTTTTTTCAAAATTTCATGGATTGCATCATTATTATCGATTAATTTTCGTGATACTCACTGATGACGCTGTCGCCGCAAGAGTCCGAGCTTATTTAACGCTCGGGATCGATAACAGATCGACTTTAAATAGACCTATTAAGATTTTCTAAAATACGCGAGAGCGGCTAATCAACGAAACATGCGTAATTTGAATTCCTTTTGCTTATTGGGAGAAACATTGCGGCGCGAGACCGTTTTTATATAGCGCTTTATTTCTCAGAGAAAGTCAATTTTTCAAGGAGCTTTCGACCACCGCCACCTACCTTTCGTGTGTTTCCAATTTTTGCGTCTAATACAAATAGGCAGGGTTAGGTATCTAGGTACTTTAAATTTGACTTTTCATTTAGATTTATGCGAAATTTATACATGATACTACTCAGCTTTAATTTATTGGATATTATGACGGTAGTTAAGAGGGGAAAAAAGGGAACAATCGCAATTATCAAATTACAGAGCACTTAACTTATTAATTACCCATTCTCTTTTTTCACTAATTACTCCATATCTCGAATGTAAACTAATGTTATGTAACTAGACGTAATTACTCATTAGGCTACGTTATTTCATATTTTAACAATCGTTCGCAATTATTTCGGTTACAGTGATAATTTATTAATATTCTTAAAATCTCCTTGCTCATATACCGCAAGGTACAATAAGAAAGTAATTTTATTATTTTACAACACCCCCCCGAAATTTTAATTAATAGGTACTTCTCGAATCCTTCACACTCTCTTAGGAATTCGTAAGATCCGAAGGTCCTTTAGATCAACACAGAGTCAGTACAGGAACTGACGTGTGTACTTTGCAATATTTTCGCGCTGTTAGGATTAAGTCTTGCGTGGGGTAGACCTTCGGACAAGTTTAAGAAAGTAGTACCATGAGATGATTAGGGGGAACACTTTAAGTAATACTTAAAATCCATCCATTGCATCTTCTCATTCATCTTGTGCTTTAAAAAGACAAGATCAGGTTTAGTACAAAGTTCACTACAAAGTTCACTTTAAGTAATACCTACTTAAAATCCATCCATTGCATCTTCTCATTCATCTCATACTTTAAAAAGACAAGATCAGGTTTAGTAAAAAGTTCATATAGTTACAATAAAGATTTGTGTAATGGTGCTAATGTAAAGAATGTTCGAGTCGAGAGGTAAATAGCTCCTAGAGTCAAAGCGTCTTTCCTAGAAAAGAACACTTCTAGTATGATCGATCCGTCCCATTTGGTAACTTCCTGTCTTTACCTCGAACGCGTAAGTGAGAAGTAATGAAGTAATAAGTGCTCGCTAATGATAATTAGATTAGTTAAATGTGTAATTAGTGTAGTGTTATTTGGATCCATGAAAACGTTGCAATTGGTGTCAGGTGTGGGTTGGTGTGACGGAGAATCGTAAGGAATGTGGCGAACCGAGAGGTATATTGTTCCTAGAGTCGAAGTGTCCTTCCTAGCAAAGGACACTTCTAGTAGGTATGTTCGATCCTATTCGAGAAATTTCTTTCCTTATCTCCAAATTGTAGGTAAGCGAGAGAGAGACAGTAAATAGTAAAAGAAATTAATTGATAAATGTTAGGGAATAATAAGTACCTACTGCTAAAAAATAATAGTTAAGCACATGATTACCATTGTATTGTTTGTATTATTATTATTATTATTATTGCTTGTATTGTATTAGTATTGTTTGGACCAACGAAAAAGTGTCGATTGGTGTCAGGTGTGGGTTGGTGTAACGGAGAATCTGAACGAATGTGGTGAGTCGAGAGGTAGATTCTTCCTAGAGTCGAAGTGTCCTTACCAGAAAATAACACTTCTAATATGATAGATCTTTTATCTCGAGAAAGATAAAAAGGCCCGCTAGCGATAGCGAGAGACAGTCGAATACGAGCCTATAGTGCAAACCGTAAAACCCAAGCACGAACATAAATTGCTAATAAAATAAGTCGTGATAAATGTTAATAATAATCACTCTAAAATAGTAATGGTTAGATACATAATTGGTGTAGTGTGGACCCACGAACACGTTACAATAAAATTGTTATTATTATATTCCGTTGCATTGCTCGCGATCCTTCCAAGGTTAATTTTATGGTTTATATTTACGTTTACTTTAGCTTTGCGTGTGCCATCTGTCCGGGTTCTTCTATATAGCGACCTTCTGGGGAAGAGGTGTTTCCATTGCCACCTATTAAATCCCCTTCATTCGACGGATCAAGATTTATTAGTTCATATGCAATGATGTTATGCAAGACAGCGCATTGTATAATTATTGTAGCAGCAGCTTTCCTAATTTTGATCGCATTTGTGTATTTATATATTTTTCGTTTTTCTTCAAAGCGCTTCGTATTAACGACTTGTGACGAAATTGAAATAATTTGAAGAGAAATTTGACTATTTTTCATATTTTTTAAGAAAAGAAGAAAAATCTCTATTAATCGCTAGTGACGACAGTTTCAAATTGTGCCTAACTTTTCACAAGATCACTGTTACCTGTTTTTAACGAGCCTTCTGGAGCAGGCAACCGACAATACAAACAATTGTAACACGAGTTGCCACCAAAGAGCTAGCGCGGCGCGATAATTGGCCGTCCGTCTCGTTTGGTTTTTCGATGTTAATACCTCTCACCGATCCAGCGCTTCTAGCGAAACCCGCGATAAGAAAGCTATGCTCCCAAAAAATATATAAGTATAAAAATCGACACGATCATGTCTTCGGTTTCAAAATTGCCTGTGTCCTTACTAGACTAAAACTAAAAACTTCCATTTTTGTTCTAATTCATGGAAAATGCGAGGACATTCTTAAAATCAAATTGAATCATTTTTACAAGGTTTGACCAAAACACCTCTCAGATTTCACCAAACAAATTAATAGAAAATTGTCTTCTCCAATTAAATCCTCTCCAGATTTAATTCCTTTTTCGTTCCTAAACAACTTGTCAGAGACGTTTAAACGTATCAAGCGCACACATTAACTTTTTAATGATATCTGATTGCCTAATTCGGTTTTGGTTTCTCTTCGACAGGAACTGCTGAAAGTCGAGCGAGGAAACTTCATCCTGAGCCCGTTCTCCGCCACATCCATCCTCGCCCTGACCCAAGAAGGTGCCAGGGGAGACACGGCCAAGGAACTTATCGCCGGTCTCCACCTCCCCGGCACCTCCAAGAGGATAGAGACGGCCTTCCAACAATTCCTTCCCAAGCTGAAGGCTGCCGGCCTCGAAGGCGTCCAGCTCAGCTCCGCCAATAAGATTTACGTCGCCGACGGCGTGAAATTGGAGACCAACTTCAATCGACTCGCCGCCAGCATCTACGAAGCAGGTAATGTAATTATAAGATCCTTCATACAGTAAATCGAAACGTGTTGTACTTCCGAAGGCGTGGAAAACATCAACTTTCGGCAGAAGGTACGGGCCGCCAATACCATCAATCAATGGGTGGAGGGACGTACGAACCACCGCATCAAGAACCTAATCGACAGCGATTCGCTGGACGCGAACACCGCTTTGGTGTTGGTGAATGCCCTTTACTTCAAGGGCAAATGGATGAACCCCTTCGAGACTTACGCCACCATCAAGAAACCTTTCTATAGGGCGGCCAATAAGTCGTTCCCAGTCGACACGATGCACCAAGTGAACGTATTTAATTACTACGAGAACAAGGAGCTCAACGCCAAGTTCCTCGAGCTACCCTATGAAGGTAAAGTCAAAGGACTCCAATCTGTTTTGGGCAGGAGTTATCAGCATGTTCTAACGGTAATGGGATCCAGGAGTGTACCCACGTGACGTTGTATAGAACAGGTTCATTACATCTATCTGTTGAATCAGTAATTAGCTCCATGCACTCTTCTTCCAAATCAGTACCCTTGTCTATTAGTAATCCTTCAAGCCCTTCAAAATTCTACACTTACACTAATCAATTTCTAAGATCTTCACCTTCAACCTCTTGATCTCTGTGTGTTCCTCAGGCAGCGACGTCAGCCTGGTGGTGGTCCTGCCCAATGAGGTCGACGGTCTGCGCAGCCTGGAACAGAACATCGAGGAAGTGCTGAAGCCGCAGCCGTTCACCAAGGAGAGGGTGGAGGTGCAGCTGCCGAAGTTCAAAGTCGAGACGAAAATCAACCTAGTGCCGATTCTGAAGAACGTAAGTCCGCGGGAATGATATGCGTGAAAGGTCTCTTTCAATATGAGGAAACTGCGTGTCGTTCTTCTAACGGAATGAGGTTACTGTGGTTCATTCGATTGCATTACCACTAATTGGACGTAGATATTCGTCTAATACCAGCTGTCAGCAGCGAATCTTGGGGCTAAAGAGCATTAAACCTGATAAACGGCAATTCTAATTACACTCGAAAAAAGCCTTACGTTGCTAAATTCGATTGCAAATTAGTCATTAATTATTTACGGTAAACGCGCGCCTAATTCTTTCATCTTTTTGTGTGTATAGAAGAAATAAATCGGTAAACGCAGTAATTGGTGCAGTTTATAATGTTGAAACGATTATATTAACCTGTTATAATTACTCTGAACAGTTGCAGGCGTAAACTAATTACATTTAAATCACCAAAGCAGTTTGAACGAGCGTTAACTTGCTTATCAGCTAGAACACCAACAGCAGTATTTACCTCATAGCAAAAGTATCTGAATAATCTTCAATAAACGTTTGATAATAATTGTACTGTACTAAGTAGGTATAAAATTATGCTTCAAACTGCCACTAGCAACCTAGTTTTTCAAACTGCGAGAACTTTTACTCCTGAACTAGGATGCCATAGTTACAATAAACTATAGAACATTACAAACTAAGTAATTGAAAAATTACTAGCAGTACCTATTAGTTGTTGAGGCATAGGACAAGTAGGTACTTCTCTGAATTGTTCACGGAAAGCAGACCAGAATTCCAAAATCAGAGAAACTATAACATACATATTAATACATCTCCCATTAGAATCACCATAAAAGAAGTAAAATACGTACCTATGTATATTACTAAAAAATTACAGACTTATTAAAAAGTTGTACCTAAATGCCTAAACCAATTTTAAATTGGACACCACAAGTGAGGGAACAAGAGAGGGACACCTACATTAAGTTAGAGAGAGGGTATCGATACAGATATTCAAGATAGAGGGCTAGAAGTAGATCTATGGGAAGATTGACAGAAATGGAGACATGTAGTCTTTAGTTAGATTGGATTAATTAGTTTCTTTGTTGAGAATAATCCAACTAGAACATGTACCATACTCATTTAAAGCCCCTGCAGCTGTAGCATCAAACTTATACAACAGTTCTTATTTGATAGACACTAACTCGTCATAAATTTTGTTTCTGCTTTCAGTTGGGCATCAACAAGATCTTCGACAAGGACGAAGCAGATTTGAGCGGATTCTCTTCGAACAACAAGGAGCTCGTAGTGTCCCAAGTCCTCCAGAAGGCTTTCATTGATGTCAATGAAGCCGGTACTGAAGCAGCCGCAGCTACTGCAGGTTAGTCGCAGATGATTTAGTAGAATTGTAGAAATCTTCGCACGCATATTTACTACTCCAGCATGTGCACGCACCCAACTATGTACAGTTTTGAAAAACGAATAACCTATAGTTTATAGTTTAACTATGCGGTGAAGGCAGTTTGGAATATAAACAGCACTTTCTGGAGTTAACTTCTGCGATATCTAAATTATGTACATGTTGTTAGAATGTGTAGGAAGCAGAACGTATAACTTCTAGATCATGAAATCAGTTCTGCTATTTAGTAACTGATACAGTTGAGACATATATTTGGTTTTTATTCCACACTAGCTTTTCCTACTAATTTATCTGATATTTTCGATGGTCAATGATAGTAGTAACAGCATTGGCGAAGCCAGAAAAGATTTAAACTTCAGGAAGAATTGGGCATAATCTTTTGGCCCGAAAAACACAAATCCAGAAGTAGTTTTAATCAGTATTTCTATCCCTAAGAACCTTACTTTTATATTTCTGGAAGAAAAACAAGCAAATGTAACCATTTAGAGTTCGATTCGATGCTTTTTAAGTTTATCGATAAATGTTAATGTTAACTTTGAGAAGTTACCGTTGGTTCAAATTTGGACAATTTTTCGATCTAGGATATTTGTGCGTCCAAAATTCTCAAATATTAATGATTACTACGGCTGTGAATTGCAGTAATTTATTTTAGAAAACTAATTCTATAATAATTGTGTAAATGCCTAATTCGGGAAGATGATTAGCTTAAATGTTTTTGTGTAAATTCGCGTTTGTAAACGAAAAGAACGTCTTAACACTTTTGATTGTACATTTTAAGAGGTTTATTGAGAGGTTTCGCGGTGAACGTTCAATCGTGTGATTAAAAGTAACACTTACAGTGATCTTTTTGTTGGAGATTAGGTAAATACTGAGGTAAGTAACGATAAGTTATGTAAATCATTTCGTGTTTAAACAATTGGAGAAAACGTTTATTATACTTTCAAATTAATTGTATTGCTAAATACTTGAAAATCCAATTGTAATTATCTGCTGCTAAATGACTTGTAAATATGTACATTGTAATGAGTATATATAATATGTACTTTATTGGTAGTAGTTTTGAATGCATTCATTAATGAGAATGCTATGATTTAACGACTGTAACACTTTTGTTTTAACAAAAATAACCAATGGCATGTTTTTGCTTCAAGACTAGATTTCTTCACACATCTTCATTCCTTCCATGTATATATTACTCTGCGATTAATCTAGTCGATAAGTTCGAAATGAGGAAGTTAAAGTGAGAAAGTAGGTTAATATGATTTAAAATACCTTGCAGATCAACTTCCTAAATTGCAAAGTAGTGAGATAAAAATCTCAAAATATCTTAGTAAATTCAAGCTACGGTTTATTTCTAGATTTTTCCAGACCTACATTGTTCTTAAAGTTTGGTTCATAACCTGATTAAAGGTGACAGTTTCCAGATAGTTTTATTAAAACTTATCATGTCAAGACAAGGTATAACCGTGGAACTAACTGTCATATGCGTTTGTTAACTTTCATCTGGGAAATAAATTAATATTTCCATCTCACTTGAACCTTCTACTTTGAACTTATTAAGTTTATTCGATGTTAATACTATTAATGTTTTACGTTTTTTAGTAGAAGTGATCGATAGAATCGGCGAAGAAGATTCTGAACCACTGAGATTCTATGCGTCCCACCCGTACATGTTTTATTTACAAGTTAAAAATGTGTTTATGTTCGGAGGTAGATTTGGCTATGATTAATTGTGAACCTATTATTTAAGAGTAATTTATTGATATCCAATTAATATATTAGTACCAATTTCAAGTTTTAGTTTTCGTTCCAATCCCCAACACATAATCGAAACTATTTATTAATTCAATTTTATAATGGGATTTTTACCTTCCAGATGTTAATTGAGAGGGTAATTAATCTGGATTTTTTTACATAGTTACAGCCGTTTTGCTAAGCATAGACAACCCGGCAGTTCTCTCGTTCGTAGCCGATCATCCCTTTGTATATTATATCAAGTTGAACGATGTAGTCCTCTTTTGTGGAAAACTTAGGAAACTCGAGAATGTAAGAGAGACACCGTCGATGGCATTAACGACATCAACGACAAATTCCCCGCCTAAAGTGGGAGCGAGTAAACCTTATTGGGTTTGGAACGTTTAATGTATGATATGTAATCAACAATTGTCCAGTGAAGTTTGTTATTATATTGTCTTATTGAGGTAAAGTGTAGTTTTACTTTTTATATTTGTGTGATGTTATCAGGAATGTTTTTTTTTCAAACAACTTATGTGTAATTTTAGGTCCAACCCCAGACAGAACAATTATTGAGTATTGTTTATATGCATGTGCAGGCATCTTAGATTGACGTTGACAGGTCCAAATAACCATGGTAGCAAAAATAAAATAGTATCTTGTTATCACTCGTTATCTGCCCTTGACGGAATTCATTTTATTATTTAGAATACTCTTATGTTCTCTTCTTCAAAATTGAGTATTACATGTTTCACATCTTTCCAAGAAACTAGAATTATTATCCTATCTAGCAGAGGTCAACCACTGGTAGATTCACCGTACTTTTCTCGTAGTTTGACAGGCAGCATTACTTTAGTCAGTTCAGTTTCTGACATCTTCAGTGGAGGGATGGGCTCCTGGAAGTTAGAAATGGCGAGGATGTTCCTGTACGTGACTTTTCCCATCGCCGTGTTTTACACCATCAATCAGCCGCAATATTTCGAAGACTGGGTGGTGAAGGTTAGAAGGGAGTTGTATCCACCGGAGAACGACGACTTAAAGAAAGCAGTTGACGTTTTGAAAGTGGAAAACGATATGAAGCAATTGAAATCGTTAGAGGACTAGAAGTTTTTAACTGGTTCCTGGTAAAGCAAGACGTTATCACAGATAACGGTTTTTATGATTTAAAGATAAGTGTATCGATTCAAAAAGTTGTATGTTTTTCCACATGAGTTTATATGTATGGTTGTTTCATTACAGATCTGATTTACAATATTTTTTGTCCATAATCAAATCACATAGAACCGTTACGGTACTTCGCAATTATTTTCCCGGTGATTATTACAACATGACTTCGATACTAACAAGAGCGTTTTGAAACATTCCCAGGCACGTACCTTCACGGTTATAATGCAATAATAATTCAATTGGACGTACGTATCAAAAACTTTTTTCGCGAATAAAAAACGGCACAAACTCTTTTTTAAACGCATTGAAAGAACATACCGATAAAAACAGTAAAAAGTATGCAGTTTTTAGATCAAATTGTTGAACCGGTTCAAGCGTTGAACTTGCAAGTTTAACCGAAAAGTGGGGTGTATACACCCTACAAACAATTACGACGGAAGGAACGGTTAAACTGAGATTTAAAAAGAAAGTGCTGTTGACTTTGGTCCAATCATGTTCTAATCTTGGATGGTTGAAACGGAGTTTTGATACAATTTTGGTGGTGGGTATTTATTCATTTATTTATGTGTTGTTCACGTACTTATATTTTTTAACTCTTTCTCTTTTTCTTTTCAGTGTTTGCTATACCACTATCGGGAGTTATATATTTCGAGCAACCGAAACAGTTTCGCGCAGATCATCCCTTTTTATATTCCATTCAACAGAATGGCGTCGTACTTTTCACGGGACGCCTGGCTTGAACCCAAAGTGTTTGAATGAACTGTTTTATAATAAACTGTGTTTTTAATTTAAGTTCTTTTTAGTTTTAACGTCTGCATAGTGTCGGATCTTAGAACTATCATGGTAGTCTACTTTAGCGTTAGGGCTATTAGGGCTCTCTTTTAACGCCAGACATTGATTTCGTAAGTGTGTAAAATAATATGTTTTTCTTTCTAGTTTGTATAAAGTTCATTTATCCTTTCCTAGGTTAATTCCTTTTCCTACAAAACAAGTTTCTTCGAGATAGATTTCATATAAGGGTCTGGAAGGATTGCGATAAACAATGTATACATTTAATAATAGGAAATAATTTTGTATTACTTTAAGTAGTCAAGAAGCGTTAAGCGCTTCATTTTTTCCAAAAATTTACCGCCAACGCATTAACAGTTAAACCCTGTAACGTCTACTTTGAGTACCTCTAGGCCTTTCTTCTTTTGACATTCACATAATAAAAATAATTGGCTTAAAACTGAGTGAGGAAGTTTAAGTAAACTCGTTTTACCTTCTTTGCTAGTTTTACCTCCAAATCATTCAAAATTTGGTTGTTTCAGTTAGTTGGGTTGCCTATATGTCAATCATTCTGAGCTGATTTTGTGTATCGTGTATGTACAAGTTCTGTGCCTAACCAATCCTAGGGTGATCTGTGGTTCTGTGTCAGGAACATAACCTCACTATTTCCGCATGTGCGGTGCTGCTAGTGACGAATAATCAGAGCCATGGGAAATAAAAAGAAAATTGGAAAACAGCGCCGTGATAAGTATTATCACTTGGCGAAAGAAACAGGTAATATTTACAAACAGTTAACAAAACGCGACTTCAACTTGCATTCCCGTAGGTTTCAGGTCCAGAGCTGCCTTCAAGCTCATCCAGTTGAACAGGAAGTTCGAATTCCTGCAGAAATCCCGAGTATGCATCGACTTATGCGCCGCCCCGGGGGGCTGGATGCAAGTCGCCAAGCAGAACATGCCGATATCCAGCATAGTAGTCGGCGTCGACTTGTTCCCCATCAAACCGATACCAGGATGCATAAGTTTAGTCGAGGACATCACGACGGACAAATGTAGAGTCGCGCTGACTAAGGAGCTCCAGACGTGGAAGGCGGACGTCGTGTTACACGACGGCGCCCCCAACGTCGGCAAGAGCTGGTTACACGACGCCTACCAACAGGCGTGCCTCACTCTCAGCTCGTTGAAGCTGGCCACGCAGTTCCTGCGCAAGGACGGTTGGTTCATCACGAAGGTGTTCAGATCGAAGGACTACAACCCCTTGGTATGGGTGCTGAAGCAGCTGTTCAAGAAGGTGCACGCCACGAAACCGCAGGCGTCTCGTAACGAGTCCGCCGAGATCTTCGTCGTCTGCCAACATTACATAGCGCCGAACAAGATCGATCCTAAGTTCATGGATCCAAAGTACGTGTTCCAGGAGTTGGAGATCGAGCCCAAGAATAAACTGAACGTCTTCCATCCCGAAAAGAAGAAGAAGGATAAGGCCGAGGGTTATCCGGAGAATGATTACACTCTGTACCATCAGCTGAAAGTGACCGACTTTATTCGACATGAGAATGGGATCGATATTCTGCAGAATGCTTCAGAGGTGAATTGATGTTAATAGCTAATCTTTGCGTTTATGATATTTCTTTTAATTCTATTTACATCTATTGATGTTAAATAACCTTCATATTGAAATCAGCCCCGATTTTATAAGTTTTGCTTGATCTATCTAATAACAGTCAACTAAATTGCACTGTTACATTAACCGTTTATGATCTGTGTATCATCTCTATGCTTACACTTAACAAACCTTTTGAAGCAACATGAAACCCCATACTAAATTGAAGAGTACTGAACATATCAATAATGTACTGTATAGGCCTATTCCAATCTGTTAAAAACTTTACTTACTATAATAGTCCTCTGCGAATTTACAAATTTGAATTGTTCAAATTTCCCACTTTCAGATTATTTTCGATGACCCAAAAATCCTAAACCACGAAAAGACTACCAATGAGATAAAGGAATGTGTCAAAGACATAAAAGTCTTGGGCAGAAAAGATTTACGGAACCTCCTAACTTGGAGGAAGAACCTTCATGAGGAATTGATGAAAGAAACCAAAACCGAAGAGTCACCAGGAGAAGAACCCGCACTGCCAACCGAAGAACAAGGTGACGATGACGAAAAAGAATTGAAAGCAGTCGACGACCAAGTGGCAGAGCTGCAAGTGGAGGAGCACCGGGAGCTGAGACGCAGGAAGAAGAAAGCGCTGAAGGAGAGGAAGAAGCTTAACGAACGCCTTAACCTCAAAATGGTTTTGAAGAACGACTCCGGGCCCACTCTGGAAGGTGACGATATGTTTGCATTGAAAGACATATCGGACCGAACCAAAATGAAGAGAGTGATTGATCAGACACCGGATGTTCTAGCCGAATCGGACGATGATTCTGAAAATATGAAGAAACCTCCTAAGTACACGAGGTACGATAAAGAACAAAGCCGTTTAGACAGCTCCGGAACGTATTATAAGGATTCCGATTCAGAATTGGAAATGGAAAGTGAAGCAGACGAAGACGATATCAAAGAAGGATTAGGTAAGTGCATAGTACGAATAAGTTTTGACGTTCAGAGTAATATACGCAATGCAAAGAATGTTATTTTGGAAACATTTCTTTATGAAAATCAACTATTTTTGTATTGCCCAACATATGCAGTGTTTTCAATAAGTAATCACTGTTTGTTATACACACATTTTCCTTTACTTACATATTTATTTATTTTATACACTTATACACATATTTATCTCTGTACCTATTCTTTTTAGGTTTAAGCGACGAAGAGGATGAGGTTACACCGAAACGAAAAGTAAAAACTAAGAAAACTAAAAAGGCTGAAGAAGAACACCCGTTGATCACCGATCTCGACTACAGAGACAAGGAGAAGAAGAAGGCACACAAAGCGGAGTTGTGGTTCGAAAGAGACGTCTTCAAAAACCTGATAGATGAGAAAGATGAAGACGCCGATTTGGATAATATGGTAGAGGAATATAAGAAGAAAGGCGGTAAAGTATATGAAGATGAAAAACTAAAAACGAAACAGAAGAATGGGGAAAGCACACCGCATGAAGAAGAGACCGCCGATAGCGATTACATGTCCGATGAGAATGAAAAAGCCGATGATGTAGACGAAGATACCGATACGGGCAGTGACGACTCTGATTATGAAGTCGAAAAGGATTATGAGCCGGTAAATAATACTAAGAAGGATGGATTTGAGGTAGTTAAGGAAACTGCAGGTATGTAGTAGTTAAAATTAAAAAAACTAAATGTAATAGCCTCGTAATACTTTCAGTTAAAAAACGAAAATATAAATTAACACCTGAAGAATTGGCCGTTGGTACCATAATGGTTAACAGCAAAAAGGCGAAACGAGACCTTATTGATGCAGCTTGGAATCGTTACACGTTCGGTGACACCCATTTGCCTGATTGGTTTGTACAAGAAGAAGAGAAGCACATGAAGAGAGAAGTTCCTGTACCTAAGGTAAAAATTGGTTTTTCTTTTTGAAGAAACGATCACTTACAACATTTGCTTTGGTATGAAGAATAGAAAGTCAGACAAGTCATGAGAAGATTCTTCTATCGCTTCTGATATGCTGTCTCTAATTCCTTATTTATTAAGTTGTTTTTGACTCATTTTGTAATTTATCTCTCTGTAGGTTTCTCAGCATTTTCCCTCCTCAGTTTTTGATTTCATTCTGCTATGCTTTCTTTATTTGTTCATTAAATTGTGATTTCTATAACTATTTTCTGTTTTCCCCTCTCAATTTTGATTTTATCCCTATTCCTTTATTTTAAAATTTGGGATTCACAACCATCAAATTGTGTTAGTTTGATTATTGTTTAATAAATCCTACTTTTGCTTTCAGTACACTATTGAAACTTCCTTTGCTAACCTGCTCTGTGTTCATCTGCTTTGTAGGTGATAGTCGGATTAACCTTTTCAAAACGGTGTGATTTATTTCTTTATTTTCTTATATTTAGTTAACTACTCTCATGTCTCCACATATCTTCACATAAAAGAAGCATGCATTATTGATATGCATGCTTACTTGCTTACGTTATGATAATATGCATACATTATTGATTGTTATGCATTATGACACATTTCTAATAACACTTATTTTAGGAGATGATCAACGAATACAACAAAAGAATGCAAGACATAAACGCCAAAACAATAAAGAAAGTAGTGGAAGCCAAAGCGAGAAAGAAGAAGAGAGCCCTTAAGAAAATGGAGAGAGCGAAGAAGAAAGTCGAAGCACTAATGGACAACACTGATGTGTCCGACAAAGAAAAGGCGAAGCAAATCAAAACGTAAGTTATATTACTGAAAGATTCCAAAACTTCCAAATCTCATTGTCGTTGTTGTAGGTTGTACAAAAAGGCTCGACAGGAACCCAAAAAGGAAATAACTTACGTCGTAGCCAAGAAGCATATGGCTGCTAAGAAAGTCAGAAGGCCCAGTGGTGTTAAAGGCCCGTACAAGGTGGTAGATGCGAGGATGAAAAAGGATCTGCGGGCCCAGAAAAATAAACTTAAGACTATGGGCAGGGGAAAAAAGGGCGGTACCGGTAAGAATAGAGGGGGCAATGTTAAAAACAAATCTAATAAAAAGTCGAAATCTAGATAAGATAACTTGTAACAACTGATCAATAAACATTTTTGTATTGTCCATCATTATTACTTTCCAAGGCAATTTATCAAGTGATGCAAATAAAAAACATTGTTACATAATTTGCAATACCTACTGATATTTATTTTTAATTGTTCTGTCATTTTCACGTATTTAGAAACCTTTTACTTTTATTGGCTATTTGAATATAAAATCTAACGGTCAAGGCTGATGACTTTCAGGATGTGAATAAATACCTTTTTATGGCAAATCAGTTAAAATTCTTTATGCTGATGTTTTACATAACATGGAGTCGAATGCAAGGACGGTTGGGCGAGGTGTCGTTTAATTTCGAGGACAATGCCAGTGGCGTCATGGGGGATAGTCACCCTTAAAGCCTCTACATTAAATCAGAAAAAGGGTAACGAACCTCAAGAGCGAATATAGAAGCGATTTTATAAGATGGTGAGTATGTACTGATTTATGTGTATAAATCTCCATGCCTGGTGGTTAATGGAGTATACTTTATGTTGACGTCAAACTGTGGTACGCTACTCTCCTAAAATTGAGCAAAATTTTCAAAACCTGATAATTCGTTGTTTTCTACTAATAACAGTTATTAAATTTCTTTTTACAAATTTTCGGTTGAGCGGTCTTCGTGACAGAATTTTTATTTTTACGATGTGTAATATTTTATAACAATTTAGGTGTCGCTCACTGAAGTCAAAGTTAATTTTACCTATTTATGTAGAAATTGAGTTATATTTTAATTAACTAGGCGAGTTCTTTGAAGGTAATGAAATAAGCGACGTGAAAATTTGGCGAAAAAAGATTCCCAAGTCGTCCACGACTTACGAATTTATCAAATTTACTAATTATGTAAATTTGACGTGAAAAATGGCACCACTTTGGTTGATAAGTCAGTAATTACAGTAACAAATACAATTGGTGAAATAACCCTTGTAACGTATATTTCTAGTAATATCTCTTTTAAATTATTAGCTGGGATATAATTTCAAAGTCAATGAAAAACAGTTAGGTATATGTTTTATATCCTACTCGTCGAAGCTTTTCAAATGGCGCACAAACATCAAAATACCGTAAATTAAGTTTTTGATCCACGTTTTTAGCTATTCCATATATTTTAACAACGTCAGCAATATCTAGAAACTGAATCCAATTTCAAAATTAACACACGTTACGTTACAAGCCATCTAAATCATCAGAGATGATGGTCATCAATTGTTTGGAAATTAATATAGCGTTGTTTTGAACCAAACTCGTGATCTTTTGATTCTAGAATGTAGTAACTTGAATCCAAGGGAAATACTAAAAGAATCTGTCGGCGAAATCAACTCGCTTCCTTTTAAATACCCTCTAAACAACTGTAATCCAAACCATACACGAGAACATCTCGATTCTACACATACCCAAAGGTTTGTCCCAACAAACACTTCACAGACAGTCCTAGATCTAGTAATGAATTTTAAATCCGTAATTGGAACAAACCCATTCTCGTTCTAGCTCCGAACCGTTTCGCCCTCTCTGGATTGGTCCCGAATTGGTTCAACAGGTGTTGGAATTGGACGTTTGGGACAGAAATCCTTCTCGGTTCGGAGCTAATCCGAGTAACCGTCGGAACAAACCTTGGGACAAAAGTTACTTCGGACCTTTCTTCCCTAGGTGTTCGTACGGTTTCGTGTACTTCCGCGTCCGATCGGGCCACGTAGTACCCAATCCAATGATAGCCATACATGGTACATGGACTACATGGTAATGTGTTTGTCGTTAACGTTATCGTTATCGTTTTTTTGAGTAGGTAAGTTTCGTCTCTTGACCTCAATTCACTCCTTTCCTGCTTGGACTTGTCTGGCGGCCGGCCGGACGTGTTTTAGTGTAATTTCTTATCGGTTTTTGAGTGTTTCTCATCGGTTTTTGAGTATTTCTCGTCGGTTTTTGAGTATTTCGAACTTGTAGTGTTTCAACTCGCGTTTCAATTCGAATTTTGAGTGATTTTGACTCTGCCTCGACGACCGGCTGAGGGAAGGATGGACGAAAGGTAAGGAGCGGAATTTGCAAATGTGATTCATAATTTGATGCGATTTGGTTATTTTACTTTTCAGTTGCGGCCAGCCTAGACATCTCAGCGAGGTGAGTTTTCTGTATTTCGCCGAAAGAGTTACGTAAAGTATTATTCACAATTTGTGCATACATTTATACTTGAAACTCAACAGTGGTTTATATTCATTGTCAACGATGGGTTTATGAAAATACGTCGCGACTCAATTGCTCCAGTAAGGTGAGGTTACTGTGAGATTTGTCAGATTAATTATTAACTTGTGTAAGTTATTCGTGCGACACGCAACTCTTTTATAAAATGTACTTACTATACTACATTTTATAAACGTCGTACTTAAAGTTGTCATGTTGTACTTACTGTACTACATTTTATAAAAGTCCATTGAGAACATACAAACATATTATAGCAAGCCATGTTCTCAAGTTATTTCAAAATGTAGCGATTATATTTTAGACTCTAATTTACTGAAGTCCTTTGAGAAAATAAGTAGGTACTATATGACCAGATGTTGTATTATATGTTTTAGTTCACCTTTACTTTATATAAATTGATTTTTACTATATATTTTGGGCAAAGTTGGTTTTTACTATTAGGTAGCGTCATAGCAAATATATTTTCTGAGTCATACAGGCTTGATTAATAGTGTAATTTATGAGTAATTAACTGGGCAATTAGTTAATATGGCATAAGTTATGTGGACTTTTGAATAGATATTCTAAAATCTAAAGCAAGGAATAGATAAATCTAAATTATCTATTTATCCAATTAATAATCTATACATGCAATTATTGTTAATTGAGTGAATTATGTATATGTATGACAAATTAATAATCTAATTTACCAAAAGGTTAATTTCAAAGTAAGTAATTTTACTACATACATACATAGTAAGTACATCAGATTTTTCTTCAAGCTATGTAAGCAGCTAAGTGTTATACATCAGTTGCTTGATTAATCGTGTAATAAAATTAAAGAAAAATTAACTGGGCGATTAGTTAATGTGGCAAAAGTTATGAAAATTTTTGAATAGATAATTATTCTAAAATCTAAGGGAAGTAATACTCTGATAAATCTAAATTATCTATCTATCCAATTAATAATCTATACATGCAATTATTGTTAATTGAGTGAATTATGTATATGTATGACAAATTAATAATCTAATTTAATCTAATTTACCAAAAGGTTAATTTCAAAGTAAGTAATTTTACTACATACACACATAGTACATCAGATTTTTCTTCAAGCTATGTAAGCAGCTGAGTGTTAAACATCAGTTGCTTGATTAATAGTGTAATAAAATTAAAGAAAAATTAACTGGGCGATTAGTTAATGTGGCAAAAGTGGTGTAAATTTTTGAATAGATAATTATTCTAAAATCTAAAGGAAGTAATACTCTGATAAATCTAAATTATCTATCTATCCAATTAATAATCTATACATGCAATTATTGTTAATTGAGTGAATTATGTATATGTATGACAAATTAATAATCTAATTTACCAAAAGGTTAATTTCAAAGTAAGTAATTTTACTACATACATACATAGTAAGTACATCAGATTTTTCTTCAAGCTATGTAAGCAGCTAAGTGTTATACATCAGTTGCTTGATTAATCGTGTAATAAAATTAAAGAAAAATTAACTGGGCGATTAGTTAATGTGGCAAAAGTTATGAAAATTTTTGAATAGATAATTATTCTAAAATCTAAGGGAAATAATACTCTGATAAATCTAAATTATCTATCTATCCAATAAATAATCTATACATGCAATTATTATTAATTGAGTGAATTATGTATATGTATGACAAATTAATAATCTAATTTATTCTAATATACCAAAAGGTTAATTTCAAAGTAAGTAATTTTACTACATACACACATAGTACATCAGATTTTTCTTCAAGCTATGTAAGCAGCTGAGTGTTAAACATCAGTTGCTTGATTAATAGTGTAATAAAATTAAAGAAAAATTAACTGGGCGATTAGTTAATGTGGCAAAAGTTATGAAAATTTTTGAATAGATAATTATTCTAAAATCTAAGGGAAGTAATACTCTGATAAATCTAAATTATCTATCTATCCAATTAATAATCTATACATGCAATTATTGTTAATTGAGTGAATTATGTATATGTATGACAAATTAATAATCTAATTTAATCTAATTTACCAAAAGGTTAATTTCAAAGTAAGTAATTTTACTACATACACACATAGTACATCAGATTTTTCTTCAAGCTATGTAAGCAGCTGAGTGTTAAACATCAGTTGCTTGATTAATAGTGTAATAAAATTAAAGAAAAATTAACTGGGCGATTAGTTAATGTGGCAAAAGTGGTGTAAATTTTTGAATAGATAATTATTCTAAAATCTAAAGGAAGTAATACTCTGATAAATCTAAATTATCTATCTATCCAATTAATAATCTATACATGCAATTATTGTTAATTGAGTGAATTATGTATATGTATGACAAATTAATAATCTAATTTAATCTAATATACCAAAAGGTTAATTTCAAAGTAAGTAATTTTACTACATACACACATAGTACATCAGATTTTTCTTCAAGCTATGTAAGCAGCTGAGTGTTAAACATCAGTTGCTTGATTAATAGTGTAATAAAATTAAAGAAAAATTAACTGGGCGATTAGTTAATGTGGCAAAAATTATGTAAATTTTTGAATAAATAATTATTCTAAAATCTAAGGGAAGTAATACTCTGATAAATCTAAATTATCTATCTATCCAATTAATAATCTATACATGCAATTATTAATAATTGAGTGAATTATGTATATGTATGACAAATTAATAATCTAATTTAATCTAATTACATATATCAAAAGGTTAATTTCGAAATAAGCAATTTTACACATAGTACATCAGATTTTTCTTCAAGCTATGTATGCAGCTGAGTGTTATACATCAGTTGCTTGATTAATAGTGTAATAAAATTAAAGAAAAACTAACTGGGCGATTAGTTAATATGGCAAAAGTTATGTAAATTTTTGAATAGATAATTATTCTAAAATCTAAATTAAGTAATAATACTCTGATAATTCTAAATTATCTATCTATCCAATTAATAATCTGTACATTTAATTATCATTAATTGAATGAATTATTTATATAAGAAATTAATAATCTAATTGAATCTAATATACCAAAAGGTTAATTTCAAAATAGTGAGTAATTTTAAAGTAGTACATCAAATTTTTCTTCAAGCTATATGAGCAGTTGAATGTTATACATGCAGTTGCTAGATTAATAGTGTAATTAAAGAAAAATTAACTTAGTTATTATTAGTTTAGTTAGATTAGTTAGATTAGTTAATATGTCAAAAGTGGTGTAAATTTTTTAATAGATAATTATTCTAAAATCTAATAAAGGAAGTAATACTCTGATAAATCTAAATTATCTATCTATCCAATTAATAATCTTTATATTTAATTATCATTAATTAAATGCATTATTTATATAACAAATTAATAATCTAATTTAATCTAATTACATATATCAAAAGGTTAATTTCGAAATAAGTAATTTTAAAGTACATTAGACGTTGCTTCACGCTATATGAGCAGCTGCGTGTTATACATGCAGTTGCTTCATTAATAGTATAATTATAAAAAATTAACTTGATTAGTTAATGTAGCATAAGTTATGTGGATTTTTGAATAGATAATTATTCTAAAATCTAAAGCAAGTAATAATCGAAAAAATCTAAATTATTTACCTATCGAATTAATAATCTATACGTTCAATTATCGTTAATTGAATCAATTATTTATATAATAAATTAATAATCTAATTTAATATAACGTACCAAAAAGTTAATTTAAAAATAAGCAATTTTAAAGTACATGAGACTTTTCGTCAAGCTATTCAGTTAGGTATAAGAGTGACAGTTTTGGTTAAAAGTTGTTTTCAGAATAATTACCGTAGTTGAATTTTTTGAAAAAATCTACTTAATTTGTTTCAAAAGACAGATTTTTGATTGAAACTTGGGGTGATTTGATTTTCCCGGAATTTGTCTGACTTTCTAGAAAAATCTAGAAATTTCTAGAAATTGGATAAAACATTAGTATTTGGAGAATTCAGAATATCAGTTGGTCAGACAGAAATTACATTAATTTTTCAGGATAATTCACTCGGTGTCATGTGATTTTTGGGAAAAATATTTAAATTTAATAAAAGCGGATTTATGGATCAGTTGCATTGTGAAAGTTTGATTAATAAAACAATAACTGGAAGATAAGCCAACATGACAAATGTTAAATGGATTTCTGATTAGTGTACCTATCTAAAATCCATTAGATTTTTCTTCAAATTACTGAAAATTCACAATTTTAGTTAACGATTAAATTGATTTTGTCATATTTGATTAGAATTTTGGAAAACCCGAATTTGTTTCCAATTAAAACAAATGGATTTTGGACAATTGACCCGAGTTTATCAGACTTTTCAAGAAAATACTGAAGTCAGTCTAAGATCGAAATTCGTGTGACTGAGTTGGTTAGATCAAATCACAATTTCTGAAAATTGACTGCAACATTAATTTCTTGGACAAAAAGTGTTTCAGAATTTCATTCAATTTTTTGGAAAAGTACTGAAATTGGTTCAAACTCCAGATTTGTGCATGGCTACCTCGAAGATGAGTTGCTAGTTTCGAATTTCTTATATTATTAATTATTACTAATATGATTTATTAGAATTTCATTAGTCACGTACCGTTTTCGAAATTGGTTCAAACTTCATAAAGACGTACTCTTGTTACTGAAAAGTGACTCAATTTTAGGTAAACGCTTAATTCTTTAGGTCAAACGTACTCTTAGTCACATCTGTGGCGAAAAATAAAAAAATAATTTATTTAATAATTCTAGTTATAGGAAAATCATCCTGACAACCAGCGAATGAATATATGCTTATAGCTGAAAGTGACGCATATGCAGAAGAAGAAATACAATATTTAAAACTTTAATTTTACAAGTAATACACCAATTTTAAATCCAAATAATTGTCCACAAAAAAAAATTATTTGTTTTCATAAATATTGATGAATTTGCTTTTTTCTGGTTTAATTATTTCTTTGATTGGGAATTTTTCAAAATTTTTGAAACTAATTATTTTCATTTTTTCTGTACTGCTATAATTACTAATTATTAGTATTCCAAAGTTATTTCCACGTTATGTAATAAAATAAAATTTTGACAGGTGAAGAACTATTCGATAACATGAAGTAAACATGTCTAAATAACATGACGTGCTTTTATAAAATATTTTGTTTTATTGTATACAGTTACTCATTTTACTCATTTCACTCATTTCAATTTTTGAACATTTGTACCAAATTGGTGGCGATATCCTCGAATTCGCCACTATTGTAGCGAATCCGCCAAAATCGACAAACATGGTTTTGGTATATTGGCACTGTCTCGTCTAGTTTTGAAAAAATGTTTGTTTTTCGTAATTTCCGTTACCCACTGTTGTATCATCTTAACTTTCATATAGTTTAATGTCACAAAACAAATTACGTCTCATTCAGAGCAATCAGAGCTCTCCTAATGAATCATCTGTGCAATTATTGGAACAATTTCGAATTAACTCGGATGATATCTCTGATATGGATGTTTATCGATAATGAAACGCGCCGAATTTCGCTAAGATATCCGCACCGCTTGATAGCGTGGAGAATCCAAGGGTAAAACGTAGTAGATAAATTCTACGTATGTTCATATTTACATAATCAATTTCATGGTCAGAATGATAACAGATAATTGGTTAATAACACCTATCCCATTTAATTTTTGCGTATCAACACAAGTGTTTCATTACTCCTCATTCGGTTTATTAGACGACATATTTACAATTTTGGCACAAAATTGCGTAGTAATCGTTAGGTTATGTATTATACAACGAAACGACTTTGCAGGTTGTTTAATTGAAGTTTTTGATGAAAATGCTGTGTTGTACTTGATGGTTATTAAGGCGATAGGTACTAATTGGTTTCCATGATTAAGTGTATAATTGAAGGGAAAATAAGATAATCATTAGTTTGTATGGATTTCTGCATTTACACCTATTTAACTATTATGTATTAATAACGTATTATGTTTTAATGTACTCAAGGTATTGCAGTAGATTCGGCACAATAAATTTGTAATGATGAAAGGTGCAAAACGTCATTTAAATCAATTTTAGTTGTTACCAGTTTTGATCCTTTGAAATGTGACGATGTGTATAAATTTCTTATGATGTCAATCTATCTCATTTTTGGTACATATCAATTTTTGGTACACTAAACAGGTTTAGGCTCTGTTCAATTAAACTTAACCATATCTCTGTTAAATGAGTTGTTATGTACATATGTGGCAAAATTAAGTAGCTATTAATGTACGTATGAATTTTTTTTCAAGGTGGTACTCAACAATGATACTCGACTAGACAACAACAAACCAATTTACGCCAGTTAACGATTAATAAGACGAATTTAATATGCGCATAAACTGCTTTTAATTTACAACTTTGATATCTTCCTTATTTACCTGATTAACAAACAATTATTTTAATGGGATTCGAAATATCCTCGCGAGTGTATAAATATTCGTGTATAGGGGCTTTATTTTATATGAAGGGTTCAAAGTGATGATGGAAGGTGTCGAACATGGTAATTAAACCAAAAAAGATACGAATGTAGTTTTGATATAATTCTTCGTGGATTAATCTAAACTTTTAAGACAAATGTAACGTCTTACGTCTGTCGAACGTTTACATTCCGTTAATTGTTTGGCGTCGCCGCCCGGCGCCTCCAAAAATTAGTCGTGGGCCACGTTTGACCTGCACGTAACCGAACTACGCTACTGAAATAAAACAAGGTCAAGTTCTAGGATTTTTAGCAAGGTCGGTCAAACAGTCAAACTTGACGAGCATATGTGTTGATAGGAACTGGCCGATAAATATAAAATGTTATCTGGAATTGCGTTCCATTTTCGTTTCGGAGAGTTGTAATTGGTTAGGTGCTGGTTTCGGTGGTTCAAGGTTCGTCTCGACGTAGAATGAATGGTTGTTGATTGCGAATATGTAGTGATATTTTTTTTGCGAGGAAGTTTTGATGGTCATCTATTTGGTTTTTAAAGTTCGAATTACCTTTTGTAGCCCGACCGTGAGGTTGGCGAATTAAAATCAATAGATCAAAAATAAACAATATGTTATCGTCAGTCACCAGGACGTATACAACCATCACCCTGTATACGTCGAGACGAGAGGCCTGCACGCCTGCACCGAAAAAGGGCTGATGCAGGTTCTCCGGGAACCACGGGTACGAGACGAGAGAGACCGCGGAGCAGTGGGACGGGACGGCAATCATTGATGGACATTCAGCAGAGAGATTCGGTTCGAGCGAGCGAGCGAGTTGACGTGTCATACAGGCGGCAATATAACTTTTTATTTAAATATAGGGTTTTTATTTCAAATCTTATTTTAAATCGCGAATCGTTAACATCAGAAGTGGGATCAGAATCCGCGAAGACCTTTTGGCAAATTGTGCGTTTAGTGAAGTTGTGAAAAAAATGGGCAGGCCACATGGGTCTTCCAGGAGTTCCCAGCAGAGGGAACGTCACTCAGAGCGGAGGTCGAAGGGTGTCCGAAAGGTTCCGAGGCAGTCCAGGAAAGCAGAACGTTCCCGTGGCTCGAGGAGACGCTCTCCAAGTTTGGAATTGGGGGAGCAGCCCCATACCGTAGGTGGAGACTCTCGACGCTATGGTAGGAATGGAGTCACGAGCGATATCATCGGGTTGAGTAACGCACTGATCCAAGGTATAGATAAGTTGGCTAAAGATTTAGGTGCTCGGAATATCTTGGTAAGTGTTGCCTCTTTAAACCTTGGCATCATCTAGGAGTTTGACCCTGTCACTCAGAGTATCGATGAGTGGCTGGATAAAATTGTTGAATATTCTCAACTTTGGAAATGTGTTATGTTTTATAATTGTGGTAAGACGGGTCACATGCGAAGAAACTGTTCCAACTGTTCCCATTCGTCCAAACGGCCTCCTGTAGCAATAGAATGACGTAATGTCAACTTCTTATACTCCCGTTCTAATGAAACATTTTTAAAACCATTACATTAAATGAATACGAAATAAAATGTTTTATAGATCTGGGTAGTGAATGTTCTCTCTTAACACAGCAAGCGGCGGTTCAATTTCAGTTCAAATTACAGAAAATTAAAAATAACATTATACTAAAAACCCTGTCTGGTAATATGACACCCAAATATTTTTATAATGCAGACGTTGCGGTCGACGGTATAAAGCGAGCCATTGACCTGTTTATCATCGAAGGGCCCATTATGAGTGTGAAGTGTGAACGTATTAATAGGACAGAATTTTACGGAACAAGACGACATTCAATACAAGAAAACAGGTGGACTCGAGGTTCCCGAAACCGTGAATTCCCTTTTAACGTTATTAAACGAATATCCTAATTGTGTTGCTAGAGAAATGACTGAGTTAGGTATGACGTCATTTTGTGAGATGCATATCACAGTTACAAGTAAGAAACCTATAGCATTTAGGCCAAGACTATTTTCAGACCCTGAACGTAAACAGATTCGAGACATTGTTGCTGATCTTTTAAAACACGGAATTGTGAGGGAATCACAGTCAGCGTATGTGCCGAGCCGGCCGAGCCGATAGCGATGGACCCATGTCACTCGTCGCCCGGCCCGTGAGAAACCCCTTCGGTTCAGATTATTACATATCTAAGAAAAACGGAGAGGGACGCTTATGCGTGGATTATCGGGAGTATCGAGCATTAAACAAAATTATCGTGCCAGACCAATAAAGACCCCTTACCATTAATAGAAGAGCAATTGAAGCGTCTCTCTGGTTTTAAATATTTCACCAGCCTTGATCTTTTTCGGGATATCATCAAATCCCAGTAGCTGCGGATTAGATTCATCTAACTGCTTTTGTTACTATAGGGTTTTTGCGCATGGCCAACTTGAAGGTGGTGAACCTAAGACTATTAATGTTACAGATATCCGAAAACGTACTGAGGGGAGTGTTGGTCAGTATCAGGCGGAGCAGAAGCGCCGGTTTGACCAGAAACGTACTAGGGCACAGCCGTATGCCGTAGGGGACTTGGCCCTGTTTCGCATAACCAGCCAGCCAGCCACTGGTAGGAGCCAAAAGCTACTTCCAAAGTGGAGAGGACCGTTCAGGGTCGTGAAGTTGATGGGAGGAGACCGTTACGAAGTAAAGGACATCCCAGGCATGGCTCGTTCTCAGGTGCCATATGTTGGCGTGGCCGGAGTTGAGAACATGAAACCGTGGATACGGTTCTAATAAGGGTAAGATGTAGATTTGTGCACTGTTCTGGAAGGTTGGATGTCTCGGTTCTTTGGGTTGAGCCCTCGAGTCTACCCTGGGGATGCGTTGTCGAGCAGGGGCTGGAAACCTTTGAAGAAGAGCTCCAACCGGTTGTCCGAACAGTTGCGGAAGGTAAGATAAGGGGTACAACACTGCCATGGAAGGTTGGATGTCTCGGTTCTTTGGGTTGAGCCCTCGAGTCTACCGTGGAGATGCAAGATGAGATGAGATGAGATGAGATGAGATGAGATGAGCTGAGATTCCGATGAGATTCTCGAGGGGCTGGAAACCTTTGAAGAAGAGCTCCAACCGGTTGTCCGGGGGTGTGGCTAGGAGAAGAGTTACAGTGGGAACATGGGGGACGCCTTGTGTTCCAGATCCGTGCTCTCTAGCGTGGGTTGTGCTAGCGCCCATAATTATTCTGAAAGATATTAGTGCCCATAATTATTTTTGACAGATATTTGCGCCCTTAACTATTTTTAACAGATATTTGCACCCATAATTATTTTTGACAGATGTTTGCGCTCATAATTACGTTTGACAGATATTTACATATTTTTACATTTAATTGTCGTATATTTCCCGTATACGCGTATACAATCTCTGCCCTTTATTTTTGACTGCCATTTATTTAAGCTTACATTTCTATTTTTCGTATGTTCCCCGTATACTAATCTCTGCCCTTTATTTTTGACTGCCATTTATTTAAGCTTACATTTCTATTTTTCGTATGTTCCCCGTATACTAATCTCTGCCCTTTATTTTTGACTGCCATTTATTTAAGTTTACATTCTTTATTTTTCGTATGTTCTCCTATACAAACGTGAGTTTACCTATCCTTTCGAGAAGTATCTGTGGCGCCGTTTCTGTAGCAATAGCTTGTGATCGGTTTGCCTGTGAATTCTCGGCGGGCCCGCTAGCATTGAGTTAGTCTGCTGGTCAGGAGGACCATGGGGACGGTAACCGTGCTATGGGGGACGTCCTACCGGAAGGGGACCTTTTACCTTATCCTGCACCTTGTTATCGAAAGTTGTTGTCCTGGCATGTTGAGGAGTGAACTCATCGAGTTCATCATATATTTTATTACTGGTATTCCCCGTGTCTCTAATTTTGACAGTACTATTGTCGTTTTTATTTTAGCCCACCGCTATTTTTAGCTCTATAATCCCTAAATCAATAACTAATTATTTGAACTTTTCGTTCAGGTACAAAATGTCCGAATGCCGATAGTACCGCCAGTCTGTAACTTTCTTAAGTCCCGGTCTTGGTGTTCCCTAGGAGAGGCAAGTGCGAGGGCGCACTTGATGTCAGGAAAGGCCGAATGTTATCGTCAGTCACCAGGACGTATACAACCATCACCCTGTATACGTCGAGACGAGAGGCCTGCACGCCTGCACCGAAAAAGGGCTGATGCAGGTTCTCCGGGAACCACGGGTACGAGACGAGAGAGACCGCGGAGCAGTGGGACGGGACGGCAATCATTGATGGACATTCAGCAGAGAGATTCGGTTCGAGCGAGCGAGCGAGTTGACGTGTCATACAGGCGGCAATATAACTTTTTATTTAAATATAGGGTTTTTATTTCAAATCTTATTTTAAATCGCGAATCGTTAACAAATACTATTGTAAAAAGTAATTCTCAAAACAATATCTAATTCGTGAGCTTATTCCCGCGCGGATCCGCTCGATGATCTCCCTCTCGTCCGGTTTTCCTCCTCTCGCGTGGAACCCCCACTTTCCTAAGCCTCCTCTGTGAATCCCAGAAGACGACTTGGGTATAGGGTTACCAGCGCCGCGCCGCCAGGAATTTTGCTTACTACACTTTTCGTATGTAAGGGTAGAAGATATATTTAACACGTACAATAGTTTTACATGACCGACCGATGATCAAAATTGTTCTCTCGTCTTCCGATCCACGCATTTTTGTCCACGATCTCTTCCCTCTCTTCCTCCTGACTAACTGCCGATGTCAGCAGTTATCCTAACCAGGTCCGGCGTAGATTCACCCGACCCTGGTTGTCGCGGCGTCTTACACTCGGCCATCCTGGTCTAGGAATCTGTCCTCAGATTCCTCACAGTCCGGTGGATCTGTAACATGACAAGAACTTAGTGGTGTATTAATTACCTACTTTATGTGTTTTTTTTTTCCTTTTTTTCTTTCATGAGGCACCTTGGCTCGTGACCTATTATGATTATTTCCCTTCGAGCCATTCTAACTTGAAATGACTCGTACTGTCGTTTGGTTTCGTTAACCATCAACTTTTACTTACTTTTACTAGTGTTTTGAGTAATTTTTACTCATCTTTTGGTTCTTTAGCAACTTTTGCTCGTGTCTTGAGTAACTTTTACTCATCTTTTATTTCTTTAGCAACTTTTGCTCTTGTTTTGAGTAACTTTTACTCATCTTTTGTTTATTTAGCAACTTTTGCTCTTGTTTTGAGTAACTTTTACTCATCTTTTGTTTCTTTAGCAACTTTTGCTCTTGTTTTGAGTAACTTTTACTCATCTTTTGTTTCTTTAGCAACTTTTGCTCTTGTTTTGAGTAACTTTTACTCATCTTTTGTTTCTTTAGCAACTTTTGCTCTTGTTTTGAGTAACTTTTACTCCTCTTTTGTTTCTTTAGCAACTTTTGCTCTTGTTTTGAGTAACTTTTACTCATCTTTTGTTTCTTTAGCAACTTTTGCTCTTGTTTTGAGTAACTTTTACTCCTCTTTTGTTTCTTTAGCAACTTTTGCTCTTGTTTTGAGTAACTTTTACTCCTCTTTTGTTTCTTTAGCAACTTTTGCTCTTGTTTTGAGTAACTTTTACTCATCTTTTGTTTCTTTAGCAACTTTTGCTCTTGTTTTGAGTAACTTTTACTCCTCTTTTGTTTCTTTAGCAACTTTTGCTCTTGTTTTGAGTAACTTTTACTCCTCTTTTGTTTCTTTAGCAACTTTTGCTCGTTTAACACCTAGTTAAACTTTAACCTTACCTTGTAATGTGACCCAAGATTTCATTTTGTCGACCGCTACTACTGTCTTATGTTTCTTCTTGTTTTCTCGTAAATCTTCCACTTCATATCGATCATTAAATAAGACTTTAGATATTTTATATGGTCCCTTGTACTTCGGAAGTAACTTTTTACTTTCTCCCGTAGCCGCAAAGTCAGTTTTTAGAACCATTACTACATCACCCTTTGTGTACTTGGTTGCTTCTTTCCGTTGACGATCAAACCTTTCCTTTTGTTTGATCTGATCGTCCTTAATTCTTTCGTTAATTCCTTTTCGAAGTTCTTGCAGATCAACTCGTTCAAGTTCGCTTTGAACCGCATTTAAAACTTTTGCCTCTGCAATACTTTTTCCTTTGTATCCCGCTAGCGCTTGCAAGGGTGATACTCTCGTGGTCTTATTTTCTGTGAGGTTAATCGCACTTTGGATCTGTTTAACCCTCATGTCCCATTTACCTTCTGGACCCCCTGCTGCCGTTACAGCTAACATATTTAATATGGTTCGGTTTACTCTTTCGCACTGCCCATTGGCACGTGGTGTGGCAACAGCATTTAAAATGTGACGTATTCCATAAGATTCACAAAATATACGAAATGTATTTGAGGTAAATGCTGTACCTCTGTCGCTTATTATTCGTGTGGGAGCACCAAATAAGTACATGAGCTCTATTAGTATTTTGGTCACTCTTTTGACCTTGGTATCTTTTACCGGCTCTAAAATTACAAATTTCGTAAATCCGTCAATAATTACTAGTAAAAACTTGTTTCCCTTTTTACTTGTTACAAAAGGCCCAACGTGATCTAGATGTAATGTATGAAACGGTATGGGTGCTTTTTCGATAGGATGCAACATCCCTTCTTTCTTCCCACTTGGGTGTTTGTAATAATTACAGTTTAAACAAGAGTTGACATATTTTTTCACAAACATGTTCATTTTTGAAAACCAATAATTCTGGGAAATTCGTTTCAGAGTTTTCTCATATCCTAGATGTCCTGCGTCATCATGACACAGTTTACATATTTGCCATCGACATCCATCTGGCACCAACCAAGCTAACGTTTTGTCAGCCTTTCGTTTATACACCTTACCGTTCTTCAACGCATATTCCTTAAAGTATGTCTTCGAATCTTTATCCTTCTTCCCTTCCAGAAATCGTTTTATTCGAGCAATCTTTTCGTCTTGACTTTGGACAGCCGTTACCCAATCTCCTTCAGTTAAATCGACACTGTTTATTTCGCTGATCATGGGGTTTCGGCTTAATGCATCAACATGGTTCATTTTACTTCCCGGTCGGTGTTCTATTGTGAAATTGTAATCTTGGACTTAAAGCCACCAACGACCTACTCTCGGAATTAAGTCTTTTTTTGTCAAAGTAGTACGTAACGCGCTACAATCTGTTACAATTTTAAAACAACTACCTATTAAGTAGACCCTGAAATGTTGTAAAGCTACAACAACTGCCAATGTTTCTAACTCATATGAATGATATAACTTTTGTTCCGGAGTAGTTTGCTTACTGAAGTAGCCAATTACTTTCATTTCATTCCCATCTTTCTGAAATAATATTGCTGCTATACCTATGGAGCTTGCATCCGTATGTAATTCCGTGGTTAGGTTGGGATCAAAGATGGCTAAAAGAGGCTTAGAACTTAAAGCGCTTTTCACCTGAGCCACAGCTTCGCGTTGTTCTTGACCCCAATGCCATGTGCTGTCCTTCTTAAGCAACCTGGTCAACGGTTCCACTATTCTTGCGAAATTACATATGAATTTCCGGAAATATCCGGCTAGCCCCAAAAACTGCCGTACTTGCTTTACATTCTTTGGATCTGCCATGTATAAAACAGCCTCCACTTTCTTTGTACCTGGTCTAACACCTTCATGACTTATTTCTCTTCCGAGATATTCAATTTTCGTTGTGAAGAATGAGCATTTACTTAATTTTAAAGTAAGCCCGTTATTCTTTAATTTGTTTAATACTTTTTCTAATCGTTCTAATCCTTCTTCATAGTCCTTAGCTGGAATTATAATATCGTCCATATATGGTAGAGCTATCGTATTTTTTAACTCGCCTAGTGCAGTATTTATTAGCCGTTGAAATACTGCAGGGGCATTCGTTAACCCAAACGGCATTCGTAAAAATTCCAAATGTGCGTCTGGTGTTATAAACGCAGTCTTTTCGATTGAGTCTGGAGCCATCGGGACCTGATAATACCCGGATGCCAAGTCCAATCCTATGAAGAAGTAATTGTTTCCCAACAAGTCTATTTGATCTTCTATTCTTGGCATGGGATATTTATCTTTTACGGTGATGGCGTTTAGTTTGCGATAATCAACGCACATTCGATAATCGCCAGTCTTCTTTTTGACCAGCAAAATCGGACTTGCGTATGGCGATTGCGACATCCTTACTATCCCGTTATCCAACAACTCCTGGATCAAACACTGTACCAGACTACGTTCGTTTAAAGACATACGATATGGACGATAAGATATTGTATCGTTACTTTGTAAGTTTATATGCATTTCAATTGCAGATGTTTTCCCCAGATCTTTTAATGAGAAAGATATACAATTTTTATACTTTGTTAACAAATCAAACACCCTGTGTTTTTGCTGCGTATTAATGTCTCCGAAATTAATCCGGTTAATTTTCAACTCGTCGCTTTGCGTATATTCAATGTGGTTTACTTCGTAAGAAGATAAGTTTTGCAACGTCAGTAGTTTGCATTCTTTTTTAGTTTTCCTGATCACTACGTGATCTTGAGTTAAAAAGTCGGACCCAATTATGAGGTCATGTTTAAGATAAACATCGTCTAGAATTACGACGTTCACAACTGCTGTTACTTCTTCAATTCTAATTGTCAATTTAATAACTTTATTCGTGGAAATTGAATTTCCCATAAAACATTTCATTACTTTTGTCGGACCCATTTCGGCTTTTACTTTTAGCTTATCTAGTAATGAGTCTTTCATAATGGTAACACTGCTACCCGTATCAATTAAACATTTCATTTTTAATCCGTTAATATGCGCTGTTTTTATAAACATCTCAAATTTCGCCGTCGATTCCTCGATCTCGTTTACCGCTTTGGTTTTATCAACTGGCACCCTTGGCCTTGGTTCACGATTGCAATTTCTTTCTAAATGTCCTAGCCGATGACAACGGTTGCATTCAATTTTTGGTTTACGGCATTCGCTTGCCTTGTGGTTGCCTCCACAATTGAAACATGAAAAGAAACGTTTAGATTTAAATGAAACCGTGTGTTTTACGCCCGTGTTTTGTGATCGTGGTTGTGTACTTATTACATTCTGCCTTTTAAATGTAATTTGTCTCGACCTTTCGTTCGTATTGCTTACATGACTTAAATAATTTGCCAGTTCACCAACATTCTTACAACTCGCCGCCCGGGCTGATAATTGCAACGTATCATTTCCCAATCCTTCTATTACGCTGTGTTATGCTCACGATTCTCGTTTATGGTTATTAACTTCCTTTTTCAAACCGTGTCCCTCTATTCAACTAACTCACGATTTCTTGTTATAGTTATTACTTTCCGCTACCAAACTTTATTATTTTATTCTATTAACCACGTATCAAAGATTGTCATTTACTTCCTCTAGAAGCCAGATTTATTTAACAAACACTATTTTCAACAATGCATGTTACTTCGTCCACGTTTTGTCTTTATTATCCAAAACCAATTAACTCTTTCTTTTATAACCTAAGATTTATTAACTATATGATATCTGAACAATACATATTCGTTTATACACGTTTCTTCGTTATTACTATTGTCTTCCGTTCTAATCCTAATATTCTTTTCTCAAATAATCACGTCTTCTACATCCTCGATCCAAGGAACCACGGCACTCGTACCTATCCCTTCTATTCGACTAGTAATGATATTAACGAAAGTCTATAAATACTGTTCACGTCAGGGTACAAAGGACCATTGTTTTATAATCTTTCTTCGACACACGTCTTTGTCAGTTGGCGTAAATATATTTTAAACGTAAAAACTTGTAACTAAACATTTTTCTTCGTATCAATAAATAAGTTAGTAAGTGAAATCAGTGTTCTCTTTTCGTGACCCGAAGGGTCCCAACATAAATTGGCGCAGTCAGTAGGATTTTGCAGAAATCGCGAATTTGTTACGGGAAGACTTTTTCTTCGGAAAACTTCGATAACTACGACAAGTTCAGTGATACCTGCAGCCGGTCACGATTTGTCAACCAAATCGGTGAGATTCATCTCTTCAGACTTCCGGACCAATCCGCTCATCCTCCAAGAAAGAAGATCAACACCTTCATCTCTTCGATCATCTAGATCAATCCGCTCATCCTCCAAGAAAGAAGATCAACACCTTCATCTCTTCGATCATCTAGATCAACTAGCTCATCCCTCGACAAAGGAGATCTAAACCAATCCAGTTACTCTCCGACGGAGATCAACAAACAATACGAGGTAGGTCGTACTTAAATCCTTACGCCCCTCAATTCCCACTCTCTTTGTCATTTTTTTTAAAAATAGTTGATAAAGTTCTATTAAAGTTTTACGTTAGTCGCAATGGTCCCGCCACTGACACAAACTATCGAACAAACGATAAACAACCCAGATTCAGTTAACGATACCGACAATAATGACGAAATTCGTAACGAACAACCTCACAAGTTATCCTTTTTATGTTCACTAATAGCCACATCTTTTAGCGGCGATAGAGCCGAACTACATGAATTTATTTCAAATTGTAATAACGCGTTTCGATTTGCAAACACACAACAAAATGATGCGTTATTGGCTTTTGTGATATCTAAAATTACTGGTAGTGCTAAAGCACAACTTAGAGATAAATCTATTAAAGATTGGAAACAATTAGAAAAACTTTTACGCGAATTGTATGCTGATAGGAAACATTACACTCAGTTAATGGAAGAACTAAACACTATCAAACAACATAATACAGAGACTATTAGATCTTTTTATAATAGAGTAGATAAAATTTACACAAGACTCCTAAACTCCCTAGTTTGCAAAGACGAAAAGGAACGGTTAGGTAGAATCGAAACAATTAAGGAAATCTCATTGCAGAGATTTATTTTGCATTGCCTGCCAGAGATTTCCCGGTTTTTAAGAGGTAAGGAACCGAAAACATTGTCAGACGCATTTAATGCAGCCATTGAAGAAGAACGCGCATTACAAGTTTCCAAATCGAATTTTGCAAGAAATAATAATTCTTCTAATAATAATAGGTATTGTCAATATTGCAAAACGAAGACGCATTATACTAGAGATTGTTTCAAGAAAAATAAAAGTAACGGACAATTTAAAGAAGCCACCGTAAACATAAATAAACCTCTTTTTAATAATTCAAATAATAATCAGCAACGTAAAGAAAACCAAAATCAACAGAAAATCTGTAACTATTGTAAAAAACCAGGTCATTTAATTGCTGATTGTTTCAAGAGAAAGAGAAATAATGAAAGAAATGGTTATAACAATCACGCTACGAATAACTCTGTTCATTTAAACGAAAACACCCCCGCGAACAACGTCGTTTCTGCGGAATGGGAATAAACAAAACCGACGTTAATTATAAAAATAAATATAGTTTTGTAGATCGTTATCCGGCTCAAAATAAAAATTTAGGTCATAGTAACCTTTGCCGTAGATCTCAGAGTCCTTCTATCTCAAACCCATCAGGTTCATCAAAATTAATTCGCGATAAAGATACTGTTGATTGCTATCCGGTTCAAGATAAAAATTTAGGTCATAGTAACCTTTGCCGTAGATCACAGAATATCTCTATTTCACACCCATCGGGTTCATCAAAATTAATTCGCGATAAAGATACTGTCGATTGCTATCCGGTTCAAGATAAAAATTTAGGTCATAGTAACCTTTGCCGTAGATCACAGAATATCTCTATTTCGCACCCATCGGGTTCATCGCAATTAATTCCTCACAAGGACACTGTAGATTGTTATCCGGTTCAGAATAAAATTTTAGGTCATAGTAACCTTTGCCGTAGATCACAGAGTCCCTCTATTTCAAACCTATCAGGTTCATCAAAATTAATTCGAAATAAGGACAATGTAGATTGCCATCCGGTTCAGAATAAAATCTTTGGTCGTAGTAACCGTTGCCGTAGATCTCAAAATTATCCTAATCCAATCTTAGAAGAAAATGGATCAAGTTCAAATAAACGTAAACAATATAGGGTACTATTAGATAATCTAGATAAAAACCCTTATCTACAATGTTCATTTCAAAATAAAAAATTTACGTTTCTTATAGATACTGGCGCTTCGGTATCTTTATTAAAATTTCAAGAAAAATTAGATATTTCTGAAATAAATCTTTGTTCCAACGATCAAATTACCTTAACAGGTCTGAGCGCAAACTCTCCAGTAATTACATCTGGTAGTTGCATTCTAAAATTACGGATCAATTCTCAAGAGATTCCCGTAAAATTCCATTTGGTGAAGGATAACCATAATCTGCCACACGACGGCATAATAGGAAATGATTTCCTATCCTCTCATGGAGCAATTATTAATCTAAACAAATCTGAATTATTTCTTAAATCGTTAGAAAACCCTATAAAAATAGTATGTCATTCAACGAAAAATAATCCATTCTTTCTAGAACCTCGGTCAGAGACCGTTGTCGAGATCGATATAATAAATAAAGAAATTTCAGAAGGAATCTGTCCCGAAATTATTATAGCTGATGGCGTATTTCTCGCGAAATCGATTGTAACTGTCAAAAATGGAAAGGCAATTACGACAATTCTAAATACTCAAGACAGGAAATTAAAAATTAATAAAATTAAACTTTATCTAGAACCTTTCGCAAGTTCAAATGCAAAAATATTCTATTCTAGTCCATCTGAAAATAACTCGAGTAACGCGCGAGATAGATTAAAATTATTACATGAAAATTTACGAGTAAATCACTTAAATCCTGAAGAAAAGTACTCAGTTTTAAAAATTTGCGACGAATACAACGATATATTTTATCTTCCTAACGATAAGTTGACTTGCACGGACCTTCTTAAACACGAGATCAGGGTATCAGATGAGACACCAGTAGTTTCCAAAATTTACAGGTTTCCCGAAATACACAAACGAGAGTTAGATAAACAAATCGAAAAAATGCTAAAACAAGAAATAATCCGACCTTCTGTCTCTCCTTATAATAGTCCACTTTGGATAGTTCCGAAGAAGAAAGATGCTTCTGGAGAACAAAAATGGCGAATAGTCGTAGATTTTCGAAAATTAAATGATGTAACGATAGGAGAATTTTTCCCCCTACCAAACATCGAAGAAATCCTAGATCAGTTAGGTCATTCTAAATATTTTACTACTTTAGATTTAGCTTCCGGATTCCATCAAATCCGAATGAAGGAAACAGACATTTGTAAAACAGCTTTCAGTACACCATCCGGTCACTACGAATACCTTCGTATGCCTTTCGGATTGAAAAATGCCCCTAGGACTTTCCAAAGGTTAATGACCACTGCTCTTGCAGGTCTCCAAGGATTACAATGTTTTGTATATCTTGACGATGTTGTTGTATTTGCAAATTCTATATCAGAACATTCAGAAAAACTTCGCAATATTTTTAATCGATTACGATCAAATAATTTACTCTTGCAACCCGACAAATGTGAATTTATGCGCAAGGAAGTCGCTTATTTAGGTCACATTATCAGCGATAAAGGAATTTCACCTAACCCAGACAAGATATCTGCTATAAAAAATTACCCTACTCCGAAAAATCCAAAACAAATTAAACAATTCTTAGGATTGATTGGCTATTATCGTAGATTTATCAAAGATTTCTCTAAACATTCGAAGCCACTTACCTTTCTATTGAGGAAAGACACACCATTTCGATGGATTGCTGAACATGATGATGCTCTAGATTACTTTAAAAACGTGTTAACCAAAGAACCCATTTTACAATATCCCGATTTTTCGAAAGAATTCTTAGTAACAACTGATGCTTCCGACTATGCAATTGGTGCAATTTTATCCCAAGGAGAAATTGGCAAAGATCTTCCGATAGCGTACGCCTCACGCACTTTAAATAAAGCAGAATGTAATTATTCTACAATTGAAAAGGAATTGTTAGCAATCGTTTGGGCCGTTCAACATTTTCGACCGTATGTCTATGGAAGAAAATTCACTATTCTGACAGATCATCGTCCACTAACATGGCTTTCAAATTGCAAAACTGCCAGTAGTCGTTTATTTAGGTGGAGATTGAAACTCGAAGAATATTCTTACGAGATAAAATACAAGCCAGGTAGAATCAATTCAAACGTAGATGCCCTCTCCAGAAATCCTGTTCTATTAAATTGTCGTATAAAATCACAAGAAGAAAACTTTAGCGAATTTATAAGATATCACTACGAAACTCTAGAAATTCCAGATATGAAAACGATTAAAGAAAATCTATTTACTAAATTTCCTAATGCTCTTGCGTATTCTAAAGATTTCGATGAAAATAATATTTATTCTGAAAATTTAGCAACAACTTACGATCTTACAAAAATTAATCATGAAAGTATAAATCAATACGATTCTGTCCTATTGGAGACACAAAATAATAAGAAATCATTCCTAATGATAACCAAATTAAATCATTTTGACAAATTAACATACAATGATCTATTTTATTCACTACAAAATCTTAGAAGATCTTTAATAGACTCTAAAATAAAGAATATTTTTATCAAAAATCCAATCGAAGATAATGCTCACTTAAAACAGGAAATATTCAATAAATTAATAAAGTTCCTATTTTCAAAAACGAATATTACCGTTTCATTAATAAATAAACCGTATATTACCCCAGAAACTAAAGAGGAAATAAAAAATATTTTTAAGGAAAACCACGAATCATCTATTGCGGGTCATGCCGGATTTCTAAGAACCTATAAACGCATAAAGGAAAATTATAAATGGTTACATATGAAAAGCGATATTAAATATCTTATAAAGCATTGTGAATCTTGTCAAATTAACAAACATGAAAATCAAACAAGAAAAGCACCTATGGAAATTACGACGACTAGCGAACGTCCATTCCAAAGATTAGCTATCGATGTAGTAGGACCCCTAGATTTAACCGAAAACGGAAATAAATTTATCATAACGATGCAAGACGATTTAACCAAATATTCTTTTGCCGTTGCTACACAAAATCATGAGGCTAAAACCATAGCTGATGTAATTCTTAGATTTATTACAATCTTCGGAATTCCCGAATGTATACTTTCTGATCAAGGTACGGACTTTACTTCCAAAATAATTAGCGAATTAAATAAACTTTTTAAAATAAAGCATATATTCTCAAGTCCATATCACCCACAAACAAACGGAGCTCTAGAAAGGTCACACCTCACATTGAAAGAGTATTTAAAACATTACATAAACGAAAAACATACCGATTGGGACGAATACGTTCCATTAGCAATGTTTACCTACAATACTCACTATCACAAAGCCACTAACTTTACGCCTTACGAATTATTATTCGGACACAAAGCAATCATTCCAACATCATTAACCTCAAAACCAGAATTTAAATACACTTATGATGATTACCATTCAAACTTAAAGTTAAAACTGCAAAAATCTTTCGAGATCGCTAGAGAAAACATCCAAAAATCTAAAGAAAATTCGAAAATAAATTATGACAAAAAGGCTAATAATATAACGTATAAAGTAGGCGATCAAGTACTCATACAAAATAAAAATTTTAAACCAGGAATTAGCAGAAAATTGCAACCTAATTATAAAGGACCTTACGAGATTATTGAAATTCATCCAAATCAAACTGTTAAAGTAAAAATAAAAAGAAATAAAACCGTAACATACCATCATAATTTATTGAAGCCATTCTTTTCAGATGAAAAGGACGACCGACCTGATAGCCCTTACGGCACTTCTTAGTTTTTTCCTGACACCTGTCCTGTCCAATGAAAAACCCTACCACACCGAGAAAATCGACATTAGCTCAGGTATATTCTTCCATCAAATAGGTCAAGCAAAGATTTCTCATGATCACTTTACTCTTTTATCATACCGAAACATTAGTATCTATGAACAAAAACTTAATCTGATCCACATAATCTATCAAAAAACGGCACCACTTTGTCAAACTCGAGGTAAAGACTTATATTTAAGTACATCCCACGAGGAGTTCTTATGTAGCGAACGTATAGAGTTATTAAAAAATCATATTAATGGTCTTAACGAAAAATTCGATTCCCTTTCTCATTTGACTGGTCACGAACCAGATGATCTCATTAACAAACGAACAAAAAGAGGATTATTTGACGGTGTTTCGTACGCATTCAAATGGCTTTTTGGCACACCCGATGCCGAAGATGCAAAATATTACACGGAAGCTATTGAAGCAGTCGTTAAACAAAACGACGACATGAAAATTCTAATGAGACAACAAATTCATATTATAACGGATGCTATAACCGATTATAATAGAACTGCACAGCTTCTTCACGCAAATGAAGAACAATTAAATAAAAACATTGAAAAATTTAATATATTTTCAACACAAACGATTCAAAAACTAAACTCTTTAAACTACCACCAGACAATGACTGATCACCTAAACCTATTGACACAAATTACAAGTGAACTCGACGAAGAACTAGACGTAATAATATCCGCAATTTTATTTTCTAAACAAAATGTCTTACATCCCTCAGTAATAACCCCTAAACGTCTTCATAATGAACTCATGAAAATTAAGACTAACACCAATTTCGAACTTCCAATCAGTAATGATAACATGAATAACATTCACAAATATTTTCAAATTTGTGATCTATCGGTGATATATTCCAATAAAAATCTAATTTATGCTTTAAAAATCCCCTTAGTTACAAAGGAACTTTATCAATTATTCAATCTCGTACCACTACCTGCATCCTTAAATTCTACGTCCGTATACTCATTCATAAATCCCTCGTATCCCTACCTATTGTTAAGTACGACACGTACCTTTTATGGAGAACTAAGAGACCTATCGAGTTGTAAATGGTCGCCACCCACTGACTATTTATGTACACACGCCACCATCCACCTCGTAAAGGAAAGACCTACATGCGAGACAGATTTGAAATTGCGACGATCACAAATCATCCCGAAGAGCTGCAACACTAGAACAATCAAGTCAGAAATAGAAACATGGCACCCTCTCTCTCCGAACCAATGGTTGTATATCCTAACGCAACCAGTCGCTGGCACCATTAGCTGCGATGAAACAAGTGCTCCAGTTTTCGACTTCACACTACAAGGCACCGGTATCTTCACACTGAAGCCCAGATGCAAGTGCTACACCCTATCCACCTTACTGGTAGCTACCACAAACATGACAACCAATTTTACAAACTTCGTCCCTTCCGTCGACATCACGAACGACGATTGCTGCCAAAAGGAACAAGAATTCCTTACAAATGAGGAAATGAATCCTATCAAGTTAAACAATTTGAATTTAAACGAGTTGCGACACGCGCAACATAAGCTTCAGCAGTTCGACGAAGAACTTAAAGAAAACATGAACCGCCCGTTCATCCTTCATGGTACAAAGTGGTACAATACCTTATTAGGAAGTGTGACAATCATGATAATTGTCATTGTTGCCTGTTGTGGATGCTGCAGATGCTGCAGATGGAGACCACTCACCTGGCTGAGACGCCTCTTCACCACCGACAACTGCAAATACCTAATTTGCGTCAACAGCCACAACGTTATCCATCGCAACCGACTCAACACATCCAGCTGGGAGCCCCAGAGAAATTCCCGCAGTCTTCGATCCCTCACAGCCTCCTCCACGGAAGGTGCTGGAGAAGGAATACCCCTGCGACAATTAGAACCAGAGTACGTCGTCATCGAACCAAGAAGCCGGACAAAGGAAGAGAGACTTTTCAAGATATAAAGTGTAGTGAAGTGTCGTGATCGCAAAAATATTACGCTGAGGTGGAATAGCTGAAAAAAGGTCTGTAAAAAGTTAAACTGTCTCGAAATTTTAAAGCGAATTGTCCCCTAAAGGTTACTAACTGAATAATATTTTATAAGTTCTCTTAATTTTTATATTCATGATTGGTTATCTTAGATCGGTACCTATCTTAAATTAATTTATATATAATAATAATTTTCTTATTGGCTTAAAATGCAAGTAACTTGTAGGCAATTCTATTAAAGGAAATATGTATTCTAATCTTTAAGTATAATGTTTAATAACATATTTAAACTCTAACAACCTAAATAATCAAATATTCATTTATTATTTCTATTTACTCATTTATTCATTTATTATTACTTAATATTTTATATTATTGTCTACCTTTATATATATATCTAAGAAGATGGTTTAATAATACTATTTAAATTTAAATTTAATTATCTTACTAAATGACACTAATAAAAAAAAAAAAAAAAAAAAAAAAATCTTGACTAATTTAAAGTATTTACAACAGTATTATTAAACTTTCTTTATGTTTTATCAACGTTTTAATTTTTGTACTCTTACGTACCAGACTTGAACAGATTCTTTTGTTTTGACAAGCCAATTAGAGCCTTATCAAAACACTTAATCGGGGAGGATTGTTATGCTCACGATTCTCGTTTATGGTTATTAACTTCCTTTTTCAAACCGTGTCCCTCTATTCAACTAACTCACGATTTCTTGTTATAGTTATTACTTTCCGCTACCAAACTTTATTATTTTATTCTATTAACCACGTATCAAAGATTGTCATTTACTTCCTCTAGAAGCCAGATTTATTTAACAAACACTATTTTCAACAATGCATGTTACTTCGTCCACGTTTTGTCTTTATTATCCAAAACCAATTAACTCTTTCTTTTATAACCTAAGATTTATTAACTATATGATATCTGAACAATACATATTCGTTTATACACGTTTCTTCGTTATTACTATTGTCTTCCGTTCTAATCCTAATATTCTTTTCTCAAATAATCACGTCTTCTACATCCTCGATCCAAGGAACCACGGCACTCGTACCTATCCCTTCTATTCGACTAGTAATGATATTAACGAAAGTCTATAAATACTGTTCACGTCAGGGTACAAAGGACCATTGTTTTATAATCTTTCTTCGACACACGTCTTTGTCAGTTGGCGTAAATATATTTTAAACGTAAAAACTTGTAACTAAACATTTTTCTTCGTATCAATAAATAAGTTAGTAAGTGAAATCAGTGTTCTCTTTTCGTGACCCGAAGGGTCCCAACAGCTGTCTATTAGAAAAGCTTCGGGAATAGGTAGATTTAGTTTGTTAAGTTTTGAGACTTTCGCAAAACAATAATCGCCTAAATTTTCATCCCCCTTTGGTGAATAATTCGCGGCTTCTTTCAATAGCTTTCCAAATCGAATATTTCGTGGAAAACTTTCGCACAGTAATACCTTAAACACGTCCCATGATAAGCAAGGTTCTTTTAAACAATCGTACCACTTTCTGGCATTTCCCCTTAATCGATTAGTGGCTAACTTAATGGTGGTTTGTTCATCCCATCTATGATACTCTTTTAAATTATCGACTTTATCAGTCCATTCGGGTGCACTTAACCCGTCCGAATTCGGTTCATAAATGGGTATGACCGTTTCACTAATTACATTCAAGGGTTGTACTACGCATGCATTTTTTAACTGACTTATCTGATTTTCCAATTGCTCGATGTGCCTCCGTTGCTCGTCAAACATCTCGGACGTAACGTCACTTCGAGAAGACGATGCTTCCGCCTGGCGATGAGATCCTTCGCCTCTATCCTTTGGCCTTCTAGGAGAGTGAGACCAGTCGCCTCTGTCGTCCTTTGACCTCCTGTCTCTGCCCATTGTCCTTCTAATGCACTTTGCACTTGTAAACGTCCTTTTAATGCACTTTGCACTTCTAACAGTTTTGCACTTTGCAAACTTTATCGTTAAATTAATGCGAAACTGCAGACCACCTCGTGGGGCAGATCTTTATCCCACTTCTGACTTGTAAGGGTAGAAGATATATTTAACACGTACAATAGTTTTACATGACCGACCGATGATCAAAATTGTTCTCTCGTCTTCCGATCCACGCATTTTTGTCCACGATTTCTTCCCTCTCTTCCTCCTGACTAACTGCCGATGTCAGCAGTTATCCTAACCAGGTCCGGTGTAGATTCACCCGACCCTGGTTGTCGCGGCGTCTTACACGTAAATATCGACTGTCTTATTTCATATGGGACACCCTGTACGTATATCTTATCTTTTTGTCACTTTTTGAGTTTTAAAATTTTAAATTTCGAATTACCTTTCTGTAAATATCAATGATGCTAATTCATATGGAACGCCCTGTAGGTATATTTTATCTTTTTGTCATACTTTTTGAGTTATACAATTTTAAATTTCGAATTACCTTTAGGGAAATATCGACTGCCTCATTGTATATAGAACGCCCTGTAGATATATTTTATCTATTTTTCACAGTTTTAAATTTCGAATTACTTTTCGATAAATACCAATTGTCTTATTTCATATGGACCACCCTGTAGGTATATTTTATCTTTTTGTAACTTTTTAGTTAATTCCGAATTACCGTTCAGTAAATATCACCTGCTTCATTTCATATGGAACACCCTGTAGGTATATTTTGTCTTTCTGTCACAATTTTAAATTTTGAATTACCTTTCGGGAAATATCGACTTCCTCATTGTATATAGACCGCCCTGTAGGTCTATTTTATCGTTTGTCACTTTTTGAGTTTTACAATTTTAAATTTCGAATTACCTTTAGGGAAATATCGACTGCCTCATTGTATATAGAACGCCCTGTAGATATATTTTATCTATTTGTCACAGTTTTAAATTTCGAATTACCTTTCGATAAATACCAATTGTCTTATTTCATATGGAACACCCTGTAGGTATATTTTATTTTTTGTAACTTTTTAGTTAATTTCGAATTACCGTTCAGTAATTATCGACTACTGCATTTCATATGGAACACCCTGTACGTATATTTTGTCTTTTTGTCACAATTTTAAATTTTGAATTGCCTTCCGATAAATATCAATTGTCTTATTTCATATGGAACACCCTGTAGGTAGATTTTATCTTTTTTCATTTTTTGAGTTTTAAAATTTTAAATTTCGAATAACCTGTAGGCATATTTTATCTATTTGTCATTTTTTGAGTTTTAAAATTTTAAATTCCGAATTACCTTTCGGGAAATATTGACTGCCTCATTTTATATAAAACGCCCTGTAGATTTATTTTATCTTTTTGTCACAGTTTTAAATTTCGAATTACCTTTCGACAAATACCAATTGTCTTATTTCATATGGAACACCCTGTAGGTATATTTTATTTTTTGTAACTTTTTGAGTTTTAAAATTTAAAATTGCGAATTACCTTTCAGTAAATATCAACTGCTTCATTTCATATGGAACACCCTGTAGGTATATTTTGTCTTTTTCACAATTTTAACTTTCGATAAATATCAATTGTCTTATTTCATATGAAACACCCTGTAGGTATATTTTATCTTATTGTCAATTTTTGGTTTTTAAAATTTTAAATTTCGAATTACCTTTCGGGAAATATCGACTGCCTCGTTTCATATAGAACACCCTGTAGATATATTTTATCTTTTTGTCACAATTTTAAATTTCGAATTACCTTTCGATAAATATCAATTTTCTTATTTCATAAGGAACACCCTGTACGTATATTTTGTCTTTTTGTCAGTTTGTGGGTGTTAAAATATAAAATTTCGAATTATCTTTCGGTAAATATCAACTGTCTCATTTCATATAGAACACCCTGTAGGTATATCTGATGTTGTTGTCGCTTTTTGAATTTTAAAACTTTAAATTTCAAATTACCTTTCAAAAAATATCAACTGTCTTATTTCATATGGAACACCCTGTATATTTTGTCTTTTTGTCACTTTTTGAGTTTTAAAATTTTAAATTCCGAATTACTTTTCGGGAAATATCGACTGCCTCATTTCATATAGAATACCCTGTAGATGTATTTTATCTTTTTGTCACAATTTTAAATTTCGAATTACCTTTCGATAAATATCAATTTTCTTATTTCATATGGAACGCCCTGTAGGTATATTTGATCGTTTTGTCACTTTTTGAGTTTTAAAAATTAAAATAAAAATAAAATAAAAATAAAATTTTAAATTTGGAATGATCTTTCAGTAAATATCAATTGTCTTATTTCATATGGAACACCCTGTAGGTATATTTTATATTTTTTGTTACTTTTTAAGTTTTAAAATTTTAAATTTCGAATTACCTTTCGGGAAATATCAATTTTCTTATTTCATATGGAACTATGGTAAGTATGCTTTATCTTTTTGTCACTTATTGAGTTTTAAAATATTAGATTTCGAAATACCATTCGAGAAATATCAACTGCATCATGTCACATGGAACACCCTGTATGTATATTTTGTCTTTTTGTCAATTTTAAATTTTGAATTATCTATCCATAAATATCAATTTTCTTATTTCATATGGAACACCCTGTAGGTATATTTGATCGTTTTGTCACTTTTTGAGTTTTAAAAATTAAAATAAAAATAAAATTTTAAATTTGGAATGATCTTTCAGTAAATATCAATTGTCTCATTTCATATAGAACACCCTGTAGATATATTTTTTCTTTTTGTCACAATTTTAAATTTCGAATTACCTTTCGATAAATATCAATTGTCTTATTTCATATGAAACACCCTGTAGGTATATTTTATTTTTTTGGTCACTTTTTGAGTTTTAAATTTTTAAATTTCAATTACTTTTCGGTAAACACCCTGTAGGTATATTTGATCGTTTTGTCACTGTTTGATTTTTAAAATTGTAAATTTCGAATTACCTTTCGAGAAATATCAACTACTTAATTTCATATGGAACACCCTGTAAGTATGTTTTATTTATTTTTTAACACTTTTTGAGTTTTAAATTTTTAAATTTTGAATTACCTTTCGGGAATATCGACTGCCTCATTTCATATAGAACACCCTGTAGATATATTTTATCTATTTGTCACAGTTTTAAATTTCGAATTACCTTTCGATAAATACCAATTGTCTTATTTCATATCGAACACCCTGTAGGTATATTTTATCTTTTTATAACTTTTTAGTTAATTTCGAATTACCGTTCAGTAAATATCAACTGCTGCATTTCATATGGAACACCCTGTAGGTGTATTTTGTCTTTTTGTCACAATTTTAAATTTTGAATTACCTTCCGATAAATATCAATTGTCTTATTTCATATGGAACACCCTGTAGGTAGATTTTATCTTTTTTTCATTTTTTGAGTTTTAAAATTTTAAATTTCGAATAACCTGTAGGTATATTTTATGTATTTGTCATTTTTTGAGTTTTAAAATTTTAAATTCCGAATTACCTTTCGGGAAATATTGACTGCCTCATTTTATATAAAACGCCCTGTAGATTTATTTTATCTTTTTGTCACAGTTTTAAATTTCGAATTACCTTTCGACAAATACCAATTGTCTTATTTCATATGGAACACCCTGTAGGTATATTTTATTTTTTGTAACTTTTTGAGTTTTAAAATTTAAAATTGCGAATTACCTTTCAGTAAATATCAACTGCTTCATTTCATATGGAACACCCTGTAGGTATATTTTGTCTTTTTCACAATTTTAAATTTTGAATTACCTTTCGATAATATATCAATTGTCTTATTTCATATGGAACACCCTGTAGGTATATTTCATCTAATTGTCAATTATTGATTTTTAAAATTTCAAATTTCGAATTACCTTTCGGGAAATATCGACTGCCTCATTTCATATAGAACACCCTGTAGGTATATCTGATGTTGTTGTCGCTTTTTGAATTTTAAAACTTTAAATTTCAAATTACCTTTCAAAAAATATCAACTGTCTTATTTCATATGGAACACCCTGTATATTTTGTCTTTTTGTCATTTTTTGAGTTTTAAAATTTTAAATTCCGAATTACTTTTCGGGAAATATCGACTGCCTCATTTCATATAGAATACCCTGTAGATGTATTTTATCTTTTTGTCACAATTTTAAATTTCGAATTACCTTTCGATAAATATCAATTTTCTTATTTCATATGGAACGCCCTGTAGGTATATTTGATCGTTTTGTCACTTTTTGAGTTTTAAAAATTAAAATAAAAATAAAATAAAAATAAAATTTTAAATTTGGAATGATCTTTCAGTAAATATCAATTGTCTTATTTCATATGGAACACCCTGTAGGTATATTTTATATTTTTTGTTACTTTTTAAGTTTTAAAATTTTAAATTTCGAATTACCTTTCGGGAAATATCAATTTTCTTATTTCATATGGAACTATGGTAAGTATGCTTTATCTTTTTGTCACTTATTGAGTTTTAAAATATTAGATTTCGAAATACGATTCGAGAAATATCAACTGCATCATGTCATATGGAACACCCTGTATGTATATTTTGTCTTTTTGTCACTTTAAATTTTGAATTATCTATCCATAAATATCAATTTTCTTATTTCATATGGAACACCCTGTAGGTATATTTGATCGTTTTGTCACTTTTTGAGTTTTAAAAATTAAAATAAAAATAAATAAAATTTTAAATTTGGAATGATCTTTCAGTAAATATCAATTGTCTCATTTCATATAGAACACCCTGTAGATATATTTTTTCTTTTTGTCACAATTTTAAATTTCGAATTACCTTTCGATAAATATCAATTGTCTTATTTCATATGAAACACCCTGTAGGTATATTTTATTTTTTTGGTCACTTTTTGAGTTTTAAATTTTTAAATTTCGAATTACTTTTCGGTAAACACCCTGTAGGTATATTTTATCGTTTTGTCCCTGTTTGATTTTTAAAATCGTAAATTTCGAATTACCTTTCGAGAAATATCAACTGCTTAATTTCATATGGAACACCCTGTAGGTATGTTTTATTTATTTTTTGACACTTTTTGAGTTTTAAAATTTTAAATTTCGAATTACCTTTCGAGAAATATCGACTGTCTCATTTCATATAGAACACCCTGTAGATATATTATATTTATTTTTGTCACTTTTTGAGTTTTATATTTTTAAATGTCGAATTACCTTTCGGTAAATATCAACTGCCTCATTTCATATGGAACACCCTGTAGGCATATCTTACGTTTTTGTCAGTTTTTGCGTTGTAAAAGTTTTAATTTCGAATTATGTTTCGGTAAATATTAACTGTCTTATTTCATATGGAACACCCTGTAGGTATATTTTATCTTTTTGTCACTTTTTGGTATATTTTCAAAAAATTCAATACCCTATATCAAGATATGACATCGATAAGACGTTGTCAAGAACAAACACATTGATTTGTTTCGAGATTTGTCGAGACTGAGACGAGACTAGATTTAGAACGAGACGAGACATAACTTTTATGTATTTTTCGAGACCGAGACGAGACCGTGTTATTTCTCGTCTCGAAACCTAAAATTATTTCAGACAAATTCCCTTTACTTCCACTGAATCCTTACATTGTAATACATAGTTTAAAATGTAAAATTTTACACATGTATTGTAGTGCATGTTACTGGTATTGAAAAATGACTCCTCCTAAACTGATTTCCATTCCAGAACGTTTTAATCCGTTTACGGAATTCCTCTTAGTACATACATATTAGTTTCTTGGTAAATGTGTAACGCGAGCTATATTAATGTGTTTAACTAGAATTCATAAAGACAATTAAGAACGTTTTGCATATCAGGAATGCGTCGGGTCGGGGCAACCACTTGTAAAAAGTCAAGTACATATCATGTAACTATTTTTATGGCCTAGTGTAATGTGTGCTGTAATTAAAGAAAAATATGGGATATCAATTGAGAAGTTGTAAAAGAAAGTAAAATGTGGTGAAACAAACGACCTAAGAAAACAGGCGTGAATTTAGCCACATCTGCAAATGATGTGCAATGATGACTTTTAGATGTTCTGTGCTTAATTATGTTGTGAAAATAACCATTATATCTGTTGTTGATAGTTTAAAAATTTTTTTAGAAAAGGTTGATTGACAATCGAGAACCATTATTGGCAGTCAGTCAGTAGGATAAGATGGCTTTGAAAATTCCGATTACCCAGATTTTTCTAAATCTTTTAACATAACTACAGATGCATCAAATTTCGGCATAGGAGCTATTTTGTGACAAGGACTCATATGAATATGAATCAACTATAGCGTAAAATGCATAGTAAATCGTTACCGTAATCTACACAGTTCAATACTATTTTCGGTATAACAGTTTGTAAATTATTGGGAAATTCTCGGAGCTGACCATTTAACAAGCCCATTACGTATTGAGTGGGGAATGGAAGTTTAAGATTGACGAGCTCTTAACGATTATAGCGTCTCAACAGATATCAGTATATTTCTGGGATCTGCTTAGATTCCACGTGATTCCGTAGATGAAACTCACTCGTCGTCCTTCGCCCTGATCAGGGAAGTCGCTGGGTTTCCCGCTCCATTGATCCTCTCCCACCTGTCAAATGGACGCCGGGGCACGCCCATCCCATCACAATGCTTGGGCCAGCATCCCGCGGGCTCGGTGTTCCCGTGGGAAGGAGGAAGGTTTGTGTGTGTGTGTGTGTCGTTTAGCCCCCGGTGACCTTCCCCGTGACCGAGAGGGGCCTTGGCAGTGTGCGCCGGCTCCGGATCGATCGACCGAGAAGTGGAGGCGGCCCCGTCGCCGGCCTTGACCTTAGCTCCACTGCACCTTAAACCCGGAGTCCTGAAACAGCTGCATGCATCCCATTGGTCGTCCGTCATCGGGATGGGTACGGGAGACGTTGGCAGGGGGATGCTGTCCCGCACGTGCACGCGACGGGAAGCGGGAGAGGTCCCGAACGATCCCCCTCGAAACATTGTAATCAACAACTATTTACCGTCGGGGGAAACATCAACGATAGCTAGGGAAAAAAAACGGACACGTTGCACTCTGGGAGTGCCGACAGTCGAAAGCTAGCTTTGTTTGGCGTAACTTTATAGAATACTTCAATGTTTCTTATTTTTCACAGCTGATAGTTAAGAAGTTTCGTTTACGTAGATTACCATCTACTTGAATACTTTTCAATGTTAATCTCCCATAAAAATTATAAAAGTCTGCGTCGGACCAGACGGTGGAAGTGAAACTTCTTTAGCCATATGCACACACACAGAGACAGACAGGCTATATAGACCGTAACGCTTGCACCGGCCCGCTCTAGTCCGCGGACAGTCTCGGCTCAGGTGATCTCCCACCTGCTGGCAGTTGTAGCATCAAACGCTTTCGATTGCCCTGTTCCGGGGAAGTGCTATAGACGCCATAAGCACTCGCTCGTAGCTCTGCCGGCAATCCAGCAATAATGCAGGAGGCAGCATTTCGCTGGTAACGCCGACTCTCTCGCACAACGCCAGCTTCGCATGGTAGTAGGTGGTCATTGTCTCGCTGGCCAACTGTTCCCATCTCATCATCCCGTGGAAATCTCGCTGCCTAAGGATCGTCGCCCCTAACATGGCTCGCCACTTTGCTCATGGTCGATCATAGTTGTCAAAACGCTGATGCCAGAGCTTCGCCGTCCTTCTGCCAACCGCGCCTGCAACAGAGTGCTCTTCTGTAAATCTGTCCAGTCGTAGATCGTCCCCAAGTTGATCAATCTTGGAGAGCTTCGCTCCACACTACTCTCCGGGCTTCTGGGGCCGAACACTTCCACCATCTTCATCGCCAAAGACGGTCGAAGTCGAGCACTCTCCTGCTCCACTCCGGATTCCTCGCTGCGGCTCGATCCGGACGTTGCTGTCTGCCCCGACACGTCCAGAGGAACAATGGTCGCTTGTTGCCTCGCCGCTTCCACCATCTATTGCTGGAGTCCTCCTACGACCGCCTTCACGATGGTCTCCACAGATGTTGTCTCTATGTTCTCATCTGACGTGAGACACGACGCCTCCTCACTTTTCTCCATGTCCATGTCACGCAATTCAACAAGACAGCTCACCGTTTTGTCGCCGCTCGATGTTATTGTTTCTCGCCGTTTGAGGTTAGGTTAGGTGTCAGCTTTCCGAAAGTCTCGACGCCCTTCGGTGTTGTCACGTTGACCTCTTTGGTAGCATACGGAAACGATTTGGCGATCGGCTCGGTTCGCGGGCGCGATGGAAGAGGTACACTTTACGAGCATTCTGGCAACACCGCTTTTTTCTCATCAGGCGTGACGCGGTTTGTCTACCAACACCCCATCCCAATGTATACAATGTGCGCAAAGAAGTTTCACTTCAAAAAATATTTAAAAACAGTTGCCATGGTTACCAAATTCTGACTTCACACTTTCTTCGCGTATTTTGTCACGACACAACGTTCTATTGCTTGGGTTATTCAACAATCAAGCGGCGCCGTGGACGATACATACTCATTTCAGCGCTTCCATTTTTTTCCGCAAGTATCTTCTCTACGATCGTTCATACTAGTCCTTCTAGACATTCGGTTATAAGATCTAGATCGGTTCTAGTTTGTTTTTCTGTTAACCTCTCTTTTTACTGCCAGATGACGAAAAGTTCATGACAAAAAGGATCAATGAAAGAATATTAAGACTCAACGTGAAGCTTATTATATGAGCTTTCTGAATATGTCACATTTCTTTGAAAACAAAGCGTAATTATTGTGAAATCGCGAAATAAAAAAAAGTCACCAACCTCGAAAACACGATTTTAAAGTATAAGTACTTGCGGCGGCCGTGACGTCATACTAGTCATGGCATCATCTCATCTGACTGTCGGAAATTTTGCGTATTCACCCATGTGTTTTAGCAGTAGAAGAACCTCGCCTAAAGAAAGCTAGCTTTCTAAAAATCATCATCATCATCATCAATAAAGTGATCACAACACCATTACATTACATTGCTGACATTACTTGAGACATTACATTGAAAGAATGAACGAAGACAGATTGGTCAAACAAGTGGTAAACTACAGACCACACGGAAGAAGAGACATTGGTAGACCCAGAAGAAGATGGCTAGAATGAAGACGGAACAGACTGCAAGCCTAGTCCTTGAAATGCAGAAGAAGAAGAAAAAGAGAAGATCATCATCAATAGCTTATTGTGACGTCCACATAGGCCTCGCGTAATCTGTGCCACGTCTGTGCGACTTGCATCCAGTTGATCAGTATTCTTCTTATGTCGTCTGTCTATCTAGTATGAGGTCCTCCTTTACTTCGGTATGCTTCCTGTCGTGGTCTCCACTCGACGATCTTTTTAGTCCAACGGTCATCTTTAATTCTTGCAACGTGTCCCGCACAATTCCATTTCAAATATGTTATTTTCTTTATTGCATATGTGACTTCTGTCCTCTTAGGTACTCTGTCTCTAAGAAAGATCCCTAACATTCCATTGCTGCTTGTGTTGTTCTTATTTTAGTGAGTGATGTCTTAGGTGCGTAGGTCATGATAGGCAGGACACATTGCTTAAATAGTTTGCGTTTCAGACAAACAGGAAGTTCTGACTTAAAGTATCCTCTGAGCTTGCCAAATGCTTCCCATGCCAAATCCATTCTCCTAAATTTCACAGGTCTGATTATTCCGACCTGCTTTAATTTCGCTACCTAAAGTATTTATAAGACATCACTTGTTTTATTTCATTATCACCAAAAGATATGTTGTTAGCTAACACTAGGTTAGCTAGATTTTACAGACTAAATCCGTTTGTCGCATTTTCGTTACTTATTTAAAAACCAAATATTCCGGCTAGCTGCAAAACTAATTAGTGTGTCGTAGTTGAAAGAATGCAAAATTAATTTTAAAGCGGTTTAATTACGGCGAGTCCGAAATACACAGTGTAAACAATCAATAAGTCCTGTACAACTGTACAAACGTGAATTTTAAAATCTTACATCTTAAAATCCTGATCAATGTTTACAGTAATATAACGGTTATCTTTCTGCGTAATGTGCATCCACTTACTTACACTGTAATTACTGGCGAACCGTTAAAACGGAACACACTCAGATTTTTACCAACGATAGTTAACAAATCAAACCCTAATCTGACAAAATTTCAACATTCTAATTGAACATTGCTTGGCGTAATTCGTGCCAGATCGACACGAACGCGTTCCTGAAAATCCTCCACCTTCTGCTGTTTCTTCAATCATCTTCATCTAAATCTCTTCCGTCTTTTCCATGGCATTTCTTATTTCTCTTAGCCATTCTGATCTGTGTCTTCCTCTTTTTCTTCCTAGTACAGGTACAGTACAAACGCCTTTTTTTGTATTCGATTTGTTTTCCATGGGTTGCATGTACCACAACAGTTTTTATCTTTATATTTCGTCAAAAATGGTCGGACTCCCTCCCGACTTGTGTTTATTTCGTGGCGAGACTTTCCGTTAATATATGAATTGCGCTGCATGGGGCAAAAGAGTATTCTAATCACCCTGTAAAAGACCCGGGTGTCGAATTCCCAACTTGATGGAAGAGCGTCCCATGGTCAGAGTTGAGACGTGGGACCCAAAACTGCTGATGAGGCCCTGGGGTCCGCGAGAGTTGGGGAGAGGATTGCTCGGATCATTTTGAAGAGAATTATACATCAGATATCCGACGTGAAATACCTGGTGGGTTCGAGTTGTTACCCAAATGCAAATTATTACCTGTCCCCAAAAAAAAAGGTCATGACCGAATTGTATCCGAAGGCTACCTGTCGATTCGGGGGATTTCAGGTGGGTCAGACAAGTTACGGGAAGCTTTCTCATACGTGAACGTCATGTGTGTAAGACTGATTTTATTTATCTATTACTTTATACTTCTTTTACTTCCATTCTCCCTGCTTCTCTTATTTTCATTTATATTTCGCCTGAAGAAACAACCCTCTAAAAATATATAAATTGTAACACGTGGTTCGCCTTATATGAGCTAAGCTCGACGTTCCGCTCTTCGAGTGGAATTTTATCTAAACGACTCAAGTGCTTTTACCCATCCCGAAGAACTGAAAAGGGAATATTATGAGTACCTTTTTTTTTTTTTTTTTTTTTTTTTTTTTTTTTTTTTTTTTTCTAGAGGGAAAAACCCGTTTATGGGGGAATGATGAGGTGAAAAATCCTTTCTTGAGAGGTAAACGGTGTGGGGGTGAACATGTATTAGTGTCAGTATAAATGGCTAGTATGAAGAGTGTTGTTGCTCAATCATAAAGTATTTTCCAGCGCATCAGACACTGTAATATTATGAGTACCTACGTTACAGTTTTAAAAAGGCGTGTCAGTCGCATATCTTCGTTCATGAGAAGTGGTGTTGTTTGGTGATACATATTTATTTAACTGTGCAAAAGACATTAGTATTGAGCAGAGTAATTGGAAGAAGCCACTATTTGGTGAGTTTATCACTGAGCCATTCATTCTTCTACTGTTGATTAACTAACTAACTCTTTAATTAATTAACCGTCGATATTTAGAAATGAGAAATAACCGTAGTTGTATCTATTTGGTACTCCAAACATTATTTACTGTTACTGTGTAGCCCCTTTATCTCAAGGTACCTTGCGCGCTACCTCCCCTAATACCCATTGCACAAGCCGGATGAAAATAGAGAGAAAGACGATAAACTATGATACTGTCTGCATTGAATATTTGTTCTAATTACTTGATTCTACAATTTGACCAAGTCTATAAAGTAATAGAGTTTATTTATTGTCTATAAATTAACAGAGAGAATGAAGTGCTCAAAGTCGTTTTTATTTCTTTGTTCCAGAAGTGCAGTCGTCTCGAAACTAAGGCCCCTCGCCATCTGGCCCACACAGACATTTTTCTTATTAAACAAGTCAAGTGCCTATACTTCATTTACCTTATTATTATTATTATTATTATTATTACTATTAGTTACATATCAATATAATCATATATATATATATTTTATGCTCTACAAATTAATTGAACGGGGGAGTATGTACTACATGTGATACGCTCGAAAGTACGTTGGAAAGGCAGGGGGCAAGGATCAAACGTGTACTTACTGAGCCTAATAGGCATCATCAGAATTCGAAAGTACATTGGAAACGCAAGGGGACAAGGATCAAACATGTACTTACTGAGCTTAATACGCATCATCAGAATTCGAAAGTACGTTGGAAACGCTAGGGGGCAAGGATCAAACAAGTGCTCATTGAGCCTAATAGGCATCATCAGACTTCGAAAGTACGTTGGAAACGCAAGGGGGCAAGGATCAAGCATGTACTCACTGAGCCTAATAGGCATCATCAGAATTAGAAAGTACGTTGGACACGCAAGGGGACAAGGATCAAACATGTGCTCACTGAGCTTAATAGACATCATCAGAATTTGTTGTATCATGTGTAGAAAATCTACCTGAGGGTGATCGATGTTATTAAGTTGGGAACTTATTGGGACATTTGGAACTTTCACCCCCTCGCACATTATTTTTTCGTATCTCGCTACATTGTACTTCGAGCTTTTTTATGCAATTGACACGCGGCGATTTCTAAACGAAGTCGGGATAAGTAAGTCGACCCCTTTGATTCCGCGGCGGACGTGTAAGTACGTAAATGCGATGCGTTTTACATAAAAACACATACGAAAATAGCGATCGGATCGTGACGTCGGTCGGGTAACCTTGACCTTGCACCGTGTTGTGTGGCGGTGGCCTGGCCGTTCCGACGAGAGAGAGCTGCATCGATTTGCACTTGAAAGAGGTGACACACACACACACACGGGCCCCACGCCGGCCGGTTAAAGTCTGATCGACGGTCTACGGTTTAGTGTATATTCCCCTTTTTGTAATTTTTCAGAAACCTCCCTTAATTTGTAAATGAAATTTTCTTTGACCTTTCGAACAATCTTGATACTATGAACCATTAAATACTTTTCAAAAAACTAGAAGCTTTAGGTGTCAGAAGCCTAATCCTGTTGATATTGGTGTACCGCAAGGTACAATATTGGGGCCTCTTTTATTTTTAATTTCTATTAATGACATATCTGAGATTCAAAATGAAGATTCAACTGTCGTTTGTTATGCGGATGACACTGTTGGATTCTGCAGTGATGAAATTTAAAAATATTTTTGGGTAAATAATATTCTTTACCCTGAAAAAGATTTATCAACGGTACTGATAGAAATGGTGGATGCGCTTTCTGTCTGAATTGAATGACATTCTAATAGCAATGCATTTAGATTAAACCAAATGCAAGTATTTAAATGGGAAACAAAAAAATTGAGTGGAAAGTTAAAGAAATGTTAAATCTTCGCATTTGATTTCAAAATTTTCCTCAGTTTTCGTAATTTACAATTAATAATTATTATATTATTTTTGGTAATATTATTTCCTCAAATTTGTTATTTTAATTGCATATTACGAGCTGCATATAATTGTTAAATTTCATGCAATATAATGCGCATACTATTGGTACGTTTTTATCCCATAACTACTTTCAAACAATTTTGATACTATGAACCATCAAATACTTTTCAATAAACTAGAAGCTTGAGGTATCATAGACTTAATACTCGCAATTCTAAAAGATTATTTAACAAATAGAGCGCAAATTGTCAAATTAAACCCCATTAGGACTGATATAAACCCTGTTGATATTGGTGTACCACAAAGTACCATATTGGGGCCTCTTTTATTTTTAATTTCTATCAATGACATATCTGAGATCCAAAATGAAGATTCAACTGCCGTTTGTTATGCAGATGACACTGTTGGATTCTGCAGTGATGAAATTTAAGAATATTCTTGGGCAAATAATATTCTTTATCCTAAGAAAACTTTATAAACATTACTGAGAGAAATGGTGGATGCGCTTTCTGTCTGAATTGAATGACATTCTAATAGCAATGCATTTAGATTAAACCAAATGCATGTATTTAAATGGGAAACAAAAAATTCAGTGGAAAGTTAAAGAAATATTAGATTAGATATTAGAAGTGATTATTAACAGCTAAGGATGAGAATAAGAATGAACATTATAAAAACCTTATCAAAATGTATTTATATCACAAAACCTCAATGTACAATCTCCGAAATATGCATTGTTGCTTAAATTTCCTAATATTAAATTAATGATACAAAAGAGTTGGAATTAAAAGATATAAATGGCGCCAAACAATCATTTTATGTTTGTTAACATTCTTAAAATTTCTATTTATATATTTTAAAGTATAGTATAGCTTAACTCTAATAAATAAATAAATTACGTACTTTATAGGAAAATTGGGTTAAGGTTGCAAGTTTTTCACATTTTTCAGAGAACTTTTGGTCAATACTATTTTATGTAGTCAAATTTTCGAAATTTTTGTCAAATTTTTATTTATTGTAGTTTGCCAACGAAGTTCACAAAATCTGTGCTAGGCATTTTCCAAAATTTCGCTTTTATACGCTTTTAATTTGCAAAATAAAATGCGTTATTAAAACAAAAGAAATGTAACGTAATGATCATGAATTAAATATTTATGAATCATCATCACTCTGGGGAAGGTTTATTTCCCTTCATTCGAAGAAAGGCAAAAGAGAAAAAACAGCAACGGACGCCGATCGATTATTAGCTATGTAGAGGATACCGGCACGTGAGTGACATTGCGATAAATATCAAGGGCGAGAAAGGCGGAAAATAGCTCGCAGATTAATGGCGAATTGCAGTAATGCCTCGCTTTTTCTACACAAATTAGCTTCAAATTACACTCACTAGCGGTCCGCGGTAAGGTCGAGAATTACTCTTTTGGATTAAATTGAATTAATTTTGATGTGCAAATATCATGGTACAAAATCCAAATTGAGACTTAGTGTATTTCAAATTTTCTGAAAATCGTCAAAATGAAATTTCAAAATTGTTTTCCAAGCGTTCTACGTTCTAAATTTGAATTGAGAGTGTTCAAAGTTTCCAAAAGTTTTGAAAATTGTCAAAACTACATACCAGGATTTTATTACAAACGTTGTATCGAAAATAGTACTTTAAATATGATTTAAAGTGCCTAACAGCTACTTCTAAATTGTCTTAGTAAACATTGTTATTACAAAATAGTCAAAATCCAAATTGAACCTTTAACTCATATCTTCCAAATTTCCCAAAAACTGTCAGAAATTCCATTGAGAAACCAAAATATAACTGCAGTTAACATTTAGTGATTTTAAAAATTCCAAAATCTACTCTCTTTCCTCTTAAATGGTGTCTGATATTGTGAAATTGTTCTCCTTGCGTTCTACGTTCTAAATTTGAATTGTGACTAGTATTCAAAGGTTTCAAATGTTTTGAAAATGGTCAAAAATGCCAGGATTTTATTACAGACGTTGTAGTATCTGAACTAGTACTTTAAGTATTATTTAAAGTACCTAAAAGCTACTTCAAATTTTTTTAGTAAACATTGTTATTACAAAATATCCAAAATCGTAATTAAACCTCTAACTAGTATATTACAAATTTCTCAAAAACTGTCAGAAATTCCAGAATCTAATCAGAATAAATATTGTTATTACAAAATATCCAAAACCCTAATTAAACATCTAACTGGTATATTACAAATTTCCCAAAAACTGTCAGAAATTTCAAAATCTAATCAGAATAAACATTGGTATTACAAAATATTCAAAATCTACATTGAACCATTAACTCATATCTTCCAAATTTCCCAAAAACTGTCAGAAGTTCCATTCAGAATCTAAAATACAACTTGAGTTGATATTCAGTACTTCTAGATATTCTAAAATCTACTCTCTTTTCTCTTAAATAGTGTCTGATATGCTGAAATTGTTTTCCGGGCGTTCTGAGTTCTAAATTTGAACTGTGACGAGGATTCATAGGTTCCAAATGTCGTGAAAACGGTAAAAAATGCCAGGATTTTATTACAGACGTTGTAGTATCTGAACTAGTACTTTGCGTATCATTTAAAGTGCCTAAAAGCTATTTTCGAATTTTCTTAATAAACATTGTTATTACAAAATATCCAAAATCGTAATTAAACCTCTAACTGGTCTATTACAAATTTCGAAATTTCCCAAAAACTGTCAGATATGTCAGAACCTAATCAGAATAAACATTGTTATTACAAAATATCCAAAATCCAAATTGAACCTTTAACTCATATCTTCCAAATTTCCCAAAATCTGTCAGAAATTCCATTCAGAATCTAAAATACAACTTCAGGTGATATTCAATACTTCTAGAAATTCAAAAATCTACTCTCTTTTCTCTTAAATAGTGTCAGATATTCTGAAATTGTTCTTCTTGCGTTCTACGTTCTAAATTTGAATTGTGACTAGTATTCAAAGGTTCCAAATGTTTTGAAAATGGTCAAAAATGCCAGGATTTTATTACAGATATTGTAGTATCTAAAATAGTTCCTACTTTGAGTATCCTTTAAAGTGCCTAAAAGCTACTTTCAAATTTTCTTAGTAAACATTGTTATTACACAATATCCAAAATCCTAATTAAACTAACTGGTATATTACAAATTTGGAAATTTCCCAAAAACTGTGAGATATGTCAGAATCTAATCAGATGTTATTACAAAATATTCAAAATCCAAATTGAACCTTTAACTCATATCCAAATTTCCAAAAAAACTGCAAGAAATTCCATTCCTAAACTAAAATACAACTTCAGTTGACATTAAATACTTCTAAAAATTCTAAAATCTACTCTTGTTTTTCTAAAATAGTGTCTGATATTCTAAAATTGTTCTCCGGGCGTTCTGAGTCCTAAATTTGAACTGTGACGAGGATTCATAGGTTCCAAATGTGAAAACGGTCAAAAATGTCAGGATTTTATTACAGACGTTGTAGTATCTGAACCAGTACTTTGAGTATCATTTAAAGTACCTAAAAGCTACTTCCAAATTTTCTTAGAAACATTGTTATTACAAAATCATCATTAAACCTCTAACGAGTATATTACAAATTTCCCAAAAACTGTCAGAAATTTCAAAATCTAATCAGAATAAACATTGGTATTACAAAATATTCAAAATCTACATTGAACCTTTAACTTATATCTTCCAAATTTCCCAAAAACTGTCAGAAGTTCCATTCAGAATCTAAAATACAACTTGAGTTGATATTCAGTACTTCTAGATATTCTAAAATCTACTCTCTTTTCTCTTAAATAGTGTCTGATATTCTGAGATTGTTTTCCGGGCGTTCTGAGTTCTAAATTTGAACTGTGACGAGGATTCATAGGTTCCAAATGTCGTGAAAAGGTCAAAAATGCCAGGATTTTATTACAGACGTTGTAGTATCTGAACCAGTACTTTGAGTATCATTTAAAGTACCTAGAAGCTACTTCCAAATTTTCTTAGAAACATTGTTATTACAAAATCATTATTAAACCTTTAACGAGTATATTACAAATTTCCCAAAAACTGTCAGAAATTGCAGAATCTAAAATACCACTCCAGTTGACATTCAATAGTTCTAGAAGTTATAACATTTACTTTATTTTCTCTTAAATGCTCTTTGATGTTTCGAAATAATTATCCAGGCGTTCTAGATTCTAAATTGGAGTTTATCCAAAGGTTTCAAGCTTCTTAAAAACGCTCAGAAACTCCAGGAGTTTATTCCACACTTTGTAGTATCTAAGATAGTAGGTACTTTGATTAACATTTCATAAGTGCACAGGAGTTCTGAACGAAACTTCTAAGTTTTCTGAATAAAAGTTATTACAAAATATTTAAAACCCAACTTCAGAATTCTCTGAAAACTGTTATAAATTCCAAGAATCTAAAATACAACTTCAGTTGATACCTACCTCGTGAAGTTTCAAAATCACCCTCCAATTTCCTAAATTCTGTCCAACATCTCAAAATTTCCTTCCAGGCGTTCTTTTATGTAAAAAAGAACTTTAAGTAATGTTGAAAATGTCATCTAAATTCGTCTCCCAAATTTCCTGAAAATTCAGGAATTTCAGGACTTTCAGGAAACAAATTCAAAAGAAATGGCACTAACCTCAAAAATGGTTGAAAATTCAATTTTTTCCCCTAGTTTTGCGTCGAAATATTCTGAAAAAAGCAAGGTTATTCTCTACCAAAGCTTTGATAAAAATTGGAAACAAATAGGAATTCTTCAGTTTTGTATAGGTATCACTTCACGTCACAAACCTCCATGTGGCACGATGTCATAACAACAAAATCAAATTACAATAATAACATAGCGGCCCGTAAAGATACTGTATTCGTATTTAATCTAATATGTAGGAAATAAAGGCTCAATAACTAATAAAATTGTTTGTTGACCTTTGCATACTTTATTAGCATCGATCGCTTTAACTATGTTTAATTTATGACTTAGTAACACGACGATTTATTAAAATCACTGGATTGTCATTGTTAGAACAGAAACGACCTTGCCGGCTGCACAATGACTGACCTTGGCGAAAAAAATAAATTATATTAGATAACGCGCACTCTCTACTTGTCTTTACGGATACGGATAAATATGATCTGAATGAGCAGCGTCATGTGACCGTCGTCATCAACATGTATGACATCAAAATTAATATCAATAATATCAAAATCAAAAATACACTTTTTTGAAAATTGTATGTTGCAAGAATTGTAAAAAATCTGTCAGAGCAATCATATATCAAATGTCATCATCAAAACGATCAAAACATCATGACCAGTGACATTTCACTAGTTTTTTTCATTTTTTCACACTATTTTCATAAATACGAATATACATAAATGCAAGGAAAAATAGTGTAATAACAACTTTACCTACTGAGCAACAGGTGACATGTGACAACATGGGATCACAGAGATCATGTTCTATGTTATTCGTTTCGTTCAGTAGGGATGATCCATTTGTCATTACAGTGATTCGTGATTCAGAAAATCACTGTAGAGGGCGACGCTCTGTAGTGATTTTCCTGAAACACAGTGAATCCATCGTTATCTCACCGTCAAACTTGTAACTGGCTGTGATTAAGTAACGTACTAAGTTGACTAATCTAGACTGGTTCAAATAAATATCATCACCACTATTTCTAAGGCAGAGTCACTAGATTTATACGGAAGTGGTGCATGCGCAGTAGTTGTAGAGAAGAGATTATACCGCGATCCGACCAATCGGAGTCGACCGTTACTGCGCATGTACCACTTCCTAATCTCGTAACTCTGCGCTAAGGCCTCTTCTTGTAGCTTTGTTAAACTAAACCGAGTTCGGTTAAACCAAATTCGTCGATTTTTCTAGTCAGAAACGGTTTCCTGGTTTCCAGTGTCGATTTACCGCCACATTAAACCGGCGGCCGCGATTAATTTTTCGCTACGAAGAAATTGGCCGAGTAGAGAGTAAAAGTGAAGAAAGTGTTTCGAATAGCTCGGAAGAAAGTAACAGTCGAAGTGAGAGTGTTTCGTGCTCGCTGAATTGTGGGAAACGTTGCGGTTCGAAAGAGAGAGAGAGAGAGAAAAAACTGTGTTTAGATAGACTTTTGATAAGGATAGATTTCGTTTGACCTTAATAACGGTAATAAAGAAGAGAATAGAAATTCCGCGTTGGAAGTATATGAAAAGTTTAAGCCGCGTAAGGTTAATCGATTATTTATTATTCTTTTTTTTTTTAGAAGGTGGTATGGTTCGTTTCGACCTAGACATGCCTTTGTTCATAAGCGCCCTTCAATGTTGAAGTAAATGGAAGCATTATTAATAATGCGATTTTTGTTATCGTTAAATGGTTCTATCACGAGCATCGAGAGCGTTTAAATTCAGTTATAACAAGATTACAATGAAATTGCAGTTTAAAAATGTGTGACTATTTAACTGAAAACACGACATAATTGAAACTCACTAGAATTGTTTATGGAAACTTTCACTATGTTGTGCAGTAAATGAAAACATTATTACTAATGCGATTTTTGTTATTATTATGGTTAAAATGGTCTTATCACGAGCATCGAGAGCGTTAAAATTCAGTTATGACAAGATTTATATTAAATTGCTATTTAAAAATTTCTAACTATTTAACTGAAAACACGACTTAATTGAAACTCACTAGAATTGTTTATGGAAACTTCCTCTATGTTGTGCAGTAAATGGAAACATTATTACTAATGCGATTTTTAGTGTCGTTATTGTAAAAATGGTTTTATTACGAGCATCGAGAGAGTTAAGATTCAGTTATGAAATGATATATATGAAATAGCTGTTTAAAAATTTGTAACTATTTAACTGAAAACACGAGTTAATTGAAACTCACTAGAATTGATTATTGAAACTTTCACTATGTTGTGCAGTAAATGGAAACTTTATTACTAATACCATTTTTGGTATCGTTATGTCTAAATGGTTTTATTACGAGCGTGGAGAGCTTTAAAATTCAGTTAAAGACAAGATTTCAATGAAATTACCTTTTAAAAATTTGTAACTATTTAACTGAACACACGAGTTAATTAAAACTCACTAGAATTGTTTATGGAAACCTTCTTTATGTTGTACAATAAATGGAAACATTATTTATTACTAATGCGACTTTTAGTATCGTTATAGTTAAAATGGTTTTATCACGAGCATCGAGAACGGTTAATATTCAGTTATGACATGATTTATATAAAATTACCTTTTCAAAATTTGTAACTATTTAACTGAAAACACGAGTTAATAGAAACTCACTAGAATTGTTTATGGAAACTTTCACTATGTTGTGCAGTAAATGGAAACTTTATTACTAATACCACTTTTGGTATCGTTATGGCTAAAATGGTTTTATTACGAGCGTGGACAGTTAAAGACAAGATTTCAATGAAATTGCCTTTTAAAAATTTGTAACTATTTAACTGAACACACGAGTTAATTGAAACTCACTAGAATTGTTAATGGAAACTTTCTCTATGTTGTACAGTAAATGGAAACATTATTTCTTACAAATGCGATTTTTAGTGTCGTTATGGTTAAAATGGTTTTATCACGAGCATCGAGAACGGTTAATATTCAGTTATGACATGATTTATATAAAATTACCTTTTCAAAATTTGTAACTATTTAACTGAAAACACGAGTTAATTAAAACTCACTAGAATTGATTATGGAAACTTTCACTATGTTGTGCAGTAAATGGAAACTTTATTACTAATACCACTTTTGGTATCGTTATGGCTAAAATGGTTTTATTACGAGCGTGGACAGTTAAAGACAAGATTTCAATGAAATTGCCTTTTAAAAATTTGTAACTATTTAACTGAACACACGAGTTAATTGAAACTCACTAGAATTGTTAATGGAAACTTTCTCTATGTTGTACAGTAAATGGAAACATTATTTCTTACAAATGCGATTTTTAGTATCGTTATGGTTAAAATGGTTTTATCACGAGCATCGAGAACGGTTAATATTCAGTTATGACATGATTTATATAAAATTACCTTTTCAAAATTTGTAACTATTTAACTGAAAACACGAGTTAATTGAAACTCACTAGAATTGTATATGGAAACTTTCACTATGTTGTGCAGTTAATGGAAGCATTATTACTAATGCGATTTTGGGTATCGTTATGGTTAAAATGGTTTTATTACGAGCGTGGAGAGCTTTAAAATTCAGTTAAAGACAAGATTTCAATGAAATTACCTTTTAAAAATTTGTAACTATTTAACTGAACACACGAGTTAATTGAAACTCACTAGAATTGTTAATGGAAACTTTCTCTATGTTGTACAGTAAATGGAAACATTATTTTTTACAAATGCGACTTTTAGTGTCGCTATGGTTAAAATGGTTTTATCACGAGCGTCGAGAGCTTTAAAATTCAGTTATGACATGATTTGTATTATATTGCTTTTTAAAAATTTGTAACTATTTAACTGAAAACATCAGTTAATTGAGACTCACTACAATTTTTATAGAAACTTTCACTATGTCGTACAATAAATGGAAACATTATTACTAATGCGATTTTTGTTATCGTTATGGCTAAAATTCAGTTAAGACATGATTTATATTAAATTGCTATTTAAATTTTTTTAACTATTTAACTGAAAACATCAGTTAACTGAAACACACTACAATTTTTATAGATACTTTCACTATGTCGTGCAGCAAATGGAAACATTAATACTAATGCGATTTTTGTTATCGTTATGGTTGAAATGGTTTTATTATGAGCGTGGAGAGCTTCAAAATTCAGTTCTGGCATGATTTCAATGAAATTGCCTTTTAAAAATTTGTAACTATTTAACTGAACACACTAGTTAATTGAAACTCACTATAATTGATTATTGAAACTTTCACTATGTTGTGCAGTAAATGGAAACTTTATTACTAATACCAATTTTGGTATCGTTATGGCTAAAATAGTTTTATTACGAGCGTGGAGAGCTTTAAAATTCAGTTATGACACGATTTCAATGAAATTGCCTTTTAAAAATTTGTAACTATTTAACTGAACACACGAGTTAATTAAAACTCACTAGAATTGTTAATGGAAACTTTCTCTATGTTGTACAGTAAATGGAAACATTATTTCTTACAAATGCGACTTTTAGTGTCGCTATGGTTAAAATGGTTTTATCACGAGCGTCGAGAGCTTTAAAATTCAGTTATGACATGATTTATATTAAATTGCCTTTTAAAAATTTTTAACTATTTAACTGAAAACATCAGTTAATTGAAACGCACTACAATTTTGATAGAAACTTTCACTATGTCGTACAGTAAATGGAAACATTAATACTAATGCGATTTTTGTTATCGTTATGGCTAAAATGGTTTTATTACGAGCGTGGAGAGCTTTAAAATTCAGTTAAATCAAGATTTCAATGAAATTACCTTTTAAAAATTTGTAACTAATTTGTAATTTGTAATATTTAACTGAACACACGAGTTAATTGAAACTCACTAGAATTGTTAATGGAAACTTTCTCTATGTTGTACAGTAAATGGAAACATTATTTTTTACAAATGCGACTTTTAGTGTCGCTATGGTTAAAATGGTTTTATCACGAGCGTCGAGAGCTTTAAAATTCAGTTATGACATGATTTGTATTATATTGCTTTTTAAAAATTTGTAACTATTTAACTGAAAACATCAGTTAATTGAGACTCACTACAATTTTTATAGAAACTTTCACTATGTCGTACAATAAATGGAAACATTATTACCTACTAATGCGATTTTTGTTATCGTTATGGCTAAAATTCAGTTATGACATGATTTATATTAAATTGCTATTTAAAATTTTTTAACTATTTAACTGAAAACATCAGTTAACTGAAACACACTACAATTTTTATAGATACTTTCACTATGTCGTGCAGCAAATGGAAACATTAATACTAATGCGATTTTTGTTATCGTTATGGTTGAAATGGTTTTATTATGAGCGTGGAGAGCTTCAAAATTCAGTTCTGGCATGATTTCAATGAAATTGCCTTTTAAAAATTTGTAACTATTTAACTGAACACACTAGTTAATTGAAACTCACTATAATTGATTATTGAAACTTTCACTATGTTGTGCAGTAAATGGAAACTTTATTACTAATACCAATTTTGGTATCGTTATGGCTAAAATAGTTTTATTACGAGCGTGGAGAGCTTTAAAATTCAGTTATGACACGATTTCAATGAAATTGCCTTTTAAAAATTTGTAACTATTTAACTGAACACACGAGTTAATTAAAACTCACTAGAATTGTTAATGGAAACTTTCTCTATGTTGTACAGTAAATGGAAACATTATTTCTTACAAATGCGACTTTTAGTGTCGTTATGGTTAAAATGGTTTTATCACGAGCATCGAGAACGGTTAATATTCAGTTATGACATGATTTATATAAAATTACCTTTTCAAAATTTGTAACTATTTAACTGAAAACACGAGTTAATTGAAACTCACTAGAATTGTTAATGGAAACTTTCACTATGTTGTGCAGTTAATGGAAACATTAATACTAATGCGATTTTTGTTATCGTTATGGCTAAAATGGTTTTATTACGAGCGTGGAGAGCTTTAAAATTCAGTTAAAGACAAGATTTCAATGAAATTGCCGTTTAAACATTTGTGACTATTTAACTGAACACACGAGTTAATTGAAACTCACTAGAATTGTTTATGGAAACTTTCTCAATACATTTGTCATTAAAGCTACCAATGAAACTGAACTCATATATGTTAGGTTATCAAAAGTTTTAAAAATATCATTGAAACTCCAAGTTTCATGACCTGCACTTAAAATTTCATTAAAATGTCCAATAGACGACGATGCAGATACCAATGAAACCAACTTGTGTTAGTTAACAATTTGAAACTCTCATATCAATGAAACTCCTCGAAGTTAACTTTTCTTGAGTTAATAGATTGATATAATAATAGGAGATTAATGGATAATGATTGAGTTTTAGCAAATTACTCACATCATTTTAGTTGGAACTGTTGAGTGAATTTATTGGAAAAGGAAATCAAACATTTTTTAGAACAAACATTTATTAAACGGAAAGTACGCGTTAGAGCATTAAGAGCTGTACGCATGTATAAGGAAATTTGCAAGGTTACACGAAGAACAAATGAATAATATGTTTTTGTAAAAACTCGCTCTTAAATATAAATATGAAGTTATACAGAGTGATCGACTTTAGGATACGAATAACTAGAGCTAGGAGAACTACAAATAAAAGTAATATAAATTTCACTTTTTGATTTAATGACATTTAAATATCAGAATTGTATAATTTTAACGCATTTTTGTCTATAAGTAAAATTGTTATACCCGATCAAAAAACCTGAAATAATCATCCTGCAGGGCCTTAAAATACCTTCAAAATGAGCTGTGGTAAAATTGTATTTGTTGCTTAATAAACTGTAGTTGAGTATAATTAAAAGTATTAATAACTTCTTCAAAAATAGCTGCACATTTTGCAATAACTGACTCAGTAATAAACTTAAGACTAATTCTAAAGAATCCGGATTAAGGAAGAAGAGTGGTTCTACTATTTAAACTTTCATACAATCTTACAAGTTCATTGCAAAAGTATTGAACTTTTTTAACTTATAAATAAATTGATTAACTCTGTTGTATTTTTTTTATTCAAAAAGCTGGAATTTTTACATGGATTTAAAAAAGAAGTTGCCCTACGACCCTTTGAAACGAACTTACCCTTTTTTAAAAAAAATTTAACGCGATTTCTATATAGAAGTTAAGAAATACAAAAACGCCATTTTGAAGTTCAGGAGTTACAGTTTTACTATAAAAAAATCAAAGTTACTAATTTAATGGAAACAAAGTTGTCAAGAGTTGTGTGGAGCAAGTTTCGCCAATTTTATTCAATCCGAATTTTAGAAAATATTCTAAAAATTAACAAATAATCAAAATCATTAATTAAATTAATAATTATAAATTCACATATGGCTGGATGTAATCTATAATTCAAACAGTATATATATTTTCTATACTTTATTTTTTAAAATTTCTAAATTTAAACGAATTCACATACACATTGATGAGTAGTTAAAAAAGTGTTTTGGTACTGGCTCAATGAACGCAAAAATAGTTATTTTCGCGAAATGAAATCATTTCATTAATATTGTTTACGCATATGCAAATAATCCGCCTCCACGAATTAGGTGCACAGTTCCAACGTGAATAAAAAGCAACGGCACTTCTTCAAGGTCCTACCGAACTGTATTGCAAACTGTAAATAATGTCTATGTACATATCTACACTTTTTTAATAAATCGCAAGACGGCAACTACGAAATGACAGGATTATAACAACACTTTTACATTGTATGAAACGCAAAGGTTAAAATGTGCGTCAGCGTCGTGTTATATAATGGAATAGGGAATGAAAGTAAATATTATCTCTAAGAGTAAAAGCAAGTTATTACATTAATCCTGTACTTACGGATAATGCATTAGCTGATATTGGCAACATGGGAGAAGAGGTTGTTTACACACCAATCTGTCATAGCACGGCGATTTTTTTTGTGAAGAGGACACTCAGTATATACTGGAAAGAGTAATATCAACTTTAGGAAATGAGTAGTTTTTGCAAAATAAAAACTGGAAAATTTTGCTAAGATTGGCCACTTTTGACGTTCATATTTTTCAGTGTTCCAACAAGTTATTTTTATGAATTTAGCCATAATAATGAACTGTGACTATCCAATCGAACGTTAATATTCAAATTTCACTGTATCGTTTTCCACTTTCCGCCATATTGGAGTTCTTCTTTCAGTCGTACAAAACGAAGAAATGGTAGTGTATAAACGACCGATATGACGGGCATACGACCGGATCAACGAATCTTTCTAGCGAATAAAACAAATTTAATAAAAATACACCAAAATTGAGTGAAGAACATCGTGAATTGGGGTTTGGTGAAAATAATAATTTAATTGTAAATCACCCCATATCTTTTTACCAAATAATTTCCAAATTTAATAATTGGTTTTTTCGAACTAGTTGCTCCAAGAAGGTGCAAGTAAAATTCAAATAAACCAAAAATTTCTGCTTAGCACACCACATACTGATTTAATTTGTAGAAAATTATCGAAATTCCAATGCTTGGAATTAATACTCCCATTTAGCCCAATTAAGGCACAGTCGACCGGTAACTAATCTACTTTGGTCCAATTTTACGTAAAAATGCAGAAGGACGTGATTTCACCACTAATTACCAACACAATTAGGAAGTATCGTACTAATTCTCTAAATCTGACGATTTTCCCTATATGCGTAGATGTAACCTGGGCCGTGCCGACATAGTAATCATGCAAAACGTGCCTGTGACTAATTAACCTTAATGAAGTTATTACCAACACTTGCAATTTTACATTTTATAGTCCTCCCACGAGGAAATGCCATTGAAACGGTTATGATTTAAGGAAAATATGACGTTCTCCTAACCTTCGTGTGGTAAAGGTGCTATTTAAGACAAGATGGTGTGTTTTTAATTTAAAAAAAATTGTTCGATCCAACGAGAGCAGGAGGTCGCCTCAAGGATTAATCGATGGTGGTTCGATCTAGCCTTTGATTTGATCCGTTAAGGCTATGATAGTAATGATTAGTTACAAAATAGATTTTTAGCTAACATTGTTGTTTTACTCCTGGCGGAACAACTGATGACTAGCTTTATGGTTGGTTAACATGTCAAAATAGTTGACGATAAAGTTTAAAAATCTGAAACAACCGAAGTAGTAGCTTTACAAATTTTTTATTACAATTTAGTAAAACAGAGTTATATTTGAACATCTTACATTGATTTCTCTATTCTGATACGCGAGACTATAAAACAAGCCAATTACTATAGATGGTCGATTATACCAAAGTCAATTATGTTCGAGGTCGAATGTACATTACAAAAATATCTTTCGTTGATGAAAATCGAACCTAGTTTTCGCCATATATTTCCCAGTCTTTAACGTGCTTTTATGGTTATTGTGTATTAACATCGGTAGGCATTAAAACGAAGTTAATTTAAATCATAAAAGGAAATATTAAATTGCAGTGATTACGACAGTTGCATATTAAAAATTTTTTCACCTTAAAATGTACTCAAATAGAACAAATTGTTCTATTGGAAAAATTCTAGTTTTGAAGATCTGGATTTGGAACGTTGTAATTAAAAATGTACTTGAGAACACTAGACGTTTTGAAGTCAAATAAGTTAAAAATTGCAAGTGTATATTTTGTGAGCGTACATTGGGCTTTCCATGGATCTGAGAATCCTACTGAATAGCAGTACAACACAGGGCAGCTCTTGTTTGCCGCATACTGCGCAGGTCTAGCCTTACTTCACAGGCGATAGGCGAGTGAAGCTGCGCAGCGTTGGTCAAGCGCAGCATGGTGAAAGTCGTCCTTGAAAACTTCCTTACAGTGCCCTTAAGCTCCTCATGCTCAACTCAGCTTCGTGTTATATCACTACAAGATTCTAGTTCCGACGATCTTGGATTGGGAACATTGTAATTAAAAATGTTCTAGAGAATAGTGGACGTTTTGAAGTCGAACAAGTTACAAACTCAAAGTGTACGTTTTGTGAGCGTACATTGGGCTTTCCATGGATCTGAAAATCCTATTAAATAGCAGTACAACACAGGGCATCTCTTGTTTGTCGCATACTGCGCAGGTCTGGTCTTACTTCAGCGGCGATAGGCGAGTGAAGCTGCGCAGTGTTGGTCATGCGCAGCATGGTGAACGTCGTCCGTGAAAAATTGCTTACAATACCCTTTCCCTCCTCATGCTCAACTCAGATTCATGTTATTTCACTACAAAATTCTAATTCCGAAGATCTGGATTGAGAACGTTGCAATTAATATTGTGCTTGAGAATATTGGACGTTTTGAAGTCAAATAAGTTACAAATTGCATGTGTTTGTTTGGTGAGCGTACATTGGGCTTTCCATGGATCTAAAAATCCTATTGAATAGCAGCACAACATAGGGCGTCTCTTGTTTGTCGCATACTGCGCAGGTCTGGCCTTACTTCACAGGCGATAGGCGAGTGAAGCTGCGCAGCGTTGGTCACGCGCAGCATGGTGAAAGTCCTTGAAAACTTCCTTACAGTGCCCTTAAGCTCCTCATGCTCAACTCAGCTTCGTGTTATATCACTACAAGATTCTAGTTCCGAAGATCTTGGATTGGGAACGTTGTAATTAAAAATGTTCTTGAGAATAGTGGACGTTTTGAAGTCGAACAAGTTACAAACTCAAAGTGTACGTTTTGTGAGCGTACATTGGGCTTTCCATGGATCTGAAAATCCTATTAAATAGCAGTACAACACAGGGCATCTCTTGTTTGTCGCATACTGCGCAGGTCTGGTCTTACTTCAGCGGCGATAGGCGAGTGAAGCTGCGCAGTGTTGGTCATGCGCAGCATGGTGAACGTCGTCCGTGAAAAATTGCTTACAATACCCTTTCCCTCCTCATGCTCAACTCAGATTCATGTTATTTCACTACAAAATTCTAATTCCGAAGATCTGGATTGAGAACGTTGCAATTAATATTGTGCTTGAGAATATTGGACGTTTTGAAGTCAAATAAGTTACAAATTGCATGTGTTTGTTTGGTGAGCGTACATTGGGCTTTCCATGGATCTAAAAATCCTATTGAATAGCAGCACAACATAGGGCGTCTCTTGTTTGTCGCATACTGCGCAGGTCTGGCCTTACTTCACAGGCGATAGGCGAGTGAAGCTGCGCAGCGTTGGTCACGCGCAGCATGGTGAAAGTCCTCCTTGAAAACTTCCTTACAGTGCCCTTAAGCTCCTCATGCTCAACTCAGCTTCGTGTTATATCACTACAAGATTCTAGTTCCGAAGATCTTGGATTGGGAACGTTGTAATTAAAAATGTTCTTGAGAATAGTGGACGTTTTGAAGTCGAACAAGTTACAAACTCAAAGTGTACGTTTTGTGAGCGTACATTGGGCTTTCCATGGATCTGAAAATCCTATTAAATAGCAGTACAACACAGGGCATCTCTTGTTTGTCGCATACTGCGCAGGTCTGGTCTTACTTCAGCGGCGATAGGCGAGTGAAGCTGCGCAGTGTTGGTCACGCGCAGCATGGTGAACGTCGTTCTTTGAAAACTTGCTTACAATACCCTTTCCTTCCTCATGCTCAACTCAGATTCATGTTATTTCACTACAAAATTCTAGTTCCGAAGATCTGGATTGAGAACGTTGCAATTAATATTGTACTTGAGAATATTGGACGTTTTGAAGTCAAATAAGTTACAAATTGCATGTGTTTGTTTGGTGAGCGTACATTGGGCTTTCCATGGATCTAAAAATCCTATTGAATAGCAGCACAACATAGGGCGTCTCTTGTTTGTCGCATACTGCGCAGATCTGGCCTTACTTCACAGGCGATAGGCGAGAGAAGCTGCGTAGTGTTGGTCACGCACAGCATAGCGAAAGTCGTCCTTGAAAACTTCCTTACAACGCCCTTTCTCTCCTCCTGCTCAACTCAGCTTTGTGTTATTTCACTACAAAATTCTAGTTCTTAAGATCTGGATTGTGAACGTTGCAATTAATAATGTACTTGATAATACTGGACGTTTTGAAGTCGAACAAGTTACAAACTACAAGTGTATGTTTTGTGAGCGTGCATTGGGTTTTCCATGGGTCTGAAAATCCCATTGAATAGTGTTACAACATAGGGCATCTCTTTTTTCGTTGCAAACTGCGCAGTGCTGGGCTCTCTTACCCAGTGATGCGCGAGATATGCTGCGCAGTGTTGGCCCCGCGCAGCATTGTGGAAGTTGTCCTTGGGAACGTCCTTACAGGGCCCATTCCGTCCTCATATTCAACTCAGCTACGTGATGTTTCCTTGGAAAAATTCGAGTTTTGAATATCTGAATTTGGAAAGTTGTAATTAAAAATGTACTTGAGAATACTGGACGTTTTGAAGTTGAACAAGTTACAAATTGGAAGTGTATGTTTTGAGAGCGTACAGGGAATGATTGGGCTTTTCCAGGGTCATCTAATTTTTCGCATTCTGCGCAGTTCTGGCCTCCCTCCACATACGATGCGCAAGAGACGCTGCGCAGTGTTGGCCCCACACGGTGTTGTAGAAGTTGTCCTTGGAAACGTCTCTACAATGTCCATTCCATCCTCATGCTCAACTTAGTTTCGTGTTGTTTTCCTGGAAAAATTTTAGTAAGATCTGGATTTGAAACGTTGCAATTAAAAATGTTCTTGAGAATACTGGACGTTTTGAAATCAAACAAGTTACAAACTGCACGTGTATGTTTTGTGATCGTACATTGGGCTTTCCATGGATCTGAAAATCCTATTGAATAGCAGCACAACACAGGGCATCTCTTATTGTGATGCTGCGCAGTGTTGACTCCACGCAGCATTGTAGAAGTCGTCCTTGGAAACGTCCCTATATTGCCCATTCCGTCCTCATACTCAACTCAGCTTCGTGATATACAATTATTGGAAGCTTTTTTATAATAAAAGAGAGTTCCACGTGTGGGCGACATTAACTGCGAAGCTGTTTGTACACAGCAAAAAAATGAACCTGTCTCCTTGGCGACGTTACCTATTAAAGCTTCAACGGCATGGAAAGCGTTGGTTTTTCCCGGGCAAGGTCGTCTCTCCTCTCTCTCTCTCTCCCTCTCTCTGGCTCCCTCTTTCCTGAAACTATACAGTCGAAGACGCAGTTTAACCATTTTTCCTTTTCCATGGCGCGACCGTTACGCCGGGAAAGTTCAAGGCGAGTTTAAGTTCAAGAACCAGAAAAAAAATCACCCACCGACTCTCGTGACATCGAAACATCTAAAATAAGAAAGAGAGCCGAGAGAGGGTGTATCGCCGGCGACGGCTGAACGCACGGTATTTCTAAATGTCAAGATCGCTAACCGCAAAGTTTATAAGTTCAATTCCTAGCCGATAATTATAATAAATAATGTAACAACAACAACAACGAACGACGACGTCGACGACGACGATATTGTTTCCTGGTTGTGGAAAGTGGAATCACCTTGCATTCCGTTCGGCCTTCTGTCACCTCCGACCTCAATATAACTGAACAGTTTTACTCTTACTTTCGACTTCCTAGTGGAGCTCGTGTGTGTGAGAGAATCTGTTCGCGCGGGACACTCAAGGATGATTTTCTCGCTCAATGGTTTCCTGATCGATTGTTGCTTATTCATTTTGTTCATTCATCTCTACTCTCTACCGGCTCGTATACTACCTAGTTCAGGGTGAACGTCTTGACCTCGTTATTTTGATAACGAAGATTATGAGTGATCTTACGGTGTTGCGACATAATTTGAGAAACGACGGTTTGAGGAATTGCAAAATACATACCTTACTTTAAATTTCGTTCCACTCAAATCGTTACAGTTTTTGAGGTTTCAAAACCCTTTAGGTTTCACTTGGGAATGTTGCTTTTCCAGAATATACTCGCTACACTATTCAGATATGAAATAACTGGAGGCACCAATTTTTACAAGACCTTTCTAATCTTACATCTCTAACAACTATAAATCCCAGTTAAAAATTTAGATAAGATGTTGCTAGGTACCAGAAATTTACATAAGTTGTTCAAAATATTAAAGCTCGCCTCATGATCTAATTATCTAATATGTTCTTTATTTTACATACTCTTTTGAGATTTATACATTAAGCTTAAAACAGGAGGCACTGCTTTCAGAACATTCGATTTTCCAGATTTCACCTTTCTATTTGCACTGGTTTACTCAAAAATCTGATCAACTTTCCCCCCAAAATATTAGACACTTTGGATTCAGTTATGTTATAAATGGAAAGCATTTTTCATACCTTTAATGCATTGGGAGTCGCAACTTTTATATATCCCCAAATGAAATGTCTGATGACCTAATTCCAATGATTGTCACTTGAATAATAATAAAAATACAGTCTCTAGCTAAGTTCAGGAAGTGCTTTTAATGGAGCCCATTAGATGTCCAGAATAGGTTCGTTTTAGGTACTAATACAAACTACAAATCAGATGTATTCCCCATACACAACAAACCTTAAAGACACCTAGCACCAACCTAGTCAACAGCTTTGGTATTATCTAGTTCTAGTTAGGTACTCAAAACTAATTTGGTCCTTGGAAAATAGTAACCAGTGGCCTAATCTTGGATAATAAACCTAGCACCATTGGGGATCACAAACCTAGTGACTCAGATTCTCAGACTGACTTTATCTAGCTACAATCCCGGCCTGGCTAGTAACTGTTTCACCAAGCCAGGTCTAATTACTAATCCGATCTCTAGAATTAAGTAACAAACCTGGTATCAACGTAAACAAAATGCCCAGTACTATTTCTAAGGCTAGCACCAATCTAGTCAACAGCTATTGTGTACTCTAGCTTTAGTTAGGTACTCAAAACTAATTTGGTCCTTGGAAAATAGTAACTAGTGGTCTAATGTTGCATAATAAACCTAGCACCATCGTGAATTATAAACCTAGTGATTCAGACTATTAGACTAACTTTGTCTAGCTCCAGTCCACTCTTACCTAGTAAACTGTATGATCAAACCAGATCTAGCTACTAATGAGTTATCTAGAACTAAATAAAAAATATAGGAAATTTCCCGTACTAATTCTAAGCCTAGCATCGATCTAGTCAACAGCTTTTGTCTAATCCAGCTCTAGTTAGGGATTCAAAACTAATTTGGTCCTTGGAAAATAGTAACCAGTGGTCTAATCTTGGATAATAAACCTAGCACTATCATGGACCACAAATCTAGTGACTCAGACTATTAGACTAACTTTGTCTAGCTCCAGTCCACTCTTACCTAGTAAACTGTATGATCAAACCAGATCTAGCTACTAATGAGTTATCTAGAACTAAATAAAAAAATATAGTACTTCTAAACTAAAATATAGTATATTTCCGTACTAATTCTAAGCATAGCATCGATCTAGTTAATAGCTTTTGTCTAATCCAGCTCTAGTTAGGGATTTAAAACCAACGTAGTCCTTGGAAAATAGTAACCAGTGGTCTAATCTTGGCTAACACACCATTGTGGATCACAAATCAAATGACTCATACCCTTAGACTAACTTTCTCTAGATACAATCCAGCCCTGCCTAGTAACTGTATGGCCATTTCAGGTCTAGATACCAATGAGATATCTAGAACTAGATAAATCAACATAGGAAAAATTTTTGTACTAATTCTAAGCCTAGCACCAATGTGGCTAACAGCTTTTGTATAATCTAGCTCTAGTTAGGTACTCAAAATTAATTTGGTCCTTGGAAATTAGGAATCAGTGGTCTAATCTTGAATAATAAACCTAGCACCATCGTGGACTAGAAACCTAGTGACTCAGACTATTAGACTAATTTTGTCTAGCTCCAGTCCATTCTTACCTAGTAACTGTATGACCAAGCCAGGTCTATCTACTAATCAGATATCTAAAACTAAATAAACCGACATAGGAAAAATGTGCAGTACTAATCTAAACAACTGCTTCTGTATAATCTAGTTCTAGTTAGGTACTCAAAACTAATTTGGTCCTTGGAAAATATTAACCAGTGGTCTAATCTTGGATAATAAACCTAGCACCATCATGGACCACAAACCTAGTGACTCAGACTATTAGACTAATTTTGTCTAGCTCCAGTCCACTTTTACCTAGTAAACTGTATGATCAAACCAGATCTAGCTACTAATGAGTTATCTAGAACTAAATAAAGAATATAGGAAATTTCCCGTACTAATTCTAAGCCTAGCATCGATATAGTCAACAGCTTTTGTCTAATCCAGCTCTAGTTAGAGATTCAAAACTAACGTAGTCCTTGGAAAATAGTAACCAGTGGTCTAATCTTGGCTAACACACCATTGTGGATCATAAATCAAATGACTCATACCCTTAGACTAACTTTCTCTAGCTACAATCCAGCCCTGCCTAGTAACTGTATGGCCATTTCAGGTCTAGATACCAATGAGATATCTAGAACTAGATAAATCAACATAGGAAAAATTTTTGTATTAATTCTAAGCCTAGCACCAATGTGGCTAACAGCTTTTGTATAATCTAGCTCTAGTTAGGTACTCAAAATTAATTTGGTCCTTGGAAATTAGTCACCAGTAGCCTAATCTTGGATAATAAACCTAGCATCATCGTGCACCATAAACCTAGTGGCCCAGACTATTGGACTAAATTTGTCTAGGTCCAGTCCACTCTTGCCTAGTAACAGTATGACCAAGCCAGGTCTATCTACTAATCAGATATCTAGAACTAAATCAACCGACATAGGAAAAATGTGCAGTACTAATCTAAACAACTGCTTTTGTATAATCTAGTTCTAATTAGGTACTCAAAACTAATTTGGTCCTTGGAAAATAGTAACCAGTGGTCTAATCTTGGATAATAAACCTAGCACTATCATGGACCACAAATCTAGTGACTCAGACTATTAGACTAACTTTGTCTAGCTCCAGTCCACTCTTACCTAGTAAACTGTATGATCAAACCAGATCTAGCTACTAATGAGTTATCTAGAACTAAATAAAAAAATATAGTACTTCTAAACTAAAATATAGTATATTTCCGTACTAATTCTAAGCATAGCATCGATCTAGTTAATAGCTTTTGTCTAATCCAGCTCTAGTTAGGGATTTAAAACCAACGTAGTCCTTGGAAAATAGTAACCAGTGGTCTAATCTTGGCTAACACACCATTGTGGATCACAAATCAAATGACTCATACCCTTAGACTAACTTTCTCTAGATACAATCCAGCCCTGCCTAGTAACTGTATGGCCATTTCAGGTCTAGATACCAATGAGATATCTAGAACTAGATAAATCAACATAGGAAAAATTTTTGTACTAATTCTAAGCCTAGCACCAATGTGGCTAACAGCTTTTGTATAATCTAGCTCTAGTTAGGTACTCAAAATTAATTTGGTCCTTGGAAATTAGGAATCAGTGGTCTAATCTTGAATAATAAACCTAGCACCATCGTGGACTAGAAACCTAGTGACTCAGACTATTAGACTAATTTTGTCTAGCTCCAGTCCATTCTTACCTAGTAACTGTATGACCAAGCCAGGTCTATCTACTAATCAGATATCTAAAACTAAATAAACCGACATAGGAAAAATGTGCAGTACTAATCTAAACAACTGCTTCTGTATAATCTAGTTCTAGTTAGGTACTCAAAACTAATTTGGTCCTTGGAAAATATTAACCAGTGGTCTAATCTTGGATAATAAACCTAGCACCATCATGGACCACAAACCTAGTGACTCAGACTATTAGACTAATTTTGTCTAGCTCCAGTCCACTTTTACCTAGTAAACTGTATGATCAAACCAGATCTAGCTACTAATGAGTTATCTAGAACTAAATAAAGAATATAGGAAATTTCCCGTACTAATTCTAAGCCTAGCATCGATATAGTCAACAGCTTTTGTCTAATCCAGCTCTAGTTAGAGATTCAAAACTAACGTAGTCCTTGGAAAATAGTAACCAGTGGTCTAATCTTGGCTAACACACCATTGTGGATCATAAATCAAATGACTCATACCCTTAGACTAACTTTCTCTAGCTACAATCCAGCCCTGCCTAGTAACTGTATGGCCATTTCAGGTCTAGCTACCAATGAGATATCTAGAACTAGATAAATCAACATAGGAAAAATTTTTGTATTAATTCTAAGCCTAGCACCAATGTGGCTAACAGCTTTTGTATAATCTAGCTCTAGTTAGGTACTCAAAATTAATTTGGTCCTTGGAAATTAGTCACCAGTAGCCTAATCTTGGATAATAAACCTAGCATCATCGTGCACCATAAACCTAGTGGCCCAGACTATTGGACTAAATTTGTCTAGGTCCAGTCCACTCTTGCCTAGTAACAGTATGACCAAGCCAGGTCTATCTACTAATCAGATATCTAGAACTAAATCAACCGACATAGGAAAAATGTGCAGTACTAATCTAAACAACTGCTTTTGTATAATCTAGTTCTAATTAGGTACTCAAAACTAATTTGGTCCTTGGAAAATAGTAACCAGTGGTCTAATCTTGGATAATAAACCTAGCACTATCATGGACCACAAATCTAGTGACTCAGACTATTAGACTAACTTTGTCTAGCTCCAGTCCACTCTTACCTAGTAAACTGTGTGATCAAACCAGATCTAGCTACTAATGAGTTATCTAGAACTAAATAAAAAAATATAGGAAATTTTTCCGTACTAAGCCTAGCATCGATCTAGTTAACAGCTTTTGTCTAATCCAGCTCTAGTTAGGGTATCAAAACTAACGTAGTCCTTGGAAAATAGTAACCAGTGGTCTAATCTTGGCTAACACACCATTGTGGATCACAAATCAAATGACTCATACCCTTAGACTAACTTTCTCTAGCTACAATCCAGCCCTGCCTAGTAACTGTATGGCCATTTCAGGTCTAGCTACCAATGAGATATCTAGAACTAGATAAATCAACATAGGAAAATGTTTTGTACTAATTCTAAGTCTAGCACCAATGTGGCTAACAGCTTTTGTATAATCTAGCTCTAGTTAGGTACTCAAAATTAATTTGGTCCTTGGAAATTAGTCACCAGTAGCCTAATCTTGGATAATAAACCTAGCATCATCGTGCACCATAAACCTAGTGGCCCAGACTATTAGACTAAATTTGTCTAGCTCCAGTCCACTCTTGCCTAGTAACAGTATGACCAAGCCAGGTCTATCTACTAATCAGATATCTAGAACTAAATAAACCGACATAGGAAAAATGTGCAGTACTAATCTAAACAACTGCTTCTGTATAATCTAGTTCTAGTTAGGTACTCAAAACTAATTTGGTCCTTGGAAAATAGTAACCAGTGGTCTAATCTTGGCTAACACACCATTGTGGATCACAAATCAAATGACTCATACCCTTAGACTAACTTTCTCTAGCTACAATCCAGCCATGTCTAGTAACTGTATGGCCATTTCAGGTCTAGCTACCAATGAGATATCTAGAACTAGATAAATCAACATAGGAAAAATTTTTGTACTAATTCTATGCCTAGCTCCAATGTGACTAACAGCTTTTGTATAATCTAGCTCTAGTTAGGTACTCAAAATTAATTTGGTCCTTGAAAATTAGGAACCAGTGGTCTAATCTTGGATAATAAACCAAGCACCATCGTGGACCACAAACCTAGTGGCCCAGACTATTAGACTAACTTTGTCTAGGTCCAGTCCACTCTTACCTAGTAACTGTAAGACCAAGCCACCTCTAGTAACTTATCAGATATCTAGAACTAAATAAACTAACATAAGAAAAATGTCTAGTACTAATTCTAAGTCTAGCAACAATCTAGTCAAACAACGTTTATATAATCCAGCTCCAGTTAGGAATTCTAAACTAACGTAGTCCTTGGAAAATAGTAACCAGTGGTCTAATCTTGGATAACATACCATTGTGGATCACAAATCAAATGACTCATACACTTAGACTAACTTTCTCTAGCTACAATCCAGCCCTGCCTAGTAACTGTATGGCCATTCCAGGTCTAGCTACCAATGAGATATCTAGAACTACATAAACCAACATAGGACAAATTTTTGTACTAATTCTAAGCCTAGCACCAATGTAGTTAACAGCTTTTGTGTACTCTAGCTCTAGTTAGGAACTCAAAATTAATTTACTCCTGAGAAATAGTAACCAGTGATTAAATCTTGAATAATAAACCTAGTACTATCGTGGACCACAAACCTAGTGACTCAGACTATTAGACTAACTTTGTCTAGCTGCAGGCCACTCCTACCCAACAACTATATGACCAAGCCAGGTCTAACTGGTAATCAAATATCTACGACTAAATTACACACCTGCCACCAACATAGATAAAATGTCCAGTACTAATTCTAAGCCCAGCACTAATTTAGACAACTGTTGTATAAATAATCTAGCTCTAGTTAGGTACTTGAAACTAATTTAGTCCAGGGAAAATGGTAACCATTAGTCTAATCTTGGATAACAACTCTAGTACCATTATGAATCGCGAAATTAGTGACTCTTAGACTACCTTTATATAGATACAATTTAGACTTGCCTAGTAACTGTATGGTCAAGCCAGATATAACTAGTACCAGCATGTTCAGCACTCATTCCAAATTCAAGTTTAGTACTATTGCCCAAACTTGAAAACTTTGCTGAAATTTATTTATTAGGAGGTGAAACTGCTAGAAACAATTTCTAGCACCGGAGTCTTCCACTTTGTTTCGTGCTACGTCCTCCGGAAGTTTGTTCTAGCAAGGGAGCAACTATTGTAAATTGCAAAATTTCGATCATAAACTCATGTATGTGTGTTATATTGATTACACTTCACGCGTTAATTAATTTGCTTATTTACTTGCTTACACCAGCAGGAGATTTTATATAGATTTATGGTTATTAATGGAAATCAAACCATTTTAATTATGCGAGTCTAGTTCCGGGAAAAATATGTATATAAACAACATTGTTGCTATTTTGTTTATCTAATAATGCATATAGAGAATGCTTATCTCATGTTCAGTTGAATTATCTGATGCAAACACGGTATGTACTAGGTACATACTTTCCATTTTTATATAAAATCAATGATTTAAACATTTGTCGTGTAAGGTACTTGTAATTTATTTCGTGGTTGTGATAAAATAATTGAAGGTTTTTTATTTAGATTGCGCTATTGTAACAAAAAAACGCTAATCATTTCGATTTTAGATCGACCCAATTTCCGACACGTTTCTCGAAAATCGCCAAAGGTTAAGATCGTGTTCCCCCATGAGTCTTTCAAAGACGGACATGCGCACTGGCTTTAATAAAAATAGTAGAACCAATCGAAGGCTCAGTTTGACGTAAACGATATTCCTGGCAAAATTCCTGAACGGTTTTTCCGGAAGGCCAATTTTATTTACGTATCGAAGTTAATTAGCTTAATTAATTGGCTCATAGGAGTTTAGACCGATTGCGGGTTTTTCTGAGACGGAGTTCGGCTATAGTGCGTTCGCTCTTTAATTCGGCGATAATTAGTTGTAAGGTGTTATTTTGGAAATCATTGCGTTGAGGGTAATTATGTTGCAGATTGTTTTCAAAAATGTGTCATGGTAGGGAGCATTATTGCCAGTTCTATTTCTGGACTTGTTCCTGGTTTTGTTAGAACTTGTCCTTAGGTATTTATAGCTCGTGTACAACGAACGGTATTAAAAATTGACAGGAAATAGGACAACTAATAGATTTGGTATTAATAGATGTTAATTAATATGTTATTTAATTAAAAATTGGTTCATCTAAATCTTATTGAAAATATCAAATCCAACGAGTCAGTAATTCGTGATGCAACTCCACACATTCTTTTTATCAATTGCGCACTATCTGCCCTTGAAGTGGTATGTTTTCCCACAAAATTACAAACTAAGTTTTAATGTAATTATTTACGTTATTACACGCGGTTAAAGTAAGGCGATGAGTCATTAGTGTAAAATTAAATTAGTATTATTTTAGGAAATTAAACCCGTTAGATGGTTAACTTTCAGATAATCTATTGATTGTTGGGTCGTACCAAAATTGTTTAATAAAAAAAATACTCAAAAATAACAAAATGTCAATAGTTCAAAATGTGCGCTGTTGAGACAATTTTCGGAATAACAAGCACTTACTGCAAATGTAGGTACTTTTGTATTTATATTCCAAATTTGGAGCAAATTCCCCTGAGAGAAAAGACCTAAACTGCCAATGATGTTTATTACTAAATAATTACTACATACCCATTAAATAATTGACGGTCAATAGTACCAATACCGATGATAACAATTACATAACAAATCGTCATTGTTCCCATTACATTTCCTATGTATCTCTCCCCTTCGTATCAGTTTCATCGGTCGAAATCCTTAACACAAATATTATGTATCAACCTTGTCGTGTTTAATCAGTCCTGATTTCTATATAATCGCGTGCCTCGTAACTGACTTGCCAGTAAACTAATCCTGGTGTCAGGGACCAACGAAAAATAGGACAAATTTTCCAATAAATGGCGATGCCGCGACGGGATGATGGGGATATAAAGCCAAGGCTGCGAATGTCGTCCTGTCATTGGTCGAACGGCGGTAAAATAGTCACATTTTTGAAATATCTGAAATATAAATGCATTCTCGTGGCATTCACGAAATAAATTAACAAATTTTCGAATTAACAGTAACTGAGGAAACATAGAACGGTCCACGTAAGTCCCGTGGAATATCTTTAATTGTTATTTACGCCAGTCAAGGGAATTTAATAACTCGTAATGAAATAGAATGTCACGGTCGCAGAATGCACAGTAACGTAATTTACCGACCGTTACGCGCCGTGTAATAAATGTGGGAACGAGATCGATTCAATAACAATATCTATCAGATGAAATAACATTTGGAGTGAACACTTATTTAATACCACCTCATGAACCATAACGTAAAATTTCATTTTTGGTGTCCCATGAAAAATTACACTGTGTGATTTAACTAGTAATTATCGCAAAAAAGTATGTTTTAAGTTTGTTTTAATCACAGTTTCTTAATGCAATATTTTTCTTTAAAATGTTTTGTACCGACATCATAATCAGCCATCGACCATCAGCATAATCAAGGTCACCATTTGTGGATCAGCATACGTGTGATACTTACTACAGAACCCCATATTCTGCTTGAATTATCAACCTATGTTTGATTCAATCTTTACGAATTTCCCTTTTTGACGTCCTCTAAAAAAACATGATGCAAGAGTTAATTAAGAATTATATGAAAATTACTTTCTACTTTTAGGCTTAGTGATCATATCTTCTTATCCAATATTTTTGCTTAAAATGCTGCATCACGACTTCATTTTAATTTATTGGCATTCTCAGCATACTTGCTATTTAGCATCAGATCAGGATCACCATTCGTGGATCAGCATACGTGTGATACCACCAACAAAGGTTTGATATTCCGCTGCAATAGTCAACCAGTATTTAATTGGATTTTTGTGAATTTCGCTTTTGGTGTCCTTTTGGCAAGATTACATTGGGAATCGTAGAAAAATTATATTTTAATTGTGTACTAAGAAATCATAGTTTCTTAATATATTTTTAAACCTTCATATAAACTTCACTTTGTTTCATTGACATTCTCAGCATTCTATCCATCAGCATCAGATCAGATATTGTGCTCGAATAATCCCATCAAAATCTGATTGTAGTTTTATTACTTCACTTTTTGGCTTCTTTTAAAAAATTACAATGCAATTAATACTTAATTAAGAATTGTATTAAAATTACGTTATACTTTGATGCTTAATCATCATAGACTCTTAATCCAATACTTAGCTATTATAAGTTTCATCATGACTTTAGGTTTTTACAGGTATTGTCAGTATCAGATCAGGATGATCATTTATGAATCAGCATACGTGTGTGTTCCACAAAGCTTCTCTATTTTTCTTCAATAAGCAACCAAAATTTGAGGGGATTTTATGAATTTCACTATTGGTTTCCTTTGGAAAATTGTGGTGTAAGATTTAATTGAAAATCGTAGCAAAATTATAACTTGTGTGCTAAGAAATCATAATTTATAATCATCTCAAAAGAAATATTTTTGCTTAAAATGCTGCATCATGACTTCATTTTTCATTTTATGGCATTCTCAGCATACTTGCTATTAGCATCAGATCAGATATTCTGCTTGAATAATCCATCAAAATCTGATTGTTAGTGAGTCTTATCAACTTCAAGTGTTTGGTTTCTTCTAAAAAATTACGATGTAATTAATACTTAATTAAGAATTGTGTTAAAATTACATTAAAATTTGATGCTTAATGATCATACATTCTTGATCCAATACTTCTCTATTACGATTTTAAGATGGCATTCTCAGAATGCTTTCTATCAGCATCAGATCAAGATGGCCATTTATGAATCAGCATACGTGTGATACGATCTACAATGCTTCGATATTTTGCTGCAACTAGCAACCAAAATTTGATGGGATTTTATGAATTTCTCTTTTGAAAAATTACATTGCAATATTTAATTAGGAACTATATCGAAATTATATTTTAATTTTGTACCTAGTAGTCCATAGTTTATTCTTGCTTCGTCACGACTTCAGTTTCTTTTATTTATGCCTTCAGTATCTGGTCAAAATGACTATTTTTGGATCAGCATACATATGATCTGTTCCACAAAGGTCTATATTCTGTTTAAACTGCGGTCTAAAGGTTGGTTAAATTGTTATGAATTTCACTTTTCAGCGTCCTTTGAAAAATCGTGGTATAATATTTCAGAGATCAAGAATAATATCAAAATTATATTGTAATTTTGTTATGCTAAGTAATCAACGTTTCTTAGTCCAATATTTTTCTTTAAAATGCTTCATCACGATATCATTACCTTTTAATTGACATTCTCAGCATACTTGCCACCAGCATCAAATCAGAGTGGCAATTTTTGGATCAGCGTACGTGTGATACTTTCCACAAAACTTGATATTCTGCTTGAATTATCAATCAACATTTGCTTGGATTTGCATGAATTTCAGTTTTGACGTCCTTTGGAAAATTACGCCGTAAGATTTAATTGAGAACTATATCACAATTATATTCTAATTATATGCTTAGTGATCATAGTTTCTTCTTACTTTGTCACGAATTAGTTTCTTTTATTGATGTCCTCAGCATCTATTCAAGATAACTATTTGTGGATCAGCATACTTTTCACAAAATCATGATATCCTGCTTAAAATGTCAATCAATATTTGCTTGGATTTGCATGAATTTCATTTTTGGCATTTTTTGGGAAATTACGCCGTAACATTTAATTAAGAACTGTATCAAAATTATATTCTAATTTTAGCCTTAGTGATGAAAGTTTCTTCTTACTTAGTCACGACTTAGTTTCTTTTATTGATGTCCTCAGCATCTATTCAAGATGACTATTTGTGGATTAGCATACTTTTCACAAAATCTTGATATCCTGCTTGAAATGTCAATCAACATTTGCTTGGATTTGCATCGATTTCAGTTTTGGCAACCTTTGGGAAATTACGCCGTAAGATCTAATTAAGAACTATATCACAATTATATTCTAATTATATGCTTAGTGATCATAGTTTCTTCTTGCTTCGTCACGACTTATTTTCTTTTATTGATGTCCTCAGAATCTATTCAAGATGACTATTTGTGGATCAGCATACTTTGCACAAAATCTTGATATCCTGCTTAAAATGTCAATCAACATTTGCTTTGGATTTGCATGGATTTCATTTTTGGCGACTTTTGGGAAATTACGCCCTAAGATTTAATTAAGAACTAAATCACAATTATAATCTAATTTTAGGTAAGTGATCATAGTTTCTTCTTGCTTCGTCACGACTTAGTTTCTTTTATTGATGTCCTCAGCATCTATTCAAAATGACTATTTGTGGATCAGCATACTTTTCACAAAATCTTGATAGCCTGCTTAAATTGTCAATCAACATTTGCTTGGATTTGCATGAATTTCATTTTTGGCGACCTTTGAGAATTTACGCTGTAAGATCTAATTAAGAACTATATCACAATTATTATATTCTAATTATATGCTTAGTGATCATAGTTCCTTCTTGCTTCGTCACGACTTAGTATCATTTATTGATGTCCTCAGCATCTATTCAAGATGACTATTTGTGGATCAGCATACTTTTCACAAAATCTTGATATCCTGCTTAAAATGTCAATCAACATTTGCTTGGATTTGCATGGATTTTATTTTTGGCAATCTTTGGGAAATTACGCAGTAAGACCTAATTAAGAACTATAATATCACAATTATATTCTAATTACAGGCTTAGTGATCATAATTTCTTCTTACTTTATCACGACTCAGTTTCTTTCATTGATGTCTTCAGCATCTATTCAAGATGACTATTTGTGGATCAGCATACTTTTCACAAAAATATTGATATCCTGGTTAAAATGTCAATCTGTCAATCAACATTTGCTTGGATTTGCATGGATTTTATTTTTGGCAACCTTTGGAAAATTACGCCGCAAGATGTAATTAAGAACTATAATATCACAATTATATTCTAATTACAGGCTTAGTGATCATAATTTCTTCTTACTTTGTCACGACTTATTTTCTTTGATTGATGTCCTCAGCATCTATTCAAGGTGACTACTTGTGGATCAGCATACATGTGATACTTTTCACAAAATCTTGATATTCTCCTTGAAATATCAATCAACATTTGCTGGGATTTGCATGAATTTCAGTTTTGGCGACCTTTGTGAAATTACGCCGTAACATTTAATTAAGAACTGTATCAAAATTATATTCTAATTTTAGCATTAGTGATGAAAGTTTCTTCTTGCTTTGTCACGACGTAGTTTCTTTTATTGATGTCCTCAGCATCTATTCAAGATGACTATTTGTGGATCAGCATACTTTTCACAAAATCTTGATATCCTGCTTAAAATGTCAATCAATATTTGCTTGGATTTGCATGAATCTCATTTTTGGCATTTTTTGGGAAATTACGCCGTAACATTTAATTAAGAACTGTATCAAAATTATATTCTAATTTTAGCCTTAGTGATGAAAGTTTCTTCTTGCTTTGTCACGACTTAGTTTCTTTTATTGATGTTCTCAGCATCTATTCAAGATGACTATTTGTGGATCAGCATACTTTTAACAAAATCTTGATATTCTGCTTGAATTATCAATCAATATTTGCTTGGATTTGCATGAATTTCAGTTTTGACGTCCTTTGGGAAATTACGCCGTAAGATTTAATTAAGAACTATATCACAATTATATTCTAATTATGTGCTTAGTGATCATAATTTCTTCTTACTTTGTCACGACTTAGTTCCTTTTATTGATGTCCTCAGCTCTATTCAAGATGATTTGTGGATCAGCATACTTTTCACAAAATCTTGATATCCTGCTTAAAATGTCAATCAATATTTGCTTGGATTTGCATGAATTTCATTTTTGGCATTTTTTGGGAAATTACGCCGTAACATTTAATTAAGAACTGTATCAAAATTATTTTCTAATTTTAGCCTTAGTGATGAAAGTTTCTTCTTGCTTTGTCACGACTTAGTTTCTTTTATTGATGTTCTCAGCATCTATTCAAGATGGCTATTTGTGGATCAGCATACTTTTCACAAAATCTTGATATCCTGCTTAAAATGTCAATCAACATTTGCTTTGGATTTGCATGGATTTCATTTTTGGCGACTTTTGTGAAATTACGCCCTAAGATTTAATTAAGAACTAAATCACAATTATAATCTAATTTTAGGGTAAGTGATCATAGTTTCTTCTTGCTTCGTCACGACTTAGTTTCTTTTATTGATGTCCTCAGCATCTATTCAAAATGACTATTTGTGGATCAGCATACTTTTCACAAAATCTTGATAGCCTGCTTAAATTGTCAATCAACATTTGCTTGGATTTGCATGAATTTCATTTTTGGCGACCTTTGAGAATTTACGCTGTAAGATCTAATTAAGAACTATATCACAATTATTATATTCTAATTATATGCTTAGTGATCATAGTTCCTTCTTGCTTCGTCACGACTTAGTATCATTTATTGATGTCCTCAGCATCTATTCAAGATGACTATTTGTGGATCAGCATACTTTTCACAAAATCTTGATATCCTGCTTAAAATGTCAATCAACATTTGCTTGGATTTGCATGGATTTTATTTTTGGCAATCTTTGGGAAATTACGCCGTAAGACCTAATTAAGAACTATAATATCACAATTATATTCTAATTACAGGCTTAGTGATCATAATTTCTTCTTACTTTATCACGACTCAGTTTCTTTCATTGATGTCTTCAGCATCTATTCAAGATGACTATTTGTGGATCAGCATACTTTTCACAAAAATATTGATATCCTGGTTAAAATGTCAATCTGTCAATCAACATTTGCTTGGATTTGCATGGATTTTGTTTTTGGCAACCTTTGGGAAATTACGCCGCAAGATGTAATTAAGAACTATAATATCACAATTATATTCTAATTACAGGCTTAGTGATCATAATTTCTTCTTACTTTGTCACGACTTAGTTTCTTTGATTGATGTCCTCAGCATCTATTCAAGGTGACTACTTGTGGATCAGCATACATGTGATACTTTTCACAAAATCTTGATATTCTGCTTGAAATATCAACCAAATTTGCTGGGATTTGCATGAATTTCAGTTTTGGCGACCTTTGTGAAATTACGCCGTAACATTTAATTAAGAACTGTATCAAAATTATATTCTAATTTTAGCCTTAGTGATGAAAGTTCCTTCTTGCTTTGTCACGACTTAGTTTCTTTTATTGATGTCCTCAGCACCTATTCAAGATGACTATTTGTGGATCAGCATACTTTTCACAAAAATATTGATATCCTGGTTAAAATGTCAATCTGTCAATCAACATTTGCTTGGATTTGCATGGATTTTATTTTTGGCAACCTTTGGGAAATTACGCAGCAAGATGTAATTAAGAACTATATCACAATTATATTCTAATTATATGCTGAGTGATCATAATTTCTTCTTACTTTGTCACGACTTAGCTTCTTTTATTGATGTCCTCAGCATCTATTCAAGATGACTATTTGTGTATCAGCAAACTACACAATCTTGATATCCTGCTTAAAATATCAATCAACATTTGCTGGGATTTGTATGGATTTCAGTTTTGGCGACCTTTGGAAAATTACGCCGTAAGATCTAATTAAGAACTATATCACAATTATATTCTAATTACCTATATGCTTAGTGATCATAATTTCTTCTTACTTTGTCACGACTTAGTTTCTTTTATTGATGTCCTCAGAATCTATTCAAGATGACTATTTGTGGATCAGCATACTTTTCACAAAATCTTGATATCCTGTTTAAAATGTCAATCAACATTTACTTGGATTTGCATGCATTTCATTTTTGGCATCCTTTGGGAAGTTACGCCGTAACATTTAATTAAGAACTATATCACAATTATAAATTAATTTTAGGGTTAGCGATCATAGTTTATTCTTGCTTCGTCACGATTTATTTCCTTTTATTGATGTTCTCAGCATCTATTCAAGATGACTATTTGTGGATCAGCATACTTTTCACAAAATCTTGATATTCTGCTTGAATTATCAATCAATATTTGCTTGGATTTGCATGGATATTATTTTTGGCGACCTTTGGAAAATTACGCAGTAAGATTTAATTAAGAACTATATCACAATTTTATTATATCCTAATTATATGCTTAGTGATCATAGTTTCATCTTGCTTCGTCACGACTTAGCTTCTTTTATTGATGTCCTCAGCATCTATTCAAGATGACTATTTGTGGATCAGCATACTTTTCACAAAAATATTGATATCCTGGTTAAAATGTCAATCTGTCAATCAACATTTGCTTGGATTTGCATGGATTTTATTTTTGGCAACCTTTGGGAAATTACGCCACAAGATGTAATTAAGAACTATATCACAATTATATTCTAATTATATGCTCAGTGATCATAATTTCTTCTCACTTTGTCACGACTCAGTTTCTTTGATTGATGTCCTCAGCATCTATTCAAGGTGACTACTTGTGGATCAGCATACATGTGATACTTTTCACAAAATTTTGTAATGAGTACTGCTTGAATTATCAATTAACATTTGCTTGGATTTGCATGAATTTCATTTTTGGCAACCTTTGGAAAATTATGCTGTAAGATCTAATTAAGAACTATATCACAATTATTATATTCTAATTATATGCTTAGTGATCATAGTTCCTTCTTGCTTCGTCACGACTTAGTATCATTTATTGATGTCCTCAGCATCTATTCAAGATGACTATTTGTGGATCAGCATACTTTTCACAAAATCTTGATATCCTGCTTAAAATGTCAATTAACATTTGCATGGATTTGTATGGATTTCATTTTTGGCGACCTTTGTGAAATTACGCCGTAAGATTTAATTAAGAACTGTATCAAAATTATATTCTAATTTTAGCCTTAGTGATGAAAGTTTCTTCTTACTTAGTCACGACTTAGTTTCTTTTATTGATGTCCTCAGCTCTATTCAAGATGACTATTTGTGGATCAGCATACTTTTCACAAAATCTTGATATCCTGCTTAAAATGTCAATCAATATTTGCTTGGATTTGCATGAATTTCATTTTTGGCATTTTTTGGGAAATTACGCCGTAACATTTAATTAAGAACTGTATCAAAATTATATTCTAATTTTAGCCTTAGTGATGAAAGTTTCTTCTTACTTAGTCACGACTTAGTTTCTTTTATTGATGTCCTCAGCTCTATTCAAGATGACTATTTGTGGATCGGCATACTTTTAACAAAATCTTGATATTCTGCTAGAATTATCAATCAATATTTGCTTGGATTTGCATGAATTTCAGTTTTGACGTCCTTTGGGAAATTACGCCGTAAGATTTAATTAAGAACTATATCACAATTATATTCTAATTATATGCTTAGTTATCATAATTTCTTCTTACTTTGTCACGACTTAGTTTCTTTTATTGATGTCCTCAGCATCTATTCAAGATGACTATTTGTGGATCAGCATACTTTTCACAAAATCTGGATATCCTCCTTAAAATGTCAATCAACATTTGCTTGGATTTGCATGAGTTTCACTTTTGGCGACCTTTGTGAAATTACGCCGTAAGATTTGATTAAGAACTACATCAAAAGTATATTCTAATTTTTGCCTTAGTGATGAAAGTTTCTTCTTGCTTTGTCCCGACTTAGCTCCTTTTATTGATGTCCTCAGCATCTAATCAAGATGACTATTTGTGGATCAGCATACTTTTCACAAAAATATTGATATCCTGGTTAAAATGTCAATCTGTCAATCAACATTTGCTTGGATTTGCATGGATTTTATTTTTGGCAACCTTTGGGAAATTACGCCGCAAGATGTAATTAAGAACTATATCACAATTATATTCTAATTATATGCTGAGTGATCATAATTTCTTCTTACTTTGTCACGACTTAGCTTCTTTTATTGATGTCCTCAGCATCTATTCAAGATGACTATTTGTGTATCAGCAAACTACACGATCTTGATATCCTGCTTAAAATATCAATCAACATTTGCTGGGATTTGTATGGATTTCAGTTTTGGCGACCTTTGGGAAATTACGCCGTAAGATCTAATTAAGAACTATATCACAATTATATTCTAATTACCTGTATGCTTAGTGATCATAATTTCTTCTTACTTTGTCACGACTTAGTTTCTTTTATTGATGTCCTCAGAATCTATTCAAGATGACTATTTGTGGATCAGCATACTTTTCACAAAATCTTGATATCCTGTTTAAAATGTCAATCAACATTTGCTTGGATTTGCATGAATTTCAATTTTGGCATTCTTTTGGAAATTACGCCGTAACATTTAATTAAGAACTATGTCAAAATTATATTCTAATTTTAGCCTTAGTGATGAAAGTTTCTTCTTGCTTTGTCACGACTTAGTTTCTTTTATTGATGTTCTCAGCATCTATTCAAGATGACTATTTGTGGATCAGCATACTTTTCACAAAATGTTGATATCCTGGTTAAAATGTCAATCTGTCAATCAACATTTGCTTGGATTTGCATGGATTTTATTTTTGGCAACCTTTGGGAAATTACGCCACAAGATGTAATTAAGAACTATATCACAATTATATTCTAATTATATGCTCAGTGATCATAATTTCTTCTCACTTTGTCACGACTCAGTTTCTTTGATTGATGTCCTCAGCATCTATTCAAGGTGACTACTTGTGGATCAGCATGCATGTGATACTTTTCACAAAATCTTGATATTCTGCTTGAAATATCAATCAACATTTGCTGGGATTTGCATGAATTTCAGTTTTGGCGACCTTTGTGAAATTACGCCGTAAGATTTAATTAAGAACTATATCAAAATTACATTCTAATTACAGGCTTAGTGATCGTAATTTCTTCTTGCTTCGTCACGATTTAGATTCTTTTATTGATGTCCTCAGCATCTATTCAAGATGACTATTTGTGGATCAGCATACTTTTCACAAAATCTTGATATGCTGCTTGAAATGTACGTCCATTGGGAAATTACGCCGTAACATTTAATTCATAACAATATGACAAATATAATCTAATTTTAGGGTTAGTGATCATAGTGTCTTCTTGTTTTGCCACTACTTCAGTTGGTTCTATTGATGATTTCCACCACCTGGATACCATCTTTGTGATATTTTCCATATAGCCCAATATCCAGTTTAAATTTCACTTTCACTTATGGTTTCACTCTGAGAAATAATTATGTAAGATTTGATTGAGGATAACATCAAAATTGTACTGTAATTTTGTGCCAAGTAATCACAGTTTCTTAGTCCAATACTTTTCATTGAAATGCTGCATCACCACATCACCTTCTTTATGATGACATTCACCAGCATACTCGCTACCGGTGTTAGGCCATCATTTGTGAATGTGGCTAATACAATTTATATGAATTTCACTTTCTGACGTCCTGTGAGACAAATCACTTTGTTCCTTTCACCTTCACCGTCACGCCGTCAGCAAATTCGATCAAGACAACGTATCCAGTCGCCCGGAGCGATCAATCGACGAGGGTCAACGAATCACAACGGGCTATTACTGTCGATTCAAAGCAATTCCGTTTCGCGCCTTCGCAGCTTACACTTACACGCGATTTACAGCAATTACGCTTTTTTCCCATCTAAATTCACACTAAGGAAAACCTTGGTCCGCGTCCTACTTCCACCAGAACCGATAATTACGCTCCCATTTGTCATCACAATACGATGGCGGGGAAAAGCGTTTTATATCCATCGATTAGACTACATGTTAATCACGGTACGAGTTACTTGTCCCAAAACCTATAATAGAAATCGTTAACGATCACCCCGTACTTATGGAAACTAAGCGCAACGAGAGCGCTATAGAGGCAATCGAAAGTCCTTGGCGTCCTTGTCATACCTGGAAGTTATATTGCATACGCTACATATCATTGGAAGCATGCGACAAGGTTGACTTTTGTCTTAGGAGACATTCTTTATTTAGCCAGTCGAGTTACGATATCGCTTTCATTAATTAAAAGCCTGCGAAGGCTGCCGATGAATATTTATTTTTGAGGAAGAAAAGCGGTAATACCTACTGACACGAGTGAATTGTGATTAACGGGAAACTCGTCGAATGTCGAATTTTGAGTTTGAGAAACGAGTTGTGAACAAGTCAGTCTATTCAAAAATGGTTTAAGTATGTTGAGGGTTATAGTATTTGCCTGGCAATGACTCAGATTCCAAATGATAAAACCATGGAAGGCGAACACTGGGTTTTTCAATTTTATAATTTTCTTCTAGTATTCTAAAACCCTTAGTAGTCCAGTCATCAACGGTAAAATACTGTATTAATGTGCAATGTTTGGAATCAACATTGATTTTCATAAAAATTTGGGTTTAAGCTCTTCCTCTACTTCAAAAACCGAGCCTTTTTAATTTTTTAGGGGTGAAAACTACCCCTTATTGCAAAAAATTAAAAAATCATAGATTCAAGCATGTAATTGGTTAAAATAATGTTTAGTTGAATCATTTGGAGATCTCTTGACATTTTTGAACAAGATTTATCACCAAACAGTAAGATTGAACCCCTGTAAATCATCCCCTGAGGGTAGTAGTTTTCAAAACTAGTTTAAAAGATATTTAGTACTATAATTTAAAATGATTTAAAAGTGCGTCATATTAAATTTAAATCACTTTACTTTAGTTAAATGTAATATTAATATATGATTTGCTGAAATGCTTCAACCCTTATGAATATATTGAGAAATATTTTTAAAAAGGCTTTTTACAATTTGAAATGATTTAAAAGTGCATTTATATCAAATGTAAGTATATACTTATTACTGTACTAGTAAAATCAAATTATTATTTACTTAACCGCTTGTTCAACCCTTATAAATCATCCCCTGAGAATATGAATTATTAAAAAAATAATTTCAACGATTTTTTTTAAAATTTAGAAATGATTTCTCTCAGCTTTGGTACAGGGTAGATTTTGAAAAAGGTTATAAATACTACTTAACCCCAATTTTCAAGAAAGTCGATGTTGATTCCCAAAATTGCAAGAGAAAATGGCCCATGGCGGGACTATAGGATCACTGGGTTTAAACCCTCATGTTTTTAATTTAAATACACATTTTAAGTACTGCAGGTTTACAGTTACTGTATGTTACAGTATGTTTACCGTTACTAATACAGCAAGCAATTTCAGATTCAGTTGCTTATGTGTTCCATAGTCTAAAATATGCAACGACTTAGTTCTAGCATCTAGCAATAACTAATCTAGCAATAACTAATCTAGCTCTAGCATGAAAAAAACTCTTTGTTTTATACCAAATAGACCAATAAGAAACTGAATCTCAGTTTAGGTCAACTCCATAAATCCAGACTATTAAAACCTGGAGAACCAATAATTTATTATTTTTTAATAATAATTTATTATGTTTCATCAGATGTTTCTTATGTTTACGTAAGACTCGTTTAATAAATAATCGCACTGAATAATTTAATTCTCTTACGAGAATCTATCAACGATATGTTTTATTAATCGCATCTTTACAGCTAAAGGTTAAATGATTACTGAATAATTAAATTTAATAAATAATTACACCAATAATTCAACGATTAATTAAAGTGGTTTTATAATAAAAACGACGCATCAGTGGTCAAAGGTTCCATGTCCAGTAGTGAAAGTCCTTTGTATGATTTTGAATTTTTAACAGGTCTTTGCTTACATAATGTCTTAGATTTCAAGAATTTTCTCTGCAAAGTTTAATTACACTTTGAAGTTTATTGCCAAGTGCAGTTTCTACAGAATTTTGGAGTGCTAATCAAATAACTTTCTAAACATTTGTAATTTGCAGATTTCGGGTTTTTAACAGGTCTTTGCTTACATAATGTCTTAGATTCCAAAAACTTTCTCTACTAAGTTTAATTACACTTTGAAGCTTATTGCCGACAAGTGCAGTTTCTACAAAATTTTGGAGTGCTAACCAAATAACTTTTTAACTTTTGTAATTTGCAGATTTTGGGTTTTTAACAGGTCTTTGCTTACATAATGTCTTAGATTCCAAGAATTTTCTCTACTAAGTTTAATTACACTTTGAAGTTTATTGCCAAGTGCAGTTTCTACAGAATTTTGAAGTGCTAACCAAATAACTTTTTTTACTTTCGTAATTTGCAGATTTTGGGTTTTTCACAGGTCTTTGCTTACATAATGTCTTAGGTTCCAAGAATTTTCTCTACTAAGTTTAATTACACTGAAGTTTATTGCAGCCAAGTGCAGTTTCTACAGATTTTTGGAGTGCTAACCAAATATCTTTTTTAACTTTTGTAATGTGCTGATTTTGGGTTTTTAACAGGTTTTTGCTTACGTAATCTCTTGGATTCCAAGAATTTTCTCTGCTAAGTTTAATTACACTTTGAAGCATATTGCCGACAAGTGCAGTTTCTACAGAATTTTGGAGTGCTAACCAAATAACTTTTTTAACTTTTGTAATTTGCAGATTTTCGGTTTTTAACAGGTCTTTGCTTACATAATATCTTGGATTCCAAGAATTTTCTATACTAAGTTTAATTATACTGAAGTTTATTGCTGCCAAGTGCAGTTTCTACAGAATTTTGGAGCACTAACCAAATCACTTTTTTATCTTTTGTAATTTGCAGATTTTGGGTTTTTAACAGGTCTTTGCTTACATATCTTAGATTCAAAAATTTTCTCTACTAAGTTTAAATACACTTGAAGTTTATTGCCGCTAAGTGCAGTTTCTACAGAATTTTGGAGTGCTAACGCTAACCAAATAACTTTTTTAAATTTTGTAATTTGCAGATTTTGGGTTTTAACAGGTCTTTGTTTACATGATGTCTTAGATTCCAAGAATTTTCTCTACTAAGTTTAATTACAGTTTGAAGTTTATTGCCGCCAAGTGCAGTTCTACAGAATTTTGGAGTGCTAACCAAATGACTTTTTTAAATTTTGTAATTTGCAGATTTTGTATTTTTAACAGGTCTTTGCTTACATAATGTCTTAGATTCTAAGAATTTTCTCTACTAAGTTTAATTACACTTTCAAGCTTATTGCCGCCAAGTGCAGTTTCTACAGAATTTTGGAGTGCTAACCAAATAACTTTTTTAACTTTTGTAATTTGCAGATTTTCGGTTTTTAACAGGTCTTTGCTTACATAATATCTTGGGTTCCAAGAATTTTCTCTGCTAAGTTTAATTACACTGAAGTTTATTGCCGCCAAGTGCAGTTTCTGCAGAATTTTGGAGTGCTAACCAAATAACTTTTTTAACTTTTGTAATTTGCAGATTTTGGGTTTATAACAGGTCTTTGCTTACATAATGTTTGGGATTCTAAGAATTTTCTCTGCTAAGTTTAATTACACTGAAGTTTATTGCTGCCAAGTGCAGTTTCTACAGAATTTTGGAGTGCTAACCAAATCACTTTTACCAGGTGTTTTAAGGTCCAAATTAGATAACTATTTCAGTTTTTTGATCAAGTATAACGATTTTACCTACTTATGGACAAAAATGTGTCACAATTATACATTTTTGACCTTAAATTGTCAATAAATAAGAAAATGCAAAAGTTTTTGACCTCTACACCCAAACTAGCGAAAACACCGATCAGACGTCCTTCATAGCTACAGTCCAAGAAAGTATTGATTTCCCTGTACATTTTTCACAATTCCACTCTTTGTCGAGGCAAAGCATATGATTTCCATTGAACTGCCCACTTGTTCTGGACCAATACGGTCTTACCTTCCCATGAAACACCACCTACGGACCAAAGGAAGAGCGAGCGTTCAGAAGGAAGCAGCAAGTATCCTTTGATTTATTTGTGGGTTGACAAGTCATCATCTGGCTCTCTCATCACATCACGGGCCATAAATCACAGTTGAACTCGAGTGTATTAACCTTGAAATCCACGAGATTTCGCTTCCTAAACAATAACACTATAAACAAGCCTGCTCTTTATGTAGTAGTTACGGACGACAATGAGGCAGATAAAAGAGCAATTAATCATTGAACTGTTATGTACTTGTGATATTATAATTCTTTTCCGTTATTAACTCGAATATGGGATGACGCACGCCGAACGGCCGCGTAGGTAATCTTTTCCTTGTTGAGCTTCGCGATTAAAGTATGTGTTAGGTACTTGTTAAATGGACTGGTTTGATTAGAAATTACCTACAAACCATAAACGATAAGTCATAGATTTTAACACTTACTTTAATTCATTGTGGAACTTCTTAAATTAGTTTAACGTGAAAGATGTTAATAAAATTATCGCGATAATAAAATTAACGCTGCTGATGGGGAAAGTTTGGACAGGTTAGGACTGGCCAAATTGTAAAAGTCTTGTTATTCGAAGAGACTGACTAATTTTGAAGGAAATATAATTACAGTAGTAATACTAGCAAAAAGAGGATAATACAACATTTTTTGGATAACAGAACATCATGCAAATATTTAATTGAATGTTTTTTTCACAAGAAGAAAATTATATTTTTGTGATACTAATTCTTAATATATCAAACTGCCGACATTGTAGCGTTCTTTAAGACTTTTAGGTCATCAAAAATCCTTTACATCTAAAATGTCTGGATCAGACGCCTTTTGAGTCATGTTTTGGAGTCTTTCAAACTCAGAAAATGAGTCCATAGCATCTCGGATCAATCAGATTTGTAAAATGGATCCAAAGTATTTTGTTACAGCGTATATACCAAAGTTTGACACTCATGACATATTTTGAGTCATATGTTTTTTCGACATATTTTTTACTTAATTGAGAACTTTTTAGTTCTTGGACTTTTGAGGTGTTGGTGTGTCCAAATAATCTTGTCATAAGGCATACACCAGAATTTGATGATTTTTGAGTCATATTTAGAATGAACCATATTTGGATTTGAAGTATGTCCAAAGCTATCTTGTTGGAGTACACATACCAAGTTATGACCGTCATGAGGTTGTTTGAGTCATATATGGAGTGGTTTAGATTATTTAATGTCATAAGTACAGTACGTAGTACCTACTGTACTGTAGTTACTTGGGTTGTTGGATTAATAGTAACCTGGACACTAATTTAGTTTAGGAGTCAGATCAAGAATCGAACAAGCCCGAAGTGCATTCAATAGAATTAGGAGGCTACTTTGTGATGCCTGGCTGAAATCATGGATGAGGAAGATTCGACACTGGACAGGCCTTGACTTTGAGCAACTCATAAGAACCGTAGAAGACAGAACAGCGTTTGTCAATCTAATTGCCAATATTCATTGATGGAAACTGCTGAATAAGAAGGTGATAGACCCTTGCCATATATAGACCATTCCATTCGAGGTATTCTGTACGTTGTAAGTGTCTTCTCTGAACTTGTTAAAAAGCTCGTAAATTCTGATTCACGACTCAATTAAGCGTAATGGCTCTAATCGAGGAAGCTCGACTCGTTTTAAATACCCAGCGCGATGATTCACGCCGTTTAAACGCTGTTTAACGGTTAACACGAATTTCTGATTTTGTTTTACTCATTTCGGAACGAATGATCGTTCCGTATTCTCGGACCGTGCGTTCTCCTCCTTTTCCTCTTTTCTCCGCCGTCCGATTACGAAATCGGATAACAACGAAGCACAAATGCAACAAGACACGTTGAGTCAAAGTAGGAGGAGAAGGAGAAGGAGAAGGAGAAGGAGGAGGAGGGCCCCGTGAGCGATTCATGACCTTGCTCAAAACTAACGGAACTCGAAATCCAGTCAAGGTCACGCCTAATCTTTGTTCCGAGGTGGGCGCAGCGCGCTAGGTGGGGGGTACGACAGTCAGTTGCTCGGCCTCTCGATTCGATTTGTTCTATACAGTTACGTAACTGATTTATGCGGGAATCGCTCGCCAAGTGTAATTGCAATGGATTTTTTTTTGTTCGAACTGGCGGCGTCTGGCGCGCGCGATCTGTAACAATTGAGTCGGTGGGAAGGTTCTCCATTTTGGGGTGGTCAAACCTTCAGCTGATTAAGCTAGTTGAGGTGAAAATTGTAACACAGATTTTGCAGCCTTTAATGCAACCAATCCTGAAACTGCTAAGCGATTGAGTCGGGAGGGAGGTCCTCCATCTTGGGGCGGTTCCTCCAAAAAGTTCACGGAACGATAAATCTTCAGCTGATTAAGCTAGTTGACGTGGACATTGTTACACAGATTTTGCAACCTTTAATCCAACTAATACTGAAACTGCTAAACGATTGAGTCGGTGGGGAGGTCCTCCAACTTGGGGCGGTTCCTCCAAAAAGTTCACGGAACGATACATTTTCAGCTGATTAAGCTAGTTGATGTGGAAATTGTTACACAGAATTTGCAGTCTTTAATCCAACCAACAATGAAACAGCTAAACGATGGAGTCGGTGGGGAGCTCCTCCATCTTGGGGCGGTTGCTCCAGAAAATTCACGGAACGATAAATCTTCAGCTGATTAAGCTAGTTGACGTGGACATTGTTACACAGATTTTGCAACCTTTAATCCAACTAATACTGAAACTGCTAAACGATTGAGTCGGTGGGGAGGTCCTCCATCTTGGGGCGGTTCCTCCAAAAAGTTCACGGAACGATAAATTTTCAGCTGATTAAGCTAGTTGATGTGGAAATTGTTACACAGAATTTGCAGTCTTTAATCCAACCAATAATGAAACAGCTAAACGATGGAGTCGGTGGGGATGTCCTCCATCTTGGGGCGGTTGCTCCAGAAAGTTCACGGAACGATAAATCTTCAGCTGATTAAGCTAGTTGACGTGGACATTGTTACACAGATTGTGCAACCTTTAATCCAACCAATACTGAAACTGCAAAACGATTGCGTCGGTGGGGAGGTGCTCCATCTTGAGGTGGTTCCTCCAAAAAGTTGACGGAACGATAAATTTTCAGCTGATTAAGCTAGTTGACCTGTAAATTGTTACACAGAATTTGCAGTCGTTAATCCAACCAATACTGAAACTGCTAAACGATCGAGTCGGTGAGGAGGTCTTCCATCTTGGGGCGGTTGCTCCAAAAAGTTCACGGAACGATAAATTTTCAGCTGATTAAGCTAGTTGACGTGGAAATTGTTACACACCATTTGCGGTCTTTAATCCAACCAATAATGAAACAGCTAAACGATGGAGTCAGTGGGGAGGTCCTCCATCTTGGGGCGGTTCCTCCAAAAAGTTTACGGAACGATATATTTTCAGTTGATTAAGCTAGCTGACGTGGAGATTGTTACACGGATTTTACAGTTTTTAATCGACCAATACTGAAACTGCTCAACGATTGAGTCGGTGACGAGGTCCTCCATCTTGGGGCGGTTCCCCCAAAAAGTTCACGGAACGATAAATCTTCCGCTGATTAAGCTAGTTGACGTGGAAATTGTTACACAGATTTCACAGTCCTTAATAAAACCAATACTGGAGCTGCTAAACGAGTCGATGGGGAGGTCCTCCATCTTGGGCGGTTGCTCCAAAAAGTACACGGAACGATAAATCTTCAGCTGATTAGACTTGTTGACCTGGAAATTGTTACACAGAATTTGCAGTCCTTTATCAACCAATACTGAAACTGCAAAACGATTGAGTCGGTGGGAAGGTTCTCCATCTTGGGGCGGTTGCTCCAAAAGTTCACAGAACGATAAATCTTCAGCTGATGAAGCTAGTTGGCGTGGAAATTGTTCCACCGAATTTGCAGTCCTTCATCAAAAAATACTGCAAAACGATTGCGTCGGTGGGAAGGTTCTCCATCTTGGGGCGGTTTCTCCAAAAAGTTCACGAAACGATAAATCTTTAGCTGATTAGGCTAGTCGGCGTGGAAATTGTTACGTAGATTTTGCAGTTATTAATCCAACCAATACTGATACTAATAAACGATTGAGTCGGCGGGAAGGTCAACCATCTTGGGGCGGTTCCTCCAAAACGTTCACGGAACGATACATTTTCAGCTGATTAATCTAGCTGACATGGAAATTGTTACACAGATTTCACAGTCCTTAATCCAACCAATACTGGAGCTGCTAAACGAGTCGATGGGGAGGTCCTCCATCTTGGGCGGTTGCTCCAAAAAGTTCACGGAACGATAAATCTTCAGCTGATTAGACTAGTTGACCTGGAAATTGTTACACAGATTTTGCAGTCCTTAATCCAACCAATACTGAAACTCCTAAACAATTTAGTCGGTGAGGAAGTCCTCCATCTTGGGGCGGTTGCTCCAAAAGTTCACAGAACGATAAATCTTCAGCTGATGAATCTAGTTAGCGTGGAAATTGTTTCACAGAATTTGCAGTCCTTTATCAACCAATACTGCAAAACGCTTGCGTCGGTGGGAAGGTTCTCCATCTTGGGGCGGTTGCTCCAAAAAGTTCACGGAACGATAAATTTTCAGCTGATTAAGCTAGTTGATGTGGAAATTGTTACACAGAATTTGCAGTCTTTAATCCAACCAATAATGAAACAGCTAAACGATGGAGTCGGTGGGGAGGTCCTCCATCTTGGGGCGGTTGCTCCAGAAAGTTCACGGAACGATAAATCTTCAGCTGATTAAGCTAGTTGACGTGGACATTGTTACACAGATTTTGCAGCCTTTAATCCAACCAATACTAAAACAGCTAAACGATGGAGTCGGTGGGGAGGTCCTCCATCTTGGGGCGTTTCTTCCAAATCATTCACGGAACGATACATTTTCAGCTGATTAAGCCGGTTGACGTGGAAATTGTTACACATATTTTGCAGTCATTAATCAACCAATACTGAAACTGCTAAACGATTGCGTTGGTGGGAAGGTTCTCTATCTTGGGGCGGTTGCTCCAAAAAGTTCACGGAACGATAAATCTTTATCTGATTAAGCTAGTTGACGTGGAAATTGTTACACAGAATTTGCAGCCTTTAATCCAACCAATACTGATACTAATAAACGATTGAGTCGGCGGGAAGGTCATCCATCTTGGGGCGGTTCCTCCAAAACGTTCACGGAACGATACCTTTTCAGCTGATTAAGCTAGCTGACGTCGAGATTGTTACACGGACTTCACGATCACGAACGATAAATTTTCAGCAGATTAAGCTAGTTGATGTGAAAATTGTTACACAGAATTTGCAGTCCTTTATCAACCAATACTGAAACTGCAAGACAATTGAGTCGGTGGGGAGGTCCTCTAATCTTGGGGCGGTTGCTCCAAAAAGTTCACGGAACGATAAATCTTTAGCTGATTAGGCTAGTCGGCGTGGAAATTGTTACGCAGATTTCGCAGTCTTTAATCCAACTAATACTGAAACTGCTAAACGATTGAGTCGGCGGGGAGGTCCTCCATCTTGGGGCGGTTGCTTCAAAAAGTTCACGGAACGATAAATTTTCAGCTGATTAAGCTAGTTGACCTGTAAATTGTTACACAGAATTTGCAGTCGTTATCCAACCAATACTGAAACTGCTAAACGTTTGAATCGGCGGGGAGGTGCTCCATCTTGAGGTGGTTCCTCCAAAAAGTTCACGGAACGATAAATTTTCAGCTGATTAAGCTAGTTGACCTGTAAATTGTTACACAGAATTTGCAGTCGTTAATCCAACCAATACTGAAACTGCTAAACGATTGAATCGGCGGGGAGGTCCTCCATCTTGGGGCGGTTGCTCCAAAAAGTTCACGGAACGATAAATCTTGAGCTGATTAAGCTAGTTGACGTGGAAATTGTTTCACAAATTTTGCAATCTTTAATCCAACCAAAACTTGAAACTACTAAACAATTGAGTCTGTGAGGATGTCATCCATCTTGGGGCGGTTCCTCCGAAAAGTTCACAGAACGATAAATCTTCAGCTGATTAAGCTAGTTGACGTGGAAATTGTTACACAAATTTTACAGTCTTTACTTCTACCAATACTGAAACTGCTAAACAATTGAGTCGGTGGGGAGGTACTCCATCTTTAGGCGGTTCCTCCAAAAAGTTCACGGAACGATAAATCTTGAGCTGATTAAGCTAGTTGACGTGAAAATTGTTACGCTGATTTTGCAGTATTTGCCAATTACCAAATATCTCGTAAGTTTTAAATTAAATGAATTTGAATTAGAAAACTAATCAAGTACAACTGATTCACTGTACCAATTACGAATATTATGTTACCTGCTGAAGGTGGTAATATTGGATTCCCGCTGATAATTTTGAAAATGCCAAATGTGTTGCCCTTCTAAATACCATTTTATGATGGAAAAATTTAATGCATTATACTTGCAAATCATGTTGGTGTTTTCACCTGCTGACACAAATGTTTCTTAATGGGCTAAGGAACATAAAAGTTCATTAAACGCTCGCATGCCAAAAGTTATTTGGTTACGCATTTATTCTTTTAAACAAGTTATTACATATACCAGATATGCGTATATGTATCGTACATAAAATCAAACTTATATATGCGAATCGTCGATTATTATCAGAGTCAATCGAATATCGACAATGCAACGTACCATTAATAGGTTAGTAAACTAATTTTTTTAACAAGTTTCGAATAAATAAGGAAGGCATTGTGCTAAGTAGTACAAAGTCGTGTCTTATTAAAAGAAATGCTTTGAAACAAAAGTAATTTACATATCGAATAAGTAAGTACACAACGTTCAAGGAAAAGTAGGTTTGTAATAACTGGTAAGGTTTAAAAATTGCCTATTAATTGCATTGGCACTTGACTAAAGTTGACTTTGGTGAAACTGGAAACTCGGCCTGAAGTGATTAAATGGAGAATTCATGAATGATCTTAAATTTTGGGTATTAAATTTCCTGTTTGGAAATAGAAATCACCAAATTTTTGTTACATCAAATCTGAAACGATGTACATCTGGTAGGCACGCACATTAGTAATCATCAGACTAAATTTGTACCGGAAACAGTGCATTCCAGTGCAATTACACAGGAATTAGCATAACGTCGTCAATAAGAAGAGTATACTAAAAGCCCGAATACAGAAAGATTGCAAGAAAATTGAAGAGCAATGTGGCTTTAGACCCGGAAGGTCGTGCAGAGGTGACATATTCTTATTAAGACACTTAACAAGAAATACACCTGGCAAGAGAAAGAGAACTTCATATTACTTTTATAGACTTGCGGAAAGCATTTGATGTGGATCACCCTGGAGGAAGTAGGCATTGATAAAATTTTTATAAATGCAGTTAAAATAGTCTACAAAGAAAACCAAGCTGTAGTCAAAATCGGAAATCAGACCTCGATACCATTTCGACCAACGAAAGTTGTAAAAAGGGTTGTTGCCTCTCCCCCACCATTTTTAAAATTTACTTAAATGCGGCTCTAAAACAGTGGAGCAGAAAGTGCAGAACAATGGGAGTAAGGCTGGATGACAGCTTTTCTGCAGAAGACCAAGTCGTTGGTACAGAAGATTAGCAAGATATGATACATATGCTTAAGAAACTGATAGAAGAGTTAATTAAATGAGAGTTGGAGGTAAACAGAGAAAAGACGCAGTATATGGTCATAGGAGGAAGTGGAGAAGCCCTTGAACTAGAAAGTGGAAATATAAAAAATGTGAAATATTAAGATTACCTAGGAGTTACAGTTTCTGAAGATGGGGGAGACCACAAAGATATAATGAAGAACATATTCAAGGGCAAAAATATCACGAAAGCTTTACAACTAATCCTGTGGAATAAGAATTTACTCAAGAAAATAAAATAAAAAGTATTTAAAACTATAATAAAACCAGTTATGTGGTATGGGTCAGAGGTGTGGGTCATGGACAAAAATGTTAATCAGAAATGAAGTATTGGAGAAGATGTTGTAGTTTAACGTTGCAGGATCGCGTGAGAAATGAATAAATTAGGAATAGAATGTCAGTGACAAATACTATTATGGATAATATATGAAGAAATGCTCTTGTCCGCTCTGGTATGCACTAGTCTGATATGGTCTGCTCTGGTCTAGTCTAGTCTGCTCTGGTCTAGTCTGTCTTTCTCTGGTCTGGTGTGTTCTAGTCTAGTCTAGTGCAGACTAGACTAGAGCTGGTCTGCTCTATTCTGCTCTGTTCTGCTCTGGTATGCTCTAGTCTGATCTGGTGTAGCCTGGATTGTTCTGGTCTGCTCTGATCTGTTCTGGATTGATCTGGTCTACTCTAGTCTGCTCTGTTCTGCTATGGTCTGGTCTAGTCTGCGTTGGTCTGCTCTGGTATGCTCTAGTCTGATCTGATGTGCTCTGGATCTTGTCTGGCCTAGTCTGCTCTGGTCTAAATGACGAAAGAATACCGAAAAAACTATGGAACTGGACTTCTGCACAAATGAGTAAAAGAGGTAGACCGCGAAGGAAATGGATAGACAACATAACTAGGGAAATGGAAGGAAGAGGTTTGTAGGAAGGAGATTGGAATAACAAGATCAGATGGCGTTTGCGATGCGAGAAGCTACAATAATTCTACAAACACTGTAAACCACCATTATTTCCTATGATGTTCGCAGAAGTTTAGTTGAGAAATCTTTCTGGGGGAAGTTTATTTGGATTTGTGTACCATCCCTACAACTTCACTTGAAGAAAGCAAAATGTGTGATTTACATGCAAGTCGTCCTATTTCGACAACGTTAATTTTTACTAATTTAGCTAGTTTCACTGGAACTACTTTAACCATCATGTGGTTTCTTTCACTTTCACTTGCAAAAAATTCAATTGGAGAGATTGACCGAGTCGTACCGTTCTCACGAGTACTTTTTGGGTAATGAAGTTTCTAAAATTATATCACAGAATGAGCAGTGGATTTATCCAATCAAGGGCGTTATTGGATTGGTTTAAGGAGTGAAGGGGCTAAATTAGCAGTTACTCTCAGAAGCTTCCCAGGTATTCTGAACGCTTTATAGCAATGCAAGTAAGTGGTATTGGCTCAAATTATGATTAATTTCTTAAGGATCGCATCGCTTCACATGGACCGATCTCTGGGAAGTGTTTCGATTTCGTTTCTTTTTACATACTTGGACATCATCACAGCTCGTCCGTCGCCGGCTGAAAGAGAAAGTAATAAAGAATGCGTCGACCCAGAAACACACATCGGCACGGGCGATCAGTAAAAGTGAAAGCCTTTGTTGTGCTTTCCACGGCGGGCTGTATAAGGGAAAACGTGCTCAAAAATGCCTTGATTCATTTGATGCCGAGGCACCTCTCCAGTCGATTTAATATATGGTAGAAACTTCTCGCGTGTGGGTGAGAGACTCTTTATGCGTTTACGAATAGTACGACGGCGGACCCTTCTTGGCTCCTTTCGACACGTTTTCTCTTCTCTCCTCGTGACCTACAACCGTTCGAAACGAGATTAAGCGTTTGGACGAGGTGAAACGCATTTCATACTCGAATTGTTCCTTGACGTTTAATTAACATAGCCGCCACGGCGATGCACGGAAAACGTTCAGAAGATTAAGCTTTTGGGCATTTCGGGCGATCTTAGCAGAGATAGTCTACTCCTATAATCCTACTACATCAAAAAGGCGACAAAACGAATCTCACAAACTACCCGCCTATTAGCTTACTGTGCCACATTTACAAGTTAGTCACAAAAGTCCTTACAAAACGTCTAGACAAAACTAGAACTGTAACGTTTATTTCTAATTTATTTACACTGTCCTAATTACTATACTACACACTACTTAATTTATCTTAAACTACTACTGAACTAATTTATATAACACGCTTAACTATTTCCTAACTAATTAATTTATATCACTCTTAATGTTAATTTATTTCACTGGTCCGTTTTTCGGCTTTATTTATTCACTCGCGGCTTCACGTCTAATCTCCTCTCCGACCGCAAGCCCGCTTATTTACACCTCAATTGTATTCGCGATAGTTCCAGATCATTCATTTCTCAAATAATGTTTACTTAGAAACGTCCAGAAAGGTCTAGGAGGGAATAAATCATTCATCCTTTATGGCCCAATTACGGAGCGTTTTAAAGTGGCCGCCGAGGTCCGATAAGAGTTAACACGTCTCGCTCTGCTGTTTACATTTCACGTTACAGTACCAAAGGAACATGCTGGATTTAGATCAAACTTCAGTACAAATCACCATCTGTTGGTAGTGAAGATCCTAACAGAAAAATGTGTTGAGTACAATCATTTTAATATCTGTCGACTACGAAAAAGCATTCGACTCAAGCGATCAACAGAAATTATAGATTCCTGTTACACTAACCTTTTGAAATATATTAATATGACAATGCAACAGCATCTGTATCGCTACATGAAAACACAATCAAATTCCGTATTAAAAGAGGAGTACGACAATACGATAATTTAAATCTTAATTCTCAATTTCTCAGTATTGTCATGACCCAACTCTTTGCCCCTTAAAGTCTTCTACGAAACTAAAGGAAAAAATAGTAGTGAGTATAACTTTTGTAACGTTGTGTTGGTTCAATTCTTTGGGTCTTCTTGATTAATTGTTCAAACTGTTCCTTTAAACGTACGCCCAGTCAAAAAACAACTAGCGGGTTCGAAGCTAGTGATCTAACGTGACCAATAGTCGCTTGGCCCAACTAGTGATTCAATCCCGAGGTTGAAATTGTTGAAACCGTTTCTTGACCAATCAAGGAGTTCTGATTCAACGCTAGTGATTTTCCGAAAGTGTCTTCGCAAGATTTTCTTAACGAACAATAGTGATTCAAAATTTTAAGACTTCCAGCTCAATGGTGCTAAATATGACCAAAGTAGGTTCACAGCTGCGTATCTAACGTTTCCATTGTTGTCTTTGCCAAATAGTGATTCTATTAAACATACTTAGAGCCAATGTTGAAATTGCTTTTTTTTAAATATGACCAAAATTTCAGAAGTTTTCGAAATTCTTAGAATTCCTTTAAATCAAAATGCAAAAATGCAAAATCTTTATGTAAACTAATACTTTTAAATGCGACTAGAAAAGGAGTTTTAATGTGTTCAGACCTAGCGGTATCTATTTCCATAAATAGTATTTTCGCGGAAGGTTAAGCAACTAGTGATCTAGTTTTGCCGATATTCTCTTGCCCCAACTTTTAGCGAACAATGGCGATTTAATTTCCAAGTGTTCCATATTAATTTTCAGACCTTTTATTTGAAATTCGACCAAATGAACAGATCAACCAATTTTCAAAATCTTGCACATCAGTTATAAAACTTGTTTTTAAAAATAAATAAAGAGGGATGTCAGTGGTTTCAGAACTAGTGATCTAACTTTTCCAACGTTGTCTTGGCTAAATTCGTGTTAAACAATAGGTTAATTCTTCAGGTTTACCTGATCAATTGTTTAAAGAGTTCCTTAAAAGTTCACCTAAATAAAATAAGTTAGTGGTTGCAGAACTAGTGAATTGACTTATCCAAAATATGTCTCTTTCCAATTCTTAGCAAAAATAGTGATCCAGTTATGAAAATCTTGCAAACCAATTGGTAATCTTTTTTTTGAAATTCGATTAAAGGAAAGTTTGTACTGAGTCCAAAACCAATGATGTGACTTTCTCAGTATCGTCTGGACTCAATTATTTGTTTCTTAAAGTTTTATTTAAGACCAAAAGACAAGACGATTATAGTGGATTCAGTTAGTGATTTAACTTTTTCCATAATAACTTACCCAAATTGGTTTTTTGAAATTTTTAAAATCTTCCAGGTCAGTTATAAAACTGTTCTTTTTATAAAAGACTAAAGGAAGATTCCATTAGTGTCAGAATTAGTGATATAACTTTCCCATACTCGTACAAAACTATATTAAACAATAGACTAATTCTTCAGGTTAACCTGATCAACTGTTTCAAGGGTTCCTTAAAAGTTCACCTAAATAAAACAAGTTAGTGGTTGCAGAGCTAGTGAATTATTGAATTTTTCCAAATGTATCTCAGCCCAATTCTTAGCAAAAAATAGTGATCCAGTTATGAAAATCTTGCAAACCAATTGTTAATCAGTTCTTTTGAAATTCGATCACAGCAAAGTTTGTAGTGGGTTCAGAGCCAATGATGTGACTCTCTCAATATCGTCTTGACTCAATTTTTTGTTTCTTAAAGTCTTATATAAGACCAAAAGACAAGACGATTATAGTGGATTCAGTTAGTGATTTAACTTTTCCCGTATTAACTTAACCAAATTGGTTTTTTGAAATTTTTAAAATCTTCCAGGTCAGTTATAAAACTGTTCTTTTTATAAAAGACTAAAGGAAGATTCCATTAGTGTCAGAACTAGTGATATAACTTTCCCATACTCTTACAAAACTATATTAAACAATAGACTAATTCTTCAAGTTAACCTGATCAACTGTTTCAAGGGTTCCTTAAAAGTTCACCTAAATAAAACAATTTTGTGGTTTCAGTGCTAGTGAATCGACTTTTCTAAAATGTGTCTCTGTCCAATTCTTAGCAAAAAATAGTGATCCAGTAATTCGATCACAGGAAAGTTTGTAGTGGGTCCAGAGCCAATGATGTGACTTTCTCAATATCGTCTTGACTAAATTATTTGTTTCTTAAGGTCTTATATAAGACCAAAAGGCAAGACGATTATAGTGGATTCAGTTAGTGATTTCACTTTTTTCATAATAACTTAAGCAAATTGGTTTTTTGAAATCTTAAAAATCTTCCAGGTCAGTTATAGAACTGTTCCTTGACTGACCAAAGGAAGATTCCATTTGTGTCAGAACTAGTGGTATAACTTTCCCAACTCGTACCAAACTATATTAAACAATAGACTGATTCTGCAGGTTAACCTGATCAATTGTTTCAAGAGTTTCTTAAAAGTTCACCTAAATAAAATAAGTTAGTGCTTGCAGAACTAGTGAATTATTGACTTTTCCAAATGTGTCTCAGCCCAATAGCAAAAAATAGTGATCCAGTTATGAAAATCTTGCAAATCAATTGTTCATCAGTTCTTTTGAAATTCGATCACAGTCTTTACCCAATTATTTGTTTCTTAAAGTCTTATATAAGACCGAAAGAAAAGACGGTTATAGTGGATTCAGTTAGTGATTTAACTTTTCCATAGTAATTTAACCAAATTGGTATTTTGAAATTTTGAAAATCTTGCACGTCAGTTATAAAACTGTTCTTTCTAAAATTGATCAAAGGAAGATTCTAGTAATTTCATAGCTAGTGATCTAACTTTCCCAACGGTTTCTTGACTAAAGGTATCAAACAGTGGTGATGTAGTTCTACGAGTTTTCCTGATCAGTTGTTTCAACTGCTTCTTTAAAAATGTATTTAAAAGATAGTTAGGATTTCAAGTTAGTATATTCAAAGTTAGTGATTTAATTTTTTCAACAGTGTCTCAGTCCAATTCTTAGTAAAAAATAGTGATCCAGTTTTGAAGTCATTTGAGATGAATTACAACATACCATTTCACGTGATTTGCTGTGAAAAGTAGTGATTCAAGTGTTCAAGTCTTCTAGACTAAACTATCGCTGTTAGTTAATATTCAAGATGAAATCTGGTGTCTTTAGCTCTAGCAAAGCAACAATGCTAGTTAGTTCAGAGCTAGTGATCAAACCTTTATAATCGTGTCCTAATCTAGTTCTTACCAAAATATAGTGATTTAATTGGTTGAAACTTCTGTTTAACTAAGAACGAAATAATTTTGATTGATTGTGATCTAGCATAGTTTAATTGTCTTTGTTGTAGAGAGGGGTGGGTAAAATATACGTTCGCTAGGGTAAGTTTACGATACTATTGCACCAGTATGATATATTGTGGAAGTATATACAACGTACAGTTATGGAAGAGTTAACGTTAAGCACCACAATGTGAATTTGTATTTTTACTGAATTGTTGTGGTATGTGGGAAATGTATTATATTTCCATAGTCAGTTGGGACAGCTAAAAAACCTTTTATTAACTCACTGCCGGTCCATAGGCTTTTCATATTTAAAAACAAAACATACAAAAGTGTTTCAATTCGCAAATACTAATAATATATAATAATAAATAAATAATAATAATAAAATCACATTTCAAGTATGTCGAAGTGATTCTAATGAACTGTAGATTTAGAAATTTTGCAATTATTTTGGATGAACACTTTCTAACGTTGCAACACCACTGAACGCTACATTTGTACAACTACAGGATACAATGCGCATTCGCAAATGTTTCACGACCATAGTGGACCCATGTTGATACTCGATACAGATGTGGGATTCCTACTCATATGCTTGTATTGTCCACAGTACTAAATATACGAGGGTCGGTCATAAGAAGCATCGTAAATAGATAGGTACAGTGGTACCTATGGGGTTTTTTTAGAGGCGCTAGGCACATCTGCGTTTTGTTTTCTGTCTCAAAGGAAACTGGAAAGATAATAACCGGATGGTGTTAGTATTGAGAACATGGATTTAAGGGTATAATTTTTGGGTATGAATCTGTTTTTAGGGTATGAGGAGGGTTTGAATCGATCACGTGACCCGGAATATGGAAATATACCGAGATTGGCGTTAATTTCCGAAACACTTTCACTGAGGGAATCGATTTTAAAAGCGCGAACGTTCCGCGTGCGACTTTTACCGCTCCGACGACTTTTTTTTCGATCTCACATCTCTTGACATAATTTTAGGGCGACCCCAATAAATCGGAGGAATCTCGTCACCTTGACCCGCTTTCTGACCCACTTTTGGGGTTACCTACATTCTCGTACGCGAGACCGTCGCAGCCGTGGATGTGGTGTATATATATGAGCTTTTGTTGCTATTAATCATTTGCTAATTTTATTAGGTATTGTTTCGGTCCGACTGCTTTATTACGGCCGCATTTCGCTGCGTTTATTGGCATTTCCTAATGTGTCTCAGGGAACGTATATTTAACTATAAATACATAGTAAATACAACATCGGTTTTATGTGGAGGAACTTGTAAAAATATATTAAGTATGCGTATGACATGTATTATGTCAAGCCTTTAAAATTACTATTTTTTCGTAATAAAAGTTACAAATAAATTAGTTATTAAAGTAATGAACAGTTACAAAAAGTTATAATGAATACAACTTGCTAGTAATATGCAATAATGCAATCTTACAACATATTAATATATCGTACGACAACAAAACATTGTTTTAAAATTTTAATAAAGACATAACTCTACCTATTATCACCTAGTAAAAAAATTAGTTTCTTAACTACTTGGATAAATTCTTTTTAACAATTTTATCCAATATTTCTTGAATTGAAGTCATAACCTTAAGCCTCCCAAATTTTTAATGCTTTATAAAACTACAAAACTTTTTTAAGTTTTAATGACATGTACCTCCACCCTTGGAACATATGGCCTCATTTAGACGCTCTATACTTATCTCTATTGTAAGTTAACCTACGTACCTGTTATTAGTTCTGTTATAACATATAATTTTGTTTTTGAAGATTTTCCTAGACCAATATTTATTAATTACACCCTCAGAAGGGGTTGAAAATGCAACCCTCGACGTTTTTACTTTCTCATCTAAGGCATTCTTATATGAGAAGCTTTTCGAATTTGAGTTATATTAGCGTTTCTATGCGTTTTTAGGTCCCCTTAGCCCAAATGGCATCTTTTTGAAAAAAAAATTATTTGTTTATGTGCCTGTTACTTTTTTCTCCGAAAATGAAAATCACAAACGGTTCAAACTTTAAAATGGATTTAGGATTGGATAAGGTGGTAGGTTATTTGTCGCTTTTCGGTTTTTGGAAATTTTCTCAAAATCCATTCCAAATTTTTTTTGAAGATGTGTACTTATTCTGCTATCAAATCTGTATAATAAAGTTTTATAACTTTTTGTTATTAATTTTTTTTAAAAAACTTTTAAACATTAAATATTTATTGTACTTCGAATATTTGTAACAAGATATAAGAAAGGAGCCCAATGGACACATCGCCATGTTTCCATAATAGGGTTGAAGACTACGATTTCCAAAAAGCCATTTTGTTTCGTATAAAAACTTATTTCTTTGTTACTTTTGTACCTCATTTTTAAGTAATTTTGAGTAAGCATAAACATTTTAAGAAAGTTATTGCAAAACTATCTTTTCTTGAGAATTTTCTAAAAATCTAACTACGAGTCAACATTACTGTACATCTCACGTCAAAATTTTAGCAAGCTCCGATGTACTGAAATTTTGAATTGTTATTAAAAAGTCAAATTTTGAAATTTCAACGTGAGTTCTTTACTATTTTTTCAAGTGTTATTCAAATATGAATACAAAAAGCTCAAATTTTCATAAAGGAGTTTCCAAGATAACTATGTTATCATCGAGTCTAATTTTTACTTTCTTATATGAGGCATTCATATGAGAAATATTTTAGTCTGGTCGATTTTTCGAATTTGAGTTATTAGCATTGCTATACGGTTTTAGATCCCCAAAGTCGAAAAAACGTTTTTGGAAAAATATCTGTATGCATGTGGTACGTTTTTCTTTAGAATTAAAAAACAAATTTTTCAAATTTTGTACTACACAAGGACCTTCCAATATAGGATAGTTTAGTCTTGTTACTTTTCAGTTTTTTGAAATTTTCTTAAATTTTGCTGCAAGATTTCTTTTAAAATTTTCATATTTCTTTCACTGCCGAATATACATAATGAAGCTTAATATCAATTTTGGCGAAATCTTCTCTAAAGAGCACTTTACATGTAATTTTTTTGTTTTTGGAATTTTTCTCAAAATACCCTCTATGAACTTATTACAACTTTTGAACATTTGTTCCAATATCGAATTATGAATAATAAAGGTTAATAATATCTATGTACAATTATATATGTATTATCTACTACATACAGCAATAAATTGTCCCTGAAGTGTACTTTACTCTTGCTACTTTTCGGTTTTTGAAAATTTTCTCAAATTTTGTTTCAAGATTTCTTTTTCAATTTTCATATTTCTTTCACTGTCGAATAATACATAATGAAGCTTAACACCAATTTTAGCTAAATCTTCTCTAAAGGGCCCTTTACGCTGCTCATTTTTTGGTTTTTGGAAATTTCCTCAAACTACCCTCCAAGAACTTATTACAAACTTCGACAATTTATTCCAATATGAAATTATGAAAAATAAAGGCTAATAATATCTGTGTACAATATATGTGTTATGTACTGTATACAACAATAAATCGTCCCTGAAGTGTACTTTACTCTTGCTACTTTTCGGTTTTTGAAAATTTTCTCAAATTTTGCTTGAAATTTTCTTTTTGTATTTTCATATTTCTTTCACTGCCGAATACACATAATGAAGCTTAACACCAATTTTGGCTAAATCTTCTCTAAAGGGCCCTTTACGCTTGTCATTCTTTGGTTTTTGGAAATTTCCTCAAACTACCCTCCAAGAACTTATTACAAACTTCGACAATTTATTCCAATATGAAATTATGAAAAATAAAGGCTAATAATATCTGTGTACAATATATGTGTTATGTACTGTATACAACAATAAATCGTCCCTGAAGTGTACTTTACTCTTGCTACTTTTCGGTTTTTGAAAATTTTCTCAAATTTTGCTTGAAAATTTCTTATTTTATTTTCATATTTCTTTCACTGTCGAATAATACATACTGAAGCTTAAAGCAATTTTGGCTAAATCTTCTCTAAAGGGCCCTTTACGCTTGTCATTTTTTTGGTTTTTGGAAATTTCCTCAAACTACCCTCCAAGAACTTATTACAAACTTCGACAATTTATTCCAATATGAAATTATGAAAAATAAAGGTTAATAATATCTGTGTACAATATATGTGTTATGTACTGTATACAACAATAAATCGTCCCTGAAGTGTACTTTAACTCTTGCTACTTTTCGGTTTTTGAAAATTTTCTCAAATTTTGTTTCAAGATTTCTTTTTCAATTTTCATATTTCTTTCACTGCCGAATAATACATAATGAAGCTTAAAGCAATTTTGGCTAAATCTTCTCTAAAGGGCACTTAAGCATGTCATTTTTTTGGTTTCTGGAAATTTTCTCAAAATACCCTCCAGGAACTTATTACAAACTTCGACAATTTATTCCAATATGAAATTATGAAAAATAAAGGTTAATAATATCTGTGTACAATATATGTGTTATATACTGTATACAACAATAAATCGTCCCTGAAGTGTACTTTACTCTTGCTACTTTTCGGTTTTTGAAAATTTTCTCAAATTTTGCTTAAAGATTTCTTTTAAAATTTTCATATTTCTTTCACTGTCGAATAATACATAATGAAGCTTAAAGCAATTTTGGCTAAATCTTCTCTAAAAGGCCCTTTACGCTTGTCATTTTTTGGTTTTTGGAAATTTCCTCAAACTACCCTCCAAGAACTTATTACAAACTTCGACAATTTATTCCAATATGAAATAATGAAAAATAAAGGCTAATAATATCTGTGTACAATATATGTGTTATCTACTGTATACAACAATAAATCGTTCCTGAAGTGTACTTTACTCTTGCTACTTTTCGGTTTTTGAAAATTTTCTCAAATTTTGCTTGAAAATTTCTTATTTTATTTTCATATTTCTTTCACTGTCGAATAATACATAATGAAGCTTAACACCAATTTTGGCTAAATCTTCTCTAAAGGGCCCTTTACGCTTGTCATTTTTTGGTTTTTGGAAATTTCCTTAAACTACCCTCCAAGAACTTATTACAAACTTCGACAATTTATTCCAATATGAAATTATGAAAAATAAAGGTTAATAATATCTGTGTACAATATATGTGTTATGTACTGTATACAACAATAAATCGTCCCTGAAGTGTACTTTACTCTTGCTACTTTTCTGTTTTTGAAGATTTTCTCAAATTTTGTTTCAAGATTTCTTTTTTAATTTTCATATTTCTTTCACTGTCGAATAATACATACTGATGCTTAAAGCAATTTTGGCTAAATCTTCTCTAAAGGGCCCTTTACGCTTGTCATTTTTTGGTTTTTGGAAATTTCCTCAAACTATCCTCCAAGAACTTATCACAAACTTCGACAATTTATTCCAATATGAAATTATGAAAAATAAAGGTTAATAATATCTGTGTACAATATGTGTGTTATGTAATGTATACAACAATAAATCGTCCCTGAAGTGTACTTTACTCTTGCTACTTTTCGGTTTTTGAAAATTTTCTCAAATTTTGTTTCAAGATTTCTTTTTCAATTTTCATATTTCTTTCACTGCCGAATAATACATAATGAAGCTTAAAGCAATTTTGGCTAAATCTTCTCTAAAGGGCACTTAAGCATGTCATTTTTTTGGTTTCTGGAAATTTTCTCAAAATACCCTCCAGGAACTTATTACAAACTTCGACAATTTATTCCAATATGAAATTATGAAAAATAAAGGTTAATAATATCTGTGTACAATATATGTGTTATATACTGTATACAACAATAAATCGTCCCTGAAGTGTACTTTACTCTTGCTACTTTTCGGTTTTTGAAAATTTTCTCAAATTTTGCTTAAAGATTTCTTTTAAAATTTTCATATTTCTTTCACTGTCGAATAATACATAATGAAGCTTAAAGCAATTTTGGCTAAATCTTCTCTAAAAGGCCCTTTACGCTTGTCATTTTTTGGTTTTTGGAAATTTCCTCAAACTACCCTCCAAGAACTTATTACAAACTTCGACAATTTATTCCAATATGAAATAATGAAAAATAAAGGCTAATAATATCTGTGTACAATATATGTGTTATCTACTGTATACAACAATAAATCGTTCCTGAAGTGTACTTTACTCTTGCTACTTTTCGGTTTTTGAAAATTTTCTCAAATTTTGCTTGAAAATTTCTTATTTTATTTTCATATTTCTTTCACTGTCGAATAATACATAATGAAGCTTAACACCAATTTTGGCTAAATCTTCTCTAAAGGGCCCTTTACGCTTGTCATTTTTTGGTTTTTGGAAATTTCCTTAAACTACCCTCCAAGAACTTATTACAAACTTCGACAATTTATTCCAATATGAAATTATGAAAAATAAAGGTTAATAATATCTGTGTACAATATATGTGTTATGTACTGTATACAACAATAAATCGTCCCTGAAGTGTACTTTAACTCTTGCTACTTTTCGGTTTTTGAAAATTTTCTCAAATTTTGTTTCAAGATTTCTTTTTCAATTTTCATATTTCTTTCACTGCCGAATAATACATAATGAAGCTTAAAGCAATTTTGGCTAAATCTTCTCTAAAGGGCACTTAAGCATGTCATTTTTTTGGTTTCTGGAAATTTTCTCAAAATACCCTCCAGGAACTTATTACAAACTTCGACAATTTATTCCAATATGAAATTATGAAAAATAAAGGTTAATAATATCTGTGTACAATATATGTGTTATATACTGTATACAACAATAAATCGTCCCTGAAGTGTACTTTACTCTTGCTACTTTTCGGTTTTTGAAAATTTTCTCAAATTTTGCTTAAAGATTTCTTTTAAAATTTTCATATTTCTTTCACTGTCGAATAATACATAATGAAGCTTAAAGCAATTTTGGCTAAATCTTCTCTAAAAGGCCCTTTACGCTTGTCATTTTTTGGTTTTTGGAAATTTCCTCAAACTACCCTCCAAGAACTTATTACAAACTTCGACAATTTATTCCAATATGAAATAATGAAAAATAAAGGCTAATAATATCTGTGTACAATATATGTGTTATCTACTGTATACAACAATAAATCGTTCCTGAAGTGTACTTTACTCTTGCTACTTTTCGGTTTTTGAAAATTTTCTCAAATTTTGCTTGAAAATTTCTTATTTTATTTTCATATTTCTTTCACTGTCGAATAATACATAATGAAGCTTAACACCAATTTTGGCTAAATCTTCTCTAAAGGGCCCTTTACGCTTGTCATTTTTTGGTTTTTGGAAATTTCCTTAAACTACCCTCCAAGAACTTATTACAAACTTCGACAATTTATTCCAATATGAAATTATGAAAAATAAAGGTTAATAATATCTGTGTACAATATATGTGTTATGTACTGTATACAACAATAAATCGTCCCTGAAGTGTACTTTACTCTTGCTACTTTTCTGTTTTTGAAGATTTTCTCAAATTTTGTTTCAAGATTTCTTTTTTAATTTTCATATTTCTTTCACTGTCGAATAATACATACTGATGCTTAAAGCAATTTTGGCTAAATCTTCTCTAAAGGGCCCTTTACGCTTGTCATTTTTTGGTTTTTGGAAATTTCCTCAAACTATCCTCCAAGAACTTATCACAAACTTCGACAATTTATTCCAATATGAAATTATGAAAAATAAAGGTTAATAATATCTGTGTACAATATGTGTGTTATGTAATGTATACAACAATAAATCGTCCCTGAAGTGTACTTTACTCTTGCTATTTTTCGGTTTTTGAAAATTTTCTCAAATTTTGTTTCAAGATTTCTTTTTCAATTTTCATATTTCTTTCACTGCCGAATAATACATAATGAAGCTTAAAGCAATTTTGGCTAAATCTTCTCTAAAGGGCACTTAAGCATGTCATTTTTTTGGTTTCTGGAAATTTTCTCAAAATACCCTCCAGGAACTTATTACAAACTTCGACAATTTATTCCAATATGAAATTATGAAAAATAAAGGTTAATAATATCTGTGTACAATATATGTGTTATATACTGTATACAACAATAAATCGTCCCTGAAGTGTACTTTACTCTTGCTACTTTTCGGTTTTTGAAAATTTTCTCAAATTTTGCTTAAAGATTTCTTTTAAAATTTTCATATTTCTTTCACTGTCGAATAATACATAATGAAGCTTAAAGCAATTTTGGCTAAATCTTCTCTAAAAGGCCCTTTACGCTTGTCATTTTTTGGTTTTTGGAAATTTCCTCAAACTACCCTCCAAGAACTTATTACAAACTTCGACAATTTATTCCAATATGAAATAATGAAAAATAAAGGCTAATAATATCTGTGTACAATATATGTGTTATCTACTGTATACAACAATAAATCGTTCCTGAAGTGTACTTTACTCTTGCTACTTTTCGGTTTTTGAAAATTTTCTCAAATTTTGCTTGAAAATTTCTTATTTTATTTTCATATTTCTTTCACTGTCGAATAATACATAATGAAGCTTAACACCAATTTTGGCTAAATCTTCTCTAAAGGGCCCTTTACGCTTGTCATTTTTTGGTTTTTGGAAATTTCCTTAAACTACCCTCCAAGAACTTATTACAAACTTCGACAATTTATTCCAATATGAAATTATGAAAAATAAAGGTTAATAATATCTGTGTACAATATATGTGTTATGTACTGTATACAACAATAAATCGTCCCTGAAGTGTACTTTAACTCTTGCTACTTTTCGGTTTTTGAAAATTTTCTCAAATTTTGTTTCAAGATTTCTTTTTCAATTTTCATATTTCTTTCACTGCCGAATAATACATAATGAAGCTTAAAGCAATTTTGGCTAAATCTTCTCTAAAGGGCACTTAAGCATGTCATTTTTTTGGTTTCTGGAAATTTTCTCAAAATACCCTCCAGGAACTTATTACAAACTTCGACAATTTATTCCAATATGAAATTATGAAAAATAAAGGTTAATAATATCTGTGTACAATATATGTGTTATATACTGTATACAACAATAAATCGTCCCTGAAGTGTACTTTACTCTTGCTACTTTTCGGTTTTTGAAAATTTTCTCAAATTTTGCTTAAAGATTTCTTTTAAAATTTTCATATTTCTTTCACTGTCGAATAATACATAATGAAGCTTAAAGCAATTTTGGCTAAATCTTCTCTAAAAGGCCCTTTACGCTTGTCATTTTTTGGTTTTTGGAAATTTCCTCAAACTACCCTCCAAGAACTTATTACAAACTTCGACAATTTATTCCAATATGAAATAATGAAAAATAAAGGCTAATAATATCTGTGTACAATATATGTGTTATCTACTGTATACAACAATAAATCGTTCCTGAAGTGTACTTTACTCTTGCTACTTTTCGGTTTTTGAAAATTTTCTCAAATTTTGCTTGAAAATTTCTTATTTTATTTTCATATTTCTTTCACTGTCGAATAATACATAATGAAGCTTAACACCAATTTTGGCTAAATCTTCTCTAAAGGGCCCTTTACGCTTGTCATTTTTTGGTTTTTGGAAATTTCCTTAAACTACCCTCCAAGAACTTATTACAAACTTCGACAATTTATTCCAATATGAAATTATGAAAAATAAAGGTTAATAATATCTGTGTACAATATATGTGTTATGTACTGTATACAACAATAAATCGTCCCTGAAGTGTACTTTAACTCTTGCTACTTTTCGGTTTTTGAAAATTTTCTCAAATTTTGTTTCAAGATTTCTTTTTCAATTTTCATATTTCTTTCACTGCCGAATAATACATAATGAAGCTTAAAGCAATTTTGGCTAAATCTTCTCTAAAGGGCACTTAAGCATGTCATTTTTTTGGTTTCTGGAAATTTTCTCAAAATACCCTCCAGGAACTTATTACAAACTTCGACAATTTATTCCAATATGAAATTATGAAAAATAAAGGTTAATAATATCTGTGTACAATATATGTGTTATATACTGTATACAACAATAAATCGTCCCTGAAGTGTACTTTACTCTTGCTACTTTTCGGTTTTTGAAAATTTTCTCAAATTTTGCTTAAAGATTTCTTTTAAAATTTTCATATTTCTTTCACTGTCGAATAATACATAATGAAGCTTAAAGCAATTTTGGCTAAATCTTCTCTAAAAGGCCCTTTACGCTTGTCATTTTTTGGTTTTTGGAAATTTCCTCAAACTACCCTCCAAGAACTTATTACAAACTTCGACAATTTATTCCAATATGAAATAATGAAAAATAAAGGCTAATAATATCTGTGTACAATATATGTGTTATCTACTGTATACAACAATAAATCGTTCCTGAAGTGTACTTTACTCTTGCTACTTTTCGGTTTTTGAAAATTTTCTCAAATTTTGCTTGAAAATTTCTTATTTTATTTTCATATTTCTTTCACTGTCGAATAATACATAATGAAGCTTAACACCAATTTTGGCTAAATCTTCTCTAAAGGGCCCTTTACGCTTGTCATTTTTTGGTTTTTGGAAATTTCCTTAAACTACCCTCCAAGAACTTATTACAAACTTCGACAATTTATTCCAATATGAAATTATGAAAAATAAAGGTTAATAATATCTGTGTACAATATATGTGTTATGTACTGTATACAACAATAAATCGTCCCTGAAGTGTACTTTACTCTTGCTACTTTTCTGTTTTTGAAGATTTTCTCAAATTTTGTTTCAAGATTTCTTTTTTAATTTTCATATTTCTTTCACTGTCGAATAATACATACTGATGCTTAAAGCAATTTTGGCTAAATCTTCTCTAAAGGGCCCTTTACGCTTGTCATTTTTTGGTTTTTGGAAATTTCCTCAAACTATCCTCCAAGAACTTATCACAAACTTCGACAATTTATTCCAATATGAAATTATGAAAAATAAAGGTTAATAATATCTGTGTACAATATGTGTGTTATGTAATGTATACAACAATAAATCGTCCCTGAAGTGTACTTTACTCTTGCTACTTTTCGGTTTTTGAAAATTTTCTCAAATTTTGTTTTAAGTTTTCTTTTTCAATTTTCATATTTCTTTCACTGTCGAATAATACATAATGAAGCTAACACCAATTTTGGCTAAATTTTCTATAAAGGGCCCTTTACGCTTGTCATTTTTTGGTTTTTGGAAATTTCCTCAAACTATCCTCCAAGAACTTATCACAAACTTCGACAATTTATTCCAATATGAAATTATGAAAAATAAAGGTTAATAATATCTGTGTACAATATATGTGTTATGTACTATATATACAACAATAAATTGTCCCTGAAGTTTACTTTACATTTGTAACTTTTCTGAAAATTTTCTTAAATTTTGCTTCAAGATTTCTTCTTAAATTTTCATATTTCTTTCACTTGTTACCTCAAATATCTCAATAAACGCGCAGAAATGTCAGTCAACGCAACTAAATCTGTTAGTGACGTCACAAGTTAGTAAACTATTATAAATCGTTACATAATGTTTTATTGACACATTTGTGTTATTTATTCATTCTCCATTTCGTTATTGACTATTATAAGTATTTTATTCTTCAACATTTTTCAACTTTATATGGTAATATTGGGATTTAAACTCTTTTCTCTAGAGAGGATGAAAGTCTTACTTGCACGATGTCTAGGTAGCCTTCACTAGTTTGTTAAACCTGACAAACCTAAGGAAATTTGAAAGAACTATTGGGAACCCTCAAACCTTCAGTGCAACATAAGGTAATTATTAATAAACCTTTAAGGGTTTCTAGGTAGTCTTATAAACCCGAAAATCTACTATAAACCTATAAGTATTAAGCTTGATTTAAGCTCTAGAGTTCTTTTTCATGGCACAGGAGGGAAGTTGGGTCCTCTTCAATTTCCATTGAGTCTTCAGGAAGTAATATTGGAGTAATTTTGAGAAGTAACGAATATTCAAGACGATTTGAAAGAGATAATTTAAAGGAAACCAGTACAGTACAGTACAGTCGCTTGTAGTGTTTACTAACCTCTGACGTCACATTAGCAAAATGGGGATTAGACTGGCAGTATTCATAATATTTTCTTTTGGATTAAACACTTTTATGAAATTTTGTGACCATTCAAGACAATTTTCTTAAAAATTAGTGATTACTGAGCGACCTGTGATCTTTTTGAATCAGGTGATATCTTATTTCCTGTTACTGTCTATAATCACTACGAGTACATGAGAAGCCAGTCCATAATTAGACTTAGAAAATAATAAGGAAAAATTTGAAACATCCTACATATTAAAAGAAAAATATTAATTTCTGCATCAGTTTTGTTTGTTTGCCCTCGTGGGATGTTATGATGGTGACGAAATGATTATAAATTAATCAATAAACGAACCGTTAAAGTGTAATGGAGAGGATGAGAGAGGAGGAAGGGGGCACTGTTGGTTAATGGAACGTATTTCCCCGCCACTGCGTTGGCTGAGTGTAATATAAAAAGGATAAATTGAGTTATTTTTGTCAAGCCAATGCCAAGGACCAAGGTCGGAACGTTCTTACTGTTAGAACACATGAAATCGTTGAAATATCGTTAAATATCGCCCGATCGATAAATGGCGCAGGAAACTTTTTATTTTTGGAATACGAACGTGTAACGAAAATGCAACGACGCCCCCCCTCCGTAACGTTACGAGATTGTTGCAGATCCGCCCGCCGAATAATTAATCTGTCACAGCTATTTCGATCTCTACATATTGACATTGAATGAGCGCTCAGGGTCGTCGCGATTTTTTTCGTAAACATGTTTTGTTGTTTGTCGGAGAGAAAAATGACGTTTAAATTCGCGATGCGACGCCGTTTCCTAATTACAAGGGCTCCGCGATACCGAGACCGAGGCGAGACGTTATCGAGACCGAGACGAAACTGTAGAAACTGAGACGAGACTGTTGAGACCGAGACGGAAAATCTCGTCGCCTCTCGCAGTCTCTCGTTGAATACTCATATTCAAGACTGAGACCGAGACCGAAAATCTCGTCGCCTCTCGCAGTCTCTCGTTGAATACTCATATTCAAGACTGAGACCGAGACGGAAAATCTCGTCGCCTTTCGCAGTCTCGTTGAATACTCATATGCAAGACTGAAACCGAGACGAGACTGTCGAGACCGAGAGGGAAAATCTCATTGCCTCTCGCAGCCTCGTTGAATACTTATATTCAAGACTGAGACCGAGACGAGACTCTTGAGACCGAGACGGAAAGTCTCTCATCGCCTCTCGCAGTTTCGTTGAATACTCATATTTAAGACTGAGACCGAGACGAGACTGTCGAGACCGATACGAAATACGTTTGGATACTCATTGAATACTCATATGCAATACAGACAAAAATGCCCTTTTGCAAATTCGCCAATGACAATTTTTGTATCATAAACATTAGGTGAGATATGGCGGTTCAAAGTTTGCATTCGCGTACTATTTGTAGATCTACCAAGCCCTTTGAACTCAACCCTTTTCGAAAATAAGGGTTGAAAAAAGTTTTAACTAATATGACGTTGAAGTGCTTGAAATTCTTTACAAAATGAGTTTTCATAAAGTTTGCAGCTCAAAAAATAAGGGAATTATCGTCGAAAATCCAATTGCATTTCCTTTTGAAATTTCGGATCAGGCATTTTGGAACATAGTTGAAGTGTTCAAAAAATAAGACATTTTATTTTATTGCCGAAACATGCTTAACTTAATACAAAATCACTTTTAAATAGTTTCTAATTATAAAAAAATCGTTGAAATTATTTTTTAATAATCAATATTCTCAGGGGATGATTTATAATTTATAAGGGTTGATCAAGCGGTTAAGCAAATAATAAATTCATTTTACTAGTACAGTAATTACACAGTAATACATTTGATATAAATACACTTTTAAATTATTTCGAATTGTAAAAAGCATTTTCAAAAATATTTGTTAATATATTTATAAGGGTTGAAGCAAGCGTTTCAGCAAATAATGTATTACATTGAACTAAAGTAAAATAATTTAAATTTAATATGACGCACTTTTAAATCATTTTAAGTTACAATAAATATCTTTAAAATTTATTTTGAAAATTGCTACCCTCAGGGGATGATTTACAGGGGTTGAATCATTACGATTAATGATAGATATTGTTCAGAAATGTCAAGAAGTCTACAAATAATTTATTCAAACATTATTTTAACAAATTATATGCTAGAATCTACGATTTTTTAATTTTTTGCAATAAGGGGTAGTTTTTACCCCTTATTGCAGGGGTTGAATCATTCTGATTAATGATAAATATTGTTCAGAAATGTCAAGAGGTCTACAAATAATTCATTTAAACATTATATTAACCAATGACATGCTAGAATCTACGATTTTTTTATTTTTGTAATAAGGGGTAATTTTCACAACTAAAATATAAAAAGACCCGGTCCGGTACAGGGTGCATTTTGAAGTAGAAGGTAAGTAGAGTTTAAACCCGGTATTTCATCATCAATTCAATCATCGGTATTTTACCGTTGATAACTGGACAAAAAGTAGATTTTCCTAAGGAGCGACAGTAAATATTACATTTTGTTTTTGAAATTAAATTATCTAATTAAAATATTTGAGATTTGGGAATGAACGTATTCATTACAACTCACAGCTGTGTACGAGTGAACATGGGGTAATTATTTTTTTAAGGGATCAAAAATTGTAATAATTCGTCAAATAATTACAATTTTTGTTCTATTTTCTACATTGGCCAGTTGATGACGAATCTTCATATTAAAATTTCGGTAGAAACACATTATTTGAAAGTTGAAACAGTTCTGAAAGTATTTTTTTTGAATTTTTGGAGAGAAACTCAAAATTAAATAATTCACCAAACAAACTCAAAGAAAGAAATTTGCTTAATTTGCTGGAAATTTCCTAACAAATACTTTGAATCAAGTTGTACTATAAACTGTGATGTAAATTGGGCGTGTTTTGGTAAAATCTAATAAAAGAACTGTTTAAAATACAGGCCAAATTTTTTTTTCAAATTATCCTAATTATCTAAACTATTTAAAAAAAATGTATAACCGTTATAAACAATGTTGTAGGATTGTCAGATTTACAGTTTGGCTGTAGGATAGTAATGCATTTGCTAATAAGTTAGCGTGCTGTATTTTTTACATTGGCTAGTTCATGACGGATCTTCATATTAAAATTTCAGTAGAAACACATTATTTGAAAGTTAAAACAGTTCTGAGTTCTGAGAGTATGTTTTTGCAATTTTTGGAGAAAAACTCATAATTAAATAATGCACCAAAAAACGTAAAGAAAGAAATTTGCTTAATTTTTTGAAATTTTCTAAAATTTCGGTAGAAATACTTGGAATCAAGTTGTACTATAAACTGTGATGTAATTTGAACGTGTTTTGGTAAAACCTAATAAATGAACTTTCTACAGTCAGGCTTGATTTTTTTTCAAATTATCCTAATTATCTAAATTAATTATTATACATGAAGTAAATTATCCAAATTATTCAAAAAAAATGTATTACCATTATAAACAATGTTGTAGGATTGTCAGATTTACAGTTTGGCTGTAGGATAGTAATGATAGGATACTAATGAGTTTGCGTGCTCTATTTTCTACATTGGCTGGTTCATGGCGAATCTTCATATTAAAATTTCGGTAGAAACACATTATTTGGAAGTTGCAACAGTTCTGAAAGTATTTTTTTGCAATTTTTGGAGAAACTCATAATTAAATAATTCACCAAAAAACTTATAAAGAAAGAAATTTGCTTCAAATTTCCTAAAATTTCGGTATAAATACTTTGAATCAAGTTGTACTATAAACTGTGATGTAAATTGGACGTGTTTTGATAAAATCTAATAAATGAACTTTTTACAATAAAGGTCTGATTATTTTCAAAATTTTTCTAATTATCTAAATTAATTACTATAAATTAAGTAAATTATGTAAATTATTTAAAAAATTAGCACTACCATTATAAACAACGTTGAAGGATTGTCAGATTTATAGTTTGGCTGTAGTAGACCAAGAGCTGGGGACGAGATTTCAACATCATCAGTAATATGGAATTCGTAAACAGGAATAAACTCTATTACCATCATTTATTAAAGTTCCGAGCAGGCGGACAGCTTACTTGTTGCGGAGGGTAGTTATAAGGGGTGAAAGTGGTTAATTTTTCGAGGAAATTTCGGCATCGATAATAAGCTTAAAAATGTATGTAATGATAGGTCTTACCATACCTAAACCAAATTCCAAGCGGCGAACACATGAGTAGATGCAAAGGGGGTGGCGGACAAGGGTAAAGGGTTGAAAAGGCGGAAAGCTAGAGCCGAAATTTCAACGTCATCGTCATCAGTAATATGGAATTCGTAAACAGGAATAAACTCTATTACCATCAGTTAATAAAGTGTCGAGCAGGCGGACAGATTACTCGTTGCGGAGGGTAGTTATAAGGGGTGAAATTGGTTAATTTTTCGAAAACATTTCGGCTTCGATCAGAAGCTTCAAAATTTATGAAATGATATATCTTACGATAACTGAAAAAAATCCAAGCGGCGGACACATGAGTGGGTGCAAAGGGGGCGGCAGACAATGGTTAAGGGGGTGAAAAGGTGGAGAGCTAGAGCCGAAATTTCAACGTCATCAGTAATATGGAATTCGTAAACAGGAATAAACTCACTAATTTTGCCATTCCAGTTTTCACCCCCTTTACTCTTGTCCGCCGCCCCCTCTGTACCCACTCATGTGTCCGCCGCTTGGAATTTCGTTCATTTATGGTAAGATCTATCATTACATAAATTTTGAAGCTTCTGATCGATGCTGAAATTTTCTCGAAAAATTAACAACTTTCACCCCTTATAACTACCCTCCGCAGCGAGTAATCTGTCCGCCTGCTCGAGACTTCAATAATTGATGGTATAATAGAGTTTATTCCTGTTTCCGAATTCCATATTACTGATGACCTTGAAATTTCGGCTCTATATAGCTCTCCGCCTTTTCACCCCCTTTACCTTTACCGACGCCCCCTTTGCACCCACTCATGTGTCCGCCGCTTGGAATTTCTTTTAGTTATGGTAAGACCTATCGTTACATAAATTTTCAAGCGTATTATCGATGCTGAAATTTCCCCGAAAAATGAACCAATTTCACCCCTTATAACTACCCTCCGCAACGAGTGAGCTGTCCGCCTGCTCGGAACTTTAATAACTGATAGTAATAGAGTTTATTCCTGTTTACGAATGCCATATTACTGATGACGATGACGTTGAAATTTCGGCTCTAGCTTTCCGCCTTTTCACCCCTTTACCCTTGTCCGCCACCCCCTTTGCATCTACTCATGTGTTCGCCGCTTGGAATTTGGTTTAGGTATGGTAAGACCTATCATTACATACATTTTTAAGCTTATTATCGATGCCGAAATTTCCCCGAAAAATGAACCAATTTCACCCCTTATAACTACCCTCCGCAACAAGTAAGCTGTCCGCCTGCTCGAAACTTTAATAAATGATGGTATATAATAGAGTTTATTCCTGTTTACGAATTCCATATTACTGATGATGTTGAAATCTCGTGCCCAGCTCTTGGTCTATAGGATAGTAATGCATTTGATAATGAGTTAGCGTGATCTATTTTCCACATTGGCTAGTTCATGACGGATCTTCATATTAAAATTTTGGTAGAAACACATTATTTGAAAGTTGAAACAGTTTTGAAAGTATTTTTTTTGTAATTTTTGGAGAGAAACTCAAAATTAAACAATCCACCAAAAAACTTAAAGAAAGAAATTAGCTTAATTTGCTGGAAATTTCCTAAAATTTCGGTACAAATGTTTTGAATTAAGTTGTACTATAAACTGTGATGTAAAATTGGACTTGTTTTGGTAAAATCTAATAAATGAACTTTCTACAATACAGACCTGATTATTTTCCAAATTGTCCTAATTAACTAAATTAATTGTTGTAAATTAAGTAAATTATCTAAATTATTAAAAAAATATTACCATTATAAAGGATGTTGTAGGATTGTCAGAGTTTGGTTGTAGGATAGTAATGCATTTGCTAATTAGTTAGCGTGCTCTATTTTCTACAATAGCTAGTTCATATGACGGATCTTCATATCAAAATTTCAGGTAGAAACACATTATTTGAAATTTGAAACAGTTCTGAAAGTATTTTTTTGCAATTTTTGGAGAGAAACTCAAAATTGTATAATTCACCAAAAATCTAAAACTTGAGGAAAGAAATTTGCTTAGTTTCCTGAAAATTTTCTAAAATTTCAGTACAAATATTTTGAATCAAGTTGTACTATAAACTGTGATGTAAATTGGACGTGTTTTGGTAAAATCTAATAAATGAAATTTTTACAATATAGGCCTAATTTTTTCCAAATTATTCTAATTATAAAAATTAATTATTATAAATTAAGTAAATTACCTAAATTATTTAAAAAAATTTACCATTATAAAGGATGTTGTAGGATTGTCAGATTTACAGTTTGGCTGTAGGATAGTAATGCATTTGCTAATGAGTTAGCGTGCTGTATTTTCTACATTGGCTAGTTCATGACGAATCCCCATGTTAAAATTTCGGTAGAAACACATTATTTGAAAGTTGAAACAGTTCTGAAAATATTTTGGAGTGAAACTCAAATTTAAATAATTCACCAAAAAACTTAAAGAAAGAAATTTGTTCAATTTGCTTGAAATTTCCTAAAATTTCGGTACAAATACTTTGAATCGAGTTGTACTATAAACTGTGATGTAAATTGGACGTGTTATGGTAAAATCCAATAAATGAACTTTCTACAATACAGGTCTGATTGTTTCCCATAGTATCCTAATTGTCTAAAATAATTATAGTAAATTAAGAAAATCATCCAAATTATTTAAAAAAGCTAATACCATTATAGAGGATGTTGAAGGATTCTCAGATTTACAGTTTAGCTGTAGGATATTACTGCATTTGCTAATGAGTTAGCGTGCTCTATTTTCTACATTGGCTAGCTCATGACGAATCTTTATAATAAAATTTCGGTAGAAACACATTATTTGAAAGTTGCAACAGTTCTGAAATTATTTCTTTCCATATTTTAATATTGTCCAAAATCCAAAATTATAAAAAAAAAATATTATCATTATAAACGATATTCTACAGTTTGCCTGTAAAATAGAAATACATTTGTTAATGACTTAGCGTCCTTATAACAATTTTTATTACAACGATTCTTACGCAATCGCATCGACAATTCCATCAAAAATATGTTAATTCGGGAATACGCCTCAAATTCTCTTATTTAGCACCTTCTAATAGACGATTTCGTAAAGTCTCGGCCGCAATTGCCGACACACCGCCTGCAATTTTCCCTGTTTTATAGATTTGTGCCAGATTTCGATGATTCCCATTCGCCTCGTTTCATAACGTTCAGATGTTTAATATTTGAGAGAGTTCATAGAAATGTTCATGACCCGAATTTCGGGTAGCGCTCTCGTAAACGGAAACCGTTGACAATAGCGTCCCAAATTGAGCCGGCCATCTACAAAATATCGCCAAGACAAGGTCGTGCCGTTTAGATGGCGAAGAAAGATCTATTCAAACAGATCCTATTTATGCCATAACAATTGATGTGTTTGTTGAAGATAAGTCTGTTGTTCTTGATGCAAAGGTACTTTAATTACCCAAACAGGAAGGTGATTTGAAGTCATATTGATCCATAATCGAAAATCAAGTTTCATCAGGTATTTTAAACAGCTTAATTGTAACTAACATTCTAAATTACCCCGTTGGACATATAATATCAATTTTCAAGCTTCTTCCTGCCTTCTTTTAAACAAAACAAAAAATATTTAAAACTAGTGCTAATCAATAAAATTCCTGATATCTCTACTTTTGTGTTCCATCTCAATGGTTGGCTTACCTTGCTGCCTGAATATTATTTATGAATGACAAATAAATAGATGTAGACTTAAATAGTTTAAACAACACATTTCATGAATATGTATAATAATTTCAATAACAAATTGCCTAAGGTGTAGTAATTTATGTGTACCTAATTGTAAATTGGAATTCGTTATTTGCGTAATTATTATTTACTAATTGTTACTGACAGTTAAATTGTTCGACGGTGATTGATACGGTCAATATGTCCATTAATTAATATTTCTGATATACTGCAAATTACCACAGATTTTACGTTCATGAAAACAAATTTGAATTTGGGAATATATTTTTTGCAGTCAATTTTATCACTTTCTTAAGCCTTCAGATTGCGTGGTAAGTCCATTATAAAGATAGTTAAGATCATAATCAAGAGAAAAAATAAAATTTTGTAATATAGTGAATCAGATAGAATTTCTACTCTTGCCATCACTATGTTTTTCAGGCCAAAAAGAAATTCTCCAATCACCAGCACTCTGTCGAAATTTCCAGCGTTCCAATTTAGGTTTACTCCCACTCTCACAATTTCTAGTGACTCCAATGTAAAATAGGATCTCGGAAAACAATGAAATCCGCTCTTCGCTCTCAGAGTGGCCGCAGATTAATTTAAACGTCTTATACGAGATTACCGTTCTTTTCCACTACAATTCACTCTAATGTTCAACGTCACGAAGATTTCCCAAAAGCGTTTTCTACGCTCGAGCCGCGCTCTGGTCATGGGGTCATCTAATTTCACTTTCTAATTGTCTTCAAAATTGAGAGTTTTCTCTCTAAAACGAGAGAAGAAAGAAATGCGCCGCAGTGAAAGTACTCGACAAACAAAGATTAGTTCCTCATTCAGAGAAAGGGATTTCGTTACAATCGCCGATTTCATCTTCATCGATCGTGTCTATTGTATTTGGGAAAAAACATGGAAGAAAATCCAGGTCGGCACCGAACGAGTAATAGTCCAGTCATCTTAGGCCAAATTAGGTGAATGTCTTGGAAAATGGACATAACCAGTATATTACCACGTAGAAATTTCTATTTTGGCATTCTAGAACTTTTCTCAAAATTCACATATAATTGGATTGGTCGGAAGTTTTAAAGTTAGGGATAAAAATTCACAAAAATCGTTTTTTTTACAATTTTTGCAAATATCTCGTTTTCTATGGGTTTTACGCTATTGGTATCTATTATCGATATTGTAGAGGATCAAATTCTCTACAACTTTTATATTTAACATTTCTTCATACTTCGAACTGTTTTCGAGATAGAGGGCGGAGAGCGCTGGTCAGAGAATCATGTGAGGTCATGGTAGTCCCGATCAAAAATTCGTAATATTAAAGTTATAAATTATTGATAGATATTTAATTAACTTTTACATTAAATTAATTTTTTTGGTTACTTATCTATTTTTAATTAAGTGTCAATTTATTCAATAAACCTTACCTGGCCATGTAATTAAAAAATTGTTGAGGAAAACACTTAAATTGTATTTTAATTCTAATCTAATTTGTACCAATGTAATGACTTTCTAAATAAATAAAGAAGAAAAGAAATAAATATATTAATAGTGTCATTTGATAGATTTAATATTTAAGAGTTTACCGATTTTAAACAAGAGGTATTTAATTATTTTTTACTTCACATGCAATTAGTGTAAATGAGAATATAATTAAAATGTAATTAAAGTATTTCCCTTAATAATTTTTCATTCACAGAAAGAGATTGTGTGTTATTGAATTGATAAATTTTAAAATAGCTTGAAAGAAAGATTGAGTTTAATATAAAAGTTAATAATAAATGATAATTATATATTTATCAATAATTTATAACCTTAATATTACGAGGTTTTGATCGCGACTACCAGTTGACCTCTGACCAGCGCTCTCCGCCCTCTATCTCGAAAACAGTTCCAGGTATGAAGAAATGTTAAATATATAAGTTATAAAGAATAATTTGATTCTCTACAATATCGTTAATAACTACAAATAGCGTAAAACCCATAGAAAACCAGATATTTGCAAAAAATGTAGAAAAAATAGGTTTTTGTGAATTTTGACCCCTGACTTTACCATCCAATTATATGTGAATTTTGAGAAAAGTTTTAGGATGCCAAAATGGAAGTTTTCACGTGGTTATATACTGGGAATGTCGATTTTCCAAAGTGAACCACCTGTAATGACTGGACTATAATGTGTGAGTGGAGGGGCGTTATGGGAGTTATTGCTCTTCCAGTGGAAAACAATGACTTATCTGAATAGTGTGATAAATATTTATGGCGAATTATCGAGTCATATTTTTGTTGAATAAGTGATAAATACTCAAAATTCCTTCGTGGTTCATTTCAAGTCCGGTGACATACTTCGATTGAAGACCTTCTTAAAATGTGAAACTTTGGTTTCTAATAATTCGACAGTTACGTTTGGGGAACACTTTAAAACGCTGTTGACGCATTTTACAGCTTTGTTCATAGGAACAATGTATTAGAAATTCATAAGAAAAGTGTATTAGAAAGTTGTTGGCTGCTTTACTCTAAATTTAGGCCTACTACTTACTACACTCACTCATACTTGTTACTTACTTATACATTGTTGCAAATTCATTAGCAATTACATCTACATCTACCATCTACAACAATCTAATCACTTTGGACGTAACTACATCTAAAATCTATTCAACCATCTACATCTGAAGAAGTGAGAAAGTATGATTAGGATACTTTCGACCGCAAAATCAGATAATTCTCAAGAGTAATTAATTATTATCGTTAGATCGTCGCTACCACAAGCTTTACTCATTACATTATCTTCGATTAGAATGATAATCTGTGCTAATTCGGTGTGTAATCCCGTTCTGCAGATTTAATACAAATCCACCAATCCAAAATTGTTACTCAACCTGTGAGTCAGTTGAACAAAAATTGAATGATAAATCAATTGAATCTGATAAATATTTATCGAGAACATCCTGCTTTGTGGAAGGTTAAACTGGAGGGCATGTAAATAAAAAAATTAAGAGTAGAAGGTTGATATTAAGGCTATATAAGAGTGTTGTCAAAAATGTAATTAAATGCTCCGAATGGATCGTCATCATAATTTTTCCGTTGCGAGAGGAAGAGGAACTGTCAGTTTCGACGACGAAGTTACCTTACCGTCCACAAGGTTTCGTGTTATAACAAATTGCTTATCGGAGATGGTGACTAGTGATAACCTACTCAAGAGTATCGAGAATGTTGGAAATTTGAAACTACCCAGAATTATTTAAAAAATGTTCCAATTTCGAGGAAAATGTTGATCCCTACGAATTATTATCGAGATAAAACTAACCTTTAGACCTTAATCGTTCTAAAGATAACAATGATGAACTTTGTAAGCGAGTTATTATAGTAACAAGCGTAACAATACAACATTTTAGGATTATTTTTAGATCAACTGAATTCTGTAAGCATATTTCATAAAAGTCGTTATGAGTACCCACTTATTGAAGAGATCTGTTGAAATTACAATCATATCGTGTAAGAGAATTGTTGCTATAATAATTGAAAATGACTAATGTTGCTCTCTTTTATATCAATTGAAATGAAATGAGTTAACAATTTGATTAGTATTCATAACTATTGTTATCCATTGATTGAAAAGACATGAAATTTTCTGTAAATAAATAAATAGTGATTAAAATAATAAGTAATTAATTAAATAAAATAATATTAATTTTATAACAATAATTGAGCAATTTGTGCAGGACGATGACTTAAAAAAAAGAGAGTGGAATGTGGATGTTCCTATTAGTACCGTTATGTGGTCACTTATTTTCATAACAATTGCTATGAGTAACCGCTAATTGAAGGGATCCGAATTGATCATGTTTAAATTACAGTCATACCCTGTAATAAAATCGTTATCATAACAACTAAAGTGAATAACATCGCAATCTGTATCCGCTTTAACTTTTCATATCAATTGAATTGAAGTAGGTTAACAATTTTATTGATATTCGTAACTATTACTATCCATTGATTGTAGAGACATGAAATTTTCTGAAATTAAATAATGTAGTGATTAAAACAATAGATGGTTAATTAAATAAAATAATATTAATTTCGTAACAATAATTGAGCAATTTGTGCAGGATAACCCGTCTATGACTTCAGAAAATAAGAAGTGGAATGTGACTGTTCCTATTTGTATCGTTATTTGGTCACTTAGTTTCATAACAATTGCTATGAGTAACCGCTAATTGAAGGGATCCGAATTGATCATGTTTAAATTACAGTCATACCCTGTAACAAAATCGTTACCATAACAACTGAATTGAATTATAGAGCACTCTGTATCTGCTCTAACTTTTCATATCAATCGAATTGAAATAAGTTAACAATTTTATTGATATTCGTAACTATTGCTATTCATTTATTGAAGAGATAATGAAATTTTTTACCGTTATAGTTTAGTACCGTTATACTTCGTTTCATAACAATTGCTACGCTATGATCATGTTTAAATTACAATCGTACCGTGTAACAAAATTTACCATAACAACTAAAGTGAATAATACTGCACTCCGTATCTGCTCTAACTGTTCATATCAATTGAATTGAAATAAGTTAACAATTTTATTGATATTCGTAACTATTGCTATCCATTGATTGAAGAGACATGAAATTTTCTGAAATTAAATAATGTAGTTTATAAAACAATAGATGGTTAATTAAATAAAATAATATTAATTTCGTAACAATAATTGAGCAATTTGTGCAGGATAACCCGTCTATGACTTCAGAACATAGAGAGTGGAATGTGGCTGTTCCTATTAGTACCGTTATTTAGTCACTTAGTCTCATAACAATTGCTATGAGTAACCACTAATTGAAGAGATCTGAATTGATCATGTTTAAATTACAATCATACCCTGTAACAAAATCGTTATCATAACAACTAAAGTGAATAACATTGCAATCTGTATCTGCTCTACCTTTTCATATCTATTCTATTGAAATAAGTTAACAATTTTATTGATATTCGTAACTATTGCTATCCATTAATTGAAGAGATAATGAAATTTTTTACCGTTATAGTTTAGTACCGTTATACTTCGTTTCATAACAATTGCTATGAGTAAACACTAAGTGAAGGGATCCGAATTGATCATGTTTAAATTACAATCATACCCTGTAACAAAATCGTTACCATAACAACTAAATTGAATTATAGAGCACTCTGTATCTGCTCTAACTTTTCATATCAATCGAATTGAAATAAGTTAACAATTTTATTGGTATTCGTAACTATTGCTATCCACTGATTGAAGAGGTAATGAATTTTTTTACCGATATAGTTTAGTACCGTTATATACTTCGTTTCATAACAATTGCTATGACTGCTATGAGTAAACACTAATTGAAGAGATCCGAATTGATCATGTTTACATTACAATCATACCCTGTAACAAAATCGTTACCATAACAACTAAAGCGAAAAATACTGCACTCTATATCTGCTTTAACTTTTCATATCAATTGAATTGAAATAAGTCAACAATTTTATTGATATTCGTTACTATTGCTATCCACTGATTGAAGAGGTAATGAATTTTTTTACAATAATCGTGAAATTTGTACAGGATAACCCGTCTATAACTTCTGGAAATAATGAGTGGAATATGGCGTTCCTATTACTAACATTATTCAGTTACTTCATTTCATAACAATTGTTATGAGTAATCACTTATTGAAGGGATCTGAATTGACTATAGCAACGGAAAGTGACTAATACTGTGCTCTCTGTTCCCCCTACTATTATATCAATTGAATTGAAATGACCTAGCAATTTGATTGATATTCATAGTTATTGCTATCCATTGATTGGAGGAACATGGCAATGTGTATAATAATTAAGCAATTTATGCAAGATAAACCGTCTATAAGTTTAGAAAATGAAGAGTGAAATGTGGCTTTGAATATCGACTTTGAAACGCTAGATGACCAGATTGTTACGATTGTTATCTTAATTGTGGTAATAGCCACAACAAATGCCATTTATTTGACATTTTGTTGGAATTTGTCATTTTATAAATGAAATAATAGTTATTTATGGTACTAGTGTGTTATCAGGCCATGTGGTGCATATAAATTCTCAAGTGACTTAGGAAACATAACATGCGAGTGGCATACAATGTTTTATCCAACACGTGGAAGAATTTTTTTTATGAAAAAAAAAAGAAATTTTTTTATGAGATAATAGTTATTTTGGTTAAAGTAGGTTGTTTGTTTGGTTGCCACGAGCAACCTTTAAATATAAATACATTAAATATGAACGTGACTTATAATCCATAACTCACTAATGGGTTATGGATTATAACACCTACACACCTAGTGTGTTATTTGATAGTTTACTTGTCTAAAATGACATGAATAATGACAGTTATAAACTGTCATGTGTTGGATAAACATATAAATTTAATATGAATTTAATATGTGACTGTACAAATCAACAATCTTCACTTCTGTTGGTCTTGTAAATTGTACTGCTAAATCGTATTGTAATGTCTAAATTATAGACTATCTGTGTTCTGGAATATGTCAGTTCCTAATTATTAATAACACGTGTAAATACGTGTTTGTCTTTAAATTTGCAGCCAGGTGTAAATATGTCCACAAATATTGACTGGAAATATGTTCTTAATATAATTGCAAACTTCAGTTTTCTTTGTCTTTTTGGTAAAATACACGTAAAATCCAGACTGGAATCTGTCGGTCCGCACTCAAATCCAACATCTGTTAATGCAAACTTAATATGTAACTGGTTGAATTGAAACATCAGTTCTGCTTGAGATTTGACATGTAAGTTGGAACCAGTCAGTCAGTCCTTACATTAAGACAGGTTCTGTAAATATGAATCAAATATTATGTGTTTTGCATTCACTTCCATGATCACGAGATGTCTTTGAAATAATTAGCGATGTGTATAAATTACAGACGATGTGAGGACTGAAATCTTCCATTCTGTAAATGGAGCCAAAATCTATAAATAAGACAAAATCTTTGTCATTAAGTTATTAAATTAGTGATTTTTTTTTAAATAGGAACATTGTGTAGTTAATTTACTTTAGCTGTAATTTATTCTTAGGTTAATTTAAATTAAAATTGCTGACGTATGCACCACGTGTTTCCATGGTTCCTGCCACATTTGATCTCTCTCTCTCTCTCTCCCGAACCGCACTTACGTACGTCGCGAATATAAATAATTTAAAAAAAAGGCGACCTTGACAGTTAACCCGTGTCATTGCGATTTAGATAACACAATAAGGCTCTGATTAAACAGACTGTGTGTGTAACTCATAAATGGTTAGCGCGTGTGCAAAATTGCTCTTATCATTCTTTCATTCGTTCTTTTTTTATCTCGCTTATTGGTTAATTTCTACACGATTTTCAAGGTTAGGAAATGTAATCAAGTGCGTACGTATTACGGGGTTACCGCGAGAAGTGGGACGGATCAGCGAAAATGGGGGCATTTTCGACGTTTCTTATCGCTCGGAAATTTACAATCAGTAAATTGCTTTTCAGACAACTGAAGGACAAAGGATTCCAGAGGGATCCTAGAAGATGAACTGAAAAGAACAAAGTTCGTTGATGAAACCGTCGGTAGAAGAAAATTGGAGTAATGTGAAGGGAGTGCTTGAACGAGATGACATAAAGAAAAGATGAGTGGACTGTGTACTTCAACTTATAAAAGTGAAAACAAGATTCAAGAGCAGAGTTATGGAAAATTTGTCTGGAATAATGCACTTGAGTACTAACGTACTCAAGAAGCAAGATCAAATCACAGAACCTACACTGGAAGTTTCAGAGCTTAGCAGCGGGTAGAAGGGAAACTCTAGCAGAAGATGAAACTGTCGGTAGAAGAAAAGTGGAATCATCTCAGAGAAGAGCACCTAAAGAGGATTGAATGAGATAACAAGAAGAACCAGTTGAATCGACTGTATATTCCAACTTAAAGAAGTGAGAAGAGATACAAGAGTAGAGTTATGGAAAAGGTGGTCTGGGATAATCCAATTGAGTAACAAAGGTACTCAAGAACCAAGATCAAATCACAGAACCTGGACTGAGCGATTCGAAGCTTAGCAGCGGGTAGAAGGGAAACTCTAGCAGAAGATGAAACTGTCGGTAGAAGAAATGTGGAATCATCTCAGAGAAGAGCACTTAAAGAGGATTAAATGAGACAACAAGAAGAACAGTTGAATCGACTGTATATTCCAACTTAAAGAAGTGAGAAGAGATACAAGAGCAAAGTTATGGAAAATTTGGTCTGGAATAATGCACTTGAGTACCAAGGTACTCAAGAACCAAGATCAAATCACAAACCTGCACTGGGCGTTTCAGGGCTTAGCAGCGGGTAGAAGGGAAACTCTAGCAGAAGATGAAACTGTCGGTAGAAGAAAAGTGGAATCATCTCAGAGAAGAGCACCAAAAGAGGATTGAATGAGATAACAAGAAGAACAGTTGAATCGACTGTATATTCCAACTTAAAGAAGTGAGAAGAGATACAAGAGCAAAGTTATGGAAAATTTGGTCTGGAATAATGCACTTGAGTACCAAGGTACTCAAGAACCAAGATCAAATCACAAACCTACACTGGGCGTTTCAGGGCTTAGCAACGTGGAGAAGGGAAACTCTAGCAAGATGAAACTTTCAGTAGAAGAAAAGATAAATCATCTCAGAGAAGTACTGCACAAAACCCAAGATACGAGCATTTAGAGAGAGGATTGGACTAGACAAAAAGAAGAACAGGTGAATCGACTGTATATTTTACCTTATAGAAGTGAAAAGAAGATACAAGGGCAGAGTTATGGAAAATATTGTGTGGAATAATGCACTTGTACTCCAAGTGCATTACCAAGGTACCAAGGTTCTTGAGTTGGTTCTTGTAGCAAGGTTGGTACCAAGGTACTCAAGAACCAAGATCAAATCACAAACCTGGACTGGGCGTTTCAGGGCTTAGCAACGTGGAGAAGGGAAACTCTAGCAAAAAGACGAAACTGTCAGTAGAAGAAAAGTGAAATCATCTCAGAGAAGCACTGCAGAAATCCAAAGATACGAGCAATTAGAGAGGACTGAACGAGACAACAAGAAGAACAGCTGAATCGACTGTATATTTTACCTTATAGAAATGAAAAGAAGATACAAGAGCAGAGTTATGGAAAATTTGGTCTGGAATGAAGCACTTGAGTACCAAGGTACTCAAGAACCAAGATCAAATCACAAACTTGGGCTGGGCGTTTCATGGCTTAGCAACGTGGAGAAGGGAAACTCTAGCAACAAGATGAAACTGTCTGTAGAAGAAAAGAAAAATGGAATCATATCAGAGAAGTGCTGCACAAAACCAAAGACACGAGCACTTAAAAGGAATTAAACGAGGCAACAAGAAGAGCAGGTGAATCGACTGTATATTTCACCATATAGAAGCCAAAAGAAGATACAAGAGCAGAGTTATGGAAAATTGGGCCTGGAATAATCCACTTGAGTACCAAAGGTACTCATGAATCAAGATCAAATCACAAAACCTGGGCGTTTCAGGTCTTAGCAACGTGGAGAAGGGAAACTCTATCAAGATGAAACTTTCAGTAGAAGAAAAGTGGAATCATCTCAGAGAAGTACTGCACAAAACCAAAGATACGAGCAATTAGAGAGAGGATTGGACTAGCCAAAAATAAGAACAGGTGAATCGACTGTATATTTTACCTTATAGAAGTGCAAAGAAGATGCAAGAGCAGAGTTATGAAAAATTTGGTCTAGAATAATGCACTTGAGTACCAAGGTACTCAAGAACCAAGATCAAATCACAAACCTGGACTGGGCGTTTCAGGGCTTAGCAACGTGGAGAAGGGAAACTCTATCAAGATGAAACTTTCAGTAGAAGAAAAGTGGAATCATCTCAGAACTGCACAAAACTAAAGATATGAACAATTAGAGAGGTGATTGGACTAGCCAAAAATAAGAACAGGTGAATCGACTGTCTATTTTACCTTATATTAAGTGAAAAGAAGATATAAGGGCAGAGTTATGGAAAATTTGGTCTAGAAAATGCACTTGAGTACCAAGGTACTCAAGAACCAAGATCAAATCACAAACCTGGACTGGACGTTTCACGGCTTAGCAACGTGGGGAAGGGAAACACTAGCAAGATGAAACTTTCAGTAGAAGAAAAGTGGAATCATCTCAGAGAAGTACTGCACAAAACTAAAGATACGAGCAATTAGAGAGGTGATTGGACTAGCCAAATATAAGAACAGGTGAATCGACTGTATATTTTACCTTATAGAAGTGCAAAGAAGATACAAGGGCAGAGTTATGAAAAATTTGGTCTAGAATAATGCACTTGAGTACCAAGGTACTCAAGAACCAAGATCAAATCACAAACCTGGACTGGGCGTTTCAGGGCTTAGCAACGTGGAGAAGGGAAACTCCAGCAAGATGAAACTTTCAGTAGAAGAAAAGTGGAATCATCTCAGAGAAGTACTGCACAAAACCAAAGACACGAGCAATTAGAGAGAGGATTGGACGAGACAAGAAGAAGAACAGGTGAATCGACTGTATATTTTACCTTATAGAAATGAAAAGAAGATACAAGAGCAGAGTTATGGTAAATTTGGTCTGGAATGAAGCACTTGAGTACCAAGGTACTCATGAATCAAGATCAAATCGGGGGAGAAGGGAAATTCTAGCAAAAAGATGAACCTGCCAGTAGAAGAAAAGTGGGATCATCTCAGGGAAGTGTTGCACATAATCAAACATGTGAGCACTTAACGAGGATGGAACGAGATGACGTGAAGAAAAGATTACTCGACTACATACTCTAACTTATGGGAATGAGAAGAAGTTATAAGAAGATAAAATATGAAGAATGGTCCAGAACAAACCCCTGGAAGTACTAAAGATACTCAAGTACCAAAATGAAATCTCGAGTTTTGTGTCATATTAGCGGAGAGAAAGGGAAGCACAAGCAAAAATTGTAGAAGAGAAGAATAAAATTCACTGATAAAGCTGCAGGAGAAAAGTAGGAAAATCTCACAGAAGTGTTGCACAAGACCAAAGACGTAGGTAAAGGGACTGAACTAGACGAGAAGAATAGATGAATCGACTGTCTATTCCAACTTATGGAAGTGAGGAATACAAGAGCAAAATTAATGAAAAATATGAGGACTTGTCATATCCATCTGACATGGAGTCATGGGAATGGTAGGAATTTTGATGATGACGTCCTGGTTGTTCCAATGTATCTACATACGTGTCATATGAATGTATAAGTGTAGGTACATAGACTAATCCAATTTAGAAAGTCACTATAGCTCTCAATTATTATCTCAATTTAATCGGAACCGATCGTTAGCGCTATTTCGCAAATTAACCTTATTTATCGTATAAACGCTTAAACAAATAATTAAAACATGAAAATTTCGATGACATTGAGCGAGGCGTCGGGCAAATAACGCGTTCCCCGATAAATTAATATGATTGCAACCTTGAACGTGCACTTCAAGCCGATAATATAACTGATAACGAGTTTCTGGGTAAACGATGTGATACATCACTTTTTTCCCAGCAAAATGCGTTTCAAAATATTTGCGGACATTTTCGGCAACGGTTCTCGGAAAATAAATAGGAAACGTATGTAGTAATAAGCTGATAATAGATTGGCTCGATTGGTAACCAGCCGATAAACAAGTGAGATTGTTAATGAAAGTTTGTAAAACTAATTGAGGTAATGTGGGAAATTGTGGCACACCTACAATTCATGAATTTGTATATGTGTTTATTCACCCTTGCAAATCTGCCAAGATCTTATGTGGCACCTCCTAACCTCTTTCTTGAAATTAAATAGGATGATCCTTTTATTACCCTCCCCTAATTATTATATCATATGACACTGATCAGTCATAGGTTTTTTAAATTTTTTTTAAGTTTAATCTGAACCAAGTGTCTTGATATGTCTCTCATATTAGCTTCTCTCAGTCACGATTAATAAATCATTTTTCATAAAATCTTAGGAACAAATGAGAAACACTTAATCATCAGTTCTAATGTTAAACAAAGCTAAACATTCTTTTTAGTCCGAAGAGGAAAGCTTAACTTCGTTATGTGAAGAACTTGTTGACGATTTTACTCACAATAAGAAGAAAGATATGTTTGGGACGTAATCAAAATATTTTTCTTCAGAAGAGTTGAAACAAGATTGGTAAACCTGGTTAGGGTGTATAAATCCAATAAAGACAGTAAGTGGCTCAAGAAGGGGATTTCCCTAAGAAGACAAGAAGTTGGTGTAATTAAAAATGTAACATTTTGTCGTGTTGAAGAGAAACTATTCTAGAGTAAGCAGTTTTCCAACTTTTATAAAGTTTTGTTGTAATCCGTTAATCCGGGAGGTAATGGCAAGACAAGTTCTCGGTACGAAAAACACCACTTTCTCATTTTAAGGAATTATCTTCTTTCAATTATAGCTTGTTTGTTAACCATTGAGTTGATCAGAAAGTTTAAGCAGGCCACCTTTTCCAATATAGTAGTCCAATAGTCTTGGTCACCGAAATAATATAATTTCAAAATATCCAAAAGAACATCATGATCAAGGCAAATTGTGATTCTGTGATCAGTTCCGAAAGAAGGCGGCCATTGTTGCCAACTTTGACTGACTTTAATGTCCTGTTTACCCGTCATTAATTGCTTCCACACTCCATACGTATTCAAAATGTAAATATGGAACATATTTACTTTATAACATTTAATTACCAGGAAGTAGGTACTAATTATCAATCATCTAGTGTTGGTATTTCCAATAAACGATCAATTGGAACTCATTGAATTGTTTAATTTCCGGGAAGCGTTTATTTCAAATATATTTGCATAGATATTTGCGCGCCGAAAATTGTTTGTTTTATGGCATTCGAACTTGTGTATTGATAAGTAAGCAGTTAACCTTGACAAAATTGTAATAGTCGCCTTGACAGTAGGTGTTTGATAATGCATTAACAACAATCATGTAAAACTCGGAGAGTTATTGTGTTTCGTTCACGAGATTATTCCTTGTGACGAATTCGGCGATAACGTCAGTTGAAGGTTATTGTATTTTTGTTATTAAGTACGTACTATTGCTCAAAAAGTAATTACGTTTTGCGTAAAACATGCCATAATCAATCCACAATGAATAACAATCTTATTCGAGGGAGTGTGAGTATGAAGAAATATGCAATTTTGTATAAGACGTACTTTCTAGCGTCTATTATGATTGTAATAGAGTATTTCAGCAAACATAACCTCAAAAAACTCACTCAAATGTATATCAGCTCCTTACAATAGAAAAATCAGTTTTTTTAGATTGTTTGGTAAGGTTTTTGGTCGAATTTATTTACATTTTTCGGCGATAAGTAGTCTAATAGGATCAAAAAGAGCAAAAGATCATTTTTATAGAATGTGCTATAGACCTCTATTTGTACTTTTTGACTTTATTGAGCTGTAATAACAACGGAACTATTACGAATTAGCCTTTGACCAGTTTGTTATTTTCGATTGATTTTCCTAAATTGGTAGCTAGCATATTGCTGATTTTTCCACAATTTGTTTCATTACGATTTTCCCCTAACTTCCTAAAATACTGTAAGGGAAAATCCCGCCACAAAATAAACACAAGTCGGGAAGAGTCCGTTCGACGAATCAATGTGAGTTCTTAGAATTCGAGACTGTTCTGGAATTCGATACTCTACGAGAAACGACTAGAAGATTCGGAACAACTGTGAAATATAAATTAAGTAATAAGTGATAAATAAATTAGTTAAGAATTTAATTAGTGGAATGTAGTTATCCGAACTCGAAAAAAATATAGAACACCTTAAATAACATCCCGTATAAGTATCTTTAAATAACATCCTCTATAAGTATTTGCTCAAACATAAAGGAAATGTGAATGGTAAGAATTAAAATTGTAAAGTAAATTGCATATTCATTTAAAAATATAAAATTCGCCGAAGAAATAATATATTAAAAATATTTTTCTTTAATATTAAGTGCTTATATTTATTTTTATTAATACTTATAATACTTATATTTATAATACTATATATAATAATAATAATATATTTTTAGCTTATTTGACTGACTAACTCTCGAGTTTGGTCTCAGATCTCAAATATTGACGTACAGGTATTGATCGCGGTCAGATGGAGTGCCACGTACTATTAGATATCGAATTGGAGGTCGCTGGCGATCACTAGAAGCGGCTGACTAATAGGTAGACGCGATTTTGACACGTATTTTTAGCTTATTTGACTGAATAACGAGTTTGATCTCAGATCTCTAATATTGACGTATAGGTGTTCATCGGGGTCAGGTGGAGTGCCACGTACGATTAGACATGGAATTGGAGGTCCCTGGCGATCACTAGAAGCGGCTGACTAATAGGAAGACGCGAATTTGACACGTATTTTTAGCTTATTTGACTGAATAACGAGTTTGATATCAGATCTCTAATATTGACGTATAGGTGTTCATCGGGGTCAGATGGAGTGCCACGTACTATTAGACATCGAATTGGATGTCCCTGGCGATCACTAGAAGCGGCTGACTAATAGGAAGACGCGAATTTGACACGTATTTTTAGCTTATTTGACTGAATAACGAGTTTGATCTCAGATCTCTAATATTGACGTATAGGTATTCATCGGGGTCAGATGGAGTACCACGTACTATTAGACATGGAATTGGAGGTCCTTGGCGATCACTAGAAGCGGCTGACTAATAGGAAGACGCGAATTTGACACGTATTTTTAGCTTATTTGACTGAATAACGAGTTTGATCTCAGATCTCTAATATTGACGTATAGGTGTTCATCGGGGTCAGATGGAGTGCCACGTACTATTAGACATCGAATTGGAGGTCCCTGGCGATCACTAGAAGCGGCTGACTAATTCGAAGACGCGAATTTGCCACGTATTTTTAGCTTATTTGACTGAATAACGAGTTTGATCTCAGATCCCTAATATTGACGTACAGGTGTTCATCGGGGTCAGATGGAGTGCCACGTACTATTAGACATGGAATAGGAGGTCCCTGGCGATCACTAGAAGCGGCTGACTAATAGGAAGACGCGAATTTGACACGTATTTTTAGCTTATTTGACTGAATAACGAGTTTGATCTCAGATCTCTAATATTGACGTATAGGTGTTCAACGGGGTCAGATGGAGTGCCACGTACTATTAGACATCGAATTGGAGGTCCCTGGCGATCACTAGAAGCGGCTGACTAATAGGAAGACGCGAATTTGACACGTATTTTTAGCTTATTTGACTGAATAACGAGTTTGATCTCAGATCCCTCATATTGACGTATAGGTGTTCATCGGGGTCAGATGGAGTGCCACGTACTATTAGACATGAAATTGGAGGTCCCTGGCGATTACTAGAAACGGCTGACTAATTCGAAGATACGTAGTTGACACGTATATATAAACTTATAATACTTATATTTATTTTATACTTATTTTTATTATATATATTTAATTCTAAATGCACATTATCATCGAAGAGAGTTAAGCAATTTTGCTTCATATAAGCAAATGAAGCAAAGTGATTAATTCACTGTGAATTTTCCCAAACCTTTAATTATGAGTATTGTAAAGGTAATTGTGCTTTAAAATGTGCCTTGGTACCAAATTGAAATGCCTCAAAACATCGTAATAAATACCTTCAACCGTAAACTAAGCTTTTAAATATCTCCTGTGGGAATCGTTCAGTACATCCTGTAACATTTTTCAGGATTTCCAGGTCGAGGCCCTCTGCAACTATTTGTTTCTAAATTTATTGCTCACTTTGTTGTTGGGGCACCATTAACCAGCTCAAATATAACTTTTTAGGTGATACCATCCTTGAAAAATAAAAATAAAAATAAAAGAAAAATGGTGTCCTATCGGATTCGTATGACAAATCGCGTTGATTAATTCGTTTGTGTTTCCCGGAGTTATATTCTCAAGGTCTGGTTTCGCGAATGGTACGTGCGGCTTATCAGGATTATTAATATAATTTTATTAACGCCGGAAAGCCCGCGTCGATCATTCGTAACGTGCTACGCGTGCGTGTGAATGATATTTTTTCCGGGAGGGTTGGAATGAATGAAGGACGATGTCCGTAATTAAAAATAGAATTCAGGGACGATTCGAAAAATTATGTTGGGTTTGTTCAGGTAATCAGGATCGAATTTCCATATACCTAATGCGTCTCTTAGCAGTAAGGAGTATCTAAAATGTATTCGAAATAATGGAGGAGTCATGTACTTTAAAGACGGATACATTTGCAATGAAATTACTATGAAAGATATCTTACACCAAAACTTTAGTGAATAAATATGTGAAGCAACGTATTTAATCATCAGATGAATCAGCATTTTGGTGTTAACCTAAATGTGACCTAAAGTAATAACGTTCATTTGTTAGCTGAGTCATCCAATAATTGCTCTTCCTCGTTAGTAAAATCTAGTCTTAACCCTTCCAGTTCTTTAACATTTTTCATGAAACTATAAGATAAGTAGAAATCTTTGGGAACTGAAGTTAAGGTTTATGGTTTCTCTCTTAGAGATATCTCTACTATCAGTCAATAGAAGAGGTGGTTGAATTTGCTGTAATGCACATGACTCTTCATCAGGCATAATAAGCTAACTAACTAAATAATTAACATTTTGGTGTTAACCTAAAGTAATAACTGCGTTATCTAATAATTGCTCTTCCTCAATAGTAAAATCTGGTCTCAAACATTAACATTCTTTAACATTTTGACTGAACATTTTTCATGAAACTATAAGATAAGTAGGAATCTTTTGGAACTGAAATCAAGATATCCTTAAAGCCTTTGGTTTCTCTCTTAGAGATATCCCTACTATCGCACCATAGAAGAGGTGGTTTGATTTGCTGTAATCCAAAATGCGAAGGTAGTAAAATCTGTAACATGACTCTTCAGGCATAGTAAGCCAACTAACTTCTTAAGTGAAACATCAAGAAACTTAATTTTTTTTTTCAGCCCAATTTAATGGTTTCAATGGACAAAAGAGCATAAAACCTTTTCTCCCACCTCAATAAACATTTAAGACCAGCAATAAGGCCTCTCAAACTCTGAAATAAGTAGATATGACACTTGATGTATCTTAAAATCGGCTCCTTTTTCTCCTGGACTTTCCACGTATGACGATATAATATATGTTATACCGATACCTCAGTTAAATCTGTGTGTTCCGCCACTGGACCTTTGTGAGGCATAGGAACAGTTCAGGGACGGGAAAAGTTTGGAGGACTGAACTCAAGGTGAACTTCAGTCTTATCAAGAATCTTTATCACTGACTTGTTTACTTTCCGCATTGTTTTTACGGTTTGTGTGGGAGTTAAATGGAGAGAAAAGATTGGTCATTCGGCCACCGACGGAGAGACCTCTTTTTGGGGAAACGAGTTATTGTGCCTATTATTTATTAAATCCACAAATTGTTTCGCTCGGGCCTGTTATATTTATGAGTAGGTTTAAAGCTCGATATTGCTTTGTTAATAATGAAGCCACCGTAACGAGCCCAATGGCGCCCGACACTAGCAGTAATTAAGCAGCAATTGAAATAATAAGTATGGAGATTACCGTTCTATATAATATTGGTACCTAAGTTTCTGTATGTTTTTCTGCAAATTTTGGAAAATTTCATTAATTCGGCTCAGAAGATATACGAGTATTTATAGATCAAATTTCTCATTAATTCATTACGCTTTTTGGAAGACAAATTTTGGATCAAGTACACTAGGTTTAAGCTTACTTAAAATCAATCGTCCAAAATCTGGATTAGGTACAGTTCGTTCGAGGTTAGTCCAGGTTCTCGATATCAATCTCTGGATCAGGTATACTTGATTTAATTTTAGTTCGTATGAACCTTGGATCAGGTACACTTCGTCCTAATTTAGTTTAAGTCAATCGTCCAAAAACTAGATCAGGTATAATTGATTCAAGTTTGGTTCTAATTCATCTTCCAAAATCTGAATTGGGTATATTTCGTTCAAATTTAGTTCAGAGCAACCCACCAGGCTCTGGGTAAGGTAATAGTTGATTTAAATTTGGTTCAAATGAACCATGCAGATTCTTGATCAGTTACACTTCGTTCTAATTTAGTTCAAATCAATCGTCCAAAATCTGGATTAGATGTTGTTGCGTTTTGCGTTCAAAGTTAGTTCAAAGCAACCCTCCAGGCGCTGGACTAGGTATAGTTGATTCAATATTAGTTCAAATAAACCCTGAATCAGGTACACTTCGTTCAAATTTATTTCAAATTAATCGTACAAAAACTGGATCAGTTATAATTGATTCAAGTTTAGTTCTAATCCATCGTCCAAAATCTGGATTGGGTATATTTCGTTCAAATTTAGTTCAGAGCAACCTTCCAGGCTCTGGGTCAGGTAGTGGTTAATTCAATTTTGGTTCAAATGAACCAACCAGGTTCTTGATCAAGTACACTTTGTTCAAATTAATATTCAATCAATAGTCCAAAAGCTGAGTCAGTTATAATTGATTCATGTTTAGTTCTAATCCATCGTCCAAAATCAGGATTGGGTATATTTCGTTCAAATTTAGTTCAGAGCAACCTTTCAGGCTCTGGGTCAGGTAATGGTTGATTCAATTTTGGTTCAAATGAACCATCCAGATTCTTGATCAGGTACACTTCGTTAAAATTTAGTTCAAATCAATCGTCCAAAATCTGGATTAGCTGTAGTTCGTTCAAAGCAACCCTCCAGGCGCTGGACCAGGTATAGTTGATTCAATATTAGTTCAAATAAACCCTGAATCAGGTACACTTCGTTCAAATTTATTTCAAATTAATCGTCCAAAAGCTGGATCAGTTATAATAATTGATTCAAGTTTAGTTCTAATCCATGGTCCAAAATCTGGATTGGGTATATATCGTTCAAATTTAGTTCAGAGCAACCTTCCAGGCTCTGGGTCAGGTAGTGGTTAATTCAATTTTGGTTTAAATTAACCAACCAGGTTCTTGATCAAGTACACTTTGTTCAAATTAATATTTAATCAATAGTCCAAAAACTGAGTCAGTTATAATTGATTCATGTTTAGTTCTAATCCATCGTCCAAAATCTGGATTGGGTATATTTCTTTCAAATTTAGTTCAAAGCAACCCACCAGGCTCTGGGTAAGGTAATAGTTGATTCAAGTTTGGTTCAAATGAACCATACAGATTCTTGATCAGTTACACTTCGTTTAAATTTAGTCCAAATCAATTGTCCAAAAGCTGGATTAGGTGTAGTTCGTTCAAAGCAACCCTCCAGACGCTGGACCAGGTATGGCTGATTCAATTTTAGTTCAAATAAACCGTGAATCAGGTAGACTTCGTTCAAATTTAGTTCAAGTCAATCGTCCAAAAACTGGATCAGGTATTATTGATTCAAGTTTAGTTCTAATTAATCGTCCAAAATCTGGATTGGGTATGTTTCGTTCAAATTTAGTTCAGAGCAACCTTCCAGGCTCTGGGTCAGGTAGTGGTTGATTCAAGTTTGGTTCAAATGAACCATGCAAATTCCTGATCAGTTACACTTCGTTAAAATTTAGTTCAAATCAATCGTCCAAAATCTGGATTAGGTGTAGTTCGTTCAATGCACCCTCCAGGCGCTGGACCAGGTATAATTGATTCAATTTTACTTCAAATAAATCTTACATCAGGTACACTTCGTTCAAATTTAGTTCAAGTCAATCGTCCAAAAACTAGATAAGGTATAATTGATTCAAGTTTGGTTCTAATTCATCTTCCAAAATCTGTATTGGGTATATTTCGTTTAAATTTAGTTCAAAGCAACCCTCCAGGCTCTTGGTCAGATAATGGTTGATTCACTTTTGGTTCAAATGAACCATCCAGATTCTTGATCAGGTACACTTCGTTAAAATTTAGTTCAAATCAATCGTCCAAAATCTGGATTAGCTGTAGTTCGTTCAAAGCAAGCCTCCAGGCGCTGGACCAGGTATAGTTGATTTAATTTTAGTTCAGATATACCCTGAATCAGGTACATTTCGTTCAAATTTATTTCACATCAATTGTCCAAAATCTGGATCAGTTATAATTGATTCATGTTTAGTTCTAATCCATCGTCCAAAATATGGATTGGGTATATTTCGTTCAAATTTAGTTCAGAGCAACCTTTCAGGCTCTGGTTCAGGTAATGGTTGATTCAATTTTGGTTTAAATGAACCGTCCAGGTTCTTGATCAAGTACACTTCGTTAAAATTTAGTTTAAATCAATCGTCCAAAATCTGGATTAGGTGTAGTTCGTTCAAATTTAGTTCAAAGCAACCCTCCAGGCATTGGACTAGGTATAGTTGATTCAATTTTAGTTCAAATAAACCCTGAATCAAGTACACTTCGTTCAAATTTAGTTCAAATAAATCGTCCGAAAACTGGATCAATTATAATTGATTCAAGTTTAGTTCTAATCAATCGTACAAAATGTGGATTAGGTACCTATATTTCGTTCAAAGTTGGTTCAAAGCAACCCTCCAGGCTCTGGGTCAGATAATGGTTAATTCAATTTTGGTTCAAATGAACCATCCAGATTCTTGATCAGGTACAGTTCGTTCAAATTTAGGTAAAATTAATTGTCCAAAATCTGGATTAGGTATAGTTCGTTCAAAGTTAGTTCAAATGAACCATCCAGGTTCTGGATTAGGTACACTTCGTTCAAATTTAGTTAAAATCGATCGTCCAAAATCTGGATCAGGTAAAATTGATTGAAGCTTAGTTCAAGTGAACCATCCATTTTGCTTAGGTCAAATTTCAGGTTCGTGAAATTCGCTGAAGTATTAGTTTCTTGATTTTCTGTATGTTTCTGGATGGTTATCACTATTTCACCTTTCGTTCGGGAAAGTTATTGAAATTGGTTTAAACTCCCAATTTATGGATCAGGTGTTTGGTTAAAAGTGTAGTTCCTGAAAATATGACTGGATGATCAGCTAATATGGCAAAAGTTATATGAATTTCTGAGTAGAGTGACTGAAATATGTCTTACGCTTAATGCGTATGTTTCATATATTCTCACTTCAAATATTGTTTGTTGCTGAAATTATTTCAGTTTCATTTTGTCATTTTCCTCGTTTTCAGACGAAGGCCGTTGTTATCGTTAGCGTATTTTTTAACTGTCCCATTACAAACAACTTATCTCCGACAAATTTTGTATAAATACGTAAGTAGACCGAGATAGGGATCGCGACTTTAATTGAAAATATTTTTGTGTCGATCGTTGCGAAACGTCTCATGGCGGCACTTCACTTGGCTTAGCGTATTCGTGTAGCGGTATCGCTGTATTTGGCCAAATATTTTATGTATGCGCAAATATCACAAACATGCCATCCACACGTGGACTTAGCTAAAAACACACCAAATATATTTGTTTATTACGTGCCCAGTGAACGCCAACGATGGATGTATCGACAGTGGCAGCAGCTTATTTGCACCTAAATGCATCCTATCAATACTTGTTATATATACATAAATACAAAGTTATTAAAAGACCACGGCGACCAAGGCGCTGGTGGATGTTATCTATTCATAAGAAACGAACTAAGTAAGTAAATCAAATAATTATAATGGTTAAAGTGCCAAACTACTAGGAAGAACTTAGCATGATAATGTTATCCTTTTGCAGGGAAAGTATGGAGAAACAATTTCAAGAAATGTTGATAGAACCGTCGAATGAATTCCACAATTTCTGCAGAATGTCGTTTACAGATTTTGAGCTTTTATTACAAATAGTTGATCCAATAATTGCAAAGAAAGATACTAAATGGAGAGATTGCATACCTTCTAAAGTTAGACTGGCTCTAACTTTGCGTTTCTTGGCATCTGGTGATAGTTACAGGAGCCTACATTACCTCTTTAAGATATCAAGTCAAATCATTTCAAAAATTGTACAAGAAGTCTGTGCTGCTTTATACCAAGTCCTTAAGGAACATGTTAAGGTAAGAAAATAAATTTTATACTTATTAATCATATCAAATTTATGAACATTTGTTACATTTCTAATTTTTGTGCTTAAAAAATGACAAAGTGACTTAAATTTTTATTTGGATCCTCGTAAATAGTCATTACATTATTACATAGTTGTGTAGTTGTAGACTGTAGCGTCATCTTTAGACTTCATGTGGTCTTCTGAAAGTTTATTACAGTGTAAACTCTCTGCACGTTCAGTAAAGTCTGTGTTCTCGTAATTTGTTTGTGTAGTATGAGGTAAGTCATGCATAGAGGAGGCTGGCATCTCAGCATTCAAAAAAGAAAATACCACAGGGGAAGTTACTACTTGTGATATAACTTCCTGTTCACTGCTCGGCAGTGATGATAGTGTATGTGAGTGAGACGCCATTGATGATGTAGAAATGGACCTATTATATTCTTGGCGTTCGTCATAGAACAGCTGATTTATTTTAATCATCATTAAGTCTCTACGATCTTCGGTCAGTTTCCTCATCTTTTTCGCTACAAGCTTCCCGAAAACACTACATTCATCATTCTCGTCGTTGTCCTTTGGTTGGGCTACAGCTTTCAGGATATCAAATGCTTGATCCATTTGTTTTTTGGCCTGCTGAAGTTCGGGAGGATTAAGCCGTCTCCTCTTATATGTTGAAGTTGTTGCCTGTTGTGAAGGTAGAGACATTTCACTCGTAGAACTATGTTGTGATGCTATTGATGAGGATTGTTCTGCTTGGTTTAATGCATGAGTTTCACCGACATTATTTGTGTCACTTGTATCATCTCGATCTGTGTTTAAATTTTCTATAGCCGGTTGAATTTGGTTTTCCTGGAAAATGAAGATAATCAAAACTTATTTTTATTTGCAGATTCCAACTACACAACAAGAGTGGCTGGCTGTAGAACGCGGTTTCCATGATCGTTTTCCACATGCTATTGGTGCCATAGATGGCAAACATGTAGTGCTACAAGCACCAATTAATAGTGGCTCAGAATACTACAACTATAAAAAATCATTCAGCATTGTGTTACTAGCTCTAGTTGACAGTAACTACTGTTTTATGTTTGCCGATATTGGATGTCAAGGACGAATAAGCGATGGTGGTGTCTTTAAAAATTCTATCCTGTGGAATAAAATGGAAAAGAAATTGTTAAACCTACCCACACCAACTCCACTTCCAAATGGAAACATGAATCTACCCTATGTATTTTTGGCTGATGGGGCATTCGCTCTACACAAAACTTTAATGAAACCGTATCCTGGAGAATATGGAGAAGGTACAAAGGAGAGGAATTTTAACAGGAGACTTTCATCTGCCCGGGTTGTTGTTGAGAATACATTTGGGGTCATGTCTTCTGTGTTCAGAGTGCTCCGTAAACCCATGCTACTTGAACCAGAACCAGCAACACAAGTAATTATGGCTTGTGTAGTTTTACACAACTTTCTTAGAATGAGTAAATATTCATCCGCTTCATACAATCCACCCGGTATATTTGACACCTTTAATGGTGATACTTTAATAAGCAATGGGTCATGGAGAGACCGTCTTTCTGAAAAGCCAGCCTTACGAAATTTGCCTCTTGTGCCTAGGAGGTCTCCACGGAATGCAGTTGAAATTAGAAATGAGTTTGCTAATAACTTTCATCACTGAATTATTTCCACATTTATTAATTATGATACATGAGTTGAATTAAAGAATCATTAACAAGATAAAGTGTTTTTCTTCACTCACCTCAGTATTCACAGAGGGGTTGCATTTGTAGATGGCTTCCAAAAAACTATTCATAAACTCGTAAGCGAACCATGTTGGTTTATATACTTCTGGTGTGCCCGCTCCTGATGTTTCCGATTTCTTGATTTTCGTTTTGTATCCCCTATATGCAGACATTAAAGATTCTCTCTTCTTTTTGAGCTCCGTTACTGTAAATGGCTCTCCCATGTTATTTTTAATATCAATCCATGCATCACTTAGTTTCGTTTTATTTTTATGAGAGTTATTTTTGGGGTCCCAAATACAAGGGTGCATTTGATACAATTCTAAAAATTTCATCACATTTTGCTTTGACCAGTCCATTTTGCAAAAAGATTCTTGAAAGTAAACAAGTGTCTAAACACGACCGCCGTAAGCCCGCTAATGAACGAAAGGAACCAACGCCAAAAACAAGTGTGGACGGTCCACGCAAGTATTTGGCTTATTTGAGTCCTTTGATATGTGATCAAAAACCGACAAGCCGACGGATACGCGTTTTTGCTATTTGCGATGTTCGTCTTACTTGGGCAAATAAAGCAAATATAGCAAATAGATCCTCCACACATGGCCATTTTTGGACAAATAAAGCAAATACACGAATACGCTAAGCCAAGTGAAGTGCCGCCATCACACTTTTGAAAATATTTGTCCATCGGTTTTTGCGTATTGTTATTTCACAGAAGTAAGGTAACCGTGGAGGTTATTCGTATCAATTGTTGATGAACGTAAAGAGGGAGTTGTTTGAATTGATGTGTATATATTTGGATTGGGGATAAGTTGGTAATATATTTGATCAAAGATGGTAGATTCATTAACGTTCCTGGGTCAAAGGTGGCGACATCTGTTTTAAGCTGTTATTTTTTTATGTTCATATTATTGTTGTTAGTGTTTTGTATAATTTTTGGTATTTTTTTTGCTTTCAAACTGACTTTATTGAAATATAACAAATTTGGAGTTTGGAGTTTTTATTTTTTTGGGGAATTTATTTTCTTGTAATATATTTGATCAAAGATGGCAAATTCATTAAGGTTCCTGGCTCAAACGTAACCACTTATCTGTTGCTTACTATTATTTTTTATGTTTACATTATTATCATTATTATTGTTATTGTATATTATTTTTGCTATATTTTTTGTTTTTTTTTTTGTTTTGTTTTCAAATCGATCTTTTGTAGTAACGTAACAAATTTGGAGATTTTTTTAATTTAATTTCTATATTAAATTTGATCAGATATTGTAGTTTCATTAAGGCGTCTAACGCAAAGAGGCCTTAACGTATCTATTTTTTACTGTTATTTTTGTAATTTTATATTATTATTTCTATTGGTTTTATATTATTTTTTGGCATTTTTTTTACTTCCAAAATGGACTTTTATCGTAAGATAACGAATTTAGAGCTTTTATTTGTTTGGAGGATTTATTTTTTATATTAAATTAGATTAGATCAGATATTGCAGTTTCATTAAGGTTACTGGCATAAATACGGTCTTAACTTGTTTATTTTTACTAGGTTTTTTTTTAACTTTTTATTATTGTGTTTATATATTTTTTATTTTATTTTTATTTAATTTTGGTATATTTTTTGATTTTTTTTTTACTTTCAAAATGGACTTTTATCGTATGATAACGAGTTTAGAGTTTTTTTTTTAGAATTTATTGTCTTATATTAAATTTGTTCAAATATTGCAGTTTCATTAAGGTTACTGGGTCAAAGGGGGCCTTAACTTAACTATTTTGTACTGTTATTTTTCACCTTGTTATTATTGTGTTTCATATTATTTTTTGTATATTTTTTTCTTTTATTCTCAAAATGGACTTAACGAATTTGGAGAATCTAAAGGCGAGATCATTTTTTGGGTAAAACTCCTTTATTTCTACCCTTATCGATTAACGTAAAATCACTAAATTTTCCATTTACCCACTGCCGGTAAAGCTCCCGGGGCTCGCACGTAAAAACAAACGTGCGTTCCGTGCAAACGCGTAATTTCGGGGTCGTGGGTGTCAAGCCCCTCTCGACGAACCAGCGCAAAGGTCCTTGGCCTAATAAGGGCTCCCCCCTTTCTGCCCCCTCCACGCCCCGATCGCCCCATTTTCCTCCCCGTTCGCTTTTCCCTCTTTTAAAATATTACGCAATGTTCCATCGGGAAAAAAACGGCGGGAAGAGTAAGGAGAGGGGGCCCGGAGAAAGTGGGAGGAAGTCGAAATGTGGAAGGTCGAAACGGGACCGTTGGGGGTGGAGGGGAGGTTTAGTCGTGGTATGCGCAAATCTGGGGGAGCGATTTAATAATGTATTGGTCGATAGGGGGTCGTAAATTTGATGAAATTGACAAGACAAATGTTTTAGAAAATTCATTCAATTTGACAGTTATTTTTAACGTTCTGTGACTTTAAGAAATAACGTTATCGAGATTCTTTTAAATGACCGCCCTCCAATGTCGTGAGTGGAATATAATTTTCTCATTTCAGAAATATCATCGTTGAATGACTTTTGAGTGACATTTCCCGAGATATAACTTTGTAAACATGAGTACAATTGCCATGAATATTCTTTAACTCTTACTACAACAACATGTTTATTAATTTGTGTTTAACAAAAATTGTGTATAAATTTTCAAAAATGCTCCTGACAGCTACTCTCTATTTCATTTAAAATTTATTAAACCCTTAAAAATATCAAAATTGTAACTTAGGCTGCTCTATTCGATGGCTCGGAAGCCATTATTGGCTTATAGGGTTATGATAATAAATTATGGGATGGTGCAATGCCTAAACAGAAATTCCGAGGAAGGAATGTGTCTATTACAATTTTAAGTATGAATTTATGTACTAATAACACAAGTAATAATATTGAGCAAAATCAACTTTTTGAGCTCCTTGAAGCGGTACCTCACTCGATAAGACTGAAGGTTAATTTTGTGTTTTATATATATATATATATATATATATATATATATATATTTTTAGTGAAAGAAGACAGTATCAGTATTAGGCTATTGACTATGTCAAAAATAACAGGGGTAAAAGGAACTAACATGTGCAAGGTATTTTATTTTTTCATACGGTCAATTGACCTCTAAAGAAATAAAATCCTAAAGTCAAAAGTGCTACTAAATTTAGCCATGCGTTTTTGAGAACGGGGTAAGTTTGTCCACTTTTCGATTTTTCGGCTATAGCTCAAAAACTATGCATTTTTCGAAGATATATGCCGTAAGATTTCTTGTAGAGAATTAAATTTTCTATAAAAATGATATTTTTTTAAGTAAAAAAAAATTGTTTTAATGAAGTAAATTCAAAAAACAAAGTTAAAAAAACGAAAAAATTCAACATTTTTTTTTCTATTTTTGGCTATAACTGTTTTCTGAGTAAATTTAGGTATAGGCATTGCTTCATGAAAAAGAAAGCTTATGAAATTCTCTTTGAAACGGTGGCTTATAAGACTTTATATGTTTGATATTAACTGAGATTTAAACGTTTGAATTTAGCCATTTTTTCTCTATTTTTTACTTTTTCTTTAAAAAGCGTATTATTTCATATTTTTACCTGAAAAAAAAAGACTTTTATTCAATAAATCACTTTTGTACGAATAATTTAATATAAAAAATGATCTTATTTATTTATATTTAAAGTCAGTTTAGGTACACGTAGAAATAAATACTTAATTCATCTTTAAAGTAATAATTTCAAAACTAGTTTTATATGAAATGCCGTTTAAATTTATTTTAAATGCACTGAGTTTATTTATGTTTGCCGGAAATCCATCAGTTCGCAGAATCTACCTCGTTAGGAAGTTTCCAGAAGCGACACATTCCGACGTGTATTTATCTTTATGGCAAGCTGTTATTCATGGCAATTGCTGATGATGACTGCCAGACAGTCGAAACCGGTCGCTTGATTGGAATAAATTAGTTGAGAAGACTTGGTGTTTCTCCCTTGTCTATAAACCCAAGATCAGGCTGCTTGGTACCTTTTTTCACCATGAAACACCATTTCTGGTGTTTCAGGGTTTCGAAATGAGTTGCACGTGCTACCCAACCTGGTCGAATCCCTTCACCACAAACGTCTCCAAGTGATTATTCCCAAGATTGTCCCTTTTTCCTATTCCTCTCGAGCCCTCGTCGCGGCTGTTGCCCTTCGTTATCGCATCCATCGATTTCTGGATCCGTGGGCGCCGCTTGACATTTACCGAATCTCTCCGCGAAAAAGAAAACTGTACGGAAACGTACGACGCCGATTGGAGCTCGGCCGCCCTTATCTACACACCTCCGCAATTTCCCGGAAAAGCGGAGCTCGTGCCCGGTCAAGGATACCGCCAGATCGGAAGACGGGAAGGAGGGAGAGGGAGACTGGTAGAGAAGGTGGAAGCTGGATGCTCCCTTCTCCACCCCCCACCACCACTCGCCCTTTCTCCGATTTCGAAACGGGAGTCGTGCCCTTTTCGACCCTTCCTGTACGGGCTGAGGTTCGTTTTATAACTAGTAAGAAAATACCAATTATTAGTTTAGGGGATGATTCGTTTAGAAGATATGACCCTTTGAAATCGCCATTTTACAACATAGGAAGTTATGGGATTGAAATTTAAAAATTCACCGAAAAATCATCATTGGTTAATCGAAAGACATGGAAAACGACAGGAAACTTCTATTTTCGCATAAAGTTTAGTTTTTTTTTTAGAAAAAAATGGCGATGAGTAACATCGTAAGACTTTCTCATATGGCTGGGCCCAATATTCATGGCAACATTATTTAAAGTGCCTTTTAGGAAAAAATGTTTTAAATAAAAGTTGTAGCTATTGGTTAGGTCAGTTCAAATCTAAAATTTGATAAGAATCGGAAAAGCCGTTTTGGAGCAAATTGAGAAAAACTGAAAATTCACAAGAGTAAAGGGCCCCTCGCAGAAGATCAGTCAAGATAACGATAACGGCAATCAATAATAATTGAATAGTAATGTAAACATACAAACTTATGAAAAGAGTTTGACCAGTTTTTGAGATAATCCAAAAAAACTTAAAAATAACAGGAGTAAAGTGCCCTTTACCCTTAACTGAATATGATGAAATTTATATCGTTGCGAGTTTTCAGGGGATCCAGCGTAAATTCAAAATTTTAACCTTCTACTGTTTATAGTTTCTAAGAAAACGTTGATCATATACACATACAGACATAGGCATGTTTCCAAAAAACATGTTTTTCGAACTCAAAACGTCCATAAATGCAAATATCTCAAATTCCGAAAATCAGCACGATTACAAGACTTTCTCTTATTATATGAGAGAATAAAAAAGTTTTTCGTGAATTACGACTTTTCTCTATGTAACATATTCGCAGAACAGTATCTCTTACTACAATTATCGACGGGCACTAATTTCTATTCTACAATACCTTTAAACACCTTGGATACTCTAACAAGTAACGGAACTGCTGAATAAGAGGAGTTTGAAGAAAGTTTAAACTATTGTTACAGCTGTTGAACTGAACATTCTCATTATTGTCATTAAGACGTTATTTTCCGAGTTATTATGTTATGTGCGACCAATACAAAGTTAATAAAATGAAGCACATCCCAAGAGCGACCCTAGATTGATAGCAAATACCTCGAATACCCTTACAAGTAACGTAACTGCTCAATAAGAGGAGATTGAACAAAGTTTAAAGTATTGTTATTAATGTTGAATCCAACATCCCCATTTTTGTTAATAAGAGATTATTTTTCGAGTTATTATGTTATGTGTGACCAATACAATATTAATGAAATGAAGCCCATCCCATATGAGCAGTTCTAGATTGATAGGGAGCACCTTGAATACCCTTACAGGCTTACAAGTAACGTAACTGCTCAATTAGAGGGGTTTGAACAAACTTTGAACTATTGTTATTGCTGTTGAACCGAAAATCCCCATTATTGTTATTGGGAGGTTATTTTCCGAGTTCTTATGTTATGTTTGACCCATACAATATCAATGATATTAAGCACATCTCACCAGCAGTTCTAAATTGATAGGAAACACCTTAGATACCCTTGCAAGTAACGTAATTGCTCAATAAGAGGAGCTTGAACAAAGTTTGAACTATTGTTATTGCTGTTAAACCAAACATACCCATTATTGTTATTGGGAGGTTATTGTCCAAGTTATTATGTTATGTTTGACACATACAATATCAATGAAATTAGGCACATCCAACGAGCTGTGCTAGATTGATAGGAAACACCTTGAATACCCTTACAAGTAACGTAATTGCTTAATAAGAGGAGTTTGAACAAAGTTTGAACTATTGTTATTGCTGTTAAACCGAACATCCCCATTATTGTTATTGGGAGGTTATTGTCCGAGTTATTATATTATGTTTGACCCATATGATATCAATGAAATTAGGCACATCCAACGAGCTGTGCTAGATTGATAGGAAACACCTTGAATACCCTCACAAGTAATGTAAATGCTCAATAAGAGGAGTTTGAACAAAGTTTGAACTATTGTTATTGCTGTTAAACCGAACATACCCATTATTGTTATTGGGAGGTTATTGTTCGAGATATAATGTTATGTTTGACCCATACAATATCAATGATATTAAGCACATCTCACGAGCAGTTCTAAATTGATAGGAAACACCTTGGATACCCTTACAAGTAACGTAATTGCTCAATAAGAGGAGTTTGAACATAGTTTGAACTATTGTTATTGCTGTTAAACCGAACATACCCATTATTGTTATTGGGAGGTTAGTGTCCGAGTTATTATGTTATGTTTGACCCATACAATATCAATGATATTAAGCACACCTCACGAGCAGTTCTAAATTGGTTAGGAAACACCTTGAATACCCTTACGAGTAACGTAAATGCTCAATAAGAGGAGTTTGAACAAAGTTTGAACTATTGTTATTGCTGTTAAACCGAACATACCCATTATTGTTATTGGGAGGTTATTGTCCGAGTTATTATGTTATGTTTGACCAATACAATGTTAATAAAATGCAGTATAAGCAGTTCTGGATTAATAGGAAACACCTTGGATACCCTTACAAGTAACGTAATTGCTCAATAAGGAGAATTTGAACAAAGTTTAAAATATTGTTATTGATGTTGAACTGAACATCCTCATTATTGTTATTAAGAGGTTATTTTCCGAGTTATTATGTTATGTTTCACCCATACAATATCAATGATATTAAGCACATGTCACGAGCAGTTCTAAATTGATAGAAAACACCTTGGATACCCTTACAAGTAATGTAAATGCTCAATAAGAGGAGTTTGAACAAAGTTTGAACTATTGTTATTGCTGTTAAACCGAACATACCCATTATTGTTATTGGGAGGTTATTGACCGAGTTATTATGTTATGTTTGACCCATACAATATCAATGATATTAAGCACATCTCACGAGCAGTTCTAAATTGATAGGAAACACCTTGGATACCCTACAAGTAATGTAAATGCTCAATAAGAGGAGTTTGAACAAAGTTTGAACTATTGTTATTGCTGTTAAACCGAACATACCCATTATTGTTATTGGGAGGTTATTGTTCGAGATATAATGTTATGTTTGACCCATACAATATCAATGATATTAAGCACATCTCACGAGCAGTTCTAAATTGATAGGAAACACCTTGGATACCCTTACAAGTAACGTAATTGCTCAATAAGAGGAGTTTGAACATAGTTTGAACTATTGTTATTGCTGTTAAACCGAACATACCCATTATTGTTATTGGGAGGTTAGTGTCCGAGTTATTATGTTATGTTTGACCCATACAATATCAATGATATTAAGCACACCTCACGAGCAGTTCTAAATTGGTTAGGAAACACCTTGAATATCCTTACGAGTAACGTAAATGCTCAATAAGAGGAGTTTGAACAAAGTTTGAACTATTGTTATTGCTGTTAAACCGAACATACCCATTATTGTTATTGGGAGGTTATTGTCCGAGTTATTATGTTATGTTTGACCAATACAATGTTAATAAAATGCAGTATAAGCAGTTCTGGATTAATAGGAAACACCTTGGATACCCTTACAAGTAACGTAATTGCTCAATAAGGAGAATTTGAACAAAGTTTAAAATATTGTTATTGATGTTGAACTGAACATCCTCATTATTGTTATTAAGAGGTTATTTTCCGAGTTATTATGTTATGTTTCACCCATACAATATCAATGATATTAAGCACATCTCACGAGCAGTTCTAAATTGATAGGAAACACCTTGGATACCCTTACAAGTAATGTAAATGCTCAATAAGAAGAGTTTGAACAAAGTTTGAACTATTGTTATTGCTGTTAAACCGAACATACCCATTATTGTTATTGGGAGGTTATTGTCCGAGTTATTATGTTATGTTTGACCCATACAATATCAATGATATTAAGCACATCTCACGATCAGTTCTAAATTGATAGGAAACACCTTGGATACCCTTACAAATAATGTAAATGCTCAATAAGAGGAGTTTGAACAAAGTTTGAACTATTGTTATTGCTGTTAAACCGAACATACCCATTATTGTTATTGGGAGGTTATTGTCCGAGTTATTATGTTATGTTTGACCCATACAATATCAATGATATTAAGCACATCTCACGATCAGTTCTAAATTGATAGGAAACACCTTGGATACCCTTACAAATAATGTAAATGCTCAATAAGAGGAGTTTGAACAAAGTTTGAACTATTGTTATTGCTGTTAAACCGAACATACCCATTATTGTTATTGGGAGGTTATTTTCCTAGTTATTATGTTATGTTTGACCCATATAATATCAATGAAATTAGGCACATCCAACGAGCTGTGCTAGATTGATAAGAAACACCTTGAATACCCTTACAAGTAACGTAACTGGTCAATAAGAGGAGTTTGAACAAGGTTCAAAGTATTGTTATCGCTGTTGAACCAAAAATTTCCATTATTGTTATTAAGACGTTATTTTCCGAGTTATTATGTTATATTTGACACCTTGGCATACACCTTGCAGTGGATACCCTTACAAGTACCTAACGTAACTGCTCAATAAGAGGAGTTTGAACAAAGTTTAAAGTACTGTTATCGCTGTTGAACCAAATATTTCCATTATTGTTGTTATCAGGTTATTTTCCGAGTTATTATGTTGTGTTTGACCAACACAATGTTAATGAACTGAAGCACATTCCACGAGCAGTTCTAGATTGATGGTAAGCACCTTGAATACTCTTACAAGTAACGTAACTGCTCAATAAGAGTAGTTTGAACAAAGATTAAACTATGGTTTTCGCCGCTGCATCGAAAATTGTTATTAGGAGGTTATTTTTCAGTGACAATGAGTTATCTAAGTCAGTGTGTAATCCGGCCGAGAATAGACCGACGACGACGACGACGACGACGTGGCGACCGTTAAAACGAAATTTATTCAGTTGATAAATCAGTTTTATCTGTCGACTTTTCAGTGTCAATGGCTGTTGCGGACGTTGAACTGCCGAGGAACTTCCATTTCGCAGTTCATAAAATCCACTATATTGTTTACATTTCGATTTTCTCGAAATAGCCCCGTGGACGTTCTCAAAACAGGCCGTCGTCTCTCACTTGCCAGTAATTGGGAAAAAATACCGAATAAATATTAAGAGAGAGCGGGCGCAGGCCGTTTCTGTCGAGGAGAGATTCGAAAATACGGGCTGTTTGGATACTTCTGTAATCCACCGCCGACGCTCTTTTTCCCCTCTTTTTTTCTTTTTTCAATGGGAGATATTTTCGGGGATCCTCTCGCTAAATGCGGCTGTCGCGGAAATCGAGAGCGAATCAAAATAAATAGAAATTTCATTCAAAGGCTGCGAAACGAGTCTCATGGGAATCCCCGAAGAAAATCTCATTGCACTACAACGAACTCTCATAAGAATAGTGTCTTAAACTGATGAACTCAGTTCAAGTCTGAATTACATAGAAAGTTAGAAGTAACCAAAAATATGATATAAAATATATGATCACAACTATCTTCAATTTATATGACAGAACTAAACGTCTTCCATTTAAAAATTCATCAAAACCTGAATTATCACTTTAAGAGCTTTGTTCAACAATTAACACACTCACATTTGAACTACTCAACTAAAAATACCAAGTGCAGTTCCTTCAAAACACTAATTCGAGATATACTCTTCCCACAGTCAATCTAAGATGTCCAAACATCGTTACGTCTGTAACACAGCTGATCACTTTAATCATCGCTCTTACAGTACAGTGCTCCTCACAACACGAGAGTGGGATTCTCCTTACGGTTCATTAAATTTGAATAGTACTTACCCAGCAATAGTATTCTGTCGGAATCTGCCTCTATAATTAAAGTGTTTTCTTGCGAAGCGTGAATTTTAATATTCTGAATTAATAATCAATTTAAATCATGTGCAAAAAGGCGACAATATGAGGATCATTTTGCCTAATAAATACATATAAAATTGGTCATTCTGAAGAAACGAGATTACTTTTTTGAATTAATTTATATATCCTATCTCTAATAAGTACCTAAGTCTATATAAAAGAAATTGTTTCAAGTGGAGCATTTACATTAAACGCTTAATAAATATAATAGAGCTCGTTGTTCATAAACAAGGTATTATTTAAACTGACAACATTAAACAAAACTGGTTAGAAATGATTACTACAATAATTGACAATCTATCAATACTACTATATTAGGCAAAATTCGCTATATTCTATCTAATTTTAATATTTCTGGCCTTTTTGCACTTCTTTCTTTTTCTAGTTTTTATAATTATAATTTTTGTATGAGTTACTGGCATCTTTATGATCAAATATTCGAAATTTAATGAAGAATTCTTGAACTCTGCAAATTATGTTATTTTTTAATTCGGTACAAAATCAGTTTCATTGAGCCGTAAAGGCTCTTCTAACTGAAGAAGGTTCAAATGAAACAATCATTTCGAACTATACAGTTTTTCTTAAACAATTTTTAAAATTAGAGTTTGGTTATCCTTTCAATTATCCTTTAATATTGTAATGTTCGAAATAACTATACTCCACTTATTTAAATACTTAACGAATTTATTTAATACTGATAACTAACACTTATTACCTAATTTATGTTGTACAGCTGTTTACTTATTTTTCGCGCACGGCCGCTCAGCTCAATGCTAGTCGTCGCGTAGGCTGCTTTATCTCTCGGTCACAATTACAAAGTGACGTTCGATTGAAATTGGATACGAGACTTATAGGACACTGATACTCACGAAACATACTCATTTCCATGCCCAAAGTCTTCAAACAAGGCTGATCACTATGGAAAGTGAAAACTGAAATTAACGCACCGTATTGGAGGTACTACTTTACTTTTCCTAAAACCAGGTAGATGCTTTTTATGCTTTTATTAACTCTCCCCCAAAATCAAGGCCACTGACCATTAACAAAACGGTATCGCGCTCTAATCTACAACTAAAAATAAATATATCGATCCTTGCATTAATTAAGGACAAAAACAAAGAAGGGACTGAGCTGAAGCTTAGCCACGACTGAAATAGATGTGGAGAGGGGGGGGGGGGGCAATTTGCGAATTGTATATTAAGGAGTAAATTACAGTTAACTATTATTATAAAAAGCACGGAAGGGAAACTTAAACTCATAACAATTAATCCGACAGAAGACCTTTATTTCTAAGGACCTAGTGCTTGTTTTTAGGAATCTAGTGTCCATCATCAGGTTTGTCGGAACAAAATTTAATCAAGGCAAAGATAGACCGTCATCAGGTGTATCTTAGTATGAGATACAACAAGATTTCATCAAGGCAAACATGGACCATTCGGGTTACTGTCATAGAGTTTAAGTTGTAAAACGATAACTCTATGAGTTATTAGGAGCCGATCGGATGGGTCGCATTTTGGTATCAATCCCCAATTAGCTTGTTTTCGCGAGACCCCCGTCACTGTACCCCATCGATTTTCCCGAGGGCGGCGGTGGGGGTGAGTTGGGGGGTTGGGGTGGGGGTCACGGTACCGCGCAGGCATCGAACCGACGTGAGCTCCGGGCGCAGAATCGCGCCTTCCGGATGCCCTCCAAAGCGACGACCGACCTTCATCCATCCCAACTGACGCCCTCCCCTCGTCCTCCCCTCCTCCTACCCTTCACCCGGCGCAGCTCCGTCGTCGTCCCGACCCCTCCCGGGGACTACCTTGACCTGCTCTACTCACCCCCCGTTTCACAATGAACCCTGCCAAGGTTCCTCATGAATGGGAGAGAGCGCTGCCTCGCTCCCGCCCGAGCGAGGATTTTGGGGACGGGCGGAATCTTGAACTCTGCGAGAGGAGAGGGGGACGGTTTGGGGATGTAACGGCGGCGGCAGGAGGGTCGTTCGGAGGGGCTTCGATCTGAGATGTTCTTGTTAGGGAAGTTGTGGTTGGTGATTACTGGGAGTATCTCCCAATGGAGGAGGTCTAATTTGTGCTAAGGCGAACTTAGTGCAACATTAGAAGCTGGTGTTTACCCATATTTTTATTAAGGAGCAGTGCACGTGCTAATGTTTTAAATCAAAAACCTTCCCAAAGTTGAAATCTTCCATCTGAGATGTTCTGGTTAAAGAAGTTGTGGTTGGAGATTACTGGGAGCATCCAATGGAGGAGGTTTAATTGTGGAGTTGTGCTAAGGCGAACATAATGCAACATTAGAAGCTGGTATTTGTTAACAATGTTTTCTATCAATAACCACCATTGCACATGATGTTTTACACCAGAAACTTTTCCAAAGTTGAAATCTGCGATCTGAGATGTTCTGGTGTAAGATATTACTGGGAGTATCTAATGGAGGAAGTCTAATTCTGGAGTTGTACTAAGGCGAACATAATGCAACATTAGAAGCTGGTGTTTACTCATATTTTCTATGATTAAAGAGCATTTTACATTGTACAGAATAATATTTTACACCAGAAACCTTTCCAAAGTTGAAATCTTCGACTTAAGATGTTCTGGTTAGAGAAGTTGTGGTTGGAGTTTACTGGGAGTATCCAATGGAGAAGGTCTAATTCTGGTGTTTGTATTAAGGCGAACATAATACAACATTAGAAGCTGGTCTTTTTTAATTATGTTTTATGTCATTAAAGGACATTGCACATGATAATGTTTTAAACCAGAAATCCTTCCAAAGTGAAAATCTTCGATCTGAGATGTTCTGGTTGGAGATTACTGGAAGTATCCAATAGAGGAAGTCTAATTCTGGAGTTGTGCCAAGGCGAACATAATGCGACATTAGATGCTGGTGTATAACAATGTTTTGATATCATCAAAGAGCATTACACATGATAATTCCCTAAACCAGAAACATTTCCAAAGTTGAAATCTTCGATCTGAGATGTTCTGGTTAAAGAAGTTCTGGTTGGAGCTTACTATGAGTATCTAAAGAAGGGGTTCTAATTCTGGAGTTGTGCTAAGGCCAACATGCAATATTAGAAACTGGTGTTTACCCATATTTTCTATTATTAAAGAGCATTGCACATGATAATGTTTTAAACCAGAAACCTTTCCAAAGTTGAAATCTTAGATCTGGGATGTTCTGGTGTAAGAAGTTGTGGTTGGAGATTACTGGGAGTATCTAATGTAGGAGGACCAATTCTGGAGTTGTGAGTACTGTATTTATGGTTATGTAATGAGTTTTTCTCAGTAAACTTATTGTTAGATTTGCAAGTATTACATATATGGACACTTTCCGAAACAGAAAAGAAGGTTAGAGGAAGAACAAACCTAAGTAACTAGATCTTAGTAGTTACATTTAGGCGTAGCAAAGGACCAAAGATCAGGGGTTGAAATAATAATATGTGAGAAATATGAACAGAATATAGAAAATATAGGATACGTTACCGACACAATCATGAGAGTAAAAATGATATTTGATCATCGCACCCAATATTGATAAACCTGAAGAAATGTTCCTACTCCAACAAATACTTAGTATACATAAGAGTTCTGTCCTCAGCTAACATTGGAACAGACCACAAATTAATGCTAGGAAAACTACGAATAGCAATGCTATTAGTCAAAGGGAAGTCACCAATGAAAACTGACAGATTCAACATAGAAACGCTTAACTATGGCAGCATTAAACAACTTTACTCAAACCGCTGCAAATAATATACTACTCTCAACTGAAGAAAATATTTACAAAGCTGCTGAAGAAGCCTTAGTAATACGCACGGTATCTCAGAACATCAGACCGAGCAATAAACCTTGGTTCACTACAGAAGTCAAAAACATCACAAGGAAGAAGAAGATGTATACTTATAATCCAGAGAATCTCCAAACCAGAGAAGCGAAAATGGTATATAGAAATCAGGAATAAGGTCAACAAAAGGGTTTTAGAAATTAAAGAAGAATACTGGTAGGGATTCAGTAATGAACCGTGCATTACGCCTTCCCAAAAGAAGAATAAGAAGAAGAAGCAACTACTACCCTCTTACTTTGAAATTGTTTTTTGGAAAATTATCTTAAAATTGCTTTATATAGCGTTGTTTAGTACGTCACACAGGCCAACATTTTAAACCAGAAACCATACTTTTTAGCGAATAATACTTCAGTACTTCTCTTAAGTAGTAAAAGGTTTCTGAGACGCTGTTCCAGGTTATACCTGAGTTTGTGTAACATAGAAAGGTGACGTCTGTCCTCAAATCTCAGAATAGCAGCCACCAATCTCCTCCTTCAAAATTGATTTACACTCAATCCAACATCTTTTTTACGATAATGTGTTTTTTGAAATTGCTTATATATATGCCTAATACTTGTAGCGAAGAAGAATAAGAAGAAGAAGAAGAAGCTTACTTTGTTATATTTTTTTGCATCAGAATGGCATGACGTATTATCAGAAAAATCAGTCGAATAACACTTAACTTCCAATTAACTATGGTTACTTATGTTTTTGGGTAGCTTCAATCTTAAAAACCTCATTGAACGTACTTTCAGCCAAAATTATCAAGACTTCTAGGCCATCTTGAAATCTCAAAATGTGAATACGGATTCTTTTTGTTCAGCCATTTTGAATTTCGAAATTTTCTCACCTGAATCGTAATCAGCGACACCGCAACAAAGCAATTAGGATTTAATTGATTGTAAACTGATTTTTCACATTTCACCTTATCCAATATTTCAAGGTTTGGTCTCATATTTATAGATATATAATCTGTTATTTAAAAAGATTATTCGAAGATTATTAACAAGCTAAAATGTTTAGATTAATTTAAAATACAATTAAAAACCAAATTAGTCTCAATTCTGTAAATGGAACCATTTTGGTGGAAATTTTTAATTTTTCGTTCAATGTTAGGAATTGCGATTTTATTTGTCGTGCCTTAATCTAGTTTTTTCTAAAATTCTTGCAATAGAATGAAAAATTTCGATTTTGTAAATTAATTAATTAATTACTGTAATTAAAAGCCAAATTACTCAAATCAGTAAAAGAACCATTTTGGAGAAAATATTTGAAAACATTTTTTTTTCCTATTTTATTAGGAATTGCGATTTTGTTCTCCTAAATGGTAAGGGGTTTCCATTCTTACCCTTAATTCTATACAGTATATAGGATGTAAGGTTTATATGGAATAAATTCTGAAATGTGGATGTGGATGAATCCTGAAATAAGTCGTGAAATAAGGATTTCAGTTTTTCACAGTAGATAGATTTCATGGGCCTTGCTAGTAGTTCATCCCTTCCCGCAAGGGATGTACTTACCCCCGACATTTTCCCTTATACGAAGAAGTACATTTCATGTCTTATTTTTTGGTTATAGCTATAGATTATTTATAAGATAATAAATATACATGACATGCTACATTATTATGCATTGTTTAACTTAAAAAAATGTTCAAATTTTTGTAACAATTTTCGCGTTAAGCAACGTCTGTTGATATCACTTGCTTATTTATTACTTTATAAATTATAACAGTTATCAAAAATTAAAATATACAATGCGTTCAATACACATTCAATCGACTAACTTAATTAAGCCACCAGATAGCAACCGACAGAGACAGTTAGTGCGTCAAATAAAGTCATAACATGTTTTTCATTTGCGGTTGCGAAATCAGATTTATCGTGGAAAATAAAGATAATCGACTTTTTTGTTCGTCTTAATTAGTTATTTTGTCCGGCAAAGTTTCTTCAACGTCCGGTATGGAAGACGAAAACGGAAAGAAACTTCCACTTTTGGACTTGGACTTGGTAATAGTTACGCGACATTCGCTCAAAACTTTTACAGCAGATGTTCTGACGAAGAAATTATCGGTTTCACGTTAGTAAACGTGGTGTACAAGTCGCAAATTTTGATTGATTAGTATACAGTTTTCTGTCTAATGATATACGGAGCTTTTCTATCGAAACGCATGATGGGAAATCAACAAGAGCAAACGAGAAGCTAATAGTAGTTCGTTAGTATGACAGAGACGGATGTTTTGCAACGTTGCCGGCCGAGCAGGCAGTCCAAGTCAACGCGTATCGCGGTCGCGTATCGCTTTACACTTTCGGATGTGTGCGCTACAGTGTGCGGAGCGGATGACTGTAATGTTTCGCGAGCTAGCAACATCGCAAAAGGTCGTTCTCTGTTTAGCTAATAGAAATATATGGCCTCTCTTTCGCTCTTACGTTTCTCCCATCCTGCGACTCTTTAGAAACGGTCTGTATACGCAATCCACTCGAATTAAGGGAGATGGAATGTTGATGATCTTCCCTCTCAATCAAAGTCAAAATAGAGGTAATTTTAGCCAATCTTACCTTCTAGTGCAGACATAATTAATTGTCTTAGAAAAGTGATTGGCGCATATTAATTTGTCTTTGCTTAATGATTTTCACAAAATGAAAATTTACAAGAGTTTTTGATGGATAAACCATTCCAGCTTTATCACCATTCGTATTGCAGCCTTCATTTCGTAATACAAATTAGTTAATTGTAGTATTACGGAATTAAACGTCGTCGTTATTCGTCGGCGTATGTACATATTTTTATTTCGTAAATAAAACGTCAAGGAGAAATAATAAATAACAAATTGATAGACATCTGATAATCTGAAGGACAACACACAAATATCGAAAAACGAACCGATTATCGATTAGAAAAAAATGGGATTAAGCAATACGAGAATTATTCAGGGACGTTTCCTTATATTCTTTTGCATTACTTAAGCAATCGTCGGTTTTCATGTCTTGAATGATTTAGTAACGATGATAATAGAGTTTATTGCGTAATTGTAACAAATATAGTATGTTAGGCGTTTACGGGAAAAGACAGATGGGATCATTTAAAAAATTAGATTTCTTGGAAAATTGAATTAGGCGCACATCTTAATGAGTTCAAGTTTATGTAGCTCTCATACCTTGTCTTCTTTATGCCTGAAGTGGACCTCTTTAGGACGTCCATTTTTGGATATCTATAAGATACTAAAAGACGGACGTCTTAATGACGTCTAATTTACGTCAATTTTATGCCTGCCCTTTTTTATGCCAGAAGTGGACTATATATATCGCTTTCATGCCTGACTCGCTTTCATGCCTGACCCTCTTTATGCCTGACGTATTATAGACGTCTTAAAGGCGTAGTTTCGTATAAAAAAATGTCTTAAAACAGACGTCTTTTGGACGTCATTACGGATGTGCGGGCATCTTTTTAATGTCTTAAAGGCATCTTTGAGACGTGCCGTTTTGTAGCAAATAACATGAAATGGACATAAAATGAACATTTTAAAGACGTCACTAAGATATTAGAGGATATCTTTACGACGTCTTACAGACGTGAAGAAGGCGTCCTTATGACGTCTTAAAGACGAAAAATGAACGTCGTAAAGTTGTCTTTTTAATGCCTTGAAGGCATCTTTGAGACGTACCATTTTGTGACAAATAACGTAAAATAGACGTAAAATGAACATTTTAAAGACGTTCCTAAGAAATTTGGGGGCATCTTTAAGACGTCTTACAGACTTGAGGAAGGCGTCCTTATGACGTCTTGAAGACGAAAAATGGACGTCGTAAAGTTGTCTTTTTAATGCCTTGAAGGCATCTTTGAAACGTACCGTTTTGTAACAAATAACATGAAATGGACACTTTAATGACGTTCTTCGGACGTCACAGGACATCTTTGAGATGTCGCAAATGCCTAATGGTGATTTCTATCAGACGTCTTGAAGACGTCTTTGTGCTGTGTGGGTTAATATCGAAATATTTAATGTATCACTATTGTTAAATATCATAACAAAAACATGATCATCTTTAGCTTATAAATAATTAGAATAACTTTGTTGATGTGATTTGTAGTAAAATGATTTTTACATATTTGAAAAGTTGGCATTTTTACCTTTCTTTAAAAAAATGTCAGAAGTCAATTTGGAGCAAAGTTAGCATTTTTTTTTAAAAATTCACAGCTAATTTGTTTATAATAATTAAGAAACCTAACTAACGCCATTTTAAAGATAAAGAGTTAAACTATTAGTCAAAAAAATTTTGAAAATATTGAACTTCAACATCAACTTTGGTGAAGCTTCAAATATGCAGCTCGACTGAAAACGGCTCGAAGTAAGTGGTGGGGGAAACTTGAAATCTGAAAAGGTAACTTCAAATCGAAGCAGCAAGTAATTAATAAGTATCTCTGGCAATTATTAACCGATTTTGATGATTCTTTTTTTAATTTGGGGTACCTCGTTGAGTACATTACAAGTATGCAACTTGTTAATTAATTACCATTTAAATAAACACAGTAATTTGTTTAAACATTTTTTCAATTTTCTTTTAAATATTTTCAGTATTTTTGAATGTTATTACTGACGGAAACAATCTAAATGACTTGTGTGCATACTGAAAAAATAAAGTTGGTATATAAATAAAGTAATTTGTTTAAACATTTTTATAAAAATTATTTCAATTTTTTCTTTGCTTCTTTGCCTATTGATTAGTAAAAGTATTCGGAGGTTGATGTAAACACAAAAATGCATATTATTATTATAAAAAACTGATGACTATTTACATACAAATATACAAAATTATTTATAGAAAGTTATTGTTGTTTATTTGAAAATTAGAACTTCAATATCGTTTAATTACATAATATACATTTTTAAATAACTTTGAATGGGTTTTAAATACATTAATTTAAGTACATTCAACTGTGAATAAACCAAATGCAGTGGGAATTATTATTATATTCGATAAATTAATGTTATTACTTGTTTATCACATGCAATAAAATAATTATTAATTGTTTATAACGATCTTATGTTTTTTTTGAATATACATAAACCCCTGAAAACTTTTATTTAAAGGAAAAAAGGAAGAAACCATATTAAAAAAATTTAAACTTTTGTAAACCCATTTTAGATGAAAAACTAGTTGGTTACCTGGATAAACCATAGTCTTCAACAGGGTACTTTTTCCCTTATTTCCCTAATCTATTTATGTTTGAAGTAGGGGATGCATGTGTATTGAACTCTGGACAGCTCTAATAATAATTTTGGAACTTAGCGTAAAAGCAGTAACACTAATAGCAAATATCCCTCAAAATCATAAGACTGAAATGTTCTTGAATAGCTCCCTCCACCCGCTGCTGGTATCGCTCTTCCGGGCTTCTTAATAACATCGAGTCGTAAAGCTGAATATCGGCCATTAATGCCGTTCAATTATCGCGCCGCGCATAACATAAAAACGTACTACTACTTCGCCTCGTTTCCGTTGTCGAAACGACAAAGTTACTGCGGCAATTAATAAACATTATCGGTGATTTGCAGGCGAGATAACTTTCGGCGCGAATTTAATTCGGGCGCCGTCAGGATCTAATTTTAACCGCTTTTATTACAGTCCCGGAGGAGGATAAAAAAATATAAGGAGAGCTTTATGGGGAGGGGGGGGGGTCTAAACCTCGGAAAATATTAATTTTTCCCGCCGATAGCCTACTAAATGTCAGCCGTCACGAGCGAAAAATCCAGATTGACGGCCAATGTCGTCGCAGGAGAAAAGGAGCGATGGAGAGGGAATCGAGGGGTAGAGGGGTGGAATGGGGGTGAGGAGAGGGGCGGGAAGGGAAAGGGGAACAAACGTATCGACTGGAGTGACCGGACAAGGTCGAGCTTCAGGATGCCGTGCGTCACTCGGTGAGGCCGTTTCCAGGACGACTCCCGCTGACGTATTTCTCGTTCTCCGGGAATACTTAAAATTCGAATGTGACGGGGTGAAACTCCACGGGTTTTCTGATAACGCTCGTTCCGGGATCCGCGTCCCCGGAGACGAGCGATCGAAGGGAGCACGCGGCCGCAGATTTTTCTACGTCTCATTCGAAAACGTATTAATTAAGGATTTAAATATGGGTTGGTCTTATCTGATACAGCCAATTTTGATGAATTTTTTTATTAGTGAAAGAGGACACTATTAGTATATTGGGAAAAGTGATATTACCTTTGGGAAATCTGTAGTTTATGCAAGAAAAATACTCCTACGTTGCCTTCAACCTGATCTGACCACTTCTCCAGGATTTCAGGAGGCTCCCCCGGGCCTCATGAATCCCTCCTGAATATATTGGGAAAAATCATATTAACTTTGGGAAATCTGTAGTTTTTGCAAGGAAAATACTCCTACGTTGCCTTCAACCTGATCTGACCTCTTCTCCAGGATTTCAGCAGGTTTCCCCGGGCCTCCTGAATCCCTCCTGAACAAAAGTAATATTACCTTTAGGAAATCTTTAGTTTTTGCAAGAAAAATACTTCTACGTTGTCTTCAACCTGATGTGATCACTTCTCCAGGATTTCAGCAGGTTTCCCCGGGCCTCCTCAATCCCTCCTGAACAATAGTAATATTACCTTTAGGAAATCTGTAGTTTTTGCAAGAAAAATATACTCCTACGTTGCCTTCAACCTGATCTGACCACTTCTCCAGGATTTCAGGAGGCTCCCCCGGACCTTCTGAATCCCTCCTGAATATATTGGGAAAAGTCATTTTAACTTTGGGAAATCTGTAGTTTTTGCAAGGAAAATACTCCTACGTTGCCTTCAACCTGATCTGACCCCTTCTCCAGGATTTCAGCAGGTTTCCCCGGGCCTCCTGAATCCCTCCTGAACAAAAGTAATATTACCTTTAGGAAATCTTTAGTTTTTGCAAGAAAAATACTTCTACGTTGTCTTCAACCTGATGTGATCACTTCTCCAGGATTTCAGCAGGTTTCCCCGGGCCTCCTCAATCCCTCCTGAACAAAAGTAATATTACCTTTAGGAAATCTGTAGTTTTTGCAAGAAAAATATACTCATTAAACATAAGATTAACATTGACTGTTGGAAAATGGAAAATGAAATGACACAAATTAACATTATATTAACATCATAACAACTCCTTTTTGAAAATTGTAATTTTCAAATCACTAAATATAAAATAATGATCGTAATTGCTTCTGTGTTAAAGACACCTTTAGTTGGTACACTTTTTAAACCCAAATTATCCAGTTGTGGTAAATTTCAAATAACTCAAAAATTCTTCGAGATGGAATGTGACAGTTATTTGCAGTAATATGAAGTTGGAATTAGGGGTAGATTCGCATATTACCCCTTTCCTAACCTTACCCATACCCAATTGTCCATGTGTAATAATAGCAATTGAAGTGAATTAACTTTGTTATGTATTTTACGTGAATTTTACTCTGTTATAGTAATCTATTGAAAATGGCCTATATATTTTTTATTAATAAATACAAAAAATGTTACAAAAGTCAGGCGCCCTATACTGCAATAGGTGCATCAGGGGGCCCTATAACTCTTATGAGACATTTATTTAAAAGGGACAGGAAAAAGAAATATTTACAGAAACCTGTTAATTTTAATGTATACTTAATATACTGTAAGACCTACTAATTTATTAAATTTCTAACTATAAATATCGGTGGAAAGGGCTTAAAGGACTGGAATTTTTATACAATTTCAATTCAAACTGTCAACCTTTCCTCCTCTCTTTCCTGTTATAAAGTTTTTGTGTCTTGAATAATATAATTTTTTTACGTTTCCTATTTTCCACTTTCCTCTAGTAATAATTATATATTTACGCATAATTGCAAACTACAAAATATTTTAACTAAATTAATCAAGTTAGTTAATTAACTAGTTAAATTATTAGTTTATTATCAATAGTATTAATTAAATAATTATATAGATAATTAAAGTAATAATTATTTCATTGTAATTAAAAAGAATATTCATGTTAAATTTTCCTTCGAATTCTTCTACTTATTTCAACGAAAACGTCTATTCCTTCTCTTTCCTTATCAGTGTGACTCATATTTTTTGCCGATTTTTGCCTCGCCGGGCAAAAGTGATACGGTTCTTTCGTTAGGTAAATGTAGAAATGTGTCTCTCTTTTAGAAAATTTATTCGTGAAGTTACCTCGATCTGAGAAGCTTGTGTTTCGAATTCTCGTGGTTCATTTTTGAAAAATCACTGTATTTTTGAAACTTACAAAGTTTGTCATGCGCGCGCCGGTAATAAATTTGTAAAACGCGTAGTGTCGTTACGTTTGAAGTTTATAGAATCTTTCGATTGTATTGTTTGTTATAGTTGTGAATTCGGTGACGTCATTAACTCTCAAAGGTAATATTAGTTATTATTTTAAGTATTTTAATAGTTTCTTCGCATTAACAACTTTAGTTTCGATCTTTTTTAAAAAAATTCTTCTTTTTGAATACTCATGGTTTTCTCTACTTCTGCTTCTTCGCTCTTGTGTAGATGGGTTATGGCAATTACCCACATGCAATTGCAACTAAAGTCAAGTAACTTTATTGTGTTCTACTGTTAAATTCTTAATTAAATTAAATTTAATAATTATAGTTTTAGTATGATAATTAATTAATATGTTTAAAATATTGGTTATAATTTAATTTAATTTCAATTAACTAGTACATACATTCTGTTAAATTTCCTTACAATTTCGCCTGCTTATTTGAACGAAAACGTCTGTTTCTCTCTCCTTATCAGCACGACTTATATTTTTTTGCTGTTTTTTACCAAAACTGCCGTGGTTCTTTCGTTGTGTAACGTTGAAATATATTTCTCGTTTAGAAAATGTATTCGTTTAGTTACTTCGATAAGAGAAGCTTGAATTTTAAATTTCCGGGAGTGATTTTTGAAGATTTGGCAGTATGTTGAAAATTTACTCAATTTATCGTGGTGCGCGCGCAGGTAGTAAATTTGTAAAATGTCTGTATAGTATTACTTATACGGTGACGTCATTGACTCTCAAGCGTAATATTCGTTATTATTTTAATTATTTTAATATTTTCTTCGCGATAACAACTTTGGGTTCGATTGTATGGTTGGTGTAATTTGAGTCTTCTTATGAAGGTGATGTCTTTTTAATACATATTTCAGGATTTTTCTTCCTTTTGGATACTCATGGTTTTTCCAAATGTTAATTCTTCACCCTTTTGAAGATGGGTTATGCAATTACTCACATGCATTTGTCAAGTGAACTAACTATTGTGTTTTATTGAATTCCAAATTCATTTCTTTACATACATATGTATTTTAAATAAGTCCTACTCTGTTATAGTAATTTTTTGAAAATTCACTATACACTTTTGATTATTAAATAAAACCAATCAGAATATTCAAAAAAATCAGGTGCCCCATAACCGGATATTATGAAAAAAAAATTATAAACCATACTTATAAAATACTTATAAATGATAATAAAAGTAATAAAACATTTTTTAGATTCGCGTTACACAGAGATGTTTACAAAAAATAGTCAATTTTGATACACGTCGCATATTCTACGTTAATTATTATGCAATTGTTATTTGTAAATATCACTAAAAATGGCAGTACTAAAATTTTTGTACAATTTCTATCTATTGATATACCTTTCCACTTCTCTCTTTCTGGGTATTGCGTTTTTTACATTTTTTCGTTTTGAATATTATTTATTTTATCATAAGTTTCCTATTTGCCCCTTTCTTCTAATAATAATTAACTATTTGCCCATAATTTTAAACTATATTTATATTTAAGTTCTTATTTAATTTATTTTAGTTTATTTTTTAATTTATTTTATTTATTTATTTTAGTATTTAATTACCACAATTTAATTGTAGTTGTATTTGTATAGGAAAATTTTTCTTCAATTTCGCCTCCTGATTTCAACGAAGTATTTTATTATGAATTTGACAAGTTTTTGCCCTCTATCTACTGTGATTCTTAGGTTGTTCTAAAATTATTATTAAATTACAATATTTGTTATCTTCCTGCTGTTGACTGTTGTTGCTAATGTTTGTTTTTTTTTCTGTTGTTCCAGGTAGTCTGACAGTGATATAACAGTGATAGTGACAGTGACAATGGTGAATATGGCGGCGCGAACAGCAGGGCAAGGGAAGAAGCAATTGCCATCATGCCTACATGTCATTGTCAAATGGTTTGTTTTGATTTTTAATCATTTTGAAAATACAATTTTGTTTTCTGTTTATATTATTACAAAGCTATGTAACTAATATATTTTATTATTTCTTTTTTTAGGTGAGTATTATCGTCGACAATGGCATAGAATTTCAGATAAGGGCAGATATGCAACAGAGTAGCGGCTGTTTGTAAGGTTAGTTTTAGCACTCCTTTTGATGTTTTGTTTGTTTAATTTTACTTTTAAATCCTTCTTCAGATCCAAATGTAACTTTGAATTAATTTTTGAATGAGATTATCGAAGTATGACAATATCCAATTTAGGAGGAAGCAGACTATATTTGAAGGTTTCAAGCATGCTACAGTCTCACTTCAATATTGATGTTATTACATTAGGAATCAGATTTTTCAGAATTCAGAAGTAATTTTGAGACAAATTTTGGAGGAAATTGTAGAGGTCCTGACGATACCCAATCCAAAAGGCAGCAGGCAATATTTCAAAATTTGAAGACATCTAGGCTCTAGACTCATCTACTCATCTAGATTCTAGTCTATCTCATCTATGACTAGACTGAGATTATTCTAGACTCATCTAGTCTAGACTCATCTAGACTCACTTCAATATTCATGCTATTACACTAAGAATCAGATTTTTCAGATTTCAGAATTTGACTATAATTTGGAATAAATTTGAGAATTTTTTAAGAATCTCAATGAGATAATTTGTAATCTCCCGTAATATTACAACGAATCTTGGAGTAATATGAATCCTACCCAGTCTAGATGTCGAGATGAGTCTAGACTCATCTAGTCGAGACTTATCTAGACATCTAGACTTACTTCAATATTAATGCTATTACACTAAGAATCAGATTTTTCAGATTTCAGAACTTGACTGTAATTTTGAATAAATTTGAGAATTTTTTAAGAATCACAATGAGATAATTTGTAATCTCCCGTAATATTACAACGAATCTTGGAGTAATATGAAACCTACCCAGTCTAGATGTTGAGATGAGTCTAGACTCATCTAGACTAGACTCATCTAGACATCTAGACTTACTTCAATATTCATGCTATTACACTAAGAATCAGATTTTTCAGATTTTAGAATTCGACTGTAATTTGGAATAAATTTGAAGATTTTTTAAGAATCTCAATGAGATAATTTGTAATCTCCCGTAATATTACAACGAATCTTGGAGTAATATGCAACCTACCTAGTGTAGATGTCGAGATGAGTCTAGACTCATCTAGTCTAGACTCATCTAGACATCTAGACTCACTTCAATATTCATGCTATTACACTAAGAATCAGATTTTTCAGATTTCAGGATTCGACTGTAATTTGGAATAAATTTGAAATTTTTTTAAGAATCTCAATGAGATAATTTGTAATCTCCCGTAATATTACAACGAATCTTGGAGTAATATGCAACCTACCTAGTTTAGATATCGTGATCAGTCTAGACTCATCTAGTCTAGACTCATCTAGACATCTAGACTCACTTCAATATTCATGCTATTACACTGAGAATGAGATTTTTCAGATTTCAGAATTCGACTGTAATTTGGAATAAATTTGAAAATTTTTTAAGAATCACAATGAGATAATTTGTAATTTCCCGTAATATTACAACGAATCTTGGAGTAATATGCAACCTACCTAGTCTAGATGTCGAGATGAGTCTAGACTCATCTAGTCTAGACTCATCTAGACATCTAGACTCACTTCAATATTCATGCTATTACACTGAGAATCAGATTTTTCAGATTTCAGAATTCTACTGTAATTTGGAATAAAGTTGAAGATTTTTTAAGAATCTCACTGAGATAATTTGTAATCTCCCGTAATATTACAACGAATCTTGGAGTAATATGCAACCTACCTAGTTTAGATATCGTGATGAGTCTAGACTCATCTAGTCTAGACTCATCTAGACATCTAGACTTACTTCAATATTCATGCTATTACACTAAGAATCAGATTTTTCAGATTTCAAAATTTGACTATAATTTTGAATAAATTTGAGAATTTTTTAAGGATCTTACTGAGATAATCTGTAATCTCTCGTAATATTACAACGAATCTTGGAGTAATTTGCAACCTACTATTTAAAGAACACAAGGTGGTGCCTACTAATTAATATTTAAATTAAATCCACATTCCGACTCCTTTGTGTAGCAGAAATAGATTACCAATATCTCAACCCTTAATTAGATATCCGATATAAGGGGCACTTTCACTAATTTTTCTCTTTCCCCTCAATTTTTCCTCGGACGATTCCGTTGGATTAGTCACCGGAGACAAAGGGGAAAATAATTAATAAGCCTCTCGACCGTGAGATTAGTCGAGCGGGTCAAGGATTCCTCGCTGATGATCTGCTATATATATATCGCTACTACAGTTGTAGGAAGGGATCTCTCCGAGTATGTCGAACATTTAAATAATTGAATATGCATACCTCGAAATTGTAAAATATGGAGATTTAATGTAGATGATACCGGAAAGCTTTTTCGATCTCTCTCTCGTTTTTGAACTTGTGAGGGAGCATAAATCTGTGGAATTTGCAATTCCGAAGTTTGTAACGAAGTACGAGTTTACCCGATTTTACGATTTGTTAACTGTTTCGTTATTAATTAGGCACTGTATCTTCAAGTGGTAATTTCCAACCAATTACGAAATAAATCAAGTAATCACTTATTACGTACTAATAGTTTTGGTAAGTCATAATCACTTTAGAACAATTTCTCACATTAGGCAAACATTTATTGAACTCATTAAAATGACAATTTTTGATCAAGTGCTGTAATGACTATATTAGTGGGTAATTACATTACATTGAAATTTATACTTTCAATTTTAAATTTGTTGAATTAACAATAATTCAACACAAACTCTAGTTTCCTAAACGTCTTCTACTAACAAACTAATAGTCTTCTTTTAGGCTATTGACTATGTCATTTAATAAGGAACTAACGCGTGCAAGATATTTTATTTTTTCATATGGTCAGTTGACCTCTAAAGAATTAAAATCCAAAAGTGCTACTAAATTTACCCATTCGTTTTTGAGAACGGGGTGAGTTTGTCCACTTTTCACTTTTTCGGCTATAGCGCAAAAACTATGCATTTTTCGAAGATATGTGCCGTAAGATTTCTTGTAGAGAATTAAATTTCCTATGAAAATGTTATTCTTTAAAATAAAAGAGAATTTTTTTAATGAAATAAATTCAAAAAACAAAGTTAAAAAAATGGAAAAATTTCAAATTTTATTTTTTTTTAATTTTTGATTATAACTTTTTTCTGAGTGAATTTAGGTATAGGCACTGCTTCATAGAAAAGAAAGCTTATGAAATTATCTTTAAAACAGTGGCTAGTAAGACTTTATAAGTTTAATATTGACTGAGATATAAACGTTTGAATTCTGCCATTTTTTCTCTATTTTTTACTTGTTCTTTGAAATGCGTATTGTTTTATATTTTTACCTGAAAAAAATAATTTTTATATAATAAATAACTTATGTACGAATAATTCAATATAAAAAATTATATTATTTATTTATATTTAAAGTCAGCTAGGCACCGAAAATCACTGCACTGTTTTTTCCATCATCAAAATTATAAACCTGATTTTAGCTTCTTCCTATTGGTAATAGCGCCTTACAGCTATTTAAAGGGTTAGATCCAGTATCCAATTCTATCAAATATACTTGCTTTTAGTTAGTCTTTAGTCATCGTACTTTATGAAGTTTCCCGTGTCTATCTTCTCTCAATTACTTTTCAGGTGAAAATTATTTTTAATAACTGATAGTTATATCAGTTAATATGCTTATTTCGTGGCAAAGTGTTAGTTTTAACGATCCTTTCTAACTCAAATTTCATTCATACATACTCTAGCTGCGCCCAATTTTGGCATGGTTTGTTCAAAGTTTATAGAGTTGAAAGTTGTCTTTATGTTTAATTACATTACCAAAAATAACTACTCTCCGGAGGATTGCATCAGTGCCTCAGCTATGAACCTTGTAGGATTAGTTAGTGATTTTCGCTAACTGTAAATCTATTTAGATTTGTATTACATTCTACTACGACGGCTCACAGATATTAGAAGGCTTGTTCCAAAATGGGAAACTGTAGATATTCTTAGTTAGGTCAGTTAATTAAAAGTATATTTATTAACTGGGATACTTAGCTAGAAACTTTGTTAAGTAGTTATCCTTTTTATTTCAAATTTTATTCATGCCTGGTACGATTGCAGGATTTAAAATTTGCGGATGCACATTCTCATTGTAAGTTACGTTTTTGAAAATGATCTTTACAACCTGATGGTAGCGTTAGCCTTAGCTATGAATTTCGTAGGTTTAGTTAATAACTCCTGCTAACCATAAACCCATTTTCTATTACTTTTTGCTATTCCGGCTTACAGATATTAGAGGATTTGTTCCAAAATTGTAAAGATTGGGTATTTACTAAAAATTACAATTAATTAATATTAATAAGTCTGTTAATAAGAAATTAATAAATAATAAAATTTAATTAATACCTTCTATTAATTTGAAAGATATTTCTAGAAACGTTAATAGTTAGTGATCCTTGCAACTCAAAGTTCATTCATGGTGCTAAGGCTGCTTTCAAGTGTTTCAGAATTTCTTTAAAATATTAAAGGACATTTTTATTTTAAGTTACGTTACTTAAGGCAATTTTTGCTACTTGGAAGATACGTTAATGCCTGAGCTATGAAATTTATAGGTTTAGCCAGTTATTGCTGCTAAGTCGAAACAGAAATTATTTTTCTTAACTGGAAGATTTAGTTCTATACTTGGTTTGTTAGTTAGTTATCTTTTTTATCTCAAATTTCAACTTAACTGAGAGCTTTAAACTATTGCAGGACTTTTTCAAAATTTAAGTGGATAGATATTCCCATTTTCAGTTAAGTTACTTCATATTATCTTTACATCTTGAAGTATAGCGTTAATGTCTACGTATGAATTTCGTAAATTAGTTAATAACTCCTGCTAATTATAAACCCATTTAGTTTGTATTACATTTTGCTATTTCTGCAGAAGATTTTTGTTAAAACTATAATTAGGTTAATTACTTGATATTACTTTTATTAATTTAAAGATATTTCTTGAAACTATATTAATTAGTGATCCTTTCTATTTCAAATTTCATTCATGCTGGTAACGTTGCTTTCAAATGTTAAAGGATTTCTTTAAAATGTGTAAAATATCAAAGGACGTTCTTATTGTAAGTTACGTTACTTTAACTAATTTTTAATACTTGCATTCATGGATGTGCTATGAAATTTATAGCTTTAGCTAGTGATAGCTGCTAACTCGAAACAGAAATTGCTTTTATTAACTGGACTATTTAGTTATATACTTGGTTTGTTAGTTAGTTATCCTTTTTGTCTCATATTTCTACTTAGCTGGGAGCTTTAAACTGTTGCAGGATTTCTTCAAAATTTAACTGGATGGATATTTCTGTTATCGATTAAGCTATTTCAGATTATCTTTACAACTTGAGGGGTAGAGTTAATCCCTTAGCTATGAACTTCTTGGGTTGAGTTAATATCTCCTGCTAACTATAAACCCATTTAGTTTGTATTACTTTTTGCTATATCGGCTTACAGATACTAGAGGATTTGTTCCAAAATTGTAAAGATTGGGTACTTACTATTATTTAGGTTAATTACTTGAACTTATTTTTTATTAATTAGTGATTCATTGTAACTCAAAGTTCATTCATGGTGCTAAGGCTGCTTTAAATGTTTCAGGATTTCTTTAACATATGTATTATATCAAAGAACATTTTTATTGTAAGTTAACGTTACTTAAGGCAATTTTAACTACTTGGAAGATTACGTTAATGGCTGAGCTATGATATTTATAGGTTTAGCTAGTTATTGCTACTACTCGAAACAGAAATTGCTTTTATTAACTGGACAATTTAGTTATATACTTGGTTTGTTAGTTAGTTATTATTTTTATCTCAAATTTCAACTTAACTGGGAGCTTTAAACTGATGCAGCATTTTTTCAAAATTTAAGTGGATGGATATTCCCATTTTCAGTTAAGTTACTTCTGATTATCGTTATAACTTGAAGGATAGCGTTAATGCTTTAGCTATGAACTTTGAAGGTTTAGTTAATAACTTCTGCTAACTATAAACCCATTTAGTTCGTATTACTGTTTCTTATTTCGGCTTACAAATATTAGAAGAGTTGTGTTAAAACTATAACGTATAGGTACTTACTATTAATTAGGTTAATTACTTGATATTACTTCTGTTTATTTAAAGATATTTCTTGAAGCTCTATTAATTAGTGATTCTTCCTATTTCAAATTTCATTCCTGCTGATAACGCTGGAATGGAATTTACAGGATTTCTTCAAAATATGTAAAATACCAAAGGACATTCTTAATGTAAGTTATGTTACTTTAATCGATTTTTAATACTTGGAAAACTTGCGTCAATGCTGAAGCTATGAAATTTATAGCTTTAGCTAGTCATAGCTGCTAACTCGAAACAGAAATGACTTTTATTAATTGGACGATTTATTTATGTTGTTTGGTTTGCTTTGTTAGTTAGTTATCCTTTCTATCTCAAATTTCAAATTAACTGGGAGCTTTAAACTGTTGCAGCATTTTTTTTAAAATTTTAAGTGGATGGATATTCTTATCAGTTAAGTTACGTCAGAATATCTTTACAACTTAGAGGATAGCTTTCATAGCTTTTAGCTATGAACTTGATGGGTTTAGTTAATGACTCCTGCTAACTATAAACTCTTTAGCTTCTATTACTTTTTGCTATTCCGACTTACAGAATTAGAAGATTTGTTCCAAAATTGTAAAGTATAGGTACTTACTATTAATTAGGTTAATTACTTGAAATTACTTTTTATTATTTGAAAGATATTACTAGAAACTTTATTAATTAAGATTAGATATTCATTGTATCTCAAAGTTCACTCATGTTGGTATGGCGGTTTTCAAATTTTGCAGGATTTCATTAAAACATGTTACCTATCAAAAGATTTCTTATTGGAAGTTATGTTACTTATGATGGCCTTTACTACCTGGAGCATTGCGTTAATGGATTAACTATGAGACTTGTAGGTTTAGTTAGTGATTACTGTTAACTCAAGACAAGAATTATTGTTATTAACTGAAATATTTAGCTAGAATGTAGGTTTGCTAAATTGTGATTTCTTCAGGCATAAGTTTTCATCCTGTCTGATATGGGAACTTCCAACTGTCACAAGATTTCTTAAAAATTTATGTAAATGGATATTTCTACTGACAAATCAGTTGCTGAAAAATTTATTCGTTAAGTTATTCGAATTATGCTTATTACCTGAATTTTCTGTTAATAACTCAAAACAAACTTCCTAGGTCGATTGATTTCTGCTAGGTTGGTGGTGATTTGCAATTAAGCTGTAGCTTGCTTCAGGGTTATTAATTAAAGGATATCTTCTTTTTTCAATTTTTCCGCTAAAGTAATTACCATGACACATTTGCCAGTAGAGGAATCTGAATTTGGGACAATTAATCTCCTACTGATTGTTTAATTTTCGTTCACAATGCTGAAAAGTTCCTTATCTAAAAGTGAGATATCGATGTATGAATATTCAATAACAAGATCGCAATGAATAGCTTCCTGTTGTTGATGACGTTGAGCGAAAAAGCAGGCCAACAGAAACAAAGCTAGAGCCAGCCTTGGATTAATTAGAACAAGGCCCCTCTTATTAAACTCAGGCATGAGTAACTTTTGTCGATTAAATCATTAACGTAATTAGGGCCGGATAACGCCACCTCTTCGCTCTATTCACAGGGAATAATCAGGGATAAAAATTACGGTACATTAAGTATTGGTACATTTTTCGTAGTAAAGATCTCTATCTCCTAACCTCACGTTCCGTTGATATTAAAGCTGTCGGGGAAAGGTCGCCACGGCCGAGTACGTTTTTAGAACAGATTCGTTGTTTATAGTACGTACGTCGGCACTAAGAACCAATTAGCATCGTTTTGTACGGTATTGTAATGAGACTCTGTTGGATATTCGAACCGTTTGAATCGACGCGAGACGGTTCAGTTGTTTGACGTACATACATTTACATACATTACGCGTCTCGTTGTCGAATCCAGAGACTAATAAGAAAAATCGATCGATCCCGACGCTATTTCGGGAATATTTCAGGATTTGTCGTTTCTGGAAATTCAATGGCTGAAATGGGGAATTCGGAATAAAACGTGAAATTAGATTTAAGAAAGATTCTTTTAAAAATAAGTCCATAATTAAGCGATCAAATATAAACAGTTCATACCCAAGCAAGCCAGTAGGCGCAAGTAGGGGAACCATCAACCCTCCTCCCTTCCTCTTCATCTTCACCTCCAGAATTGTCTTTAATTCCTTTTGTAGCGCGAAACGTATTTACTCTTATCGGACCTCGGCGGCCACTTCAAAGCGCTCCATTAATTGGGCAATAAAAACCGTCCCGAACGTATCGCCAACATCTTATTAAAGTAAGAATGATTTATTACGTTCTGAGCGTTTCTAGATAAACATAATTAGGGGAAATACTTATCGAGCAAATACTAGTAGGTTCTCGAATACATTATGGAGGGCTATAAAAGCGAACGCTGCGGACGAAGATTAGATTAGACTTGAAGCCGCGAGTGAGTAAACAGTGCGAAACAACGGACAAGCGAATGGTACAAATAAATTAAAATTTAAGTGTGTTATATAAATTAATTAGTTTAGTAATGGTCTAAATAAATTAAATAGTGTGTAGTGTATAATTATTAGAACAGTGTAAATAAATTAGAAATAAAAGTTACACCTTCTTGATTGCACAAGTTATCTTCACTTCTGTTCATTTGATCGTAAGATCGCGTTTTTATTGATTTTTGTTGTTTTTACGATATCTTCCCCATATGACATTTCTCTTCAATATAATTGTGGCTTGAGCTCCTCGTTGGTTATCTTCATTTTGGAACAATTTGCTTGTAGGCTGCTCCACATATTGTTATTTTTGTATTTTTACTTATGTTATCTGCCTGGATTATTGGCCTTGATATTTACATTTTTCCAATTTATATTTCTTGACATTAATGACAACTTATTGTCATTACCGGGTTGCTATTGAACAAGTCTGTGTATTATTAGGTCTTTCATATATTTGTGCTATAGTTTCATGTTTTCGTCCTATAACTACTCATAGGTCAATATATTAACTGAACTCGACGATGTCGCCCCATTAACTTCGTCTAAATAAACCTTATCAGCAGGTACATATTATATCTTCCTTGGGAGAATTGCGTCTCACGTATCCGAACATCAAACATTTCTCCTTCGATTTTCGACCCGAATCCCCTTTTCCCCCATTGAGGATTCCCCGTTCGAGTCAGGATAACTAGGGGTGGGGGTAGTCGCGGGTCAAGGACGATCCAATTCGGGGAAGGCAAGGGCGGAGTGGAGGAACGCTTTACTGTTTCGTTTTCCATTATCTTTAATGGAATATTTGAGTTCGTAGGACGACGAGGAGGGGGCGAAAGGGATTTTCCTTAAGGAAATTCAAATATTTTTCTGGCGGATGGGAAGGAGGAACCGAAAAGAAAATAGATGGTGTAACTGGGGAAACAGATCGGATTTTACGCGTCTGTAGACGTGGGTTCGTTATTCTTTTCGGAATGTATAATTTCATAAGCGAAGGGGCCCCCGTGGGCGTATTTTTCTCGAATTTCGTCCCTTAGCCGAACTGGTCGAAGATTGAGGCTTTCGTGCGATTAGTAGAATCGTCTCAGACTTATTTGCTAGACGTTAATGCATGGTTATACCTTCCACTATTATACATTTTTAACAAACTATACTGGCCTATCACTATGCTGATCATCCTTACGTCACTGTTATAGTGTCCGTGATCAGGCACCATAAATATGCTTTAGCAGCATTTAACATCCCAATTCCACCACTGTGATTTTTACTACGTCACTACTATATCACTATTATAATAACGAAATCAGTAACTATTAACTATTTCAACTTTATTACTATCAACATCATTTACACTAGTTAGCTGCTAATAATTTAATCTATCCAACTATTATCGTCATTTGCACTATAAATATTTATTTCATAAGTAGCGTTTTCTATTAGTAGCATTACTATATTAACATGGTACTTATCACTATGCTGATCATCCCTATATCACTGTTATAGAGTCCGTGAGCAGGCACCATATATAGGTGCTTTCAGCAGCATTAAACATCACAATTTCTACCACTGTGATTTTTACTACGTCACTACTATATCACTATTATAATAACGAAATCGGCAACCATTAACTATTTCAACTACGTTACTACCAACATCATTTACACTAGTTAGTTGCTAACAATTTGAACTATCCAACTATTATCGTCATTTGCGCTATAAATATTTATTTCATCAGTAGCGTTTTCACCAAGTCATCCCTACTACGTCATCACTATATCATTATGGTACCAATCACTATGCTGATCATCCCTATATCACTGTTATAGTGTCCGTGATCAGGCACCATAAATATGTGCCTTCAGCAGCATTAAACATCCCAATTGACCACTGTGATTTTTAATACGTCACTACTATATCACTATTATATTAACGGAATCAGCAACTATAACTATTTCAACTACGTTACTACCAGCATCATTTGCACTAGTTAGCTGCTAATAATTGAATCTATCCAACTATTATCGTCATTCGCACTATAAATATTTATTTCATCAGTAGCGTTTTCACCAAGTCATCCCTACTACGTCATTACTACATCAAGATGGTATCTATCACTATGCTGATCATCCCTATATCATTGTTATAGTGTCCGTGATCAAGCACCATAAATATGCTTCAGCAGCATTAAACATCACAATTTCCACCACTGTGATTTTTACTACGTTACTACTACATCACTATTATAATAACGAAATCAGCAACTATAACTATTTCAACCACGGTACTACCAGCATCATTGGCACTAGTTAGCTGCTAATAATTGAATTTATCCAACTATTATCGTGATTTTCACTATAAATATTTATTTCATCAGTAGCGTTTTCTATTAGTGGCATTACTATATCAACATGGTACTTATCACTATGCTGATCATCCCTATATCACTGTTATAGTGTCCATGATCAGGCACCATAAATATGTGCCTTCAGCAGCATTAAACATCACAAATTCCGCCACTGTTATTTTTGCTACGTCACTACTATAACATTATTAAAATAACGAAATCAGCAACTAGTAACTACTATAACTACGTTATTATCAACATCATCTGCACTAGTTAGCTGCTAATAATTTAAACTATCCAACTATTATCGTCATTTGTGCTATAAATATTTATTTCATCAGTACCGTTTTTCACCAACATCATCTCTACTACGTCATTACTACATCAACATGGTACCTATCACTATGCTGATCATCCCTATATCACTGTTATAGTGTCCGTGATCAGGCAACATAAATATGTACCTTCTGCAGCATTAAACATCACAATTTCCACCACTGTTATTTTTACTACGTCACTACTATGTCACTATAATAATAAGGAAATCAGCAACTATTAAATATTTCAACTACGTTACTACCAACATTATTTACACTAGTTAGCTTCTAATAATTGAATCTATCCAACTATTATCGTCATTTGCACTATACATATTTATTTCATCACTACCGTTTTTGACCAATGTTATCCCTACTACGTCATCACTATAGAGAAATTAGTAAAACTTGCGGTGCCGTCATCAATGACGTCACATTTATTGCCAATTGCCGTTGGTGTAAGATAAAAATTTGGTTCAAACAGAGCGCACTGTTATCCCAGTTAAAAAGAGATAGCACACTGTCGGATGTTAGCCGATAAAATATAAGTTGGTAGCCGTGTACACTGTTGCCGGACGATTCACGTATTGGCACGAAACTTTTGTTATGATTTTGAGGTTATACTTCGGAATATTTGCTCGCTTCGGTAAATTGTAAATTAAATACGTGTTTGAGTGTTTTCGAGTGTAAGGAATTACAATAAGATGCCTAAACCATTGAACAGTCGGTGTCAGCAGCTGGTCTCGTCTCTAATCAGTTACTTTTTACTGGAACGAAATAATGGGGGGCCCCTTACTCCCGTTAAACTGCGTTAGAGAGGTAAAGTATTGATACTATTGGTTATTAAGCTTCTATGGCCCTTATTGGAAATATTTTTAGCGTGTTTCAGCTGCACTGAAGATCAGTGTGTGTGTGTGTGTGTGTACTGTGAGTAGAATCTCGCAAAAAGTGAAGAGTGATGTGGTGTTAAAAGTCGCCGAAGAAAAACCGTCCACATGTGAAGGGAGTCACGAATCAAGATCACCTTGATATTGGTTCTATTCGCAATCAAATTTACGAACTGTATAAAAGAAGTAAGAAAGTTTTTTTACATTGTATCCTTGTCATTGATTGTATTCACCATATACAATATACTACAATGAGTGATAATTTAATGTAATTATTTCAGAGAAAACTGTTACTCTTGAAAGTATTCATCAAAAACTTGAGAATATGAAGCTCTTTGAGGGATGTAAATCATCACTTCGTATCCTTTTACGAGATATTGGTTTCAAATGGAGTAAGGATAATCCACGAAGGGGGCTAATGGAACTTCCAGATATTACATTTAAAAGAATAAAATTTTTGAGAATGTATCAACAAATTAAAGAGGAATCCACATCCAATATTGTTTATTTGGGTGAAACTTGGATATTCCAAAATGGAACATTGGGGTCACTCGTGGCAAGATGATAACAGAAAGAGTGTAAAGACCACAAAAGTTGATGGGAAAAGGTAAACGTTAGAATGCCATTTGATTAGGTTTTGTTAAAGTCATATTATTTGCTAGTAACTCATCGCAGAATTGGTATGAAATATTTGAGTATTAATTAATAGTGATTTATTATTGCAGACATATCATTGTTCATGCTGTTAACAAGAATGGTTTCATTCCTGGGGCTGAATTAGTGTTTTCCTCTAAATCCAAAGGTGACTATCATGGGGAAATGAACCAAAACAACTTTTTGCTGTGGTTTGAGAATCAACTTTTGAAAAACTTGGAGGAATCGTCAGTTATTATTATGGACAACGCACCGTACCACAGTACATTGGTAGATAAGACTCCAACAAGTGGATCGACAAAGCCTGTTATAAAGGATTGGCTTACAAAGCATAACTTTCAATTGGAACATACAATGTTGAAGAGTGAACTACTTCATTTGTGTTTATCTAAATTTTTTTTCTAGAAATAAACCAGAAAAGATATACCTAACGGATCAGATGGCTGAACAATATGGCCATAGAGTGTTACGTCTTCCTCCCTATCATTGTATATTCAATCCAATCGAGTTGAGATGGGGCGTGGCGAAAAATTATTATAACCAACATGTAGGTCGAGATGGAAATGCAAACGATAACTGTTTGGACATGCGGAAAGAAGCATTGTCTACCATTACACCTGTGGTCTGGATCAACTCCATCAAGCATACAGAACAAGTAATTGAGAAATGGTGGAATCGTGAACGAATGTTTGATAGAATGGAAGTTAACAATTTAGTGATTGACTTGAACAGTGACTCAGAGAGTAATAGTGATTTTTAGGAAATATTTAACATCTACACGAACATGTCATCTGTAGTGACTGTGAATCTAAAATCGAGCCTGATATGTCTGGTATCTCACTTTTACCTATATCAGATTCTGACTAAAGTAAATACATCTTACTCTAGGTATGTGCACATAATGTATTATTAGAATATTATTATATTGTAACTGCAGTGCATGCATATTTATATAGTAAAACTTTTTTTAGGTGAACATAAAATGAAGGCTCGATGGACACATGTAAAGCTGCCAATAGAGAGTTGATAAGAGACAGTACTTCCGACGGGTTGACCGGGGTGTGTTTCCTTCCGCGACTTTCATAACTACAATATTCTGCTTGAATTCCAGATTCTAGGCCGTTGGACATGCACCTCCCTACAATGTCTCCACGCTCCTCGATCCAATTACACCTGCCAATTTAGTGTACACTTTCTTGATCCAAATGTTGCAGATCAGTTATTATATCATACTTGTAGTTTGTAGCTTATCTTCAGAGCAGTGTTTCCATTTCATTTTCATAGGTGTAAATATTTCTTTACTGTTTTGGATTTGTCATCTATTAATGTTATTTGTTTTCTTCTATTTGCTACTGTATTCCTTAATATTTTTGGTTCTATACTTATGATTTTCACAACAATGTCAGTCCCGACCTCCATACTTCTATTTATTATAAAGAAAAATGCACCTTTAATCCCGAAAAATATATTCTTTATAAAAAATCACTGAGATGTTAAACTGAGTTCAGGTGAGAGAAGTTAGGGGTATAATTCAATGTCGGTAGGGGTATTTGCCCTCGAAGTAGTTGTTTCCTCTAATTGCTCAAAAGTTCAGTTATATTTGAATTTCTCTATTTATTATTTTTAATTGTAGGCTTAATTTGGGTTTCTTTGTTTCAATTGATGACCACATATATTCTGGCAGCAGATACTTTACTTACTTTATTGTTGTTTGTTTCTCACATGTTAATTTGTTCTGTATTGCCCTCTATTCTTTCTCATCTGTACTTTTATTACCTAATATTACATTGTAGGTCATTTTGGTCAACAATTCAATTTCAATCTTGTATTTTCTGTGCTGTGGCAAGTCCATTCTCTACTGGGTTTCTCTTTATATGAAAGTACACACTTCCTATTCCACTCCTTTCCTGGCAAAGGATACTCACACCTCCCTGTGGTCTTTGGTGGACAGTGAGTTTTTATGACAAAGCAATGCATAAAGTCAAAGCACTTGCAGATATGTAATTCAATTAACAAGAATGCATAATGGCAAATTAGAAAAACTTATAAAATGACACTGACTAAATGAGTAAATTCCATATACCTTACTCATCCTAGAACATATGATCCTATTTGAATTGTAATTAGTGTATATAAATGTGTTTGTAATTAAGAATTTTCATAATTTCTAATATAATTAATCTATTAATATCTATTTTGTTTGTAAATAATTGTATAATAGCATAATAGTGTATAATGTAATATGTATAGGTAATGTAAATGTATAATAATACTAATAAAATCACACTGACTAAATGAGTAAATTCCATGTACCTACTAACTCATCCTAACACATTATGATTTTATTTCATTTCCAATTATTGGTGTATACTAATACCAATATATTTTTAATTATTTAAGAATTTCACAATAATCTCAGAGCAAAATTCATGAAAGACGAAGAAAATGTATACTTTTCAGTTATAAATTTACTAGCCAAACCAACAGTCATGTCAAGTAAAAAAAAATTGATGTGGCAACATGGCGACGTGCTGACGTCATAAATTTTGATGACGTGCACCGCAAGTTTCGCTAATTTCTCTATATATCAACATGGAACTTATCCCTATGCTGATTATCCCTATATCGTTGTTATAGTGTTCATGATCAGGCACCATAAATACGTACCTTCAGCAGTATTAAACATCCCAATTTCCACCACTGTTATTTTAACCAAATCACTACTATGTCACTATAATAATAACGAAATCGGCAACTATTAACTATTTCAACTACGTTACTACCAGCATCATTGACACTAGTTAGCTGCTAATAATTAAATCTATCTAACTATTATCGTCATTTGCACTATAAATATTTATTTCATCAGTAGCGTTTTCACCAAATCATCTCTACTACGTCATCACTATATCAACATGGTACCTATCACTATGCTGATTATCCCTATATCGCTGTTTAGTGTCCATAATCGGGCACCTTTAATATGCTTCAGCAGCATTAAACATCACAAATTCCGCCACTGTGATTTTTACTACGTCACTACTATATCACTATTATAATAACGAAATCGGTAACTATTAACTGTTTTAACAACGTTACTACCAACATTATTTACACTAGTTAGCGCGCTAATTATTTAATATATCTAACTATAATCGTCATTTGCACTATAAATATTTGTTTCATCAGTAACGTTTTCACCAAATCATCTCTACTACGTCATCACTATATCAACATGGTACCTATCACTATGCTGATTATCCCTATATCGCTGTTAATAGTGTCCATGATCAGGCACCTTAAATATGCTTCAGCAGCATTAAACATCACAATTCCGCCACTGTGATTTTTACTACGTCACTACTATATCACTATTATAATAACGAAATCGGTAACTATTAACTGTTTTAACTACGTTGCTACCAACATCATTTCCACTAGTTAGCTGCTAATAATTGAATCTACCCAACTATTATCGTCAATTGAACTATAAATATTTATTTTATCAGTAGCGTTTTCACCAAGTCATCCCTACTACGTTATTACTATATCAACATGGTACCTATCACTATGCTGATCATCCCTATATCACTGTTATAGTGTCCGTGATCAGGCAACATAAATATGTACCTTCTGCAGCATTAAATGTCACAATTACTACAACTGTTATTTTTACTACGTCACTACTAATCACTATTAAAATGACGAAATCGTCAAACTATTAACTATTTCAACTACGTTATTACCAACATCATTTGCACTAGTTATCTGCTAACAATTTAAACTATCCAACTATTATCTAGCAATGACACTATCAATTTACACTATTTGAACTATCCAACGCATTGGCACCATAAATATTTCCCTTCATCAACACCACTTTCACAGATGTAATCTCTACTACGTCGTCACTATATCAACATTGTAATAACACCAACAATTGGAACTATCAAACTGTATGTATATGTATACATATGTATATATATGTATACCAACAATGTGATAACACTAGCAATTAACAACATTCAAACTATCCAACTACTATCGACATTTTTACCATAACTACCTTCCTTCATTAACACTAATGTAATTCCTATTATGCCGTCATTATATCAACATTGTGATGTTGATGTAGCAATTAACACGATTTTTACTGTTTCTACCATTGTCATCGTCATCACTATATAAAAATTGTGATGACCATGATCGGACGGTAAATTAAACGCCATTTTACTACCTTCAACATTTACATTATAAATATTTGTCTTCAGCACCATTACAATTATCATCGTTTTCACCAGTATCATCGTTCTTATGTAATCACTACATCGACATTATACTAGACTATAATGAAGCACTAGCAATTAGCACTATAACAGTATTAACACTTGTTTTTACTTGAAAGTTCATTACTTTTATATACAGGATGTTGCAAGTATATATGAAGGTATGACAACGTTTGATTTTATGGCTGTCAAAGGGTCTGCATTTCTACTTGCCAATCTCAGTTTTGTCCCTCTTAAAGCATACAATTTGTATGCAAAAGCATCCACTTCTACTACATATGTTACTTACTACATACGAATTTGCTGAATACTTTGCCAGAAAAACCGATAGATATTGAGATGGCAGTGAAAAGAGCTTTCCCTCCATTGGGCAATATTTCTGAAAATGTAAAAGTTGTAATTTATGTTTACATGAGTAAACCAAAAAGGATCTTCTTCTTTTGCCTTCACCACCGACGCTCTTCAAGTATAGTTCCCTTTGGAACAAGACCCAAAAATAAGTCCTTAACATGTCATTGTCAACACAATTAAATATTTGTCATCTCTGTCTGCGGTGGGATATTTCTCAAACCGACCACATCCATATTGTATTGACCTTACACCTAAAAACTTATTTATAGTTCGTACTCCCAGATTGAGTTTTCCCGCTGCACGCAAGGCCGAAAAAATTGTGAACGACAGGATGTAAAGCGGGAACGACGGCCGCGATTAGATTAGAGGTTGAATTAATTACGTTCCGACTCTATTTTTAATTGGGGAATTTCATGAAACCGTCAGATATCGACGGCACAAGCCGCTTTCGAGATTTTACGAGCATTAAGGAGATCTCTAATTAACTTTTAAAGTGCAGCTCGATTCATCGATATGGAGCGCAGGTAGTGATTATTGATTTTTATCAACATTTGACCAGTTAAGTGTCGATTTTCCTTTGGTAAAGCCGTAATGTAGAAACCGTGGAAAAAGTTACTTACAAAGACTAATTCCTCAATGGTTTACACCTGATTTGGGTATTCCATCGCTCTACTTCTTTTAATTATAGCATTAATGTCAGCAATAATGACTGCAATTAGATTAACACCAATTTCAAACTATTGGCTCTAAGCCAATTTCTAAGCTTAGAAAGCTTAGAAATTAGCTCAAAGCTAATTTCTAAGCTTGTAACATTAGCTGAAACAACATAGCTAAGACATAGTATCTAATCAGCTATTCCACCTTCTTAAACCAAACGAGCTGAATCTATAAGATTACCTTGGATATAATAGATGTTCTCATGTTCGCTGACAACGTTATTTTTAAACCAAATACGCTTACCAATGTTCTAACAAAACTGCGTTGGGTTGTGCTAGTATTCTAGTAGCTGAATGTAAGATTAGCTTTGTCAAATACAAACCAAACTTGTTACCTAAGATTAGTAAAAAAGTGTTAAGATCAGTCAAGTCTAATGTAGCTTCAGCTTCGCCAGTTTTGAAAGCAAACTGAATATGTATTCACATTTTACTCTATTTGCTGATTGTTGTGCTTATTTCACCAGTTGTAACCAAACAAGGTTAGAAACACTTGATACTAGATCAGATTGGATATTGAAGTTAGCTAGCCGGGTAGCATATTAGCTCCTTCAAGTATAAACTAAGTAGATTCACCTTGTTTAAATAGTATGAATAAACATCACATTTACCAAATACAAATTAACGTAAGAGGCCAACGTATAGATTAGATTGATCTTAGACATCTTCGTCTTCTAATGTAGCAGCAGCTTCACCAGCTTAGCAAGCATTAGCTAAAAGCGGATTAGCTTGATGTAGATACTCATATCTTCCATTTGCTGACTACCATGAAACCAAATATCCTAACGCATCTTTTCCTTAAAACTGAATTAGATTGAAGACAAAAGTGTTCGAAATATTCCAATCTGTAATTGCAGCATTAGCTTCTCCTGGTCAGCTTAATATATGAACCAGGTGCAAAAATGTAACTTGTACTTGGTCTGTGATGTCAGATTTAGTTAGAGAAGGTGTAGCTGAAACTGGAATATATTTGTTGTAGAAGCTGGCTATATATTGACCATTATTATTTTGGTGATTCCTTATGCAACATCAGCTTCGCCGATTTGAAAGGGGAGCTAAGACTAGATTAGCTTTAAAGCTACTACGAAAGAGTCTACGCGGTTAGATCAGTTAATTCTATATCTACTTTTTGAATATAATCCTGGAATAGTTGAGTATAGTTAGTTAGATGTATCTTTCGTGGCAAAAGTTTCAAATAGCTATTAGAAACTGGATAAAATATTAATAGAATTGTCTTCTTCGTTAAAGTTGCATCCTTTAACTTTTTGGCGTTAATTTTATCAATTGTAATCTAAGTACTCTCACTTATGTTTTAATAAAACTAAGTTGGTCTGGAGACAGAAGTTGTCCAATTATTCTAGTAGCTGAATGGAACATTAGCTGCGTCAAATATGATCCAAACTCGTTGGTTAAAATTAACACAAAATTGTTTAAATACTTAATTTGTTGTCTGTGGCAGCAAGTCTGATAGAGCATCAGCTTCGTCACTCTTGAAAGCAAACTGAATCTGGGTATACATTTTAGAAGCTTCCAAGGTACTCTGTTTGTTGACTGTAGCGTTTATTTCATCAGTTGTAACCAAACAAGCTTACGAAAAATTAACTGATATTAGACCAGATTGGATTTTGAAGCTGGGTAGTTAACCCAATTAACATGACCTTTACTAAATAGTCCTATATAGTAAAGGCTCAGGATGTAGCTATCACTAGATTGAGGATCTTGGACATCTTCATCTTCTGATGTTGTATCAGCTTCTCCAGCTTTAGAAGCAAGTTCGATTTTTAACCAAAAGATGATTAGCTTAAATACAAATACTGAAATATTCCATTTGCTGACTACAATTTAGAAATCAGATATCCTAACGCTTGCTTCGAACTGTTCAAGATGTAGCTGAAATTGGAATAGATCAGTTGTTGAAGCTGCCTATGTTGGTCATCATATTATCTTCGTAATTTCTTATGCAACATTCAGCTTCACCGACTTAAAAGGCATGCTGAAACTAGATTAGCTTTGAAGCTATTAATGTAGAATCTACGCGGTTACAGCAGTTAATTTTGAACGTATTAAATATCTTCCGAGGTTAGTTAGTTAGATGTATCTTTGGTGGCAGAAGTTTAAATCAGCTGTGATAAAAGTGCCTAGAGTAGTAGAGAATAGTTAGTCAGATGTGTCTTGAGTTGCAGAAGATTCAATCAGCTGTTACAAAAGGGCTGAAATTGTGATAACAATGCCTAGAATAGCTGAAAATAGTTAGTGAAACGTATCTTTGGTGGCAGAAGTTTCAATGAGCTGTTACAAAATTGTGATAAAATTGCCTAGAACAGTTGAGAATTGTTAGTCAAATGCATCTTGGGTGGCAGAAGTTTTTATCAGCCGTTACAAAAGGGATGAAATTGTGATAAACATGCCTAGAATAGCTGAGAATAGTTAGTGAAATGTAGCTTTAATGGCAGAAGCTTCAATCAGCTTTTACAAAAGGGATGAAATTGTGATAAACATGCCTAGAATAGTTGAGAGTAGTTAGTCAAATGTGTCTTTGGTGGCAGAAGCTTCAATCAGCTGTTACAAAAGGGATGAAATTGTGATAAAAGTGCATAGAATAGTTGAGAATAGTTAGTCAAATGTATCTTTGGTGGCAGAAGTTTCAATCAGCTGTTACAAAAGAGATGAAATTGTGATAAATATGCCTAAAATAACTGCGAATAGTTAGTGAAATGTAGCTTTAGTGGCAGAAGCTTCAATCAGCTGTTACAAAAGGGATGAAACTGTGATAAAAGTGCTTAGAATAACTGAGAATAGTTAGCGAAATGTAGCTTTAGTGGCAGAACCTTCAATCAGCTGTTACAAAAGTGATGAAATTGTGATAAAAGTGCCTAGAATAACTGAGAATAGTTAGCGAAATGTGACTTTAGTGGCAGAAGCTTCAATCTGCTGTTACAAAAGGAATAAATTGTGATAAAATTGTCTAGAATAGTTGGGAATAGTTAGTGAAATGTGTCTTTGGGGGCAGAAGTCTCAATCAGCTGCTGTTACAAAAGGGATGAAATTGTGATAATGCCTAGAATTGCTGAGAGCAGTTAGTCAAATGCATCTTTGGTTGCAGAAGATTCAATCAGCTGTTACAAAAGGGATGAAATTGTGATAAAACTACCTAGACTAGTTGAAGTAGTTAGGCAAATGTGTCTTTGGTGGCAGAATCTTCAATCAGCTGTTACAAAAGAGATGAAATTGTGAATAAAGTGCCTACAATAGTTGAAAATAGGTTGTCAAATGTAGCAAAAGTTTCAATCAGCTGTTACAAAAGAGATGAAATTGTGATAAAAATTTCTAAAATAACTCAGAATTGTTAGCGAAATGTAGCTTTAGTGGCAGAAGCTTCAATCAGCTGTTACAAAAGGGATGAAATTGTGATAAAAGTGCATAGAATAGCTGACAATAGTTAGTCAAATGTATCTTGGGCGGCAGAAGTTTCAATCAGCTGTTACAAAAGGGATGAAATTGTGATAAAAATGCATAGAATAGCTGAAAATAGTTAGTCAAATGTATCTTGGGCGGCAGAAGTTTCAATCAGCTATTACAAGAGGGATGAAATTTTGATAAAACTGCCTAGAATAGTTAAGAATACTTAGTCAAATGTATCTAGGGTGACAGAAGATTCAATCAGCTATTACATAAGGGATGAAATTTTGATAAAACTGCCTAGAATAGTTAAGAATACTTAGTCAAATGTATCTAGGGTGACAGAAGTTTCAATCAGCTGCTGTTACCTTGTGTAATAGCAGCTTTCATCCCTTTGGATGAAATTGTGTTAAAACTTCCTAGAATAGTTGAGAGTAGTTAGTCAAATGTGTCTTTGGTGGCAGAAGCTTCAATCAGCTGTTACAAAAGGGATGAAATTGTGATAAAAGTGCATAGAATAGTTGAGAATAGTTAGTCAAATGTATCTTTGGTGGCAGAAGTTTCAATCAGCTGTAACAAAAGAGATGAAATTGTGATAAAAGTGCCTAGAATAATTGAGAATAGTTAGCGAAATGTAGCTTTAGTGGCAGAAGCTTCAATCTGCTGTTACAAAAGGGATGAAATTGTGATAAAAGGGCATAGAGTAGTTGAGAATAGTTAGTCAAATGTATCTTTGGTGGCAGAAGTTTCAATCAGCTATTACAAAAGGGATGAAATTGTGATAAAAATGCCTAGAATACCTGAGAATAGTTAGTCAAATGTATCGTGGGTGGCAGAAGTTTCAATCAGTTGTTACAAAAGAGATGAAATTGTGATAAAAATGCCTACAATAGCTGAGAATAGTTAGTGAAATGTAGCTTTAGTGACAGAAGCTTCAATCAGCTGTTACAAAAGGGATGAAATTGTGATCAAAGTGCCTAGAATAGTTGAGAATAATTAGTCAAATGTATCTTTGGTGGTAGAAGTTTCAATCAGCTGTTACAAAAGGGATGAAATTGTGATAAAAATGCCTAGAATAGCTGAGAACAGTTAGTCAAATGTATTTTTGGTTGCAGAAGTTTCAATCAGCCGGTGTTTCAAAAGGGATGAAATTGTGATAGAAGTGCCTTTCTCAAATCTTAAAAACTATAATAATATTACTTCCATGTTAATGGGATATTGCCCCTTGTAACAGAATTTATAATTTCGTCACAAATATCTGATCTCGTAGGGATGAACTGCGTGTTAAGCTATAAATTGACTTTGTCTTACTTACCTTTGAAGGTGAAAAATGGGAGCGTCGAGCTTTTATGTCGGAGATTGAGCGAAAACTCAATTTGTCGGGATGGCTGGCGGTTTAAAGCTCTTTCCCGCCATCGTCGCGCTCTAAATTAGGGCGAGAAAGGGTTCCTCAAGGCGAGCAAAACCGTTGAACTATCACCGAAGCATGGAGGTCACCGCAAAAAGGCGTCTGATGAACAGAGGCGTACTACCAACGTGTAAAGTGTGTTAATAGATTCAAAAAGGGTAGATTTCATATCAAATTTTTTGATAGATTTGCTGGTTTGACTTGAGTTGGTTTAGTTTATGATCCTCAACTTAATAAATATTCCAGAAATTCAGTGCAATCAGTTGCAAAAGGTGGTTTACCTTCCATGGGATCAATTGAGTCGCAATGCTATTAGCTATTTTTTTGAGAAATTGAAATTTGAAATTATTTTATCAAAAAGTTCATTACCTATCATACACTTTCCCGGAAGGTTTAAGGTTAATCTCAGTTTATTACGTTAAATTGGATATTAAAACTTAATTACACTACCTTGCCTTATCAGGTATTGCGATTAATAACTCCTCTACCAAAGGAAATGTGTCTATAAAATGCAATTAATCTAGGATCAAGCGACGGGTCAAACTCTACCTGATAAACCAATTCCTCTACAATTTATCATTAAGAGAAACGAAGTTCGATTAAGAAATATCATTCCATTTTTCATGAGTAATTTATGTTGTATTAAAGTTTTCTTCACTTATCAATACTCTTGAGACTGTTATTCGTTTAATTTTCAACAGCAATAAAATAAAGCACCTATCAACCTTAACAACACGTTGATTACTGCACTTCTATTCATAAAAGTCGTTGGTAATTTAAAATTAACTCACGAAGTAATTTTTTAAAAACAATGTTGTTATTGGATATCTTAATTGTTTCCGGTAATTCATTGCAAACGGCCACTACTGCGTCAAATACGTTCTATCCTAATGGGATTAGAGGAATGATTCACTTCTGTGGTATTACAGGAATGAGTTTCATAACAGAAATGTAAATTCACGCAAAGATATTCTGGAAGCATGTTATTCATTAGTTCCTGAATAAAAATAAGTGTCCAGTTGTGCTTGTATTCTATTAATACATTATTATTTATTACGATTTAAGGCAAAATAAATGCATTTAATCGTAATAGAGGAAAATTAAATTTGTTTTTCTGCGACTATGTCTTTGACAAAAGTGTTACGAAAGTCATAAATTGTCAGCCAAACATTTTTGGAGTTTTTTCCATTGACAAATAAAGGTAAAAAATATATGATTCTAGCGCACTCTGTTTATAAGTAAAATTGTTTTACCTGATCAAAAAACAGCTCATAAAATTATATTTTAGGGCTTGAAAAATCTTCAAAATGTTGTCAATACAACAAAGTTAATTAACTAAAATACTACAGTTTTGTAATAAACTTTTATGATTGCTTAAATGAAATTTTAGGTCACTTAGCAATTTAGATTGGTAGAGCAACTCATTTTCTTTAACTTGGAGTTTTCAAAATTATTCTAACTTTATTATGACGTTAATAATGTTATTGCAGAATTAAGGGGTCTGGTATAAACAAAATTTAATTTTGCAAAAACTACTCGATTAATGGCTTTGAAATTTTTACCACGTATTGGGCATCACAAGAGCTTACCTTTTACGCAAAACGAAGAATGTTCAGCTATTGCAGCAGAAGTTATTAATAATTTAATATAAACTTATTTAAGGATAAGGTAAGCAACAAATCCACCAAATAACTTTTAAGGCCTTTGTTAAAGCCCTACAAGATGACTGTTTAAAGTTTTTTTTATAACAGTATAACAATTATCTAGATGACGCATTATAAAATGCGCCAAAATGCGTCAAAAAATACGGACAAATTGTACCTGTTCACTTTTTTTGCTCATGTTCTTATATTATCTGTTTTGTATCTAATATTTTACTAATTATAAAACAATAATGATATTAATAGTATACTATATAATACAGTATAATATAATAATAATAATAATAATAATAATAATAATAATAATAATACAATAATGTAATACAATTTTTTTAATTACAAATTACATTCGATGTTCCGTTGTGGTTTTTAAAAAATTTCAAACTCTTGATTAGATTTAATACTTAAACAAAGACAGTATGTCACAAGAAGAATAATGGAAGTATCTGCAAGGTATGCAGAATTAAGCTCAGATAATTATATCAGGACCTAGTGCTGATCCTTGTGGTACACCAATCCCATTACAATTGTAATTATATTAATTTTAATTCATAGCGGGCAGTATAAAGAAACTTATATATAGTTATTGTTACTATAATAATCTCCTGGGTAAAATGAACGTTTTTGGTTTTATATTTTCTGAGGTTTAAATGAAGGTACCTATGTGTTATTATAATTAACTGACTTCAACTCATATTTGAAATGTTACAATAGGTATTATCGAGGAAAAGCACCTAGAAATAACAGGACGGAGCAAAAATGTTAAATACAATGATGGCAGTGTTGATGGAAAATTAGTAAAAATTGAGAAATGCAATAATATCACTACTAAATTTTTTGAACCTTTCCTGGCGTATTCGAGTTCACTAAGATTCATAGCAGCAGATAAGTGATACCTAACTAATTGTTTTAGTGCGTCCCATACATGATGATCATATCTGGGTTCCTTACTGGTCAGCCCATAATTGGAAAATTCACAGATTGAAGGTAGAACCATTCTAGCAACAAGTGTAAAAAGTTACAAGTAAGGAGGCTTTGTGATGCGGCAAATTGGTCTGTGATTTGGTACTGCTTCCAATAGTACTTTTGTGTGTTGTATAGATGAGAGTTTAGGATGTTATGATTGTCCTAAGGTTTCTGAAGTATCCCCATTTTTCGTGAGGATATCTCATGTTTTAAAAAATATCCATATTTCGCAAAGTAATTTTTTTACGAGAAAGTGCGTATTGAATTTTCATTTCGGGAAACCGTCAGTTATCGTTTGCCACCGGAATTTTCGAAATCGGAGTTGGTAGGATTTTCCGAAAAATCCCGAGGGGTTAACCTCATTTCTTTTGGTGGTACCAAAAAATGAACTTTCTAATTTTGAGATATACCTCAAGGGTACTTACTGTATGTTACCATGAGTTCATTGTTGTTTTTACCATCCTATCGCATTTTTTTTGAATTTCTGGAATCCTCCCGGGAAATATTAAAATGTTGCAATTTTGCACATTTTCGCAAAAGAGTTGCTGTAGAGTTCCCCTTTGGTTTCATAAAAATGACATTTTCCTCATTGAGTTAACTGTCATTGAAGGTGCATTTTGGGTAATATGTGTTTCCTCGAATTTCTGGAATCCTCCCGGGAAATATTAACCTGTTGCAATTTTTCACATTTTCGCAAAAGAGTTGCTGTAGAGTTCCTCTTTTGTTTCATAAAAATGACATTTTTCTCATTGAGTTATCTGTCATTGCAGGTGCATTTTGGGTAATGTCGTTTGAAATGTGTTTCTCAGTCTGGCGAAAACTGCGACGTTAAAACAAATGCGACTTTTTCACTCAGTCGGTCTGACACAATGGACTTCACACACCGATGCCATCCAGGGCATGTGGATGAATCCTTTGTCCCTGTATAATGCTCTCTTTTTATCTTGTATGCGTGTGCGGTCTTTGCCCCTTTGTCGACGTCGCGATTTCTGTCCATCTCTCTCTCTTTCTCGCTCAGTATGCGTGTGTGTCTATTTCTTTCTTTTCTGTCCAGAGGACGTGCCTCTGCACGACCCGGCCTTGGGCCTACTCAAGGGCAATAATATTTCTTCTTTCGTGCTTAGGATTCTCTTTCTCATTACCAACGGCGGATCTGTCCCACCGCGACCAGACAGAAGAGCCTCAAGAGCCCTTCTTCTCCTTCTTCTTATTCTTCGCCCATTCTTCGTCATTGGCGGCGTGGGGTGTCTTATGGCTGTCGTCTCGTTAAAATCATATTTTATTCTATCTTTTAACTGGTATCTTGCAGCTCAGAGTAGGAGGAGACAGAATTGGGGGCGAAAGTTTGGGTTAATTGGGTGTTAATTTTGAGACTAATTGTGAATGAAGTTATTCAAAAATGTAACGATTTTCTAGAAGTTTACTAGGTTCACAAACCCTCAAAAGTGATTATTTTCAATTTTATCACTTAGGCCTTTGGGTTCTAAGTCAGTCTCATGTCAGACGAAAACTAGATTAAAACTAAAACTAAGAAAAACAACCAGCTAAATTCGAAATGACCAATTGAAACATTTAGACTTTCTAAAATCAAAAACAAAACTAATAAATAGGTTACAGTGAATATTAGAACCGCAACTGTCTTTCAAATGCAACTAATTTGGGAAATTGTGGAGATAGGAGTGTGAAAGTTAAAGGAGTTTTAAAAAACGGTTTTTTTTTCTAATTCGGTTCAGTTTGAAGGTTAATTTAAGTAACTTTTTTTTAAGAAGTTAAATGAGTAGCTGTAACTTTCAAACTGTTTTAAATAGAGATGTAATATATTTGATCTATATAAAAACGAAGTTCCATGTAAACAGAACTTTCCATAACTTTTTAGTAAAATTTGACTTAAATTTTAATTAGTAAAACTATCCGTTTTCAGTAGAAAATTTCAGCGAAATTCAATTTTCATTAACTTTTTATAAATTGTCTTGTTTCAGTTTAAGAAATTAAATAAATAACTGCAACTTTAAAACTGTCTTAAATAGGAATGTTCTGTATTTCAACTGTGTAAAAATGAAGTTCAGAAAGACAGAACTCTTCATAACTTTTTGGTAAAATTTTCAAACTTTGCTTTTTCGGTTAAACTGTTTTATCGTAAACTGTTAAACTGTAAAATGTTTAAAATCAAGGAAATTGTAGACGTCACAAACTTCATAGTTCATAATGCTGCAAAGGAAGCTTCATGGATTACTAAATTTCAGCGAAATTCAATTTTCAGTAACTTTTTACAAATTTTCTTGTTTCAGTTTGAGAAGTTGATTAAATAACTGTAACTTTCAAACTGTGTTAAATAGGGATGTAATATATTTGAACTGTGTAAAAACGAAGTTCCAGAAAAACAGAACTTTCTGTAACTTTTTAGTAAAATTTTCAAACTAACCATTTTCAGTTAAACTGTTTACTAATATGCTTAAAATTCAGGAAATTGTAGAGATACAAACTTTAAAGTTTATAATGCTGCAAAGGAAGCTTCATGGATTACTAAATTTCAGCGAAATACAACTTTCAGTAACTTTTTACAAGTTTTCTTGTTTCAGTTTAAAAAGTTAAACAAACAACTATAACTTTCAAACTGTTTTAATTAGGGATGTAATATATTTGGACTATATAAAAAAGAAGTTCCAGGAAAAACAGAACTTTCTATAACTATTTGGTAAAATTTTCAAACTAACCGTTTTCAGTTGAACTGTTTGCTTAAATGTTTAAAATTCAAGAAATTGTAGAGATGCATACTTCACATTTCGTAAAGCTGCTAAGGAAGCTTCACGGTTTAGTGAATTTTAGTAGAATACAACTTTCAGTAACTTTTTACAATTTCTTGTTTCAGCTTAAAAAATTAGATAAACAACTGTAACTTTCAAGCTGTCTTAATTAGGCACGTAATATACTATTTGAACTATATAAAAAAGAAGTTACAGAAAAAACAGAATTATCTATAACTTTTTGGTAAAATTTTCAAACTAACGGTTTTCAGTTAAACTGTCTACCTAAATGCTTAAAATTTAGGAAATTTTAGACATACAAATTTCATAAAGCTGTTAAGGAATCTTCAAGTCTTCGTGAAATTTCAGCGAAATTCAACTTTCAAAAACTTTTTACAAAATTTATTTACATAATTTCGTAACGATTTTAAACAAATAGCTGTAACTTTAAAACGGTTATAAACAAAACAAAACTTTGGGAAGTAGGAAAACAATATGTACATATATTTGCTATATGCCAATAAATTTTTACTACATTTTTAGAGCTATTTTGAAAGCTAAATTTAGTTAAACTGTTTCTCAAATACAAATAATGTGAAAAGCTGAAGGTGAGACATCTGAAGATTAGTAAAATTGGCGTAGAAGCGTCGTAACATGATTTAATGAATCTTTAGTAAAATCCGATTTTCAGTAATTTTTTCAGGAATTTTCTTGCTTCAGTTTCAAGGATCATTCATATAATTTAGTTAAGAATTCACACTGCAAACTTAAACTGTTACATATAGGAAGCTGAAACTATTTGTAGTCTTGAAGAAAATTTTGGAAACAGAGAAACAAGGTTTCCGAAAAAGAAAACTTTTTTGGTAAATAGCTAATATTTTGGAAACTGAATTTACTTCAACTATCTTTTAAATGCAAATAATGTGAGAAGCTCAAAAAGTAGAAGTATGAAAATTTGGGAAATTGTTAAGTAGTGTCATAATATGGTTCAGAAAATCATCAGCGAAATCCGATTTCCAGTACTTTTTTCCAAATTTTCTTAATTTAGTCTTAAGAATGATGTGCCTACATAGTTTCGGCAACGAGTTAGATAAGTAGGTGGAACTGAAAACGGTTATAAGTGGAAGGCTGAAACTGTTTGTAATCTGGAAAACAATTTTGGAAAATAAGGAAACAGTTTCGGAAAAGTAAGAATTTCAATAACTTTTTGGTAAATTTTTAGAGCTTTTAATTTTGGAACTGAATTTTGTTCATCTGTTTCTCACGTGTAATTGATTTGAAAAACTGAAGAGGTAGAAGCCTAAGGCCCGGTTTTTCAATAGAAGTTTAAACCCAGTTCAAGGTTTAAACTAGGTTCATCATATGTGGAGTGTTTTTCATACTAAGTTCAGAGCTTGAACGTCGATCAAATTTGAACCATCCTTGATGAGGGTTTAAACTCAGTTCCGCGGTAACAGTCGTGCCATGTGTCAAAAATGGCTTAACGTTAACCTAAAAATTAAGTGTGTATTGTATTGTTTATTATATTGCATTGCATAGCGGTAGAAATTATTATTCAAAATGAATTTAGAGTATATATATAAATTAGTTGATGATGGTGATGATGAACGAAATAAGGCGGAATGTTGCCCAGGCGAGACCGCGACGATTCCACGTGATACGTGAACGGCCGAATCATATCGAACGGTGGAATTAAAACGAATGTTACAACCGTTTTCGTTTGAGTAAGTCTACTGTGCAACGGCTGATCAATGAAATAGGTTCAAATCACAAGCAAATAAGGCTCCGAACACACCTTTGAGGTACCCTCGAAATACGGATCTGTCGATCTGTCGGATCTTCCGATCGCGGAACAACGCGACTTTCCACAGAACAGAATTTTTCGTGCTCTGCGCTTCTTCTTTTTCCGTTCTACATCAATGAACTGAGATCACTCGAACTCACGTTTGATATAAATTGAAAAACGACTGGTAATTGAACTTGGTTTAAACCTGGTTTAAACTGCGAACCCAGTTCGACTGAACTTGAGTTTAAACTATGATTGAAAAACCGGGCCTAAAAGTTTGATTAATTGTTTGGTTAAGTGAAGTTTCAGTAAAATCCGATTTTCAGTAAGTTTCACTTTTTTTAATTTTCTTAATTCAATTTCGAGGATCATTTACATAATTTAATTAAAGATCTGAATTTATAGCCGTAACTTTAAAACATTTAAAGACGGTAAGGTGAAACTATTTGTAATCCTGAACAAAATTTTGGGAAATAGAAACCAAAATTTCGTGAAAATTAAACCATTTTGGTAAATTTCTAGCGTTAATAATTTTGAAAGCTGAATTTAGTTGAACTCTTTCTCAAATGCAAACAATTTATTTTATTTATTTATTTAAAACTATTTATTGTCTTGGGAAATAGGGCAAGAAAATTTCGAAAATGGGAAAATCAGTGAATTTTTTAGAATTTTAGTGAAAGTGTAAGTATGTAATTTAATATCCTGAAAAATGAAAGTCTAAAAATTTCTGAAACTGCTAAAGAGGCTTCATTACCTGGTTAATTGAGGTTTCAGCAAAACCGGACTTTCAGTATTTTTCATAAATTTTCCCAATACTGTTTTAAGGAAGTTGAGACTATTTGTTGTCTTGGGAAATGGGGAGAGAAAGTTTCGGAAAAATGGGATCATTAGTGATTTTTTTTGCTAAATTTTTAGCGTTTTTTTTTTTTTGGAAGCTGAATTTACTTCAACTGTTCCTCAAATGCAAGTAATTTGATAGATAACCTGAAAAAGTTAATATGAAAATTTGTGAAATTGTTAAGGGAGTTTCACAACCTGGTTAACTGAAGTTTCAGCAAAAGCAGACTTTCAGTATTTTGTACAAATTTTCTCAATACAGTTTTAAGGAAGTTTAAACTATTTGTTGTCTTGGGAAATAGGGCAAGAAAATTTCGGAAAATGGGAAAATCAATGAATTTTTTTGTTACATTTTTAGCGTTATTTTGGAAGCTAAATTACTTTAACTGTTCCTAAAGTGCAAGTATGTAATTTGATAACCTGAAAAATGAAAGTCCAAAAATTTCTGTAATTGCTAAAGAAGCTTCAATATCTGGTTAATTGAAGTTTCAGCAAAACAGGACTTTCAGTATTTTTCACAATTTTTCTCAATGCTGTTTTAAGGAACTAGACTGTTTTAGACTATTTGTTGTCTTGGTAAATAGGAAAAGAAAGTGTCGAAAAAATAGGATCGTCAGTGAGTCTTTTTGCTAAATTTTTAGCGTTATTTTGGAAGCTGAATTTACTTCAACTGTTCCTCAAATACAAGTAATTAGATAACTTGAAAAATTGAAAATCCAAAAATATCTGAAATTCTAAGGAAGTTTCATAACCTGGTTAATTGAAGTTTCAGCTCAATCGGACATTCAGTATTTTTTACAAATTTTCTCAACACTTTTAAGGAAGTTGAAACTATTTGTTGTCTTGGGAAATAGGGCAAAAAAGATTCGGGAAAATGGGAAAACCAGTGATTTTTTTTTGTCACATTTTTTTACCGTTATTTTGGAAGATAAATTACTTTCACTGTTCCTAAAGTGCAAGATGTAATTTGATAACCTGAAAAATGAAAGTCCAAAAATTTCTGATATTGCTAAAGAAGTTTCATTACCTGGTTAATTGAAATTCCAGCAAAACCGGACTTTCAGGATTTTGTACAAACTTTCTCAATACTGTTTTAAGGAAGTTGAGACTATTTGTTGTCTTGTGAAATGGGGAAAGAAAGTTTCGGAAAAATGCTATCGTTAGTGATTTTTTTGCTCAATTTTTAGCGTTTTTTTAAGCTGAATTTACCCCAACTGTTCCTCAAATGCAAGTAATTTTAATTTGATAGATAACCTGAAAAAGTTAAAGTGAAAATTTGTGAAATTGTTAAGGGAGTTTCACAACCTGGTTAACTGAAGTTCCAGCAAAACCAGACATCCAGTCTTTTTCACAAATTTTCTCAATACTGTTTTAAGGAAGTTGAAACTATTTGTTGTCTTGTGAAAGAGGGCAAGAAAGTTTCGGAAAAATGGGAAAATCAGTGAATTTTTTTGTTACATTTTTAGCGTTATTTTGGAAGCTAAATTATTTTAACTGTTCCTAAAGTGCAAGTATGTAATTTGATAACCTGAAAAATGAAAGTCTAAAAATTTCTGAAACTGCTAAAGAAGCTTCATTACCTGGTTAATTGAAGTTTCAGCAAAACAGGACTTTCAGTATTTTTCACAATTTTTCTCAATGCTGTTTTAAGGAAATTAAGACTATTTGTTGTCTTGGTAAATAGGAAAAGAAAGTGTTGAAAAAATAGGATCGTCAGTGAGTCTTTTTGCTATATTTTTAGCGTTATTTTGGAAGCTGAAACTGTTCCTCAAATGCAACTAATTTGATAGATAACCTGAAAAAGTGAAAGTGAAAATTTGTGCAATTGTTAAGGAAGTTTCACAACATGGTTAACTGAAATTTCAGCAAAACCAGACATCTAGTCAATTTCACAAATTTTCTCAATACTGTTTTAAGGAAGTTGAAACTATTTGTTGTCTTGGGAAATAGGGCAAGAAAATTTCGGAAAATGGGAAAATCAGAGAGTTTTTTTTGTTACATTTTTAGCGTTATTTTGGAAGCTAAATTACTTTAACTGTTCCTAAAGTGCAAGTATGCAATTTGATAACCTGAAAAATGAGTCTAAAAATTTCTGAAACTGCTAAAGAAGCTTCATTACCTGGTTAATTGAAGTTTCAGCAAAACAGGACTTTCAGTATTTTTCACAATTTTTCTCAATGCTGTTTTAAGGAAATTAAGACTATTTGTTGTCTTGGTAAATAGGAAAAGAAAGTGTCGAAAAAATAGGATCGTCAGTGAGTCTTTTTGCTATATTTTTAGCGTTATTTTGGAAGCTGAAACTGTTTCTCAAATGCAACTAATTTGATAGATAACTTGAAAAAGTGAAAGTGAAAATTTGTGAAATTGTTAAGGAAGTTTCACAACCTGATTAATTGAAGTTTCAGCAAAACCAGACTTTTCAGTATTGTTCACAAATTTTCTCAATAGTGTTTAAAGGAAGTTGAAACTATTTGTTGTCTTGGGAAATAGGGCAAGAAAATTTCGGAAAATGGGAAAATCAGAGAGGTTTTTTTTTTGTTACATTTTTAGCGTTATTTTGGAAGCTAAATTACTTTAACTGTTCCTAAAGTGCAAGTATGTAATTTGATAACCTGAAAAATGAAAGTCTAAAAATTTCTGGAACTGCTAAAGAAGCTTCATTACCTGGTTAATAGAAGTGTCAGTAAAATCTGACTTTCAGTATTTTGTACAAACTTTCTCAATACTGTTTTAAGGAAGTTGAGACTATTAATTTGCTCTTGGGAAATAGGAAAAGAAAGTGTTGAAAAAATAGGATCGTCAGTGAGTCTTTTTGCTATATTTTTAGCGTTATTTTGGAAGCTGAAACTGTTTCTCAAATGCAACTAATTTGATAGATAACCTGACAAAGTGAAAGTGAAAATTTGTGAAATTGTTAAGGAAGTTTCACAACCTGATTAATTGAAGTTTCAGCAAAACCAGACTTTTCAGTATTGTTCACAAATTTTCTCAATAGTGTTTAAAGGAAGTTGAAACTATTTGTTGTCTTGGGAAATAGGGCAAGAAAATTTCGGAAAATGGGAAAATCAGAGAGGTTTTTTTTTGTTACATTTTTAGCGTTATTTTGGAAGCTAAATTACTTTAACTGTTCCTAAAGTGCAAGTATGTAATTTGATAACCTGAAAAATGAAAGTCTAAAAATTTCTGAAACTGCTAAAGAAGCTTCATTACCTGGTTAATAGAAGTGTCAGTAAAATCTGACTTTCAGTATTTTGTACAAACTTTCTCAATACTGTTTTAAGGAAGTTGAGACTATTAATTTGCTCTTGGGAAATAGGAAAAGAAAGTGTTGAAAAAATAGGATCGTCAGTGAGTCTTTTTGCTATATTTTTAGCGTTATTTTGGAAGCTGAAACTGTTTCTCAAATGCAACTAATTTGATAGATAACCTGAAAAAGTGAAAGTGAAAATTTGTGAAATTGTTAAGGAAGTTTCACAACCTGATTAATTGAAGTTTCAGCAAAACCAGACTTTTCAGTATTGTTCACAAATTTTCTCAATAGTGTTTAAAGGAAGTTGAAACTATTTGTTGTCTTGGGAAATAGGGCAAGAAAATTTCGGAAAATGGGAAAATCAGAGAGGTTTTTTTTTGTTACATTTTTAGCGTTATTTTGGAAGCTAAATTACTTTAACTGTTCCTAAAGTGCAAGTATGTAATTTGATAACCTGAAAAATGAAAGTCTAAAAATTTCTGAAACTGCTAAAGAAGCTTCATTACCTGGTTAATAGAAGTGTCAGTAAAATCTGACTTTCGGTATTTTGTACAAACTTTCTCAATACTGTTTTAAGGAAGTTGAGACTATTAATTTGCTCTTGGGAAATAGGAAAAGAAAGTGTTGAAAAAATAGGATCGTCAGTGAGTCTTTTTGCTATATTTTTAGCGTTATTTTGGAAGCTGAAACTGTTTCTCAAATGCAACTAATTTGATAGATAACCTGACAAAGTGAAAGTGAAAATTTGTGAAATTGTTAAGGAAGTTTCACAACATCGTTAACTGAAGTTTCAGCAAAACCAGACATCTAGTCTTTTTCACAAATTTTCTCATTACTGTTTTAAGGAAGTTGAAACTATTTGTTGTCTTGGGAAATAGGACAAGAAAGTTTCGGAAAAATGGGAAAATCTGTGAATTTTTTTGTTACATTTTCGCGTTATTTTGGAAGCCAAATTACTTTAACTGTTCCTAAAGTGCAAGTATGTAATTTGATAACCTGAAAAATGAAAGTCTAAAAATTTCTAAAACTGCTAAAGAAGCTTCATTACCGGTTAATTGAGGTTTCAGCAAAACAGGACTTTCAGTTTTTTTCACAATTTTTCTCAATGCTGTTTTAAGGAAATTAAGACTATTTGTTGTCTTGGGAAATAGGAAAAGAAAGTTTCGGAAAAATGAAATCTTTAATGTATCTTTTTGCTAAATTTTTAGCGTTATTTTAGAAGCTAAATTTACTTCAACTGTACCTCAAATGCAAGTAATTTGATATTAGATACCCTGAAAAAGTGAAAGTCTGAAAATTTCTGAAATTGTTAAGGAAGTTTCATAACCTGGTTAACTGAAGTTTCAGCAAAAGCACACTTCCAGTATTTTTCACAAATTTTCTCAATATGTACTGTTTTAAGGAAGGAAACTATTTGTTGTCTTAGGAAATTTAGGGAAGCTGTTTCTCATTTGCAAATAATTTGGAAAATTTGGAAATTTGTACTAGATTGTGTTAGACAAATTATACAAAAAGTAAGTAAAATTCCAGAATTGACTCATTGACCTCACCAACTCGACTCAAATAACAACGCTCCTGCGAGTAATCAGCTTACACAAACATCGAATAGTAAGTACACTCACATCTCATTGTCATCGCACGGAATGCATGTACTTGTACGTATATATCGTTACCAAGGAGGCCGACCTTGAACACTTGAACTCTCTGATAAAGCTCGATCGTACGTGCTATTTAAAAAAAATCTATATCAAGTTCAAATTTAAAAGTGTTTTCTTGGCCGGCGAATCCGGTCGACGACCCCACAAATCGCTCCTGGCTTCCACAATCAAATTTTTATTCTCGGATGGCGGTAAATAAAGACGTTCTCACCTACGCGTTGACATAAAAAATCACGAGCGCACCATTTTGGATTTAAATTTGGCGGGGGGAATGTTTTCCCCAAGATTTTACGAGCCCGGCCATCTCCTACCTCTTTCCGGAGAGAGAGAGCGACAAAATTGCCCTCGATCGCCTCTTTCGATTCTAGTCCAGTAAAATTATAACAGCGTGGATATGGGTTGTTGTCGTGGGTGAATTGCGCACGTTTTGAGAGTATAATGGGGAAAATGAGACTTGTTCCTCAAGGAAGGGCGAAGGAGATTATTGTCGTGGGTAAATTGCGCACGTCTTGAGGGTATGCAAGCACATGGAGAATGTGTGACTTGTTCCTCAAGAAAGGGCAAAGGAGATTATTGTCGTGGGTAAATTGCGCACGTTTTGAGAGTATAATGGAGAAAATGAGACGTATTCCTCAAGGAAAGGCGAAGGAAATTATTGTCGTGGATAAATTGCGCACGTTTTGAGAGTATAATGGAGAAAATGATACTTATTCCTCAAGGAAGGGGAAAAGGAAATTATTCTCCTCGGTAATTTGCGCACGTTTTGAGAGTATACAAGCACATGGAGAAAGTGAGACTTATTCCTCAATGAAGGTCAAAGGAGATTATTGTCGTGGGTAGGTAAATTGCACACATTTTGAAATTATACAATCACATGGAGAAAGTGAGACTTATTCCTCAAGGAAGGGTAAAGGAGATTATTGTCGCCGGTAAATTGCGCACATTTTTAGAGTATACAAGCACATGGAGAAAGTGTGACTTGTTCCTCAAGAAAGGGCAAAGAAGATTATTGTCGTGGGTAAATTGCGCACGTTTTCAGGGTATGCAAGCACGTGGAGAAAGTGAGACTTACTCCTAAAGGAATGTCAAAGGAAATTATTGTCGTGGGTAAATTGCGCACGTTGTGAGAGTCTATAAGCACATAGAGAAAGTGAGACTTATTCCCCAATGAAGGTCAAAGGAGATTATTGTCTTGGGTAAATTGCACACATTTTGAAATCATACAATCACACGGAGAAAGTGAGACTTATTCCTCAAGGAAGGGCAAAAGAGATTATTGTCTTGGGTAAATTCCGCACGTTTGGGAGTATACAAGCACATGGAGAAAGTGAGACTTATTCCTCAAGGAAGGGCAAAGGAGATTATTTTCGTGGGTAAATTGCGCACGTTTTGAGAGTACAATGGAGAAAATGAGACTTATTCCTCAAGGAAGGTCAAAGGAGATTATTGTCGTGGGTAAATTGCACACGTTTTGAGGGTATGCAAGCACATGGAGAACGTGAGACTTATTCCTCAAGGAATGTCAAAGGGAATTATTGTCGTGGGCAAATTGCGCACGTTTTGAGAGTATACAAGCACATGGAGAAAGTCAGACTTATTCCTCAAGGAAGGTCAAAAGAGATTATTGTCGTGGGTAAATTGCGCACGTTTTGAGAGTATAATGGAGAAAATGCACCTTATTTCTCAGGGAAGGGTGAAAGAAATTATTGTCGTGGGTAAATTGCGCACGTTTTAAGAGTATACAAGCACATGGAGGAAGTGTGACTTATTCTTATTATTATAACTTATTATAAGTTCTTGCTTCTCTCAACTATTTCACTCGTGTTCCCTTTAGCTCTCTCTCTCTCTATCTAATTCGCGACAAGATCCGATGCTACTGGACTATCGGTCGTCGTGGCAGATCCATTCATTCGGATTTATTAAGTTAGATGTCGTGCAGTAAAGCGCAATTAAAAACCACCCAGACAAAATAACCGTTCGTTACAGAGCTTAATTGTTTTCGTTGGCGAGGGTGTTTGACAGGAGAATCGACGCGCCTCGTTAAGTAGGTACCTTCGTCGAATCAACATAACTTCGGAGTGAATGGATGTGTTTAAATTTCGTGGATGCGGAGACAATGAGACGGGAAAAAGTTAAATTGTTAATGTTGAGAATCGTGATTGTTGTATGGATGGTTTGGAACGAAAAGTGGGAAAAATGTGTCGCTGGTTAATGGTGTCTTGGTCATATTTTATTACAAATTTTGGGCGTTAGGATTCATAGTTTAAGAAACGGTGATGTGTCCATCGGACTACTGTCTCATTTTTGGTTACTAGTATTACTAATATTTGATAGCAAATTTTTGAAATTTAACAATCATCAGTTGGATTTCGAAAAAATTTCTAAACATTGGAAAACGACTAAAATAAAGTGCCCTTCAGGAACGATTTAGTCAAAATGGTTGTTAAACTTTTTTATACATATTCAATATCAAAATAAATACTCAAAGTTTAGAAAAAATATTTTGGAGTGAATTGTGAGACAATTTCCCAAAACCAAAAAACGACAAGAATAAACTGCCCTTGATAGAAGATCTGGCCAAAAATGTTAAAACTTTATTTCATATTTCGACTGTGGAATCGATATTACAAATTTTTAAAAAATCCTTAAAACAAATTTTGAGAAAATCTCCAAAAATCGAAAAATGGCAGAGTAAACTACTATAAAGGGTTATTGGATGGTCCTGGTGTAGCACAAAATCTAAATTCAAAGTTAAGACGGTTGCAGTTTTTATTTCCGGCGAAAAGTCTTCCGCAGACACACATTCATATAGCTAACACTAAAATTTTTCAAAATACATGCTTTTTTGGGTTCAGGAGATTTAACCTCTAAATATGTTTATAACAACTCAAACTCAAGAAACCGACCCGATTACAGTACTCCTCATAACATGAGTGCTTCATATGAGAAATTAAAAATTTTTTTGAGGACATTTACAGGAAACTTGCAAAAATAGAAAAACGACAATAATTGTAAAGAGCCCTTCAGGGGAAACTTGGCCAAAATTGCTATAAAATGTTATTATACGTATCCGATATCATAACAAACATTAAGAGTTTGAACAAAATTGGGGAGAGTGATTTTGAGAACATTTTACAAATCCGAAAGAGCCCTTCACAGACGATTTACCCAAAAGTGTTATCAAGCGTCTTTGTACATATTCTAAAGTAGGATAAGCATTCAAAGTTTCACAAAAAATTATTGCAAACGATTTTGAGAAAATTTCCAAAATTTATCCAAAACTTAAAAAAACGTAAAAAATTCCCTGGAACTTCATCCTCATTGAAACTCCTTTTAAACTCCCTTTGAAGTCTTTAAAGCAAAACTGCTGAGTTAGAATTTTGTATCAAGTGAAACTTCCGAAGTACTGCCGTTTCTTCATCCGACCATTTAAAGTTTAACGAAAAATTTTGCATTAGAAATTCGTAAAAAATTCCAGGAAACTTCAATTTTACTGAAACTCCTTTCGTCTACTGTCGCAACTTTCCTTAACAACTTCACGAAGTTTTATTTACTCATCCCGAAAAATTTTTGAAATACTGCCATGGTCCTGCCCACCCGACGATGTATTGTGATTAGGCAATAAGATGAAGTTTTGAAAAACGTAAAAAATTCCCTGATTCTTCAATATTATTGAAACTCCTTTTATGCTCCCTTTGAAGACGTTGAACCAAAACTGCTAATTTTGAATTTTGTATCAAGTGAAACTTCTAAAGTACTGTCGTTTCTTCATCCGACTATTTAACGTTTAACGAAAATTTTCATTAGAAAGTCGTAAAAAATTCCAGAAAACTTCAATTTCACTGAAACTCCTTTCGTCTACTGTTGCAACTTTCCTTAATAACTTCACGAAGTTTTAATTACCCATCCCGAAAAATATTTGAAATACTGCCATGTTCCTGCCCACCCGACGATGTATTGTGATTAGGCAATACGATGAAGTTTTAAGAAAACGTAAAAAATCCCCTGGTACTTCATTCTCATTGAAACTCCTTTTATACTCCCTTTGAAGTCTTTAAAGCAAAACTGCTGATTTTGAATTTTGTATAAAGTGAAACTTCCAAAGTATACTGTCGTTTGTTTAGCCGACCATTTAACGTTTAACGAAAAATTTTCCATTAGAAAATCGTAAAAAATTCCAGGAAATTTCAATGTAACTGAAACTCCTTTCATCTACTATTGCAACTTTCCTTAACAACTTCACGAAATTTTAATTACCCATCCCGAAAAATGTTTGAAATACTGCCATGTTCCTGCCCACTCGACGATGTATTGTGATTAGGCAATACGATGACGTTTTAAGAAATCGTAAAAAATTCCCTGGTACTTCATTCTCATTGAAACTTCTTTTATACTCCTTTTGAAGACTTTAAAGCAAAACTGCTGATTTCGAATTTTGTATCAAGTGAAACTTCCAAATTACTGTCCTTTGTTCATCCGACTATTTAACGTTTAACGAAAAATTTTGCATTAGAAAGTCGTAAAAAATTCCAGGAAACTTCAATTTTACTGAAACTCCTTTCGTCTACTGTTGCAACTTTCCTTAACAACTTCACGAAGTTTTAATTGCCTATTCCGAAACATGTTTGAAATACTGCCATGGTCCTGCCCACCCGACAATGTATTGTGATTAGGCAATACGATGAAGTTTTAAGAAAACGTAAAAAATTCCCTGGTATTTCAATCTAATTGAAACTCCTTTTAAACTCCCTTTGAAGTCTTTAAAGCAAAACAGCTGAGTTAGAATTTTGTATCAAGTGAAACTTCCGAAGTACTGCCGTTTCTTCATCCGACCATTTAAAGTTTAACGAAAAATTTTGCATTAGAAATTCGTAAAAAATTACAGGAAACTTCAGTTTTACTGAAACTCCTTTCGTCTACTGTCGCAACATTCCTTAACAACTTCACGAAGTTTTAATTACCCATTCCGAAAAATGTTTGAAATACTGCCATGTTCCTGCCCACCCGACGATGTATTGTGATTAGGCAATACGATGAAGTTTTAAGAAAACGTAAAAAATCCCCTGATGTTTCAATCTTATTGAAACTCCTTTTATACTCCCTTTGAAGACTTTAAACTAAAACGGCTGAGCTTGAATTTTGTATCAAGTGAAACTTCTAAAGTACTGCCGTTTGTTTTCGACCATTTAACGTTTAACGAAAAGTTCTGCATTGGACAGTCGTAAAAAATTCCAGGAAACTTCAATTTTACTGAAACTCCTTTCGTCTACTGTTGCAACTTTCCTTAACAATTTCACGATGTCTTAATTACCCATCCCGAAAAATGTTTGAAATACTGCCATGTTCCTGCCCACCCGACGATGTATTGTGATTAGGCAATACGATGAAGTTTAAAAAAACGTAAAAAATGCCCTGGTACTTCTTTCTTATTGAAACTCCTTTTAAACTTTTAACTTTAAAGCAAAACTGCTGTTTGAATTTTGTATCAAGTGAAACTTTCAAATTACTGCCCTTTGTTCATCCGACTATTTAACGTTTAACGAAAAATTCTCATTAGAAAGTCGTAAAAAATTCCAGCAAACTTCAATTTTACTGAAACTCCTTTCGTCTACTGTCGCAACATTCCTTAACAACTTCACGAAGTTTTAATTACCCATCCCGAAAAATGTTTGAAATACTGCTATGTTCTTGCCCACCCTACGATATATTGTGATTAGGCAATACGATGAAGGTTTAAGAAAACGTAAAAAAATCCCTGGTACTTCGATCTCATTGAAACTCCTTTTATATCCCCTTTGAAGACTTTAAAGCAAAACTGCTGAGTTTGAATTTTGTATCAAGTGAAACTTCCAAAGTATTGTCGTTTGTTCATCCGACCGTTTATCGTTTAACGAAAAATTTTGCATTAGAAATTCGTAAAAAATTCCAGGAAACTTCAATTTTACTGAAACTCCTATCGTCTACTGTCGCAACTTTCCTTAACAACTTCACGAAGTTTTAATTACCCATCCCGAAAAATGTATGAAATACATTTTTTCAAAAACATATTTCTTTAACTCTGAGGACCTTAAAGCGTCTAGAAATGCTAATAACTCAAATTGAACTCAAAAATATGAGACTTAGGAGTCATAAAAATTTCGGAATGATTTTTAGCTTTTTGTCTTTGAAACAGTTAAATCCAAAAACTTAATAACTACCCGCTCGCCCTGTTTTCAGTTCGAAACACTGTGAAATTCACAAAATTTGCTGTGAATTATTACCACTTAACGTCCAAATTGATTCAGACGTCAATTGATTGATTAAACCGTTGATTTGCAATAATAAACGAATTCGATTTAAATTGATTTTGTAGCGTAATTAATTTAAATTGATTTGAAAAACAATGTTGTGGTCATTTAATATTAGAGGTATTGTGTGCTGCGGTTGAATATTTTGAAGAGATTTTAGGTAACTTCGGAAGAATTTCAGAGACACTTGGGTTAAGTTTCTAGTGAGGTATGATTGAACGGATGATTAATATATTTTTAAATTTGAATTCACACGGTTTTTAGTTTAACAAAATTTACAATAATTTTTTGATGAGCATATCTGATGTACATCGTTTTCCTCTAAGTAGAAGGTTTTACACCAATACAACAATTACATTTTTAATTGTTGTTGTCATGTGAATATAACAAAATGTAATAAACAGTAAGTATCCAGATTATGAAAAGACTAGAAAATGATGGAATTTTTACCATTTTTTTAAATTTTGAAAATCTAAATATTGTTAATTAATTGTGTTATTACGATAAGTAATTATTTCATTTTTTATTTATGAAATTAACTAGTAGGCAAGTTATTAAGACAATTTTGAATCAATTCAAAAGCAGGAAATTTTTAAGTAATTTTTTGTTACTTTTGAAAATTACTTTGCATGTCTTAGTAGGGTAATCAATTTTAAGCTGTGTATTTTCAAAGTTACTAATTGTTAGTTTACGAAATATTAGTTACAAAATTTATTTAGAGTTGATGGATTTTCAAAAGGAGTTGTATTTCATGGATTTTCTCAACACATAGGGCATCAAAATTGACGATAAAAGGGCAATAAATTCTCACTTTTTCTACATGATATCGGACTAATTATTTTCGAAAATCCCGAAAATTTGTCGAAATACAACTCGAATTCGGAAATTTCTCTCCGATACACTTTTGGCATTGACTTCCATCAACGCGGAATAAAAATCGTTTTATTGGATTCCGGGGCTCGGGAGGTTTCCCAGTCTTTTGGGTCAGACGACATTGAATCTATTTCACGACAAGGTTATTTTTAACGAATGTTTAATGGATACTTCAAATATTGAATAACTCCAGTGGTGGCGAAACGGTTCATTATACATCGGAGACGTCGTAACGCAACCTCGCGATTTAATTGTGGGAACGCCTTAACGAAACGCCAATACGGTACTAATTGAATAGGTCATGGTAGTGTGCGCGCGTTATTTACATGTCGAATATTAAAAGAGTAGTAAAATGTGTTTTATGGCGGATTTGATTGTTTCCCGTGCTAGTTCCTGGGTAATTTGACAAAAAGTTAAGCACTGTAATTCACCTTTAACGATTAGCTAGACGTAAACCTTTACAGACTTTAATGGCAAATTAAGGAAATGAAGTCCATTGAAGGTATTTGCCGAATAGGTGATGAATCTCAGTAGAACGAAGTTAATGTGTAACATCGTAAAACTTTCGCATAATGGCCAATGGCAACATTATTAAAATGCCCTTTAGGGAGCTTTTAGAAAAAAAAATGGTGCAGACAAAAGTTGTAGCCATTAGTTAGGTCAGTTCAAATCTAAGATTTGGTGAGAATCGGTAAACCCGTTTTGGAGAAAATTGAGAAAAACTGAAAATTCTCAACAGTAAAAGGCCCTTCGCAGATCAGTCGAGATAACTCAGATAACGATAACGATAAAAGTCAATAAGAATTGAATAGTGAAATAAATATACAAAGTTTAAAAAACCGTTGAAGCAGTTTTTGAGATAATAAAAAAAAAACATTTTGACGATCTTATAACTCAAAATATATCTAATGGGAATTAGATATATTTTATTTATTACGGTACTTATTATTAGTATTTATTATGGTTATTTATGGTACTAGTGTGCTTTGTTGAAAATAAGTCGCGCGAGAAGATTTATACCACGAGGCCGTCAGGCCGAGTGATATAATTTCTCAAAATGAAATTTTAGTTTTAGTAAAATTTCAGCGAAATTCAACTTTCAGTAACTTCTAACAAATTTGCTTGTTTCAATTTTAAGGATTATTTACATATTTTAAACAAATAGTGGTAACTCTAAAACGGTTATAAACAAATCAAAACTTTGGGAAGTAGGAAATCAATACTTCATCAATATATTTGCTATATGCCAAATAATTTTTACTACATTTTTAGAGCCATTTTGGTAGCTAAATTTAGTTAAACTGTTCCTTAAATACAAATAATGTGAAAAGCTGAAAGGGCAGGAATCTGAAGATTTGTAAAATTGGCATAGAAGCGTCATAACATGATTTTAATGAATTTTTAGTAAAATCCGACTTTCAGTAATTTTTGTTAAGAATTTTCTTGCTTCAGTTACGTTAAGAATTCACAGTGAAACCTTAAAAGTGTTATATATAGGATTATAGGAAGCTGAAACTATTTGTAGTCTTGAAGAAAATTTTGGAAACAGAGAAACAAGGTTTCCAAGAAAGAAAACTTTTTTGGTAAATTGCTAATATTTTGGAAACTGAAGTTACTTCAACTGTTTTTTAAATGCAAATAATGTGAAAAGCTGAAAAAGTAGAAGTATGAAAATTTGGGAAATTGTTAAGTAGTGTAATACGGTTCAGTAAAGCTTCAGCGAAATCCGATCTCCAGTACTTTTTTCAAATTTTCTTAATTTAGCCTTAATAGTTATTTATGGTAATACTAGTGTGTTATGTTGAAAATAAGTCACGCGAGAACTCAGGCCGAGTGGTATAAATTCTCAAGTGACTTAGGAAACATAACACGCGAGTGGCATACAATATTTTATCCAACAAGTGAAAGAAATCGGTTTTTTATGAGATAATCATTAATAAGCTTTGTGATCAAATCAAAGCTACTTGCGTCTCAGTACCCTATAAGTGTCAGAATGACTTGACAGTGACTTTTTTACATTTTGGTTAAAGTAGGTTGTTTGTTTGATTACCACGGGCAATAAATAAATAGAATACTACTTTAAACATGAACGTGAGTTATATTTCACAACTCACTAGTGAGTTATGGATTATAACACACTAGTGTGTTATTTGATAGTGTACTTGTATAAAATGATATTGTAACGAAACGGCTCGCCGGCCGCGACATAAACACGCCGGGAGCTACACAAGTTCGCCTTATTGCGATTCCGGGAAGGACGACGGGAACACTCGAGAGAGTTCGATGCGATAACGGTTTCCTGGAAAATCGAACATTCTAGTAATTATCCCGAAAGTACGAGAAGCCTTCTACCTGCCATAAAAAGGGAATGTCGGACCCGAGGAGGCCAGTTGAAGAACCGGTGTGTAAACATTCGAGCGAGAGACCGCGCGCGTTAAAATAAATAAACCTCTCTGTGTGAAATAAATGTGTTAAGAGTTAGACTAAATTAATTAGGATAATCGCGTAGTGTTTTAGTTTTAGTCAATAGTCGATAGTAAAAACGTTACAGTGGTGTCAGAAGTGGGATTCCCTGGTGATACAGGATGGACTGCTCAAGAGAGTGCTCGAATCCGATAATGGCGCAGAAAGGCGATTTCAACTCATCGTACCCAAGATCAAGGTGGCGGAAGTGCTACGTCACCTCCATGACGGAACATCTGGAGGCCACCTGGGAGTAAAGAAGACCCTGCAGAAAGTGCGCGAGCGTTTCTATTGGGTGGGCTGCTCTGAGGCTGTCCGTGAATGGTGCAGGAAGTGTACAGTTTGCTCAGCCAGCAATGGACCGCACCGCAAGCCGAAAGCCCCGATGAGACAATACAATGTGGGAAGTCCTTTCGAGAGGATCGCCCTAGACATTACTGGGCCATTCCCTGAAACCGATTGCGGTAACAAGTACATCCTGGTGGCGATGGACTACTTCACGAAATGGGTAGAGGCCTACGCGATTCCCAACCAGGCAGCAACAACTGTCGCCGATGTTCTGGTGAAGGAGTTAGTGAGCCGTTTCGGAGTACCGTTGGAATTGCATTCCGACCAGGGGCGTAACTTCGAGAGCGAGCTGTTCCAGGGAGTTTGCGAAAAGTTGGGAATTCGCAAAACTAGAACAACGGCGCTGCACCCTCAGTCTGACGGAATGGTGGAGAGGATGAACCGCACCATGGGCAAGTACCTCTCGAAGGTAGTGTCTCAACACCAACGAGACTGGGATCAACACCTCCCCTTTTTCCTGATGGCCTACCGTTCTGCCATCAACGAGTCCACCGGCCAAACACCAGCAAGGGTGCTGTTCGGGCGAGAGATGAGGCTTCCCTGCGATCTGAGCTTCGGTTGCAAACCGGGAGAAGATCTGGCTGGGGAAGACTACTTCACCGAGCTGCGCAGAAAGATGGACCAGGTTCACGAGATGGTACGGACGAATCTCCAAGTCGCCAGCGACCGCATGAAGCATCACTATGACGTTCGGGCGGACAGCGGCATATATGAAGAAGGAGACCTAGTGTGGCTGTACAACCCACAAAGGAGACGAGGGTTATCACCGAAGTTTCAGAAAGCTTGGGAAGGGCCATATACAGTGAAGACAAAAATAAATGACGTCATCTACCGAATCAGCAAAGTTCCGAATGGGAAGCCCAGGGTCGTGCATTACAACCGATTAGCGCCTTTCGAGGGAGACCACGACCAAGATCAACAGGTGCGCCAACTACGGCCCCAAGAAGATGAGCCCTCCTTTGAAGAGTTTATGGCTGCATATGGTGGGACCGGAAAGGCCCGATTCGGTGTGACCAGGGAAGAACAACGGGATCTCTTCGGAACACCGGCTGAATATCCGCTGGCTCATTGCGTGGCCCAGGACCTGCGGATGTCCCGGGGAATTGCCGCGGAGTTTCGGACGAGGTTCGGCAAACTGGACGAACTCCATCAGCAGGGACCGGCGGTCGGACGAGCGCTGAGGATTAAGGAAGATGGATCACAACGGCCGCTCTTCTACCTGGTTACCAAGAGGAGGTCCTTTCACAAGCCCACCTATTTGGACCTGTGGGACGCACTACATCACCTCAGGGAGACCCTACTTAGCGAAGATCTAACTAAGTTAGCTATCCCGAAACTGGCTTGCGGATTGGACGCCTTGGACTGGAGGGTCGTCAGGAATATGCTGGAGGTCTTATTTCGCTTCACCGGGGTAGACATTTTGGTGTGTTGTTGGAATCCTGAGAGGAGGCCCCACAAGAAGACCGTGGCATGTTATTTCCACCAAACCTCGCGCTGCAGACTGGGGACCAACTGTAGATTCCTACATGGGCCTGGCAGGGGCACGTTTCGGGACGAAACATCTTTAAGGCGGGGGCAGTGTAACGAAACAGCTCGCCGGCCGCGACATAAACACGCCGGGAGCTACACAAGTTCGCCTTATTGCGATTCCGGGAAGGACGACGGGAACACTCGAGAGAGCTGGATGCGATAACGGGTTCCTGGAAAATCGAACATTCTAGTAATTATCCCGAAAGTACGAGAAGCCTTCTACCTGCCATAAAAAGGGAATGTCGGACCCGAGGAGGCCAGTTGAAGAACCGGTGTGTAAACATTCGAGCGAGAGACCGCGCGCGTTAAAATAAATAAACATCTCTCTGTGTGAAATAAATGTGTTATGAGTTAGAATAAATTAATTAGGATAATCGCGTAGTGTTTTAGTTTTAGTCAATAGTCGATAGTAAAAACGTTACAATATTAATAATGACGGTCATAACTGTCATGTGTTTGATAAACTAATTAAATTTGGTTAAATCTTTCGCAAGTTTAGATGACACGTTTTGGATTTTTTGATTAGATTTTGTTTTGTTATATTTTGAGATGATTTTATGATTAATGATTACATTTCATCTATTTTTTAATTCGTTATTTTGGTGTTGTGCATGTGGCTTTTTGAAACACTTTAAGTAGTTTTCTTCTTTCTTTACCATAAGAGTAATTACTAATTACAAATATAAGAGACAGCTTCTGCAACAGATTGCTTCGTCAGAGCTCTTTTCTTATGATTCAGAAATATGGAAAATAACATATAAAGCAGAAGTCTACGGACAGTAACTTTTAAAATCAGATGTGTAAGAATAGGAAATCAAATTTTAATCATCATCTCTTGGAGTCCGTTTTACTAAGCAGTTTAAATAACGGACACCTATCATAATTGTCCCTTAAGTCTCTTAAATATGTGTTTAAATTTGCATCATCCTATTCAGGAATTCCAGGTATATTTCAGAATAACCAGGTAGTATTATGTTGATTCCGTGGTTTCTGGTAAACAAACTGCTATTGACAAATTGACAAATTTTTCAATAAGAAATAAATTGCTATTTGAAAATGTAGTAAGTACATATTTTGAATTACATTTGTGCACATATCAATATTTTTTTTATTTAATCCTTGCCTCTCAATAACGGACACCTCTTTATAACGGACAAACTTGTGGTTCCCGTGGCTGTCCGCTATATAGAGGTTTCATTGTACTTGTCTTTGCCATTTTTTTCTATGTTTCTCATTGATTTATGTAATACAAAATTTTTCAATTCTTGATTGCCTTGTAGAATGGAAAATTGGGTAAATGTGTTAATACACTACCACTACGCTCAAAGAACTTTTGAACCAAGTTCTGAATTTCATATGTAAAAGCTTCCCATTCGACGTAATTAATCGGAATAATGATTTTACCACACCGTTTAAAGATCGCAAGGCCTCGAGGGGAACGAACCCCAGCGCCTTTGAGCCTGCGACCTTCGTCGGCGGAACTGACGTGTCCGTGGCAGAACTGCGCTCTCGCCGTGAATCAAATTATGACATCGCGGGGCCCTAAAAATTTCAAAATAGTCTGTTTATAAGCATCGTCTCGTTCCTCTCGCGGTGCAATTTCGCGTCCTGCCGTGTTTGTTTTTTGTCTGAAAATTTCATTTATTTGGCATTGACTCAAAGGTGGCCGTGACATTGAAAGGAACAAAAGGCGAAATTATCCTCCCGTTGGAACTGATAAAATATTGTGTACACGTGCAATTATTTATAAACATGCGCTTACGCGCTTGAGCGTGTACCGCGTAGCGGGCAAATTATGAATAACAACATGGAAGATATACTCCGGCCGCATTTATTCGATATAATTTATTCATGGCAGTAGAATATGAGTAAAACTTTAGGGTGGCTTAAATACTCTTTCAATAGTCTTTCAAAATAGTGGTGGACACGAGACGAGACCAGTACTGGTTCGAGACGAGACGAGTCTCGCCTCGAAAAGTCTCGAAGTCTCGATATTTTTTAAGAAATTGCAATTTAAGAATTTTCTTTCGTTTGTAAAATGAAAAGCCACCAAACTCCATAGCAATGAGGACGAAAGCGCAGGTAAAAGGATACTTAATAAGGGGTCAGAATTAAACCGTGCCATTGTCCAGTAAGGAAGTAAAATTTATAATTAGCCCGTCGTTTTCTTAGAATTTTGGAATGGTTTATTGGAACCTTTTATTATAACAATTATAACGGTTTTAAGCAAACTTATCATTACATATACCATTACAACTCATTTATGAATTTCCGTTCATTTCTTTAAGAACGCCTCTGGTTACCGGCGAAATAATCGTTTATTACTCCACGGGTTATTTTGACACGACTATTAGCCCTTAAAAATTTTTACTACCATGAATAAATTACATCAAATAAATGCGGCCGGACATACATACATACATATGCGTATTAAATGTATAATACTCGAAAATATATTATTTTGATTTCGTCCGTCTTTTGTTATATGTACGTAAATTCGGGCGAGAAAGTTGTCGATTCTTTCGTAAACGAGACGGCGGAAAGGAGATCGGCACGTTTTCACTTTTCTATGATCGCTAACGCTACCGAGAGAGGACAAAATCTCGCGGATTTACATACAATCGAATCGAGCGGGGACCAGAACCTTGCTCTCGAAACCCATTTCGGATACCAAAGAAGAGAAATTAGGGGCGACAAAAGAGAGAAGAAAGAGAGAGAGAGAGAGAGAGAGAGAGAGAGATACGAGGGCGGTTAAGGGGCACGTGTCCGAGCAGATGAAGACTTAGAAAGTACGATAATCAAGGTCCATTGTCTCGATTGTCGTATCGTTACCCAGTAGGGTCTTTATTTATAGACGGTAATTATACGCTTTTTGGTAGCATGGCTTTCTTATCGCGGGCTTCGCTCGAAGCGCCGGATCGGTGAGAGGGCGCATATCGACTGCCGTCGCGGTCAACGTGACCCTTTAGGATTAGCGAGGTCGACTAATCCCTCGGTTCAACTGCCGTCCGAGGATCGGGCGGCGATTCCCATCTCGGCACAAGAAGCAGGTAAACGATAAAATTATACCCCAACTCGGCATACATCTAGGCAGGTACTCCATTCTACACTGTCCATCTCGGCATAGGGTGATCCTTGCCCCCTTTCGTTTCCAACGAACTTTCGAGCGTATCACATGACGTTCACTCGTATACGGTGTGCTGCGTATACTAGGTTTCTCAAATAATATGCAACAGTCAGGTACCATTATTTTCGAGAAAACCGTATTATCAAGAAGGTATCTTCCTAGATTTATGCCGAGTTATTGAGATTATTGTAGTATGTACCTGTTCGATACGTTGTGCCAAGATGGGTACATTAGAAATGGACCTCAAGGTGTCGTAAAATTGACCGTAATAAAATGTGCCGAGATGGGATACACCCGAATCGGGATCTCCGGGCATCGGGATTTCCATCCCATCTCTCATTGCCTTTATATATATATATATATATATATATATATATATATGCTCGAAAGTACGTGGAAGCGCGAGGGGGCAAGGATAATACACGTTGTCACTGAGCCTGACAGGCGGGTGATATTAATAAATAAATAAAAGAAAGGTTACGTTAGGTTTTCATTATAATATTAAAATACACTGAAGTAAAATATGTAGTTTAATTTGATGATCAGGGTCAGGTGAAATCAAGCCGGACGGCAGTTGAGCATAGTGGCAACTCGTGTTACGATGGTTTGTATTATCTGTTGCCTGCTTCAGGGGTGGCGATTGCGGGCTGGATCGGTGAGAGGTATTAACATTAAGAAAATTGTTCTGGGCAACAGTCTTAACAGACTAAGGCCATACACGAAGAAGAAGAACATCAAGAAATAAAGGATAATTTTTGCCAAAGACTTCTCGTTACAAGTCTTTTCCCAAAAAATCTCCTCAAATTTTCTAGGTTTCGAGATAAATTTCAATCTTTGCCACAAAACTTCTCTTTTTAAGTCTTCTCCCTATAAATCATTTTTGCCAAAAGACTTCTTGTTTCATGTCTTTACACAACTTCTCTTTTTAAGTCTTTTCTCTATAAATCTGCCCCGGATTTTCTAGATTTCCCAAGAAATTTCTATCTATGCCACAAGATTTCTCTTTTCAAGTCTTTTCCCTGTAAAACTGCAACATTTTTTCTAGATTTCCCAATACATTTCACTCTGTGCCAAAAAACTTCTCGTTTTAAGACTTTTCGCTATAAGTCTACCTCAGATTTTCTAGATTTCCCAAGAAACTACAAAATTTTGCAACAAGATTTCTCTTTTCAACCCTTTTGCCTATAAATCTGCCCCAGATTTTCTAGATTTCCCAGGAAATTTCAATTCTTGCCAAAAGATTTCTCGTTTCAAGTCTTTCCCCTATAAATTTGCCCCGGATTTTCTAGATTTCCCAAGAAATTTCTATCTATGCCACAAGGTTTCTCTTTTCAAGTCTTTTCCCTGTAAATCTACCACAATTTTTCTAGATTTCCCAATACATTTCAATCTTTGCCAAAAAAAATTTCTCGTTTTAAGACTTTGCATTATAAGTCTACCTCAGATTTTCTAGATTTCCCAACAAACTTCAAAATTTTGCCACAAGACTTCTTTTTGCAAGCCTTTTGCCTATAAATCTGCCCCAGATTTTCTAGATTTCCCAGGAAATTTCAATTCTTGCCAAAAGATTTCTCGTTTCAAGTCTTTCCCCTATAAATCTGCCCCGGATTTTCTAGATTTCCCAAGAAATTTCTATCTATGCCACAAAACTTCTCTTTTCAAGCCTTTTGCTTATAAATCTGCCACAATTTTTCTTGATTTTCCAAGAAACTTCAAAATTTTGCCTCAAGTCTTCTCTTTTCAAGTCTTTTCCCTATAAATCTGCCCCAGATTTTCTACATTTCCCAAGAAACTTCATGCTTTCCCAAAAACTTCTCGTTTCAAGTCTTCTCCCTATAAATCTCCTCAAATTTTCTAGGTTTCGAAAGAAATTTCAATCTTTGCCACAAAACATCTCTTTTCAAGTCTTTTCCCTATAAGCCTGCCTCAGATTTTCTAGATTTCCCAAGAAATTTCAATCTTTGCCACAAAACTTCTCTTTTCAAGTCTTTTCCCTGTAAATCTGCCACAGTTTTTCTAGATTTTCCAATACATTTCAATCTTTGCCACAAGTCTTCTCTTTTCAAGGTTTTCCCTATAAATTTGCCCTAGATTTTCTAGATTTCCCAAGAAATTTCAATCTCTGCCAAAAAACTTGTCGTTTCGAGTCTTCTCCCTATATATCTCCTCAAATTTTCTAGGTTTCGAAAGAAATTTCAATCTTTGCCACAAAACATCTCTTTTCAAGTCTTTTCTCTGTAAGTCTGCCTCAGATTTTCTATATTTCACAAGAAATTCCAATCTTTGCCACAAAACTTTTCTTTTCAAGTCTTTTCCCTATAAATATGCCCCCGATTTTCTAGATTTTCCAAGAAATTTCTATCTTTGCCAAAAGACTTCTCGTTTCAAGTCTTTTCCTTATAAATCTTCCCCAGATTTTCTAGATTTCCCAGGTAATTTCATTTATTGCCAAAAGACTTCTCGTTTCAAGTCTTTTCCCGAAAAATCTGTCCAAAATTTACTAGTTTTCCAAAGAAATTCCAATCTTTGCCAATAGACTTCTCTTTTCTAGTCTTTTCCCTATAAATCTGCCCCAGATTTTCTAGATTCCCCAGGAAAATTTAAATTTTGCCAAAAAACTTCTCGTTTCAAGTATTCTCCCTTTAATCTCCTCCAAATTTTCCAGGTTTCCATATAAATTTCAATCTTTGCCACAAAACTTCTCATTTCAAGTCTTTTCCCTATAAGTCTGCCTCAGATTTTCTAGATTTCCAAAGAAATTTCAATCTTTGACACAAGACTTCTCATTTCAAATCTTTTCCTTATAAATCTGCCACAGATTTTCTAGATTTCCCAAGAAACTTCAATTCTCGCCAAAAGATTTCTCGTTTCAAGTCTTTCTCCTGTAAATCTGCCCCCGATTTTCTAGATTTCCCAAGAAATATTCATCTTTGCCACAAGACTTCTCGTTTCACCACTTTTCCCGAAAAATCTTCTCCAAATTTTCCAGGTTTTCAAAGAAATTTCAATCTTTGCCACAGGACTTCTCATTTCAAGTCTTCTCTCTATAAATCAGCAACGGATTTTCTAGATTTCCCAAGAAATTTCTATCTATGCCACAAGATTTCTCATTTCAAGTCTTTTCCCTATAAATCTGCCACAGTTTTTCTAGATTTTCCAATACATTTCAATCTTTGCCAAAAAAACTTCTCGTTTCAAGTCTTTTCCCTATAAATCTGCCACAGTTTTTCTAGATTTTCCAATACATTTCAATCTTTGCCAAAAAACTTCTCGTTTCAAGTCTTTTCCCTATAAATCTGCCTCAGATCTTCTAGATTTCCCAAGAAATTTCTATCTATGCCACAAAACTTCTCTTTTTAACTCTTTTCCTTATAAATCTGCCTCAGATTTTCTACATTTCCCAAGAAATATTCATCTTTGCCACAAGACTTCTCGTTTCAAGACTTTTCCGAAAAAATCTCCTCCAAATTTTCTAGATTTTCAACGAAATTTCAATCTTTGCCACAGGACTTCTCATTTCAAGTCTTTTCTCCATAAATCTGCCCCGAATTTGCTAGATTTCCCAGGAAATTTCAATTATTGCCAAAAGACTTCTCGTTTGAATTCTTTCCCTTATATATCTGCCCCAGATATTCTGGATTTCCCAAGAAACTTAAATCTTTGCCAAAAGATTTCTCGTTTCAAGTCTTTTCCCTATAAATCTGCCCCAGATGTTCTAGATTTCTCAAAAAACTTGAATCTTTGCTACAAGATTTCTTTTTTCAAGCCTTTTACCTATGAATCTGCCCCAGATTTTCTAGATTTTCCAAGAAATTTCAATCTTTCCCAAAAGACTACTCTTTTCAAGAAAAGTCTGCCACAAACTGTATAGATTTCCAATGAAACTTCAATCTTCTCCAAAAGACTTTTCGTTTCTAGTCTTTTCCCGAAAAATCTCATATGAATTTTTTTAATTTTCTGTGAAATTCCAATCTTTACCAAAAGACTTCTCTTTTCAAGTCCTTTCCCGAAAAATCTGCCATGAATTCTCCAAAGACATTCCAATCTTTGCCATGTTCGTCCAGGAAACGCACCCAATTTCAATCTTAAAGTGTAAGAGAACCTCCTTGAAACCGAACTCCACTTGTTGGACTCCGTTTATAACTCTGAACTTCTAAGTTCATATGTAATCCACACGATGCAACAGAAACTTAACGACCACAACAATGTCCTCCTTCGCAACTGCAATTTGCCTTCGCTGACCCACTTCCGCCACGACTTACGTAACGTGCCGACCTTAAAAACGGAACTCACTCGCATAAAAGCGCCAATAAAAGTCCCCAGGAGGCACCTGTCTCTCTCTCGCTTTGTTTTTGAGTCCGTTTTTGAGATTAATCGCACACGCACGCAGACACGTTTCGAAACGCATTCAGCGAGAGACAGATGCACGTGGATTTACCCTAATTTCTGCACCTGCGGACAGGTGTCGGTGTCTGCCAGCCGCGATTTCTCCTCGGCACGAGCCAAAACTGTTTCTTTTCGAGTTTCCCTAAACCTTCTCGCGTCCGACGCCGAAAGGATTTACCCCAAATTACATTGCACTGCAGGCTACTCAGTACCGCTTAATTAACTTCATACTAATAATATGAGAAGGCATGGTACCTAACACTCCATGGTCAATAGGACGACGATATTACTACCTTTCCTGGTAAATTTGTTAAAACTTTCTTGGTGATGAGAGTATAATTAAAATTACCATGATATGTAACGCAAAGTTACTAACTAACTGCCTTTCTGTGTTATTTACTCCATCAGCCAGATACTCCAAATCAGCAGCGTGATGCGTGTTCTGGATTTCTCAACTAAATTTGGTAACCCATAATATCAATTCTATAGCAACGTTTGAAAGAAGTTCATCAAGATCATATATCGACTTTACATTAAGCACATATATTCACTGTCTAAATGTGTAACTGATTGAGAAGTTGTACAAGGTGAATGTTAAAGAATCATATTTTCAACATAACAGAATCATCATATATTCATATTACTCTTAATAGCTTAGATAAAAACTATAACAAAATAGACATATATACAGAATCGTTATTTGACATAGAAAAATTTAAAATAAATTTTTATAACCCATTAACGGAAAACTCTCATATTAATCTCCAAAGTTTAATGTGAACATGTACTAAAAACCCTACTAAAACTATGAAATTTAGTAATTTTTTCTAAAAAAAGTGCTGACACTACTACCAACAACTACTGTACTAAAAATACTCCAACAATTATAAAATTTAGTAGTTTTTTCAAAATTGCATATTTCTAGAATGTAGAAATACAATAATTCCAGAGAAAATTAAGACGATTATGCAGATGTAAGTCCTCCATGATTAAAAACAGGTGCTGACACTACTACTTAAAACTACTGTACTAAAAATAATACTATAATTACATATTTAGTAGTGTTTTGATAATTTCATGTAGGTAGAATATAGAAATACAATGATTCAAGAGAATATTAAGTCGATTATGCAGATGCAAGTCCTCCATGATAAAAATTGTGCTGACGCTACTACTAAAAACTACTGAACTATAAATAGTACTACAATCATAAAATTTAGTAGTTTTTTTAAAATTCCATATTGATAGAATGTAGAAATACAATATTTCCAGAGAAAATTAAGACGATTATGCAGATGTAAGGCCTCCATGATCAAAACATGGTGCTGACACTACTACTAAAAACTACTGTACTAAAAATAGTACTACAATTATAAAATTTATTGGTTTTTTCAAAATTTCATATTGGTAGAATGTAGAAATAGTACAATGATCCAAGAGAAAATTAAGACAATTACGCAAATGTAAGTCCTCCATAGTTAAAAAATGGTGCTGACACTAGGTACTACTAAAAAGTACTGTACTAAAATTAGTACTACAAGTATAAAATTTAGTAGTTTTTCAAAATTCCATATTGGTAGAATGTAGAAATACAATGGTTCAAGAGAAATTTAAGACGATTATGCAGATGTAAGTCCTCCATGATTTGAAAAATGTGCTGACACTACCATTAAAACTTACTGTACTAAAATTAGTACTACAAGTATAAACTTTAGTAGTTTTTTCATAATTCCACATTAGTAGAATATTGAAATACAATAAATCAAGAGAAAATTAAGACGATTACGCAGGTGTAAGTCCTCCATGATTAAAATGGTGCTGAAGCTACTGCTAAAATGTACTGTACTAAAAATAGTACTACAAGTATAAACTTTAGTAGTTTTTCAAAATTCCATATTGGTAGAATGTAGAAATACAATGGTTCAAGAGAAATTTAAGACGATTATGCAGATGTAAGTCCTCCATGATTTGAAAAATGTGCTGACACTACCATTAAAACTTACTGTACTAAAATTAGTACTACAAGTATAAACTTTAGTAGTTTTTTCATAATTCCACATTAGTAGAATATTGAAATACAATAAATCAAGAGAAAATTAAGACGATTACGCAGGTGTAAATCCTCCATGATTAAAATGGTACTGAAGCTACTGCTAAAATGTACTGTACTAAAAATAGTACTACAATTATAAAATTTAGTAGTTTTTTCAAAATTCCATATTGGTAAAATGTAGAATTACAATGATTCAAGAGAAAATTAAGACCATTATCCAGATGAAATCCTCCATGATTAAAAGAAGGTGCTGACACTACTACTTAAAACTGCAGTACTAAAAATAGTACTACAATTATAAAATCTAGTAGTTTTTTCAAAATTCCATATTGGTAAAATGTAGAATTACAATGATTCAAGAGAAAATTAAGTCGATTATGCAGATGTAAGTCCTCCATGATAAACATGGTACTGACGCTACTACAAAAACTACTGTACTAAAAATAGTACTACAATTATAAAATTTAGTAGTTTTTTCCAAATTCCATATTGGTAGAATGCAGAAATACAATGATTCAAGAGAAAATTAAGACCATTATCCAGATTAAGTCCTTCATGATTAAAAGAAGGTGCTGACACTACTACTAAAAACTCCTGTGCTAAAAATAGTACTACAATTATAAAATTTAGTAGTTTTTTCAAAATTCCATGTTGGTAAAATGTAGAAATACAATGATTCAAGAGAAAATTAAGTCGATTATGCAGATGTAAGTCCTCCATGATAAACATGGTACTGACGCTACTACAAAAACTACTGCACTAAAAATAGTACTACAATTATAAAATTTAGTAGTTTTTTCCAAATTCCATATTGGTAGAATGCAGAAATACAATGATTCAAGAGAAAATTAAGACCATTATCCAGATGAAATCCTCCATGATTAAAAGAAGGTGCTGACACCACTACTAAAAACTACTGTGCTAAAAATAGTACTAAAATTATAAAATTTAGTAGTTTTTTCAAAATTCCATATTGGTAAAATGTAGAAATACAATGATTCAAGAGAAAATT